>JBBDGP010000084.1:15962500-17180000 GCA_037952835.1 Lithobates septentrionalis | reverse complement strand
TGTCCCAGAAGATGGCAGCCTGGAACGAACATGAAGTGGACGTTAAACTGGTGTTGCCAAGATAATTACTCCAGCCTGCGCAGGAAGGAAATAACAGAGCGATGCGGAGCTGGCTTCATTAAGAGGCTCGCCTCGGACCGGATGTTGGTGGCAAAGCCACGGCCTGTTCTGTCCAGATAAGACCCTGGAGTTAAGCGGCTGCCATGACCGGGTGTAGCTTGAAGAGGGAGGAAGTCCGGGTAAACCCAGGGTTTAGGAGTGTCTCTGGGGGCCATGTACTTGTAAACCGATGATGGCCAAAAATTGCCGCGATGCCTGTGGTGGCTATGGCATCTGTCGCTACCTGGGGTTACAAGGGCGGCGTAGGTGATAAGACCCTAGAGTTAAGGTATAATCATTGATACACCGATCCACGTAGTACGGGACTTTCCGACATTGATAGGTCCGCTTTTTTTAGGAAAGACTGCATCTACTTGTTAGTACACACCCGTGTATGGGTGAAGTCTTGGGGAACTAACCTGATACGGGTCAGCTTGTCAAGGGGGAGGCTGGCCTACGTGGTGTTCATTAATTCGGAGGAGGTTATTGTAGACCTCGGTTCTGGATTATTGAGTTTTAGAGACTACAAGCTGAAGGACATAATGGTATTACCAGGGAGTCAAGTTGTGTCTACGTAGTACCTGGCTGCCTGTGCCAGTAAAAGTGAATTTGATAGGCCGTAGAAAACCATAGAGGGCCAGGTAGATGGCTGCTTGTATGACTAGACTGGGGAATGTCTGAGGTTTTGACATGTGCCTGAAGATGGTAGTTGTGACGGGCAAGCGTTTGCCGTTAGCTATGGACTGATGCTTCTGGACGCCACGTAGAAAGGATCCTACTGTATGAGCCGTAAACACGGATGACTCTCTGGGGTCCTGTGAGGGCAAGAAATGCTGGATGCTGGCTAGGTATAGCCTGATGGTGTTATGAGGGGCCAGCTGTGTGTGGCAATACGATACCTGGTGCGGGGTGGAACCTGAACTCAACTGACCTAAGCGAGAAATGACACAGAAATTGATGAGTGGCTCGTATGAAAAATGCCACTGGAGACAAGTGGCCGATTAAGTGCCATTGAAGAATGATGTGTGACTGATTGTGTGCCACTAGAAATGTGTTTGTACTGATTGCAAGAAGTCATGCCAAGATGCGAGCCCTGCAATGATTGCAAGAGTTGTGCCTAAATACGTGCTTGCAACAATTGCCAGGGGGTTTGTGTCAATGGAGATGTGTTTGCCGTGACTGCGAGAAGTCCGTATTACTGCATGTGCTTGCACGGACTGCAAGGAGTTATACTTGGATGTGTGTTTGCAATGATTACGAAAGTTGTGTTTGGATGCGTGCTTGCCATGATTGCAAAAGTTATGCTTGGGTGTGTCCATGCAACATTTGCAAGGAGTTGTGACTGGATGCGTGCTTGCAATGATTGCAAGAAGTTATGCTTGGATGCATGCTTGCAACTTTTGCAAGAAGTTATGCTAAGATGCGTGTCTTGTAATGATTGTGATTTGTGCTTGAATGTGTGCTTGCAACGATTGCAAGGAAGTTGCTGTCAGTGGAGATGTGTTTTGTAGTGACTGTGAAAAGTTCGTATTGCTGCATGTGCTTGCCAGGCTGCAGGAGTTAAGCTTGGATGTGTGCTTGCCATGATTGCAAGAATTTGTAATTGGATGCGTACTTGCAACGATTGCAAGAAGTTATGCTTGAATGCATGCCCGCAATGTTTGCAAGAAGTTTTATGATTGGATGCGTGTTTGAAATGATTGCATGAAATTGTGCTTGGATGTGTGCTTGCAACGATTGCAAGAAGTTCTGTTTGGATTCGTACTTGCAACGATTGCAAGAAGTCATGATGGGATGTGTGCTTGCAACAATTGCAAGAAGTTATGTTTCGATGTGTGCTTGCAATGAAATGCAAGAAGTTGTATTTGGATGAGTATTTGTAACGATTGCAAGAAGTTATACTTGGATGTGCTGTGACTATGAGGGGGTATAGTAGTGAGGCGAAGGTTTTAACAAATGAATCGGGACCATGACTGAGTTTCGAAGGAAGATGGGGTGTGGCCCCCCCCTTATTTATTTATTTTTTTTTTGACTGACCTAGAGGAAATGACAGATGACAACCGGTGGAGGGTTTGACTACCTGCTATGAAAGGTAAATTGTAACATGTTTAAGCAACAGGTGCATGGCATTAAATAAATGAGTGAACTGTTTGTTCCATGACTGGGCCAATGAGGCCACGCCTACTGGGGTTTTGCCGGGATGAATCGATGTCTGACGGTTGCCCTGAACTTGAATCGGGGTGCGGCATGCGACAACGAAATGAATGAAATGTTTGCCTTAGAGTGAAATATATGAAAAACTTTTCGCCATGACAGACACACGATTCGGTCGTGCCGCAGCTGCGACTGACAGCGAGCCGGACTCTGGAGCATGTACTGAAATGAGGCAAAAGAAACGCTGGTGCATGCCGGAATAAATTGGTGCATCACGGATGCGACTGGATTTGAATTGGAGTGCGGTATGTAACAGTGAAATGCTTGCCCTGGCAAAGGCACGAATTGGTTATGCCGCAACGGATAGCTAACCAAGTTCTGATGCAGGTGTTGGCTGAGGTCGGCTGGACTATGGAGTACGAATGAAATGAGGCCAAGACAACTGGGGCGCGCCGGGACGAATCGGTGCATCTGGATGCTGCTGGATTCGAATCGGGGCGCGGTACGTGACAGTGAAATGAGTGAAATGATGAAATGAATGAAATGATTTGTCATAGTAGAGGCACGTGCCATGACAGAGGCACGAGTCGATCATGTCGCGATTGCAACTGACAACGACCGGACTCCGGAGCATGTACTGAAATGTGGCTGAAAATACCTGGGGCACGCCGGGCCGAATCGTTGCATCATGGATGCGACTGGATTTGAATCGAAGCGTGATTCGTGACAGTTGAAATGATTCCCATGACAGAGGCACGAATCGGTGAGCCGCAAACTACGACTGACAACGAACCGGACTCTGGAGCATGTCCAGAAATGAGGCCGGGCCCTGGGGCACGCCGTAACGAATCGGTGCATCGAAGATGCGACTGGATTCGAACCGGAGCGCGGTAAGTGCAGGTGTAACATTTGTTGCCATGACAGAGGCGCGAATCGATCATGCCGCTATAGCGACTGACTGCGAATCGGACTCTGGAGCATGTACTGAAATGTGGCCAATACCTGGGGCACGCCGAGACGAATGAGTGCATTTCCATGCGACTGAATTCGTAACGGAGTGTGATACATGGCATGATAACCATGACAGAGGTACGAACCGGTGAGTCGAAAGCGGACTCTGGAGCATGTACTGAAATGAGGCCGTAACTACTGGGGCACACCGGAGCGAATCGGTGCATCTTTAGATGCGACTGGATTCGAATCGGAGCGCGGTACGTGACTGAAATGAAAGAAATGATTTGAAATGGTTTGAAATGTTAGAAATGTATTTAGAAATGTTCAAAAATGAGAAATGATTGGTATCGAACTGACGTGGTTCGATAAGGAATTGCGAATCGCTACGGCTGTTTGCTGACGCCTGGTAATAATTAGACATGCCTGAAATGAAGCGACGTCTATGTCGCGGTGGTTTTTTTAGATAACGAGAAATGGTAACATAACGAAAGTGCGAATGGTATGCATTGCGGTTACGTTTGAGAAATTGCGAGTGACTCGTAAGTTTGATATCACGGTTTAGTGACATGATATCGAACAATGCGTAAAAAACAAAAGTCCGACGGGACCCTACCTGCGACAGCCAAGCCAGACGCGCGGTACGAACTACGAATCGGTAACACGGACTTCGAAACTCTCGAGCACGGAAATTGCGAATGCGGGAACTTTGCGAGACAAGAACTTGCGGACGCTGGCATTCGAATCGTCGGCCTAGTGACGTATATCGCGCACAGGAAACCGACAAGCACCACAGGTGAGCGGGCTGCTTAAATACCCCCCGGGCTCCTCCCATAAATTCAGGCCAGCATACTGGCCTTCCTACATACATATATATATATATATATATATATATATATATATATATATATATATATATATATATATATATATATATATATATATATATATATATATATATATGCAACACCTGGGATGCATATATATATACACAATACACTGTAAGTGCAGCTAACTGACTGACTGTTCTGCCTAATCTATCTAACTCAAATCAAATGTCACTGTCTGTCTCTCTCTCTCTCTCTCTCAATGAACGCCGGAACACACACTACACAGGGCCGCCGTGCAGGCGGCCTTATATAGTGTGGGGCGTGTACTAAATCCCCTGAGCCATAATCGGCCAAAGCCTCCTTGGCTTTGGCCAATTATGGCTCTGTTCAGGCGGAGCTGTGATTGGCCAAGCATGCGGGTCATAGTGCATGCTTGGCCAATCATCAGCCAGCAATGCACTGCGATGCCGCAGTGAATTATGGGCCGTGACGCGCCACACGAATTTGGCGCGAACGGCCCATATCGTTCGCAATTCGGCGAACGACCGAACAGCCGATGTTCGAGTCGAACATGGGTTCGACTCGAACACGAAGCTCATCCCTAGTCGGTAGTGGTTGGACAGCAGAAGTACCAGGGGTAATGCAAAGGGATGGTCAGGCAAGCCAAGAGGGTCTGGTGCAGGCGGATAGCAGGATGGTCAAACAGGAAGCCGGGTTAGATAACAGGATACACAGATCAGATCAGGAAACACACACAGAATGCTGTAGAGCAGACAGCGGGGATGGAGTGTGACAGACCGGTTTAAATAGCCCGCCTGACACCAGCGGGAGTACGCGCGTGCCCGTACCCGTGAACGCATGCGCAATAGAACCCGTGGCCGCGTTCCCATGCGCCTGGGACGCTGGTTACTGGCAGGATCTTCATGACATTGCCCCCCCCCAAGGGGCAGCCTCCGGATGCCCCTTTGAGAAAATTTCTCTGGATGGGCTCTTTTAAAGGTTTGTAACAGATCTTCAGCATGAATATTATCTTCTGGTTCCCAAGAATTCTCCTCTGGGCCAAACCCCTTCCACTTTATCAAGAATTGATTCTGGTTACCTCTTTTCCTATGGTCCATGATAGCCTCCACCTCGAATTTCTCTTCCCCATCTACCAGGATTGGATCAGGAGGGTCCGTACTTCGACCTGGGAATGGGTTTGCAATAGATGGTTTGAGCAAGGACACGTGAAAAACTGGATGTACCTTTAGTGAATCCGGGAGTTCAAGTTCGTATGCAACTTCATTAATTCTCCGTTTAACAGAGAACGGTCCAAGAAACTTGGGACCCAATTTCTTGGAAGGGCAAGCCAACCTGAGGTTTACTGTGGACAACCATACCTGATCCCCAGGTGCAAGTAAGAGCTCACCTCGCCTTTTCTTATCGAAGGTTGCTTTATTGTACTCCTGGGTCCTGGTCATGGTGTCCTGTAAAACTTGGTTGTTGGAGGTAAAGAAATCCAATTTCTCCTGGACTGTGGGTACTGTGCATTCTGGAAGAGAGTTAGGTAAAAATGAAGGGTGGAAACCATAATTCGCAAAAAACGGAGTCTGTTTGATAGCAGAATGAATGGAATTGTTATAAGCGAATTCGGCCAATGGCAGAACAGAAATCCAATCATCTTGGGCAAAGGAAGAAAAACAGCGCAAATATTGTTCAAGGGTCTGATTCGTTCTTTCTGTTTGCCCATTAGTCTGGGGATGATTAGCCGATGAAAATGAAAGTTCAATGTCCAAGGTTTTACACAAAGCCCTCCAGAATTGAGAGGTAAATTGTACCCCTCGATCTGAAACTATATTAACTGGTACCCCATGGAGCCTGATGACCTCTTTAATGAATGCTTGTGCTGTTTCTGTAGCTGAAGGGGTGCCCTTCATTGGGACAAAGTGAGCCATCTTCGACAACCGGTCCACTATGACAAAGATTGAGGTGAAGCCCTCAGCGGGGGGTAATTCTACAATAAAGTCTATAGAGAGCATTTTCCAGGGCCTATCTGGGACAGGCAAGGATTTTAGTAGACCCCATGCCTTTGTTTTGTTCCCTTTGTTCCTAATGCAGGTGGTATAGGACTCTACAAACTCTTTACAGTCCTTGCGTAGCTGAGGCCACCAGAAGGTACGCTGTACCAAATCAGTGGTCTTAGCTACGCCAAAATGCCCAGCCAGCGCATGATCGTGGCAGAGCTCAAGTACTGAAACTCGTAGTGTTTCAGGTATAAAGATCCTACTCTCATGCCACAGTAACCCATCCTTAACCTGGAACTCTGTCTTAATGGAAGACTCCACTCCTGCGGAAGCCTGGTTGATCTGGGAAAGCAGGTTTCCCTGAAGTAAAAGAAAATTCCCCGGGGACAGAATGGTGTCTGGAGGGGAAATCTCTTGGGGTTTGTGAAACATCCTAGATAGGGCGTCAGGTTTGGTATTCTTGGAACCAGGGCGGTAAGTGACATGAAAGGAGAACCTGGAGAAAAAGAGAGCCCACCTGGCCTGACGTGGTTTCAACCTTTTTGCAGACCTCAAATACTCCAGGTTCTTATGATCTGTAAAAATTAAGACTGGATGAGCGGCACCCTCCAACAGATAGCGCCACTGCTCCAATGCTGACTTGATTGCCAACAACTCTCTGTCACCTACATCATAATTTCTCTCTGCCGTGGACAATTTACATCAATGTATTATTTCAACGCCCCTTGCGCCACTTCAGTTAAGGGAAATATTCTTCCAAAAGGGATTTCAGCACCGGGAAGTAACTCAATGGGACAGTCATAGGCCCGGTGAGGGGGTAACACCTCTGCCCTCTGCTTGCTAAATACGTCCAGAAAGTCATGATAGGCAGAAGGAATGGATGGGTGTAGACTAGGATCTGTATCTAGGCATAGCAGAGTAGGGTTCTCCTGGGTATTCTGAGTTCTGCAGAACTGTTGGCAATAAGGAGAGGGGAAGGTAACCTCACCCGTGATCCAATTAATGTCCGGATTGTGAGCCTGTAAACATGGCATGCCAAGAATTATGGGAAACAGGGGTGAAGCGATAATGTCCAGGCGTAGCTGTTCCTGATGGGCGTTGGAAATGGAAACGGGTATTGGGATAGTCTCTTGAGTAACAGGTCCAGACTTGATAGCAGTTCCATCAGCTAGATGGATAGAGAGTCCATGGGCTTTAGGTGACAAAGGTATTTGGTGTTGGGTGGCAAAAAGAGAATCCATGAAACAGCTGCAAGCTCCCGAGTCAATAATGGCGGTTATTTGTAGGTCCTTTCCTGGAAGCTGTAGCAGAAGAGGAAGAGCAAGGTGAGTGGTATTTTTAACCAGAGGTGTCACATAGTCAGTAGATAGAGATAAACACTTACGGAGTTTAAGGGGACAGTTCCTGACATAGTGCCCAGGTTCCCCGCAATACAGGCACAAGTTATTTGCTCGACGACGTTGTCGTTCCTCTTGGGTGAGAGAAGGCCGCAGGACTCCCAATTGCATTGGCTCAGGTAAGTTAAACGTGGAGGTAGGTGGTGTTGGTGATGAGTGATGGGGAACCTTAGGGGTAACCCAAGTTGGACGAGAAGACCCCATAGCTCTCTCAGACCTACGCTCTCGTAGGCGTCGATCGATCTGGATGGCTAGATCGATTAAAGCATTTAAAGTCTGTGGTGTACCCACCCTGGCCAATTCATCCTTCAGAGAATCAGAGAGTCCCAACCGAAATTGATAACGGAGAGCCGCATCATTCCAATTAGTATCCGCACTCCACTTCCTGAATTCAGCCACATAGTCCTCTGCTGCTCTGCGACCCTGTTGAAGGGTGTGCAGAGCCGTCTCCGCAGTTACGGACAGCAGGGGGGCATCATACAACTGACCCAGTGCGTCAAAGAAGGTGGAGAGATTGGTCAGGGATATGTCCTTTTGCTCTAAGATGCGATGGGCCCAGGTTTGGGGGTCACCAGAGAGTAGAGAAATTACGTAGCCCACCTTTGTAGCCTCCAGGGAAAAGGTACGTGGCTGAAGAGCAAAAAATAATTCGCAGGAGTTGCGAAAGGCTCTGAACTTATGGCGATTTCCGAAGAAACGTTCAGGTGTAGGAACCTTAGGTTCTGGAGGGAGCATTACTACCGTTGAGGAAGGCCCGACTGAAGGAGCAGGAGCAGAGGGAGCTCCCTGGGCCCCAATGGGATTAGACAGGGTTAACACTCGTTCCTCCAGCCTGGTGTATCCTTGCTGTAGATTCTTGACTGCTTCAGTCAATCCTGCCAGGTGTGCACAGAGTTCCTCCATGGGAGACGTTCCCTGCTCAGGCTCAGACATGGCTGTCTGCTACTGTCACGTACCTGGTAGGTTGTGAGCCTGAAGTGCAGGGAAAGACCTCCCTTACAGCTCCCACTCCCGTTCCCCTGGAATGGAAACAGAGGGTCAGGAGTGAAGAGTGGTATGGGTGCCTGGCAGGATCAACAGTTGCTGGAAGTACAGTAGTGGTGGCACCCTCTGGAATCAGGAACCTGAAGACAGAGACTGAAATGCAGGTAGGACCAGGAACCCAACAGGTAAGCAAGCCGGATAGTGGAGTGCTGGACTGGAACCAGGAACAACAGCAGGTAGTAGCCTGGAACGCTGGACTGGAACCAGGAACAAGCAGTAGGTAGCAGACTGGAACGCTGGACTGGAACCAGGAACAAGCAGTAGGTAGCAGACTGGAACGCTGGGCTGGAACCAGGAACAGCAGGTAGTAGCCTGGAATGCTGGACTGGAACCAGGAACAAGCAGTAGGTAGCAGACTGGAATGCTGGGCTGGAACCAGGAACAACAGCAGGTAGTAGCCTGGAACGCTGGACTGGAACCAGGAACAAGCAGTAGGTAGCAGACTGGAACGCTGGGCTGGAACCAGGAACAACAGCAGGTAATAGCAGACTGGAAGCCGGTATACACAGCGGAGGGTCAACAAGCCGGTGGTCGGACAACAGAAGTACCAGGGGTAATGCAGAGGGATGGTCAGGCAAGCCAAGAGGGTCTGGTGCAGGCGGATAGCAGGATGGTCAAACAGGAAGCCGGGTCAGATAACAGGATACACAGATCAGATCAGGAAACACACACAGAACGCTGTAGAGCAGACAGCGGGGATGGAGTGTGACAGACCGGTTTAAATAGTCCGCCTGACACCAGCGGGAGTGCGCGTGCCCGTGCGTGACCGCACCCTTGAACGCGCGCGCATGCGCAATAGAACCCGTGGCCGTGTTCCCATGCGCCTGGGACGCTGGTTACTGGCAGGATCTTCATGACATGCCCATTCTGACCCATGTCCACAGCCAAAAGTAAACACGAAAGTGCAGCACTTAATACGTATCACCAATATTGTACAATATGAAAAAAATCTGTGCTAGAAGTGAAAATATTATATATTACAATAGTAAATTATAAATTCCCATGCAGAAACAGATTTAGAAAGTCCCATACAAAAAATCCCAGATGATTGGAGATCTATTGACACAGTGAAAGGGTGCATCTCAGAAGGAACTGACTTTCAAACCCCAGTGAATCACTATAGTGGAGGTAAGATGGGGGTTTACCATATATTAATGACCCTCATTGAAGAGAAGTCATAACAGCATTTGTAAGTATGTGCTGGCTCTGCAGGACCTCTGGTTCACTCACTCTGATTACAGCAGAGCAGTATGTGTGTCACACTGTATCACTACATACGCTGGACAATAGGGCTCCATATATCGACATTCCCATTAAAAGAAAAAATGCTCTCCATAGTGAATCAATTTAAAACAATGTGGTTTATTAAAAGAGTTGCACTTACAATATTTCTGGTGTTAGCAGGCATTCAAACAAAGCGAGCGCCATTTTTTCCCCCCACAAATTAAATGGCCGTGGCTGGTTGGGCATGCGCCAGTGGTGTGTATTCTGGCTCCACCCTATGCATTGTCATATGGTTCATAATCCACAACCAAAAGTGCCTACAATAGGCACATTTGCTTTAGAACTGGAGCACGGAGCAATGGAAGGTGTCTTTGAGGTGTTGACTTGGCCTCCAAATTCTCTAGGTCTCAATCCGATTGAGCATCTGTGGGATGTGCTGGAAAAACAAGTCCAATCCATGCAGGCCCCACCTCACAACTTACAGGACTTAAAGGATCTGCTAATGAAAGCTGGATGCGAGATACCACAGCATAACTTCAGAGGTCTAGTGGAGCTGATAAATGGATAAATTAAGGACAGGTATGAGAAGTACTGTACCTCTTGTTTTTTAACACAAGTTTTTAGTGACTTTTTTTTGCAGGCTAGCTGGTAAGTGTGCTGGGAAAAGTTTTGTTTGCCTTTACTTCAAAATCTAGTTATAAATTGTAGTGGTTGCCATTTTTGTATATATGAAATCTATGTGCTAGTGCTGCTTATGAAACTGAATGCTATATGTGACTATACATACATAAAATTTGTTACACCAACATCCTCGTGGCTTCATCTGGAGGAACAGATAAAGCCACGAGGGTGGTGGCGTAACACATAGAGGAAGAGCCTAGCGGTGGGATTTTACATGCAACACGTGAGATCTACTGGACCGTGTTTTTATGTTGTATTTTATTTGAATAAATGTGAGTGCAATATATGAAGCTGGGGTGGCGAGGTTTGTTCATATTAACACCTTAGGAAATGCACTATTGGAAGCATTCTTGTTTTCTATGTCGTTTTTGGAGCTGCTGGTGATAAATGTGGAGTCATTTTATAGGAGAATCACACTGTGTTCGGAGTGTGTTTGACCCTTTTAGGGTCTTAGAAGGAAGTGAGCTTGCAATTTACCCAGTGAAGGGAGCACTAGTCACGGAGTGGAGTGGAGTTATTTTTGAAGCATGTTTCTTATGGAAACGTTTTGTGTGCACCTTATATAAGAAGATTTTTAGTCATCATATCACATGTGGACGCTATATAAACTGTGTGCACTTATTGATTGTTTGGCACATTTATTGGCACTGACACTTTAATTTTATTTTTGTATAGTCACATATAGCATTAAGTTTCATAAGCAGCACTATCACGTAGATTTCATATATTATTGCTGTTGATGTGGAAACACATAGGTGGTAGAAGCAGCTTTTATATACTATAAACCTTTGTTCACTTACTACTAGATGGCAGCACACAACTATTTTGATTTACTTTTTTTGTGCCATTTGCGTATATATCTTTTATACTGAAAAAGACACTGCTGTTAAACCATGCCTAGTTAATCGTGCCCCATCACAGTAAGCTACACCTACACCAGATTGCTACATTTATTGCATTCATATCTTGGATTCAGAATAGAGGAAAAATAACACAAAGATAAATTCCTATGATTTCCAAATACCACTTGGTTTCTTTTTTTGAAGTGGGCAAATGATCTTTTAGATCCATTAATTGAGCAGTTTCTCTTTAATCCAGGTTTCATGAATTATCTGCTGGAATATTCTCTTCTGCCCCCCCCCCCCCCCCCCACCCAATATGTGAGATTTTCCTTCTGTAGCACCCTCTAGTGTGCTAGATGTAGATTTGGTTTGGTTTGGTTGTTAGCGTAGGAAACTTTAGCTTGGCTGAGAGCCAGGCTGGGTTGAATCTGGGTCCGGGCCGAGTGACTCAGGGAGGCTTGATGACTCATTGATGACTCAACAGGCAGCATCTCTGGTACCTCCCCCTGCTTTCTAGGACCTTGGAGAATTTTCTAGAAGTGGTGGGCGGAGGTTAGGAGGAGCTGCTTGGCATATCTATGAGGGCCTGACCAATCCCCTGCAGAAAGAGGCTGGAAGGGGGCCTATTTACCCCAGAAATATGCATGGGTAAGGCCAGCAGGGGCAGTCGGGTGGAAGATGGAGAATGCTGAGGAGTCTGTTAGTGGCCCTCTACAACACATGGAGTAATTCTATCCTGGAGGCACTGGAGCAAGTAGAGGACAACAGGATAGGGGCAGCACATCTGGGTGCTTTCCTGAGGAGTCAGCTGGTGGGCTGGTGAATGTTTCAGTCTGGAGAGGACTGTGGAGAAGTTTGCCAGGGGGCTAGTAAAAAGGGCAGCTGCTGACAGGTGGGTTGGCAGCACCTGAAGAGGTGGTGCTGGGATCAGTAGCCACAGGGATGTAACGCTGAATGCCAACTTTTTGCTACACACTTAAAGGGGGCCTTGGGTTCCTGCCTGTAAAGGGCTATTGCTTCTAATCTGACTGAGTGCTTTGTCAGATTATCAAAACAGTGTGCCAGCTGGAGTTCTGCCAGCAAGTTAGTGCTGGAGGAAGAGAAGGAGTGTACAGTGCCTTGCAAAAGTATTCGGCCCCCTTAAACTTTTCAACCTTTTGCCACATTTCAGGCTTCAAACATAAAGATATAAAATTTTAATTTTTTGTGAAGAATCACCAACAAGTGGGACACAATTGTGAAGTGGAACGAAATCTATTGGATATTTTAAACTTTTTTAGCAATTAAAAAAGTGAAAAGTGGTGCGTGCAAAATTATTCGGCCCCTTTACTTTCAGTGCAGAAAACTCACTCCAGAAGTTCAGCGAGGATCTCTGAATGATCCAATGTTGTCCTAAATGACTGATGGTGATAAATAGAATCCACGTGTGTGTAATCAAGTCTCTGTATAAATGCACCTGCTCTGTGATAGTCTCAGGGTTCTGTTGAAAGCGCAGAGAGCATCATGAAGACCAAGGAACACACCAGGCAGGTCCGTAATACTGTTGTGGAGAAGTTTAAAGCCGGATTTGGATACAAAAAGATTTCCCAAGCTTTAAACATCCCAAGGAGCACTGTGCAAGCGATCATTTTGAAATGGAAGGAGTATCAGACCACTGCAAATCTACCAAGACCTGGCTGTCCCTCTAAACTTTCAGCTCAGACAAGGAGAAGACTGATCAGAGATGCAGCCAAGAGGCCCATGATCATTCTGGATGAACTGCAGAGAACTACAGCTGAGGTGGGAGAGTCTGTCCATAGGACAACAATCAGTCGTACACTGCACAAATCTGGCCTTTATGGAAGAGTGGCAAGAAGAAAGCCATTTCTCAAAGATATCCATAAAAAGTCTCGTCTAAAGTTTGCCACAAGCCACCTGGGAGACACACCAAACATGTAGAAGAAGGTGCTCTGGTCCGATAAATCGAACATTTTGGCCACAATGCAAAACGATATGTTTGGCGTAAAAGCAACACAGCTCATCACACTCAACACACCATCCCCACTGTCAAACATGGTGGTGGCAGCATCATGGTTTGGGCCTGCTTTTCTTCAGCAGGGACAGGGAAGATGGTTAAAATTGAGGGGAAGATGGATGCAGCCAAATACAGGACCATTCTGGATGAAAACCTATTGGAGTCTGCAAAAGACCTGAAACTGGGATGGAGATTTATCTTCCAACAAGACAATGATCCCAAACATACAGCAAAATCTACAAAGGAATGGTTCACAAATAAACGTATCCAGGTGTTAGAATGGCCAAGTCAAAGTCCAGACCTGAATCCAATCGAGAATCTGTGGAAAGAGCTGAAAACTGCTGTTCACAAACGCTCTCCATCCAACCTCACTGAGCTCGAGCTGTTTTGCAAGGAAGAATGGGCAAGAATTTCAGTCTCTCGATGTGCAAAACTGATAGAGACATACCCCAAGCGACTTGCAGCTGTAATCGCAGCAAAAGGTGGCTCTACAAAGTATTAACGCAAGGGGGCCGAATAATTTTGCACGCCCCACTTTTAATTTTTTTTATTAGTTAAAAAAGTTTCAAACAATCCAATAGATTTCATTCCACTTCACAATTGTGTCCCACTTGTTGGTGATTCTTCACAAAAAATAAAAATTTTATATCTTTATGTTTGAAGCCTGAAATGTGGCAAAAGGTTGAAAAGTTCAAGGGGGCCGAATACTTTCGCAAGGCACTGTATATAGACTGTATAAAGGAGAAGTTGTCCCTGAAGTTGTTTTAAAGTCAAATGGGCATCCCATAATTTCCCAATCCCTATCCAAGTTCTAATCCCTCAATAAAACAAAAAAACAAAGCACTGGCCTGTTCTCTGACTCTGGAGTGCCTGTGAAGATGCAGTGTGTCTGGCTATGCAGGGTGGGGGGATCCCAGTTCTACTTGTGGCTCCTTAGGGGGGGTGTTGCTCTTCATTTTCTTCTCTTCCATTACAACACCAGGTCATTGCCTTTTGACACAGTCTCTTTCCTCTCCGTTCTCACAACAGAGCACTTTGTGACTTTGGGTAGTTAGCATTAGCATAATGCTTAACTCCCTCACAAATAAAACAAGTTTATTTTGTGGGAACTACACTAGAAACAGGATAATCAGGGTGATCAGATATCCCTGCTTTATTAGGGCTGTCCCAGAATGTACAAGATCTCAAATTGAAGGCCTGGGAATAAAAATCTGGTCCTGACAACTGACAAAAGTCTAAGCATCCTCCAGAGGAAGTAATAGAATTAACACGAGAGGGCTCGACTACACCCCGAGAAAAACCTTACTAGCGGGTATCTGTGCCCACTATGCAGTCCAGGGTTGCCAGACTCTCTCATCGGAGCACGTATCTTTGGTAAAAGCTGGCAAATAAGGTGAAATTGGAATAGAGTGCAAAACTGAAAGACTGGAAGATATTTTTTACACCCTACAGTATATGTTTCTCGTTTGTTGTGCAAGACAAACACCACTGGAAGCCTTATCAGACTGCCACATTTATTTCAAAGACAAATAATGTTGGCAGTCCCCCTGATTATTACATTTTCTGCAATGAAGAGAACTTTGTTCTGACCGTTAGCAGCTCAGTAGGTCAATGGGGTTCAATTCATTATGAATAAGCTGTTCAATTTGCAAAATTATCCCAAGAGCTTACTGAATGTGGTAAAATTTCACTTTGCAAAAAATACCCAATCATGTGCAAGGACAATTAAAAAAAAAAAAAAAATCCTTTTCGCTTGCACATGATTGGATGGTGGAAGCCAACAGAGCTTCAACTCATTCACTAAGCTCTACGCAAAATTCCCTTACAAAGTGAACAACCTTTTTTTGCCTTTAGTAAACCAACCTCAATGACCTCACCTGCTCTGCAGGTGATAACATGTTGTTAGGCCCCTTTTACATGGGGCAGATTCCTTTCCGATCAGCAAGGGATCAGCTCATAGATCCCCTGCCCAGCTGATTGGTACAGAGCGGGAAGATAACGCATCCGTGTCTGCTCAGTTTCTGTAGAGAAGACACTGACAGAGTCCGATCTGCTCTATGGGGGGCTGGGAGTAAACCCATCCGATCTGCCTGAATGGAAGAGGATGGATCCCTTACATTTTTTTTTTTAGCAAGCCAGATTGGACCCAGAGGTAGATAGGTGTAAATGGACACAAGAAAACTCAGCAAAGAATTTGCAGCCAATAAGGTAGGAGAAATGTTGGACAGAAGAGAGGGCCAAAGGAAATGGGGATCTAACACCCCCAGAAGTGTAGGATTTCTGTGAAATTTGTAGCTCATCTATCAAGAAGATTACAGAGTAAAATTTCACAAGAATAGACATACATGTAAGTACCTTGTGTACTTAATAGCTGAATTGAACTGTGGACTTTTAATGTGGTGATCTCCTTATTAATATCATACTATATAAGCTCCCATCCATTTTTAAATAGACACCTACAGTGTGTAATTCCCACTCTACATCTCTGATCCTCTGCATATTTAGTGCCCTACACACTTCTACCCACCATAATCATTCTTAAGATCTGGGGGGAGGAGAAGCAGCAGCACACTGAGCTTCCCAGTGAATGGCTGTGCAGTGGGGGGTGTCTGGACAAGTCTAATTATTTGAGGAGAGTACAGTGATTTCTTGGCATAGCTAGAGAGCTGACCATGCTATACTCACATGCCTAGTGTGGCCAGTTTTTAATAGAAAAACAGATGGGCTGGCAGGAATACCAGGGATTTCACATAAAGATACAAAAATACAAAGAGAGCAGGATACTTTTTCATACAAGTACATGGTACAGAAGGCACATATCAGGAATATGAAGTGTTGGGGTAACAAAAGCTTTAAGGGTGGTAAACATGAGTGATACATTCTAAAAAAAAAACATCAGCAAAGTTTCTAGGACATATTTCCTATCTTCAGCACCTCTTCTCCTGCTGCAGATACCCCCTGTCTCCATTATTGGCATCTACCAGCTGTCAAAAAGACAGTCGGGAATGGGTATGTATTACAACATAGCAAAAGCAGCTGTCAAATGTAATATTTGATTGTATCTACTATTTTATTCATATGTAGATTAAATGTGTGATATGTAGATTAAAGTGTTTGTTACCCTAAGACCCCTTTCACACTGGGGCGCTTTGCAGGCACTACAGCGCTAAAAATAGTGCCTGCAAAGCGCCCTGAAAAAGCCGTTCCTGTCTCTCCAGTGTGAAAGCCCCGAGGGTATACCCCGCTCTTTCACCGCTCCTGCCCATTGAAATGAATGGGGCAGCGCGGCTATACCGCCGGCATAGCGCTGCTGCAGCAGCACTTTGCGGTGGTTTTAACCCTTTCTCGGCCACTAGGGGAGTTAAAAGCGCCCCGCTAGCGGCCGAATAGCACTGCGAAAGTGACGGTAAAGTGCAGTTAAAAATAGCGCACCCACCGCTCCAGTGTGAAAGGGGCCCTACACTTCATATTCCTGATATGTGCCTGCTGTACCCTGTACTGTACCTGTATGAAAAAGTATCCGTTCTCCTTGTCTTGCTTCCTTTGTGTGAAATCCCTGGTGTTCCTGCCAGTCCCTCTGCTCTTCTATTAAAAACTAACCTCACTAAGCAGGAGAGCACACCATAAGCAGTTATCTAGCTATGCTTGGAACTCAGCCTGTTCTCCAATGATCAGACTTGTCCTGACACACCTCCCCTGTACAGCCATTCGCTGGGAAGATCAGTGTACTGTTGCTTCTTCCCTCCCCAGCTCTTATGCAGCTGAGCACAGAGGGAATATGATCACTTATAAGAAAAGGGAAAAAAGGTATTGATGATGTTTTTTTTTTTTAATATCTACAGTATACACACATGTTTTGCCTTCCATTTATTTTTCAAACTGAATGGATTGTTTTCCAAGGTAAGGGTTTACATATAGTTTAAATGTGTGATATGTAGATTAATGTGCATATGTCATCAGTTAAAGTAAACAAAAATTTACAAAAGATGTATTCCTATGTAACTCCTTACAATCACTTTAAAGAGTATGTAAACCAAACATTTCATATTCCTGATATGTGGCTACTGTGCCATGTTTTTGTATGAAAAAGTATTATGTTCTCTTTGTATTGCTTCCTTTGTGTGAAATCCCTGGTGTTCCTGTCAGTCCCTCTGCTTTCCTATCAATAACTGACCACACTAAGCAGAAAAGCACATTGTGGTCAGTTCTCTGCTGTCCTGGAAACTCAACCTGCTCTCCTCCAATGATCAGACTTGTTCTAACACCCCCCCCCCTTCCCAACACCTTTCACTGGGAAGTTTAGTGTCCTGCTGTTTCTCCACCCCCAGCTCCTATGCAGCTGAGGACAGAGGGAATGTGATCACTTATAAAAAGGGGAAAAGGGGTATTTATGATTTTTTTTTTATATCTATACACAAATGTTTTGTCTTTTATTTTCTGTTTTAAACTGAATGGGTTGTTTTATAAGGTGAGGGTTTACATATACCTTAAATGTGTGATATGTAGATTAATGTGCATATGTCATTAGTTAAAGTAAGCAAAAATTTACAAAAAATGTATTCCTATGTACAGTGCCTTGAAAAATTATTCATACCCCTTGAAATTTTCCACATTTTGTCATGTTACAGCCAAAAACATAAATTTATTTTATGTGATAGACCAAAACAAAGTGGCACATAATTGTGACGTTAAATGAAAATGATAAATGGTTTTCAATGTTTTTTACAAATAAATATCTGAAAAGTGTGGTGTGCATTTGTATTCAGCCCCCTTTACTCTGATACCCCTAATTAAAATCTAGTGGAACCAATTGCCTTCAGAAGTCACCTAACTAGTAAATAGAGTCCACCTGTGTGTAATTTAATCTCAGTATAAATACAACTGTTCTGTGAAGCCCTCAGAGGTTTGTTATAGAACCTTAGTGAACAAACAGCATCATGAAGGCCAAGGAACACACCAGACAGGTCAGGGATAAAGTTGTGGAGAAGTTTAAAGCAGGCTTGGGTTATAAAAAAAATCTCTCAAGCTTTGAATATCTCACGGAGCACTGTTCAATCCATCATTGGAAAATGGAAAGAGTATGGCACAACTGCAAACCTATCAAGACATGGCCGTCCACCTAAACTGACAGGCTGGGCAAGGAGAGCATTAATCAGAGAAGCAGCTTAGAGGCCCATGGTAACTCTGGAGGAGCTGAAGAGATCCACAGCTCAGGTAGGAGAATCTGTCCACAGGACAACTATTAGTCGTGCACTCCACAAATCTGGCCGGTATGGAAGAGTGGCAAGAAGAAAGCCATTGTTGAAAGAAAGCCATAAGTAGTCCTGTTTGTAGTTTGCGAGAAGCCATGTTGGGGACACAGCAAACATGTGGAAGGAAGGTGCTTTAGTCAGATAAGACCAAAATTTAACTTTTTGGCTTAAAAGCAAAATTCTATATGTGGTGAAAAACTTAACACGGCACATCACCCCGAACACACCATCAAACATGGTAGTGGCAACATCACGTTCTGGGGATATTTTTCTTCAGCAGGGACAGGGAAGCTGGTCAGAGTTTATGGGAAGATGAATGGAGCAAAATACAGGGCAATCTTAGAAGAAAACCTGTTATGCTGCGTACACACGAGCGTCAAGTCTGTCAGAAAAAGTTTGATGGGAGCTTTCCATCGTATATTTCGACCGTGTGTATGCCCCATCGTACTTTTTCCATCGAAAATTCAGGCGGACTTAGATAGAGAACATGTTCTAAATTTTTCAGACGGAACTAATTACTATCAGGAAACCCGCTTGTCTGTATGCTGTTCCGACGTACCAAAAACGAAGCATGCTCTGAAGCAAGTACGAGATGGAAGCTATTGGCTACTGGCTATTGCACTTCCTTTTTCTAGTCCCATCGTACGTGTTGTACGTCACAGCGTTCTTGACGGTCGGACTTTGGTGTGACCATGTGTAGGCAATACCGCTCGAGTGGAATTCCGTCGAATAAACCTCCAGAGTTTATTCCGACGGCAAAACCGCTCGTGTGTACGTGGCAAAAGACTTGAGACTGGGGCGGAGGTTCGTCTTCCACCAGGCCAACAACCCTAAACCCACAGCCAGAGCTACAATGAAATGGTTTAGATCAAAGGATATTCA
Source organism: Lithobates septentrionalis (assembly GCA_037952835.1). Taxonomy (NCBI): domain Eukaryota; kingdom Metazoa; phylum Chordata; class Amphibia; order Anura; family Ranidae; genus Lithobates; species Lithobates septentrionalis. The sequence continues at coordinate 17,160,627 of JBBDGP010000084.1, read as the reverse complement.
TGTGTTAGAATGGCCCAGTCAAAGTCCAGACCTAAATCCAATTGAGAATCTGTGGCAAGACTTGAAAATTGCTGTTCACAGACGCTCTCCATCCAATCTGACAGAGCTTGAATTATTTTGCAAAGAAAAATGGACAAAAATTCCACTCTAGATGTGCAATGCTGGTAGAGACATCCCCCAAAAAGACTTGCAGCTGTAATTGCAGCAAAAGATGGTTCTACAAAGTATTGACTCAGAGGGGTTGAATACAAATGCATGCCGCACCTATCGCGTATTTATTTGTAAAAAATGTTGAAAACGATTTATCATTTTCCTTCTACTTCACAATTACGTGCCACTTTGTGGTGTTCTATCACATACAATCCCAATAAAATACATTTACGTTTTTGGTTGTAACATGACAAAATGTGGAAAATTTCAAGGGGTATGAATACTTTTTCAAGGCACTGTAACTCCTTATAAAGCCTTAGTAACTGTAACCATTATTAGCTCTGTTTAACTCCTTAATTTAATTCTTCCTTTTTTTCTCTTTTTGCAGATTTTTCCTATTTTTTTTAATTATTATTGCGTTACATAAAACAAAAAAACAAAAAAAAGGATTTATTTCATTTGCAAATAACTGTACCAGAAAAATTACTTTAGTGTAACTTTAAACTGGAAATATTATTACAGGATAAATTGTATACTTTTTATTTAAAGTAAAACATTATTTTTTAAACTAACACTTTTCTCAAAAGAAAACATTTTTTCATTGTTTTTGTCTCTTCATTACGTAGAGAACAAAACAGTTTTTACAGGACAATATTGCCAAAAAATGCCTAGTTTGCCCCCAAAGAGTAATTTATGTATTACTTTGTTATTTTAGGTAAAGTTATTGCTGAATGAACAAACTCATAATGGAAATGTAAAAATTGCTATGTTCTATAAGGGATATGGAGGTATAAGAGCTGAAGAGGATAAACGTCAAGAGATAGTGAGATAGTATATGTGCTGTTTTTCTGCACACACTCAAAACACACTATAGTTACACTTAAAACAGTTCATAAATCATATTTGGTGCCCCTTATAGCAATAAATCAAAACAAGTAAAGATTTGTAATGTAGCTTAAAACATTGAATCCTAACTGAACTCCTCCATTTTGTCACTCACAAATGCGTTTGTAGGGTATGCTGTAATGTTATTTATATGCATAGCACCTGAACTTGTTTTAAAAGTGTTTAGATTTCATTCATGTTCTAATTGATTTCCTAATAAAGGGAGTGGAGTGTTTTCACCAGATAAATTTGGACCATACTATTACAACAAAGATGTAGATAAAGGACAGCCAGTGATATCAGAACTAAGATCCCATCCAAGACATAGTGCAAACTGTTCACTGGTCAGCTAGAATTTACTTGCATCTAAAATCAGTAAACCACCATCAAAAAATAAAGTCTTCAAAGGAAAGGTTTTTTCTAGATGTATTTAACCTTACTGAACCGAAAGACTCCAACGGGAATGTTACAGTTTGTCATAATAATCTTTGCTGCCATCTCAGCCACAGTATGTTGGAGAAGAGGAATGATGAAGTATATGTGTTTGGTGCCTATGATGGCTTGCATGGACCTCACCAAGTCTTTTATGTAGAGGTAATCCTTTATCTTTCAATAACAGAAATTATTAAACTGATTCCCCAGATTTGATATGCAACATGGGCAGATTTGGAGACAGTCGCTATTTGAGAATATTGTCTGACACTAGAAAAGCTATGCTCTTTTTGATCAGGCCTGGGTTCACATATGTACAGCCACGGGTTCATGCCTGGGGTCCGGTGTGTCCCTGTTCACCAGTTCAGGTGCGATTCAGGTCCAAATTTTTGCCTGAATTTGCACTTGATGCAAAGGACCCTTTTTGAATGCAGACATCGGTCGCCGCGGACCTGTGTGAACCGGTTCCATTGAGAACCGGTCACACTCGCCTGTCATGTGAATTGGATGCGGGGAAAGCCGCATCCAATTTGCATATGTGTGAATTTGAATTAGCCTCACTTTTTGCATGTACAGCATGAAAGGCAAGTGAAATGGTACACTATAGGGTTTATTTACTAAAGCTGGAGAGTGCAAAATCAGTCTTAATGAAACCAATCAGCTTCCAGGTTTTATTGCCAAAGCTTAATTGAACAACTTGAGGTTAGAAGCTGATTTAGAAGCTGATTTCTCTGCAGAAGTGAGACTGATTTCTCTCTCTCCAGCTTTAGTAAATAAACCTCTGAGATTTTAAAACCTGCCCATATATTCTTAACTTGTCAAAAAAGAAGTTCAGGAAAAACGTAACCGCTTTCCGCCTTCCGGCCGTCAAATGACGGCTGGGCGGCGCGGCTCTTTTTCCGGGTGGATGTCATATGATGGCCTCCCAGAACGACCGCTCTTTCGTGTTCCCAGGGGCACACATTGCGGCGATCGGTGGTGCGGTGTGTCAGTCTGATTGTTTATCAGCGCAGCCCCCCCTCGGATGCCCACCCAGGACCACCAGGGATTGGCCCCACACTGGACCACCAGGTATGCCACCCTAGACCACCAGGGAAATGCCAATCAGTGCCCAGGCAGCTGCCAAAAAGTGCCCATCCCTAATGCCTGCCAGTGCCATCAGTGATGCCTATCAATGCTATCTATCAGTGCCCAGCAGTGCCGCCTTTCAGTGCCACCCATAACTATCCATCAGTGTTGCCCATCTGTGCCCAGTGCCACCTATCAATGCCCATCAATGCTGCATATCAGTGCCACCCATCAGTGCCGCCTACCAGTGCCCATTAGTGCCACCTTATCAGTGCCCATCAGTAAAGGAGAAAACTTATTTACAACATTTTATAACAGAAACAGAAGAAAACCTTTTTTTTCAAAATTTTAGGTCTTTTTTTATTTGTTTAGCAAAAAATAAAACACCACCAAAAGAAAGCTCTATTTGTGGGAACAAAATGATAAAAATTCTGTTTGGGTACAGTGTAGCTTGATCGCGCAATTGTCATTTAAACAGCGACAGCGCTGAAAGCTGAAAATTGGCTTGGGCAGGAAGGGGGTCTAAGTGCACTGTATTGAGGTGGTTTAAATAGGAAGCAATTGAAATGACTAGCTGATGCCCTTGTAAACTGATAAAAAGACTTGTTACTATTTATAATAAGGCACATAGCATAAAATATAGGTGGGGTGGTTGGAATACAAAGGTAAATGGGAATAATCCACTAGATATGCAAATTCAACGTAATAAAGTGCACATGTGCAATCAGATATAGATATAAAAAGTCCTTTTTTCCACAACAAATTAATTCATGTGATGTTTTTGATTCTTCTGATAGTAAAATCCCATGCTCTAAATGTGCAGCCACTCACCAGCTCACTTCACCCCAGCTGGGGTATCAGGCAATCAGTCTATGCCACTGTGCGGCAATCTCTGTCAGTCTCAGGATCGCGGTGTGTCATATAAAAAGAGAAGGGGTGCCCATAGTGTGAGATCGTTTAAAAAAGTTTATTTAAAACAAGCAGAGAGGTACTCACAGTTTAAAAGCATGTAGCAAGCGAAAAAAGACAAAATCCTCGGTTAGCCTTCAGCTGTTCAAAGTTGTTTGGGAAGCACAGATTAGGCCACGCCCTACGCATTTCGTCATTGGACGTCTACGGGAGCGTGACCTCTGCTGTGCCTCCCACCCTTATATAGCGTGCGGTGTCCCCTAATTATCTGTTTAACTAGCAATCATTTTGCCTGTGTTTTGCGGACCGGTGTCCGTCCGCGGCCATTTTGTCTGTGATAATGCAGACCGGAGCCTAATTTCCTCTTTGTATATTCCGCCTCTGTGTGGGAGAACATAAAGACGCCGGCGGCCATTTTCCCTGTGATTCTATGGGCCGGAGCCTACCCGCGGCCATCTTGCCTGAGGTCATGCAGACCGAAGCCTGTTTTTCCATATGTTCCGCCTCTGTGTACATAACCTCAGAGACGCTAGCGGCCATTTTGCCTGTGATTCTGCGGACATAGGGTACAGTGATGCTGTATAACTAGTGATCATTGACTCAAAGGTGACACTTTCCCTGTAATGACGCTTTTTATCTCAGTGTCACCCCCGTTCCCTATCTAGGTATGGTTGTTTTTTATTTAGATTGGGTGTTATATGGTCGGAGATCCCGCATGTTATAACCAGGTGGTTCACTATAGATTTCAGCAGCTAAACATAACATGCAGCTTATATATGTGCTCATATTCAGCCCCAATAAAATCGACATTTTAAACTTAAAACAGCATGTTTAGAGTATATATGACCATTTACAAGGAAACTCAAAAATAAAATCGGTGTTGCATAAATACATGTATGTGGAAAAAAATATGTATGCAGATAAAAACATGTATACTGATAAACATTGAATATAAACTTATAAAAATATATCAGGATGTATAAAATAATACCCACATGCAAAATATATATATGCATGTGTATAGAGGAAGAAATTATTTTTAAAAATATTATAAGGAACGAGGATTATTTAAAAAACTCCCTTAATCATAATCATATATATATATACGGTTTTATGAACGTGGTGTGTTAATCTGTACTCATTCGCTATCTATCCATTTAATACGGATAACTCCATCTGTGTATGTTCCAAAAGGGGGATCAGTTGGATATAGTACAGCTCCCCTAGTGTGGGTGTATATCTGTCTTTATATGCCTTAGGTGTATATTAGACCTATGTCAAATGTATTTAAAAAAATATATATAAAAAAATATATTTAAAAAAATATATTTAAAAAAAATATTTAAAAAAATATAAATAAAAATAAAAAAGTCCATTTTGGTTACAAGTCAAAGGGTCCGAGTAAAAGATTCATATCCCATGTTTGTAAACCGGAGTCTCCTTATTCTTATGTGATACAGATGTATTTCAAGGAGGTATCTAAAGGGAACTTGTTTGCTGTGTATAGTCCCTACATGATTCAGGTATGTTTCGGAGGGATATCTGAAGGGATACTCCCTCGAGACACAAAGAGAACCTTATTTAGCTGTAAATAATTGGACAGGGATCAAAATCCATATTCCCACTGTTGGACTTTTCTAGTATGTCTGGGTAGTTGTCAGAGGTGTTTTACAGGGGAACTTGAAAACAATTGGAATAGAAATTCAAAAATTAGAGGTACATGTAGGGTATATTTTTAAAGTTTCCTCGGCACATTGACGTACCCGAGTTAATTACATCCAGATTATTACATTATTAGGAAAGGAGATAGAGAGATATCCTGAGGTGATGTTTATCTCAATCTTGCTTATATGTTCTTATGTTATGTGTCACATTAGAGTGTTATGTTGGCCACTGATGTTACTTGGGGTCAGGTGTGTTGGTAGTGCGGACCCCCTCACTATTTTTTTCCCTTAGTAATAATGTCAGAAGTTGGTTAGGAAGCAGTTTAGATCGAGATCTATATTCATTCCCATAGGCTGGAGGGTGTCCAACAAAAATATCCATTTGGTTTCATTTTGTGAAACCTTGATCTTTTTATTTTCGCCCCTCCAGTGGCCCTTAATTTTATCAATTGCATAGAATGTCATACATGTTGGGTCCCTGTTGTGATAGTCTCTAAAATGCCTAGAGACGCTATGTTTGTTGAACCCATTTTTGATGTTTGTAATGTGTTCTCTAATTCTGACATGTAACTGTCTAGTTGTTCTTCCCACGTACTGCTTCCGACATGGGCACTCTAGTACGTAGGTAACATGAGTATTATTGCAAGTAATGAGTTCTCGAATGGTAAATTCCCTTCCATTGGCTACCGACCTAAAATTGGTTGTTTTCCTGCTGGTTTTCTTGCTAGTTCTGCATGGCAGACATTTCCCACATTTATAAAACCCTTTTAGATGATTTCCTATTTTTATCTGTCTTGGAGGGTCTAGTGCATTGTGTACCAACTTGTTCCTCAGGGTTGGTGCCTTTTTGTAGCTAAAAGTGGGTTTCTTTGGTAATATGGAATTCAATACTTTATCCGATTGTAAAATAGGCCAATATTTTTTTATTATGGTTTCCATATTTCTGTATTGCCTATTATACCCTGTTAGAAAGGCTAAATCCATTTTATTATTCGTTCCTTTCCTTTGTTGGTTTCTTGTTCCCTCTATAAGCGTATTCCTATCCATGTTCCCGACTTTCCATTTTAATGTCAGTAGGTCCTTCTTTTTATACCCTTTTTCCACAAACCTATTTATTAGAATATCTGTTTGTTTTTCATATTCTCGCTTACTGGTACAATTCCTCTGTAGTCGCATGAACTGTCCTTTGGGAATGTTCCCTAACCACTGTGGGTGATGGCAACTGCTGGTTGGGATATACCCATTCCTGTCTGTGGCCTTAAAGTATGTTCTTGTGTTCAAATGTCCGTTGTTTTTGTATATTTGTAAGTCTAGGTAGTCTATGCTTTCATTGTTCCACTCCCCCGAAAAGGTGAGTCCATAGACGTTGACACTTATTTCTTCAAAGAAATTCTGTAGTTCTTCTTCTGTGCCACCCCACACTATGACAATGTCATCTATATACTCCGGTATAGTTTCAGGTTTCTTCTTTCAATGCTATGAATCTGTTCCTCTTCCCATTTGTTAAGGAATAGGTTCGCCACGCTGGGGGCATATTTTGCCCCCATGGCTACTCCTTTCGTCTGGGAATAGAAGTCTCCCTTGTGCCAAAAATAGTTGTGGCTCATGGCCAGATCTAACCCTTCCAGTATATATTTGATTTGTGTTTCTTTTAATGCCGTTAGTGTGTGTAAGGCCCATTTGACACCCCTTAACCCATCCTCCTGTACGATGTTAGTATACAGGGAGTTTATGTCAATGGTTACGAAAATATCGTTTTCGTTTATCTTGAAGTTCTTTAGTTCCCCAATCAGTTGTTTACTGTCCTTCAGATACGATTTTCCCTGCCCAACTAGGGGTTGTAGGTAGCCATCCAGATATGCCCCTAACCTAGAGAACAGTGAATCGATGCCACTGATTATAGGTCTACCGGGGGGATTCTGTTGGTCTTTATGAATTTTGGGTACATAGTATATAATTGGGGTTTTTGCTGCTTCCGGAGTTAGATATTTGGCTTCTTTTTTCGTTAGGATCCTTATTTTTTCTTCTTTTTTGACATAGGCCTTCAGTTTCTTTCCATATTCGGTTTTTGGGTTACCCTTCAGTTTTTTGTATGTATTAGGTGTTTTCAGCAATTTGTTCATCTCCAGTTCGTAGTCTTTTTGTTTAATATGACCAGACCTCCCCCCTTGTCGGCCGGCCGGATAACTATATTTTTCTTCCCCTCTATTTCCCTGATGGTGTTCCATATGTTTGTTTTTATTTTTTTCGGTTTCAATTACCTAAGGTCCTGTTCCACCATCTTTTTAAAGACCATCAAGCTCTCATTTTGTTGTACATTAGGGTTAACGGTGGAATTATTTTTTAATCCTGAGTGTTGGAATATCGGGGGGTCTCTTTCTGTTTGGGTGCTATTACTGTTATTTCCCTTCATTCGATAATTTTTTTTTATGTTCAGTTTCCTTACGAATTTTTGGAGATCTATATATATTTCGAAGGGGTCAAGATTTTTGTCAGGAGCGTATTTCATTCCTAAGTCCAGCACTCTCATTTCTTCCTCATTAAAGGTGGCTTCACTTAGGTTGAAAATTCCTGTTCCTAATATTCTCTTCTTCTTTTTCTTCTTGATTCCTCCTCTCTTCCCTCGTGCTCGTCTCCTCTTTCCCATCTCTGTGGTCTGTATGTGTGTTCTGTTCTTTCTTCCCATTGAGTTTCCTCCTGTATTCTGTTCCTCGGTCCCATATACGTATCTCTGGTGACTCTTGGGTTCCAGCTCCGTCGGGGGTCTCCATTGCTTCGATCCCTGATGGGGACCCCCTCCCCAATCTCTGTTTTATCTCCCCCAATATTGAGAGAGCTACCCTGGAGATACAGAGAGTGATGGATTGAGGATTTACTACAGAGAAAGCAGAGACTTCGGTGACAGCTGCCAGAACCATCCACCCTGCACTGCTGAATGTTTTCTCTACAATATGAAGGTGAGGGTCCTAAGAGACCATTAGAGGATTTACCAGCAACAGGGTCATACACCCTATCTACCTCATGCATCCTAATTGAATAGAAAAAACGGCATCCATTTATAGACTTTTCCAATTAACCCATCATTCCCCAATAGCACTTTTTATGTTTTACAGAGTGCTTATGATCTGTTACCTATTATTTAGTATATGATCATTGAGTGATGTCCTAAGTGTGTCATTATACATTCACTTTCACTAGCGTTTCAGGATTGCACATTTCATTTTATCTTTATTTATGGTTTATATATGATTACTTTATTGTGGTCTTATGCACAATTTTTGTTGCTATTCACCAACACTATTTATGGATAATGTTTTTAGCTAGATGCTACAGTATTGAGATTTTTATCCCTTGTAGTAACTAGCCTACATATTAGCATTATCATTGTCACATTCCACTTTGCTATGCGATTTGCACATTTATGACACACTTAAACTATTCATTTATTTTTACTCACTTTTATTCTTATTTAATATTGCACGAAATTTCTATATTTTATATTTTATATTTTATTAAGTGTTGTGTGTGAACACCCTAATTTTGCTGCAATATTATTGGTCACCTTTTATGCGTTTTTATTTGTGGCACTCTGCCACCTATTTTACTTTCACATTCGACCAGCGCGAAGGACACTATTACACTTGATTTAATCCTTTTCACATATTTTCACCTTTGCTGCTAACATGGATGTGTTCACATTTATTGAAAATAGAAAAGTGAACCTAGATGAGGTTTTTAACCCACACAATAAAACACGTAACACGGATTTAGAAAGCATGACTAGGACACTAGGACATCACATGGAGAAGAAAATCAACTTATGGTGGGACACTAATACATTTGAAAGATACATTAGAGAAAATATTGTCCCCAGGAGATTAAGGTGGGAATTACCACCAAATGATGGACTAACAGACAAAGAGTCAATGGAAGAATGGTTCACGTTTTTTAATAATAAAAGTATAGAAGGTTTAAAATTTCTACTAGAACGTAAACTAAAAAAAACCACAATACTGGAACAACAAATAGAAGAAATCAAACAGAATATGGAACCATTCAGAGAAACCACTGAGTTTAAAAAACTGGCAACACAACTAAATAAAGACATGATCACCAAAGATCTAGAAGTACAAAATCGGAAAATGAAAAAATACCAAAGGGATATAACAGACTACAAGACAAACCAAGTCTTCAAATGGCAAAGTAAAATTGAACAAGCCCCTCCCGCATCTACATATTCCACACCGGAAAGAGAAGTTAAGATCCAAGATCCTACAGCGTCATATGCACTCAACCCACCCAGATGGGAAGAAAGGGAGAGACGGTTAGAGACACCACGACCATACCGTGATCAACCCGACCAAAATAACACCTATAGAAGAGATGACAGAGATACATATGGAGGTACACCAAAGACCAACCATGGACAAAGAAATAATTATGGATATGGACAGTACACCCCAAAGAGAGGAGGAAAGAAACCCTTCAAGAAACCTTTCAGGAAAAGAAATTGGCAACAACATGAAAGGAACCCAAGGGAAGAGAGGGCACCACCCTACCAACAAGAATACTATGATGGATATAGACGTACACCGATCCCTATGAATAATAGATTTGACCCCATTAGAGACTATCAAGAACAACATTATGAAAATCCATACTACTACGAAAATCAACAGTACCACAATACACAAAGGCCTTTTTTAGAGAGAGGGAGAAGAGAATACTCCCCTCGAAGATCCCCACAAGAAGTACATCATTCCCCCAGGAGACGACCCCAAGAAGAACGAACAAGAAATACCCCAGAACGAAGAGAGGAAGGAGGTCAGGAAAGAGACTCCAAAAGAAAAAGAGAGGAGTCGGAGAAAACGTGGTAAACATAAGTGGTAAACCCATTTCAACAGAAGAGCTAGCAGTACTAGACAAAGGTTTAAAGCATGCACCTACCAAAAACCTCAATAAGTTCAACACATATATAGGGATACAAAAATACATTAGAAAAATTAACATTAAAAAATATGTGATGAACAATCCGTGGAAGCCAGAAAATGCAAGGACTGAAACTCCCTCAATAGGAGTATACAGCACACTACGCAATGCTTCACTATTTAATCCACAAATATCCTAAAACCAAAATGTGGAAGTCTTCAAAAACCTAGTGCTACAAGATATAGAAGCCTTAAAACCCAAGAAAGCTACAGACCCTATACATATCCAAAAGGGTATAAAAAGCCTGACAGAAAGGAAGGATATTATAATCAGACCAGCGGATAAGGGAGGTGCAATAGTCCTACAGTCAAAAGAACAATACCTTACAGAATTAAATAGACAGCTACAAGATGAAACAACATATACTAGATTGTTGAGGAATCCGACCACCAAGTATAAGAAAGAATTAGAAACTCTAGTAAACCTTGGGATGAAGAAAAATATACTCAATCCAAAAGAGACCAAATATCTAATACCAGAAACCTGCAGAATCCCAATAATATATACAGTCCCCAAAATCCACAAAGACAAAGAGAATCCACCGGGAAGACCAATAGTCAATGGTATTGACTCTCTAACGTCTAGAATGGGTCAAAAACATTGACTATTTTATACAACCAGCGGTCCAGCAGACTGAAGCATATCTAAGAGATACCAAGCATATATTGCAACTCCTAAACACAGTGCCAGTACTAGAGGGTAGAACATTACTGGCAACTGCAGACGTTACATCACTATATACCATAGTCCAACACCAGGATGCAATTTCAGCAACCAAATGGCTACTAAGGAAACACAGCACCTTAATATGCAAACAGAGAAAATACCTGATCAAATGCCTAGACTTCTGCCTCAAATGCAATTACTTCTGGCATGATCAAACCTACTATAAACAACTAGTAGGAATAGCCATGGGTGCCAAATTTGCACCAGGAGTGGCAAATGCATTTATGGCACAGTGGGAAGAAAAAGCGGTATACACAGATACCCCCGCTGAATTAACAGTATACAAAAGATTTATTGATGACGTGGTAATTGTCTGGAATGGAGACAAAAATACTTTAGAAATGTTCCTCAAAAAACTAAACAACAATGATAAAAATATTAATTTAGTATGGAAAATAGATACAAAAGAAATAGACTTCCTGGACCTGAACATCAGCCTAGAGGGACAGAAAATAGTAACCAAAACACACTTCAAGAAGGTGGACGCCAACAGCTACCTGTCAACAGACAGTTGCCATTTTAAACCTTGGCTATATAATATCCCAAAAGGCCAGCTTACAAGAATAAAGAGAAACTGTACCAAAGAAGAGGACTATTTCAACCAAGCAAGATTGATTGGAGACAGATTTAAAGCAAAGGGATATGACGATCAGTGGATTGACAACCAGATTGAACATGAAAATTTAATGGATAGAAAAATAATGATTGAAGAACATCCCAAGAAGAGACTACAACAAGAGGTACCTAGCATAATCCTTGACTTCAATACACAATATAAAGATGTAGCAAGGGTAATTCAAAACATTGGCACATTTTAAAGAATGACAAAGACCTAAAAGGAATATTACCGTAAAAGCCTAATATTGTTTACAAAAGAGCACCAACCATCAGAGACTTAATAGTGAAATCAGTAGTTGACCCTCCACCGGCGCCCTCTTTTACATTCTTCTCAGGGAAAGGTTTTTACCCCTGTCGCAATTGCTATGCGTGCCGACATGCGAAAAAATTTCAAGGAAAACGCAAAAAATTCACAGCAACCAATACAGGACAAACCTACGATATTAGAGATTTTATAGGGTGCCACACTGAAGGGGTGGTCTATATATTACAATGTAGCTGTAATCTCCAATATGTAGGCCGCACAAAAAGAGCACTGAAGACACGAATACAAGAGCATGTACAGAACATCAAATCTGGTTTCCCTAAACATAATGTGTCAAAAAATTTTGCACTAGTACACAACAAAGACCCCACACACCTCCAATTTTGGGGAATAGAAAAACACAAACCAACATGGAGGGGGAGCCACTAGATTAGAGATATCAGCCGCAAAGAATCCAAATGGATTCATACTTTACGGACTCTTGTACCTGGGGGCCTAAACGTAGAGTTCGATCTGAACTGCTTTTTAAGTAATTTTTAATAATATATCCATAAGGGATTAGATAACTATTTGTGGTATTTAGCACACCTATATCTACCCCTTGGATGCATCTATCCCAGTATTACAGGACTTATGGCCCTATTAATATACCATGACAGCAGTGCATGGTATAGAATACCTTTTAATATATGGGATATTTTAACAATTAATATTTTAGTTTCTGGTGTACATGAGTAAACTTTTTTATATACTTGTTCATTTATTTAATAGACATTATGGATAATGTACTTCCAATTTCATTTTTATTCTTATTATATCAATATTTTTATCGGTAATAATTTTTGTGTAGATTTGATTATTCTCTGATTATAATACACTTTTTATATATATTTTTTATTTGTTTTTTAAAAAAACTATTTTTGGGATTTGATTGCCTTGAAACCAACAGTAATTTAAATATTGAATTGAATGGAAAATGATGTATGCATATAAAAAAAAATCTATGTATATATGAGGTAGTTCTTCAGAGCACTCTCATGCCTGCTTCATTTGCATATTGTCTATATAGCCTAATATAGAACAATACTCTATTTATTATGTGCTATGAGATTCAGGAACGCTGCAGCTAATTTTTATTAAACATTCACCATATATATATCAATCCCAATAAATCAACATCCATAGAAATCAAATTATATAATAACTAGTTTTAATTCAGGGTTATCTTGCATAATGTGACGTTTCTCCGTCCGATCGCAGTGTATATAAGCCATGTCTATGCAACAAGTATGCCACCAATAAAATGGCCGCGCGCATACTTTAACCTGCGATAGAGGAACATTAGCAGGTACCTCCAACAAAATGGAGACCACAACACTCCCCCTAGTCTCAAGAAAAATGGCGCTAGACTAAAAACATATGAACCGTAAGTAAAATGGCGGCCCGAGAACTTCCGATCCCATTATATTTAAGCTAACCCTCAGCAGCCAATCCGGTTCCCCAGATGAAGGCACGTGACGGTGTCGTAACGCGTAAGGATTGGCTGAGCGGTTCTACACATCTTTGAAGCACAAGTGAGAGGGCGCTCAGAACGCCACAACTCTTATTACAATTACTCTGCCTGTTTTACGTTTTTTAAATGTAAGAACAATACTTTGAATAAATTTCCCTTGTTTTAAATAAACTTTAATACACTAGTGGAGCCTCTGTTTTCCCCCCCTCCCCAATCTCTGTTTTATCTCCCCCAATATTGAGAGAGCTACCCTGGAGATACAGAGAGTGATGGATTGAGGATTTACTACAGAGAAAGCAGACTTCGGTGACAGCTGCCAGAACCATCCACCTTGCACTGCTGAATGCTGTTTTCTCTACAATATGAAGGTGAGGGTCCTAAGAGACCATTAGAGGATTTACCAGCAACAGGGTCATACACCCTATCTACCTCATGCATCCTAATTGAATAGAAAAAACGGCATTGATTTATAGACTTTTCCAATTAACCCATCATTCCCCAATAACAAAAGTCCAGATATTTGAGATGAACAAAATAGTTACCACCGCTCTAGGTAACCGGGTTCAAACCTCCCGTCCTCCGCTGTGTGGATGATTGTGAGAGCCCCAGGTGCCGGCAATTGCTATTCCAATGGTATGTGTGTGATGGAAAAATCTGGACAGCCGCACTCCGGATTGGAAAAGTGAAAAATAAAATCCTCTTTATTGAAAAAGTAATAACATGATTAAAATCCGTACATGGCTTTGTTGGGATAATGCAGCATAACCGCTAACGCGTTTCACGCTCCCATAGAGCGCTTACTCATAGCTGGTTTGTACGAAGGTGATCACCACTTATATTTGTGCAGAGTTGGTGTTATGGTCTACCTACAGCTACCAAACAATAATGTCTAATTAGAAACGAGGTTCAAGTGACAGTGAATGCGAAAGATATAGTAAATTGTTTCTTTTTTAATGAAAGCTTATATGCATATCACTAGTCATTTGCTCGTATGAATGGGAGGATGTATGGCCCAATAAAATCTATCAATTAATGGGGATATGTGTAAAAGAGGAACTGATATATTGATATGTGTCCCTATATGTTTTTTTACTCCATCATCCACCAAAAAGAATATGGATGTATGATCAAGGAAAGAGTTGGGAGGAAGGGGTTACAGATGTATTACTAGGGGATATAACTTCAATGTTGTTTTATTCATAGAAATGTGAAACGTCCCACTCAAAGTTTAACCCCTGTGGGATCCCGGTGTCCAACGAGAATATCCAAAGGACTTCTCGTTTGCACAGTAACTGGAATCTGTCACCTCCTCTTACCGGTGTGATAATTTTCTCAATGCCCTGAATAGTTAGACTGGAAGTGTCTTTGTGGTGTGTGTAAACCCAGTGCTTTGATACATTAGTTAAGATCTCCTTCTCAATGTTGTACAGGTGATCATGTAGCCTGTCTCTAAGACGCCGTGTTGTGCGTCCAACATATTGTACCTGGCAACTGGTGCATGTGATAACATATACCACAAATTTGGTGTTACAATTAATAAACACGGGGATCGAAAATTCTTTTTGATTGCTGCATGATTTTATGAGTTGACCCGTTTTGATGTGCCTGCAGTAATTACAAGTTTTTACTCCACCCTTGAAATTACCTGTGAAGTTGAGCCAATTGGATTTTGTTCGGTTGGTTGAGAACAAACTGGGAGACAATGAACATCCCAATGTAGGTGTTAAGTTATATCCCCTAGTAATACATCTGTAACCCCTTCCTCCCAACTCTTTCCTTGATCATACATCCATATTCTTTTTGGTGGATGATGGAGTAAAAAAACATATAGGGACACATATCAATATATCAGTTCCTCTTTTACACATATCCCCATTAATTGATCCATTTTATTGGGCCATACATCCTCCCATTCATACGAGCAAATGACTAGTGATATGCATATAAGCTTTCATTAAAAAAGAAACAATTTACTATATATTTTGCATTCACTGTCACTTGAACCTCGTTTCTAATTAGACATTATTGTTTGGTAGCTGTAGGTAGACCATAACACCAACTCTGCACAAATGTTTTTCACCACATGTGTACATGGTTCATTACCTTCTTTGCAAAGTTCCCATGTGTTTTGAGTTGATTTAAGAGCTGTGGTCTTCAAAGAGGTAGATCGGTTGTTTATTTCATATAGTAATTGGTCTAGTGAGATTGTTACTTATCCATGATATAAGCACATATATTGGATGAACCTGTCATATGGTCACTGCCAATATTATACTATGTATAGAAAAAATAGTGACAGGTGCGCAAACACTGTATTTTGCCCCATTTTTATCTACCTCATATAGTTCTGCCCATACATTTGAAGACAATTCATCGAGAGATGTGATTGCTTCAAAGAAAGACGTTCAGCAACTTTAATGTTGTTGCTTGATTGGGATGAATGCATCCCATACGGAGTGATGCAAGGTTTTAAATGAGCGCTTTTGTGAAGCTGGAGTGGCGGGGTTAATAGTGAGTGATAAGTTTCACAATCCTTTATGTACTGTAAAGATTAACATTCACATATGTAGGAATTGAAGTAAAAGCACTTATTCACACATAGATTCCTGCAAATCAGGAGACTATTGGTCGCATCATTGCGACAGGACGCTAGTTTTCTGCCCAGCTTCCAATTTACATACGTTATCACATTTTTTGAAACTTGAAATCATCATGTATATACATATACACATATATATAAAGATTTGCTTTTTATTATTATTTTTATTTTTATCTCTATGTTGTTTAAAATTTTTTGTATATATTTATGCATATACACATAAATTTAGTTTTTTCTTGTAGACACCGATAGTGGTGTTGGATGCACATCTTTTTACCACATAGATCTAATTCTCACTTTACACACCATTTACATTATACCGTAGCCACCAGCTCACATAGTTTGCCCACACTTGCGCCTATCCGTATGATAATTTATACGTTTGAACGTCGAATTCCAGCACCCATCTCATTCTTGTGGTTTTGGAAAATAACAAATATGTTTTTTCGAAAACCTTGAAAAGAATTTTTTATCATTTATATATGTTGACATTTGTCAATATGAACACATTTCATTTATGCATTCATGTCTTCATTAGTGATTCCACTATAGGACGCACATCCAATCACATCTATGCCAAAAAGACCCCACACAGACTAACGATCAGCTGTTCAGAATCAGATAATCAATATGTAATCATGTGGTAGACAAATTATGTGTATATAAGTGGTGATCACCTTCGTACAAACCAGCTATGAGTAAGCGCTCTATGGGAGCGTGAAACGCGTTAGCGGTTATGCTGCATTATCCCAACAAAGCCATGTACGGATTTTAATCATGTTATTACTTTTTCAATAAAGAGGATTTTATTTTTCACTTTTCCAATCCGGAGTGCGGCTGTCCAGATTTTTCCTTCACACACATTCCCCAATAGCACTTTTTATGTTTTACAGAGTGCTTATGATCTGTTACCTATTATTTAGTATATGATCATTGAGTGATGTCCTAAGTGTGTCATTATACATTCACTTGCACTAGCGTTTCAGGATTGCACATTTCATTTTATCTTTAGATATGGTTTATATATGAATACTTTATTGTGGTCTTATGCACAATTTTTGTTGCTATTCACCAACACTATTTATGGATAATGTTTTTAGCTAGATGCTACAGTATTGAGATTTTTATACCTTGTAGTAACTAGCCTACATATTAGCATTATCATTGTCACATTCCACTTTACTATGCGATTTGCACATTTATGACACACTTAAACAATTCATTTATTTTTACTCACTTTTATTCTTATTTAATATTGCGCGAAATTTCTATATTTTATATTTCACATATATAGGATATCATAAAGTTTTTTAGAGGAACAGCGCCATACCCTTCTTCCAAACTAACTAATCTAGCTGTCCCCATTATATGGTGACTGCATGTTGGGCGGCAGCAGTTCCAAATTGGTTGTAATCACATCTCCACTATCTCCACTGCGCGGGTTTACCACCTTTTTCATTGTCTCCAATCTATGTCATTGCACAAGCTGGATCAGCGCTCCTCTCCTGGTTACTTCCTGTGTCACCAGAAGCACCAACGGATTACTAATAGGCACAGGGGACACCAATGACAATAAAAATAATACTAAAATTGCTATAAAAAATATTGAAAATAATAAAAATTGTAAGGCTGAGCACCTCAACCATTTGAATGGCTCTCTTTTACAGAAACTTAGATTATCTTAGTTAAGTAAATATGTCAACCTTACAGTACATTCATATATATATCAAGATAACCCCTCAACAGGAAACAACAAGTAATCCTTGGACATTTCATTATCACTATTTCTAAAATGTCCCAGGTCTATGGTTATAAAATGAAAAAGGAAAGGAAAAAAGGAAAAATAAAAAAATAAAAAAACCTCGATATTAAATCTTATAAACCAACCCACAAACTTCCATATTTATAAGACCCTATGGAGGACTTGTCGGGCGACCCAGGAGGTAAACCCAACTCGGGATCATAAGAACAAGAACTGTAAATACCACCGAAAACCTATGTAAGGACTTTAAGACTTATAAATAAATGCATTCACATCCCATTCGACGTTTAACCCCTCCAGTGAGGAACAAACCTGTCTATAATCTGAAATTTAGTACCTCTGGGGTCCCTATCGTGGAACTGAAGGAAATGGCGAGGTACGCTGTGGTTGGTACGCCCCAGTTTGATGGCAGTAATGTGTTCGTTAACCCTAGTACTGAATGTTCTAATTGTCCATCCTACATATTGTTTATTACATGAACATGTAATAAGATACACTATGTAACGTGTAGCACACGTCACAAAGTGTTTCAGATGGTAAATGGTTGAAGTCACTGTGGATTGGAATGTCTCAGACTTATTTTTTATAGCAATTTTAGTATTATTTTTATTGTCATTGGTGTCCCCTGTGCCTATTAGTAATCCATTGGTGCTTCTGGTGACACAGGAAGTAACCAGGAGAGGAGCGCTGATCCGGCTTGTGCAATGACATAGATTGGAGACAGTCAGGTGGAATTAGTCCTCCTCCTGCCCTATCCCCTCTCTCTCGGTTGGTTGAACTGAGAGAGAGGTTTGGACTGCAGCCGTGGCCGTGCGATGACATCATCATTGAGTGCACTAGATGATTATATCCCTGTAGCCTCCATTAACCAGAATCCTTTCTGGGAAAGTCACATGATCCGGCCCGAGAAGCGGTGATTGGCCGGAGTTGTCACGTGACCCGCGGTGGTCATGTGTCCTGTGGGATGACAGGCACTTGATGCCGGTCTTTGATTGGCTGAGAGGAAGTTTGGGAAGTGCTTTACACAGCTTGTCTGTGTTATGGTAGATAGACATGTGCATGATGAAAAAATTTGTTTAGTTTAGTTTCGATTCGTTAATTAACTAAATTCGTTTAGTTAAATTCGTTGCATTCGTTACATTCGTTTTCGGAATTCGTTTCGTTTTGTATTCGAATTCGAAAAAATTCGACCGTATTCGAAAAAAAACAATCAAATTCGAAAATATTCTACCACATTCGAAAAAAATCTACCACATTCGAAAAAATTCTACCACATTCGAAAAAAACTGTCAAATTCGAAAAAATTCTACCACATTCGAAAAAAAAAATAACTGAATTTGAAAAAGTAAACTATATATAACCATTTTGCGAAATTCGAAATTCATATGGAATGAAATCGAATTCCAATAGAAAAGATTAGGATAGAATAGAAAATATAAAAGAATAGCATAGAAAAACAATAGAACAGAAAAAAATATAATACAGTGCCTTGCAAAAGTATTCGGCCCCCTTGAAC
The DNA here is from genome assembly GCA_037952835.1 of Lithobates septentrionalis. Lineage (NCBI taxonomy): Eukaryota > Metazoa > Chordata > Amphibia > Anura > Ranidae > Lithobates > Lithobates septentrionalis. The sequence continues at coordinate 17,141,531 of JBBDGP010000084.1, read as the reverse complement.
TTTTCAACCTTTTGCCACATTTCATGCTTCAAACATAAAGATATAAAATTTTAATTTTTTGTGAAGAATCACCAACAAGTGGGACACAATTGTGAAGTGGAACGAAATCTATTGGATATTTTAAACTTTTTTAGCAAATAAAAAGCTGAAAAGTGGTGCGTGCAAAATTATTCGGCCCCTTTACTTTCAGTGCAGCAAACTCACTCCAGAAGTTCAGCGAGGATCTCTGAATGATCCAATGTTGTCCTAAATGACTGATGGTGATAAATAGAATCCACCTGTGTGTAATCAAGTCTCTGTATAAATGCACCTGCTCTGTGATAGTCTCAGGGTTCTGTTGAAAGCGCAGAGAGCATCATGAAGACCAAGGAACACACCAGGCAGGTCCGTAATACTGTTGTGGAGAAGTTTAAAGCCGGATTTGGATACAAAAAGATTTCCCAAGCTTTAAACATCCCAAGGAGCACTGTGCAAGCGATCATTTTGAAATGGAAGGAGTATCAGACCACTGCAAATCTACCAAGACCTGGCTGTCCCTCTAAACTTTCAGCTCAGACAAGGAGAAGACTGATCAGAGATGCAGCCAAGAGGCCCATGATCACTCTGGATGAACTCCAGAGAACTACAGCTGAGGTGGGAGAGTCTGTCCATAGGACAACAATCAGTCGTACACTGCACAAATCTGCCCTTTATGGAAGAGTGGCGAGAAGAAAGCCATTTCTCAAAGATATCCATAAAAAGTCTCGTCTAAAGTTTGCCACAAGCCACCTGGGAGACACACCAAACATGTGGAAGAAGGTGCTCTGGTCCGATGAAACCAAAATCTAACTTTTTGGCCACAATGCAAAACGATATGTTTGGCGTAAAAGCAACACAGCTCATCACCCTCAACACACCATCCCCACTGTCAAACATGGTGGTGGCAGCATCATGGTTTGGGCCTGCTTTTCTTCAGCAGGGACAGGGAAGATGGTTAAAATTGAGGGGAAGATGGATGCAGCCAAATACAGGACCATTCTGGATGAAAACCTGTTGGAGTCTGCAAAAGACCTGAAACTGGGACGGAGATTTATCTTCCAACAAGACAATGATCCCAAACATACAGCAAAATCTACAAAGGAATGGTTCACAAATAAACGTATCCAGATGTTAGAATGGCCAAGTCAAAGTCCAGACCTGAATCCAATCGAGAATCTGTGGAAAGAGCTGAAAACTGCTGTTCACAAACGCTCTCCATCCAACCTCACTGAGCTCGAGCTGTTTTGCAAGGAAGAATGGGCAAGAATTTCAGTCTCTCGATGTGCAAAACTGATAGAGACATACCCCAAGCGACTTGCAGCTGTAATCGCAGAAAAAGGTGGCTCTACAAAGTATTAACGCAAGGGGGCCGAATAATTTTGCACGCCCCACTTTTCATTTTTTTTATTAGTTAAAAAAGTTTCAACAATCCAATAGATTTCATTCCACTTCACAATTGTGTCCCACTTGTTGGTGATTCTTCACAAAAAATAAAAATTTTATATCTTTATGTTTGAAGCCTGAAATGTGGCAAAAGGTTGAAAAGTTCAAGGGGGCCGAATACTTTCGCAAGGCACTGTATATTCTATTCTAATCTTTTCTATTCGAATTCAAATTAATTCTGTACCAAATTCCAATTTCGGAAGATGGTTATATATATATTCTATTTTTTTTCTTATAAAATGAATTTGAATTTGAATAGAAAAGATTACAATAGAGTAGAAGAGAAAAGACTAGAAAAACAATAGAACAGAATAGAATAAAATATATATATATTATATTTTACTCTATTCTGTTCTATTGTTTTTCTAGTCTTCTTTTCTATTATTCAAATTCCAACTTCAGAAACCATGTTCCGAAATTCGAATTTCGTATAGAATGAATTTGAATTGAAAAGACTATTATAGAATATAAAATAATAGAAAAGAAAAGCATAAAAAATAGAAGAGAATAATAAAAAAAATATATATATAAATATATATATATATTCATTCTATTGCTTTATTATTTTATATTCTATCTTATTGGTTTTTTTAGAAAAACGTTTTCTATTTTTTTCGAATTCGATTCAAATTTGTTTTCGAATTCGATTCAAATATGTTTTCGAATTCGATTTGAATATGTTTTCGAATTCGTTCGTTTTTTTTTCGGATTCGTTTAAATTCTTTACTTTTCTAATTCGGAAATTCGGATGCATCCGAATTTCCGAATAATGAAAAATTCGTCCGAATTTCGATTCGGAACGAAACGAAATGCACATGTCTAATGGTAGACACGGTTGCCTGTCTCTGATTGGCTGAGTAACGACCATGAGACAAGAGTCACACAGCTGATTAATATTAGATGTATTATTATGGCTATATGTACAGCGTGGTTTCAGATATCTAGCTATATGCCCCTGTAGATGGACAATCGTCCGAAACATGTCGGGTTGCTGACTGCTGTTACTCTGTTACCACGCTAATTTCCAATCCTATTTTTATTCAACTTGTGATCACTTGTTCAACTTTTTTTATCTGATGCTTGTGAAACGTCTGCTGTACCGCTGATGATTTCAAATAAACCTGCTTTTATCGGTTCATGCACCATGTGGAGATTCCCTTTTTTTTCCCTATGTGGATGACATTGTGATGTGGTGAGAACTACATCCTTTCGGCCACTAGCGTATTGGGAGAGGTGAATCCATTTATCCACCCATCCTATGACCTACAGTCTACCCTAAGTCGCTGAAGTCGCTGTGTATGCAGTTTCCGTCTCTGAAGTCGCTGTGCATGCAGTTTCCGGTACTGTCCATTGGCACGCCTCACCGAGTTTCCAGTGAACACCCATAGGATCATCTGGATCCACAAGCCCTTATGACACCCGGCCGTACGGTGAGAGTGTCCATCCCTTCTGGTAAGCGCATCCACCTTACTATTTCTATATGAAATCTGTATGCAGGAAGATTGCCCACCAGATGTAACAATCACTACAGGATCTCATCAGTGCCACAGTTTGCACAGCGTTATCGCTAGAGTTTTTTATGTATGGACTTTATTCCTTTATATACCACTATACACTGCTGTGATGTAGGGTGATATATATTATTCTAATTAGATGATTCATGTGTGTAGACACTGCACTTATATTTTGTTGTTTATTTTCACTCATATTTTTTCGAATCACCATCACATTTTTTCGGATGAACATCCTTATTACCTATGAAAGGTGATATGTTTGATTATATGTTTGTATAATCACTGAAAACGCATGTTTGATTACACGCTTGTTTAACCACAGAAAAATGCATGGTTAATGACACTTAGCGCTGCATTTATTTATTCATCACAAAATTATAAACACAACACTTGTGTTTGTGTTGCCCCTATTTATCATGAGCTGAACTTAAAGATCTATGACTTTTTCTATGTACACAAAGGGCCCATTTCTCTCAAATATTATTCACAAATCTGTCTAAATCTGTGTTAGTGAGCACTTCTCCTTTGCTGAAGTAATCCATCCACCTCACAAGTGTGGCATATGAAGATGCTGATTAGACAGCATGATTATTGCACAGGTGTGTCTTAGGCTGGCCACAATAAAAGGCCACTCTAAAATGTGCAGTTTTACTGTATTGGGGGGGTCGGGGGGTCCGAAAACCAGTCAGTATCTGGTGTGACCAACATTTGTCTCACGCAGTGCAGTACATTTCCTTCGCATAGAGTTGATCAGGTTGTTGATTGTTGGTCCATTCCTCTTCAATGGCTGTGCGAAGTTGCTAGATATTGGCAGTAACTGGAACACGCTGTCATATACGCCGATCCAGAGCATCCCAAACCTGCTCAATGGGTGATATGTCTGGTGAGTATGCTGGCTATGCAAGAATTGGTATGTTTTCAGCTTCCAGGAATTGTGTACAGATCCTTGCAACATGGGGCCGTGTATTATCATGCTGCAACATGAGGTGATGGTCGTGGATAAATGGCACAACAACGGGCCTCAGGATCTCATCACGGCATCTCTGTGCATTCAAAATGCCATCAATAAAATGCACCTGTGTTCATTGTCCATAGGATACGTCTGCCCATACCATAACCCACCGTCACCATGGGCCACTCGATGATTCACAACATTGACATCAAACAAACCTCTCACCCACAAGACGCCATACACACACACACTGTCTGCCATCTGCCCTGTATAGTGAAAACCCGGATTCATCTGTGAAGAGAACACCTCTCCAAAGTGCCAGATGCCATTGATGGTTTCTGACAGTTTGTGCAGAAATTTTATGGTTATGCTAACCAATTGTTGCAGCAGTTGTCCGGATGGCTGGTCTGAGACGATCTTGGAGGTGAAGATGCTGGATGTGGAGGTCCTGGGTTGGTGTGGTTACAGGTGGTCTGCGGTTGGGAGGCCGGTTGGATGTACTGCCAAATTCTCTGAAACACCTTTGGAGACAGCTTATGGTAGAGAACTGAACATTCAATTCAAGGGCAACAGCTCTGGTGGACATTCCTGCAGTCAGCATGCCAATTGCACGCTCAAAACTTGCGACATCTGTGGCATTGTGCTGTGTGACAAAACTGCACATTTTAGAGTAGCCCTTTATTGTGGCCAGCCTAAGGCACACCTGTGCAATAATCATGCTGTCTAATCAGCATCTTGATATGCCACACTTGTGAGGAGGATGGATTATCTCGGCAAAGGAGAAGTGTTCACTAACACAGATTTAGACAGATTTGTGAACAATATTTGAGAGAAATGGGCCTTTTGTATAAATAGAATAAGTCGTAGATCTTTGCGTTTAGCTCATATAAATAGGGGCAAATGCAAAAGTGTTGCGTTTTATATTTTTGCTCAGTGTGTGTATATATAGTTCATTTTTTTCCTCATTATTGTACACACAGCACCCCATATTGACAGAAAAACACAGAATTGTTGACATTTTTGCAGATTTATTAAAAAAGAAACTGAAATACCACATGGTCCTAAGTATTCAGACTTTGCTGTGACACTCATATATTTAACTCAGGTGCTGTCCATTTCTTCTAAACATCCTTGAGATGGTTCTACACCTTCATTTAAGTCCAGCTATTTGTTTGATTATACTTATTGGAGTTGATTAGGAAAGCCACACACCTGTCTATATAAGACCTTACAACTCACAGTGCATGTCAGAGCAAATGAGAATCATGAGGTCAAAGGAACTGCCTGAAGAGCTGAGAGACAGAATTGTGGCAAGGCACAGATATGGCCAAGGTTACAAAAAAGTTTCTGCTGCACTTAAGGTCCTTAAAAGTACAGTGGCCTCCATAATCCTTAAATGGAAGATGTTTGGGATGACCAGAACTCTTCCTAGAGCTGGCCATCCGGCCAAACTGAGCTATCGGGGGAGAAGAGCCTTGGTGAGAGAGGTAAAGAAGAACCCAAAGATCACTGTGGCTGAGCTCCAGAGATGCAGTCGGGAGATGGGAGAAAGTTGTAGAAAGTCAACCATCACTGCAACCCTCCACCAGTCGGGGCTTTATGGCAGAGTGGCCCGACAGAAGCCTCTCCTCAGTGCAAGACACATGAAAGCCCGCATGGAGTTTGCTAAAAAACACCTGAAGGACTCCAATATGGTGAGAAATAAGATTCTCTGGTCTAATGAGACTAAGATAGAACTTTTTGGCCTTAATTCTAAGCGGTATGTGTGGAGAAAACTAGGCACTGCTCATCACCTGTCCAATACAGTCCCAACAGTGAAGCATGGTGGTGGCAGCATCATGCTGTGGGGGTGTTTTTCAGCTGCAGGGACAGGACGACTGGATGCAATCGAGGGAAAGATGAATGCCGCCAAGTACAGGGATATCCTGGATGAAAACCTTCTCCAGAGTGCTCAGGACCTCAGACTGGGCCAAAGGTTTACATTCCAACAAGACAATGACTCTAAGCACACAGCTAAAATGAAGGAGTGGCTTCACAACAACTCCGTGACTGTTCTTGAATGGCCCAGCCAGAGCCCTGACTTAAAGCCAATTGAGCATCTCTGGAGAGACCTACAATTGGCTGTCCACCAACGTTTACCATCCAACCTGACAGAACTGGAGAGGATCTGCAAGGAGGAATGGCAGAGGATCCCCAAATCCAGGTGTGAAAAACTTGTTGCATCTTTCCCAAAAAGACTCATGGCTAATGACTAATACGATCAAAAGAGTGCTTCTACTAAATACTGAGCAAAGGGTCTGAATACTTAGGACCATGTGATATTTCAGTTTTTCTTTTTTAATAAATCTGCAAAAATGTCAACAATTCTGTGTTTTTCTGTCAATATGGGGTGCTGTGTGTACATTAATGAGGAAAAAAAGTTAACTTAAAAGTAATTGCCCGGAGCCAAAGTAACACTAGGAGGAGGGCCAGCATGACTTGGGTGGGGCAGTGAGGCGGAGTAATTAGGGTAGTTTAATTATAATAGGAGGTGGCCGGTGGGGGGAGTCCAGATAAAAGTGGGGGTGGAGTTATACTAGTGGTCAGTTGCAGAGAGTAGCGCGCCGGTTAGAAGAATTTGCTCGACGGTCTCCAATTTTCCACCATGGGTGACTTAGAGGCGATTTTGTCTCAGCTTAGAGAGGAGGCGGCGGCCAGAGGCACGGGATGGCTGCAGGCATCGGTTTCCAGCTCGTTACAAGCCCCCCTCCTCCGGGCCGCACACGTGCTAGGCGGTCCAGGCCGCCTGAGCGTTTTAGTCCAGAAACGGATCGCGCAGGGAGTCTGGCACTGGAAGTGCTGACTCCGCCGGCCAAGCGCAAGTCATCGGTGGCTGCGGCAAGCGGGAACAGGCACGGAACTCGCTTGCGTCGGATCCGGGAGACGAGCGGCGCTACGGCTTCAGGAACCGCCCCCCCTGCAGACAGTGTGAGACGCATGCCCGCTGCCGCGGTGGGCTCCCAGCCTGACCGGAGGGGAGCTCAGCGAGGGAGAGATGCCTCGGCGGGTGACAGCTACGTGGCGGAAGCGGCCGGGGCCTGTATTCCTGAGGGGAGGGGAAGGAAGAGAAGTTTGGCGGGTGCCCTGCATATTCGTGGGGACTTGGATGAGGCTCGGTCCAGATCTACGGCCAGGCGGGCTCCCCCTGCCCGGCCCAGGGCTCAGCTACATTGCCTTGTGGAGACACGTGCTGGTGCGGCGCGCAGTGATGACGTCACTGCGGTGTGCTCAACGGCTGCGGTGAATCCTGCTGTGCGGCCTGCGACTGTGGAGCGGAGAGAGGCCGGGGGTTCCCAGGACAGCCTGTCTGAGGGTGAGCTGGATGATCGTGTGGAGGAAGAACTACAAGAACCGGCGCCTGCAGCGGGAATTGCGGCTGGATGTCCAGTGAGGCAGCGGCAGCCAGGTGAGCACCCTTCTGTGTTGTCTTTGTCTTCTTCTAATGCTAGTAAAGGGAGGTCTGTAATTGGTGTAGGTGTGTCAAGGGCTCAGGATGGTTTAGGTAGTTTGGGGCAAGGTGGTGGTTCCACGTCACTGGGGTTGCAAGAAGTGGGGGTGGTGCAGACATTGCTGGCTGGTTTGCGGGAAGTGCTGGCGCGCTGTGAGGCTGGTCAGCGGCCGGTGGCAGGCGCTTCTCCGGTGGCGGCGTGGGCAATGGCCCGCGCGGCCACACCACAGGACTCTGTGAGGGTGGGTCCTGCACCGGGTGTATCGGCAAGCGCAGTAGTTGCTGGGGTTGGGACGGAAAGTCCTGTAACGCCGCCGGCAACGGTAGTGGCCGGTGCTGCAGCGACGGTTGAGGATGCTGCGACTGTGGGTAAGGGGACAGCAGGATTGGATGGAGTGCGTTTGGCGGATGCTGCCAAATGTGAAGTCTACATCTGCTTTGAGGGGCCTTTTGGCGCTCATTTAAAGGCAGAAGTGAAAGAGCGCATTTGGAAGGGTGAGTACGTCGAAATTTTCTCCTTGTTGCCCTTGGAGAAGTTTAACTTGGACAAAGTTAAACCGGACGAGAGCAAAAAAGAGGAGGAGGAGAAGCGGTGTTACTGCTTAATCCCGCGCACCTTTTCAAATTGGCTGCCAGCGTTTGCGATTTTAGCAAGCGTTATTGGGGAAAAGTCGCCCGAGCACTGCTCTGCTCTTTTCTGCTACCTTGACTCCATTGGCGAGGCGCAAAGGGTGTACGGCGGTACGGCCTGGTTGCGCTATGATGAGCAATTCCGGCAGAGGAAGGCGGTACGCCCTGCATTAAGGTGGGACCATAAGGACATTAGTCTTTGGATGAAGTTAATGTCATCTCCAAGAGGTTCTTTGGCTCCCTTTCAGGGAGGGGCCGGGGGTTCAGCTATTGCCGGAAAACCGGCCGGCAGTCACATGGGTTTCTGCTGGCAATTCAACGCTGGTACCTGCAAATTTGGGGCAAAATGTTGATTCCGGCATGAGTGTTCAGCATGTGGAGGGTCGCACTCACAGTCCCGGTGTTTTAAACAAGGTCGCGGAAAAGGGGCAGATGCTGGAAAAAGGGAGGACACCAGTGAGGGTAAAAAAGATGGCCCCTTTTCTAAGGTGGTACCCTGATCAGGAAGCAGCTAAGTTATTAGAGTTGGGGTTTACGGACAGTTTTAGGTTGAGTAGCCGGCTTATAGTGGTTCCGCCTATGGCGGATAATTTGAGGTCGGCTAGGGAGCACTCCAGCATTGTTACAGATAAATTGTTAAAAGAGGTTTCATTAGGGCGCATGGCGGGCCCGTTTGAGTTGCTCCCAATGCCAGATTTGGTTGTTTCCCCGTTAGGAGTGGTCCCTAAGAAGGAGCCGAACAAATTTCGGCTCATTCATCATTTGTCGTACCCGCGCGGGGGATCAGTTAATGATTCAATCGACCCTGATTTGTGTAGGGTGTCTTACACATCTTTTGACACGGCGGTCGCATAGGTCCAGCGTCTGGGAAAAGGCGCATTGTTGGCAAAAAACAGACATTGAGGCTGCTTTTCGCCTCTTGCCGGTTCATCCAGAGTGCTGCCGTTTGTTGGGGTGTCGCTGGCAAGGCAAGTTTTTCGTTGACAGGTGTTTGCCCATGGGGTGTGCGATTTCCTGTTCGTTGTTTGAACAATTTAGTTCCTTTTTGAAATGGGCAGTGCGGGATGTTTCAGGCTTGTCATCCGTCATCCATTATTTGGATGATTTTCTATGTATAGGGCCTGTGGGGAGCTTGGTGTGTGCGTCGTTGTTGGCTACGATTCAACAGCTTTTTGAGGTTTTCGGGGTTCCGTTGGCTATTGACAAGACGGAAGGCCCAGATACTGCTTTGAGTTTTTTGGGGATTGTTTTAGACACGGTGGCTATGGAATGTAGATTGCCTTCGGACAAATTGGAGGGCTTAAAACGGGAGGTGTCCGTGGCGTCTCAGGCGAAAAAGATACAGCTTCGGTCTTTACAATCGTTGCTAGGCAAATTTAATTTTGCCTGCCGCATCATGCCTATGGGGCGGGTTTTCTGCAGGCGCCTTGCAGCCGCCACGGCTGGAGTCCGGGCCCCACATCATTATATTCGGTTAAGTAGGGATCATAAGGAGGATTTGAAGGTATGGGATTCCTTTTTGGCTATGTACAATGGCCGCTCTTTGTGGATGTGTACGGTAGTCTCAAATTTTGATTTGGAACTATTTACTGACGCGGCGGGGTCCTGTGGCTTCGGGGCTTTTTATCAGGGGAAGTGGAGTGCTGGGGAATGGCCGGTGACTTGGAAGGAGGCTGGCTTGATATGCAACTTGGCGGTCTTGGAATTGTTCCCTATTGTTCTAGCTGTGGAACTTTGGGGCGCAGACTTTAAGAACCGTCGGGTGCGTTTTCACTGTGATAACCTGGGTGTGGTACAGGCCATTAACAATAACACTGCGTCTTCCCTCCCAGTTGTGCGTTTACTGCGGCACCTGGTGTTACGTTTTTTGTGTATTAATTGTTGTGTTACTGCAATTCATGTTCCGGGGGTAGACAATTCTGTGGCTGATGCGTTGTCTCGCTTCCAGTGGGACAGGTTTCGTCAACTGGTGCCGGGAGCGGATGTGTCCGGGATTCCTTGTCCCGAGAGGTTGTGGAGCATCGCATTGCCATCGCCCAGCGGTTGATACATCGATCGGTATCCGCAGCTACCTGGGCTGTGTACAGTAAGGTCTGGAAGGAATGGGAGCCTTTGGTAGGGGAAGTAGGGGACAGTCCCCATGACGAAGGTAGGATTCATTTGCTGCTCTATTTTATAGGCAGGAATTTTGAGAAGGGAGTGTCTGCTTCTTCTATGTCTAGTAAGTTGGCAGGGCTGGCCTTCATGTTCCAGTTGGCTGGGCAAAGGGATGTGACAAAGGTTTTCATGGTTCGGCGTGCTATGCGTGGATATCGCGCTGGTCGAACGGCTGCTGACAAGACGCCCAGTTTCGTTCAAGGTTTTGGGGGATGTGGTGCAACAGTTGGGAGATGTTTGTTTTTCGCCGTCTGAGAGGGTTTTGTTTCGGGCCATTTTTGTACTGGCTTTTTTCGGAGTAAGAATAGAAAGGGCGATGGTGGGTTGGAAGTTCAGGACGTTTGGTTACGTGGGGATACGTTGGGGGTATTTTTGAAAAGGTCCAAGACGGATCAATTCGGGAAGGGGAAGTGGGTAGAGTTGAAGAGGATCCCGGGTTCCCCTGTATGTCCGGTTGCGGCAGTAGGGGAATTTTGTGCAATTAGGCCTCGAGGAGGAGGGGTTTTCTTCCAACATGAAGATGGTAGGGCGGTATCTCGTTTCCAGTTTCAGGCGGTTTTCAAAAAATGTTTGGTGGCCGCGGGTTTAAATGCAGAGAATTACTCTTCTCACTCGTTCCGCATTGGAACAGCCACTGAGGCGGTTCGGTGGGGATTGGATGAGCAGGTGGTAAAGAGTATTGGTAGGTGGGAATCATCTAGGTCTAAGTTGTATGTTCGTCCTCACTTACTTTAGTGAAATAATCCTTCTGGGTTGGGTTGGGACTATTGTGGCGACTGAAAATAATGATGAAAGATAGAATTTATGTTGGGAAGGCTAGGGGTCTTAGTAGCTAGGGAATATAGGGTGATGTTTGTTTTCTCTCTGTCTTCCTTTTGTCTGTTTTCAATGTTTTTCAGATTTGGACTCCTGTTTGGTGTGGATCCTGGGACACTCTTACGTGTATTGGGGAGCCAGGAGGGCAGATGTTAGGAGGGGTGGCAGGTTGCTGGGTCTGTCAGAGGGGGAGGGCGTAGTACGCTGGATCGGGATTCCGGGCATGCTCTGGTCCAGGGTAGTACCCGAGATGCATAAGTTTGCCCGCCTTGACCGCACTCCTGATGTAGTTGTGATTCATGCAGGTGGTAATGATCTGGGGATTCGATGCGCGAGAGAGCTTATCCGGGACATTAAATTCGATCTGCTACGGTTGTAATCCTTTTTTCCGGATACCATTTTTATTTGGTCAGATATCGTGGTCAGGACGGCTTGGCGTTTGGCTCGCTCTGTTGCAGGTCGGAACAGAGCGAGGATAAAGGTCAATAAAGCGGTGGCCAAATTTTTTGTTCGTAATGGCGGTTTGGCAGTGCGTCATCGGGATTTGGAGGAAGAAACCTGGCGTTTTTTATGATCGGATGGTGTACACCTGAATGCTATCGGTCTTGACCTGTGGCAGTTGGCTTTGCAGGATGGTGTACACCGGGCGTTTAGGGTATGGAGGGCAACACGCACGTAAGGCGTCACGTGCGCGTGCTGTGGCGGCAGGTCTATGGGGTCCTTGAAGGCGGTGCTGAGAAATAATAAAGGTTTAGGGGGTTGGGCCCTACGGAGGTATGGGCGTCCTTTCCCTTGTATGGAAACAATGGTGGAGTAAGTTGTATCTGGAAGGAAGCAGCTGTTTGTCCTCGAGCTTTCGTAATTACACGGCAGGGGGCCGTTTATGGGTATACCGATACAACTAGCTGGTGTTAAAAAATTGATATGTGCCTTCAAGGACCTCCTAGATCAGAAAGGTTAATAGTAAGGTTCATTTGGTAAAATGTTTATAAAAATGTATATTATGCATTAAATTATATGTTCAAAGTATTTTTGTATTTTATTTTGTTGTAATAAAAGGCTGCTATGGCCATTCGGCTCCAAAAAGAGTAGTGTAATTTGGTCAATTGTGGGTTAAGGGGGTAAAACAGAATTACTAGGTATGCACGGGAGCCTCACTTATAGACACATCCCTTAGTCAAGTAATGGCCCGGAGCCAAAGTAACACTAGGAGGAGGGCCAGCATGACTTGGGTGGGGCAGTGAGGCGGAGTAATTAGGGTAGTTTAATTATAATAGGAGGTGGCCGGTGGGGGGAGTCCAGATAAAAGTGGGGGGTGGAGTTATACTAGTGGTCAGTTGCAGAGAGTAGTGCGCCGGTTAGAAGAATTCCCACCCTCCCTCCCTTTAAGTTATGGATACAGTGCCGGGTAATAGGGGGGGATATGGGATGGTTAAGGTTTGGGTTTATAGTTTGGGGAATTAAGGATTATGATGGTTGGGAATTTGATTGTCGTAGCAGCGGCAGGTCTATGGGGTCCTTGAAGGTGGTGCTGAGAAATAATGGAGGTTTAGGGGGGTTGGGCCCTACGGAGGTATGGGCGTCCTTTCCCTTGTATGGAAACAATGGTGGAGTAAGTTGTATCTGGAAGGAAGTAGCTGTTTGTCCCCGAGCTTTCGTAATTACACGGCAGGGGGCCATTTATGGGTATACCGATACAACTAGTTGGTGTTAAAAAATTGATATGTGCCTTCAAGGACCTCTAGATCAGAAAGGTTAATAGTAAGGTTCATTTGGTAAAATGTTTATAAAAATGTATATTATGCATTAAGTTATATGTTCAAAGTATTTTTGTATTTTATTTTGTTGTAATAAAAGGCTGCTATGGCCATTCGACTCCAAAAAGAGTAGTGTCGTTTGGTCAATTGTGGGTTAAGGGGGTAAAACAGAATTACTAGGTATGCACGGGAGCCTCACTTATAGACACATCCCTTAGTCATGATTTTAGCAAATGGCTGCAATATAACAAAGAGTGAAAAATGTAAGGGGGTCTGAATACTTTCTGTCCCCACTGTGTATATATATATATATATATATATATATATATATATATATATATATATATATATATATATATATATATATATTTGCAGGACCTGGCTTTGTCCCACCTTTCTTGGCAGATTGATAGCAGTTGGAACCATTGGCTCCCGCTCCTGTCAATCAACTCCAGTGACTCCGAGTCCCGCTGTCTGTGTCAATGGACGCAGCAGTGTGTCTTGGGAGTGAGCCAGCAAGAGTGCCCCATGGGAAACATCTTTCTATTGGGGGCACCAGCAAGAGAGGAGGAGCCAGGAGCGCTGGTGGGGGGCCCCAGAAGAGGAGGATCGGGGCTGCTCTATGCAATTCTATTGCACAGAGCAGGTAAGTATAGACATGTTTGTTACCGTATTTTCCGACGTATAAGACGCCCTTTTACAAAAACGGCCAAAAATTGGGGGTCGTCTTAAATGCCAGGTAAAAAGTGGGGGTCGTCTTATACGCCAGCCACCCGCTGGATGTCAGCCCTCCGGATGCTTGCTGAATGTGCGTTAATACTGTATACATACAGTATATACCACTGAGCCAATCCCGGCGAGCGATGTATTCTATTCAGACTAAGCCATAAAAACACTTCAAAACAAGACCTAATTTACCTCTAACTTTAGGCATTGTAGAGAAATTTATTTTCAAAGTTCACAATAGGGGCACAGATATTCCAGCTTTTTTTCCTATGTGAGCAGATATTGGCAGCCTACCAGCCCTCTATTGTAAACAACCAGAAGGTGTTTCTAAGTGGTAAGAAACTGAAAGCCATCTTCATAGTCTTTGTTTAGGTTGTTTAGCTCTTTTTTTGCTGGGTAATACATAAAGTACTTTAACCACTTGCCGACCGCCTAACGCAGATATACTGTGGCAGAATGGCACGGGCAGGCAAAATCACATACCTGGAACCTGATCTGTCTCCCGCGGGCAGGGGGCGTTAGGGGGGCGATCCATGCTGAGGGGGAGGCCACACATTTGTGGCCACCCCCTCGCGATCGCTCCCAACAAATGACAATCTTCCTCTGCCTCTGTAATGTAAACAGCGGCAGAGGAAGTGATGTCATCTCTCCTCGAGTCGGTCTTTTTCGTTCCGGCGCCGAGGAGAGAAGACATCAAGTAAGTGCACACTACACTAACAGTAGAACACTCTAGGCACTAGGGATGAGCCGAACACCCCCCTGTTCGGTTCGCACCAGAACATGCGAACAGGCAAAAAATTTGTTCGAACACCATAAAAGTCTATGGGGCACGAACATGAATAATCAAAAGTGCTAATTTTAAAGGCTTATATGCAAGTTATTGTCATAAAAAGTGTTTGGGGACCTGGGTCCTGCCCCAAGGAACATGGATGCAAAAAAAAGTTTTAAAAACAGCCGTTTTTTCAGGAGCAGTGATTTTAATAATGCTTAAAGTCAAACAATAAAAGTGTAATATTCCTTTAAATTTCGTACCTGGGGGGTGTCTATAGTATGCCTGTAAAGGGGCGCATGTTTCCCGTGTTTAGAACAGTCTGACAGCAAAATTACATTTCAAAGGAAAAAAGTCATTTAAAACTATTCGCGGCTATTAATGAATTTCCGGTCCAACAATACACATAAAAGTTCACTAATAAAAACGGCATGGGAATTCCCCACAGGGGAACCCTGAACCAAAATTTTCAAAAAAAAATGACACGGGGGTCCCCCTAAATTCCATACCAGGCCCTTCAGGTCTGGTATGGATCTTAAGGGGAACCCTGGCCAAAATTGAAAAAAAAAAATGGCGTGGGGTCCCCCTCAAAATCCATACCAGACCCTTCAGGGTCTGGTATAGGTTTTGAGGGGGACCCCACGCCATTTTTTTAAAAAAAATTTGGTCGGGGTTCCCCTTAATATCCATATCAGACCTGAAGGGCCTGGTATGGAATTTAGGGGGACCCCCACATCATTTTTTTTTAAAATTTTGGTTCGGGGGTTCCCCTGTGGGGAATTCCCATGCCGTTTTTATCAATGAACTTTAATGTGTATTGTCGGACCGGCAATTCATTAATAGCCGCGAGTAGTTTTAAATGACTTTTTTTCCTTTGAAATGTCATTTTGCTGTCAGACTGTTCTAAACGGGAAACATGCGCCCCTTTACAGGCATACTATAGACACCCCCCAGGTACGAAATTTAAAGGAATATTACACTTTTATTGTTTCACTTTAAGCATTATTAAAATCACTGCTCCTGAAAAAACTGCCGTTTTTAAAACTTTTTTTTGCATTGATCCTTGTCCCCTGGGGCAGGACCCAGGTCCCCAAACACTTTTTATGATAATACCATGCATATAAGCCTTTAAAATTAGCACTTTTGATTTCTCCCATAGACTTTTAAAGGGTGTTCCGCGGCTTCCGAATTTGCCGCGAACACCCCAAATGTTCGCTGTTCGGAGAACTGGCGAACAGCCGATGTTCGAGTCGAACATGAGTTGGACTCGAACTCAAAGCTCATCCCTACTAGGCACACTTCCTCCCCATCACCCCCTGATCACCCCCCTGTACCCCCTGTCACAGTGACACCAATAGCATTTTTTTTCACTGATTATTGCATTGGTGTCAGTTTGTGACAGTTATAAGTGGTAGGGCAGTTAGTGTTAGCCCCCTTTTAGGTCTAGGGTACCCCCCTAACCCCCCCTAATAAAGTTTTAACCCCTTGATCACCCCCCGTCGCCAGTGTCACTAAGCAATCGTTTTTCTGATCGCTGTATTAGTGTCACAGGTGATGCTAGTTAAGGAGGTAAGTATTTAGGTTCGCCGTCAGCATTTTATAGCGTCAGGGACCCCCATATACTACCTAATAAAGGTTTTAACCCCCTGATTGCCCCCTAGTTAACCCTTTCACCAGTGATCACCGTATAACTGTTACGGATGATGCTGGTTAGTTAGTTTGTTTTTTATAGTTTCAGGGCACCCGCCGTTTATTACCTAATAAAGTTTTAACCCCCTGATCGCCCCGCGGTGATATAAGTTAAGTTTTAGGGTCAGATAGGGTCTGCGTCACCCCAGGCAGCGTCAGGTTAGCGACGCAGTATACACCTCCCTTAGTGGTATAGTATCTGAACGGATCAATATCTGATCCGATCAGATCTATACTAGCGTTCCCAGCAGTTTAGGGTTCCCAAGAATGCAGTGTTAGCCAGATCAGCCCTGATACCTGCTAGCACCTGCGTTTTGCCCCTCGGCCCTGCCCTGCCCAGCCCACCCAAGTGCAGTATCGATCGATCACTGTCACTTACAAAACACTAAACACACATAACTGCAGCGTTCGCAGAGTCAGGCCTGATCCCTGTGATCGCTTACAGTTTTTTTGGTAGCGTTTTGATACAGTCGCTAACAGTCAGGAGCTTTTTTACCTCTGAGTCTCACTAGTGTACCACTAAATTTAGAGCCAAAAATGGCAAATCGAAGGTACACTAGTGAAGAGGTCTACACGTTTCTGAGCATAACAGATAGTGAAGAGAAAGTCACTCGTCTGTCAGATTCAGGCTCAGAATACGCTCCTGTAGATGACAGCGGCTCCATGACAGATAGCTCTGACGACGGAGTTGTGGTCCCTGCCAAGGTCAGGCGTAATAGACCCCGAACTACTTCTTCTGTCGTTGATGTGCAAGAACCGCAGGTTCATGCACTTCAATGACAATGCACTCTGTCGTCCTCGTGGAGACCCTGGATACGATCGACTCTACAAAATTTGGCCCTTCGTAAACCACTTCAGCCAACGTTTTGCAGACTTGTTTACTCCCCATCAAGTTGTCTGCGTTGAGTCCCTGATTAAGTTTTCTGGCCACTTGTCATTCAAACAGTACCTTCCCAGCAAGCGTGCCAGATACGGGGTCAAGATGTATAAGCTCTGTGACAGGGCCAAAGGCTATACATGTATTTTTTTGGTTTACAAGGGAAAAGATAGTCACGTAGAGCTGACAAACTGCCCTGACTACATAGGAAGCACCCTTATTCGGAAAAGGGTACCACTTGTATGGGGACAATTATTAAAAGAGGGTGCCACTTTTTAGTCACCTTTTTGATCATCAGATTGGAGCATGTGGCACCGTGCGACCTAATCGCCGGGGCTTTCCCCAGCGGCTTGTAGATTCCCGTCTTAGGCTGGGGGAGAGAGCCTGCTTGCAGTGTAATAATATTCTCACTATGAAGTGGAGGGATAATAAGAATGTTTTCGTTCTTACCTCCCTTCATGCAGGCACGACAGTCCAAAAATACTACGGCGACTGGTGTTGTGGAGAAACCCCTCTGCGCCCACGAATATAACCAAAATATGGGAGGGGTGGACCTCAACGACCAGTTGTTGGCGACATACCTAGTTGCCGTAAGGCCAGACGCTGGTACAAGAAAGTGTCTGTTTATTTCAAATGGCTTTGCTGAACGCTTATGTGCTATACAGAGCTTCAGGACGGACTGGATCCTTCCTTAAATTCCAGCAATTTTAAAGCATGTCATGTTTGGTATCCATGTACTCGGCCTAAGATCATCTTTTTTATTTCATCAAACATTGCGCAAATACTGTGTAAAAAAAAAAAAAAAAAAATTAAACGCCCACTATTTTAATCTGTAGGGCCTTTGCTTTAAAAAAATATATAATGTTTGGGGGTTCAAAGTAATTTTCTTGCAAAAAAAAAAAAATTTCATGTAAACAAAAAGTGTCAGAAAGGGCTTTGTCTTCAAGTGGTTAGAAGAGTGGGTGATGTGTGACATAAGCTTCTAAATTTGTGCATAAGATGCCAGGACAGTTCAAACCCCCCCCCCCAAATGACCCCATTTTGGAAAGTAGACACCCCAAGCTATTCGTTGAGAGGCATGTTGAGTCCATGGAATATTTTATATGGTGACACAAGTTGCGGGAAAAAGCCAATTTTTTTTTTTTGCCACAAAGTTGTCACTAAATGATATATTGCTCAAACATGCCATGGGAATATGTGAAATTACACCCCAAAATACATTCTGTTGCTTCTCCTGAGTACGGGGATACCACATGTGTGAGACTTTTTGGGAGCCTAGCCGCGTAGGGGACCCCGAAAACCAAGCACTGCCTTCAGGTTTCTAAGGGCGTAAATTTTTGATTTCACTCTTCACTGCCTATCACAGTTTCGGAGGCCATGGAATGCCCAGGTGGCACTAACCCCCCCCCCCCCCCAATGACCCCATTTTGGAAAGTAGACACCCCAAGCTATTTGCTGAGAGGTATAGTGAGTATTTTGCAGACCTCACTTTTTGTCACAAAGTTTTGAAAATTGAAAAAAGAAAAAAACATTTTTTTTCTTGTCTGTCTTCATTTTCAAAAACAAATGAGAGCTGCAAAATACTCACCATGCCTCTCAGCAAATAGCTTGGGGTGTCTACTTATGCCCATGGCCTGTGTGAGCAATATATCATTTAGTGACAACTTGCAAAAAAAAAAGTTTGTAATTTTCCCGCAACTTGTGTCAAAATATAAAATATTCCACGGACTCAACATGCCTCTCAGCAAATAGCTTGCGGTGTCTACTTTCCAAAATGGGGTCATTTGGGGGGGGGGGGGGTTGTGCCATCTTGGCATTTTATGGCCTTCAAAACTGTGATAGGTAGTGAGGAGTGAAATCAAAAATTTACGCCCTTAGAAATCCTGAAGGCGGTGCTTGGTTTTCGGGGCCCCGTACGTGGCTAGACTCCCAAAAAGTCCCACACATGTGGTATCCCCATACTCAGGAGAAGCAGCTAAATGTATTTTGGGGTGCAATTTCACATATAACCATGGCATGTGTCAGCAATATATCATTTAGTGACAACTTTTAGTAATTTTTTTTTTTTTATCATTCAATCACTTGGGACAAAAAAATGTAATATTTAATGGGCTCAACATGCCTCTCAGCAATTCTTGGGGTGTCTACTTTCCAAAATGGGGTAATTTGGGGGGTTTTGTACTGCCATGTCATTTTAGCACCTCAAGAAATTACATAGGCAGTCATAAACTAAAAGCTGTGTAAATTCCAGAAAATGTACCCAAGTTTGTAGACGCTATAACTTTTGCGTAAACCAAAAAATATATGCTTATTGACATTTTTTTGCCAAAGACATGTGGCTGAATACATTTTGGCCTAAATGTATGACTAAAATTGAGTTTATTGGATTTTTTTTATAACAAAAAGTATAACATATCATTTTTTTTCAAAATTTTCGGTCTTTTTCCGTTTATGGCGCAAAAAATAAAAGCCGCAGAGGTGATCAAATACCATCAAAAGAAAGCTCTATTTGTGGGAAGAAAAGGACGCAAATTTCGTTTGGATACAGCATTGCATGACCGCGCAATTAGCAGTTAAAGCGACGCAGTGCCAAATTGTAAAAAGTGCTCTGGTCAGGAAGGGGGTAAACCCACCATAGCCTTGGTGCAGATACAATATAAGGGCATTTAGGAAAGGCTACAGGTAAGTGGCTAACTATTGGTAATAGTGCTGTAGCCTTTAAAGTGTAAAGCAAAGCTGAAGAGTTGGATACTAATCCAGCAATGTCAGCACAAGAAAGTCACCTCTAATTATATGCATAAAGTTTGGTTTAAGTATAATTTCTCTAGATGGATTGAATTAGATGAGTATTTTTCTCTGAGGTACACTTTGAATCTCGCAGGACTGACTAACCCGGGGAGGGGCCTGCGTCCGCCACAAAAAAAACCCCTAAGGGGAGAGGGGGACCTTTACTCACCATACCAGGACCAAGCAGGCATCACTCCAGACAGAACCTCCTCGCCACCGAAGTGGAGGGTCTGTCAGCCATGAGGGATGCTGCGACTCGAGCTGAGACCTGGTGCGACCTCGCAAGACGTTTAACTCGCAGGTCCAGCCCCCATCCAGTGGGGCTATGTTGCGGCTGACCTAGCGTGTAGCTGCAGTCTGCCCACGCTCGCTGGCCAGATTGGGGTGACCACTGGATCGAATGTCCAGCCCGTCGCCCAGCCCGGCAGTTGATTGTAGATCTCACCGGAGAGATCCAGGGGAAAATAAATAAATAAATAAATAAAATTGCCAGGACAAGAGATCACAACAGGGAACTAGGTCCTTACTCCTGACTAGGCATAAAAAACTGAAGGCCTGTAGCAGAGAGGAGGGTGTATATCACCTAGGACTGCCCATGGGCGTAGCCAAGTCTTTTTGTCTGCCTGGTGTCCTACTCCTGTAGGGGGTGATATAACCCTATGGTTCTGAATAAAGAAGGCTGTGTCTGTCAATGAACGAAAGAGAAATAATTTTGTCATATTTAAAGAAAGCACAGATTGTTTTCCGATCTTCAGGTTTTCAACTGCTTACTTATATCTGTGTTTCTGGTATTCATATGAACCAATTCTGTGCACCACCAGTAGCAGTTACCAGGGTTTTTGTTTTTTTGTTTTTTTCAAAATCTTTATTTAATTTTTTACAAATGTACAACAAAATTATCCAGATAAGAAAACTGAAAATTAAGATAATAGTGAATAAACAGCATGAAATAAGAGAAAAGAAAAGAGATAATAAGACTTAAATTTGTCAAGTCAAAGAACATTAACCAACCATGTTCCTATTTAGTTTGTTTGTTTATCTGAGCTTCTGACAAACAGTAGAAACCAAAGCCCAAAGACCCTACGCATTGGTATATAATACTGACTCAACCTGGAGTAACTAGGAAAGGAGGGCTGTATCCATGGTGGAAGCGCGGATGAGTAGGCATCTTTCCTGGTGCATCATGGCAGCATACATATGGGTTTTGACTCTGCCCTCACAACCTGATAGGACTGGTTAAGTATAAATCAAAGACAGACCCGGCTCACAGCATTCTCCTTTTTTTCCTCACCTGATCAAGACTGGAGTCGCGAGGTATCCCTTGCCACTTGTCGCCCCAGCCAGGTTCAGCCTCTCCTGGGTGGAAGTCCTTCCTGTACAGCCTCTAAACGAAGCTATATGGTTGGAGCCCCATTCTGGTGGTCTGGGGGGCATATTTCAGCCTCTCCTGGGTGGAAGTCCTTCCTGTACAGCCTCTAAATGAGCTATATGGTTGGAGCCCCATTCTGGTGGTGCAGGCTTCTCAAAGAAAGCTTTAAAAAAGCTTTGACGTAAGTGACAGCGTTTCCTTTTGCTTTCCATATGCGTTTTACTTCTTTTCTCTGTGTTATGGGCATTTGCCATTTCCAAGATGGCTGCAGCAGTGCAAGTACACTATGAGCAGGAAGTGATGCAGCCTCTGTGTTTCCTGGCTAGAGCTTTTCCAGGATGGTGATCTGAACATGCTCAGGCACTGATATCATCACTAATGGCTAGGGATGAGCCGAACACCCCCCCAGTTCGGTTCGCACCAGAACCTGCGAACGGACCGAAAATTTGCACGAACGTTAGAACCCCATTGATGTCTATGGGACTCGAACGTTCGAAATCAAAAGTGCTCATTTTAAAGGCTAATTTGCATGGTATTGTCCTAAAAAGGGTTTGGGGACCCGGGTCCTACCCCAGGGGACATGTATCAATGCAAAAAAAACTTTTAAAAACGGCCGTTTTTCGGGAGCAGTGATTTTAATGATGCTTAAAGTAAAAAAAAAAAGTGAAATATTCCTTTAAATATCGTACCTGGGGGGTGTCTATAGTATGCCTGTAAAGTGGCGCGTGTTTCCCGTGTTTAAAACAGTCCCTGCACCAAATGTCATTTTTAAAGGAAAAAATCTCATTTAAAACTGCTTGCGGGTTTAATGTAATGTCGGGTCCTGGCAATATGGATGAAAATCAGTGAGACAAACGGCATGGGTACCCCCCAGTCCATTACCAGGCCCTGTGGGTCTTGTATGGATATTAAGGGGAACCCGGCACCCAAATTAAAATAAGGAAAGGTGTGGGGCCACCAGGCCCTATATACTCTGAACAGCAGTATACAGGCAGTGCAAACAAGACAGGGACAGTAGGTTTGTTGTTAAGTAGAATCGGTTTGTAATTTTGAACGGGTACATTTTTAATGTGTTTAGCTCCAGCCAAAAAATCTTTTTTAAGCTTTTTGGAAAACATAGGGAAGGGTTATCACCCCTGTGACATTTGTTTTGCTGTCTTTCCTCCTCTTCAGAAGATTTCACCTCCATTTTTGTCCCAATGACAAATGTTTTTTGAAAATTTGGGTTTTTTTGTGGAACAAGGATTGGAAAGCATCAGTGGAAAGGAGAAATGTTTTTCCCATATTAACTCTTACAGGAGAGAATTTCCCTTCCTAGGGGTAGATTTCATCTCACTTCCTGTTGTCTCCTTCCGTTTGCAAGTAGGAGTCATTTGTAAGTTAGATATATAAAGCCAATAGCTCCGCGCTTAGGTAATCAAGGAACTGCAGCCCCCCAGCACAGAATCGCACCAATGTGAAATTCCAAAAGAGATTAGAGTCAAAAAAACAGGGGTAATTGGCGCTGTTCCGCTAAGATCAAAAAGACTGGTGTATTATATCAAGTGAACTATGAAACAAACCAAGCACAAATAGCAATGTATAAAATAAAGAGAAATTAAGTGAAAATAGCTGAAGTGTGTGCAACACCTGCCATGAAAAAGTGCAGCGTGTATTCGTTCCTAGGTGAACCAAAATAGATTAAGGTCTAGGTGAAAATGAATTCTCAAACCAACTATCAGGAAATCCTTAAAATCATATACTAATCATAATAAACATCAGTAGTGCAAAAACTAGCAAACACCAATAGTGTATAAATAAATGACTTTGAAATCTATAATCACAAATGCACATAAAAAAATTAAAAAATTAAAAATTAAAAATTAAAAATTCATCACAAATCTTGAGTCCACAAAAAGTCCCACAAAATATAAGTAAATTGTAAAAAAGGCCTGTAGTGCAAAATTCTTCATAAAGTGCAAATAGTGAGTCTTTTTAAATTTCTAGCAATGATCTTAGTGCCGTGAAATCCTCCTGTCATCCAAAACGCCCCCCAATGTGCCCTCACTCACCGAAGGAGGACACCCCTGCAGGGGTATCAGGCCTGTCAGCTGTATTCCGCAGCTATGGTCCTTGGTAAAGGCTCCTGTTCGGATCTCCACTCTCGGTGTCCGGGCTGGCTCCAATCAATCCCCGCAGGCACATCTGGCTGATGGTGTCCTGTTCCGCAGATTGATGTGCAGCTCCTCTGATGAGTCTTCTATGGTTGGGGTCCTCTCGGATCCGAGAGGACCCCAACCATAGAAGACTCATCAGAGGAGCTGCACATCAATCTGCGGAACAGGACACCATCAGCCAGATGTGCCTGCGGGGATTGATTGGAGCCAGCCCGGACACCGAGAGTGGAGATCCGAACAGGAGCCTTTACCAAGGACCATAGCTGCGGAATACAGCTGACAGGCCTGATACCCCTGCAGGGGTGTCCTCCTTCGGTGAGTGAGGGCACATTGGGGGGCGTTTTGGATGACAGGAGGATTTCACGGCACTAAGATCATTGCTAGAAATTTAAAAAGACTCACTATTTGCACTTTATGAAGAATTTTGCACTACAGGCCTTTTTTACAATTTACTTATATTTTGTGGGACTTTTTGTGGACTCAAGATTTGTGATGAATTTTTAATTTTTAATTTTTAATTTTTTAATTTTTTTATGTGCATTTGTGATTATAGATTTCAAAGTCATTTATTTATACACTATTGGTGTTTGCTAGTTTTTGCACTACTGATGTTTATTATGATTAGTATATGATTTTAAGGATTTCCTGATAGTTGGTTTGAGAATTCATTTTCACCTAGACCTTAATCTATTTTGGTTCACCTAGGAACGAATACACGCTGCACTTTTTCATGGCAGGTGTTGCACACACTTCAGCTATTTTCACTTAATTTCTCTTTATTTTATACATTGCTATTTGTGCTTGGTTTGTTTCATAGTTCACTTGATATAATACACCAGTCTTTTTGATCTTAGCGGAACAGCGCCAATTACCCCTGTTTTTTTGACTCTAATTTGTAAGTTAGATGTTTGAAAGTAGGGGCCTGCCCTATATACTCAGCAGAAATTTGGGCCTTAGGTGTTGTTGTGGCCACAACACTGTAAGACCTCACAGGGCCCTGCTGTGAAATATTAGATCAAGAATTGTAATTACATGCCCCTGTTGAACAGGGGCAGGAAAACTGGGCCTTTGGTGGTGGTGGTGGTGGTGGTGCTGGTGCCACAACACTGTAAGTCCTCACTCGCTCTTGGTGGGTGCAGAAATGGGCCCTGCTGTGAAATATTAGATCAAGAATTGTAATTACATGCCCCTGTTGAACAGGGGCTGAAAAATTAGGCCTTGGGCACTGGTGCTGGTGCCACAACACTTCAACCCCTCACAGACACTCTAGTTGGAACGCAGGAACGAGCCCTGCTGCAAAGTATTGCATCAAAAATTGTAATTACACGCCCCTGTTAAACAAGGGCTGAAAAATTGGGCCTTAGGCACTGGTGCCACAACACTGCAACCCCTCACAGACACTCTAGTTGGAACGCAGGAACGAGCCCTGCTGCAAAGTATTGCATCAAAAATTGTAATTACACGCCCCTGTTAAACAAGGGCTGAAAAATTGTGCCTTAGGCACTGGTGGTGGCGCCCAGAACCAAAAATGTTCTT
The DNA here is from genome assembly GCA_037952835.1 of Lithobates septentrionalis. Lineage (NCBI taxonomy): Eukaryota > Metazoa > Chordata > Amphibia > Anura > Ranidae > Lithobates > Lithobates septentrionalis. The sequence goes on along the minus strand of JBBDGP010000084.1, from coordinate 17,116,848 downwards.
ACAAGCTATCAGCGTGATGATTGAGGAGGAAGAGGATAATTACTCAGGGATAGTCACTCAACATCAGCATAGGCAGTCTTTGAAGGGATCTGAGATTTCAAAAAAAATTATTCGGTTACATCAGCATCTGGTGCTTGGTAGCTGGTGGTGATCCAAGACTGATTCATTTTTATGAAGGTCAGTCGATCGACCGAGTCGGTGGACAGACGCACCCTGTGATCGGTTACCACGCCTCCAGCAGCACTGAATGTGCGTTCCGAAAGAATGCTGGATGTAGGACAGGCCAGTAGCTCAATTGCATACTGTGCAAGCTCTGGCCAGTGATCCATCCTCAAGACCCAGTAACCCAGAGGATTTTCGGAGGGAATGGTGTCCAAGTCTGATCTTGCCCCTAGGTATTCCTGCACCATGAAAAACAGACGCTGGCGATGGTTGCTGGAACCGATCATACCTTGGGGCTGCGGACCAAAAAATTGTCTGAACGCATCGGTCAGACGGCCACCTTCTCCACCGCTCCTTCTTTGACTGACCGAAGCCTCAGCAACACGTTGTCCAGAAACAGGAGTTTGTAACCTCCCAGTCTCTGGGAACGCGTTGCACAGACCTTTCTGCAAGGCCTCCCGAACATGTTTCATCCTCTGCTCCCTCTGCGATGGCAAGATAAGGTCCGCAACCGTACCTTTGTAACGTGGATCAAGGAGGGTTGCCAGCCAGTATTGGTCCTTCTCCTTGATACCACGAATATGAGGATCCTTACGCAGGCTTTGCAGGATCAGGGAGGCCATGCAGCGTAGGTTTGCTGAGGCATTCGGTCCAGAGTCCTCTGGGTCACTAAGAAAGACATGGTCCGCAGCCACCTCCTCCCAGCCACGTACAAGTCCATGTGTTTCTTGGGACTGATCCCTTAAAGACTGCTGCTGATGCTGAGTGCCAGGCTCCACCTCCATACTGACACAATCTTCCTCCTCCTCCTCCTCCTCTTCCTGTGTGATTGGCGGGCAACCAGGAACACTGTCTGGATAAAGGGGGCCTTGAGAGATAAGGAAGTCCTCCTCTTCCTGCCTCTTTTCTGCCTCAAGTGCCCTGTCCATTATTCCACGCAGCGTGTGCTCCAACAGGTGGACAAGGGGGACAGTGTCACTGATGCATGCACTGTCACTGCTCACCATCCTCGTGGCCTCCTCAAATGGTGATAGGACAGTGCATGCATCCCTGATCATGGCCCACTGGCGTGGGGAAAAGAAAACCAAGCTCCTCTCACCCTGTCCTGGTGCCATAGTCGCACAGGTACTCATTGATGGCCCTTTGCTGTGTGTGCAGCCGCTGCAGCATGGCCAACGTTGAGTTCCACCTGGTGGGCATGTCACAGATTAGGCTCTTCTTGGGCAGGTTAAACTCCTTTTGGAGGTCCGTCAGCCGAGCACTGGCATTATATGACCGGCGGAAATGCACACAGACTTTCCTGGCCTGCCTCAGGACATCCTGTAAGCCTGGGTACCTGCCCAAGAACCGCTGCACCACCAAGTTAAGGACGTGAGCCAAACAGGGCACATGGGTCATTTGTCACTGTTGGAGGGCAGAGAGGAGGTTGGTGCCATTGTCGCAAACCACCATTCCTGCCTTAAGTTGGCGTGGCGTCAACCACCACTGAACCTGCCCCTGCAGAGCTGACAGAACCTCTGCCCCAGTGTGGCTCCTGTCCCCCAAGCACACCAGCTCAAGCACCGCATGGCATCTTTTGGCCTGCGTACTTGCGTAGCCCCTTGAACGGCTATGGAGCACCGCTGGTTCCGAGGACAAAGCACAGGAAGAGGCCATGGAGGAAGAAGAAGAGGAGGGGGTGGAGGAGAGAGGTGTGTCACAATCATTAGCATTTTGGAGGTGTGGTGGCGGAACAACCTCCAACACTACTGCACCTTGTCCTGCATCCTTCCCAGCTGCCAGCAGAGTCACCCAATGCGCCGTGAAACTTCGGTAACGTCCCTGTCCATGCCTGCTGGACCATGAGTCAGCGGTAATATGCACCTTACCGCTGACCGCCATGTCCAGCGAGGCATGGACATTGCCTTCCACATGCCGGTAGAGAGCCGGAATCGCCTTCCGTGAGAAAAAGTGGCGTTTGGGTACCTGCCACTGAGGAACCGCACATTCCACAAACTCACGTAAGGGGGCAGAGTCTACCAACTGAAAAGGCAGCAGTTGAAATGCTAGCAATTTTGCCAAGCAAGCATTCAACCGCTGGGCATGTGGATGGCTGGGAGCAAACTTCTTTCGGCGGTGCAGCAGCTGGGGCAGGGAAATTTGCCTGGTACAATCTGAAGTCGGTGTACCAAAAGCAGATTGCCCACAAGTACTTGGCTGTGACACACCTAATTCTACACCTTCATTCCTCTCAGTGCAGGTCTCAGAGGACTGAAGGTATAGTGGGGTTGGAAATCTCAGCTGATTAGGAGCAAGGAGAGGTCCTCTTTGTTCTTTGGTGTGGGTCTTTTAGATACGCTTGCCAACGAACTGCATGGCAGGTCAACATATGTCTGGTCAAGCATGTGGTACCCAAGCGGGAGATGTTTTGGCCACGCGAGATACGCTTCAGACATATGTTGCAAATAGCAGCGGTGCGATCTGATGCACTCGTCTCAAAAAAGGCCCACACCAAAGAACTTTTTGAATAACGCGCAGAGACTGCAGCTCCCTGCACATGTGGAGCTTTGGGGTGTGATGCAGTCAATGTGCTGCCCTTAGGCTGGCCCCTGGAGGGCATCCTGCCTCGTTGGTGATGTGCCGCCTCCTCCTCCTCCTCCTCTCTCCTATCAGGCACCCACGTTGAGTCAGTGACCTCATCATCCCCTTCCTCCTCATCACTGAAGCAAACCTGGCAGTATGCTGCAGCAGGGGGAGCATGACTGCCAGATTGCTGCCCTTCTTGGGCACCCCCTCTGTCCGTGCTCATGTTACTGCCTTCATCGAGCTCAGTATCATCATCAGAGCCTTCCAAACGCTGGGCATCCTCCTGGAGCATGTACCCAACACTGTGGTCAAACAGTTCGAGGGACTCCTCAGGAGGACATGGTGGGGCTAGGGAAGGAATCACTGATGACATTGAGCCGAGGGAAGAGGCCGCTGCTTTGCCAGACAAAGTACCCTGGGCATGGGTGAGAGAGGATGAGGAGGATGAGGACGGCATGGTCATCCACTCGACCAAGTCTTCCGCATGTTGCGGCTCAACACGGCCAGCTGCCGAAAAAAAGGCCAAGCGTGTCCCACGGCCACGTGCTGATGAGGATGCACCGTCTCCACGACCAGCACTAGACACAGAGCCTGCTTGCCCTCTCTTATTGGCTTGTGACTGTCTGCCTCTCCTTCTTGGCCTTCCAGACATACTAATGGCCTGTAGCTGCACTAAGCTGGGATATATATATATATATATATATATATATATATATATATATATATATATATATATATATATATAATATACTGATACTGCAGCTAGCAAAATCAACTGCCTGCCTGTAGTATGAGAACACCACCAACCTTCTACAGGTAGCTTTAGCTGAACACTGTGAGGTGGACGCACTCCACTAACTTGTAGGTTTAGCTGAACACTGTGAGGTGGACGCACCACACTAACTTGTAGGTTTAGCTGAACACTGTGAGCAGGACGCAAAACACTAACTTGTAGGTTTAGCTGAACACTGTGAGCAGGATGCACCCCACTAACTTGTAGGTTTAGCTGAACACTGTGAGCAGGACGCACCCCACTAACTTGTAGGCTTAGCTGAACACTGTGAGCAGGACAAACTGCGCTAACTGTAAATAGTCTAGCTGGCTGACTTTGGTACTAATAGGATCAAAAGAACACCAGTAATTTTCTTCAGGTAGCTGTATATACTGTAACAAGACAAGCCTGCCTGTCAGTAAGAAGATAACAGGAACGGATCTAGCTGAACACTGTGAGCAGGACGCACCCCAATAACTTGTAGGTTTAGCTGAACACTATGAGGTGGACGCACCACACTAACTTTTAGGTTTAGCTGAACACTGTGAGCAGGACGCACCCCACTAACTTGTAGGTTTAGCTGAACACTGTGAGGTGGACGCACCCCACTAACTTGTAGGTTTAGCTGAACACTGTGAGCAGGACGTACCCCACTAACTTGTAGGTTTAGCTGAACACTGTGAGGTGGACGCACCACACTAACTTTTAGGTTTAGCTGAACACTGTGAGCAGGACGCACCCCACTAACTTGTAGGTTTAGCTGAACACTATGAGCAGGATGCACCCCACTAACTTGTAGTTTTAGCTGAACACTGTGAGCAGGAAGCACTGCACTAACTGTAAATAGTCTAGCTGCCTGACTGTGGTACTAATAGGATCAAAAGAACACCAGTAATTTTCTTCAGGTAGCTGTATATACTGTAACAAGACAAGCCTGCCTGTCAGTAAGAAGATAACAGGAACAGATCTAGCTGAACACTGTGAGCAGGACGCACTGCACTAACTGTAAATAGTCTAGCTGCCTGACTGTGGTACTAATAGGATCAAAAGTACACCAGCAATTTTCTTCAGGTAGCTGCATATACTGTAACAACACAAGCCTGCCTGTCAGTAAGAAGATAACAGGAATGGATCTAGCTGAACACTGTGAGCAGGACGCACTGCACTAACTGTAAATAGTCTAGCTGCCTGACTGTGGTACTAATAGGATCAAAAGATCACCAGTAATTTTCTTGAGGTAGCTGTAAATACTGTAACAAGACAAGCCTGCCTGTCAGTAGGAAGATAACAGGAACGGATCTAGCTAAACTGAATACAGTGTATATATATATGGGATGCATATATATACACAATACACTGTAAGTGCAGCTAACTGACTGACTGTTCTGCCTAATCTATCTAACTCAAATCAAATGTCACTGTCTGTCTCTCTCTCTCTTTCAATGAACGCCGGAACACACACTACACAGGGCCGCCGTGCAGGCGGCCTTATATAGTGTGGGGCGTGTACTAAATCCCCTGAGCCATAATTGGCCAAAGCCTCCTTGGCTTTGGACAATTACGGCTCTCTGTTCAGGCGGCGCTGTGATTGGCCAAGCATGCGGGTCATAGTGCATGCTTGGCCAATCATCAGCCAGCAATGCACTGCGATGCCGCAGTGAATTATGGGCCGTGACGCGCCACACGAATTTGGCGCGAACGGCCCATATCGTTCACAATTCGGTGAACGACCGAACAGCCGATGTTCGAGTCGAGCATGGGTTTGACTCTAACACGAAGCTCATCCCTACTAATGGCAAATGTGAGTTCTAAATGGTTGTATGGCATTTTTTGGCAACAAATGGTGGAGCTCTCTCTCATGCATGCTGGATGCTTATGTGGTTATTGTTTGCAGGTATGTTTTCCCTTTTTATGACATTCACCTGTGTTTTTCCTATTTCCTTCTCAGTGTTGCTCTAGGATCATTGTGCTCTTTATGGCATTCATCTGGGTTCTTCCTATCCCCTTTTCTTTGCTTGCTCTGGGATCACTGTGTTAGTCTCAGTTTCCACTAGTGCGACTTGTCATTGCAAAGTCACATGTCAAGCCGTACTCCATGATTTCCAATGAGTACCGTTCATATCTGTGTTCATAGACCTTAAGAATACACAGGCATTGCTTCAAGTTGCATCAAATTGCAGCAAAATCTTGTGACTTTAGGTCGCAGTAGTGGAGACTTGGCTTATGCTGTTTTTAATTTCAGTCTTCTGCTTTGCTCTGTTTCTATGGGAAACGCTGTCCAGCCAGACCACCCATTGCTTTTAAGGTATAGGGATTAGGTAAGTAGTGAAGATTGAGAAAAAGAGAGCCAATATCTATAGTCCTGTAAGGACTACAAGATGGAGGGAGCCTTCTGACGGTCAAGACAAAGTCACTATCTAAGAACAGACATCGAGGCAATGTTGATTAAGCTCATCATCTCACCCCTCATTATCACTGCTCCCCGTTTACAAACATCCCAAGTTACCAGCCCTAATAGTCGCTGCATTTGTTGTGGAAGGTCATTGCCTGCCAAACTAGTATGTCAAATCTGCCTGGAGCAAGCACTATACAGCCCTGCAAGGACCTCAAGGTGAAGAGAGCCTGCTAAAAGCCAGAACAGTCACCGTTCAAAACGCAGACATACAGGCAACATTGATCAATGTAATCTTCTCACCTCTCATTTTGTTTGCTCCCCGTTTACGAACACCACAGATTACCGTCCCTAATGGTTGCTGCATTCGTGATGGAAAGTCATTGGTTGACAACCTACAGTGCATAAATTGCCTAGCACTTCCAACCACAACCAGTAGGTGGTGTCCAAATAGGAAAGCTTGCACAAGCTTTGAAGTTTGCCCAATAGAGCCTTTTTTTGCAAGGACAGCTAAGACGCAATTGCCTGGGTTGAAGTGGAAGAAACTCTCCACAAGGTTAGAAGGTACTAATTTCCTTCACTGAACAACTGGAAGAGTTAATCCAGGAAGAATTGAAGGGGTCAGAGAAAAAATGCCCAGCCCTAAACAGGCTGTCAAAACTGTATACCCTGAAAAAGCTAGAGGTCAACCTGCTGCAGTCTTCTCCAATGATGGATGCATCATGAATGTAGCTGGCAAGACATGGCACATTCAAGGAGGCTCTAGTCCGAAAATTAGATCTAGATCTGAAGTGCTCCTTCATACTGTAGCATCTGCAGGTGCTGGAACACCAGCAATAACCAGCCCATGTGCTGAATGAGTCTTAATGGGAGTGGTTTCATAATTGTCAACCAGCTGCTGTACATGCAGTACTCTGAGGAAAGTGGCAGGGTCTGCATCCCTTTAGACGTGATTCCCTTTTGGGAGTATCTTATCAAAAATGACATTTTTATTGCGGTGGATGCCAAAGAGTCTGACTTTTATCTTGGTGCAGACTTCTGGAAAATTATGTTTAGGAGGGTGTTCTGTACATATTCTGTGTGCAGAGCACCTCGAGATGGTCATGTTTCATTGCATTTTACAGAAAACTGCAGCCCTGAAAAAAAAAATGTGCTGTAACACTTTAAATTAGCCCGTCTGGAAGAAGTGAAGAGACAAGGTGGTAACAGCTTTGTAAGAGCTGAAATTGGCGGCATACTCTCTGGTGGCATTAATTTATGTTTTTCAAGAGCGGTGTTCCCCGCGGTCACGGCAAGGAGTGCTTTATGGCTGAAGCCATGGTTGGTGGATCCCGCCAAAAAAAAAAAAAAAAAAATGGTGCAAGACACCAGAACACAGATCCAATCTATTTGGGAGTAGACAGCATACAGCCACCTCAAGGGTGACCATTAGCAGGTCAGGGCAAATATCATCTGGCAAAAAAAATGAAAATTCAAAGGCCCAGCATACAGGTGGCGACTCCCAAGTAGACACCAGGAGGCAAAATCCTATGGACCGGGAAAAAGATTAGTAAATGAACTGGAGAAGTACCCAATCTTCATTATTGAAGCCTTAAAGCTCTAAGGCTCCTGTCTTAGAACAGCGGAAGTCCCTTTTAAGAGTGCACGAATCCATGGGTGCCTGTGCAAAGCTTTACGCACACACCTGGAGGGAAAACCTTCAGGATCAGTGGGCCATATCAGCTATATTGGCGTGACATTGGCGGAAGTTTAAACAGTTCAAATCCGCGCTATTGCCGAATGATGGCATCAGCGCGGACCTGCTTTGCCGGGACTACGTCTATTGATGTCGTCCCGTGCACGAGCGGCCTGCGCGCCCCCTGCAGGGTGCGCGTGGCGCGCTCAGTGATCAGCGAGTCTAAGAGACTCGCCTGATCACAGATCGGAGTAAGGGGTCAGTCCCGACCCCTTACCACGTGATCAGCTGTCAGCCAATGACAGCTGATCATGTGATGTAAACAGAGCCGGTAATCGGCTATTTTTTCTCCATGAGCGTGAGGAGGAAAAAAAAGCCGATCACCAGCAGCCATGAGAGGGACATCAGCCCCGATTACGGCGATCATCTGTGCCCCCTGCCAGTGACATCTAGCAATAGGCAGCAGTGCCACCCATCAGCGCCCACAGTGCCACCCATCAGCGCCCACAATCAGTGCCACAACAACAGTGCTGCACATCAGTGCCACCTATCAGTGCCAATCAGTGTCACCTACCAGTGCCCATCAGTGCCCCCATCAGTGGTACCTACCCGTGCCACCCATCAGTACCAACCATCAGCGCCCATCAGTGGCCATCAGTGCCGCCTTATTTGTCCCCATCAGTGCCGCCATATCTGTGCCTATCAGTGCTGCCTTAACTGTGCCTATCCGTGCCCATCAGTGCAGCCTATCAATGCCCACCAGTGCCGCCTCATCAGCGCATATCAATGAAGGAGAAAAATTACCTGTTTGCAAAATTTTATAACAAACTATGAAACATGATTTTTTTTTTCAAAATTTTCCATCTTTTTTTGTTTGTTTAGCAATAAATAAAAATCCCAGCTGTGATTAAATACCACCAAAAGAAAGCTCTATTTGTGGTAAAAAAAATGATAAAAATTTCATTTGGGTGCAGTGTTGTATGACCGCGCAATTGTCATTCAAAGTGCGACACCGCTGAAAGCGGAAAATTGGTCTGGGCAGGAGGGGGTTTAAGTGCCCAGTAAGCAAGTGGTTAATGGAGGTCCGCCTTTCTGGTACAATAATTTTTATTGAAAAATTATAACATGACAAACTCACCCATGCAGGGGTATAATTCAATGAGCATACCGATCATATAACATTGACAGGTGGGAAGTCCACCTTTCAATCTCTTCCAGTCAGCCAGGCTACCAGAGTTGATGGGAAAGTAAAAAATTCTGTTCCAGTTTGTAGCTGGATAGAAAAAAAACAAAAACGGGCAATCGTGAAAGGTTCTAGTTACCCAGAGAAGATGAGGATTCAGTTCACCTCTGTTCCTAGCAAAAATAAAAAATGAAAACCAGGTAATCTGTGCCCAGTGCTAAAGTTTAAAAAAAAATTGACAAGCAGCACAGGAAGTTAGAGTCGTGCAAGATGGGAAAACCTCCAATCAATTATAATATTCATAAATCTGGGAGACTGGATTCTCCTGTAGGTTTATCAGACACCTACTTGTCCCAATTCATCCTCAATTTCTCTACCAGTTGAGTTCCTCCCCTTCGTTCTGTACATCTCTCCCAGGGCATTCACAAAGGTCTTACTGTCTGCAATAGCGACGGGAAAAATTCAGTAGAACTTACACAAGGGAATTTCCATCCTCTGATAGAGAAAGCCAAAGGTACTTTGGGAGTCAAGTCTCTTCCAGCAGAACAGTGCCGGAGTATCCTTGGCTCTTTGTAATGGACCAATTATTCTCAGATGGAACATTATCACATCAGACCCCAGATAGAAAGGTTGGGGGACTCATTTCAAAGACCAGGCTGCTTAAGGTCATGGGATGTTAAGCTTATGAGGAATAGTATTGAATTTCTTGAACCGAGTAGTGTTCAAAGCACTTCTGTCATTCACTCCTTTTAGCAAGAGGAGCAAGATTTGTACTGTGCCTAGGCAGCAGTGGAAGTTTAGAATTCGTATGCCCCGTACACACGGTCGGATTTTCCGATGGAAAATGTCCGATCGGAGCGTGTTGTCGGAAATTCCGACCGTGTGTGGGCTCCATCGTACATTTTCCATCGGATTTTCCGACACACAAAGTTGGAGAGCAGGAGATAAAATTTTCCGACAACAAAATCGGAAATTCCGATCGTGTGTACACAAATCCGACGGACAAAGTGCCACGCATGCTCAGAATAAATAAAGAGATGAAAGCTATTGGCCACTTCCCCGTTTATAGTCCCGACGTACGTGTTTTACGTCACCGCGTTCAGAATGATCGGATTTTCCGACAACTTTGTGTGACCGTGTGTATGCAAGACAAGTTTGAGCCAACATCCGTCGGGAAAAAATCCTAGGATTTTGTTGTCGGAATGTCCGAACAAAGTCCGACCATGTGTACGCCCTATTGGGCTGTCAGTGGAGCTTCCTGTATCAATAATTGCAAATGTACCATTTTGGCTTAGGAGGTTCTAGTGTCTCTCTCTCTCTCCTACTCTTAAGCATTGAATCACCACTGCCCCTTCCAGTGATGACAGATTCCTCTCTCATGGACAGTTTTGCCATTCAGCTCCAAGAGACTACTTTTGATGGCATGGAAGTTGAGAGGCAGCGGCTACCAAGTCAAGTAGGCCCAGTGCAGGTAGTGCCTACCTTGTGTCAAAACAGAGAGGCCTTCATGAATAAGATTTACCTAAAAATATGGGAAAATGATGCAGATCTCACACAGCAAAAGCCTGGAATCCTTTATCACCTAAACCAGCCAAGGTTCCACAGTTCTTACAACAGGGGCTGATCAGGGGCCTAGGTTCAAATATGTTTAAAGCTCAAAGTTCAGCTTTGTCTGCACTTGCATGGGTTTAAGGAGTCCTTAACCCTTAGTGATGCAATTCTTAAAAGGCTTGCATGAAGTTATAGGCCTCCCAGGAAACCATTGTTCTCTATGTGGAACTTGCTTATGGTCCCCATTTCTATCAAAGACTTATTTCTATCCTACAGAATTGACTACACTCTGCAAACCCTAAAGACCGTATTTCTGATTGCTACAACCTCTGTGAAGAAGGATGTAAACTCCAGGCTTTGCACTCAAGGAGCCTCACTTAACATTATACCCGGACAGAACAGAATAGTCCTAAAACTTCAGACTGCTTTTATCCATGGGGTGTCTTTCTCCTTCCAATTTAACCAGGAAGTTAATTTCCCGTCTTTCTTGGTTAAGTGGGGGAACCACATCTCCTATAGGTTGAGCTAACGTTGGTGACCTGCTTGACCGCTACCCTTTCATGAAATATGTACTTGGTTCCAGCATGGCTTAAGGCAGGGTCAGTCAGCATCAACACGTTCAGTCACCTCCTAGATTTTTAAGACAATTAAAAGAGCCTACTTTGCAAGGCCTTCCTGTTTTGGAGGTCTTAAGAGCACATTTAACTAGGGCAGTGCCAGCTCTGTGGACAGCTCAGCGCTGAGTGTCTTCTGAGGTTATTTGCAAGTCAGCAATATGGTCCTCCCAGGACACCTTCATTACACTTTTATAGGTGATCCCGGCTCACGACAGATGATTACAAAATTTTTCTTGCACCCTCCCATATGGCAAGTTAGTCCCCATATGTATGCTGCCATGATGCACCAGGAAAATGGAAAATTGTATACTCACCTTTCCGTAATTTTCCTTTCCTGGTGCATCTTCATGGCAGCATACAGATGCCCACCCAAATGTAAGAGTTACAGAGAATGCTGTGAGCCGGGTCTGTCTTTGATTTATAGTTAACCAGTCCTATCAGGTTGTGGGGGCCGAGTCACAACCCATATGTATGCTGCCATGAAGATGAACCAGGAAAGGAAAATTATGGAAAGGTGAGTATACAATTTTCCGTTTCTTACTCAGAAAACACAACCTTACTGATATCAATAGAGGTTTACCTAAAATATCTCTTAATAAAAGAGAAAACAAAATAAAATTAAATTAAAAAAAAAATGCAATAAACTAACATCAACACTTCCTATCTCAAGTAGTAGTAGATTGTGGCTAAAGCTGCATAGTATTGGTATGAGTGTTCCATATTCTCTTAAGGGGTAGGTTTTGTGAAATGTGGGGAATGATTTTGTAAGATCTTTAACCTTCCCAATCGGTTATTTTAGTTTGTCTTAGTATACCATTCAGTATATTGAAAAAAAGTCATAAATTGGGAAATTTCAGAATCCAATAAAGTATATTTCGTGAAGGATTTCCATCTGGTGAAAACAACAAAGGCTTGGGTTATCGTGTCCAGTTTTTCAATATGCATTAGGGACTTGAACTCTTTTTTTTTTTTAAACTGTACACATAAAATAGGATCATAAACTGCATGATAATTGTAAGCAATGCACAGATTCAAACCACACTTGAGACAATGAATTAAGTATATGTAATGGTTTACTCAAAGGTGTTAACAAATGGTTTTGAGGATTGAATTGCTTGGTATCATGCAAAGCGTCTTTCCAACATGTAGTAAATGATCTAATACACTAAACATGTTTCAAAAGAAAAAAAGAGGGGCAAGTGGGACTTTAAATGAAGCATGTCAATTGAAAATATAATAATGAATACATGCGAGTAGGTAAAATGATTGGATTTAATTTATAGTCAATAACCCCTAGGGGTAGTCCATGATTTTGATGCATACAGTACCAATAAAGTAGTATAGATACAGACATATTCGCATGAATTGATATATAAGCATATTTAGCAGTAACAATCATGTATTTCTGTTATGAATTGCATATATGTATGTCCATTGATTTGTTTGCACTACTGAGTCTTCAATGATTGTTACTGCTAAATATGCTTATATATCAATTCATGCAACTATGTCTGTATCTATACTACTTTATTGGTACTGTATGCATCAAAATCATGGACTACCCCTAGGGGTTATTGACTATAAATTAAATCCAATCATTTTACCTACTCATCTGTATTCATTATTATATTTTCAATTGACATGCTTCATTTAAAGTCCCACTTGCCCCTCTTTTTTTTTCTTTTATATATTGATCCGGGATGGAAGCATGCCATTGATATGTAGTAATGCGACTGGTCACTTTCTTTTTTTTATATTACTAAACATGTTTCCCTTTTCTGTGGAGAAAACTCAATGAAGTGTTTACAACGTATGATCTGAATCCAGACCTCAGCCATGTTTAGTAGAATACTGTGGCTAGTCTCAATGCTTCAGAATTGCATGTGTGAATGAGCAGATCTCTCATCGCATGTCACTCAGCATGAAACTTGTACCTGTCTATGAATAGTCTAGTACAGTGGTTGATTTTCTTACATGGAATTCTCAGTTGACAATATGACAATTTAATTTAGAAAGGGAGTTCATGCAAAAAAAGTTTATTTATGAAAAATCATTCAGTTTTCTAAATGTTAATGGGGTTAAATTGTTTTCAACTGTAGTGATGAACAAAATCAAAGGAGTAGAATGAGAAATGTCAATTGAATGAGCAAAATTCTAACACTGAATGTGGTTTTCATTTGAAAAATTCCATTGATTCCAAGATTGAAAGTTAAAACCAAATGGCATTTTGAAGTACTTTTGAATGATGTTTGTAAAGTCTCTGATGCCATTATTGAATGTAATGACAATTTTTTTTTTCATATGCAACGTTCCTACAAAAACCTACTAGTGTATGGCCACTATAGTCGCTTCCTCGGGAGGAGTCAATCATTGCCATCTATAAGGTAAGTACATTCTCATAGTTACATATTCACAAATAATTAAAATATTTAACCACTTCATTACCGGGCTACAGTCATATGACATCCGCAGATGGGATCTCCCTTCCTGGGCGGGCGTCATATGACGTCCTTGGTTTCTCGCCGATCCTGCGGGCTCCCAGGGGGCCTGCGGCGATCGGGGAAGAGGTGTGTCCCTCGGACACAGCCCATCCCAGATCCGTGTAAAGAGCCAATAAAAAATGGCTCTTTACCACGTGACCGGCTGTGTCCAATCACAGCCGGTCACATGTATTGCCCACGTGCACAGCGCTCGTGCATGCCCCTAGGGCGCGCACAGAGCGGCGATCGGGGACGAGGCTTGTCACCCTGACACAGCCCAACCCCGATCGCAGTAAAGAGCTAATGAAATTGGCTCTTTACCACGTGATCGGCTGTGTCCAATCACAGCCGGTCACAGAATGTCAACAAACCAAGGTAACAAGATGTTACCGGGTTCTCCTCCTCACACACTGATCGTGTGTGAGAAGGAGATTGCGGTAACATCTTGTTACTCCTTACAGTACACACCAACCACACTGACTGCCCCCTAATAAAGAGTACCTGTCACCAGCCATCAGAGTACCTGTCACCAGCCATCAGAGTACCTGTCACCACCCATCAAAGTACCTGTCACAGCCCATCTGAGTACCTGTCACAGCCCATCTGAGTACCTGAGTACCTGTCACAGCCCATCTGTGTACCTGTCACAGCCCATCTGAGTACCCGAGTACCTGTCACAGCCCATCTGAGTACCTGAGTACCTGTCACAGCCCATCTGAGTACCTGTCACAGCCCATCTGAGTACCTGTCACAGCCCATCTGGGTACCTGTCACAGCCCAAAAGAGTACCCGAGTACCAGTCACCAGCACATCAGAGTACCCGAGTACCTATCTGTAGCCCATCAGAGTACCCGAGTACCTGTCACTAGGCCATCAGAATACCAGAGTACCTATCTGCAGCCCATGCCTCATAGAATATATGTTGGGGTGTTTGCTTTCCAAAATGGGGTCATTTTGTAGGTAATTCCATTGTCCTGGTGCTCAAGGACCTTCAAAAGTGTGATAGGTAGGAATGAAATGAGATGTGTATTTTATGCTCCTAAAATGCCTGAAGGTACTACTTCAATGTTGGGCCTCTGTATGTGGCCAGGCTGTGTAAAAGTCTCACATGTATCGCCATACTCAGGACGAGTAGCAGAATGGGTTTTGGGGTGTAATTTTTGCTATATACATGCTATGGGGGTCATTTACTATAACTCCAGGAAGTACTGGGCACTATGGCAAATAATAGAGCCCATTTTAGCCAAATGGAAACAAAACGGCGAATTTGCGCATGAAAATCAGCGATATAAGCAGAGAACAAACGTTTGTAAATTCTAAATTGCCACTAATTAGCGCTTCTGCGTATATACAAATGCCAATTCTTATCAAGTTGTTATATAGCACTGTACTGTAGCCATGATCCATGTATGTGAAAGAAACATTTTTTTATCAGAGATGTGCTCTAGTTCCCGTGCATCTATTGATTTATATTGCAATTAGTATTCCTAGGTTTTTTTTCCTTCTTTTGCTAAGAAATGCAGTTCTGAATGATTATTACATAGTAATGTCTGCTATTCTGTAAAGTTACACGTATTAATCATTTAGGTTACCTATTTGTTGTATGTTGTTTTTTTCATGTTTTTGATTTATTATTTATTAATTTAGTTGACTATAAAGCAGTAATTATTTATGTTCATTCTTTAATAATACTACACTATTATGCAGGTCTTGTACTTGGCACAATGGCTTAGTGGTCTGCTTGGATATCTCCACACCACTCATGGTATGAGTTCAAACAACAGCCAACCTACCATCCACCAGCTGTGTTTATTTTTTCAGTGCACAAGTGAATTAAAATAAACAAACAAAGAAATGTAAACTGCCCTTTAGCTAGTGTGTGGTGTTTGGAATGTCACATCATAATATAATTGAATACTTACATACCATTGCATGCATTTAAAGAGTTAATACAATAAAAACTTTCACATTAAACTGCATTGGCTACTTGGCAATCACCTATTTTCAGTAAATATATATACACGTATATTTGTGTTGCTTTGGCTAATTGGCTAACTGGCATTCTCCTTTTCCCACCAGCAATCTTTTAGGATTTTTCTGTGGGACTTGAACCCATGAGTCTTTCAATACCTGAATGTTTGAAGGTAGAGGTGCTAACTGCTAGCCTATTGGGCTGAGCACAATTATACATGCAAAATACTTTTACTAGTGTTTGACGTGTTATATACTATACAATAAAGTTTATCAAATGTAAACTGCTTGTTAGCTAGTGTGTGGTGTTTGTAGATTCACACCATAATATTAGTGAATACTTACATACCATTGCAATCATTTGAAGAGTTAATACAATAATATCAACCACATTAAAGTGTATTGGCTACTTGGCATTCACTGTATGCTGCTTTGGCTAATTGGCTAACTGGCTAACAGTAATTCTCCTTTTCTCCACCAATAGTAATCTTTTAGGATTCTTCTGTGGGATTTGAACCCATGAGTCTTTCAATACCTGAATTTCTGATGGTAGAGGTGCTAACTGCTAGCCTATCGGGCTGAGCACAATTATATATACAAAATACTTTTACTAGTGTTTGATGGTTTATATACCATACAATAAAGTTTATCAAATGTAAACTGCTTGTTAGCTAGTGTATGGTGTTTTGGAGATTCACACCATAATATTAGTGAAGACTTATTTATTTTTATTTAAGGTACTTCTATAGTGCCGTCAATTTACGCAGTGCTTTACATATACATTATACACTAATATGGGCCCCTACCCTCAAGGAGCTTACAATCTAAGGTCCCTAACTCACATTCATATACTAGGGCCAATTTAGACAGAAGCCAATTAACCTACCAGCATGTCTTTGGAGTGTGGGAGGAAACCGGAGTACCCGGAGGAAACCCACGCAGGCACAGGGAGAACATGCAAACTCCAGGCAGGTAGTCTTGTGGTGTGGTTGGGAATACGAACCAGCGACCCTTTTTACTGCTAGGTAGGGATGAACAGACCCCCCCCTGTTGGGTTCGCACCAGAACATGTGAACAGGAAAAAAGTTTGTTCGAGCACGCAAACACCGTTAAAGTCTATGGGGGTCATTTACTATAGCGCCAGGAAGTACTGGGCACTATGGCAAATAATAGCTCCCATTTTAGCCAAATAAAATTTCAACAGGCGAATGTGCGAATGAAAAACTAGCGCTATTAGTGAGAAACACATGTTAGTAAATTCTAAGCTGGCGCTAATTAGCGCTTCCGCATATGTGCAAATGCCAATTCCTACCAAGTTGTTATATAGTACTGCACTGTAATCATGATCCATGTATGTGAAAGAAACATTTTTATGTGAGATGTGCTCTACCTCGTGTGCATCTATTGATGTATGTTGCAATTAGTATTCCTAGTTTTTTCCTTCTTTTGCTAACTAATGCAGTTATGAATGATTATTACATAGTAATGTCTGCTATTCTGTAAAGTTACATGTATTAAACATTTAGGTTACCTATTTGTTGTATGTTGTTTTTTATTTTTTAATTTAGGTGACTATAAAGCGGTAATTATTTATATTCATTCTTTAATCATACTACACTATTATGCAGGTCTCATACTTAGCACAATGGCTTAGTAGTCTGCTCAGATGTCTCCACAGCACTCATGGTACAAGTTCAAATACCAGCCAACCTACCATCCCCCAGCTGTGCTTATTTTTTCAGTGCACAAGCGAATTAAAATGAAGAAACAAAAAAAGTAATCTGCCCATTAGTTAGTGTGTGGTGTTTGGAATTTCACACCATAATAGTATTGAATACTTACATATCATTGCATGCATTTGAAGAGTTAATATAATAGAATCAGCCAAATTTAAAGTGCATTGGCTAATTGGCATTCACCTATTTTCAGCATATACTGCTTTGGCTAATTGGCTAATAGTCATTTGCTTTTTTTCACCAATTCAATCTTTTAGTATTTCTCTGTGGGATTTGAACCCATGAGTTATTCAAGGTAGAAGTGCTGACCGCTAGCCTATTGGGTGTAGCACAGTCATACATAGAAAATACATAGAAAATACATTCACTAGTGTTTGATGTTTCTTCTCCCCGAGCTGTCTCTCCTGCTGCCACCATCTTCTCCCGCTGATGTGTTCTTCAGCACAGCTGGTTACCCACTAATAAAAAAAAAGCCGCTCTTCTTGTGGCGGTCTTCTGTGGCCATCCGATAATGTCACCTGGAGAGTCTGCTCCATGGCTATGTAAGAGACGCCACACAGCGGGTGACAACACAGCGGAGGAAGACCACCATGGAAGAAGAGCAGCTTTTTTTTATTAGCGGGTAACCAGCCGTGCGGAAGAACACAGCAGATGGCGGTGGCAGGAGAGACGGCTCTGGGAGAATACAGCTCAGGGAGAAGATGGAGGAGGGAGAGACAGCGTCTGGAGAAGATGGCTCAGGGAAGAAGACAGCTCGGAGCTATTCTACAATAAAGGACTTGTCAAAAACCGGCTATTAATTTTTTTACATTTCACTGCTTTTTTTGGTGAATGGGTAGGGGTAACATGTACCCCATACCTATTCACATAGGGGGCAGGATCTGGGAGCCCCCTTGTTAAAGGGGGCTTCCAGATTCTGATAAACCCCCTGCCTGCAGACCGACAACCACCGACCAGTGTTGTTGGGAAGAGGCCCTTGTCCCCATCAACATGGGGAAAAGGTGCTTTGGGGCATGTGGCCTGGTAAGGTTCAGAAGGGGAGGGTGCTCACTCGTCTCCCCCTATCCTGACCTCCAGGGTGCATGCTCAGGTAAGGGTCTGGTATGGATTTTGGGGGCCCCACATCAAATTTATTTTACATTTTGGTGTGGGGTTCCCCTTAAAGTCCATACCGAAGGGCCTGGTATTTACTGGGGGGACCCTACAACATTTTTTTCCTTTAATTTTGGAATTCTATACCATATTATTGAATAAGTACATACCATTGCATGCATTTGAAGAGTTAAAATATGGAATAAAGCAAGCTGATGTGCTTTGCCTAATTATGCTTCTGAGTACAATGCACACTTCTAGGAGGTGATGCTGTCAGTGGGATTTGAATTCATGGCTTGAACTTTTGGGGGCAGCAGGGTATACCGCTATGCTAAAGAGCTGAGCACTTACCTACAGAGAAAATACATTTACTAATGTTTGATTCAATACAATAATGTTTTGCATTTCAGGCATTAATATTATAGTAACAACCATGCTCGTGCCGATGTGGCATTGGCTAATAGGCATTTGCCTCTTTTCAGCATATGCTGCTGAGTACAATGCAAGCTTTCAGTAGGTGATACCATCTGTGTGATTTTCAGCCATTTGAGCACAATTATATTGAGAACATATGTTTACTAGTGTTTGATGGTGGGACTACTTTATATTCTAGGTATAAAATAGTACTCAGCACAGTGACTTAGGCACCTTTCACACTTGTACGACCTGAAAGTTGCGAGATTTTAATGCGACTTTAAGCAATGCCTGTGTAATCTTGAGGTCTATGGACACAGGAGTCGCAGGGAAAGACACACAACTTTCCCATGATTTTGCATCAGCAATTTTGCCGCAATTCCAGGGAATGCCTGTGTAAACTTGAGGTCTATGGATCTCAACTCGCATCAAAGTCAGACCAAAGTAGTACAGGGACTACGTTGAAGTCAGTGTTACTTGAAGTCGCACAGATATTAATGGTACACATTAAAAATCATGGGGTATGACTTGTCATACGACTCTGATGTCCAAAGTCGCACAAGTGTGACTCAGCCCGACTTTGTCAGCGATTTCAGAGACATCAGTGCACTTTCCTGCACAGATGTCTAGTGAAATCACATAGGTCCCAACTGTTCTCCTTTAAGAAGGTGTCCTATGCCTACCTACTTTTGCTAATAGGTGTCCCTTATACCCATCTCAAAAAGTTGGGAGGTAAGAAATCGCCCCCTGAAGTCGCCCAAAGTAGTGCAGGAACTACTTTTGGGAATCGTTGTGGCGTTGCACCAATTCGGACAGTTCCATTGCCATCAATAGGCGCCGATTTGGCCTACAATTTGACATGTCAATTCAGACCTATGTGAACATGGGTGAAGTTGCATAGATATTAGAGCTGCACGGTTCTGGCCAAAATGAGAATCACAATTTTTTTGCTTAGAATAAAAAGATCACGATTCTCGCGATGTAAAATCTTTCACATTATCCCACAAAAAATTGGGCTAACTTTTCTTTTTTTTTTTTAATTCATTAAAGTACTTTTTTCCAAAAAAAAATGCATTTGAAAGGCGCAAATTTAGTGTGACCTAAAATATTGTAACAACCACCATTTTATTCTCTAGGGTCTCTACTAAAAAAATATATATAATTTTGGGGGGTTTTAAGTAATTTTCTAGCAAAAAAAAAAAAAAATGATTTTAACCTGAAACCAACAAATGTCAGAAAAATGTTTAGTGTTTAAGTAGTTAAACTTTCCTCACTTACACAGAATTCTATTTAATTGACAAATTGTTACAAGGTTTCTAGTTAAGTTCACTGATAAAGAATGTTCTAATTCTTGGCAGACTTCCTGGTTTTTCGGCTGTGGCTTCAGAAGAGCAGAGAGAGTTCTTTGCATAGCAAGAATCGTGAAACTCTTTTTTCAAGATCGTAAAGGGGAAAAAAATCACAATGACGATTAATTGTGCAGCTCTAATAAATATGCATGGGAATCAAGGGGGACAACTTTTCATGTGACTCTGAGGTCCAAAGCTCCATGAAAAGTCACCCAAGTGTGAAAGTAACCTAATGCGATTAATTGATAACACCTTTGAATAAGGCCCCATTTGCACTTGTGCGACCTTAAAATTGCACAGCTTTGTCATGACTTGAAGCAATGTCTGTGTAATCTTGTGGTGTATGGACCTCAAATTGCATCAAAGTCAAACCAAGGTAGTGCAGGGACGAATTTGCTACACCTTCAGGATGCACAAGTGACAATAGGGCCAAATTCAAAGGTGTTATCCTTGAATCTCATTCACACTGCTGCGACCTGAAAGTCACACTATTTTGCTGCCACTTTGCCGCTGCAACTTGGCCCCAACTTCTGGGAATGCCTGTGTAATATTGTACCCGATATACCTCAAGTCACACCAAAGTAGTACAGGGACTACTTTGAAGTTGGTGCGACTTAAAGTAGCACAGATATGAATGGTTGTCATTGAGAATCATGGGGTACAACTTGTCATGCAACTCAGAGGTCCAAATTTGCTGGAAAATTCGCCCAGCTGTGAAACAAGTCATATATATTTTAATAAAAGGAGCTCTCATTTATACTTGCATAGTCCTTACTGATTTACATCAGCAGAACAAATGCAAGAAGTGATGTGTGCACATGGGACGGAAGCAAATGTGTGGTGATGACAACCAAATCTAACTATGACATCCACCCCGCATTGATTAAGTACAAGTACATATCCTACACTTACCCGGCCAATGAGCAGCACCTCCTCTCTGCTAAAGAGACCTCACCATGTCCAACTAGATGGAGATCCTGACCAGCGCAGGAACTTCCAGGTGCATACAATGACTAATTTCCAGGTCAGAAGGTGAAACCACGCTTTTGATTGCAGCTGTGAATATTTGATCTCAACCATGATTAGTATTTTTTAATTTTCAGATATGCAAATCTGTATTTCTACATATATTTGAAGGTAAACTTAAGGGAGTTTGCTAAGAAATGGTGTCCCTGGGTTAGCAGCAGGTGAATTACAAAGGCAAAAGGCCCAGTTTGAGCCCTGGTTCACACTGACAGCAGGAGGAAAGCGTTCAGCTGAACTCCCACAATTTCATTCCTGCATGTCAGTCAGGACTGTGGGGCAACATCAGTGCAGGTTTCTGCACCAATATCAATACAAATCGCACCAATATCAATACAAATCGCACCAATTAGAACAGTGCAATTGCCACAGATTTGGCATGTCAAATCACACCAATGTGAACCAGAGCTGACACATTCAAACACTGCCTATCCACCAGCTGAATTCATTACCTGCAATTCTCCACAGCTGTTAATGATAAAGGTGGAATCTTTATATATAACTTGCAGTTGTGTAGAAGCCTAGGTTTACATTGGAGCGATTGGTCATGCGATTTGAGAGATCAAATCGCATGACTATTGGCAATGGCACTGTTCCAATCGATGCAACATTTTTTTTGTGGCACCGCATCAATTTGCTAAGTTAGTTCCTGCACTACTTTTGCCGATTTCAGGTGCGACTTCAATAGACATTTGTGTAAGAAGCCACCTGAAATCATGCTGACCTTGCTACTTTGAAATTGTGCTACTTCAAGTGAAGTAGCGCAATTTCAAAGTAGCATGTGAACCAGGGCAAAGAGATTAGTTTTTTGGTGCACAAATACATATTGAAATAAAATATAAAAGAGATATTGCACTTTCCCAAAACCACCACCCACAAAAACTAAAGCGAAAGAAAAGTATAAAACTTAAATATTATCTGATCTCATATATCCACATACCCAAAGGAGCCTTCTCCTAGATACATAAGAGCAAATAAGAGGCGCTCATATCCCCAGTGGTAGAAATAATATGTGCTACAATTCCATCAAATGATAACTACATTTGGGTGCATATATTCATACGTGAACTGAATGGTGTAATGAAACCATACATAGATTAATCCTATGTGAAAGTGAAATAAACTGTGCCAACAGAATAATTCTTAAATAAATCAAGTGGCAAAAAATCACCAATTAATGTGACATACCAAATAAATATAAGTGCAGTAAAAATAAACATGAAAAAATTCAGTTCTTAAATCTCTTGTGACAAAAAATGCGTGATTTAGTTTGTGACAAAAAAATCCACATAAATCTTCTATAGTGCAGTGATCTTGATAGTGTTAAACTCCACGTGTCTTTCACCTCACCAACGTGAAAACGTGAATCCACTCCCAATAGAATCTCACTCACCGAATAATTTTGCCAGCACTCTCATGCACGGCAAAAAACGCTTATGAACCATACTCCAGAGTGATCCGATATGTAATTATTCCACAGTGTTTTGGATCAATTCACATGTAAAAGAATTTGAAGAACTCACATAGCGTAAACCAGCATGGCAAGTTTATTTAAAACCACTACAATCTTCCATAAAAACACTCACATTTTAAAAGATATAAGCCAGCAGTAAAAACCAGTGTAGTTCACAGCAACTTCAAATTCAGTGGATACACTCAAAGCAACAAATGGTCACGGCGGACCCGAGGTGTACTGATGCAAGGACTCACGGTCTCTCTCACCCCCCTTCGTAGCGCGCCGTACAAACAAAACTCTCCTTCCTCTAGTGCGGCTCTCAGCGTTGCTCGTCACATCTCACAGCCACGCCCCCGACATGTTTCGTCATAGATTAGACTTATTCATGGGATTCAAAGAAAAGTAGAAGGGAAAAAAAACACACACACACAAAAAGCTCAATGTACTTTTATTTTACCAGCAGAAAAAAAATAAATTTACATTTACTAGCTTCAAAAAAATTTGGACAGGTTATATGGTGCTACATTTAGCAACGGAATTTTAAGGGCCCTGCTCATAGGAGCTTACAATCTAAAATTAGACAAAACCTTAGAGTGGACACAGCTTTAATTTCAGTGTATAACGGGCAACACATAACATTATTATCTGCAAGATTATAGAAACATACTTAACAGTCATTCTTACAAAGCATTCCAACATAATATTGCAAAAAAATTATTCAAAACACCCACCACCAGCCCACAATCCACACATACATACATTGGTGACCATGTTCTGCTGGAAGCTGCATTTCGGTGTACACGATTAAACGAGATCAAAAATAGTAGGTCAGCAGATGCTTCCAAACGATGTTTGCATGATCAGACAGAACAATACACACACAACATTGACAGCATGGCCACATAAACCCACTTTTGATTGAAAAAATGCACAAGAATTTCATCAAATCTCCCAATATCATTCCTTTTCCATCACAACAAAAAAACCTGACCTTCTCAGGCCAAACGAACCCCCCTACTGCAGGCCTTTATATAAGAGAGGTTGTATTGTTAGCACACTGACACACCCAATAGAAGTACACTCCCATCAGTATCTTTCAATCTGTCTCTTCATGTATGTCTAAAGTGATTGCACCTGATGAGCAGGAACACATAATAGTATTTGCAACTGTGTTAGCCTTGGCTATGTGCATCAAATCTCCAACTAAAGGACAAAGATCAAAGTCCATTTGCATCCACATAAACAAAGCAACAGTTTTCTAAGCATATGTACCTGTGCAGTGTAAACCCTAAAATTTGAAATGTCCAAGTTCCTGGGCATGATTAGTGCTAATAAACATTAACATCAGTCCCTGGCTGCAATGAGCTTCCAATATAAAGTCCAAAATTAACTTTCTTACATTAGAACCTATTTCGACAGGAGACAAATAAGATGCCAGCATGTCTTTAGATTGTGGTGAGAAACCCACACAGGGAGAACATATAAACTTCAACACAAGCATTAGCATGTTGGGGAATTGAACCAACATTCCAGGTGCTGCTAATCAGAACTGCTACCCACTAAGCCACCAGGCAGCCCCACACATGTTCTCTGCATCTCTGTGGTGTGAACCAGCCCTAAGTCTATAGCCATGCTCAGTGTCACAAGCAATATACAGTATATTGGCGCAAGTATTGGGATGCCTGCCTTTAAACACACATGAACTGTAATGGCATCCCAGTATTAGTATTGGGTTCAAAACTCATTTGGCCCACCCTTTGCAGCTATAACAGCTTCAACTCTTCTTGTCCACAAGGTTTAGGAGTGTGTCTATGGGAATGTTTGACCATTCTTCCAAGTGCATTTGTGAGGTCAGGCACTGATGTTGGACGAGAAGGCCTGACCTACAGTCTCCTCTCTAATTTATCCCCAAGGTGTTCTGTTGTGTTGAGGTCAGGACTCTGTGCAGGCCAGTCAAGTTCCTCCACCCCAAAATCACTCATCCATGTCTTTATGGACCTTGCTTTGTGCACTGGTGCAAATGATTTGGTGGAGGGGGATTATGGTGCGGGGTTGTTTTTCAGGGGTTGGGCTTGGCCTCTTAGTTTCAGATAAGGGAACTCTTAAGGCGTCAGCATATCAAGACATTTTGGACAATTTCATGCTCCCAACTTAGTGGGGACAGTTTGGGGAAAGCCCCTTCCTGTTCCAACATGACTGCACACCAGTACACAAAGCAAAGTTCATAAAGACATGGATGAGCAAGTTTGGGGTGGAGAAACTTGACTGGCCTGCACAGAGTCCTGGCCTCAACCCGATAGAACACCCTTTGGCTGAATTAGAGTAGAGACTGCAAGCCAGGCCTTCTCATCCAACATCAGTGCCTGGCCTCACAAATGCACTTCTGGAAGAATGATCAAACATTCCCATAGGCAGACTAAACCTTGTGGACAGCCTTCCCAGAAGCTGTTCTAGCTGCAAAGGGTAGGCCAAATCAAATTTTAACCCTACGAACTAAGACTGGGCTGCCATTAAAGTTCATGTGTGTGTGTAAAGGCAGGTGTCCCAATACTTTTGGCTATATAGTGCATTTCTATGGACATACAGGTGATGGAATTACATTACTCAAGAGTTATTCTTCTTGATTTATTCTGTGATATTTGGTGTTCTTTTGTGGGTGAGAGTAGAATATTACCCTCAAATTTTTGGGAATTACATTTTGATTTCTGATGTTGGTACACATATCACATTTTTTGGGCTCAAATTATGAATATTTGGAAATAATAAAAAGCACAAAAAATTGTGATTCATTTTAAAATTTCATCAGCAATGGTATTGTTTGTGGATTGTAAGGACACCTGTGTGAGTTTGGGGTAAAGATGGTTGTGAGATGAAGAGTAACAAGTGAAAGTGACAGAGAAAAATATATTTTACCAAAACATCAAAACATTCCACATTGTAGCATTATTAAAATCAAAATATTTTAAGTAGAAGCAACAATGTTGCAAAGGAAAATTTATTTCACAGAAAGATACATTTCATCTCAACATTAAAAGGTTTTTTTGTGAAAGTTAGAATTGTTCCATTAGAATCAATGACTGAAACTTCATTTGGACTAAATTAGAGCAGATTTTAACTCCCAAAAAATGCTCTCTAATTAGCTCTCATTTTGGTATTTACTATAGCTCCAGGTAAAAAAGACACTTGAGTTAAGATGAGAGTTAAGCTGGCCATACACCATACAATTTTCCTGTTCAATTTTCTTTAGATTTACCTTCAACTATGTAGTACAAGGGCCTGCCTGATTGCATCCAAATTGAAAGTGTTTAGGTTTGACCTCCTATTATATGGTTTTGGTAAATCTAAAGGAAAGTTGAACAGGAAAATTGAATAGTGTATGGCCAGCCTTATTTTCAGGTCTGAGCATGCTCAGTTGTGTTGGCACCTAGTTGTCCAAAACGGGGAATTTTTCACTTTTCAGACTTTTAAAGATATTTCAGTGTAGAAATCACTTTTTCACACAGTTTAAAAGCAGATAATCTTTAAATAATATACCGCATATTTCAGTACCATTTAGGCAATTATATCATGCTCTAAACATTATTTCCATATGAAATTCTCTAGGTTTTAGCAGAGTAAGGGTTTGGGCGCTATTTAGTTTCAGGGAGCTATAGTAAATTCGATTTTGGGAGTATTTTCTCACCAGTGCTATAGTGAATACCGTTTAAGCGCGAATTAGCGCTATTAGCGCTAATTCGCGCTAAATTGCCGCAAATTAGTGCTAATTTGCGGCAATTTGCGCGAATTAGCGCCATAGCGCTATAGTAAATGACCCCCTATGTGTTAGAAATACCTTATAAATTGACAACTTTGTGTAAAAAAAAAAAAAGAAAAGATTTTCATTTTCTTTCCATGTTTTCTAAAGACTTGTGTAAAAAAAGTTAACCATTCAAAAGACTCACAATGCCTCATAGAATATACGTTGGGGTGTTTGTTTTCCAAAATTGGGTAATTTTGTGGGTAATTCCATTGTCCTGGTGCTCCAGGGCCTTAAAAACATTGCTCCCTGCATGTTGGGCCTCTGTATGTGGCCAGGCTGTGTAAAAGTCTCACACATGTGGTAACGCCATACTCAGGAGGAGTAGCAGAATGTGTTTTGGGGTGTCATTTTAATTTTCCCAAGAATTGTGGTAAAAAATGACAACTTCAAAAAACTCACCATGCTTCTTGCTAAATACCTTTGACTGTCTACTTTTCAAAAAGGGGTCATTTGGGAGGTATTTGTACTTTCCTGACATTTCAGGGCCTCAAGAAATGAGATGAGAGGCCGTCGGTGCATCAGTTGTGATCAATTTTCAATGATTTGCACCATAGCTTGTAGACTTTATAACTTTCACAGACTAAATAATATCCACTAATTTGGGTTATTTTTACCAAACAGATGTAGCAGTATAAATTTTGGCCCAAACTTATGAACAAAAAAGACTGATTTGCTAAATTTTATCATAGAAACTAAAAAAAGTGTTTTTTTTTTCAAAATTTTCGCTCTTTTTTCAGTTATGTTGCAAAAATTAAAAACCCAGTGGTGATTAAAATACCAAAAGAAAGCTCTATTTGTATGAAAAAAAATGATACAAATTTTTTTTGGGTACAGTGTTGCATGACTGAGTAATTGGCATTCAAAGTGTGAGAACACTGAAAGCTAAAAATTGGTCTGGGAAGGAAGGGTGTATAAATGTCCTATACTGGTGGTTAATGACAGGAAAAATAATAATCAAAACTATATATAATAGAGCACTCATAGTAATAATATTAAGGTTCCTATTTGTTCATGCATTGCTTACCCATGGGGACCAGCGGAACACAAAGCAGCACCTATTGAGGCACCCAAATGTAACCCCCCACGGCAGGCACAGGAGTCACTTGAAGGCATAGATATTCTGATTTTAAAGAAGAGGAGAATAATGAAGTAGTGATAGATAAACGTAGTCGTCTATAAGCAACTACAAACAAGGTAATATTCCATTAGAAACAGGGTGAGGAACCATAAATAGAAAACATTGAATGATGAAGAATGAAAATGGAGAGTCAAAAAAAGGGGGAGAGGGGGAGGAAAGAAGGGGGGAAAAAAGGGAGAGAGTGAAAAGAAAAGGTGGGGGGGAGAGAGGGCAAAGATAAGAAGGGGAGAAAAGAAGAAAGAAGGGGGGGAGGGTGGGGGAGATGAGGGGGGAAGGAAGGATGAAAGGGGGGCGGGGGAAAGAAAAGGGAAAAAGGGAGGGGGAAAGAAAAGGAGAGAATGAAAGGGGGGGAACGGGAGTAAATAAGAAACAAAGGAAGAAAAAATAAAAAGCGGGGGGGGGGGGTGAAAGAGAAGGAGTGAGAGACAACAAACGAACCGCCAAAGTAAAGGAGAGAGGGAATAAATAAATGATCCAAACCCACCCCTAATATGTCAATATAGTGTATGAAAACCCGGGGGTCACAGGCAAAGACTGATGACAGTGTCATTCCATCAGTGCAAGGCTAAACCTTCCGTTGGAGAAAGGCTATATTCAATATTCCAGATGGATCTAGCCATAGCCAAATTAGAGCCCCTGGAACATCAGTAAACATGTACTGTATATGCATGAGAGCAAAGCTTGTGCACCAAACTTAGCACTTCATCCAGAAGCACAGAGTAGGATGTGTAGGGTTTTGAGTCTGCAGCAGCAACCCTCTCCACTTGGGAGGTGCTGCTCATAGGCATGCAAAGTTCCCATCACAATGGATAATTAAGGTGATAAAATAAGCCTTACCGTGGATAGCCTTGAGGGCTCAGGACTCAATGGGAATGATTGACTTCTCCTGAGGAAGCTACTATAGTTGCGAAACATGTAGAGGACCACGTCAAGACTAGGGATGAGCCGAACACCCCCCTGTTCGGTTCGCACCAGAACATGCGAACAGGAAAAAAGTTCGCTCGAACACGCGAACACCGTTAAAGTCTATGGGACACGAACATGAATAATCAAAAGTGCTAATTTTAAAGGCTAATATGCAAGTTATTGTCATAAAAAGTGTTTGGGGACCTGGGTCCTGCCCCAGGGGACATGGATCAATGCAAAAAAAAGTTTTAAAAACGGCCGTTTTTTCAGGAGCAGTGATTTTAATAATGCTTAAAGTCAAACAATAAAAGTGTAATATCCCTTTAAATTTCGTACCTGGGGGGTGTCTATAGTATGCCTGAAAAGGGGCGCATGTTTCCTGTGTTTAGAACAGTCTGACAGCAAAATGACATTTTGAAGGAAAAAACTCATTTAAAACTACCCGCGGCTATTGCATTGCCGACAATACACATAGAAGTTCATTGATAAAAACGGCATGGGAATTCCCCAAAGGGGAACCCCGAACCAAAAAAATAAATAAATAAATGACGTGGGAGTCCTCCTAAATTCCATACCAGGCCCTTCAGGTCTGGTATGGATTTTAAGGGGAACCCCGCGCCAAAAAAACCCCAAAAAAACGGCGTGGGGTCCCCCCAAAAATCCATACCAGACCCTTATCCGAGCACGCAACCTGGCAGGCCACAGGAAAAGAGGGGGGGACGAGAGTGCGGCCCCCCCTCCTGAACCGTACCAGGCCACATGCCCTCAACATTGGGAGGGTGCTTTGGGGTAGCCCCCCAAAACACCCTGTCCCCATGTTGATGAGGACAAGGGCCTCATCCCCACAACCTTGGCCAGTGGTTGTGGGGGTCTGCGGGCGGGGGGCTTATCGGAATCTGGAAGCCCCCTTTAACAAGGGGACCCCCAGATCCCGCCCCCCCCTGTGTGAAATGGTAAGGGGGTACTTACCCCTACCATTTCACTAAAAAACTGTCAAAAATGTTAAAAATGACAAGAGACAGTTTTTGACAATTCCTTTATTTAAATGCTTCTTCTTTCTTCTATCTTTCTTCATCTTCTGGTTCTTCTGGTTCTTCTGGCTCTTCTGGTGCTTCCTCCGGCGTTCTCGTCCAGCATCTCCTCGTCTTCTATCTTCTTCTCCTCGGGCCGCTCCGCACCCATGGCATGGGGGGAGGATCCCGCTCTTCTCTTCTTCTCTTCTTCTCTTCTTCTCTTCTTCATTTTCTTCTCCGGGCCGCTCCGCAACCCATGCTGGCATGGAGGGAGGCTCCCGCTGTGTGACGGCGCTCCTCGTCTGACAGTTCTTAAATAACGGGGGGCGGGGCCACCCGGTGACCCCGCCCCCCCTGATGCACGGGACATGACGGGACTTCCCTGTGGCATTCCCCGTGACGTCACAGGGAAGTCCCGTCAAGTCACCGTGCGTCAGAGGGGGGCGGGGTCACCGGGTGGCCCCGCCCCCCGTTATTTAAGAACTGTCAGACGAGGAGCGCCGTCACACAGCGGGAGCCTCCCTCCATGCCAGCATGGGTTACGGAGCGGCCCGGAGAAGAACATGAAGAAGAGAAGAAGAGAAGAAGAGAAGAAGAGAAGAGCGGGAGCCTCCCCCCCATGCCATGGGTGCGGAGCGGCCCGAGGAGAAGAAGATAGAAGACACCGCGGAGGAGATGCTGGACGAGAACGCCGGAGGAAGCACCAGAAGAGCCAGAAGAACCAGAAGATGAAGGAAGAAAGAAGAAGCATTTAAATAAAGGAATTGTCAAAAACTGTCTCTTGTCATTTTTAACATTTTTGACAGTTTTTTAGTGAAATGGTAGGGGTAAGTACCCCCTTACCATTTCACACAGGGGGGGTGGGATCTGGGGGTCCCCTTGTTAAAGGGGGCTTCCAGATCCCGATAAGCCCCCCACCCGCAGACCCCCACAACCACCGGCCAGGGTTGTGGGGATGAGGCCCTTGTCCTCATCAACATGGGGACAAGGTGTTTTGGGGGGCTACCCCAAAGCACCCTCCCAATGTTGAGGGCATGTGGCCTGGTACGGTTCAGGAGGGGGGGGGAGCGCACTCTCGTCCCCCCCTCTTTTCCTGCGGCCTGCCAGGTTGCGTGCTCGGATAAGGGTCTGGTATGGATTTTTGGGGGGACCCCACGCCGTTTTTTTTTTTAAATTTTGGCCGGGGTTCCCCTTAATATCCATACCAGACCTGAAGGGCCTGGTATGGAATTTAGGAGGACTCCCACGTCATTTTTTTTTTTTTAATTTTGGTTCGGGGTTCCCCTTTGGGGAATTCCCATGCCGTTTTTATCAATGAACTTCTATGTGTATTGTCGGCAATGCAATAGCCGCGGGTAGTTTTAAATGAGTTTTTTCCTTCAAAATGTCATTTTGCTGTCAGACTGTTCTAAACACAGGAAACATGCGCCCCTTTACAGGCATACTATAGACACCCCCCAGGTACGAAATTTAAAGGGATATTACACTTTTATTGTTTGACTTTAAGCATTATTAAAATCACTGCTCCTGAAAAAACGGCCGTTTTTAAAACTTTTTTTTGCATTGATCCTTGTCCCCTGGGGCAGGACCCAGGTCCCCAAACACTTTTTATGACAATAACTTGCATATTAGCCTTTAAAATTAGCACTTTTGATTTCTCCCATAGACTTTTAAAGGGTGTTCCGCGGCATTCGAATTTGCCGCGAACACCCCAAATTGTTCGCTGTTTGGCGAACTTGCGAACAGCCAATGTTCGAGTCGAACATGAGTTTGACTCGAACTCGAAGCTCATCCCTAGTCAAGACATACATCTTAGCTCCCCATACTAGCAATGGGGTTTACTTGTTCCTTCGGAACCATCTGTATTTACCATGTACAGTTGTAATTAACCACTTGCCGACCGCCTCACGCCTATATACGTGAGCAGAGCGGCACGGGCAGGCAAAATCACGTACCTGAAACGTGATTGCCTTCCCGCGGGTGGGGGGTCCGATCGGACCCCCCCCGGTGCCAGCTGCGGTCGGCATTTGGTTGGAAGCGATGGGAGACGAGGGGGAGGCCATCCGATCGTGGCCCCCCCTCGCGATCGCTCCCAGCCAATGAGAAACATCCCCTGCCTCTGTATAGTACACAGAGGCAGAGGATGTGATGTCATCTCTCCTCGGCTCGGGAGTTTCCGTTCCAGCGCCGAGGGGAGATGACATGTAAGTGCACCAACACACACACACACACAGTAGAACATGCCAGGCATACATTACACCCCCGATCCCCCCCCAATCACCCCCCCCCCCCTGTCACAAACTGACACCAAGCAGGTTTTTTTTTTTTTTTTTTTCCTGATTACTGCATAGTGTCAGTTTGTGACAGTTAGGAAAAAACAGGGAAGGTACCCTAGAAAGAGGACCAACAAAGAACACTATTTGAAATTACAAACCAGCTTTATTATTTACCAACAGAATAAACACCAAATAGAAATAAATAAGCAGCAAAAAAGGAAGCAGTGTGGGCAGACGGCTGCCACAACCAATTAAAAATTGGACAACGTTGTCACAAAGGGGGGTTATAAAAACAGATGGGGAGCCGCGGCATACATCCACTCAACCAATCAATCGATACATCATACATCCACCTATAAATAATTGGGGTTGGTAAAGTCAATTAGGTATTGATTGCAGATATCAAGTTATCCTATAGGAGAGTATCCAGAATATCACGGACAGTTCTAATACCAGCAGTATGATGAGAGATTAGAGTGGGTGCACGATCTGGCCGTAAAAACTGAGTGTGATATAGTCCAGTGTAGAGAAATTAAACTAGTTGCTAGTTGAATCATTGATACATAATAGTTGTCTACCAGCTAGATCAGCAGACTGCATGGGGAACCATATAGACTGCTATGTTAAGAAGATGTAAATTGCTTGGCTAGAGCAGTGGGTGATTATCCAAGGAGACAGCAGTAAAAGGATGCAGGGAAATCGACATACATTTGTAAGCGCTGAGTGGAGTAGAGAAGTCTCACCAGTCACGCTGTCCTCGTCGTCGAATAGTGGCAATCCTTTGTTCCAGGTCTCTGTGTAGATGGAAATCACTTACGGGCCGTATTAGAAGCTCAGTGGGTTTGCAGTCTGAGTAAGGTTCCGTCCGTAGCTGAAAGGCCTCTGTGAGGCGGTTTTTTCGATGCAGTGCGTAGCCGAGTAGAGAGGCTGTGATCAGCTGGTAGATGTGGAGTGTAGGTAGCAGGGCCAGATCGAATAGCGCGCGGCTCCCGGTGACGTGCTGACGTCACACCGCTGACGCGTTTCACCAGCCAATGAACGCTGGTTTCTTCAGAGCTAGGAGGAGACATTTGTGACAGGCTTAAGTAGAGATTTATCAGGTGCAGTTCCTTGCACACAACCACTGGGTGTCACCAGGAGCTTCTCTTGTGCCAGACAGACAGCAATCAAGCAGCATACATTCTAAGTATGTTAGTAGGCAAATAGAGATGGCGGTCAGTGAATAGCGAGAAAGAGTATGGCAGGGAAGAGATTAACAAAATAGAAGAAAAGAAAGAAGAAAAGGAAGAGAATGAGAGAAGGGAAGAGGGAGGATTAGATGAAAGAAAGAAAAGAAGGAAAAAGGTGGTGATGGAAAGAGTGAAGTGACTAATTGTAACATGTAACGATAGCGATTTTATCAAAGAGTCTTAAAGAATGCATTATTTCTCAAGGAAGGGTTGTAGGCTACATTCTGTGTTTAATCCTTTAGGCACTAGGGAATCTAAGTAGTATGTCCACATTTTCTCCTTTTGAAGGAGAATAGTATCAAAGTCACCTCTTCTAGGGGGCAGGTTCAACACATAGATTCCCTTAACTGTAAGGCCCCTAGGATTACTATCATGGAATTCAGCAAAGTGTTGAGGAATAGGTCGATCATCGTTTTTATTCTTTTTCTTATTTTGTATCCCACTGATGTGTTCGCCGATCCTGATCCGGAGTTGGCGTTTCGTTTTTCCTATGTAGTTTTTGTTACAAGGACATGTGAGCATGTATATAACTCGTGTCGTAGAACAGTTGATGAACTGTTTAATCTTATAGTCCTTGCCTCCTCTCGGATCGGGGAACACATCAGTGTGGTGCACATACCTATTTCAAATAGTGTTCTTTGTTGGTCCTCTTTCTAGGGTACCTTCCCTGTTTTTTCCTATATGACTAAAGGACAACTTGAACTGCATTCAGACTTTTCTGCATGATTGATCTATACTCACCAGCTAAAGACCAATACTGAATAATTTAAGTTGGTTGATCCGGGCAAACTCTCTGTTTTTTGGTTCTGACTTTGGGGCGGCCTTTGCCCTTTCTTTGCCTTGGGGGATCCCACCACCATTGTATAATTATCAGTGATATAGCAAAGTGATAGACGGCTTAACCACACAAACCATACATTCAAGTACACACATGGCATATATGATAAACCGTGATTTAGATGATGAGATTGATACGGCCTTTTCTTTTGATGGAAAGAGTGAAGAATTAGAGGGGGAATCAACACGCCAACTGTTCAAAAATCATAAAAAACTTATGGTTAAATTTTTGAACCGGAAATGGGACATTTCCTCTTTAAAATCACATATTTCTCACAATATCATCCCTAGAGGATTAAGGGAAAGAATTATCCCTGCTGAACACCTCCACACCCCCAGGTTTCTGGAAGTGTGGAAAGAGGAATGCCTCCAAAGAGGCCTTTCACTTATGAAAATCATAGTGTCCGAAGAAGAAACGCAGCTTCAGGAGATTCAAAGTGAATTAGAGCTAAGTGCAAAAGCCCTGGAACCTCATAAAAACAAACCTGATTTTGAGAAAAATAACGAATTTATTAAGAAAGAAATTGAAAGAATACAAAAAAATCTAAAACATACAAAACAAGAAAAATTCAGACAAAACATCGCTGACTGGGAGGGGGGAGACATCTTTAACCCTTCCCTACCAAGTAGAAGTAGATCCTCTTCAAGAGGCTCTAGACATTTACAACGTACTAGAAGGAATAGAACAGACTCCTCCTCAGACAGCGACTTTGATAAAGAAATCTCTACAAAATCTGTCACTTTTTTAGAGAAATCCCAGGGCAACATAACAGTAGAATGCCCAAAACAACCAGTGGAAAAGAGTCATCCCAGAGAAGTAGAAAAGGGAAACATAGAAGGAAGAGGAAGGGACCGAGACACAGTTCAGAATCGGCGCAGTGGGAGACTAAGGAGTCAGAGAAGACGCTGAATGCATCTTCTAACTCAACAACTATGGATTTGAGCATAGTCAATCTATCCGACTTTCAGCTGGACTCCAATCACATTAAACTCCTTCAAAAAGGACTCTCCTTCTCCCCCACTGCGCCCATGAATGAATTTGAAGTGTTTAAAGACATCAACCTATTTCTCAGGAAGGTCCTTTTTAAACTCTGGCACCAGAGAGGCCCTGATAATTCAAATACTATTGACCCTAACCTCAATAAGGAAGAAAAAGAGGCTATAGATAACCTAATATCCTTGCTGGAAGAAAATACTGACAGCGACTCGGAAACGGTTAGTAGCCATCCGATCACTAGAAAATCTAATTTGAGAATCAAGTCCACCAGCATGCCACCATTATCAAAACACAAGTGGCTCCAAATATTCCTAGATCAGGTCAAACATGATCTTAGGAGGGTTAATTGGGAATGGCTGGGATCTAATAACCTTACCGGCTCTGAGAGAAAAGCTTTACGTGAATTACAAGAAGCTCCCAATCTGGTGATAAAAAGAAGTGATAAGGGCGGGAATGTGGTGCTACTCAGTGAAAAAATTTACGAGAATGAAGCACTCAGACTGTTAAGTGATACCTCTACCTATAAAAAACTCACTGAGAATCCCTTCCCAGCCCTAATCGACACTCTGAACACAAAATTAAAACTAGCTATGGAAGCTGGCCTTCTAACCAAAAAAGAATATCTCTATCTCAGAGCCGATAACATCACAATCCCAACCTTCTATATAATTCCCAAACTACACAAATCCTTGACCAACCCACCAGGGAGACCAATTGTGTCAGCTATTAATGGTCCCCTGGAGAGAGTCGGCAAGTTTGTGGACTCGATGATCAAAGATATGGTAACTAAACTTTCATCCTTTGTCCAAGACAGTAGAGATATACTCTCTAAACTATCTGACTTCTCCCTACCATCAAACACACTACTAGTAGGGATAGATGTAGAAAGTCTGTATACGTCGATTCCCCATGACTGTGGTATTCAAGCCATTAGAACCTTTCTTGACATCTACTACCCAGGTCTGGGTGCCCATAATGAGTTCATTATTGAATTATTGGAATTCATGTTGGGCAACAACTATTTCCAATTTCTCGGGAAATTCTACCAACAGGTAAGAGGCACCAGCATGGGTGCCCCTTGGGCCCCGTCTTATGCCTGTCTTCACCTGGGTCTCTGGGAAACGGAGGCTGTGTACGCGTCCTCGATGTACCTTGACCACTGTACCCTGTGGTTAAGGTACATCGATGACGTGCTCATGATATGGGAGGGCACTGTAGAACAACTCCTGGAATTTTTATCTCAACTAAACATTAACAATAAAAATATTCATCTAACCTACTCCTATCATCCTGATACCCTCCCATTCCTTGACTTACAAATTACAAAAAGTGGAAATCGGATTATAACCAGTACTTTTAGAAAGGAAACAGCAGCAAACACCCTCCTCTTGGCACAGAGCCACCATCCAAAATCCCTAATTAAAGGGATACCTACAGGCCAATTTTTAAGGATCAGGCGAAACTGCTCAGAGGAGGAACAATTTAAATCTGAAGCACAGGAAATGTATAATAGATTCAGGAAAAGAGGGTACTCGCATAATTCCCTCAAAAAAGCTAGAAACAATGCATTAGGTAGGAAACGCGAAGACCTCTTACTTACAAAAACAAATATTCAGTCATCTGCTAAATCAGCATATGATTTTCCTAGAATTATCACGAGATTTGGCTCACAATGGACCCAGGTCCAAGAGATCCTCAATAGACACTGGCATATTCTAAGATCAACACCCCTAATCGCAAACATAATTAGCCCTAAACCACTACTCACGGCTAAAAGGGCACGTAACCTGGGTGACGTGCTAGTTCATTCAGAATACACGAGAACGACCAACAAAAACTGGCTTTCGGGGAAAAAACCCCCTCCAGGTATGCATGCATGCGGACATTGTAACATCTGTAGGTATGTGCACCACACTGATGTGTTCCCCGATCCGAGAGGAGGCAAGGACTATAAGATTAAACAGTTCATCAACTGTTCTACGACACGAGTTACATACATGCTCACATGTCCTTGTAACAAAAACTACATAGGAAAAACGAAACGCCAACTCCGGATCAGGATCGGCGAACACATCAGTGGGATACAAAATAAGAAAAAGAATAAAAACGATGATCGACCTATTCCTCAACACTTTGCTGAATTCCATGATAGTAATCCTAGGGGCCTTACAGTTAAGGGAATCTATGTGTTGAACCTGCCCCCTAGAAGAGGTGACTTTGATACTATTCTCCTTCAAAAGGAGAAAATGTGGACATACTACTTAGATTCCCTAGTGCCTAAAGGATTAAACACAGAATGTAGCCTACAACCCTTCCTTGAGAAATAATGCATTCTTTAAGACTCTTTGATAAAATCGCTATCGTTACATGTTACAATTAGTCACTTCACTCTTTCCATCACCACCTTTTTCCTTCTTTTCTTTCTTTCATCTAATCCTCCCTCTTCCCTTCTCTCATTCTCTTCCTTTTCTTCTTTCTTTTCTTCTATTTTGTTAATCTCTTCCCTGCCATACTCTTTCTCGCTATTCACTGACCGCCATCTCTATTTGCCTACTAACATACTTAGAATGTATGCTGCTTGATTGCTGTCTGTCTGGCACAAGAGAAGCTCCTGGTGACACCCAGTGGTTGTGTGCAAGGAACTGCACCTGATAAATCTCTACTTAAGCCTGTCACAAATGTCTCCTCCTAGCTCTGAAGAAACCAGCGTTCATTGGCTGATGAAACGCGTCAGCGGTGTGACGTCAGCACGTCACCGGGAGCCGCGCGCTATTCGATCTGGCCCTGCTACCTACACTCCACATCTACCAGCTGATCACAGCCTCTCTACTCGGCTACGCACTGCATCGAAAAAACCGCCTCACAGAGGCCTTTCAGCTACGGACGGAACCTTACTCAGACTGCAAACCCACTGAGCTTCTAATACGGCCCGTAAGTGATTTCCATCTACACAGAGACCTGGAACAAAGGATTGCCACTATTCGACGACGAGGACAGCGTGACTGGTGAGACTTCTCTACTCCACTCAGCGCTTACAAATGTATGTCGATTTCCCTGCATCCTTTTACTGCTGTCTCCTTGGATAATCACCCACTGCTCTAGCCAAGCAATTTACATCTTCTTAACATAGCAGTCTATATGGTTCCCCATGCAGTCTGCTGATCTAGCTGGTAGACAACTATTATGTATCAATGATTCAACTAGCAACTAGTTTAATTTCTCTACACTGGACTATATCACACTCAGTTTTTACGGCCAGATCGTGCACCCACTCTAATCTCTCATCATACTGCTGGTATTAGAACTGTCCGTGATATTCTGGATACTCTCCTATAGGATAACTTGATATCTGCAATCAATACCCAATTAACACGGACTTTACCAACCCCAATTATTTATAGGTGGATGTATGATGTATCGATTGATTGGTTGAGTGGATGTATGCCGCGGCTCCCCATCTGTTTTTATAACCCCCCTTTGTGACAACGTTGTCCAATTTTTAATTGGTTGTGGCAGCCGTCTGCCCACACTGCTTCCTTTTTTGCTGCTTATTTATTTCTATTTGGTGTTTATTCTGTTGGTAAATAATAAAGCTGGTTTGTAATTTCAAATAGTGTTCTTTGTTGGTCCTCTTTCTAGGGTACCTTCCCTGTTTTTTCCTATATGACTAAAGGACAACTTGAACTGCATTCAGACTTTTCTGCATGATTGATCTATACTCACCAGCTAAAGACCAATACTGAATAATTTAAGTTGGTTGATCCGGGCAAACTCTCTGTTTTTTAGTTTGTGACAGTTAGCAGTGTTAGGGTAGTGACTGTTACCCCCCTGTAGGTCTAGGGTACCCCCCTTACCCCCCCTAATAAAGTTTTAACCCCTTGATCACCCCCCCTCACCAGTGTCACTAAGCGATCATTTTTCTGATCGCTGTATTAGTGTCGCTGGTGACGCTAGTTAGGGACGTAAATATTTAGGTTCGCCGTCAGTGTTTTATAGTGACAGGGACCCCCATATACTACCTAATAAATGTTTTAACCCCTTGATTGCCCCCTAGTTAACCCTTTCACCACTGATCACCATATAACCGTTACGGGTGACGCTGATTAGTTTGTTTATTTTTTATAGTGTCAGGGCACCCGCCGTTTATTACCAAATAAAAGTTTAGCCCCCTGTAGGTCTAGGGTACCCCCCTTACCCCCCCTAATAAAGTTTTAACCCCTTGATCACCCCCTGTCGCCAGTGTCGCTAAGCGATCATTTTTCTGATCGCTGTATTAGTGTCGCTGGTGACGCTAGTTAGGGACGTAAATATTTAGGTTCGCCGTCTGTGTTTTATAGCGACAGGTACCCCCATATAC
Organism: Lithobates septentrionalis; assembly: GCA_037952835.1. NCBI lineage: Eukaryota > Metazoa > Chordata > Amphibia > Anura > Ranidae > Lithobates > Lithobates septentrionalis. The sequence goes on along the minus strand of JBBDGP010000084.1, from coordinate 17,077,858 downwards.
TATCTAATAAATGTTTTAACCCCTTGATGGCCCCCTAGTTAACCCTTTTACCACTGATCACCGTATAACCGTTACGGGTGACGCTGGTTAGTTCGTTTATTTTTTATAGTGTCAGGGCACCCGCCGTTTATTACCGAAAAAAGGTTTAGCCCCCTGATCGCCCGGCGGTGATATGCGTCGCCCTAGGCAGCGTCAGATTAGCGCCAGTACCGCGAACACCCATGCACGCACCGTACACGCACCGTACACCTCCCTTAGTGGTATAGTATCTGAACGCATCAATACATCAATATCTGATCCGATCAGATCTATACTGGCGTCCCCAGCAGTTTAGGGTTCCCAAAAACGCAGTGTTAGCGGGATCAGCCCAGATACCTGCTAGCACCTGCGTTTTGCCCCTCCGCCCGGCCCAGCCCAGTCCAGCCCACCCAAGTGCAGTATCGATCGATCACTGTCACTTTTTTTGTAGCGTTTTGGTGAACTGGCAAGCACCAGCGGCCTAGTACACCCCGGTCGTAGTCAAACCAGCACTGCAGTAACACTTGGTGACGTGGCGAGTCCCATAAGTGCAGTTCAAGCTGGTGAGGTGGCAAGCACAAGTAGTGTCCCGCTGCCACCAAAAAGACAAACACAGGCCCGTCGTGCCCTTCCTGCTGCATTCGCCAATCCTAATTGGGAACCCACCGCTTCTGCAGCGCCCGTACTTCCCCCATTCACATCCCCAACCAAATGCAGTCGGCTGCATGAGAGGCATTTATATATCCTCCCAAGTACCCCTACCCAACGAACCCCCCAAAAAAGATGTTGTGTCTGCAGCAAGCGCGGATATAGGCGTGACACTCACTATTATTGTCCCTCCTGTCCTGACAATCCTGGTCTTTGCATTGGTGAATGTTTTGAACGCTACCATTCACTAGTTGAGTATTAGCGTAGGGTACAGCATTGCACAGACTAGGCACACTTTCACAGGGTCTCCCAAGATGCCATCGCATGTTGAGAGACCCGAACCTGGAACCGGTTACAGTTATAAAAGTTACAGTTACAAAAAAAAAGTGTAAAAAAAAAAAAAACACAAACAAAAATAAAAAAAAATAGTTGTCGTTTTATTGTTCTCTCTCTCTATTCTCTCTCTCTATTGTTCTGCTCTTTTTTACTGTATTCTATTCTGCAATGTTTTATTGTTATTATGTTTTATCATGTTTGCTTTTCAGGTATGCAATTTTTTATACTTTACCGTTTACTGTGCTTTATTGTTAACCATTTTTTTGTCTTCAGGTATGCCATTCACGACTTTGAGTGGTTATACCAGAATGATGCCTGCAGGTTTAGGTATCATCTTGGTATCATTCTTTTTAGCCAGCGGTCGGCTTTCATGTAAAAGCAATCCTAGCGGCTAATTAGCCTCTAGACTGCTTTTACAAGCAGTGGGAGGGAATGCCCCCCCCCCACCGTCTTCCGTGTTTTTCTCTGGCTCTCCTGTCTCAACAGGGAACCTGAGAATGCAGCCGGTGATTCAGCCAGCTGACCATAGAGCTGATCAGAGACCAGAGTGGCTCCAAACATCTCTATGGCCTAAGAAACCGGAAGCTACGAGCATTTTATGACTTAGATTTCGCTGGATGTAAATAGCGCCATTGGGAAATTGGGGAAGCATTTTATCACACCGATCTTGGTGTGGTCAGATGCTTTGAGGGCAGAGGAGAGATCTAGGGTCTAATAGACCCCAATTTTTTCAAAAAAGAGTACCTGTCACTACCTATTGCTATCATAGGGGATATTTACATTCCCTGAGATAACAATAAAAATGATTTAAAAAAAAAATGAAAGGAACAGTTTAAAAATAAGATAAAAAAGCAAAAAAATAATAAAGAAAAAAAATAAATAAATAAAAAGCACCCCTGTCCCCCCTGCTCTCGCGCTAAGGCGAACACAAGCGGCGGTCTGGCGTCAAATGTAAACAGCAATTGCACCATGCATGTGAGGTATCACCGCGAAGGTCAGATCGAGGGCAGTAATTTTAGCAGTAGACCTCCTCTGTAAATCTAAAGTGGTAACCTGTAAAGGCTTTTAAAGGCTTTTAAAAATGTATTAATTTTGTTGCCACTGCACGTTTGTGCGCAATTTTAAAGCATGTCATGTTTGGTATCCATGTACTCGGCCTAAGATCATCTTTTTTATTTCATCAAACATTTGGGCAATATAGTGTGTTTTAGTGCATTAAAATTTAAAAAAGTGTGTTTTTTCCCCAAAAAATGCGTTTGAAAATCGCTGCGCAAATACTGTGTGAAAAAAAAAAAAATGAAACACCCACCATTTTAATCTGTAGGGCATTTGCTTTAAAATAATATATAATGTTTGGGGGTTCAAAGTAATTTTCTTGCAAAAAAAAATAATTTTTTCATGTAATCAAAAAGTGTCAGAAAGGGCTTTGTCTTCAAGTGGTTAGAAGAGTGGGTGATGTGTGACATAAGCTTCTAAATGTTGTGCATAAAATGCCAGGACAGTTCAAACCCCCCCTAAATGACCCCATTTTGGAAAGTAGACACCCCAAGCTATTTGCTGAGAGGCATGTCGAGTCCATGGAATATTTTATATTGTGACACAAGTAGCGGGAAAGAGACAAATTTTTTTTTTTTTTTTGCACAAAGTTGTCACTAAATGTTATATTGCTCAAACATGCCATGGGAATATGTGAAATTACACCCCAAAATAAATTCTGTTGCTTCTCCTGAGTACGGGGATACCACATGTGTGGGACTTTTTGGGAGCCTAGCCGCGCACGGGACCCCGAAAACCAAGCACCGCCTTCAGGCTTTCTAAGGCCGTAAATTTTTGATTTCACTCTTCACTGCCTATCACAGTTTCGGAGGCCATGGAATGCCCAGGTGGCACAAACCCCCCCCAAATTACCACATTTTGGAAAGTAGACACCCCAAGCTATTTGCTGAGAGGTATAGTGAGTATTTTGCAGACCTCACTTTTTGTCACAAAGTTTTGAAAATTGAAAAAAGAAAAAAAAAATTTTTTTCTGGTCTTTTTTCATTTTCAAAAACAAATGAGAGCTGCAAAATACTCACCATGCCTCTCAGCAAATAGCTTGGGGTGTCTACTTTCCAAAATGGGGTCATTTGGGGGGGGTTTGTGCCATCTTGGCATTTTATGGCCTTCAAAACTGTGATAGGTAGTGAGGAGTAAAATCAAAAATGTATGCCCTTAGAAATCCTGAAGGTGGTGCTGGGTTTTCGGGGCCCCGTACGCGGCTAGGCTCCCAAAAAGTGCCACACATGTGGTATCCCCGTACTCAGGAGAAGCAGCTGAATGTATTTTGGGGTGCAATTCCACATATGCCCATGGCCTGTGTGAGCAATATATCATTTAGTGACAACTTTTTGTAAATTTTTTTTTTTTTGTCATTATTCAATCACTTGGGACAAAAAAAAAAATATTCAATGGGTTCAACATGCCTCTCAGCAATTTCCTTGGGGTGTCTACTTTCCAAAATGGGGTCATTTGGGGGGGTTTTGTACTGCCCTGCCATTTTAGCACCTCAAGAAATGACATAGGCAGTCATAAACTAAAAGCTGTGTAAATTCCAGAAAATGACATTTTTTTTACCAAAGACATGTGGCCGAATACATTTTGGCCTAAATGTATGACTAAAATTTAGTTTATTGGATTTTTTTTATAACAAAAAGTAGAAAATATCATTTTTTTTCAAAATTTTCAGTCTTTTTCCGTTTATAGCGCAAAAAATAAAAACGGCAGAGGTGATCAAATACCATCAAAAGAAAGCTCTATTTGTGGGAAGGAAAGGACGCAAATTTCGTTTGGGTAGAGCATTGCATGACCGCGCAATTAGCAGTTAAAGCGACGCAGTGCCGAATTGTAAAAAGTGCTCTGGTCAGGAAGGGGGTAAATCCTTCCGGGGCTGAAGTGGTTAACTGTTTGTTAATTTATGTACAATTACTTTTAATCATGTCCTTTTGTTAAATAAATTGTTAATCCATATGTAACGTGATAGTCCTAATCCTTCTCTAAACCAGGGGCATGCTTGGAGTAGCCCCAGGTGTTTCTTTCCACAATAGTTCACTTCAAAGGATGATGGTACCACCCCCGCCCCCCCCCCCCCCCCCCCCCAATTTAGATCTAACTGACCGAGGCAACCCTCTCTATTCCTAAAAGTAGAAATGACAGCAATGCTGTCAGATAAGAATTTTCACTGATGGTGCTCATCTATCCTTTTACAGTACTATTAGATAAAGTAATTTATAGACTTCTATGGGTCTGTCTACTGAGTCAGGAGAGGCTTTGGCGATGACCCTATAGAAGCCTATGACGCACATAAAAATGTACTTTAAATTAATAAATGCAATAGTTACTCAAAATACTGTATGTTAACTACAAATGCACTTAACTTTCAAAGTGTATTATGCATTCATGGTAAGTAAAGTGTGTGAAACAAACAAGAGCCTCATTAATTAATGCTGAGAAACTTTACAGTAGAATCGGCTGCTGCGAGCCAACACATTTTTCAAGTCATGCCTTGTGAAATATTCTATTGCTTCATTGTACGGTTAGCCAGTGTCTCTGATATGCATCTCTTTGGCAAACATTCAGCAGCCTTGGTTTACACATTAAACATTAACAATTTTAGGCCTTTGTAAATACTTTGGCATTTGAACTGATAAGTGAATTGGGAAATAGATTCCTTATTTGATTTTCAGAGTTAAAATTATTTTTTTATGTCTTTTATTTGTTGGACGCACAATTAGGACCTTTTCCATCAGGGTGAACGAGCATATAGCAAAAATCAAAAAGGGCTGCACCAAGCACAGCGTTCCCCGTCATTACCTGGAGTTTCATGACAAAGACCCTACGGGTACCTCTTTCCAGGTTATTGACAAGTTCGTCCCACATTGGAGGGGCGAGTCTTGCCTTAGGGGTGTGTCGCGGCTTGAGACCTATTGGATCTATGAGCTGAGGTGCTACTCGCCCCATGGTATGAATGTAGATTGGGATTGGGATGGTATGAATGTAGATTGGTATATTAATTGCTTCATCAACCAGGCGTGAGTGGCAACTCTCCTCTTGGCCTCATCTACGACACACCCCTATCTGGATTCTTGGTGGGCTCCCCTTTCTGCGCTCACTTACCACCATTTCTTTCTTAATGGGTACACCCGTGCTGTTATATTATGTTGTACTATTCTTTGGGATGTTGTATTTCTTATATTTTTAAGATTTTTATTTTTTTACTTTTCATTTTTTATATTTATTTTCATTTTTGATTTCGGAGCATAGCTATGCATACATTCTGGCCCGGTATTTGCACAGTTACGTGCCCTCATTCGGCATGCCTACCTCCCCTGACGTCACCTTTATGTTTTAGATGGTTATCGTTGGATGCTGTAGGTGGACAGTTACGAGGTCGGATGGCCTCTGAATGACATGCCGAGTTCGGGACAGGTTTTGGTGGAAGTGACGTGACTGCTTCTTCTCGCGCCAGTGACGGCTTCCTCCCACATCCACTGTGAGGCTTGGGACGCAATGACCTATACGTTCCGGTGGAAATGACGTTGTCATCACTTCCCTTTCTCTGTTATGAGGCTTGGGACGCAGGCGGTGAGAGATCTATGTCTGCATCCAGTGTTATTAGTTGATTACAGAGGATATTGGCTTTTCATTTTGATGTCCATGAATATCACCTTGAGATGAGCATTGGAATGTCATTTTTATACTGTATACATGTGAGGTTTGGAACGCATGGTACTGGATCCACTTCCGGTTCCGTCATGACGGGGGCGGTTCCATTTGTTTTTGTAATTGATGTAAAGTTTATATTTAGGAGCAATGTGGGGAGACAAGGTTATGCCCCTCTTAAAGACTAGTTAGTCGAAACGCGTCGGAACAGAACTTCCTGCTTCCCACATTGCCTTTTTATAATCATATTTTTGTGATCATCTTTTTATACTATATGGTATTTTACCTTCAATAAACCTATCTTAGTTGACCTATGCCATGTGGAGTTCCCTTTTTTTCCTTTTTCCTCATGTTTGAGCACTGATGACCATCTTTGGACCATCACCACCCTTGGATCGGTTCGGCTGCTGACTACTCTGGAACCTTAGTTCGGAATCATTTCCCAACCTCAAGTAGATTGGAGTCTGCGGCCCGCAGGATACCATCCGGTTTGGCATCATTTCACCACTGGGGAACCAGTACCCTAAAGCCTTTTAGACGCACTGCCATACGATATGTGCGTCCACCCGATCCGGTAAGAGTACCCATTCTTTTATCTGAATGTCTTTTCTGGCGCATTTTCTACTTCGGTTGAAGATAGAAGAGAAAGTTCTCAAATTATTAAACACTTTATATGTGGACATTCAATCTTTTTATTATTGTGTTCATTGCTATCACTCCACATCACTTTGGGTTTCATTTTTCATTTTGATGCTATACATTATATATATTTACTTAGTTTTTTTGTCTCCATTTCACCTTTGTGATTCAGGTGTTCTGGATGTATATATTTTTTTAATTAGCTGTTTATTAATTTATGTACAATTGCTTTTAATCGTGTCCTTTTGTTAAAAAAAAATTGAATCCATGTGTAACGTAATAGTCCTAATATTTCTCTAAACCAGGATGCTTGGAGCAGCCCCAGGTGTTTCTTTCCAATAGTTCACTTCAAAGGATGATGGTACCCCCCCCCCCCCCGACCCTTAGATGTAACTGACCGAGGCAACGCTCTCTATTCCTAAAGGTAGAAATGACAGCAATACTGTCAGATAAGAATTTTCGCTGATGGTGCTCATCTATCCTTTTACAGTACTATTAGATAAAGTAATTTATAGACTTCTATGGGTCTGTCTACTGAGTCAGGAGAGGCTTTGGTGATGACCCTATAGAAGCCTATGATGCACATAAAAATGTACATTAAATTAATGATTGCAATAGTTGCTCAAAATACTGTATGTTAACTACAAATGCACTTAACTTTCAAAGTGTATTATGCATTCATGGTAAGTAAAGTGTGTGAAACAAACAAGAGCCTCATTAATTAATGCTGAGAAACTTTATAGTAGAATCGGCTGCTGCGAGCCAACACATTTTTCAAGTCATGCCTTGTGAAATATTCTATTGCTTCATTGTACGGTTAGCCAGTGTCTCTGATATGCATTTCTTTGGCAAACATTCAGCAGCCTTGGTTTACACATTAAACATTAACAATTTTAGGCCTTTGTAAATACTTTGGCATTTGAACTGATAAGTGAATTGGGAAATAGATTCCTTATTTGATTTTCAGAGTTAAAATTATTTTTTTATGTCTTTTATTTGTTGGACGCACAATTAGGACCTTTTCCATCAGGGTGAATGAGCATATAGCAAAAATCAAAAAGGGCTGCACCAAGCACAGCGTTCCCCGTCATTACCTGAAGTTTCATGACAAAGACCCTACGGGTACCTCTTTCCAGGTTATTGACAAGTTCGTCCCACATTGGAGGGGCGAGTCTTGCCTTAGGGGTGTGTCGCGGCTTGAGTCCTATTGGATCTATGAGCTGAGGTGCTACTCGCCCCATGGTATGAATGTAGATTGGGATGGTATGAATGTAGATTGGGATATTAATTGCTTCATCAACCAGGCGTGAGTGGCACCTCTCCTCTTGGCCTCATCTACGACACACCCCTATCTGGATTCTTGGTGGGCTCCCCTTTCTGTGCTCACTTACCACCATTTCTTTCTTAATGGGTACACCCGTGCTGTTATATTATGTTGTACTATTCTTTGGGATGTTGTATTTCTTATATTTTTAAGATTTTTATTTTTTTACTTTTCATTTTTTATATTTATTTTCATTTTTGATTTCGGAGCATAGCTATGCATACATTCTGGCCCGGTATTTGCACAGTTACGTGCCCTCATTCGGCATGCCTACCTCCCCTGACGTCACCTTTATGTTTTAGATGTTTATCGTTGGATGCTGTAGGTGGACAGTTACGAGGTCGGATGGCCTCTGAATGACATGCCGAGTTCGGGACAGGTTTTGGTGGAAGTGACGTGACTGCTTCTTCTCGCACCAGTGACGGCTTCCTCCCACATCCACTGTGAGGCTTGGGACGCAATGACCTATACGTTCCGGTGGAAATGACGTTGTCATCACTTCCCTTTCTCTGTTATGAGGCTTGGGACGCAGGCGGTGAGAGATCTATGTCTGCATCCAGTGTTATTAGTTGATTACAGAGGATATTGGCTTTTCATTTTGATGTCCATGAATATCACCTTGAGATGAGCATTGGAATGTCATTTTAATACTGTATACATGTGAGGTTTGGAACGCATGGTACTGGATCCACTTCCGGTTCCGTCATGACGGGGGCGGTTCCATTTGTTTTTGTAATTGATGTAAAGTTTATATTTAGGAGCAATGTGGGGAGACAAGGTTATGCCCCTCTTAAAGACTAGTTAGTCGAAGCGCGTCGGAACAGAACTTCCTGCTTCCCACATTGCCTTTTTATAATCATATTTTTGTGATCATCTTTTTATACTATATGGTATTTTACCTTCAATAAACCTATCTTAGTTGACCTATGCCATGTGGAGTTCCCTTTTTTTCCTTTTTCCTCATGTTTGAGCACTGATGACCATCTTTGGACCATCACCACCCTTGGATCGGTTCGGCTGCTGACTACTCTGGAACCTTAGTTCGGAATCATTTCCTAACCTCAAGTAGATTGGAGTCTGCGGCCCGCAGGATACCATCCGGTTTGGCATCATTTCACCACTGGGGAACCAGTACCCTAAAGCCTTTTAGACGCACTGCCATACGATATGTGCGTCCACCCGATCCGGTAAGAGTACCCATTCTTTTATCTGAATGTCTTTTCTGGCGCATTTTCTACTTCGGTTGAAGATAGAAGAGAAAGTTCTCAAATTATTAAACACTTTATATGTGGACATTCAATCTTTTTATTATTGTGTTCATTGCTATCACTCCACATCACTTTGGGTTTCATTTTTCATTTTGATGCTATACATTATATATATTTACTTAGTTTTTTTGTCTCCATTTCACCTTTGTGATTCAGGTGTTCTGGATGTATATATTTTTTTTATTAACTGTTTATTAATTTATGTACAATTGCTTTTAATCGTGTCCTTTTGTTAAAAAAAAATTGAATCCATGTGTAACGTAATAGTCCTAATATTTCTCTAAACCAGGGGCATGCTTGGAGCAGCCCCAGGTGTTTCTTTCCAATAGTTCACTTCAAAGGATGATGGTACCCCACCCCCCCCCCCCCCCCGACCCTTAGATGTAACTGACCGAGGCAACGCTCTCTATTCCTAAAGGAAGAAATGACAGCAATACTGTCAGATAAGAATTTTCGCTGATGGTGCTCATCTATCCTTTTACAGTACTATTAGATAAAGTAATTTATAGACTTCTATGGGTCTGTCTACTGAGCCAGGAGAGGCTTTGGTGATGACCCTATAGAAGCCTATGATGCACATAAAAATGTACATTAAATTAATGATTGCAATAGTTGCTCAAAATACTGTATGTTAACTACAAATGCACTTAACTTTCAAAGTGTATTATGCATTCATGGTAAGTAAAGTGTGTGAAACAAACAAGAGCCTCATTAATCAATGCTGAGTAGGGATGAGCTGAACACCCCCCGATTCGGTTCGCACCAGAACCTGCGAACGGACCGAAAATTTGCGTGAACTTTAGAACCCCATTAAAATCTATGGGACTCGAATGTTCAAAATCAAAAGTGCTAATTTTAAAGGCTAATATGCAAGTTATTGTCCTAAAAATGGTTTGGGGACCCGGGTCCTGCCCCAGGGGACATGTATCAATGCAAAAGAAAGTTTTAAAAACTGCAGTTTTTTCGGGAGCAGTGATTTTAATGATGCTTAAAGTGAAAAAAAAAGTGAAATATTCCTTTAAATATCGTACCTGGGGGGTGTCTATAGTATGCCTGTAAAGTGGCGCATGTTTCCCATGCTTAGAGTCCCTGCACAAAATGACATTTTTAAAGGAATAAAAGTCATTTAAAACCGATTGCGGCTTTAATGTAATGTCGGGTCCCGGCAATATGGATAAAAATCAGTGAGACAAACGGCATGGGTACCCCCCCTTCCATTACTAGGCCCTTTGGGTCTTGTATGGATAGTAAGGGGAACCCCGCACGCAAGTTAAAAAAAGGAAAGCCGTGGGGCCCCCAGGCCCTATATAATCTGAACAGAAGTATACAGGCGGTGCAAACAAGACAGGAACTGTAGGTTTGTTGTTAAGTAGAATCTGTTTGTAATTTTGAACTGGTACATTTTTAAAGTGTAGCTCCAGCCTATTTTTAAGCTTTTTGGAAAACATAGGGAAGGGTTATCACCCCTGTAACATTTGTTTTGCTGTCTGTGCACCTCTTCATAAGATTTCACCTCACTTTCTGTCCCAATGACAACGGAAAATTGAATACTTACCTTTCCGTAATTTTCCTTTCCTGGTGCCTACCCATGGCAGCATACCCATGGTTGGTTGCTCCGCCCCCGACCAACCCACAGGACCACTTTAACTCTATAAATAAAAGAGTTGTTCCTCCCCACCGTCATTCTTGTAACTAGATCTCAGAAAACTAAGGATTATTGAAGGGAGGGTGTATGCTGCCATGGGTAGGCACCAGGAAAGGAAAATTACGGAAAGGTAAGTATTCAATTTTCCGTTTTCCTGGTGCCTCCATGGCAGCATACCCATGGTAAATAACTCGCTTACAGGGAGGGTACTGCAATAAGAAATTTAATGAAAAACTACAGCCTTGACATCTGTAAGGTTCTTTCCCCAAATTCCCGGGAAGTAAGAACCGCTGGGTCTACACTATAGTGAGACATGAAAGTGTTGAATGACGACCAACTAGCTGCTCGGCAAATTGTCTCAGGGGAGACCCGCGCCAATGCTGCCCAAGAAGAGGCCATTCCCCGAGTGGAATGCGCGCTGACCGCATCTGGAACTGCCAGACCACTAGCCCGATAGGCCCTTTGGATTAATTTAACGATCCAGCTTGCTAAAGTCGTCTTGGATGCTGCCATTCCCTTTCTGGCGCCTTTTGGTATGACAAACAGTCTTTGATCTTTGCGAAACTGTTGTGTTGAGTTTAAATAGTGTCTCAGGGATCTGGCTACATCTAGCTCATGTAATCTTGAAGACTCTGGATCTTCTCCAAATGCTGGGAGAACCCATTCCTGATTAAGATGATAGAGAGAAGGTACCTTAGGAATGAATTGATGGATGGGTTGCAAAACCACCCTGTCCGGGAAGAAGGTGATGTAAGGTTCCCGTGATCCTAGAGCTTGGATTTCCGATACTCTGCGAGCCGAGGTGATGGCAATCAAGAATACTGCTTTTAAGGAAATGTCCTCTAGGGTGCAATCTTCTGTGGGAGCAAAGGGAGGATTTGATAGGACATCCAGCACAATCGTCAAGTCCCATTTGGGGTATAATGCTTTCCTGGGAGGTCGCAATCTCAGGACTGCCTTCAAAAAGCGTTCGACCAGAGGGTTCAAAGCCCATCGTGTATCTGTCAGGGCTGAGAGAGCCGAGACCTGGACCTTAAGAGTGTTTAGACCTAAACCTAGATCCAAGCCATTCTGTAGGAAGAGAAGCACATTCTGGACCCCAGGGTCCATGGGATCGAAATGATTAAGCTCTGCCAGTTCTGTAAATTTTCTCCATATTCTGTAATAGGTGGAATTAGTGGAAGACTTCCTTGCCTGTAGAAGTGTTTGAATAACATTATGTGAGCACCCTAAATCATCCAGCCTTTTCCGCTCAATTTCCAGACCTTCAAGTCTAGGATTTCCGGATGCGGGTGAGAGAAGTCGTTTTGAGACAGAAGGTCGTTCAGGTGTGGAAGAGGAAGCGGTCTGCATACAGCCAAGTTGACTAGGAGTGTGAACCACGGTCTCTTGGGCCAGTATGGGATTACTGCCAAGACTGTGACTTTCTCCGTCGTCAGGCGCTGAAGAAACCTCAATATCAGAGGAGTCGGAGGAAATGCGTATCCTTTCTGAAAATTCCAAGGCTGGGCTAGAGCGTCTACTCCTGCTGACCCTGGGAACGGAAACCTTGAGAAGAACAGAGGTGTCTTCGCGTTGAGTGGAGAGGCAAATAGGTCGATTTGGGGGGTGCCCCATTGTTGGCATATCCAGTCGAAAACCTTGGGATTCAGGGACCACTCGTTGTTGTTGATGAATGATCTTGACAGATGGTCGGCTAACTGGTTCTCGGACCCTGGGATGTATGAGGCCCGCAGGTTGATTAAGTTCCTCTCGGCCCAGGTCAGAATGGGCGTCACTTCTCTGAGTAGAGACCTGCTGTGTGTTCCCCCCTGGTTCTGGACATAGGCCACTGCCGCTTTGTTGTCCATCTGTAGGAGTATGGATTTTCCTCTGAGGTAGGTGGCTAAATGTAAGATTGCCATCCATGCCGCCCTTAGTTCCAGTATGTTCGATACTACCACCTCCGAATCGAACTGCCATCTCCCTTGGACTAGTTGACCTTGGAAGTGCGCACCCCAGCCCAACTGACTTGCGTCTGACGTAAGAATGGTCCATGAGATGGGCCCTAGGGAACAGTGAATCTGCAGGTTGGATGGTCTCGTCCACCACCAGAGACTGGACTTCATTATGGATGTGACTAATATCCTCTGATCCAGGCGATTCTTCCTCCACTGTGCCAGAAAGCCCAGTTGGAATCCCCGCAGATGCCACCTGGCCCACTTCACCATGGGTATACAAGAGGAAAGGGAGCCCAGGAGACTCAGACAGTCTGATGCCAACATGGAGTGGCTTGCCAATACTCTCTTTACCTTCCTTATCAGGACAGGAATCTTTTCTAGGGGAAGTGAAACTGCCCTCTCTGGAGTGTTGAAAAGTGCTCCTAGATATGTCATCTTTTGTGTAGGTGTGAGCTGGCTTTTCGAGTAATTGATTAACCACCCGAACTTGCTCAGGGTGTCTAGGACCAGCCGTACATGCACTTCTAGGCTCCTTTTGTGCTGGGATAGAATGAGGATGTCGTCCAAGTAGTGAAGCACTCGAATCCCTTTTTCTCGAAGAGGAGCCAGGATTGCCACTAGCACCTTGGTAAAGGTTCTGGGAGCTGTTGAGATCCCGAATGGCAGGCATTGAAACTGTAGGCGTAAATCGCCTACTTTGAAACGTAGAAAAGGTTGAAACTGCTGCAGGATAGGTATATGGAGATATGCGTCTTGAAGGTCTATAGAGACCATCCAATCCCCTGGCTGTACCGATAGGATCACTGTATTTAAGGATTCCATTTTGAAATGCTCTGTATGGATGTATCTGTTTAACCTCTTCAGGTCCAACACGGGCCTCCAGCCGCCTGATTTTTTGGGGACCAAAAAGACTGGGGAATAGAACCCTGAGTGTTTTTCCAAGTCTGGAACTGGAACTACTGCTTGCTGCCGGATAAGAATTTGTACATACTGAAGGAGGACCTCTTTCTTCTCTTTGGAGGTTGGTATCTTCGCTGGCTGGAATGAAAAGGGTGGGGGCCGTTTTCTGAATGTCCAGAAATGCCCCTGAATCACAGTGGAGACTGCCCATTGATCTGTACAATTCTCCACCCAAACCTGGGCGAACGTCCTGAGTCGAGCTCCTACTGGAGCGGTTTGGGTGGATAGGGAGTCAAAAGGACTTCTGGCCCTCAACCGTGGATGTTGAGGTTTTCGGCTTCCCCGCCTTCAAGAAAGTTGCCTGCGAGCCCTTCCAGCCTCTTCTGTACTCCCTGCCCGGGCGATACGTTCTGGAGTCTCTTGCTCTCTGCTGACCAGCTGTACGTGACACAAATCTTTTCCTCCTGCTTCTGTCCTGGGGAATTAGACCACTTTTCCCTCCTGTGACTCTGGTAATCGCTGCATCCATTTTGTCGCCGAACAAAGCTTTCCCATTGTATGGTATGCGACACCAGGATTTAGGGCCGGTACAAGGGGTGGGCGGAAGGGGCGGATGCCCTGGGCGGGACCATTTACTGGAGCAATGGGGGCGCAGTAGAAGTGCTGGTATACTGGCCGCGCTACATAAATAACAACAGCATGTGCCGAGTGCGCTCCTGCACTTGGCACAAGCCTGAGACCAGTCCCGCCCCTCACTTCTTACAAGTGAGAGAACGCCTGTCATCTCCTGCAGTGATTCCCCCCCCCCCCCTCTCCCTCTCCTCAGTGACTCCACTGTTAATGCGAGTATCGCTCGCACAGCCAGGCCGCCCCATCTGCTCCCCCAACTGAAGTGCAGACCGGGTCTCCTGCTTGTCATAATGACTGCAGCAGACCCGGCTCCTGAAGCCAGCGAGCAGTGTTCCCGACCCCCAGCCCGCCCCTGTCTGTATTCTCAGAAAGCTAAAATTCACAGCAAGGAGATGCAGGATGATCTGTGCAGTCACATGGCAAATCTTATCCAATCATGCTACTCCAGCCCCTCCCCTTTCCCCTGCCGCCAGATTTGGACAACTTTAAGCAGCAGTTCCAGAGGAGGAGGAAGTGGCTAAATAACCCCTCTGCTCCTCTGAGTCACAGTGAGTTTTGTTTTCCTTTGCTTCAGGAATAGAAAGCAGCAGCATGGATAGTGATAGGGAGAGGGGCAGCAGCATGGCAGGTTGGTTGTTTAGTGCAGGCAGCAGAGAGAAAGGGGAACAGGATCCGAGGAAGACATGCTCTTACAGTCTGTTCATGTTCATCCTGACACCAGGCTGTGAAAGATCTTCATCAGAGGGGCAGAACACAGACTTGCATTCCTTTAAACTAGCAGAAATTTTGTTTCTTACATTAGATCTCTACCTGGGAGAAAAGAATGCAAGATCTGTGTGTTCTGTACCTCTGCTTCATCTTAAAGCCTTAGGGCTCATTCATACTCATTTTGCTTTCTAAAGAGCACTCCACATGCAGATCACTCTTTAGAAGGAATTAGACACCCACAGCCACTGCCTTTATGCAGCTAACGGGAGTAGCAGTTGGGGGTGAGGGTAAAAACTTTAATCAACTGCAGGGTTTAACAGCCCCCCTCACCACTTGTGTTAATGAGTTCTAACATTGCTGGTGTTAAGATAAGACAATAAAAATACCACATTACTCTCAACTTTTGTGTGTGTGTCTGTGTATATATATATATATATATATATATATATACATATATATATATACATATATATACATACATATACACACATATACACATATATACATATATATACACATACATATATATATATATACACACACACTTATTTAGTTTATTTTTGGTGGTATGATTTACTGGTAAAAATTATTAGTGCCCCTGTGGCATCTTGTGTACCCCCCCCCATATATTGTTCCTAGTCACCGCTGCGCCCAACAGGTGATTCCTAGTCCCAGCCGGCGGGACTTCACAGAGAGGCTGGCCGGGAGGCAGGATGGAAAACGAGCATGGAGTGCTGCCACCTGCCAGAGCTATTAAAATGGGAATGTGATCAAGGAGGACATCATCACTCAAGTAAGCAGATTTATTAATTAATTAGCAATGGTATTGGTATTATGCCCCAGGAAGGGGGTTAATGCACTGTCACTGTTGTATTATCATAATTAATATGTATTAATTAACCCCTTTGTGCTGCATTAGTGGTACCAGTGGGTTAATTAACACGGACACTGGTACCACTAATGCAGCACAAGGGGGTTAATTAACTGCCACTGGCCACTAATACATCAGTGACAGTGCATTAACCCCCTTCCTGGGGCATATTACCAATACCATTGCTAATTAACCACTTGCTAACCCACCGCAGGTGGCAGCTACAGGCACCAGGACATACCCACATGTCGCTGCCTGTTTCGGGTTTCTCCCACCTACTCCCCTGTAATTGTACACAGCGAGAGTCTGGTATTTGTGGCTGGGATCTGCTTATCGGCTGTGTCTAATCACAGCCCAGAGCTCTGTGTTAACAATCAACACAGCACTCTGTACAGAGGGAACAATCACTTTTTTTTCTTTTCTGTGCAAAGCAGGGAAAATAAACAAATCAGTCAGTAGTAAAAAGCAGCTTACATTACACATTGTTAGATACAATTAACCCCTTGATTCCCCCTAGATGTTAACCCCTTTCCAGCCAGTACCTTTAGGAAAGACTACAGTTGAATGTTATATGTTTCAGTGAAAAATAGTGTAATCCCTTGATTTTGCACTTTTATATGTTAATATTTTGTATTGAGGGTTCTTTTTTGCTGAAGACCATGCATGTTGGTTGAGAAGTTTGTGATATTTTTTGATTTTGCATTTTTTCTATTTATGTGAATATTTGGTATTGGTGCACTACCTCACACAAAATAATGCAAAACTGAAAACTTTAG
Organism: Lithobates septentrionalis; assembly: GCA_037952835.1. NCBI lineage: Eukaryota > Metazoa > Chordata > Amphibia > Anura > Ranidae > Lithobates > Lithobates septentrionalis. Next base: position 17,061,457 of record JBBDGP010000084.1, on the reverse strand, counting down.
TATGTTCACATGGGCCTTGACAGAAAAAATAGTTAACAGGCCTTTCTACAAGCACATTTTTTTGCATTATTATTTCAAAGTGCCTCCAATAAAAATACATATAATTAAAATGTGTGAGTGAACTCTGTTTCTATTGCATTAAACTTAATTGAATTTGTATTGTTTTAAAGTATATTCTTGTTTTGAAACGACATCAATTCTTTCTTAAAAACGGGGGGGGGGGGGGGCGCAGTTTGCCATCTTCGCCCTGGGCACCAAATGGCCTTGTCCCAGCACTGCCAGGATTGTTTTGAGGTTGGGTCGGCTGACCATGGTTTTAGCCACAATGCCCTTCTGGCAGTGATGGAATACAGCATAGCTCTGGAGGAACACTTGAGGACATCAATGGCGGCCTCTGCCATGAAATCTGAGGCCAGCTTCAGCTCATCTAGTGCTTTGATGATCTCGTTAGACCCCACCCCCTGTCTGAGGGCTGTCTCAATATTGTCTGACCATACTCTAGTAGCCCGAGAGATTGAAGTCAGGGCTACTGCTGGCTTACATGCCCCTCCTGCAGCTTGGTAGGATTTTTTTAGATCTGAATCGATCCTTCGATCAAGTACATCCCTGAAAGAGACCGCATCCTCTAGAGGCAGTGTTGTATTCCTGGCTAATCTCATAATTGAAGCATCTACCGTTGGAAGCGAATCAAAAAGCTGGGCATCTGCTTCAGCAAGTGGGTATAATTTGAGAAAACGGTTGTAAGCTAAGGGTCTTTTATCCACCTTCTGCCATTCATCTGTCACAACTTCCTTTATTTCTTCCATTAAGGGGAAGGTTGATAATTTTTTCTTCAGGTGTGGAAAATATTTCTTTGCTTTAGATGGAGGCTCTGGATCTTCCTCCCATTGGATTGCGTCCTTTACCGCATTGATAAAGGGTTCCACTAGAGCAAAATCAAAGGCTGAAGCATTCTCTTCTCCCACATCCGAATCGCTTTCAGAAATAACCTCTGTGTCTCGCTGTGGATTGGGTGTATTCGCTGCTGCTTCATCTGCGGGTGGGGTTGCTTGATCTTGGGATAAGGCTAACTCCCGGATAGAGTCTTTGATCATTCTTTTGATTGATTCCATTGACTCGAGTTTCTCTCTCTCTTTGTCTCCTGTAGCTTCCAGGAGGCATTGACCACATACCAATTTATCAGAGAGGGCTTGTTTGCCACACACCCAGCATGCTTTCTCTCCTGGATACACAGGTCTGTGCTGGGAGTCCTGTTTACTAGAGGTATGTCGGGATGATCTGTTCCCACTGCGGGAAGTATGGGCCGAGGACGAATGAGAATGACCCGAGCTCCTATGGTCCTTTGATCTTCTATCCGTAGAATCTCTATGGGATGATCTGCGGGAAGATCCGTGATGCGGGCTAAGACAAAAAATAGAAACAAAGACAATGGTGTTTCAATCAGCCCGGGGTGCTCTTTTCTCTTGATAAAAAACTTACCTGAAAGTTGCAGCCCTTACCTAGTGGTATGTTGAGGATCTTTTTGATGCGGCATTATAGTACTAGGGACAGCTGAAAAGGAACGATTAACATTTAATATAAAAGTAGTTTTTTTATATGTATATACACATATAAATATATATATACTCCCATTCCTCCCTAGTACCTTGGCTGGGCTCCATAGCACAGAGTCAAAAAAAAAGGATAAAGGAGCTGGAGAGGACACCTCATAGATGCTTCCTCTAAGGCAGCTGCTCCTCTACTGACAGTAAGCTCTCTTATATACTAGAGAGCGGTCTGGGAGTCCCAAGATGGCCGCCGTCGGCTTCACAGTGCTACTGAGCATGCACCGTGACATCACGCCAAGGCCCCGCCCTGCACACTCAGAGGAGAGCTACACAGGCACATGAGGCATGCTGTGGAGGTAGGCAAAAACCTCATAGCGTTTTTGTAAAAAGCACAAGCATTTAAGCATTCAGGGTTTTAGCATGCTGAACAAGGGAATATATAGGAGAGAAAAACTGGCTCCTGTTAACCCACCAGCCCCAAAAAGATCCACAGAAAAACGGGCTCCCATACTTATCTGGCGCTTTTAGCAGCCCAAGCAATGGGACTCCATACTGCAGGAGAGCATGAACCTGCAATGGTCACACCATAAAGCGGTGAGGTAGGGCTGAGCGCTTGATCCTGTAGGAACGAGGACAGAGAAAAGAATGACGGTGGGGAGGAACAACTCTTTTATTTATAGAGTTAAAGTGGTCCTGTGGGTTGGTCGGGGGCGGAGCAACCAACCATGGGTATGCTGCCATGGGGAGGCACCAGGAAAAATGTTTTTTGAAAATTTGCGGTTTTTAGTGAAACAAGGATTGGTGATAAAGCATCAGTGAAGAGGAGACACATTTTTCCCATATTAACTCTTACAGGAGAGAATTTCCCTTCCTAGGGGTAGATTTCATCTCACTTCCTGTTGTCTCCTTCCGTTTGCAAGTAGGAGTCGTTTGTAAGTTGGATGTTTGAAAGTAGCGGCCTGCCAATCCATATCCTATTTGCAGCTCGTATTTCAATAGCAAAAGAATGGCTATCACTAGCACCACCTAAAATAGAGGAAGTTATCTCTAGAGTAAACGCCCAATATACAATGGAAAGAGCTCTGGCCTACGCTAAAGGAGGATCCCCGAATTTCCATAAACAGTGGGAAATTTGGAAATCCTCCAAATACACCTCCTCACATTGATAAACTCATTTTACTGATACAATAAAGTACAATGAATGCCTCTGGTGCGGTGGTATGCTAACAGCATCTTTCAACATGCATAGATTGGATATTTACCAAGGAGCAACTAACTGGGGTGTGTTGGGTGTGTGGGGATGACTCTGCACTCTGCATCTATGACAACTATATATCTTTGTTTGTGTTTTATACCCTGAATTAATAGCACTTACTGCTCACAGCCTATCTTCCCATGGATCCCTCATAGGACCCATGGCAAGCTACTATGCGGTTAACCAGCAATAAGCCTGGTCACAGTGTGAACCCAAAGGGGGTGGCAGGCTGTACCTCCTACAGAGGTCAAACATATAATCCAATCGGTAGCTTGAATACATGTTGTATATTCTTGATTACTTAAGTAGTAAGTGTTGTATATACTTAATCACCTTGTATAACCTTAAGAAATGTCTATATTGAATGCTCTGTAATGTACAAAGTGAAATTCAATAAAAATCTATTGTTTAAAAAAAAGAAAGTAGCGGCCTGCCCTATATACTCTGCAGAAATTTGGGCCTTAGGTGTTGGTATTTCCACAACACTGTAAGCCCTCACAGTTACTCTTGGTGGGCGCAGGAACAGGCTCTGCTGTAAAAAATTAGATCAAGAATTGTAAGTACATGCCATTGTTGAACAGTGGTAGAAAAATTGGGCCTGTGGTAGTGGTGGTGCTGGTGCCACAACACTGTAATGCCCCGTACACACGATCAAACATTGATCGGACATTCCGACAACAAAATCCATGGATTTTTTCCGACGGATGTTGGCTCAAACTTGTTTTGCGTACACAGGTCACACAAAGTTGTCGGAATTTCCACTCGCCAAGAACGCGGTGACGTACACCACGTATGACGAGACTAGAAAAGGCCATTTCAGAACCAAGCGCGGCACCCTTTGGTCTCCTTTTGCTAATCTCGTGTTAGTAAAAGTTTGAGAGGTGATTCGCACTTTTTCAGACTCGTGGTTTTCAGATCGTTTTCTGCTGTTCAGTTTGTGCTTGTGGGTTTGTATCTGCTCTTCAGTGCTTGCAGTCAGTTCGTATTGTACTATTCAGTGCGATCTTGTCTGCTCGTTACTGTTTTTCAGGTCGCTCTTCACAGGCCTTGCTGTTCTTCAGTGCGTTCTGTTACTTCGCTCTGAGCAGCCGACCGTTTTCTAGCCATGTTGCGTATACGTACTCCTCGTAGAGTTCGTGCTGTGCGGGGGCTTGGTGTTGGGGTCCTTACCTTGACACAAGCCCAGTCCATGAACAGGGTGGGGAGGAGTTCATGGACCAAGAATTGGTTGCTTCAGCGTGACCAGTTCTGTCATATGCCTTTGCTCCGTGAGATCCGTGAGAATAATCCTGATGATTTCAGGAACTTTCTCCGGATGACTGACCCCGTATTTCACCGTTTGTTGGCTTTGCTGACCCCCTATATCAGCAGGCAGGATACCTGCATGAGGCAAGCCATCACTCCGGAGCAGAGGCTAGTCGCCACCCTGCGGTACTTGGCGACGGGGAGAAGCCTGCAGGACTTGAAGTTCTCGATAGGCATCTCCCCCCAGGCTCTGGGGATCATTATCCCAGAGACCTGTTCTGCCATCATTCAGGTCCTGCAGAAGGAGTATATTAAGGTAAGATTTTTATCCTTTAACATCACATTTTATTGTATATAATGTTTGCTAATATATTGTATTTCTTTCCTCATTCCCTAATTACCATGATTGTAATATGCTGTGAATGTCCCCTTTGTCCTCATGCATGCTGTATTTTTATGTAATTATTTCTGTTGTCCTTCATACTTATTTGCCTTCACTTACCTCCCCAGCATGGTCTCCTGCCCCTATATTCACCTCATGTAGTCACTTAACAATGTATTTCTTTATCGTGCATCATAGGACACAGAGCCTCAAGTAATTATTTGGTGGGTTATGGGCCTACCTTCAGGTGTTGACACTGGTAGAACCAATACAGGAAGTTGACTCCCCTATATAACCCCTCCTCCTTCCAGGAGTCCTCAGTTTTTTCGCCAGTGTCTAAGGTGTTGGTCACGAGTGAAGATGTGCTCTGAGGAGCTCCAGGGAGGGATCCATGTTGGATTTAAAAAAACCTCCACAACCGGATCTATCCTCGCCACTGAGGCCATAGGATGGTACCTGGGCCTCGCATTGAAGAACAAGGTTTTGCTTGTAAGCTTCTCTTTGAGAGCTGGACCCTAGGAACCAGGACGCTTTTTGGTTTTTCATATTACCTAAAGTTGTTCCTGAGGGGTGCTATACATGGTCCAAAGGAGCGGAACCCCTTTAAAAAGGGCCCCAGTCTTTGAAGGTTTAACTACGCTGCCTGCCGTGATGGGTGAAGGTTGGATTTGTCTGTTAAATCAGCAGTATCCTGCAGCGAGGATAAGGGGTAAGGGGAGAAGCCTAGGAACCGTTAAAAGTCCTATACCCTTTTCTCCAAAAAATACACATATATATATATATATATATATATATATATATATATATATATATATATATATATATATATATATATATATATATATATATAATATAATATAAAATGTTTAACTGTATGCCTTAAAATGTCTCCTCCAGAGGGAGTATATTACACTTGCCTAGTAAGATGCCTTTTTCAGCAGCTCTGTGTCTGGCTATTGCAGCGGGTGTGGTCCCTGCAGCCAGAGGGGGGTTACAGCAGTAGTTTATGAACATACAAAACCAGCCATTTGCATTTTTTTGTATAAAGTGAAGTCTTCCTTTAAAACTAGGAGCTTAACAAACACTGCTGATAAAAATTCCCCTCCCCTCCCCTCTCCTCCTGGAGAGGTGCGGTAACAGCTGACACTTATGTGTAATCAGGTTCTCACTTGAGGCTTAACATAGACGCTCTCAGTTCATATGCTGAAGACAGAGGTCTGTCACACTAATGCCCCGTACACACGGTCGGATTTTCCGATGGAAAATATCCGATCGGAGCGTGTTGTCGGAAATTCCGACCGTGTGTGGGCTCCATCGGACATTTTCCATCGGATTTTCCGACACACAAAGTTGGAGAGCAGGAGATAAAATTTTCCGACAGCAAAATCCGATCGCGTCAATTCCGACCGTGTGTGGCCTGTTCCGACGCACAAAGTGCCACGCATGCTCAGAAGAAATTCCAAGACGGAACAGCTCGTTCTGGTAAACTTAGCGTTCGCAATGGATACAGCACTTTCGTCACGCTGCAATGTTAAAAATGGCTTAATACAGCGCACTCTCTTCTTCTTTATAATGTGAGAAGAATTAAGTAGTTTTGCTGCTCATATTCACACACACTTCTCGCAAAGTTTTATTTTGTTTTTTTTATTGGGATTCCCTGAATATATTGTTATTAGTTGTCACATCTGACAGAATGTTTTTTTTTTAGTTAATTTTTTTTGGGGATTTTAAGCATTTTTTTTAATTTAATGTTTGGATTTTTTCCAAGGCTGATCTTTGTTCAATGTTATTTTTATTTTTACTCCAGAATATTTTTGTGTGTGTTTTGTGTGTCAAGTTACCCCAACACCATTGATTTCTTTTATTATTTAATCTCCAGGAGATTGTTTGGTGTTGGTGTCCCTTGTTCATTTCACATTGTATATTTGAAATGTACCTGAATCCTCACAAACCAACTGTCATTTTTGAAGTAAAACACATAGGAGAGTATAATTCAAAACAAAAATCCTTTATCAAGGGATCAGAACCAAACAAAGAGGAAGTCAACACTGGATCAACATGAGAAATTAGCGAAGCCTGGGACCCCCACGGCAGACATCAATTCTTCAACATCAAAATTGGTGGCCTGAGGAGTCCATATGTAAGGGAGGGCAGTCTGGTCCAGAATTCGCAGAGATCCGGAAAGCAGCAGATGACATCTGTGTCCCCAGGCTGTGGTACCACAAGAGGCTGCATTTTTTGGCCGACCAGACTGGATCCAGGGTCCTCACTTTCTGGTCTTCCTTTCACGCTTCCTTTCGGGCTGTGGCTGTGCAGTTGGAGATGTGGCAGGAGGAGGAGTAGGACCTGGAGGAGGACTGGGAGGACCTGGAGGAGAGGGAGGACGAGGAGGAGGACCTGCAGGAGGAGGAGGAGGACCAACGCAAAGGTGTGTCTGAGCTGTCATTTGGCCCCTCATACCTTTGTTAGGAGCCTCCAATATGAGCGCCTCACACAAGACTTGTTGGCCCTCCTCCATCCTCTGCATTTTATATGCAATGACGGCAGCAATGTCCTCCTCCACGGTCTGTCGTGCTCCCAGGACCTCTGTAGAACTCCAAAAGAGTCCTCCAGTAGCCTCCTCTAGGGCACTCCTCCTACTGCCACTTTCTCTTTTCAGGGGGGATGGAGGGACTTGCAGATCAGCCAGCCGGCTCGGCCCGGCCACCTCCTGGCTGAGACTTCCCTGTGTATGAAAAAAGGGACATGATTGTAATGTTTTGCATCATCAATCACAATCCTAAATTGGTACTCCCAACTAACATCTAGTTAACATCATTGATTGGACAAGCAGAAATATTTAGAGGAATGCTATACCTGGCTCAATCTGGGCTCCTCCACATGTGGCCTGGAAGGCCCAGGTTGGGCGTCAGAAGCCTCAGCCGGGGGGGAAGGAAGCATGGAAGGAAGACTGGAGAGGGATGGCCTGGGTTCAGTCTGGCCTGCCAAAAAATGCAGCCTGTCATAGTACAACATCCTGGGGACATAGATGTCATCTGCTGCTCTGGATCTCTGTGAATCCAGGACTTTCTTGCGCTCCCTTAGATATGTGCTCCTCAGGCCACCAATGAAGATCTTTAAATAGGTGATGTCTGCCGTGGGGATCACCTGCTTCACAATTTCATACAATTGCACCAGTGCTGCCTTCCTCTTTGCTTGGTTCTTGAAATGGGGGTTTTTAATCTCCCACAGACAGGGCAGCTCCCTTAAGATATCTATGAATACTGACATGAAGTCATTGTCTTTCATTAAGATATCCATGTTCACTGCAAGACACAACACAAGACAAAGCCTAATGTCAGACAAAACTCTCCTAATCTTGTTACAATATAGGCTTCAATGTAGAAGCAGTATAGGCACAAGTTTGTCTCTTACCTTCGTTCTTACGATCGGCGTGTCCAATGCTCCTTCCTCCGCTCACAGATCGTACGTAATACGCACGCGTGTTACGCTTTATACACACTGTACATGCGTGTAACTCCGCCCGCCCCTGACGTTCTTTCTAGTCTATTCCCCGCCCCTTTTCGTTCGGCGCAGTGGGTGAAGAGCACATGGCGGAGTTAGAGCAGGTGTGTGCTAATTATAGCAACGAGGAGGAGGAGGAGGAAAGCCTGGATCCGGACACGTCCCGATCCAGAAGGAGACGTTTTAAGGCCACAAATATGTCCTTTGGGGAGATGTTGGAGATGGTCGACATCATGAAGAAGTCCGACTATGACGGGAACGTTTAACGTTTAAAAGGGCAACTTTAACGTTCATGGGCCCATTATTCGTTCGTATCAAACATTTGTCTTTCGGCCTCTAAAACACCATTGTTTAGGCCATATGCATTTTCACACATTTTTTTTTGGGCCTACTTGGATGCCAAATATTTGTTTGTGTAGATGGGTTTGTTACTAGAATGAAATGCCAACTAGATTGTGTGTAAGGAGAGGACACTGAGCAGCTGTTTTCACATCTGGACACTGGAGCACTAGTGTGGGACCCCAGAACACCATTTTTATTAGGGGGCCACACAGGTACTCCAGTGTATACTATAGGGGGGGCTACATCTGTGAAGCTTGTACTAAACAGGTAAAGTATTGCAGCTTGACAAAGGGCAATAAAAAAAATACATCTTGGAACTCGGCTAAAATAGACAATTGTACCCCACTTCCAAGCAATGTTTCCTATTTCTAGTTCTGCCATCAAATATCTGTGTGCTAATTATACCATTTTTGTTTTACATAGGGGAGAAAAGACTCGGAGGACACCCCTCATCCGAGGAGACCAGAGACCCCCCACCTCTGGAAGAAGGTGAAATACCCCAAACCCAAGCTGAGCAGGAGGAAGAAGAAGATGTGGTGGAGATTGGCACCAGAACAGGTGAGTGTCTGCGACCACAGACTCAGGTAAAAGAGATGGATGGTGGCAGATTTTTGGGACCTGTTTTTTTTTTTCTTTCTCTCTTTTTAGGTGATCGTGATGTGAGGGATAGAGAACGTTTCACATCAGAAAGTGCCCAGATCCTGATCGGGGAGATCATGGGGTGTAATGCCGAACTGCAAAACATCCAGCAAAAAATCAATGATGGTATTAAAAAAAATAATAACATCATTAATGTTTTGGGGTGAATTTAAAACCCCACAAAATCACTTTTTGGATTGTGGTCCAATCATTTAAATTTTTTTGCAATGTTTTGAAAAGCCAAATTTGGAGGATGCACACAGTGTGCCAACATGTGCTATCTGCCATCACAGGAGATCAATGGACGCGTTTTGGGGGTGCAACCCCTTCCTCAATTATAAAGTAGCGTTGAGGAAGGGCTTGCTCCCCCAAAACACGTCCCTTGATCCCCCCCTGATGGCAGATAGCACACGTTGACATTCGTAAATTGGTGTGCATCTTCCAAATTTGGCTTTTCCTGGGGTGATTTCCCCCCATCTGAACGCTATATCAAACCCAGTTCCTAAATACTGATGTCTGATATAGCCTTCAGGTTTTACCATATGTGAACTTTGTAAGTTCAAGTTTTTTGGCTTTCTTGTTGGTTTTACAGAGGCCTGTTTTATCTGAAATGGACATTTCGATTTTTGATAATGCTACTGAAAAAATTGTTCTACAACAAACATGTTGGTTTGTTTTAAAAACCTTTGGTAAATGCACATGTGATTGTGCAGGTATAAAAAAGTTGCTTACTCAAGAATGTGTGGATTATTGTGTCAACACTACAACACTTTTGGGGTGATGTAATTGCTGTTTTATGCAAAAATGGGGGTTATTTCCTAAGGGCAAATTCTCTTTGCACTACAAGTGCAGTTTCAGTGCAGTTGCAAGTGCACTTGTAGTGAAACGTGTTTTTGCATTTAGGAAATAACAGCCAACAGTGCTTTGTATAAGGTTACACAATCACGCCATTTTCTGCACTCAAAACATTTATGTCAGGGTCAGCTAAAACAAACACAAGCAGTAAATGTCCACAAATATTTTTTTTTTTTTTTTTATTATAAAAAGGCTTCACATATTGTCTGGCATATTGATAGCCCCCCTACCCGCAAAGAACTCCAGGTAGCGTAACCGGACATCACGGGCACTCAGGGAGGGCAAGCCAGGACGGCCACTTTCAAGCGCCGTCAGTGTGGTTTGATGTAGGATTCCGGCCTCAGGCCCAACTGAGCCAGCATAGTTGGCCTAATGTTTCCGTAAAAAGTTATGGAGAACACAGCACGCCAGTATAATATGGTTCAGTTTATACTCCGCCATATGGATGGGTGTCAGAAATAGTCGGAACCAGCTGGCCAGGATTCCAAATGTGTTCTCCACCACTCTTCGGGCTCTGGCCAGCCGGTAATTAAAAACCCTCTGTTCCGGGGTGAGGGTCCTCATTGGGAATGGCCGCATCAGGTGGTCCCCCAGCGCAAACGCTTCATCAGCAACGAACACGAATGGGAGTCCTTCCACATTGTCCTCTGGAGCTGGCAAGTCCAAGCTGCCATTCTGGAGACGCCTGTAGAACTCCGTCTGGGCGATGACTCCACCATCGGACATCCGGCCATTCTTCCCTACGTCCACATACAAGAAGTCGTAATTAGCCGATACCACCGCCAACATCACTATACTATTAAACCCCTTGTAATTATAATAATACGACCCCGAGTTGGGTGGTGGGACGATGTGGACGTGTTTCCCATCAATTGCCCCTCCGCAGTTAGGAAAGTCCCACCGCTGGGCAAAGTGGGAGGCCACAGTCTGCCATTCCTGTGGCGTGGAAGGAAACTGTTGAGGAAAAAACAATAAACATTACTATTTTTACTCTGAAACATGGCAAGCAGATTAGACACAAACATTATGGGGCAACCTCCAGATAGCATTTATTAAGGGGAATTTAACAACACCAAAGTATAAGGTACACCTATCATATCCCCCCCCCCTCTCATGGGCCATTTCTAACATTATAGGGGGTGTGTGGAAATCTTGGACAGGTAACCCTCTTCACTTCATTGAGAGATGAATGCCTAAATAATGGGTATTACTTTGAACAGACCCTCCTTAGTTACACTATTGGCAGCCCACTGGACAGGTAAGAAGTGTCATAATACAAAGATATAAATACACACTGTACACATTTGAGGACATTTGGACATTCTGCTATTACCTAGCAAGATAATAATAGGATACAAAAACTTTAAACAGTACCATTGGAAAGTATACAGGCAGGCCCTTGCACTACATGCTTTGGGGAATTCATCCATAAATCTGACCAGTAAAGAGATGGGTATAGTGTGTATGGGTTTGGCAAAGTCAGCAGATAGATGATTGAGGATAGAGAATTGGGATCAGCTGACTTAGCAGTTGGGGGAGGGAGGGTTACTAAAAATTATTTGGGGACACCACAAAAAAAAGCCTCTGGCACTCTGCCTGAATTTAAAGCTAAAATAACATTTCCAAACATTTTAGGGGGTGTTTGGGGTAAAGCACTACTATGGAGCAGATAAAATACATTGTTAAGTGACTACATGAGGTGAATATAGGGCCAGGAGAGACCATGCTGGGGAGGGCAAATATGTATGAAGGACATAAAATAATAATTACATAAAAATCCAGCATGCATGAGAACAAAGGGGACATTCACAGCATATTACAAGCATGGTAATTAGGGAATGAGGAAAGAAATACAATACATTATCAAACATTCAATACAATAAAATGTGATATAAAAGGATACAAATCTTACCTTCATATACTCCTTCTGCAGGACCTGGATGATGGCAGAACAGGTCTCTGGGATAATGATCCCCAGAGCCTGGGGGGAGATGCCTGTCGAGAACTTCAAGTCCTGCAGACTTCTCCCTGTGGCCAAATACCGCAGGGTAGCGACCAACCTCTGCTCCGGAGTGATGGCTTGCCTCATGCAGGTATCCTGCCTGCTAATATAGGGGGTCAGCGAAGCCAACAAATGGTGAAACACGGGGTCCATCATCCTGAGAAAGTTCCTGAAATCATCAGGATTATTCTCACGGATCTCACAGAGCAAAGGCATATGAGAGAACTGGTCACGCTGAAGCAACCAATTCTTGGTCCATGAACTCCTCCCCACCCTGTTCATGGACTGGACTTGTGTCAAGGTCAGGACCCCAACACCAAGCCCCCGCACAGCACGAACTCTACGAGGAGTACGCATACGAAACATGGCTAGAAAACGGTCGGCTGCTCAGAACGAAGTAACAGAACGCACTGAAGAACAGCAAGGCCTGTGAAGAGTGACCTGAAAACCAGTAATGAACGAACAAGAATACAATGACTACCTAAAGTCACGCGGAACTTGCTTGCACGCACTGAAGAGCAGATACAAACCCACAAGCACAAACTGAACGGCAGAAAACTATCTGAAAGCCACGAGTCTGAAAAAGCGCGAATCGTCTCTCACCAAACTTTTACTAACACGAGATTAGCAAAAGGAGCCCAAAGGGTGCCGCGCTTGGTTCTGAACCGGCCTATTCTAGTCTCGTCGTACGTGGTGTACGTGACCGCGTGGTTGGCGATCGTAAATTCTGACAACTTTGTGTGACCGTGTGTAGACAAAGCAAGTTTGAGCCAACATCCGTCGGAAAAAATCCTAGGATTTTGTTGTCGGAATGTCCGAACAAAGTCCGACCGTGTGTACGCCCTATAAGAGCCACAGGAGCGCTGGGCATGTAAAGGTGTGTAAACAGGCATTTCCAGCACAGGAAATATTATGGTACTCAGTATCAAAGGTTGTTCCTTATGATGATATTGTTTTCTTTTGCACAAACAAATTTTATTAAAAACAGCAATATCCACTCACATGAGGGTAGAAGAAATTGCGTTCAGGTCAGTTGGCTGAGCAGTAGAACTACAAGTCGCAGCGGTTCCTGCAGGGGATGTGAGATCCAGAGATGGGAAATAGCTGGTGCAGCCAGATGCAGACTTTAGTAGTAATCAGTCCAACACATATCATGTGTTTATCCTGGCGATTTCCTGGATATCAGGATAAGGGTTCCACATAAGAGGACAGGAGACGGGGGGACGTCACTGCGACCGTAGAGCCGCGCTGCCGCTCACCGCTCACTGCTGTTAATGGAGAGCCGACAAGGATTATCCTGAAGACCTAGTAGACGAAGCATTTAATTATTACGCTAAAGGCAAACCAGCCAAAAAAGAAAAAGAGAGAACAGATCACTCTACCAGGTTCTTAACCACCTTCAATTTCCAGTACAAAAAAATGGAGAACATACTTAAAAAACATTGGACTATTCTACTGCAGGACCCACTTCTCAAAAACTCCCTCCCACCCACACCAAGAATCACTTATCGTAAGGCCCCTAGTCTTAAAAATAAGATTGCCCCGAGCAAACTGCCTGTGGACATGCCCATCTCCAATCTCACCACCCTGATACCACTGATCGGTATGTATCAGTGCAAAAAAGTTTGCTGCAAAACCTGTATGTTTGTCGAACACGGCAAAAAATCTTTCCAATCTAAGGGCAGAACCTTCACATTGGAACATTTCTACAATTGTTCATCCAACTTCGTTATATATTGCCTCACCTGCCCCTGTGGGTTAATCTATGTCGGGCGAACTATCTGCCCACTGAGGCAGCGTTTCGGCCAGCATCGACGGCTCATTGAGGGTGGAAAGGACAAACATAGCGTCCCTCGGCATTTTGCCGAACACCACAACAAGTCCACTACGGGTCTATCAGTATGGGTTATAGAGCAAATTCCCAAACATATGTCAGAAGCTGAACGTTTCAAAAAGTTATGCGCCAGAGAGACTTTTTGGATATATTCCCTAGATGTACTCTCACCTGGCGGCCTAAATGAAGGGATAGAGATATCCACTGTCCTGTAAACTATCCTCTTCACAATAAAAAGTCATCATGATTTTCACACACCTTATTGATGAGCATATATACACACACATGCAGCTGCCTTTAATTGTTGTTGCTTGCTTACCAATATGTTCATATATAAAGATAGGGGTACTATTTATACGAATAACCCATTTTTATATCCCTTGCTGATGTTTTTTCTTCCACACATATACACGCTCATATAACTTTACCACTATTGTTTACCGCAGGTTCTATTTCTCTATTCTAAATCTTGGGGGTGGTGGGCTCGATTGCTCCTATAGTAAGCATTGACTACTGTGTTCCCCCCCCTTAGTTTTCTCCCTCCCCCCCCCCCCCTTCCTTTCCCTCCCCTCTTTTTTACCTTCCCTACCCTTACCCCCCTGACCCTACCCCCTTTTTTCCCCTGTTTTTTTTTTCTCCTTCCCCCCCCTCCCCCCTCTCCTCCCCTATATATTTTTTCCCCCCATTCGATTTGTCTGTGTGTGCATACATGAATGCACACTCACACAACCTCTCCACCTCTATACATTCCCCATATGATCTTGTACGCATGCGTACCTGCCTATACATGCATTTGCATCCTGTGCGTGTGTAGATATTTTATTTTTTAAAAACCTCCCCCCTCTTTTTTCATGCTCAAGCCCCCCTATCTATTTATTATTTATTTGCATATTTACTGTACTTACACATTCTAAGGTCTACCTATTGTCTAAACATACTATATTATATATCATATATAGCCCACCAGCAATAATGATTTCCCATTTAACGAATCATGTATTTGCTTTTCTAGTTGTCTTTTAATTATTGCATGATATTCTCATTTTATTACATATTTGGTTCTCATGCCCATTAATGTTTATTTTTATTTCTACCAATTATATATATTTTTCATTGTTTCATCTATCTAAAATGATTATCCTTTCACCTCTATTGGTGCTTGCTGTAATAACGGTCTTTTAACTATGTTGCTGTAAGGTTCTTATTCCCCCTGTTGTTAAATGCTGCCCAATACGCATATTCTGCATGTCTCTTGGACTTCCTGGCCCCGCCCCCTGCCCGCCCCCCCCGGACTATTTAAACCCAGCGAGTCTTCCCTATCCCCTATGCTTGATAAAGGAATGCGGCCATTCTACCATCAATGGCAAGCCGATTCAGAAACGCGTCGCACTAATGTGACGTCATCACCGGGTGCCACGCTCTGTTTGCCTTCCAAGCCTCGCTGTGATCTCTCACACGGCCGGCCGTGTTACAGCTTAGAGGCTCTCCATTAACAGCGGTGAGCGGCAGCGCGGCTCTACGGTAGCAGTGACGTCCCCCCTGTCTCCTGTCCTCTTATGTGGAACCCTTATCCTGATATCCAGGAAATCGCCAGGATAAACACAGGATATGTGTTGGACTGATTACTACTAAAGTCTGCATCTGGCTGCACCAGCTATTTCCCATCTCTGGATCTCACATCCCCTGCAGGAACCGCTGCGACTTGTAGTTCTACTGCTCAGCCAACTGACCTGAACGCAACTTCTTCTACCCTCATGTGAGTGGATATTGCTGTTTTTAATAAAATTTGTTTGTGATATATATTCAGAGGCGCCCCTTTCCTTGTTATTGTTCTAGCTTGCTGGATCCCGCTTTTGGCTCCATCGGTGGCTGCCCTGACTGACCTACATTTATATCCTTCTAACATATATGCATGAACATTTGCATGCATTTTTCTCGTTTATTTTAAACTTCTGGACTAATTGGTTTTATTGAAGGTAATTGTGCTCTGCGCCTTTTTACTTGTTTTGTTTTCTTTTGCTAAAACTATTGTTCAGCAAGTACCATAATTTGTTAAAGTGCCTCTGCTGTTGTGCTTAGCACATTTGATTTCCAGTGTACCACAAACGTACCAAGGATTCCACCCCCCAGGCGCTGGGGACTCCAGTCATGCCTCCACACTGTCATCCTCTCCGGAGATACCTGACATGGCACGCCAGGGTGAGTCATTGGAAGCAATTGGTGGTGCAACTGCTTCTCACACTTCAGATGTGACTGAAGATGCATTCTCCTCTGCCCTGTTGGGCTTAGAAGGAAGATTAGCAGCTTTAATCGCATTCTCCATCCAAAAGGATAGGAGGCATGCTAGATCCCCCCTCCCCACCTCAAACCCCCTTTTTCCAAGGGAACAGTGGGCACAGGATGAGGTGTTATCCTCAGGTGATCACGGGGGAAAACAAGCCAAAATTTTCCTCTGTGGAGGAGACAACAGTTGATGAACCTTATGCAACCTCACAATCTGACAGATTAATGGTACAAACTCTTACAGAGATGGTTCATTCCACTTTTTATACTACTCCTAACAGAGTAAGCTGAAGGTCCAGGTCCCTTCTTTGTTTTTTTTTAAAAAAAAAAAAAACCTTTTTACAGTGCTTATTTATGCTGAATGGGATCATCTGGATAAGCATTTTTTCCCTCCAAAGAGTTTCTCAGTTCTCTATCATGGAGGAAAAATTCACAAAGTTTGGAAAGTACCAGCAGTAGACGCTGCGATTTCCAGCATCAAGATGCATAATTGCTTAAGCATCCAACAGATAAGGGGTTGGAATTTTTTTGTTAAAATCCACCTACCAATGGCGCTTTGTTTCGCCATAGATGCCAAAAAAAAACCTATCCACCAGACGTCGCGCCTTGCGCTTGTTCTAAAACACATGCTTAGGACCCTGTGGTTAAAAGGGTTGGTCAGCAGAAGCATCTTGCAAAAAAGGGGTGTCTGACTAGTTTCCCTTTTCATTGGGGAAGGTTTGGTGAAATACATCCAAATGATTTCTAGCAGTAAAGCTCTTTTGTCCAGTAGAAGGTATAAATGTCCTTTTATTTAAAGTGAAGCCACAACAGCTCACAGGTTAAGTACTCTGACGGCCAGTGCAGCCATGGGAGACTTCCTGACAGACATGGGTTCAGATCCACATGTCGGCGTTCACTAGTGAAGGAGACACTCCTCACAGGTTAACTACTCTGACGGCCAGTGTAGCCATGGAAGGCTTCCTGAAAGACGTGGGACCTCGTCCTCATGTTGGCTCCTTGTGACCTTGGTCAAGCCACTTAAACAGATTCCTTCCCCTGCGCAGGGGCAGCTGCCTCTAGGCAGCGGTGACGGCCTCCACCGTCAGACTCTAGGGTATGATTTCCAAGAAATACTGTTCAGATCTGTGCGACTTCAAGGTAGTCCCTGCACTACTTTGGTACCACTTTGATGCGACTTGAGGTCCATAAACCTCTAGAATGCACAGGCATTGTTTCCTGTAGCGTCAAAATCGCGCCCCGATGTATTCTCGGCGGCAAAGGATCACAGTAAAATCACGCAACTTTGGGGTTGCAATAGTGGAAACTGAACCTAAGAGGAGAAAATATTCAGCCCCTGTATACATGATTGAGGATACGTTTTTCCTCCGCCCTGTAGGGCCTAGAAGGAAAATTAGTGACTTTAATCACATCCGCTATCCAAGCATGAGAAGCGTGTTAGACCCTCTCCCCCACCTGAGATCCCTTATCAAGGGAACAGTGGGTAGAGGATGAACGATTACCCTCAGGTAATCGGGAAGAAAGGCAAACCGAGTACTCCTCTGCAGAGGAGACAACTAGAGTTGAACTTTTTTTGAGCCTCGCAATCTGAGAAATTGCTGGTACAAACCTCTTACAGAGATGATTTGTGCCTCTTTCAAGCTACCTCCAGTAGAGTCAGCTGATAGTTCTGTTTTTTCTTAGGTTCCTTGGAACCTTCGCTGCCTTTTTCATGCGTTTCCTGTACATGTACAGAGCCACGCAGAAATTCAACAGATCCATTCTAGATCTAAAAGAATCTAAATCAGTTCCTGAAGATCCGCTCCTTTCTATGGAGTCGATCAAGTCAGTAGTTTCTATCCTGCAAGGAGGAAAACTTCTGTCTCCTATCGGCATCAGGGATGCATATCTGCATGTCCATATATTTCCCACTCACCAAAGGTTTCTGCGGTTTGAAGTAGAACAGCAGCATTTCAGTTTATAGCCTTGCTCTTCGGGCTAGCTACAGCACCTCGAGTGTTCACAAAGGTGCTAGCCCCACCTGTAGCCAGGTCAAGGGCACAGGGCTTAAACAGTCTTGGCATACCTAGACGATCTATTGCTAATAGACCAATCGCTGTTCGGAGTAAGGTGTATGCATTACAATCAGTTACCTGGAAAGGTCTGGGTTGCATTCTCAACCTAGTAAAATCTCCATTAAAATCGCTAAAAAAGGGATGCAGTATTTGGGTCTGATCATAGATACAGCCCAGAAAAAGGGTCTTCTTGCCCAGAAAAAAAAAAAACACCACTCTATAAAAGAGTTGGTGCGGATGGTCAGGTCAAAAGGAGGTCCCTCCATTTGCCTTTGCATGAGGTTGTTAGAAAGGATGGTGGCTTCATTCGAAGCAGTTCCCTTTGCCCAGTTCCATTTGAGAATGTTGCAAAACAGTATTCCATTTTTTTGGAACAAAATGATCCAAGCTTTGGACTTGTCAATGCGGCTGTCCCCAAGGGTGTCCCAAAGCCTCAATTGGTGGTTACTAAAGAATGTCCTAAAGGTTAAATACTTCAAACCACTTTTCTGGAAAGTGGTAATGACAGAGAAGACAACTGTCCAAGTGTTCAAGAACCGAAAGAGCCTTGCCCATCAACATCCTAGAGATTCAGGCAGTGCGTCTGGCTCTAAAAGCCTGGACTTCCAGGTTGAGAGATTGTCCCGACAGGATCCAATCTGTCAATGCCACGGCTGTGGCCTATATCAACCACCAAAAGGGGCACCAAGAATCTCTCAGTGCAGAGAGAAGTGAACCATATTCTAACTTGGGCAGAAAGAAATATTCAGTGCCCATCGGCAGTCTTCATTCCGGGAATAGAGAATTGGCACACGCACTACATGTGCCGCCAGCAGATTATTCCCAGGGGAATGGTCTATTCACCCTGACATGTTTCGGGCTGTTTGTCAAGGATGGGGGACTCCAGATGTAGATCTTCTAGCATCCAGTGCAACAAAGTTAGTCAACTTTGTGTCCACAACAAGGGATCCATTCGCATGCAGAACAGATGCGTTGGTGATACTGTGGGATCAGCTTTTACTGATCTATGCATTTCCCCCTATTCAGTTGCTGCCTCAACTTCTTTGCAGGATCAAGCTGGAAAAAAAAAAACGAAAATTCTGGCAGCACCAGCATGGCCCAGAAGGTCATGGTATGCAGAGGTCGTAAAGATGGCAGTGGGGGATCTGTGGTCCCTTCCACAAAGGCCAGACCTTCTCTCACAGGGGCTGATATTCCATCCTACTTTATGAATGCTAAATTTAACGGCCTGGCTATTGAGACCCACATTCTGAAGAAATGTGGGCTTTCCAGGGCAGTTATTTCTACTTGAATTAATGCTAGGAAGCCAGCTTCTAGAACTATATATTATAGAGTCTGGAAAGCTTATGTTTCCTGGTGTGAATCCAGGGGTTGGCCCACTCGGAGATATATATATTATAGGCAGAATTCTTGCCTTTCTACAAGTAGGCGTAGAGATGAAGTTGGCCCTGAGTACTATTAAGGGCCAAGTCTCAGCCTTATCAATTTTATTTCAAAGACCACTTGCTACGCATTCTTTAGTCCGGGGTTTCATGCGAGGAGTGATGCGGATTAATCCGCCAGTTAAATCACCCTTAAGCCCTTGGGACTTGAATTTAGTTTTGTCAGTGTTACAAAAACCGCCATTCGAACCATTACAGCATGTTCCCTTAGTTCTTCTGACTAGGAAGCTGATATTTTTGGTTGCTATATCCTCAGCAAGGAGGGTTTCAGAATTGGCTGCTCTTTCCTGTAAAGAGTCATTTTTGGTTATTCATGAGGACAGAGTGGTGTTGAGCCCTCGTCCAGGTTTTTTTACCAAAAGTGGTCTCAGGTTTCCACCTGAACAAGATATTGTCCTGACGTTTTTTCCAAAACCATGTTGGTTTTTCATGAGGACAGAGTAGTGTTACTCCCTCGTCCAGGCTTTTTGCCAAAAGTGGTTTCAGGCTTTCATTTAAATGAAGATATTGTCCTGACATAGTTTTTTCCAAAACCATGTTCCAAAGAAGAAAAGTCACTACATTGTCTTGATGTGGTGAGAGCAGTAAAGATCTATTTAAAGAAAACTGCCCAGATTTGTAAGACTGATGTCTTATTTATTCTGCCAGAGGGTCCTAAAAAAGGACAGGCAGCGTCAAAATCCACTGTGGCTAAGTGGATTCGGCAGGTTATAATTCAAACTTATGATTAAAGTGAAAGATTCCCCCTTTTCAAGTTAAGACGCACTCTACCAGAGCGGTTGGTGCTTCTTGGGCAGTGCGTCACCAGGCCTCCATGTCTCAGATCTGCAAGGCCGTGACTTGGTCTTCAGTGCATACATTTACAAAATTTTATCAAGTAGATGTAAGATGGAATGAGGATATCGCCTTCGAGCGCAGTGTGCTGCAGGCAGCAGTATAATTCCTCAAGGTCTAGGGGTAACCTACGGGTTGTGTCTCCCTCCCCTCAAGTAGCATTGCTTTGGGACATCCCACCAAGTAATTACTTGAGGCACTGTGTCCTATGATGTACGATAAAGAAAATAGGATTTTTAAAACGGCTTACCTGTAAAATCCTTTTCTTGGAGTACATCATAGGACACAGAGCTCCCGCCCCTCTGTTTTATGGGGTGAGAGTATATTGCTTATATTGCTTGGCTACAAAAACTGAGGACTCCTGGAAGGAGGAGGGGTTATATAGGGGAGTCAACTTCCTGTATTGGTTATACCAGTGTCAACAACTGAAGGTAGGCCCATAACTCACCAAGTAATTACTTGAGGCTCTGTGTCCTATGATGTACTCCAAGAAAAGGATTTTACAGGTAAGCTGTTTTAAAAATTCTATTTTTATCAGCTCCATAGTAGTGCTTTACCCCAAACACCCCCTAAAATGTTTTGAAATGTGATTTGTGCTTTAAATTCAGGGAGAGTGCCAGAGGCTTTTTTGGGGGGGGGTCCCCAAATCATTTCGAACCCTCCCTCCCCTAACTGCTAAGTCAGCTGATACCAATTCTCTATCTATCCTCAATCATCTATCTGCTGACTTTGACAAACCCATACACACTATAGCCATCTCTTTTGTGCTCGGATTTATGGATGAATTCCCCAAAGCATGTATTGCAAGGGCCTGCCTGTATACTTTCAAATTGTACTGTTTAAAGTTTTTTTATACTATTATTATCTTGATAGGTAATAGCAGAATGTCCAAATGTGCTCAAATGTGTACAATGTGTATTTAGATCTTTGTATTATGACACTTCTTACCTGTCCAGTGGGCTGCCAATAGTGTAACTAAGGAGGGGCTGTTCAAAGTAATACCCATTATTTAGGCATTCATCTCTCAATGAAGTGGAGAGGGTTACCTGTCCAAGAGTTCCCCCCCCCCATGATGTTAGAAATGGCCCATGAGAGGGGGGAGGGGGAATCTGATAGTTGTACCTTATACTTTGGTCTTTAAAAACTCCCTCCAATAAATGTTATCTTGATGTTGGCCAAGAATGTTTGTGTCTTATCAGCTTTCCCTGTTGATGTGCAAAATGACTAATTTCTTTTTTTTGTTTGACTCCACAGTTTCCTTCCACGCCACAGGAATGGCAGACTGTGGCCTCCCACTTTGCCCAGCGGTGGGACTTTCCTAACTGCGGAGGGGCAATTGATGGGAAACACGTCTACATCGTCCCACCACCCAACTCGGGGTCATACTATTATAATTGCAAGGGGTTCAATAGTATTGTGATGTTGGCGGTGGTGTCGGCTACTTACGAGTTCCTGTATGTGGACGTGGGGAAGAATGGCCGGATGTCCGATGGTGGAGTCATCGCCCAGACGGAGTTCTACAGGCGTCTCCAGAATGGCAGCATGGACTTGCCACCTCCAGAAGACAATGTGGAAGGACTCCCATTCGTCTTCGTTGCAGATGAATCGTTTGCGCTGGGGGACCATCTTATGCGGCCATTCCCAATGAGGACCCTTACCCCAGACCAGAGGGTTTTTAATTACCGGCTGGCCAGAGCCAGAAGAGTGGTGGAGAACACGTTTGGAATCATGGCCAGCCGGTTCCGCCTATTTCTTACACCCATACATATGGCGGAGTATAAACTGAATCATATAATCCTGGCGTGCTGTGTTCTACACAACTTTTTACGGCAACATTCTGCCAACTATGCTGGCTCAGTTGGGCCTGAGGCTGGAATTCAAAATGAACCAACCCTGACGGCGCTTGAAAGTGGCCATCCTGGCTTGCCCCCCCTGAGTGCCCATGATGTCCGGCTAAGATATCTTGAATTCTTTGCAGGTAGGGGGGCTATCAATATGCCAGACAATGTCTGAAACCTTTTTCAAATAAAAAAAAAAATAACTACTCAAATATTTGGTGACATTTACTGCTTGTCTTTCTTTTAGCTGACCCTGACAGAAATGTCGTGATTGTGTAACCTTACAAAGCACTGTTGGGTGTTATTTACTAAAGGCAAAGACACTTTGCACTACAAGTGCACTTGAAACTGCACTTGTAGTGCAAAGTGGATTTGCCCTTAGGAAATAATCCCCATTGTCACAGTAAACACCAATTAGAGCACAACAAAAGTGTTGGAGCGTTGAAACAATAATCCACACATTCTTGATTATCAATCTTTTTAATACCAGCACAATCATATGTGCATTTGTAAAAGGTTTTTAAAACAAACCAACATGTTTGTTGTATAACAATTTTTGGGGTCACATTAGAAAAAGTAGAAATGTCCAATTAAGATAAAACAGGCATGTTTAAAACCAACAAGAAAGACAAAATATCGTACTTACAAAGTTCACATTTGGCAGAACTTGAAGGCAATATCAGACATGAGTATTTACAAACTGTGTTTGATATTGCGTTCAGATGAGGTGAAGTCACCCCAGGAAAAGCCAAATTTTGAAGATGCACACAAATTTCCGAATGTCAACATGTGCTACCTGCCATCACGGGGGATCAAGGGACGTGTTTTGGGGGTGCAACCCCTTCCTCACAGCTACTTTATTATTGAGGAAGGGGTTGCACCCCCAAAACGCCTACATTGATCTCCCATGATGGCAGATAGCACATGTTGACACACTGTGTGCACCTTCAAAATTTGGTTTTTCGGCAATTTGTCCAAAAATGTCAATTTTTAGCACACACAAAACCAAAGGAATTTTAAACTCTCCCTAAAACATCAATGATGATCTTCATTTTCAGTTGAACAACATTGATATTTTTCAGGATGTTTTCCAAGTCCCTATTACACCCCATGATCTCCCCGATCAGGATCTGTGTACTTTCCGAGGTGAAATGCCCTGAATACACAACATCACGATCAACTAAAAAGATAGAAACAAAAACACACCATGTATTATAAATCTGCTGGCATCCATCTCTTACCTGAGCTTGTGGTCGCAGACACTCACCTGATGTGGTGACAATTTCTTCCTTGTCTTCCTCCTCCTGTTCTGCTTGGCTTGGGTGGATTTCCCCTTCTTCCAGAGGTGGGGGGTCTGTGGTCTCCTCGGATGAGGGGTGTCCTCCAAGTCTTTGATCCCCTATGATAAAAAAAATAGGTATACTTAGCACACAGATATTTGATGGCAGAAATAGGAATATGAAACATTGTTTGGAAGTGGGGTACAATTGGCTACATTCCAAGATGTAGAATTTTTATTGTCCTTTGTCAAGCTTCAATACTTTACCTGTTTTGTACAAGCTTCACAGATGGAGAAACCCCTATAGTATCCACTGGAGCACCTGTGTGGGACCCCCTAATAAAAAGGGTGTTCTTGTGTCCCACACTAGTTCTCCAGCGTCCAGATGTGAAAACTGCTGAGTGTCCTCTCCTTACACAGAATCTAGTTTGCATTTCATTCTAGTTACAAACCCATCTAGACAACCAAATTATTTTCAGACAAGTAGGCCAAAAAAAATTTTGGCAAATGCATATGGCCAAAACAATGGTGTTTTCTAGGCCGAACAAACAATGTTTTATACGAACGAATAATGTGCCCATGAACATGACAGTTGCCTTTTGAAACTGGATAACAGTTAAGAAAAGCACATGGAGCAGCACGAACGTAATAAACCTAAAGAATAGGAACACAGGACAACTACTTACTTTTTTGCAGCACTCTCCAGATCTTTCAGTACTGCTCGTGCTCTCTTAATTTCAGGTCCGACCACCGCTTCCTGAGCTGATCTTTCGATCGTCGTACCCCAAAATTCCGGTGCAGACTCTTGACCACTTTCACCATGATCTTGGCCTTTCTGACATTGGGGTTGGGGTAAGGTCCATACTTCCCGTCATAGTCGGCCTTCTTCAGGATGTCCACCACCTCCAACATCTCCCCAAGGTACATATTCGATGCCTTCAATCTTCTCCTTCTGGATCGGGACGTTTCAGGCTCCAGGCTTTCCTCCCTCTCCTCCTCGTTGCTGTAATTAGCACGCACCTGTTGTGTCTCCGCCATGTGCTCTTTCCCCACTGCGCCGAACGAGAAGGGGTGGGGAATACACTAGAAAGAACATCAGGGGCGGGCGGAGTTACACGCATGCGCAGTGTCTACAAAGCGTAACACGCATGTGTAGTACGTACGATCTGTGAGCGGAGCAAGGAGTATCGGAGGCGCCGATCGTGATAACGAAGGTAAGAGCAAAACTTGGGCCTATACTGCTTCTAGATTTAGGCCTATATTGTAACAAGATTAGGAGAGTTTTGCCTGACATTAGGGTTTGTCTTGTGTTGTGTCTTGCAGATAAAATGGATGGCTTCAATGACCACAATTTCCTCCCCCTGTTCATAGACAATACAGGTAGCTGCCCTGTCTGTGGCAGGTGAAACATCCACATTACAATAATAAACAAAAGAGGCAGGCAGCGCTGGAGAAACTGCTGGAGTTGGTGAAGCCGGTGGTCCCCACAGCAACCATCCCCTATTTAAAAGCCAAAATTGGTGGCCTGAGGAGCACTTATCTAAGGGAGCGCAAGAAGGTCACAGATTCCCAGAGATCCGGAGCTGCAGCAGATGACGTTTATGTCCCCAGGCTGTGGTACTATGAGAGACTGCGATTTCTGTCAGACCAGACTGAAGTCAGGGAATCCCTCTCCACTCTTCCTTCCACTCTTCCTTCCACCCAATCTTCCACCCCAGCTGAGGCTTCCGATGTCCAACCTGGAACTTCCAGCCAGGAAGAAGTGGAGGAGCCCAGATGGAGTCAGGTATAGCATTCTTCTACAGATTTCTGGTCAATAAATAAATGATGTTTACTAGATGTTATTATTGATGACTAATTGCTGATTTAATACAGTTTTTTACATATCAATAGACAGTAGTGGGCAAAAATATTTGAGACAAGAATGAAAAATGCTGGGCTCAGAAGGATAGTCTGTTATATTTGTTACCATTCAATTTGCAACAGTCATGAGATGAAAATTCTGTGTGATTGATGAATAAAAAACTAAAACGATGTCCCTTTTTCATACACAGGAAGACCTCAGCCAGGACGAGGCCGTGGAATGTGGCAGCCAGGAGGAGGCGGGGGTAAGTGGCAGCCAGGAGGAGGCGGGGCTAAGTGGCAGCCAGGAGAAGCCTTAGCCCAGTAGGAGCCTGACCGAATCGCAGGTCCCTCCCCTCCGCCTTCCATACAGAAGACCCAGGAAGGGGAGTCACGTGCAGGATTCAGCGCTCAGGCTCATTCAGGAGGCTTCTGCGTCCCTCAGAGCCTTAACTACTCCTGAAGAGGCCTTTGCCTGCATGGCTGCCACCAAACTGCAGGGCATGCAGGAGGGTCAACGCCAGCTGTGTGAGGACCTTCTTTAGAAAGTCCTAACTAAGGGGGTGATTGGCGAAATCACACCCAATACCCACCTGAGTGAGTTGGACTATTCTCCTCCTCCTCCTGCCACAACTACACCACCACAGCCACAGTGTGGAAGGAAGTGTGGAAGGAAGACTAGAGAGTGAAGGCCCTGGGTTCAGTCTGGTCTGGCAAAAGATGCAGTCTTTTGTATGACCACAGCCTGGGGACACAGATGTCGTCTGCTGCTTTCAGGATCTCTGGGACTTCCGGACCTGACTGCACTCCCTTAGATATGGACTCCTCAGCCCACCAATTTTGCAGTAAAATAATTGATGTGTGCCCTGGGGGCAAAAAGGCTTCGCCAATTTCTGCTGTTTCTCCAGCGTTGCCTCCCTCCTTGTTTGGTTCTGAGCCCTTAATAAAGGAAATGTTGTTTCAGTTATACTTGCCTATGTGTGTTTTCAATCAAAAAGGACAGTTTGTTTGTGAGGAGGCAGGTACATTTCAACAATACAATGTGAAATTAACAAGGGACACCAACACCAAACAATCTCCTTGAGATTAAATAATACAAGTTATCAATGGTGTTGTGGTAACTTGACACACAAAACACACACACAAATATTCTGGAGTAAAACCCAAAAAAACAAAAAAAAACCATCAGCCTTGAAAAAAATACAAAACAAAACTAAAAAAAAATCAGCCATGAAAAAAATACAATACAAAACAAAACTAAAACAACAAAAAAGAAATTTGGTCAGATGTGAAAAATCAAAATATATTGAGGGAATCACGATAAATAATAAAGAAAGAAGTTTGTGAGAAGTCTGTGTGAATATGAGCAGCAAAACTACTACATTGCAGCCTGACGAAAGTTCTCTATCCATTCCGAATGCTAATTTTACCAGACCGAGCTGTTCCGTCTCGGAATTTCTTCTGAGCACTTTGTGCGTCGGAATTGTCCACACACGGTCGGAATTGACGCCATCGGATTTTGTTGTCGGAAAATTTTATAGCCTGCTCTCAAACTTTGTGTGTCGGAAAATCCGATGGAAAGAGTCCAATGGAGCCTGTTCTGACTCAACTACAAGGCAATAAACGTTATCTTCAGCTTCACATAGAGCTTACATGACCTGGTGATCTATTTATCCCTTGCATCAATTCAGACAGCTTAACTCAATGGATAACTCACTGTATGGAAAGACAGACGATGAATCCTCTCGAATGTTCCGTTTAATGATGGGTATCCATAGGTAGAAAAACGTTGCAGTTGTAAGCCACATGTAAAGATGTTACAGCAATGAGGTATACTGTGCACAATGTATCAGAGAGAGGAAGGGGAGGAGAATATACAGAACTACGGTGAGAGAAAGAGTTCAGATAGACAGAGGGAACAGATCTTAAAGACACAGAGCATAATAAATCACATAGTGTAACACAACACTCCCCGTCTGAAATCTTTAGATTTCATAACCATAAACAAATTATATATATATATATATTCAAAAAGTCCAATACTGTTAAATGTCCTGGAACCCGTAATGAAAAACATGCAACGAGCAAGTATAAACATAAGTCCAACAGGATAGAAGAACATGTAGTCCGACGTATGACGTCTTCAAAGAATTCCAAAGTTCAGAGTAGAACCTGTTGATAGCAGCAATGTACTCCCCGCCGTGCCAACAGCATGGCTAGTCCTTGCATAAGTCACTCACCTGGCAAAAGGAGTACTAACTCAGTAATTGGTTGAGTGAAGGTTCGTGTGCATCCTCTTAACTTGTGGCACTTGACGCATCTGAAGAGCAAGGAGGAGACACACCTTTTCATACCAATGATCCACAAGCCAGCTGACCTGATGGCACCTTCTCTAAACTGACATCCTTTATGATGTACCAGTTCATGGTGATGACGAACCAGGAGGGTAGTAACATGATGTTGACCTGGTATGAATATTGGATTCTGTTCTTTGCTGCATAAGTCGGATTTCGTTATACGGCCACCAACTTTCAGCAGCTGATTGCCGTCAACTACAGGGTTTAGATTGAAGAGAGAACTGTTTTTAGACAATTCAGTTCCATTTCTGATTCTCTCGAATTCCTCCTGATACACCTCTTGTTGCACACAATGGATAATTACCTCTTCTGCGTGTGAAATATCTGCTGCTGTAAAGTGTCCAGAACATCTGTGCCAACCACGACAATTTAGGGTTCTTCCTAAAGCTCCGAGCAATATGAATTAGGCGAGCGATGGCTCTTACAGCAGATGACCAGGTGGAAAAACGCTCAAAGCGGTGTGACCGCAGCTTCTGTTTTGTATTTACAGAAGTGTGGAGTGAGATGTTCACAGTTCTTATTTCCTTATCTTCAGGACTTACTAACCCATAGGTGTTGTCAGTAGGGGGTGAGTAGGAGTCCTCACACAAAAACCTTGGAGGTAACAGCCATAAGCTGTCCTGAAGAACATCAGATGACACGGCTCTGGTCCCACAGTCAGCTGGATTGAGTTCAGTGGGAACGTAATGCCATTGACTTGGTAGGGAGAATCTCTTAATACGTTCAACCCTGTTGCTGACATACACATGAAACTGTTTTGTTTAGTTGTATATGTAACCAAGTACTACCTTACTATCTGTATAGAAGGTGAAAGAATCAATTCTAGTGTCCATTTCACTTCGTATGACTTTGGCAATTTCTACTGCTAGCACGGCTGCACGAAGTTCAAGTCTTGGTATGGTATGTGCAGGTTTGGGAGTGAGTTTTGCCTTGCCTAGAACAAAACTACAGTGTGATTCCCCATTCATTTCAGAGCTCTTCAAATAGGCTACAGTAGCAATAGCTTCAACTGATGCATCGGAGAAAATATGAATTTCCCTCCGGTAAACAGTTGAAATAGAACCTGGAACATAGCAACGGGAAATCTGAAGTTTTTCTAGTGACTTCAAAGAATGTCTCCACCTTTCCCACTTGTGTTGATTCTCACTAGGTAAGGGAGTATCCCAGTCTATGTTCTCAGTAGATAACTGTCTTAGCAGAATCTTACCTTGAATGGTAACTGGAGCAAGGAAACCGGGTGGGTCATAGATGCTATTCACCACCGACAGGACGCCTCTCTTAGTGAAGGGTTTGTCACAAGTTGACACTTGGAAGGTGAACGTGTCTTGTTTGATGTTCCACAACAAACCCAGACTTCGCTGTACAGGAGGCACATCTGTACCCAAATCAAGGTTTTTTAGACTAGTGGCATAGTCCTCAGAGTGAAAGGCATTCATAAGTTCCTGGCTGTTGGATATAATCTTGTGCAGTCTAAGGTTTGCTGTAGCCAGCATCTCCTTTGTTCTGGTGAGGAGATCAATCGCTTCTTTAGTGGTTGGAAAAGACTTGAGTGCGTCATCAACATAGAAGTTTCTTTCAACAAACTGACGAGCATCAGATCCCTATTCTTCTTCTCCAGTCTGAGCTGTTCTCCTTAGCCCATAAGTTGCCACTGCAGGAGAAGGACTGTTACCAAAGACATGTACCTTTATTCGAAAGTCTATAACTTCCTTGTGGATGTCATTGTCTTTGTGCCATAGAAACCTGAGGTAGTTTCTGTTGTCTTCTCTGACAATCAAGCAGTGAAACATCTGTTGAATGTCTGCCATAACTGCTACAGGCTCTTGTCTGAAGCGAATCAAGACTCCTATTAGACTGTCGTTCAAGTTAGGCCCTGTAAGGAGCATGTTGTTGAGAGAAACACCTTCATGCTGAGCACTGGAATCAAAGACAACTCTGATTTGGTCTGGTTTACGTGGGTGATACACGCCAAAGGATGGAAGGTACCAGCATTCTTCTCCCTCCTTTAGTGGGGGTGCAGGCTCTGCATGATCTCTGTCAAATATATTTTGCATAAAGTCCACAAAGTGTCTTTGCATCTCTGGTTTCCTGCTTAAGTTTCGTTTTAAGGAGGAGAATCTACTGATGGCCTGTTGCAAGTTGTTGGGCAGTCTCTCTCTTGGGAGATGAAAAGGTAGGGGTGCTACCCAGTTATTGGCGTCGTCTTGAAAGAACTCATTGTCCATTACCTTGATGAATTCTTTGTCTTCAGTTGAAGGAGCCAGTATGTCATCTTCACTGGTTGTATTAAACACTGTAGAGCCTAAGTCGTCATTGTGGCAGGAGAAAGGGCTTGTGTTACCTGAGATACCATGTTGCCATCCGTGGCTGGCTATCTTCTCTTTCACCCAGTAGTGATGTGGGCATGGCTCAAAGTAAGTGTTTCGGCCATTTGGCAGAACATTTGTCTTGAATGACGAAATGTTGGTAGGTCTCTTCATATTGCCTATACAGACGTTGCCTATGATGACCCACCCTAGATCCATGCGCTGAGCAAATGGGGCATCTGGGGGTCCACTGACTTGTCTGTGTACCTTGTGAATTCTTAGAATGTCTCTTCCTAACAGAAGAAGGATTTGAGCATCTTTGTCAAGCGGCGGTATCTCATTTGCTATTACCTTCAGGTGAGGGTGATGGAAAGCAGCAGCTGGAGTAGGGATTTCTTCCCTGTTAGCAGGTATCTGATTGCACTCGACAAGTGTAGGTAGGGGTAATTGCAAGTTACCTTTGAGAGAAGATACCATGAGTCCATGAGCCCTTCTTCCAGAAATCTCTGTAGTTCCACTACAGGTACCCAAGGTGTAAGGATGAGCTTCGCCTTTTATTTCAAATAGATTAAACAGTTCTGATTTTGCAAGCGATCTATTGTTCTGATTGTCTAAGATAGCATAGGCTTTTAGAGTCTTTTCTGGTTGGTCCTTGTGGTATATGTTCACCAAGCATATTTTAGCACAGGACTTATCGCAGCGGTCTTCTCCACAAATTTCAGTGCAGGATGAAGAAATTGTGGTAGAATTAGGCACTTGGTCTGTATTCTTCCCGCCATGCGTTAACCTGGGAAGAGAGTTAGCAGGTTGTGCAGAGCTGGGCTCAAGCGGATGTAGGGCTTGCACATGCTCTTCGGAGCCACACTCTATGCACTTGATGGATACATTACAGTCCCTTGAAAAATGTTCAGTAGAAGCACAGCACCTGAAACATACCCTAAATGTCTTTAAAAGCTCCTTACGCTCTTCAAGAGGCTTTTTCCTGAAGCCAATACATTTTTTGAGGGGGTGTGGCTTCTTGTGAATGGGACACTCTCTGTTAGGGTTTTCAATCTTCCTACTCTGTCTGTCCATGGCCACAACTGTGGTGGGAGTGGGAAGGATGGAAGGATGTCAGTCTTTGTCACGGATACTGGGCCTCTACGGCTTCTATAGTTGCCCTGAAGACTGGTACTCTTAGGAAATGGTGAGAAGAGACTGTACTCACCGTAGCAAAAACTTGGATCATTCTTGGTCTCTGTGATTTTCCTGATGAAGTTGCAGAAGAAAGAGAATGGAGGGAAGGAAACCTTGTTCTCTTTTTTTGTATGATGATCCTAGTGCAGACCATTTCTCTTGTACACCATACGGGAGCTTGGAGACGATTGGGTTTACCCCTCTTGCAGTGTCAAGGTAACTGAGTCCAGGTAGTTTTGGGTCTGCCTTGGCTAGCTAAAGCTCAAGGAGAAGGTCACTCAATCTCTGGAACTCCTTGTTGTCCTTACCAGATATCTTTGGAAAGGTTTCCAGACGCATGAACAAGGCATTTTCTATAGCTTCTGGACTGCCATAACTTTGCTCTAGTCGCTCCCATGCAGCTACGAGGCCTGCTGTAGGATTGTCCATGAAAACTGATCTTAATGGCTTAACACGTGCAGCAGATAGAGGACCAAGCCATCTAATCAGCAGATCCAATTCTTGAGCCACTGTAATGCCGAGATCGCTGATTGCAGTTCTGAAAGCACTTTTCCAACTTCTGTAGTTCTCAGGTTGGTCATCAAAACTTGTAAGACCAGTCTTTGTGAGCTCTCTGCGAAGTATGTACCTCACAAACTCTGCTGTCTCAGTTGTCTCTGCCTTTATGTGAGATGCTGTTGGCTGAATGGTGCTGATTGCACTATCTTTGACATTATTGTTAAAGGACACAGGTAAATATGGTGCAGCAGATGCATTCAGGTGAGTTGCTTGCTTGAAGTCAGTTGTTCCAATGGTACGTTGACTCAATGCTGTACCGATGACAGGAGTTTGATGACTTGCTTGCAGCTTGCTCTGATGCTCTGCGACATAAGAAGGAAGGTTAGGTAGGCAGGCAGGAAATGCATTGGAGTGATTTTGCATGCAGGAAGTTGCTGGAACCTCTTTAACTTGGAGCTGTGAAGGAGTTTCTAAGTTGCCAGGAGCATTGGAGACAATGGAGTGTATACTGCAGTGGCTTAGGACATAGTCTTTAGTGCGTTTGAGGGGATCTTCCATATCTGCTATGTTTAGGTTGATGCTGTCTTTCTCACTTGCAGCTTCGTCTGCACTGATAGCTTGCTCTAGAACCCTTAGCCTTGCCATAGCTTCGTCATGTTTACACTGTTCATTTAAGATTTCTATAGTTGCTCTTTGACGTGCGGTCTGAAGCACTGACTCCGTTTCCAACTCTGTTCTCTTTTCTGCATATGCGACCTGCACCTTGCTGGCTTCCGCTTCAGCGCGGCCACTAATAAGTCGCTCACTGAGTGTTGAGTATCTTGAACTATGACTTCTAGAAGACCTTTTAGAATGTCTGGTGGAAACAGATCTGTGAGATGCAGTGTCCTGTAGCAGCTTTAACTTTGCTTCTGCCTTTAATTTGGTTTGCGGGATAAAACTGTCTCTTTCCAGATTAAGAGCCTTGAAATTCTTTAATTCCTCGAGTGAAAGTTCTGTGTTCATATTTTGTAAGACATTAATGAACTTGTCACTGGTAAGCTGATAGAGCTCATAAGCGATAGAGAGTTGTTTAATGGCGCCCTCTAGTGTCAGTAATTCACCTTCAACAGACACTGTATTTGATTCAGAAGCAATCTTTTCCCAAAATAGCTTCAAGCTATTAAACAATTAAGTTCTTAAGGCTTCATAATTCTCCATCACTTTCCAGGTGGGTTTGACTGAGCGTTTGGGTAAGTCAGTTGGCTCAGTGTTTTGTGTTGGAGTAGCTGTGTATTCACATTGAGAGCTGTGGTGACTCATGGCTGACACAGGCAGACAATGTCTCAGTGATAAGCAGGCAGGATCTGTGTGCTGTAATATGACACCCTGCAGCCTGGTCTCGGGTTATGAAGCTTCCATGTGCTGCAGACTTATTCTTTCTTGCAATGAGGGCAGTAAATCTTGTCTGTAACAGTACTGTATGCAGAAATCTTGTAATTAGGCTGTGGAACTCCGTTTTTCTACTGTTCTGACCCAACTACAAGGCAATAACTTTATCTTCAGCTTCACATAGAGCTTACATGACCTGGTGATCTATTTATCCCTTGCATCAATTCAGACAGCTTAACTCAATGGATAACTCACTGTATGGAAAAACAGACGATGAATCCTCTTGAATGTTCCGTTTAATGATGGGTATGAATAGGTAGCAAAACGTTGCAGTTGTAAGCCACATGTAAAGATGTTACAGCAATGAGGTATACTGTGCACAATGAATCAGAGAGAGGAAGGGGAGGAGAATATACAGAACTACGGTGAGAGAAAGAGTTCAGATAGACAGAGGGAACAGATCTTAAAGACACAGAGCATAATAAATCACATAGTGTAACACAACAGTGTTTACCCTCCAGAGCTTCCAATACCAAGCTGCAGAGTGGATCTTCTTGTTGATCTCTCCTGAGATCTTTCCTTGATAACTTAGGTAAACCCTCTGCAGCAATCTGGGAGACATTACAGTAATACCTGGGTACTCCTGCTGTAGTCACTCCAATCTCTTCAGCTCTGGCCCCACCTTTCTCCTGCTTTTCTGCTCCTTCACAAAGGGCTCTTACCCCTTCGGGGGGCAAGTTGAGTCCAATCCTCTTGAGAGCTCAGGGGACTGTGGGGTCTTCTTGACAGCGCATCTGCATCTCTGTGGCTCACTCCCGGTCTGTATTTCAGGCTGAAGGAAAAGGTTGAGAGAGCAGCCAACCACCTGTGGCATCCAATTTTGCAGTGGTGAGCAAGTATGTGAGGGGGTTGTTATCGGTTTTGACTACAAATTCGGCACCATACAGATAATCCTTCAACTTGTCTACCACGACCCACTTCAAGGCCAGAAACTCAAGTTTTTGAGTTGGGTAATTCTTCTCAGTAGGAGACAGGCTTCGGCTCACATAAGCAACAGGCCTTAATTGTCCACTGTGATCCTGATAGAGCACTCCGCCCAGCCCATCTCAGCTGGCATCCACATGCAGTTCATAGGGCTTGGTAGGATCCGCATAAGCTAACACTGGAGCAGTTGTAAGACTCTTCTTCAATTGGCTGAATGTCTCTTCACATTCCTGAGTCCACTGATCCAGGATAGATTCCCTTTTCTTCTGGGGCCCTTCTTTTTGTCTCCCAGGTTTCTCCGAATCCACATCAGCCTCTTCCTGATTCGTCAATAGTTCTGTGAGTGGGTGGGCTATCTTTGCGAACCCCTCCACAAACCTCCGGTAGTAGGAGCAGAATCCTAGGAATGACCTGAGCTCAGTCACATTCGTGGGCCTTGGCAAAGAGGTAACAGCTTCCAATTTCTCAGGATCAGTTGCTATCCCTTCTTCAGACACAATGTGCCCCAGTGTCAGGAAAAGCCCTCTTGCAGTTCTCCCAGCAGATTGAGGGTTAAACGAATGCCTGTGCATAGAAGCGCCATCCGGCGCTCGCGCACGCGCAATAGCGCCAATAGCGCTAATAGTGCTAACAAACGTACGCGCATGCGCAATAGCGCCACTTGGCGCCAAAGATAGGCTATTTAAAGAAGACTGTTTCAATCCTGCCTTGCTGTCCGGTCTACAGCGTTTCCTGAGACCCCTGCTACCTTGTTACCAGTTTTCCTGTATCCAGTACTTACTTGGCTTGTTCCTGACTTACCTGCTTGTTGCCCGCCCCGATCTTGGCTTGGACTCTGACTATTCTCTTGGTTTGCCCTTCTGTACCTGATCTGCCCGCCAGTACCTTGACCCTGCTTGTCTGCACCTCCCTGCTGTCTGCAACCTGCTACAGGACTACAGTGCACCTCCCTGCTATCTGCATCCTGCTACAGTACTACAGTGCACCTCCCTGCTATCTGCATCCTGCTACAGTACTACAGTGCACCTCCCTGCTGTCTGCAACCTGCTACAGGACTACAGTGCACCTCCCTGCTATCTGCATCCTGCTACAGTGCTACAGTGCACCTCCCTGCTGTCTGCAACCTGCTACAGGACTACAGTGCACCTCCCTGCTGACTACAGGATCCTGCCTTCTACTTCAGTGTTCCAGTCAGGCACTTGTGCCCCTCTGTACTTTCGAGTCCCTGTTCACACCTTCAGGGGTTCTTAAGTCAGAGGCATACGAGAGGCCGTTCTCTGCATTCCGGGCTCCACCTACCAGGTACGTGACAGTACCGGACAGCCATGTCTGAGCCCACGCAGGGAACGTCGCCTATGGAGGACTTATGCCATCATTTGGCTGGACTTACACAGGCTGTTAAAGACCTGCAAGACGGTTACAAACGTCTGGAAGAACGTGTTCAAGTGCTCTCTACTTCAGCTCCAGGTCCGTCCTCGGGCCCTTCTGTAGTAATGTTGCCTCCAGAACCTAAAGTTCCCACGCCAGAAAGGTTCTCCGGGGACCGCAGCAAGTTTAGAGCATTCCGTAATGCCTGTGAACTTTTCTTTGCACTGCAACCCAGAACTTTTTCATTAGAAACCACTAAGGTGGGGTTCGTCATTTCCCTCTTGCTGGGGGAGCCCCAGGCATGGGCCCATCGACTTCTGGAACAAAAGAACAGCTGCCTTAACTTACTGGACACTTTCTTCCAAGCCATGGCCCTTCTCTATGAGGACCCGCAACAAGTTGCTACTGCAGAAGCAGCTCTGTTCTCTCTCCAGCAAGGCCGTAGGGCGGCGGAGGACTATGCGTCTGAGTTCAGGCGTTGGAGTTCCGACACAAATTGGAACGACGCCGCCCTACGTCACCAGTTCCGCATGGGACTCTCCGAGCCACTAAAGGATGAGTTGGCCCGGGTTGGCATCCCGGAGACACTTGAAGCCCTTATCAATCTCTCCATTCAGATTGACAGGCGTCTAAGAGAGCGAAGAGCTGAACGGACTGCCGGGTCCGCTCGCCCAGTCTGGATGCTCCCACGTGTACCACAGCCTTCTGCCCACGCTCCTGCTGATTCCACTGAGCCAATGCAGTTAGGCCTGATCCGTCCCTCTCTGACTCCGGAGGAACGTCAACGCCGGCGAGCTAATAACCTTTGCCTCTATTGCGGAGAATCTGGACACTATGTGAGGACTTGTCCCGCAAAGACCCGTAAGCACTTTACTCTCTCCTCTACCTCTTCATCTGCTGTGTTTGATCATGCTACTCATTTGGCTATTCCCATCTCTCTACAGCTTCCAGAAGGGAATATGCAAGCAACCGCCATCATTGACTCCGGAGCCTGCAGCGGGTTCATGGACTTGTCTTTTGCCCGTAAATTCCACATTCCTCTACGACCCAGAGCACAGGGACTGTCTGTACATCTGGCCGACGGATCGGCTATAAAATCTGGGCCCGTAACACAAGAAACAGTTCCTCTCAAGACCACCATTTCCGGCAACCACCAAGAATTACTCTGTCTTGACATCATCGAATCTCCCTTGTTTCCCATCATACTGGGAATGCACACAATCCGCAAATAGACTGGTCTACTGGAAAAATCCGTTTTCATTCCTCATATTGCCAGCAACATTGTCTACAGGACACTACCAAAACCCTGTCTTCTTTGCTATGTCTGGAGACTGATGCTGAAGCCTGCCAAGCAGTTCCCAAGGCTTACCATAACTTTCTGGACGTGTTCAGTAAAAAAGGGGCAGAGTCTCTGCCACCCCATAGACCTTACGATTGTCCGATTGAGTTGCTTCCCGGAGCAGAAATTCCCTTTGGGAGAATTTTTCCCTTAACTGAACTTGAAACTCGGAACTCTTAAAGAATACATAGATGATAATCTGAGGAAAGGGTTCATACGCCCTTCTACCTCCCCAGCAGGAGCAGGGATTTTCTTCGTAGAAAAGAAAGACCATTCTCTACGCCCCTGCGTAGACTATCGGGACCTTAATAAGATCACAATTAAGAATCGGTACCCTCTACCCTTGGTACCCGAACTTTTCCAGCGACTCGGAACTGCATCCATCTTTACCAAATTAGACCTTCGTGGAGCCTACAATTTAGTCCGGATCCGAAGCGGAGACGAATGGAAAACAGCCTTCCGCACCCGCTTCGGACATTTTGAGTACCTTCTCATGCCTTTTGGTTTATGTAATGCTCCTGCCACCTTCCAGCATTTTGTTAATGATATTTTCAGAGACTACCTTGACTTGTTTATCATAGTATACCTAGATGACATCCTGATCTTTTCCTCCTCACTGATTACTCATCGGGAACATGTCGGGAAAGTTCTAACCCGCCTTCGCCAGCATGGCTTGTATGCAAAACCTGAGAAGTGCGAGTTTGAGCGCCAAAGCATCCAGTTTCTGGGCCTAATCATTTCGATTGACGGTGTCAAGATGGATCCACAGAAGGTCTCTGCCATCTTGGATTGGCCAGCTCCGACTGATAAGAAGGGAGTTCAGCGATTTGTGGGGTTTGCGAATTTTTATCGCAAATTCATTAAGGGATTCTCTTCTATCATTTCCCCCATCACAAGTCTCACTCGGCAAGGCACCCGTTTCCAATGGTCTTCTGAAGCTCAAGCAGCCTTTACTTCCTTAAAAGAACAGTTCGTTTCAGCCTCCGTCTTAAAGCATCCTGACCCAGCCTTACCTTACATACTGGAAGTGGATGCTTCCGAGGTAGCAGTAGGGGCAGTTCTTTCACAGAGACAAGGATCCAAGGCTCTGTTACACCCAGTGGCATTCTTCTCTCGCAGGCTAACCGAAGCTGAAAGAAATTATGATGTCGGGGACAGAGAGCTACATGCAATCAAGGCTGCGCTAGAAGAATGGCGTTACCTCTTGGAATGAGCGGCCCATCCTATTCTGGTGTACACTGATCACAAGAACTTAGAGTATTTGAAAGTTGCCAAGAGATTAAAACCACGACAGGCCAGATGGGCACTCTTCTTCACCAGATTTGCCTTTCACATTACTTACAGGCCGGGATCTAAAAACACTAAACCAGATGCGCTTTCCCGGATGTTCAGCGAACCTGAAGTTCCTTCACCCCCCTGATACCATCCTTGCTCCTGGAAACTTTCTCATGCTTCAGGGAGATCTGCTCTCTCAAGTTAAACAAGCCTCCTCATTGGCTCCCCATCCAACAGATGTCACTTTACAGTGGAAAGATGATCTACTTTGGTACAAGGACAGAATTTTTGTGCCACAACAGACACGGGTTGCCATCCTCAAGTCTTGCCATGACCACGAACTAGCTGGCCACTTCGGGGTACGTAAGACATCCGAACTCCTGCAGCGCATGTTTTGGTGGCCTCAGGTACAAAAGGATTGCAAACATTATATCGAAGCATGTACTACTTGCATCCAGAACAAGGGCAGCAAGACCAGGGCTTGGGGACTGTTGAGGCCTCTACCCATACCAGAAAGACCATGGAGGATGATCTCCATGGATTTCATTGTGGAATTACCACCTTCAGAAGATTTCACCACCATCTTCGTAGTGGTTGACAGACTCTCTAAAATGGCTCAATTCCTGCCTATGAAGGGTACCCCATCTGCCTCCGAAACTGCGAAGATTTTTATTAAGGACATTGTAAGGCTCCATGGTATACCTGCTAATATTGTATCTGATCGGGGGGTACAATTTACATCCAAATTCTGGAAAGCCCCGTGTGAAGCCCTAAAGATTGACCTCTCCTTCTCGTCTGCCTACCACCCCCAGACGAATGGACAGACCGAACGAACTAACCAGACCCTTGAACAGTATTTACGATGCTATTCTTGTTTTTCTCAGGATGACTGGGTGCCTCTGCTACCTCTTGCTGAGTTCGCTTATAATAATTCTGTGCATTCTGCAACCAACCAATCTCCATTTTTTTGCGAACTATGGGTTCCACCCCTTGTTTCTGTCCAATAACATGCCAGAGTGTACTGTACCGGCGGCTCAAGAAACCTTGAACTTCTTCAACACAAACAAGTTACTTCAAGAGACAATGGCAAAGACCCAAGTCCATAACAAGGAAACGTTTGACAGGAAGAGAAGAGGGGAGCTTGACCTAAAACCTGGAGATCAAGTTTGGTTGTCCACTCTAAACCTGAAACTGGCATGCCCATCTAAGAAATTGGGCCCTAAGTTTGTGGGTCCCTTCCCAGTGGTGAGGAAAATTAACAGTGTGGCATATGAGTTGAAGTTACCGGAGTCCTTCCGTATACATCCAGTCTTTCACGTGGCTCTACTTAAACCAGCAGTCCCGGATCCCTTCCTTAACCGGAACACCGGTCCTCCTGAGCCTGTACTTATTAACGGCGAAGAAGAATTCGAGGTTGAGTCCATCTTAGATTGCCGAAGGAGACGTAATCAGGTTCAGTACCTGGTGAAATGGAAGGGTTACGGCCCTGAGGAGAACTCCTGGGAACCAGAGACTAACATACACGCCAAAAGGTTAATCCTAGCCTTTAAAAGAACTCATCCGAGTAAAATGGCTCAGTTGGGCATCCGGAGGCTGCCCATTGGAGGGGGGCAATGTCAGGAAAAGCCCTCTTGCAGTTCTCCCAGCAGATTGAGGGTTAAACGAATGCCTGTGCATAGAAGCGCCATCATAATAGTGCTAACAAACGTACGCGCATGCGCAATAGCGCCACTTGGCGCCAAAGATAGGCTATTTAAAGAAGACTGTTTCAATCCTGCCTTGCTGTCCAGTCTACAGCGTTTCCTGAGACCCCTACTACCTTGTTACCAGTTTTCCTGTATCCAGTACTTACTTGGCTTGTTCCTGACTTACCTGCTTGCTGCCCGCCCCGATCTTGGCTTGGACTCTGACTATTCTCTTGGTTTGCCCTTCTGTACCTGATCTGCCCGCCAGTATCTTGACCCGGCTTGTCTGCACCTCCCTGCTGTCTGCAACCTGCTACAGGACTACAGTGCACCTCCCTGCTATCTGCATCCTGCTACAGTACTACAGTGCACCTCCCTGCTATCTGCATCCTGCTACAGTACTACAGTGCACCTCCCTGCTGTCTGCAACCTGATACAGGACTACAGTGCACCTCCCTGCTATCTGCATCCTGCTACAGTGCTACAGTGCACCTCCCTGCTGTCTGCAACCTGCTACAGGACTACAGTGCACCTCCCTGCTGACTACAGGATCCTGCCTTCTACTTCAGTGTTCCAGTCAGGCACTTGTGCCCCTCTGTACTTTCGAGTCCCTGTTCACACCTTCAGGGGTTCTTAAGTCAGAGGCATACGAGAGGCCGTTCTCTGCATTCCGGGCTCCACCTACCAGGTACGTGACACCCAGATAGTTCACTGAAGATTGATAGAACTGACATTTCTCCATTGAAAGTTTCAAACCCTCTTGATGTAGCCTCTTTAGAACCTTTTCCAGTCGGTCTTCATGCTCTTCAACAGTTCGGCCAAATACAATGATATCGTCTAAGTATACTAAGACCTCAATCAAGTTAATGTCGCCTACTGTCTTCTCCATGAGCCGCTGGAAAGTTGCTGGGGGGGGGTGGGGCCTGGACATGGCTGAGTGAAGACGCTTTCTTCTTGAGCTCCCGGCCTCGTCCAGAAAAACCCGGCATACAATACCCTGCCTGAGGCATGCAATCGGCCAAATGACACAGGACAAGAGCATCCACCTGGGGGACACCCGTTAGCAAAAGCTCCGGTGAGATTCGCCGCTATTTCCTCCAATTACAAGGCTCTTACCCCGGCGCCACAGTTACCGCTCCACGAGGCTCCCCACGAGGTGAGAGACAGAGGGCCCCAAGACAGTCTGCAGCCTGCTCCTCTCCTGGTCCCCAGACTACACAAGAACACCCTGCTGACCCTTGCGGAGGCCCTCATCAAACCACGATGGCATCCCCACAACCACCCGACCCCGCTCTGTCTGACCAGGACATTAGAAGTCTGCTCCAGCCTCCCCCCACCAGATCAGACATTGAGGCACTTATCCTTAAGCTTGAAGAAACGCACCGCCGTGACATACAAGAAGTCAGAGGGGAGGTCTCAAACTTGTCAGAGCGGGTGTCCACCGGGGAGACCTCGGTCTCTTTATTGTCGGACAGGGTGGCAGCACTGGAGCAGGCCAGAGACCAACAGAGGGATGCCGCCATTGCCCTACAGCTGCACCTGGGGGACGTGGAAGACCGCAGCCGCCGGAACAACTTGCGGCTTCGGGGAATCCCAGAGACGGCGCCACAGGAGAACCTCGGGGAGACAGTACGGGAGATCTTCCGCACGGTACTAGAGGAGCCTAACCTAGAGATTGAGCTGGACAGGGTCCACAGAGCTTTGGGCCCCAAATCTGACGACCCGAACAGACCGCGTGACGTAGTTTGTAGACTCCATCGCTACACCCAAAAGGAGAACATCCTCTGACGCGCATGGGAGCACGGCGACGTGGAAATTGAGGGCATGCGAACGAAGATCCTACCTGACTTATCCAGAGCAACCCTGAAACGAAGAGCCCTCCTACTGGACTTGGCGAAACAGAAGGGACTTGCATACAGATGGGGATACCCTTTCTCGGTGCTGTTCCGCGGAGCGACGGGCTCCTTCTCTCTCCAACGACCAGGTGACCTCCCAGCCCTCTTCCGCTTCATGGAGACAGAGCCCATACAGGTTCCAGACTGGCTTCAGTTCCTCCCTCGTCCATCCGGGAGATCGGGCCCTCTGAGGCCGCGTGACCCTCTCGCCCCGCGACAGCAGAGGAACAGGCGCAGGAGCCGGTTGGCCTCGGGAGGAGAGCCACGTGAGTAGGCCTTTGGCCGCCCACCCCTGTCCAGCCTCTACCCCTTACTGTTTTGCGGACAGCTCCCAAGTTTCTACAGGCTGACCATGCTCCCTGAACACTAAGCCCATTGCCCTAGATGACTGAACAGTTAACTGACGGCTCCCTGGGCGCGGATCAACCACTACACCCATTTTGTCAGTCACGCCAGTTCCGGAACTGTCCAACGCCAAGGCCCCCTTGTCTGCCTTCTCTGGGGGCAGTAATCGGGCCGGGGGAACTTTTAATCTGCTTCCCGCGGGGTACCATTTGGTCTAAGGGGCTATAAGACTAAAGTCATGCGCAGCACCTGGAAGTGGATCCCCCTTCTGGAACTCTCCACAACCCCCCCCCCCCCGGAGATAGAGGTTCTTTGCTCCACAGAAATAGGAATAAGTAACGGCACCTCTGCCAACAACCACAGTTTGAACAGCAACGAGGTATAGGAATGTTACTCCTGCTGGAGACCAGTTAATTCTCTCTCCACTTGGGGGGGGTGAGAGCAACCTAGATGATCAGTCTTTCGTGCCAGAGAGGGCTTAATTATATACAATAGGGGGACTACCATGACATGAAACTCAGGGTCTTTAAGCCTTAGCCCCCGCGTGGCAATTTTATTACCTGGGGGATTGACTGCACCTTATCTCTTTTTTTATTTCTGGTTGGTGTTAGTATAATTTAGTTTATTTCATTTTATTTCTCACAGTCTGGCGACATGTTTTTTGGGCGGCACCCCCAGCGCATCTTCCCCTATGGTGTAGCTGTGGGTGTTGTCTCAGGGATATATGGCCCTGGACGGGGATGGGTGATTAACCTACACTGTTATACCTGTTGACATCATACGTTTAGGGTACCCACACCGGTGCCTAATTATATATGCATAACTTCGTGTGTCTGATAGTTCAATATGTTTATTTCATCAGAACGATTGTTTGCCTTATTACCAGTAATATGTTATAATTTAATGATAACCTTAGATTGCCGGGGGTCGATGGTGGGGCGCGGGGGCTCTTCTCTCGGCCCTGTCTATTCACCGTCCCAATTAGGATTGCGCTCCGTTTACGGCCTTGTCTGAGGAGCGTATTAGCCGTTTTGGCTACATTAGAATTTCTCATTTGGCGGCACACCCTTGTGTCCGCTTCCTAATCTTTTCAATTTCTTTTGTGATCTTCTAGAAGTTTGTTCTTTCCTTACTTACTAACTCCTCTTCCTTTTACTTACTTTCTCCCCCCCGCCCCCCTCTTTTCCCATCCCACAACCTCTCCCCCCATACCCACCAGACATCTCACAGAGATGGACGCTCTAAATATAGTCTCCTTCAATGTGAAGGGCCTAAACACGCCCGAGAAGAGACGAATTTTGCTACATGATATGCGTCGCAGAGGTGCTGACATTGTTTTTCTTCAGGAAACACACCTGAGAGAGGGGTCCCTGCCGAGGCTTCAGAATAGATACTACCCGGTTGTGTATCATTCAAAATACAAAGAAGCTAAATCTAGGGGGGTATCGATCTTGATCTCGGCAAAAATCCTGTGGACACACACAGATGTAAAGCTTGATAGAGAGGGGAGATCTCTTTTCTTGAAGGGTCGGATAGGCGATGTTAAAATAACCCTGGCCAATTTGTACGCTCCCAATACGCACCAAGATACATTACTAAAACAACAGCTAGACCTACTCCTACAATTCTCATACGGACAACTGATCATAGGTGGAGACCTGAACATCCCACTCACACCCGCGGAAGACACTTCCACTGGAATGTCTTCGACCTCACGGGACCCACGTAAACGCCTTAGCGCGACACTACACTCTCTACAGCTGATCGACGTTTGGCGTCTCTTTCACACGGGAGAGAGGGACTACACCTTGTTCTCTAAACCACATCAGTCATATTCTAGAATCGACTACTTCCTAATCCCTCACAGACAACTGCAAGCGATTAAAGAAACCACTATAGGTTCAATTATGTGGTCAGACCACGCCCCGATTACCCTTCGCTATGCTCTCTCTGATCCCCTGCGGACTCAGAGACCACCATGGAGACTGAATGAGGGACTCCTGAAAGACCCAGACGTCTTAGCAGAGGTAACTAAGGAAATAGGTCACTACTTCGCTACGAATGATACCCCTGACTGCGATACTGGTTTGGTTTGGGAAGCCCACAAGGCTGTAATTAGGGGGATACTCATCAAACATGGCTCCCGTATCAAACAGCAGAGGGCTGCACAACTGAAAACACTTTTAACGACACTAGAAACGTTAGAGGCACGACATAAACAAACACCCACAAGACAACTAGAAACAGAGCTAGATTTGGCTTGCATGCAAGTCACTGACCTCTTGCGATACAAAGCAAAAGCAGCACTACAGATTACCCGAAGGAAAATATATGAATCAGGCAACAAATGCGGAAGGTTACTGGCTCAGTCCCTCCGGGAACAAAGACTTGCTTCATACATACCCCATATCAAGTCCACAACAGATCAGAAAATTTCCCTACCCCATCAGATAGCCAGGAATTTAGCTCTTATTATTCGTCTTTATATAATCTGACTGAGACACAAACCCCCCCAGAGGCAACAACGGAATACATTGCGACATCCCTCATGCCGTCCCTTACGGAGGAAGCTAAATCACTTCTAGATGACCCTATTACCCTGCCCGAACTACAAACTGCCTTAAAAAGTTCCAAAACAAGTAAAGCCCCAGGCCCAGATGGCCTCACCAACTCCTACTACAAGACCTTCCTGCCCTCCTTAGGCGGACACATGATTAGACTCTATAACGCCCTGGGCTCAGGGAGTAAGTTCCACAGAGCCACACTACAGGCACAAATATCAGTTATACCGAAAGAAGGCAAAGATCCAGGCCTATGTGGTTCTTATCGCCCAATTTCCCTCCTGAATACAGACCTAAAACTTTTCACAAAAATCATTGCCACAAGGCTGCAACAGCACCTTCCCTCGCTTATACATTTAGACCAGGTTGGCTTTGTCCCGACGAGAGAGGCCAGGGACAATACGACTAAAGTCCTTAACCTACTACATATCGCAAACAGCACTAAAACTCCGTGTGTGTTCCTCGGGACAGATGCCGAAAAGGCTTTCGACCGAGTTAGCTGGAAATTCATGTTTGCAACGCTGAGACACATGGGTCTAGGAGGCAGAATGTTGAATTGGATAACAGAGGCCTACTTGAACCCAACAGCCGGAGTTCGAGCTAACGGGGTACTGTCGAGGGTCTTTCCAATTACGAA
The DNA here is from genome assembly GCA_037952835.1 of Lithobates septentrionalis. NCBI lineage: Eukaryota > Metazoa > Chordata > Amphibia > Anura > Ranidae > Lithobates > Lithobates septentrionalis. The sequence continues at coordinate 17,016,483 of JBBDGP010000084.1, read as the reverse complement.
CGGGACCCGTCAGGGATGCCCGCTATCGCCATTGCTCTTCGCTCTATCCCTAGAACCCTTTTTATGTCACGTCAGACTAAATCCCGACATTACAGGGGTAGAAGCCAACAGGGAACAATTTAAAGTCTCCGCATATGCGGATGACTTGATGTTTTCCCTTACAAAACCCGTCACCTTGCTTCCTAGCCTTATGAAAGAATTACACACTTACGGCCAACTAGCTAACCTGAAAATTAATTTCAGCAAGTCAGAGGCGATGGGTATCGGAATTCCTCAATCCCTACTCCCACACCTCCATTCCAGTTTCCACTTCAAATGGACCTCTACAGCCCTGAAGTATTTGGGTATGCTCATACCCCCGAAGTTCTCCCAGATATACAAGCTCAACTTCCCGCCCCTTTTAAATAAGGTCAAACAACTACTAGACAAATGGGGCAGCGGGCTGCATTCTTGGTTTGGTCGTTGCAGCATTCTCAAAATGTTGATCCTTCCCAAATTCATATATGTCATGCAGGCCATTCCAATACGCATTCCAGTAGACTACTTTAACCAGGTGAGAACAACATTCACACATTTCCTTTGGGCGGGGAAGAAGCCGCGTCTACACCGGAGACTCCTCTCACTACCTAAGCTCAATGGTGGCCTGGCAATGCCAGATCTCCAAACTTACTACAGAGTGACCCATCTGAGTAGACTCATTGATTGGTGCCGCCATACAAACACCAAATTATGGACAAGACTTGAGCAGGCACAAAGTGAGATTCCCCTGTCCAGAGCTCCATGGTGTCACGCCTCCCTTCCAACGGAAACAACACGCCATCCGCTAATAGGTAACACAGTTCGGGTTTGGGGAGGTGGATGACACTCTCGGAGCTTACTGATCCAGAAGGACAGTTCCGACTAGATTTTCTCAGAGCAATGCAGCTCCACCACTTCTTAAGTAACCTGCCGCCACCCCAGGAGGCTAACCAAACTCTCACAACCATGGAAAGTCTTTGTTCAGAGACAGGGAACCTATCACATGTAATCTCACTCACTTACAAACTGCTTATTACACCGTTGGGAGAGTACCAGGTACAAAGTCTCACCAGATGGGGAAAAGAACTAAATTGCAATTTCACAACCAATAAAAGACAACAAATCTTAACGTTCACTCATAAATCTTCTATCTGTTCCAAAATCCAGGAAACTAATTATAAAATCCTCACACATTGGTATAGAACACCTGCACTACTTAACACAATCTTCCCCTCTGCAACAGATGTCTGTTGGAGATGCCTGGAAGAAAGAGGTACACTCATTCATATCTTCTGGTTCTGCTCTCGGATCCAGACCTTTTGGAGAGAAGTTCGCCAGATAACCCAAAAATTTACTGATCGAATAGTTCCTGATGACCCAGCCTATTTCCTTCTACACGCCACTGACATACCTGCCCGATCCTATAAGAAATCAATCATACGCCATTTGCTAGACGCAGCGAAGGCATGTATCCCTTCCTTTTGGAAATCCTCTAACACTTCATCCATAGCCTTTTGGCTTCAAAAAGTTGAGGAAATAAACCAGATGGAGGACTTAATCCTCACAAGCCTAAATAGACAGGAGAAATACTCCAAAACCTGGCAACTCTGGAACATCTTCAAATACTCAGAGGAGGGGAAAATCCTTCTTGGCAAGTGATCCCACCCCACACTAGGTGGTTAGAAATTGAGAATAACAGACGACAGCCCACTTCCGACTCTGTGAGTTGTCACTCTTTGAGAAAACTTCCTTCCATCTCATGAGCTGGGCTTTGGCCCTCTCCATCCAAGCAAGCGTAAGGGAGGTTCTATATGGGAATCTCCTCTTCGGTCCCCTTTTTACATCTTTTGGTGAAACCGGGGTTGCTTGATTCGCCTGCTCAAGCAGCATTCTTGCTGGTATAGGGGGGGAGGTGCTGCGCTAACCAGAAGAAAGCTGTAAATCTCTGTCTGTGGTCAATTAATAAATGACATAAAATCGCATAATAAATCACATAAATCGCATTAAATAAGTGTTGACACTAAAAACATTCAAGTCTTAATAATCAGCATCATGTGTATGTGAAAAAAGTGCATAAAAAATCCTTTTCAGTTGGTATATACTAAATGACAAAAAAAATTGCATGTAAAATCGCATAAATAAGTGTTGACACTAAAAACATATAAATCTGGATAATCATGTGTAGGTGCACAAAGGGACATAAACACTACTTCATGTGAATAATTCTAAATAAAAATACATAGAATAAATCAGAAATAACCATCAAAAACATATCCTTATAAATGGTGCAAAACGTACAAAGTGCCAGTGCTTAAAGGTGATCTAGATATCGCAAATAAAACACATCAATCCAACGCAATATGGATAATAAATAATATAAATAAATGTCCCAATAATAGTGATATAGAATATATTGTGCTGGCCTGCGAAACAAATGACCAATGACATGCCAGTAAGTGCAGCAAACTTAAAGTGCCAGTGTAAAAGTCATTGAAGGTGCAAAAGCAAGTTCTGGTGTATTCAACAAAACAACAGTGGGGTGTCTGGGATGCAATTCACTCAGTGTCCTCTTCGTGCATAAAACACTAATGTAAGCAGTGGCCCCTTACCTAGCGGTGCTAGGTCAACCGCATGAATTGTAGCTAAAACGCCAGGTACTGAGCCTCCATCGCATCCCTATATCCACGCTTGCCGGTGTTGGGTTATCCTAATGGCAGCTGATTACAAGTGGCTATGGTCCTATCAGGGGTCCTGGACCAGCGCGGATCCTAGCTCAGCCTCCATATCTCAGGTATGTATGTACAGGAATATACAGGACAAAGGTACTTGATAGTGAAGTATGTCTTAACTAGGTAATGCTTTATTAAAAATCTTTAAGTAGATGTACTCACATAAAAACAATGCAGAGCAAACCTCTCTCCTACGAGCAGCGAACTCGTTCTGTATCTAGCAATGTGAAACAGCCTATTCCGTCCCTACGCGTGTCATCACCAATCACGTGACTTCTTCAGAACCCTGAAGAAGTCACGTGATCGTGGATCAATTAATGTTAAAAGAGAGCAAAACTAAAGACTGGGGGAGATGATAACACTCAGTGCCTATACAGAGTGATCTAAAGGACAGCAGCCGTTTTTAAAAAATCATAAGACTGTAAACAGATAATAATAATCATAGTATATATAAACCCAACGAGTAAACATATACTACAAACAGCGCTATTTGTTGAGCAAAAATATATATAAAATCATGCGGCCAACTACGCACAAAAGTAATCAAACAGAGAGGTAGAGAGTCTGTGAAGTGCTCAGAAAAAAGTCCATCAGTGACAATACAGTCGTATCTCAGTGTGCACCTTCCACCGGTCAGCAGAATTTCACCCTGTGTTGACACTCTCCCCCTAGGGGATCGAACTCACCAGATCTGCTAGTTTTGAAAGCCTCCAAGAGCAAAAGATCTCCTCAACACCACTCTCTCAGTACCACTCCTGGGGGTTCAGGGGGGGGTCACAACTCCAAACAGATGAATGCCAGAAAGAGAAAAATGTGTGCACATAGCGTAATTCTGTTTATTAAGTTGTACCCCACAATCTTCATAAAAAACCCCTCATTCTATATACGTACATAATAAAAGCAGTCAATCAAGCAAAAATGCATATGGGTAGCGTGTCACCGTTCTGAAGACCAGCCGGTTCGATATCCAGGGGAACAGGTCACTTCCTGGTTGTAGATCAGGCTGTGGTGGAACGCATACCTCACTTCCGGCGTCGTGTAAGCCACGCCCTGACGCGTTTCATCATATCCTGACTTCGACAGAGGGCGTGGCTACACGGCGTCATGCAAGGCTTATATCACCCGCCCCAATCACCACCACCAATCGCAGAACATCCAGCCCGACGTCAGGCGCACGACGTCAGACAAGGAGCTCAGCGGTGGCTCAGCATAGGGAGGGGGGGGGCGTGTCAAACCTTGCTGCACATAATCGGTGACTGTGACGGTGTGTCAAGGATCCATGAGCGATCGCTCATCTCATAGCGCACACATCTACACAGTCACCGACCGGCATAACAAACGAATATCACTGCAATTCAAACAGACATGATTACATAGACTCAAAGAATACTAAAATGTCAACATAGTCTAATCAAAGTGATAGAGCAAACACTTGCAAACTATGATTTCATAAATCTTTTCAAGCATAAGAAAAATTAATTAAACAGTATGTATTAAAAATCATATGCCCATAAGGGATATGCAGGCAAGAAATAGGCAAATTAATCTAAGTTAAAAGACATCAGTATCAATAAAAGGAATATAAATCTATATCCTTCGGAGATAACAGCATATCACACACATACAAAATAAACGTCATATTGAGGGTCATGGAAAAAATGACATTATAAATAGATAGTAGACATTGATTAAAAAACTCTGCTTCAGAGATAATCATTGCTCAGAAAATAAACACTGTAATCATTAAAATAACCCAAAAAATATTAATAAAAGATTACTTCTAGGAATCACTAGAAATCACTAATAAAACAGTTGATGTCTAGGTCAACGTTTAACCCCTTCGGCGATAAAGTATCAACCAGGAATATCCACTGGGTCTCTCTTTTGGAGAGATCACGAACCAGATTAGAACCCCTCCATTTCGGCTTGAGGTGGTCAATACCCCAAAACTTAAGACCCGACGGGTCCTGATTATGCTTAAGCTTAAAATGTAAAGAGACGTTATGGTCTTTAAAGCCCAGTTTGATATTGGCTATGTGTTCAGCAATTCTTACTCTTAAAAGCCTTTTTGTGCGCCCAATATAAATCAAACCGCACGGGCATTGGAGAGCATACACCACATGCGACGTATTGCATGTGATGAATTCGCCAATGGCAAATTCTCTGCCATTAGAAGTCGACCTGAAGTTTTCCACAGCCCTGAGAGGCCTATTGACCTCTCTGCAAGCTCGACACCGTCTACAGCTAAAAAAGCCATTTCTATCCCAGATAGTGGGCAACCTGGACGGGGGGTCAAGTACTTTCTGCACTATTTTATCGGCAATACTCAGAGACTTTCTGTAAATAAACTTGGGTATATGTGGCAAGACCGAGTGTAGAACTCTATCCATCAGTAAAACATGCCAGTGGGACGCAATAATGTCCTCCACCTCCCTGTACTGGGAATGGAATTCTGATATAAAGCTCCATTCGTGGCTTTCTCTAGCCACTACGAGTGGAGCTTCATCCAGCAAGGTGGCTCTTGGTTGGAGAGCCAATTCATGTATAATGGAGTCCAGCATCGTCTCTTGATACTCCTTCTCCATTAATTTTTTCTTTAAAACCTGGGCTTGTAGTAAAAAATCCGTATCCTCCGAACAATTCCTTTTTATTCTCGTTAATTGGCCCTTGGGAATGTTCTTAAGCCACATCGGGTGGTGGCCACTCGTGGTGGGTAAGTAGCTGTTAGAGTCGGTGGGTTTAAAGTAAACTTTGGTTGCCAAACAATTCCCTTTCCTAAAAATAGTGACATCCAGAAAGTGTATGTCACTCTGGCTGGCCTCACTGGTTAATACAATATTATTAGTATTAGAGTTAAGTTCTCTCAAAAATTCATGGAGGCTATCACTAGTACCATCCCAAATAAAGAATAGATCGTCTATATACCTCCTGTATAGCAATAGTTGGTGGCGGGCGACCGAAAAAATAGTTTTGTCCTCCCACTCACCCATAAACAAGTTTGCTATACTAGGGGCAAACTTGGCCCCCATAGCTACACCTCTACATTGAGAATAGAACTGGCCGTCAAACCAAAAGAAATTATGGCCTAAACAAAAATCCAAGGCATTCCTAATAAAGACTTTATGACTGTGTGGCAGGTCTTCCTGCTGAGACAGAGCCCAATTAAGCGCTAGAAGGGCATCGTCATGTTGGATCACAGAATAAAGTGATGCCACATCAGCGGTTACTAGATACACTTCTTGTTTCCCAGTTAAGTCAATCTGCTGTAGGATTTGTAGGAGACTTTTGGTATCTCTAAGATATGCCTTGGTACACACAACACTGTCTTGTAGGAAATGGTCTAGGTATTGGCCCATACGGGATGTGATGGAGCCAATCCCGTTCACAATAGGCCTGCCTGGAGGGTTATTCAAATCTTTATGTATCTTCGGTAGAGTGTAGATCGTAGGGATCCTACTACTACTCGGCACAAGATATTTTTTCTCACGATGAGACAGTACACCTGAAGCATAACCACTTTCAACTAGATTTCTCAGATCTTTCTCATACTGTGTGGTAGGGTCTTTTGACAATTTCACGTAGGTATTGCTATCGTTCAGCATTTCAGTAAGTTGATCGTGATAAAACTGCTTATCTAAAATCACTACACCTCCTCCCTTGTCGGCAGGCCTGACGACAATTTCCTTCCTTTTCTCAAGCATATTAATCCCATCTAATATATACTGAGGGTTTACCTTCTTTTTCGGTACTATATGCTCTAGATCACGTGTCACTAGTCCTTTAACCACTTGCCGACCGCCTCACGCCTATATACGTGAGCAGAGCGGCACGGGCAGGCAAAATCACGTACCTGAAACGTGATTGCCTTCCCGCGGGTGGGGGGTCCGATCGGACCCCCCCCCGGTGCCAGCTGCGGTCGGCATTTGGTTGGAAGCGATGGGAGACGAGGGGGAGGCCATCCGATCGTGGCCCCACCCTCGCGATCGCTCCCAGCCAATGACAAACATCCCCTGCCTCTGTATAGTACACAGAGGCAGAGGATGTGATGTCATCTCTCCTCGGCTCGGGAGTTTCCGTTCCAGCGCCGAGGGGAGATGACATGTAAGTGCACCAACACTCACACACACACAGTAGAACATGCCAGGCATACCTTACACCCCCGATCGCCCCCCGATCCCCCCCAATCACCCCCCCCCCCCTGTCACAAACTGACACCAAGCAGGTTTTTTTTTTTTTGTTTTTTTTTTCCTGATTACTGCATAGTGTCAGTTTGTGACAGTTAGCAGTGTTAGGGTAGTGACTGTTACCCCCCTGTAGGTCTAGGGTACCCCCCTTACCCCCCCTAATAAAGTTTTAACCCCTTGATCACCCCCCGTCACCAGTGTCGCTAAGCGATCATTTTTCTGATCGCTGTATTAGTGCCGCTGGTGACGCTAGTTAGGGACGTAAATATTTAGGTTCGCCGTCAGCGTTTTATAGCGACAGGGACCCCCATATACTACCGAATAAATGTTTTAACCCCTTGATTGCCCCCTAGTTAACCCTTTCACCACTGATCACCGTATAACCGTTATGGGTGACGCTGGTTAGTTTGTTTATTTTTTATAGTGTCAGGGCACCCGCCGTTTATTACCAAATAAAAGTTTAGCCCCCTGTAGGTCTAGGGTACCCCCCTTACCCCCCCCTAATAAAGTTTTAACCCCTTGATTACCCCCTGTCGCCAGTGTCGCTAAGCGATCATTTTTCTGATCGCTGTATTAGTGTCGCTGGTGACGCTAGTTAGGGACGTAAATATTTAGGTTCGCCGTCAGTGTTTTATAGCGACAGGGACCCCCATATACTATCTAATAAATGTTTTAACCCCTTGATGGCCCCCTAGTTAACCCTTTTACCACTGATCACCGTATAACCGTTACGGGTGACGCTGGTTAGTTTGTTTATTTTTTATAGTGTCAGGGCACCCGCCGTTTATTACCGAAAAAAGGTTTAGCCCCCTGATCGCCCGGCGGTGATATGCGTCGCCCTAGGCAGCGTCAGATTAGCACCAGTACCGCGAACACCCATGCACGCACCGTACACGCACCGTACACCTCCCTTAGTGGTATAGTATCTGAACGCATCAATATCTGATCCGATCAGATCTATACTGGCGTCCCCAGCAGTTTAGGGTTCCCAAAAACGCAGTGTTAGCGGGATCAGCCCAGATACCTGCTAGCACCTGCGTTTTGCCCCTCCGCCCGGCCCAGCCCAGTCCAGCCCACCCAAGTGCAGTATCGATCGATCACTGTCACTTTTTTTTGTAGCGTTTTGGTGAACTGGCAAGCACCAGCGGCCTAGTACACCCCGGTCGTAGTCAAACCAGCACTGCAGTAACACTTGGTGACGTGGCGAGTCCCATAAGTGCAGTTCAAGCTGGTGAGGTGGCAAGCACAAGTAGTGTCCCGCTGCCACCAAAAAGACAAACACAGGCCCGTCGTGCCCATAGTGCCCTTCCTGCTGCATTCGCCAATCCTAATTGGGAACCCACCGCTTCTGCAGCGCCCGTACTTCCCCCATTCACATCCCCAACCAAATGCAGTCGGCTGCATGAGAGGCATTTATATATCCTCCCAAGTACCCCTACCCAACGAACCCCCCCAAAAAAGATGTTGTGTCTGCAGCAAGCGCGGATATAGGCGTGACACTCACTATTATTGTCCCTCCTGTCCTGACAATCCTGGTCTTTGCATTGGTGAATGTTTTGAACGCTACCATTCACTAGTTGAGTATTAGCGTAGGGTACAGCATTGCACAGACTAGGCACACTTTCACAGGGTCTCCCAAGATGCCATCGCATTTTGAGAGACCCGAACCTGGAAGCGGTTACAGTTATAAAAGTTACAGTTACAAAAAAAAAGTGTAAAAAAAAAAAAAAACACAAACAAAAATAAAAAAAAATAGTTGTCGTTTTATTGTTCTCTCTCTCTATTCTCTCTCTCTATTGTTCTGCTCTTTTTTACTGTATTCTATTCTGCAATGTTTTATTGTTATTATGTTTTATCATGTTTGCTTTTCAGGTATGCAATTTTTTATACTTTACCGTTTACTGTGCTTTATTGTTAACCATTTTTTTGTCTTCAGGTACGCCATTCACGACTTTGAGTGGTTATACCAGAATGATGCCTGCAGGTTTAGGTATCATCTTGGTATCATTCTTTTTAGCCAGCGGTCGGCTTTCATGTAAAAGCAATCCTAGCGGCTAATTAGCCTCTAGACTGCTTTTACAAGCAGTGGGAGGGAATGCCCCCCCCCCCCACCATCTTCCGTGTTTTTTTCTGGCTCTCCTGTCTCAACAGGGAACCTGAGAATGCAGCCGGTGATTCAGCCAGCTGACCATAGAGCTGATCAGAGACCAGAGTGGCTCCAAACATCTCTATGGCCTAAGAAACCGGAAGCTACGAGCATTTTATGACTTAGATTTCGCCGGATGTAAATAGCGCCATTGGGAAATTGGGGGAGCATTTTATCACACCGATCTTGGTGTGGTCAGATGCTTTGAGGGCAGAGGAGAGATCTAGGGTCTAATAGACCCCAATTTTTTCAAAAAAGAGTACCTGTCACTACCTATTGCTATCATAGGGGATATTTACATTCCCTGAGATAACAATAAAAATGATTTAAAAAAAAAAAATGAAAGGAACAGTTTAAAAATAAGATAAAAAAGCAAAAAAATAATAAAGAAAAAAAATAAATAAATAAAAAGCACCCCTGTCCCCCCTGCTCTCGTGCTAAGGCGAACGCAAGCGGCGGTCTGGCGTCAAATGTAAACAGCAATTGCACCATGCATGTGAGGTATCACCGCGAAGGTCAGATCGAGGGCAGTAATTTTAGCAGTAGACCTCCTCTGTAAATCTAAAGTGGTAACCTGTAAAGGCTTTTAAAGGCTTTTAAAAATGTATTAATTTTGTTGCCACTGCACGTTTGTGCGCAATTTTAAAGCATGTCATGTTTGGTATCCATGTACTCGGCCTAAGATCATCTTTTTTATTTCATCAAACATTTGGGCAATATAGTGTGTTTTAGTGCATTAAAATTTAAAAAAGTGTGTTTTTTCCCCAAAAAATGCGTTTGAAAATCGCTGCGCAAATACTGTGTGAAAAAAAAAAAAATGAAACACCCACCATTTTAATCTGTAGGGCATTTGCTTTAAAATAATATATAATGTTTGGGGGTTCAAAGTAATTTTCTTGCAAAAAAAAATAATTTTTTCATGTAATCAAAAAGTGTCAGAAAGGGCTTTGTCTTCAAGTGGTTAGAAGAGTGGGTGATGTGTGACATAAGCTTCTAAATGTTGTGCATAAAATGCCAGGACAGTTCAAACCCCCCCCCCAAATGACCCCATTTTGGAAAGTAGACACCCCAAGCTATTGGGGTGTCACAAAGTTGTCACTAAATGTTATATTGCTCAAACGTGCCATGGGAATATGTGAAATTACACCCCAAAATAAATTCTGTTGCTTCTCCTGAGTACGGGGATACCACATGTGTGGGACTTTTTGGGAGCCTAGCCGCGCACGGGACCCCGAAAACCAAGCACCGCCTTCAGGCTTTCTAAGGCCGTAAATTTTTGATTTCACTCTTCACTGCCTATCACAGTTTCGGAGGCCATGGAATGCCCAGGTGGCACAAACCCCCCCCAAATTACCCCATTTTGGAAAGTAGACACCCCAAGCTATTTGCTGAGAGGTATAGTGAGTATTTTGCAGACCTCACTTTTTGTCACAAAGTTTTGAAAATTGAAAAAAGAAAAAAAAAATTTTTTTTTCTGGTCTTTCTTCATTTTCAAAAACAAATGAGAGCTGCAAAATACTCACCATGCCTCTCAGCAAATAGCTTGGGGTGTCTACTTTCCAAAATGGGGTCATTTGGGGGGGGGTTTGTGCCATCTTGGCATTTTATGGCCTTCAAAACTGTGATAGGTAGTGAGGAGTAAAATCAAAAATGTATGCCCTTAGAAATCCTGAAGGTGGTGCTGGGTTTTCGGGGCCCCGTACGCGGCTAGGCTCCCAAAAAGTGCCACACATGTGGTATCCCCGTACTCAGGAGAAGCAGCTGAATGTATTTTGGGGTGCAATTCCACATATGCCCATGGCCTGTGTGAGCAATATATCATTTAGTGACAACTTTTTGTAAATTTTTTTTTTTTTTGTCATTATTCAATCACTTGGGACAAAAAAAAAAATATTCAATGGGTTCAACATGCCTCTAAGCAATTTCCTTGGGGTGTCTACTTTCCAAAATGGGGTCATTTGGGGGGGTTTTGTACTGCCCTGCCATTTTAGCACCTCAAGAAATGACATAGGCAGTCATAAACTAAAAGCTGTGTAAATTCCAGAAAATGTACCCTAGTTTGTAGACGCTATAACTTTTGCGCAAACCAATAAATATACGCTTATTGACATTTTTTTTACCAAAGACATGTGGCCGAATACATTTTGGCCTAAATGTATGACTAAAATTTAGTTTATTGGATTTTTTTTATAACAAAAAGTAGAAAATATCATTTTTTTTCAAAATTTTCAGTCTTTTTCCGTTTATAGCGCAAAAAATAAAAACGGCAGAGGTGATCAAATACCATCAAAAGAAAGCTCTATTTGTGGGAAGAAAAGGACGCAAATTTCGTTTGGGTAGAGCATTGCATGACCGCGCAATTAGCAGTTAAAGCGACCCAGTGCCGAATTGTAAAAAGTGCTCTGGTCAGGAAGGGGGTAAATCCTTCCGGGGCTGAAGTGGTTAAACACATCTATGTTCTGGTTCGCACTATTCAAGGGATTAAACAATGACTTATTCTTTAGTCCACTGTCAATTGGCACCGAGGCCAAATTTGTAGCGCTGACAGGGTGGGAATTTTTATTCAGAAAGTATTTTTTAATATTTAACTTTCTAATGTACTTGTGTGAACATATTAAACTTATTAATCGGCCTTTTAAGGCCGCATTTTAGACCCAGATGCAAAATATTTGTTTCCTTGTGTGATAAAACCACCTTACTAAGGTTAAAAATACCTCCTAATCCTGCTCTCTCCTTCTTTTTTTGGGCCCTTCGCCCTGCCCTGCAGCCCCTTGTTCTCCTCTCCGTGGATTGGGATGCTCGGCATAATCCCTCTCCCATTGGGGGTACTCCTTCCACTGCAGTTCTACGTAGGTCTGTCTCGGCTGTGGATGGGACGGGGGCCTCCCCCTGCGTTGAGGGTAACCCCTACAAGCCCAGGTTTTAAAGAAAAAATTCATGGAGAAGGAGTATCAAGAGACGATGCTGGACTCCATTATACATGAATTGGCTCTCCAACCAAGAGCCACCTTGCTGGATGAAGCTCCACTCGTAGTGGCTAGAGAAAGCCACGAATGGAGCTTTATATCAGAATTCCATTCCCAGTACAGGGAGGTGGAGGACATTATTGCGTCCCACTGGCATGTTTTACTGATGGATAGAGTTCTACACTCGGTCTTGCCACATAGACTCAAGTTTATTTACAGAAAGTCTCTGAGTATTGCCGATAAAATAGTGCAGAAAGTACTTGACCCCCCGTCCAGGTTGCCCACTATCTGGGATAGAAATGGCTTTTTTAGCTGTAGACGGTGTCGAGCTTGCAGAGAGGTCAATAGGCCTCTCAGGGCTGTGGAAAACTTCAGGTCGACTTCTAATGGCAGAGAATTTGCCATTGGCGAATTCATCACATGCAATACGTCGCATGTGGTGTATGCTCTCCAATGCCCGTGCGGTTTGATTTATATTGGGCGCACAAAAAGGCTTTTAAGAGTAAGAATTGCTGAACACATAGCCAATATCAAACTGGGCTTTAAAGACCATAACGTCTCTTTACATTTTAAGCTTAAGCATAATCAGGACCCGTCGGGTCTTAAGTTTTGGGGTATTGACCACCTCAAGCCGAAATGGAGGGGTTCTAATCTGGTTCGTGATCTCTCCAAAAGAGAGACCCAGTGGATATTCCTGGTTGATACTTTATCGCCGAAGGGGTTAAACGTTGACCTAGACATCAACTGTTTTATTAGTGATTTCTAGTGATTCCTAGAAGTAATCTTTTATTAATATTTTTTGGGTTATTTTAATGATTACAGTGTTTATTTTCTGAGCAATGATTATCTCTGAAGCAGAGTTTTTTAATCAATGTCTACTATCTATTTATAATGTCATTTTTTTCATGACCCTCAATATGACGTTTATTTTGTATGTGTGTGATATGCTGTTATCTCCGAAGGATATAGATTTATATTCCTTTTATTGATACTGATGTCTTTTAACTTAGATTAATTTGCCTATTTCTTGCCTGCATATCCCTTATGGGCATATGATTTTTAATACATACTGTTTAATTAATTTTTCTTATGCTTGAAAAGATTTATGAAATCATAGTTTGCAAGTGTTTGCTCTATCACTTTGATTAGACTATGTTGACATTTTAGTATTCTTTGAGTCTATGTAATCATGTCTGTTTGAATTGCAGTGATATTCGTTTGTTATGCCGGCCGGTGACTGTGTAGATGTGTGCGCTATGAGATGAGCGATCGCTCATGGATCCTTGACACACCGTCACAGTCACCGATTATGTGCAGCAAGGTTTGACACGCCCCCCCTCTCTCCCTATGCTGAGCCACCGCTGAGCTCCTTGTCTGACGTCGTGCGCCTGACGTCGGGCTGGATGTTCTGCGATTGGTGGTGGTGATTGGGGCGGTTGATATAAGCCTTGCATGACGCCGTGTAGCCACGCCCTCTGTCGAAGTCAGGATATGACGAAACGCGTCAGGGCGTGGCTTACACGACGCCGGAAGTGAGGTATGCGTTCCACCACAGCCTGATCTACAACCAGGAAGTGACCTGTTCCCCTGGATATCGAACCGGCTGGTCTTCAGAACGGTGACACGCTACCCATATGCATTTTTGCTTGATTGACTGCTTTTATTATGTACGTATATAGAATGAGGGGTTTTTTATGAAGATTGTGGGGTACAACTTAATAAACAGAATTACGCTATGTGCACACATTTTTCTCTTTCTGGCATTCATCTGTTTGGAGTTGTGACCCCCCCCCCTGAACCCCCAGGAGTGGTACTGAGAGAGTGGTGTTGAGGAGATCTTTTGCTCTTGGAGGCTTTTAAAACTAGCAGATCTGGTGAGTTCGATCCCCTAGGGGGAGAGTGTCAACACAGGGTGAAATTCTGCTGACCGGTGGAAGGCTCACACTGAGATACGACTGTATTGTCACTGATGGACTTTTTTCTGAGCACTTCACAGACTCTCTACCTCTCTGTTTGATTACTTTTGTGCGTAGTTGGCCGCATGATTTTATATATATTTTTGCTCAACAAATAGCGCTGTTTGTAGTATATGTTTACTCGTTGGGTTTATATATACTATGATTATTATTATCTGTTTACAGTCTTATGATTTTTTTAAAACGGCTGCTGTCCTTTAGATCACTCTGTATAGGCACTGAGTGTTATCATCTCCCCCAGTCTTTAGTTTTGCTCTCTTTTAACATTAATTGATCCATTTGGCGCTGAGCGGTGTGCTGCAGGCCCGAGCAGACCTTACCTCTATATTCTTTTGTCCTTTCTTGGCAGCCATGGATGCGTTGATGTTTTTGAGTAGTAGAACTATAGATATTGGAAATGTTTTTGCAGTTAATGAGCAGACCACTGCACAGACTAATATAAATGGTGTGCTTACCTCTTTGGGAAATGCATTAGAGAAACAAGTCCGCACATGGTGGGACATCTGTGCGTTTGAACAGTATGTTAAAGAAAAAATAATCGTTAGGAGCCTTAGGTGCGACGTAGTTCCCCAAGACGGGCTGGATGATCCAGAATCCATGAAAGAATGGTTTGATTTTTTTACGGGTATGGGATTTAAGTTGCAGGACCTGGTTCTTGCATGTAAACGAAAAAAGATGTCTATCTTAGAGGGTAAAATCAATGAGTTTCGCTTGCAACTAGATCCAATAAAAGATTCGCAACAAGTAGTGGACTTCAATATCCGTATAAAGAAGAAACTTGAAAAGGTTGATAAAGATACGCAGAAAAAGAAAGCCAAGAAATTCCAGAGGGATCTGGCTGATTTCAGATCTGGCTCTGTATATCTTTGGCAACAAGTCAAGAACAATGAGAATGTTCATCCTAGGAGAGGGTCTGCACAAACAGCACACCCCTCAAATAACCTGCAGAGTACCGTACCATCTGAGGTGGATGGAGGAAGGGAGGATGTAGCTAGCCGTCCCCCTCAAACTTATTCTACCCCAGTTAGGAGTGGTAGGGGACGTGGTAGATCGGTTGATAGGAGGAATCCACCCACTGATCCCCACTACCCTACACCCTCTAACAGCCATTACCAAGTCCCTGTTTATAATAGATATGAACCCCTGAGGGATAATGGTGATAGAACCAATTACCACTCCCCTCGTCCTTTTTTAGGGAGGGGGAGGGGCTGGCAGAAACGGGGTCGGGGTTACCCTCAACGCAGGGGGAGGCCCCCGTCCCATCCACAGACGAGACAGACCTACGTAGAACCGCAGTGGAAGGAGTACCCCCAATGGGAGAGGGATTATGCCGAGCATCCCAATCCACGGAGAGGAGAACAAGGGGCTGCAGGGCAGGGCGAAGGGCCCAAAAAAAGAAGGAGAGAGCAGGATTAGGAGGTATTTTTAACCTTAGTAAGGTGGTTTTATCACACAAGGAAACAAATATTTTGCATCTGGGTCTAAAATGCGGCCTTAAAAGGCCGATTAATAAGTTTAATGTGTTCATTGATGTACACAAGTACATTAGAAAGTTAAATATTAAAAAATACTTTCTGAATAAAAATTCCCACCCTGTCAGCGCTACAAATTTGGCCTCGGTGCCAATTGACAGTGGACTAAAGAATAAGTCATTGTTTAATCCCTTGAATAGTGCGAACCAGAACATAGATGTGTTTAAAGGACTAGTGACACGTGATCTAGAGCATATAGTACCGAAAAAGAAGGTAAACCCTCAGTATATATTAGATGGGATTAATATGCTTGAGAAAAGGAAGGAAATTGTCGTCAGGCCTGCCGACAAGGGAGGAGGTGTAGTGATTTTAGATAAGCAGTTTTATCACGATCAACTTACTGAAATGCTGAACGATAGCAATACCTACGTGAAATTGTCAAAAGACCCTACCGCACAGTATGAGAAAGATCTGAGAAATCTAGTTGAAAGTGGTTATGGTTCAGGTGTACTGTCTCATCGTGAGAAAAAATATCTTGTGCCGAGTAGTAGTAGGATCCCTACGATCTACACTCTACCGAAGATACATAAAGATTTGAATAACCCTCCAGGCAGGCCTATTGTGAACGGGATTGGCTCCATCACATCCCGTATGGGCCAATACCTAGACCATTTCCTACAAGACAGTGTTGTGTGTACCAAGGCATATCTTAGAGATACCAAAAGTCTCCTACAAATCCTACAGCAGATTGACTTAACTGGGAAACAAGAAGTGTATCTAGTAACCGCTGATGTGGCATCACTTTATTCTGTGATCCAACATGACGATGCCCTTCTAGCGCTTAATTGGGCTCTGTCTCAGCGGGAAGACCTGCCACACAGTCATAAAGTCTTTATTAGGAATGCCTTGGATTTTTGTTTAGGCCATAATTTCTTTTGGTTTGACGGCCAGTTCTATTCTCAATGTAGAGGTGTAGCTATGGGGGCCAAGTTTGCCCCTAGTATAGCAAACTTGTTTATGGGTGAGTGGGAGGACAAAACTATTTTTTCGGTCGCCCGCCACCAACTATTGCTATACAGGAGGTATATAGACAATCTATTCTTTATTTGGGATGGTACTAGTGATAGCCTCCATGAATTTTTGAGAGAACTTAACTCTAATACTAATAATATTGTATTAACCAGTGAGGCCAGCCAGAGTGACATACACTTTCTGGATGTCACTATTTTTAGGAAAGGGAATTGTTTGGCAACCAAAGTTTACTTTAAACCCACCGACTCTAACAGCTACTTACCCACCACGAGTGGCCACCACCCGATGTGGCTTAAGAACATTCCCAAGGGCCAATTAACGAGAATAAAAAGGAATTGTTCGGAGGATACGGATTTTTTACTACAAGCCCAGGTTTTAAAGAAAAAATTCATGGAGAAGGGGTATCAAGAGACGATGCTGGACTCCATTATACATGAATTGGCTCTCCAACCAAGAGCCACCTTGCTGGATGAAGCTCCACTCGTAGTGGCTAGAGAAAGCCACGAATGGAGCTTTATATCAGAATTCCATTCCCAGTACAGGGAGGTGGAGGACATTATTGCGTCCCACTGGCATGTTTTACTGATGGATAGAGTTCTACACTCGGTCTTGCCACATAGACCCAAGTTTATTTACAGAAAGTCTCTGAGTATTGCCGATAAAATAGTGCCGTCCAGGTTGCCCACTATCTGGGATAGAAATGGCTTTTGTAGCTGTAGACGGTGTCGAGCTTGCAGAGAGGTCAATAGGCCTCTCAGGGCTGTGGAAAACTTCAGGTCGACTTCTAATGGCAGAGAATTTGCCATTGGCGAATTCATCACATGCAATACGTCGCATGTGGTGTATGCTCTCCAATGCCCGTGCGGTTTGATTTATATTGGGCGCACAAAAAGGCTTTTAAGAGTAAGAATTGCTGAACACATAGCCAATATCAAACTGGGCTTTAAAGACCATAACGTCTCTTTACATTTTAAGCTTAAGCATAATCAGGACCCGTCGGGTCTTAAGTTTTGGGGTATTGACCACCTCAAGCCGAAATGGAGGGGTTCTAATCTGGTTCGTGATCTCTCCAAAAGAGAGACCCAGTGGATATTCCTGGTTGATACTTTATCGCCGAAGGGGTTAAACGTTGACCTAGACATCAACTGTTTTATTAGTGATTTCTAGTGATTCCTAGAAGTAATCTTTTATTAATATTTTTTGGGTTATTTTAATGATTACAGTGTTTATTTTCTGAGCAATGATTATCTCTGAAGCAGAGTTTTTTAATCAATGTCTACTATCTATTTATAATGTCATTTTTTTCATGACCCTCAATATGACGTTTATTTTGTATGTGTGTGATATGCTGTTATCTCCGAAGGATATAGATTTATATTCCTTTTATTGATACTGATGTCTTTTAACTTAGATTAATTTGCCTATTTCTTGCCTGCATATCCCTTATGGGCATATGATTTTTAATACATACTGTTTAATTAATTTTTCTTATGCTTGAAAAGATTTATGAAATCATAGTTTGCAAGTGTTTGCTCTATCACTTTGATTAGACTATGTTGACATTTTAGTATTCTTTGAGTCTATGTAATCATGTCTGTTTGAATTGCAGTGATATTCGTTTGTTATGCCGGCCGGTGACTGTGTAGATGTGTGCGCTATGAGATGAGCGATCGCTCATGGATCCTTGACACACCGTCACAGTCACCGATTATGTGCAGCAAGGTTTGACACGCCCCCCCCTCTCTCCCTATGCTGAGCCACCGCTGAGCTCCTTGTCTGACGTCGTGCGCCTGACGTCGGGCTGGATGTTCTGCGATTGGTGGTGGTGATTGGGGCGGGTGATATAAGCCTTGCATGACGCCGTGTAGCCACGCCCTCTGTCGAAGTCAGGATATGACGAAACGCATCAGGGCGTGGCTTACACGACGCCGGAAGTGAGGTATGCGTTCCACCACAGCCTGATCTACAACCAGGAAGTGACCTGTTCCCCTGGATATCGAACCGGCTGGTCTTCAGAATGGTGACACGCTACCCATATGCATTTTTGCTTGATTGACTGCTTTTATTATGTACGTATATAGAATGAGGGGTTTTTTATGAAGATTGTGGGGTACAACTTAATAAACAGAATTACGCTATGTGCACACATTTTTCTCTTTCTGGCATTCATCTGTTTGGAGTTGTGACCCCCCCCCTGAACCCCCAGGAGTGGTACTGAGAGAGTGGTGTTGAGGAGATCTTTTGCTCTTGGAGGCTTTTAAAACTAGCAGATCTGGTGAGTTCGATCCCCTAGGGGGAGAGTGTCAACACAGGGTGAAATTCTGCTGACCGGTGGAAGGCGCACATTGAGATACGACTGTATTGTCACTGATGGACTTTTTTCTGAGCACTTCACAGACTCTCTACCTCTCTGTTTGATTACTTTTGTGCGTAGTTGGCCGAATGATTTTATATATATTTTTGCTCAACAAATAGCGCTGTTTGTAGTATACATTTATTTATATTATTTATTATCCATATTGCGTTGGATTGATGTGTTTTATTTGCGATATCTAGATCACCTTTAAGCACTGGCACTTTGTACGTTTTGCACCATTTATAAGGATATGTTTTTGATGGTTATTTCTGATTTATTCTATGTATTTTTATTTAGAATTATTCACATGAAGTAGTGTTTATGTCCCTTTGTGCACCTACACATGATTATCCAGATTTATATGTTTTTAGTGTCAACACTTATTTATGCGATTTTACATGCGATTTTTTTTTGTCATTTAGTATATACCAACTGAAAAGGATTTTTTATGCACTTTTTTCACATACACATAATGCTGATTATTAAGACTTGAATGTTTTTAGTGTCAACACTTATTTAATGCGATTTATGCGATTTATTATGCGATTTTATGTCATTTATTAATTGACCACAGACAGAGATTTACAGCTTTCTTCTGGTTAGCGCAGCACCTCCCCCCTATACCTCAGTTTGTTTTTTGGGCTTATGTCTGACCCTTGCTTCGGTGCATGCAGCTGTCCAGTCGCATACGTGCGTTTTTACTATTTTTCTGAGTTCTTGTTATTTATATTTTTTTCTTTTTCCAATTGGGTAGCGCAGGAATATTCTTATTACATTCTTGCTGGTATCTTCACAGGCAAGGCTGTCGTGTTCTGAACACTGACTGAGACTCTCCCCCTGCTTCTCTTAAGTGCCTTAGTAGATAACACTTTTAGAAGTATCTCCAGACCCACATTCTCTTCTTGAGTGTCCGTCTCCAAGACAATGAAAGGACCAGGTCATCTCCAGCTCAACTTGACAGAGGCCCTCATGCATACCACTTCACCCGTTTGTAGTAGTTCTTCACCTCGGTCTAAGCGCCAAACTTTTCCCACCCCTTCTGGTGGGGCCTTCTGCTCGTGTACTATGTCCTCGTACACTTGGGTTAGCATGGGATGTACCTTCATGGCCAGGGCACTTTCCTTCTGTACAAGTGGTGTCAGGAGTCTTCTGACCAGATCAGTATTTGTTCCGATGATGAGGGAACTTCTGTGGGCCCCAGGGGGTCGGGGACACACAACCGCCAGGGTGTCGAAAGTCTCCGCCTTCCCAGCCACACTTGGGTCAAAGATGAGTTTGATAGGGATATATCCCTCATAAGGGAAGTTCCGGGTACCTAGACCCCATATTTCCAATTCTTCCAACTTTTGCAGGGGCAGATGCTTGAGATGCTTCATGTAGAAGTCTTTGCATAATAAGGTCACTTGAGCTCCGGTATCCAACAGTGCCTTGGCGTAGATTCCTTCTACCTGGATTGGGATGATCGGAGAGGGTCCCACTAAGTTGCGGGGAAATTCACCCTGAGTGTTCGGCTTCTTCTGCCTACTAGAGCGCATCTTGACTCCTCGTTTCCATGGACGCTCATTCAACTTCATTTCTCCCCTTACTCTCAAGACTTTGGGAACTTGGGTTTCCTTGGAGTTGACGACAGTTATAGGGCGCCCAGTTGACTCCTTCACTGGGGCCCTTTGAAGTTTTCCCCTGGCTTTTGATGTTGTACTGCTGCCCTTGGACTTGGGCACACGTTTCCGAAATGTCCAACCCCTCCACAGTTGAAACAAAGTCCAGATCGGCTTCTGAAGGTGGAGTCTGATACTCTCCAATTTTTCTGTTCCTTCATTGAGCGGATTTGGGGGTCTCGTGGTCAACAAAGCCATCATTTCCATTACCTGAGCCACCTAAGTCTTAAGAAGCTCAATCTGGGGATCATCCTCCATCACACTAACTGTTCGGACTCCAACAGTGTGCTTTGGTTCTTGAATGTTCTCCTTCTTCCTTTCTAGAATAGCTTCTTCCTCCCTTACAATCCGAATTAGATCTGGGTACTTTAATATGCCACCATCTTGGCGAGTCCTTAACTGGAGGGTGATGGGGTCCAAAGGCTGGGCACCTCTTAAGACCCGTTTAGCTCGAATTTCATCCACCTTGCAAGGATCTAATCCCTTCTTCAGTAATATCTGGTAAATGACCTTGTCCAGCCATCTCATATAGTCTGACAACTTCTCTCCAGTTTCCTGATAGGTGTGTTATAACTGGTAAATTAGGTCAGAAACCTTTCCGGTATGTCCAAACACATCTTGCAGGATATCTAAGTAGTCTTGGGCTACACAGTTCTGCTTGCTGAGCTTTCGAATGCCCTCAGAAACAGGCCCTTTGAGACTCTCAGTAATCCGCTGTTTCTTTTGTGTTTCAGGGATGTCCCACTCATCCAGAACCTGCGTGGTGTGTTCCAACCATTCTTCAAAGGTGTCCTCTCCTTTGGGTACAGGCCGTTGGCCCGAGAAAATGCCCAGTTTTCGGTACCCAACCCCTGAATAGGTTGGGTTCCCCTTTTGACATTGGGACACCAAATTTCACAGTGCTGTGATGAGTTCTGGCTCAATTTCATCCGGTGTTGACTGTGATGGAACCTTGATTTCTGCTGGACTCATTTGGGAGAAGGTGGCAAGATTCTCCCCTTCTTCCCTTGGGTGGGTCAGATAAAATTTGGTCTTGTCAGCGAGTTCAACACTTGCACCCTTGAAATTTTCTGGAACTTCCTTCCTCCATTCCAATAATGCATAGGTACGGAATGTCTCATGATCGGGCCTCACTGCGACCACCTTGGCTCTTTGTCCTGGGGATAGTGTTTTTACCACTTGGTTGATGTGTTCCTTCTCCCAGATTTATCTCTTCAAGGACCAAATGCAACATGCCTCGATTTGTCTGAAAAGATCCGATCATTCCAAATGAAACTTCACCTTTGGCAACAAAAATTGGATGACAATAGAATTTACATGTTGCCCAACTTATCTGCTTTCTTTGAGGAAAATGACATTGAACTTGACAAAAGGATTAAAACAATAAGTTCTGTCAAAGAACACTTGCAAATGCTTGCAGACGAAATTTCATCGTACTTTCCAAATTTTCCTGACACCCCGTTTGCACTTGCTAGAAGTCCATTCACAGTCAAAGTTGAAGATGTTCCTGAGAATGCACAAGAGGAGTTCATTGATCTCATTACCAGCGATGCAGCAAAAAAAAGATTTCTCTTCCATGTCTGTTAATAAATTCTGGATCAAGTGTTTGCAGGCATATCCTGTTCTGTCTGAGATTGTGTTGCGCCTTCTTCCATTTCCAACAACATATCTTTGTGAAACACAGGCTTTTCAAGCTTGTTGGTTATCAAGTCTAAATACAGACATAGTAAAAAAATTGATCCACCACAAACTTGCTCCCAGTGAACTCAAAATAGCAGCGCTAAAGGTAATCCCTAATCAAATAATAAGATGTAGTGAAGAGTGATAAACTGATGAATCTACATCTTATTATTTGATTAGGGATTACCTTTAGCGCTGCTATTTTGAGTTCACTGGGAGCAAGTTTGTGGTGGATCAATTTTTTTACTGTATACTTATCATTTAAGCAGCAGCTCAGATTCAGGTCTTTGCCATCAGCGCAGCGTTTTTGGGTGTATGAGTGGGCGGATCTTTATACATCTGATTTTTTACATTAAATACAGACATAGACTTGTTGCAGAAGGTGATCTTCGTTGTGCTCTTGCAAAGACTTCCCCGAGAATTTCTGATCTGGTGAGAAAGAAGCAACCTCAGCGTTCGCACTGACGCTTTCGTTTTTTGATGCATGGTTTTGCAACAATTTTGTAGCAATGTCGTTTACCGTTATTATATTAAGACTGGCTAATTAAGATTGTAACCGTTGTTACGCTTTGTTTTCACATGATTATACAATACAGTGAATACAGTTCAATACACAATGAATAAATAAATAAATAAACACAAGTCGTAAACATTTTATTTGTTTGTAACTTATATGTTAATTATAAATATTGCGCACTATATATTACAGATTGTTTTTGTGGTTAATCACTACGCTTTAAAATGTTAAATTTGTAAGAATGAAAATACATCCTGCATATCAGATATTTATATTTCGATTCATAACAGTAACAAAATTACAGCAATGAAGGACCAACGAAAATAATTTTACTGTTAGGGGTCCCCACAACTTGGGAAATTTTATCAAGGGGTCACGGCACTAGAAGGTTGAGAACCACTGCCCTAATGTCAGGCTAAAGTCTCCTAATTTTGTCCCAATATAGGCCTCAATCTAGGCCAAAGTTAAAAGGGTTAATTAAAATAAAAAATTGGGTATGTTGGCGCTACCTGCTGAGGACGTCATGTGACGAAGCGCGCACAACGGCATCACGCTCTGTCAGTCTGCTCTAGGGCATACGAAAGAGGAGGACGCTGTTTAGCAGCTGGTGCTTACACACCGCCATCGTACTGTTTATGCCTGATTGGAGGGACTGCTCTATCTGTCTACTCAGCCTGGTACTAATGCTGTGCTACCTAACTTGGACAGAATCACACAATAGTGCCTGGATTTTTTAGTTTCATTTTTTATTTTGCCATTTTTTACACTTTTTATTATTTTTTTATATTTCTTCATTTTTTTGCTACTTTTATTAATTTAGTATCAATTTTTTCCTTTTGGATTTTAAAATTTTGTTTTCCTTTTTGCTAATTAATTTTGCTCTATTCATACCCATTATGTTTAAATATCCCCGGATTGCGGGCGTATGAAGTTTAAATAAAGTGGTCAAACTTTATTACGCTATGGAAGCTCTCTTTTTTTACAATATATGAGGGGAAGCAACACCTCCAAGGATTGGAAAGCATAGGAGACATCCAACATAAAACACAGCAGCAAGGCGATCCATTCCCAATTCAGGTGGACCACCCCGGTGCGGATTCTGGTAGCTGATTATCTGTCATACGGAACAACAAGTGAAGTGACCCAGCGAACTACACCACAAGCATCATACCCCTGGTGGGGTTCTGGGAGTTGGTGAGTAAGTAACCAAAGGGGGAGCACGAGAGTCACCTGACAAATTGTTGGAGCACCTAAGTCACCTGTGGGAACCTGAATAAATCATAGAACAGCAATATATGGGACTGTTGCAATACATGTTGAAGATTTAACTGTTGGATTTCCTGGGCTGTTATATTTGTTTTGCTCTATGCGATTATAATATATGTCGATTACGCATATGGTATCAGACCAGGACAACACAATATATATATATATCACCGCATTGTTATATGGTTATTAATAAATGCATAGCATGGAATGCAGCCTTTGGCTTCCCTTCCAGACGCTGTAGGACCCAGCAAGCTGTGCGACACGTGTTTTTTACCAGAGACCCCATAGTATATGACCAGTGGGTTCACACTTACTGTAGGACCACCCATACTGTAAAAAAGGGGGTTCATACATGATACATACATGTTGCACACCTCATAAGATTTATGAATACGATTAGGGGTGTTATACTTCAGGCTATCCCAGTGAACAACTATTTTAGGTAGCGCCAACATACCCAATTTTTCATTTTAATTTTCTGGCAAAGAACCTTGTTAGGAACTTTGTGTAAGGGAGGCAGCAACCTAAGTTTCTGAACCCATATATTTATCCTAAAGCGCAGTTTTGTTTCATACAAAGTTAAAAGGGTATCTCTGTTATCACGATCGGCGCTTCCGATACTCCTTCCTCCGCTCAGATCGTACGTACGCCGCACGCGTGTTACGCTTTATATACACTGCGCATGCGTAAAACTCCGCCCGCCCCTGACATTCTTTCTAGTCTATTACCTACCCCTTCTCTTTTGGCGCAGTGGGGAAGAGCACATGGCGGAGACACAACAGGTGCATGATAATAGCAGCAACGA
Organism: Lithobates septentrionalis; assembly: GCA_037952835.1. Classification (NCBI taxonomy): domain Eukaryota; kingdom Metazoa; phylum Chordata; class Amphibia; order Anura; family Ranidae; genus Lithobates; species Lithobates septentrionalis. Next base: position 16,991,675 of record JBBDGP010000084.1, on the reverse strand, counting down.
GGAGGAGGAGGAAAGCCCCGAGCCAGAAACCTCATGATCCCGGAGGAGAACATTTAAGGCCTCAAATATGGCCTTTGTTGAGATGGTCAACATATTGAAGAAGGCCGACTATGACGGAAAGTATGAACCTTACCCCAACCCAAATGTCAGAAAGGCCAAGATCATGGCGAAAGTTGTGAAGAGTCTACAGAATAATTTTGGGGTACGGCGATCCAAGGATCAACTGAGGAAGCGGTGGTCGGACCTCAAAATCAGGGAGCACGATCAGTATAGAAGGATCAGGAGAGTGCTGCAAAAAAAGTAAGTAGTTGTCCTGTGTTCCTATTCTTTATTTTTATTATTTTTGTGCTGCTCCATGTGCTTTTCTTTACTGTTGTACAGTTTAAAATGGCAACTTTCATGTTCATGGACACATTATTCGTTCGTAGGAAACATTGTTCGTTCGGCCACTAAAACACCATGTTTTGGCCAGGTGCAGTTCAATACATTTATTCTGGCCTACTTAGAATACGTTTGTTGGCTAGATGGGTTTGTAACTAGAATGAAATGCAAACTAGATTCTGTGTAAGAAGAGAACACTCTGCAGCTGTTTACACATCTGGACGCTGGAGCACTAGCGTGGGACACCAGAGCACACTTTTTATTAGGGGGCCCACACAGGTGCTCCAGTGGATACTATAGGGGTGTATCCATCTGTGAAGCTTGCACAAAACAGGAAATTATTCAAGCTTGACAAAGGACAAAAATATTTCTTCATCTTGGAACTCTGCCAAAACAGACAATTGTACCCCACTTCCAAGCAATGTTTCATATTCCTATTTCTGGCCTCAAATATCTGTGTGCTAAGTATACTTATTTTTGTTCATATAGGGGAGAAAAGACTCGGAGGACACCACTCATCAGAGGAGACCACGGACCCCCCACCTCAGGAAGAAGGGGAAATCACCCAAACCCAACCAGAGGAGGAGGAGGGAGACGTTATAGAACTTGTCACCACAACAGGTGAGTGTCTGCGACCACAGCTTCAGGTAAGAGATAGATGCCTGCATATTTATAATACATGGTGGTTTTTTTTTGTTTTTTTTTTTAGGTGATCGTGATGTTGTGGAAGAGGAATGTCATTTCACAAGTGAAAGTGCCCAGATCCTCATCGGGGAGATAATGGGGTGTAATAGGGATTTAGAAACACTAAAGAAAAACATCAACGATGTTCAAAACAAAATGAAGAACATCATTGATGTTTTAGGGAGAATATAAAACACCCAGAAATCCCTAACTTATTGCAGGTTTATTTTTGTTTTTATGAATAATTTTTGACATATTATAGAAAAGCCAAATTTTGAAGTTGCACACAGTGTGTCAACATGTGCTATCTCCCATCACGGGAGATCAATGTATGCGTTTTGTGGGTGCAACCCTTTCCTCAATAATAAAGTAGCTGAGAGGAAGGGGTTGCACCCCCAAAACACGTCCCTTGGTCCCCCATGATGGCAGCTAGCACATGTTGACATTAGGCAATTTGTGTGCATCTTCTAAATTTGGCTTTTACAGGGGTGACATCACCCCATCTGCAGAACACAATATCAAACACAATTTATAAATACTCATGTCTGATATTGCCATCACTTTCTATAAAAGTTGAACTTTGTAAGTTCCAGAGTTGTGTATTTTTTTATGGTTTTAAACTGCCTGTTGTACCTTAAAAGGCAATTTCTACTTATTGATGTGACCTAAAAAATAGTTATACAGCAAACATGTTGGTTTGTTCAAAAACCCTTTTAGAAACGCACATGTGATTGTGCTTTGATTAAAAAGATTGATAATCAACAATGTGTGGCTGCTTCTTTCAATGCTCAAAAGCAGTTTTTGGAGTAAAGTTGTTGTTTTCAGTGCCAATGGTGGTTATTTACTAAAGACAAATCCACTTTGCACTACAAGTGCAGTTTCAGTGCAGTCTAAAGTGCACTTGTAGTGCAAAGTGTATTTTCCTTTAGTAAATAACACCCACAGTGCTTTCTAATTTTACACAATCACGCCATTTTCAGGACTCCCAAATTTCGTTCATGGTGTTGAAAATTATTAATATTTTTGTCAGTAATGCATTACATACATTAAAAAAAACAAGGTGTGTGTGTAGCAGACCCACAACATAATATTAACAGTTAGCCGAAGAAGTGATTGTCACCTCATGTGTCAACGAAATTTAGTTTGCACTGTTGAAGAAAAAGGCCAAAAAATTACAACATTAATAAAAGATAACCGAGGAGACATTGTCTGACATATCGATGGCCCCCCTACCCGCAAAGTATTCCATGTATCTTATACGGACCTCGGGGATCTCTGGGGGGGGGGCAAGCCAGGACGGCCAGCTTCAAGCGCCGTCAGGGTTGGTTCATTAATATTAATTCCGGCCTCACGCCCAACTGAGCCAGCATTGTTCAAAAAATTTCTCCTTAAAATGTTGTGGAGAACACAGCAAGATAGGATGATGTGATTGAGTTTATATTCCGCCATGTGTATCGGTGTAAGAAATAGGCGGAACCGGCTGGCCATTATTCCAAACGTGCTCTCCACCACTCTTCTGGCTTTGGGGGTAATTAAAAACCCTCTGGTCCGGGATGAGGGTGCTCATAGGGAATGGCCGCATAAGATAATCCCCCAGCGCAAATGCTTCATCTGCAACGATGACAAATGGGAGTCCTTCCGCATTCTGGAGGTGGCAAGCCCAAGCTGCCATTCTGGAGATGCCTGTAGAACTCCATCTGAGCGATGACTCCACCGCCAACATCACAATACTATTGAACCCCTTGCAATTATAATAGTATGACCCCGAGTTGGGGGGTGGGACCATGTGGACGTGTTTCCCATCAATTGCCCCTACGCAGTTGGGAAAGTCCCACCGCTGGGCAAAGTGGGAGGCCACAGTCTGCCATTCCTGTGGGTTGGAAGGAAACTGTGGAGTCAAACAAGAAAAAAAAAATATTCATTTTGCACATAAGCATTGAAAGCAGATTAGACACAAACATTCTTGGCCAACATCAGTATAACCTTTATTTTAGGGAGTATTTAAAGACAAAGGTATAAGGTCAACCTATCAGATCCCCCCCCCCCCTCCGATGACCCATTTAAAAAAATTTAGGGGGGGGGGGTTTGACAGGTAACCCTCTCCACTTCATTGAGAGATGAATGCCTAAATAATGTGTATTACTTTGGCCAGCCCCTCCTTACTTACACTATTGGCAGCCCACTGGACAGGTAAGAAGTGTCAAAATACAAAGATATAAATACACACTGTACACATTTTAGCACATTTTTACATTCTGCTATTACCTATCAAGATAATAATAGGATACAAAAACTTTTAACGTCACCATTTGAAAGTATTCAGGCAGGCCCTTGCACTACATGCTTTGGGGAATTCATCCATAAATAGGACCACAAAAGAGGTAGGTATAGTGTGTATGGGTTTGGCAAAGTCAGCAGAAAGAAGATTGGTATCAGCTGAGTTAGCAAAAAAGCCTCTGGCACTCTGCCTGAATTTAAAGCACAAATAACATTTTTACACATTTTAGGGGTTGTTTAGGGTAAAGCATTACTAGGGAGCTGACAAAATACATTGTTAAGTGACTAGGCGAGGTGGATATAGGCCCAGGAGAGCATGCTGGGGAGGTAAGTGAAAATGCTGTGAAATATTATATCAAAAATTTTAATTACATGTACCTGTTGAACAGGGGCAGAAAAATTGAGCCTTTGGTGGTGGTGTTGCCACAACACTGTAAGCACTCACAGTTACTCTTGGTGGGTGCAGGAATGGGCCCTGCTGTGAAATATTAGATGAAGAATTGTAATTACATGTCTCTGTTGAACAGGGGCAGAAAAATTGGGCCTTAGGCACTGGTGCCACAACACTGCAACCCCTCACAGATGCTATAGTTGGAGCGAAGGAATGAGCCCTACTGCAAAGTATTGCAGCAAAAATCGTATAAATACGCCCCTGTTAAACAGGGGCTGAAAATTTGGGCCTTGGGCACTGGTGCTGGTGCCACAACACTGCAACCCCTCACAGATACTCTAGTTGGAGCGCAGGAATGAGACATGCTGCAAAGTATTGCATCAAAAATTGTAATTACAAGCCCCTGTTGAACAGGGGCAGAAAAATTGGGCCTTGGCCACCGGTGGCGGTGCCCAGAACCAAAAATGTTCTTACAAGCTATCAGCATGAAAATTGAGGAGGCTGAGGATTGTCACTCAGCATAACAGGATAGTCGCTCAGCATAGGCAGTCTTGAAGGGATCTCACATTTAAAAAAATCAATCGGTTACATCAGCATTAGGTGCTTGGTAGCTGGTGATCCAAGACTGATTCATTTTTTTCATTGAAGGTCAGCCGATAGAATGATTCGGTGAACAGGCGCACCTTGTGATCGGTTCAAAACCTCCAGCAGCACTGAATGTGCGTTCCGAAAGAACGCTGGATGCAGGACAGGCCAGTAGCTCAATTGCATACTGTGCATGCTCTGGCCAGTGATCCATCCTCAAGACCCAGTAACCCAGAGCATTATTGGTGGGAAAGGTGTCCAAGTCTGATCTTGCCCCTAGGTAATCCTGCACCATGTGAATCAGACGCTGGCGATGTTTGCTGGAAACGATCAGACCTTGGGGCTGAGGACTAAAAAATTGTCTGAACGTATCGGTCAGACGGCCACCTTCTCCGCTCTCCTGAGCGGCGAACTGGAGGTCGGGAGCGAGCGGCTGAGTTTCGAGTTGTCAGGTAAGTAAGACGGGGGGCTGGGGGCGGCGGTATTGTCAAAAGTTTTTTCACCTTAATGCATAGAATGCATAGAATGCATTAAGGTGAAAAAATGTATACCTTTACAACCCCTTTAAGGTGGTTAGTTCTTGCGGGGAGGAGCTGAAACAGCCGCCGAGGGACCCCAGAAGAGCAGGTTCGGGGCCACTCTGTGCAGAACGAGCTGCACAGTGAAGGTAAGTATAACATGTTTGTTATTTAAAAAAAAAAAAAACCCTTTACAACCCCTTTAACTCCTCTCATGTGTTTCCAGAGGTTCTGCTAAGTAGTGGCACCTGAACTGTTTGAGGTAACTACTATGGTTCACTCATTACATATTGGTGCTTTATTGGAATATTAACCCTTTCACTACACTTTTTACTGAGCAATTTTTCTCATTTTTCGCATGATATTGTGCAACAATATCACCCCTAATATAATAATATATAAGATGATGTTGCATTGAGTAAATATATACCAAATATGTCAAGCCTCAATTTGCAAAACAGAAAAAAAATGTTGTAGCCAAAATTAACAACGTGTAGCACCCTCACTGCGTAGGATACTAGGAATATCGGTTTTGGCTCCTTCTGTAATTAAGGGAGCAGTGATTGTTTGTCCTGATCTGTTCAGGGTTTCACAGGCTGGGAGTTTGATTGCTTCCCTCTGCCTCTGTTAGAAACTTCCAGAGCTTAGGGTGGGAGATTCAAAATAACTTGCCTGAATATGTAACAGGTTCCAGCCAATCCCTGGAGAGGAGGTCTGGAATGGTGATAAATGGTCTGAAGCACTGGGGAGCTGGGTTCTTTCTCCCCAGGAGGGTTCCAGAGCCAAAGGGACTGATGCCCTCAGGCAGACCATGGACGATACAGCTGCTCTGAAGAGACCATAGTGGTGTCAGGGTTAAGGGCCTGGAGGGACTTTGCTTTGAGCCAATTGCAGAACCTCACCACAGGGGATCTGGTCCAGAGAGGTGCCGTCTAACTCATTGAGGAGGAAGCTGGAAGGAGGCAGCTGTCCTGGGGGCTTGTTAGTAAAGCCACTAAACTGATCCCTGTGACTGTGTAGTGTTTTGGAAACTGCACTGGGTACCAGCAGTTGTGCATTAGCGCAAGGTAACCAGATGCCTAAAAGACTTGCACCACATACTAGCTCTTTATGAAATACTTACCTTAGAACGAAGCGCCCGCACTGCCTCCTGGTCACCGCTGAAGGAGCTGACATGTTCTCTCTGCGTTTCTTCCGGGTTTGTGGCTCTGGCACTGTGAGTGGCTGGAGCTGCAATGACGTCACTCCCGCGCATGCATGCACGCGGGAGTCCTCCATTTCTGCAGGGTCCGGCAGCATCCACCGGGCCTTCAGAGCACATGCGCCACTGACGTCAGCGGCTGCATAAAAGGGAATTATCTCCTAAACTGTACAGGTTTAGGAGATATTCATTTTACCTACAGGTAAGCCTTATTATAGGATTACCTGTAGGTAAAAATGTGCAAGCGGGGTATACAACCGCTTTAAGAGTTACAGTAAACCTGCAGGTGATCATACTGTCTGGATTGGCTGGGTCCAGTGAGGTACAGTGGCTTGCGAAAGTATTCGGCCCCCTTGAACTTTTCAACCTTTTGCCACATTTCAGGCTTCAAACATAAAGATATAAAAATTTTTATTTTTTGTGAAGAATCACCAACAAGTGGGACACAATTGTGGAGTGGAACGAAATCTTTTGGATTTTAGAAACTTTTTTAACTAATAAAAAAAAGGAAAAGTGGGGCGTGCAAAATTATTCGGCCCCCTTGCGTTAATACTTTGTAGAGCCACCTTTTGCTGCGATTACAGCTGCAAGTCGCTTGGGGTATGTCTCTATCAGTTTTGCACATCGAGAGACTGAAATTCTTGCCCATTCTTCCTTGCAAAACAGCTCGAGCTCAGTGAGGTTGGATGGAGAGCGTTTGTGAACAGCAGTTTTCAGCTCTTTCCACAGATTCTCGATTGGATTCGGGTCTGGACTTTGACTTGGCCATTCTAACACCTGGATACGTTTATTTGTGAACCATTCCTTTGTAGATTTTGCTGTATGTTTGGGATCATTGTCTTGTTGGAAGATAAATCTCCGTCCCAGTTTCAGGTCTTTTGCAGACTCCAACAGGTTTTCATCCAGAATGGTCCTGTATTTGGCTGCATCCATCTTCCCCTCAATTTTAACCATCTTCCCTGTCCCTGCTGAAGAAAAGCAGGCCCAAACCATGATGGTGCCACCACCATGTTTGACAGTGGGGATGGTGTGTTGAGTGTGATGAGCTGTGTTGCTTTTACGCCAAACATATCGCTTTGCATTGTGGCCAAAAAGTTCGATTTTGGTTTCATCGGACCAGAGCACCTTCTTCCACATGTTTGGTGTGTCTCCCAGGTGGCTTGTGGCAAACTTTAGACGAGACTTTTTATGGATATCTTTGAGAAATGGCTTTCTTCTTGCCACTCTTCCATAAAGGCCAGATTTGTGCAGTGTACAACTGATTGTTGTCCTATGGACAGACTCTCCCACCTCAGCTGTAGTTCTCTGCAGTTCATCCAGAGTGATCATGGGCCTCTTGGCTGCATCTCTGATCAGTCTTCTCCTTGTCTGAGCTGAAAGTTTAGAGGGACAGCCAGGTCTTGGTAGATTTGCAGTGGTCTTATACTCCTTCCATTTCAAAATGATCGCTTGCACAGTGCTCCTTGGGATGTTTAAAGCTTGGGAAATCTTTTTGTATCCAAATCCGGCTTTAAACTTCTCCACAACAGTATTACGGACCTGCCTGGTGTGTTCCTTGGTCTTCATGATGCTCTCTGCGCTTTCAACAGAACCCTGAGACTATCACAGAGCAGGTGCATTTATACAGAGACTTGATTACACACAGGTGGATTCTATTTATCACCATCAGTCATTTAGGACAACATTGGATCATTCAGAAATCCTCGCTGAACTTCTGAAGTGAGTTTTCTGCACTGAAAGTAAAGGGGCCGAATAATTTTGCACGCACCACTTTTCAGTTTTTTAATTGCTAAAAAAGTTTAAAATATCCAATAGATTTCGTTCCACTTCACAATTGTGTCCCACTTGTTGGTGATTCTTCACAAAAAATTAAAATTTTATATCTTTATGTTTGAAGCCTGAAATGTGGCAAAAGGTTGAAAAGTTCAAGGGGGCCGAATACTTTCGCAAGCCACTGTATGTTAATGCATAAAGTGGGATTTCAAACAGAACATTTTGGATTAGATGATGTTTCAAAAGTTTTTTTTTACTTAAGTTTTAGTACAATTCTTCTTTTGCTTTTATAGGTGTATTTTTTACTTTTTATTTTATTTTTATTTTTTTTATTCTGTACCCCTCCCTATACATAATCTGCCTTTTTAAAGGGACACATTCCCTGTACTTATATTATTATTCTGTATTCTATCCTAGATCTCACACTAAAATCCAACCAGTCTAGCACATAGGGAAAACATCAGTTGAGGCAATTCTTTAAAGTCTCTAAGGGGCATATGGCTCAGATATGACTGCTTTTCTTCTTTATTTCAGCTTTACAATAAGTACTTCATCTAGTACAGTGGTTCTTAACTGCTGTCCTCAGGACTCACTAACAGGCCAGATTTTAAGTATTACCTTGGGGAGATGGAGACTAGAATACGCCAATCACTGAGCAGAAAATTATATCACCTGTGATGTACTTCAGTTATCTTGCAAACCTGGCCTGTTAGTGGGTCCTGAGGACAGGAGTCAAGAACTACTGATCTAGTACATATAGAGACGTGCACATAGTCAGGAATTCTTGTCATTCATGAGATACACAATTGGTAATACAAGGTATAATATGTGTCAGAAAATATTCCCCACACCATTACACCATTACCAGACTTAACCCGTTACTACAAGACAGGTCGACCCATGGCAACAGACTTGAATGGTGAGATCAGGTAACAGTTTTACAGGCCAGCTGTCCAGTTTTGGTGATGCCGTGCCTTCTATTTTCCTGGGTACAGGCTAAATAACATGAGTTTTGATTGTGGTTTGCTTGCATTTTGCTTCTGCATTCTTCAGGTTTGTATGTATTTTGCTTCTGGTTTACATACATTAATTTCCAATGTTTGTGTTGGGCCAGATCCAGAGTGTACTTCTTCTAAAACCAATAGATGCAGTGTTCTATTTCAAGTGCTGCTTTATGCATTGACATAACTTCTTAGACCCAGTCTGTCCAGACAGTATGGCCACCTGCTGACTTGAAACCAACCATAGGCAGCTTAAGCCCTCAATAGGACACAGAAATTGAATCCAACACAATTTTACATCAACAAATTGCAGTACAGAGGATGTTTACCAAGTTTTTTGAAGTGTAAGAAGACAATAACTTTCCTATGCCCTGTCTGTACTAACACTAAAATGCAATGCAAGGTAATACATACCACTTATCTTGAATGGCACACTATACACGTATGCTTGGTGCTAATGGACCTGCAGCAGGTTACATTAAAGATTTACTTCAGGTCTAATTTTTGCTGTGTTGTGGTGTGTTGGAAGCCCATTGAAAAGCAGCATAATGCAATGCTAAATTGTGAAGGGGCCCTAAACTGTAGTAAATATAGTGTGCAAATATTTCAGGAGGTAACCTGTTTCAGAGATACTAAAACCACCTTGTCTGAAACCAATAATCATTACATGGTTGCTTAGCATATTTTGCTTTGCATTACTGATTCTAACCTATTTAACATATCTGCATGCTATAGGTATTGGGCTGATGCATAATTAAAGTTTGCTGAAGTACATCTTTTTTGGTTTTATAGTTTAAATTACAGCATGAAAGAGTGCCTGATTTGACATAAACAATGAAGCCTATCTTTACAAAACAAACTGCATAACTCATTTAAATTTACAACATTAAATAGATACAATAACACATACTTAGGCATCTTTTCTAACCATCCCTCTCCCTAAATACGACTGGTCACTTTGGAAACCATTCAAGTTTAGGCCTATGTAGAGAGGTAGACAAAAAATTGTAGATACCTTCAGCACTAACTTGCTTCATGTACACGGACTTTGTTCAACCTCTCCTGAATGATTTAACTTGACAGCTAGAAACCGGCATCTAAAAACGGCCATTTAGCCATGTTTACATGCCGCATTTAGTCGCGTTTAGCAGTGTTTTTTGTTTAAATTAAAAATGCCTGTAAACGAAACGCTGCTAAACTCGAGTTACCGCGTTTAGCAGCGTTTACAAGCTGTTACAGGCATTTGCCATTTCAAATGACTCTGAACATCCGTCTGAACCCATTTTTTTTGCATTCCAAAAAAGCTTCTAAACTCAACTGTCTAGAAACTACTATAAACGACCCTGTGTACATAGTTACATAGTCTTAATGGATTAAAACATACTGCACTATGATCATCTTTGGTCTGTTCCTTGTTACATAGTTAGTCAGGTTGAAAAAAGACACAAGTCCATCTAGTTCATCCATAAAAAAATAAAATAAATAAATAATAAAAAAAAATCTATCATACAATCCCCTATACCCACATTTGATCCAGAGGAAGGCAAAAAAAAACCCAGAAAAGCAGGATCCAATTTGCTACAGCAGGGGAAAAACTTCCTTCCTGATCCCAGAGAGGCAATCGGATTTTCCCTGGATCAACTTTACCTATAAATGTTAGTACCCAGTTAGGTTATTTCCTAAATGTACATAATATTTCTTAAAGCAATCTACTGAGCTGGGCAGAACCACCTCTGGAGGGAGTCTATTCCATATTTTCACAGCTCTTACTGTGAAGAAACCTTTGCGTATTTGGAGATTAAATCTATTTTCCTCTAGACGTAAAGAGTGCCCCCTTGTCCTTAGTGTTGTCCATAAAGTGAATAACTCAACACCAAGTTCACTATATGGACCCCTTATATATTTATACATGGTGATCATATCCCCCTTAATCTCCTCTTCTCAAGAGTGAATAAATTCAGTTCCTCTAATCTTTCCTCATAGCTGAGCTCCTCCATGCCTCTTATCAGTTTGGTTGCCCTTCTATGCACTTTCTCCAGTTCCCCAATATCTTTTTTTGTGAACTGGTGGCCAAAACTGAACTGCATATTCCTGATGAGGTCTTACTAATGATTTGTACAGGGGCAAAATTATATCTCTCTCTCTGGAGTCCATACCTCTCTTAAAACAATAAAGGACTTTGCTTGCTTTGGAAACCACAGCTTGGCATTGCATGCTATTATTGAGCTTATGATCTACCAAAACCCCCAGATTTGATATGTACTGATAAGATAACATAGAGGAGAGTTTGGGGGCAGCTGAAAAAAAATGCTCAACTGCTCCTAAACATCCCTTTACCAGCAGCAGTGTACGTGAGGTAGGGAAAACAACAGCAATCATACAAGGAGATTTCACAAATTGGAACCTTTTATGGTCAACTTTAGCTGCACTTCTATATACAATTACTCTGTAACCGTGCTCTTTTTGTTTGGCATGTTCTCCATATAATGTTTAATATAAACTTGTTTTTATTGTTCACCCGTTTTATTAAAGAGTAGAGTAAACATACAAAAGTAGAGGACAAACAAGAATTATCCCCAAAAAAATATATAAACTTGTTTTAATACGTGACATCTTTGAATGCTTTCTTAATTTTACCATTGGGTTTGTTACAATTCAACAATATTTCTAATAATTAATAGTCACTGTAAAATAGATTTAGGGTTTACATACACTTTACTTTTATTATTCAGATTGTTACAATTTAATAGTATAATTCATAACTACAAGTAAAATGGAAGATCAGCTGCTAATTAATTTCTGTTCTCTGTGTTACTCTACGTATTAAACGATGGGCGCTTAGTAAGCAATGCAAATATATCTTCACATGCACTTCTCAGCGTCACTCTCATGGGTAGAAATTATAAAAAGGATCCAGAAGATTTGAATGTTTCTTTGCTGTCTTAAAATAATGGCTTAAAATAATAACTGAAGGAAAGATCAATAATAGCCAGTTTAAAAAATGTTATTATATTATTAATATTATTAATATTAAAAAACTATTATCTATTATTTTTTAGTGTTTTGCATGTGTGTTGGTGTGCAAGTGACCAAAGATGGCCTTTATACAGGACTGATGTGGTGCTCACCCCTGAAGGAGCCGTTATTTTGTCTTGTCCCCGATTCCCAGTTTCCACAACTCTAGACAGAAGCACCATACACCCCACCACACACATAGGGCTTTAAATTGGCTTTAATGAACAGACAAAAGGCCTGCAGAGAATAAAATGAGTGGAACAACCTGCGAAGATTAAACTATTCAATAGAACATCTAAAGCAGCACAAAATTGTAACGAGAGATAAAATATACAAATCTAAACCACTGGCCAGTGAGTCTAAGTACAGTTAGCCAGCACTGGGGCCCTGGATCACCTCTTGGAGTGCCTACTCTCTCACATGAGAGTATTTATAATCCAATAGATGTCATTACCGAAAGGGGCGTCTCTTAAGGATGACATTGATAGTTCCCCAACTTCAGTGTCATATGTCTCCTTTAATGTGGCAATAAACAAAATGTAAAGGATTTAGTAAGAATGCTTTTCTAGCTAAAGCAGATATTAAATCTGCCTTTAGGCATTTACCTATTGTCCCAGCAGCCTTCAATTCATTGGCTTTTTATTTTTTTTTCTCAAAAAGTTTTATTGGTAGTAGGGTGGAACATACACGTATGTTGTGATACATGTAGTACGGAGTATGATGTCTAACATGACATTTCAAACAGTTGCAATTTTAGAACATTAAACAACTTGGTGTGATCAAGTGACGAGATGTATAGGGTAAGGGTTGGTTCAAGTACGTCAGGAACTACTTGGCGTCTAGGAGTCTCAAGTTTTAAGAAAAAGGCATCGGGGGAAAGTATCCAGGGGATGCACTCGAGCCCGTATTAGGGTCATGTAGATTTATGTCTGCGTGTGTTTAAAAGGCTTATGGGGTGAGTCACCGGTTGTAGGTGAGTGGTCAATGAGAGGGGCGTAACTTTGTTAGGCTGGGTTGAGGTATCCTGTTAGGGGCTTGTCTAATGTGGGCAGTACTTATCTCAGTGCGGTAGTGGGTTTCTGTATGCTGGTGAGTATTACTAGGTTCCTCAAGTGGGAAAAGGGGATTGGGGTAGGGGGTGGGTGTTAGGGGTAGGAAAGGGGGGAAAGGGCGGGAGAAGGGGTTAAGCAGGGAGAGGAGTAGGAAAGGGAAGACTAGTGGGTGTAGCAGTGGTTTTAGAGGGGTGTGCCGATGAAATGGAGGGGGTGGGTATCCATCTCTCTCTCCCTCCATTTGGGGTAGCAGGTAGGTTGTTGGCTCTTTGGAATGCTGATTGTTAGAGTGGAGAAGGTCTGGGAGTAAGTGTATATGATGTTTATTTCCAGTTGTGAGGTTAATCCTAGGGTGTACTGGGATGAGTTGGTACCATTGGGCTGTCTGCAGTGATGAGGTTTCGGTATTCTGCTGTTTGGAAGTGGGTCCAACAGGCCCATTTAGTTGAAAATTTGGAGGGTGTGTCATGTGCGATGCTGATGAGGCGCTCCATTTCAGCTACTTTGGTGATTCTGACTAACCATCCTTTAACTGATGGGGCTTGTGTAGAACCCCAGTGAACAGGAATGCATTGTTTTGCGGCACTTAGCATGTGCATTGCTAGGGACTTAAAGTAGTTCCTGTGGAATGGTGTAGGAGAAATTGTGCTGGGGAAAAGTCTAGTTGGTATGAGGTTGTTTTTGTAATAAGTTGGTGTACCTCGTTCCAGTAGGTTTGGATGGCAGGACAGCTCCACCATAAATGCAGGAGAGATCCCTTTTCAGGGGTGGCATCTCCAACACATAAACTGCACGTTTGAGATCTTCCCAGAATGGCTTAATGATATTGAGGTCAGGAGACTGAGATGGCCACTCCAGAACCTTCATTTTATTTTGTTGTAGTCAATGACAGGCCGACTCGGCCTTGTGGATCATTGTCATGTTGGAATGTCCAAGTAGGTCCCATGCGCGGCTTCCTGGCTGATAAATGCAAATGTTCCTCCAGTATTTTTTGATAACATACTGCATTCATCTTGCCATCAATTTTGACCAAATTTCCTGTGCCTTTGTAGCTCACACATCCCCAAAACATCAGCGATTCACCTCCGTGTTTCACAGTAGGAATGAGTGTACCTTTCATCATAGGCCTTGTTGACTCCTCTCCAAATAAAGCGTTTATGGTTGTGGCCAAAAAGCTACATTTTGGTCTCATCACTCCAAATGACTTTGTGCCAGAAGGTTTGAGGCTTGTCTCTGTGCTGTTTGGCCTATTGTAAGCGGGATACTTTGTGGCATTTGCATAGTAATGGCATGCATTGTGGCGACTCCACCATGAAGCCCACCTTTTTTCAAGAGCCTCCTTATTGTGCATCTTGAAACAGCCACACCACATAATTTCAGAGAGTCCTGTAGTTCACCTGAAGTTATTTCTGGGTTTTTCTTTGCATCCCGAACAATTTTCCTGTCAGTTGTGGCTGAAATTTTAGTTGGTCTACCTAACCGTGGTTTGGTTTCAATAGAACCCTTCATTTTCCACTTCTTGATTAGAGTTTGAACATTACTTATTGGCATTCTCAATTCCTTGCATATCTTTTTATATCCCTTTCCTGTTTTATACAGTTCAACTACCTTTCCCTGCAGATCTATTGACAATTCTTTTTCTTTCCCCATGATTCAGAATCCAGAAACATCAGTGCAGCACTGGATAAAAGATGCAAGGGTTTGTCAGGAGTCCAGAAACTCATTGACCTTTTTTACACACTAGAAATGTGCACTGACAAAAAATGCGTTCGTTTTCGTTTCATTCGTATTTTTTGGGGCTTTTTTTCGGAAATTAGGAAATCCGAAAATTCGGATTTTCAAATTTCCAAATTTGGAAATGGAAAAATTCGGAAATTTCGGAATAAATGCATTTGTGAAAATTCATTAAACAAATTCGGAACTAAACGAATTGCACATGTCTAATACACACACACTAATTACAAGCAAACAGATCACAGGTGAGGATGGTTACCTTTTAATATCCATTCAAACCCTTTGTGTCAACTTGTGTTCATGTTATCAGGCCAAAATCACCAGGGTATGTAAACATTTGATATGGGTAATTTGGGTAGTTTCTGTTTTCATTATGATTTAAAAAGAGTAAACACAGTTGATTGATAATAAATGGCTTCAGCCAAACACTAACCATGAGTGAAAAATGTTTTTGTGTTATCATTCATATTCTCTGAAAAATGGCTAAAATTCTGCCAGGGTATGTACACTTATGAGCACAACTGTATATCCCATATAACTTTGTAGTACAAACGGAAAAACGAGACAAAAAGAAAGAAAAAGGGGTAAGCAGGAAAGAAAGAGCCGGAGAAGGGAAGAGGGGGGAAGGGGGTTGGGGAAAAGAAAGTAAGTGCGCTGCCCAAGTGTAGCCGGTGTTCTCTCAGAATAGGGGACCCATCAGATTAGGTAACGGAAGTGACGTTCCATCAACTGAATACTTACTGCACATGCGCAGGTTTGCTAATCTGACAGAACACCTGCAGTCATAAGGCGCAAGTGGACATCTTACTGCACCCAGCTACATGTTGAATTTCACAGTCATTTAAGGAATAAAGTGAGCATATATAAATCAATATAGTATATTGAGATCTGTCATGCTGTTTTCATGTTACATTTTCAAAGCCTAAAGGTTTAGCGCTGACCAGTGTGGGGTGTACCAAGATGGCCTCTGCCACCTTTCTATTGCTGGTGTACAGCTTCTTTCAAAATGTAACATTCAAAACAGCATCACAGATGACAATATACTATATTTATTTATATACGCTCAGTTTATTGCTAAAATCACTGTGAAATTCAAGACATAGCTGGGTGTAGTAACATGTCCGCTGCCGCCTTCTGACTGCAGGTGTTCTGTCCGATTAGCAAACCTGCTACGCATGCGCAGTAAGTATTTAGCTGATGGAACGTCAATTCTGTTACCTAATCTGACGGGTTGCCTATTCTAATGGAACATTGGCACAGGGAAGTCTGTTGGGGACAAAGGCATCACCTCAAAAGGGAAGGTCAAGGAAGTCACAGCTGAGAGCCCAGAATATCCCTAATGCCGCGTACACACGACCGGATTTTCCGGCAGAAACGGTCCGACGGAATCATTCCGTCGGACATTCCGATCGTGTGTGGGCTTCATCTGACTTTTTCTTTCTAAAATTCTGATGGACCTAGAAAAAGAACATGTTTCAAATCTTTCCTACGGAATCAGTTCCTATCAGTAAAAAAACGATCGTCTGTATGCTAGTCCGACGGACAAAAAATGACGCAAGGGCAGCTACTGGCTACTGAACTTCCTTTTTCTAGTCCTGTCATACGTCATTGCGTTCTAAACGATCGGACTTTGGTGTGATCCGTTTCAGCGAACACCGTCGGAACTCCGTCGGAAAGACCGTCGGAGTCTATTCTGATGGAAAGTCCAGTCGTGTGTACGTGGCATAAGTGGAAGGTTTTTACCACAGGATAGGATTTATCTCCAGAGTTAGCATCCAAACAATTTACCAACCATCCATCCATCAACAACCATTTTAGATTTTTTATCCAATTTGATTCATTGTAAATTGCCCTATGATCATATAGTTAAAACTGGGATTTACCGTCATTTCTTTTCTTTTTCTTTAAGATGTTATATCCTTCTACTTGAATGGTTAAAAACTCATCTTATTCCTGATACCAGACAGACTATTTCTGTTGAATTTTTAAAAAAAAAATATGATATGCACTCCTTTGCAAGCGAAGTTGCTCCAGAGCTTCATAAACAAGATGAAGCTTCACTTTGCAAAGAATACCCAATCACATGCAAGGAAACTTTAAAAAAATGCATTTTTGCTTGCTCACAGCGACCTGTAAGAACTTTTTTGGAGTGCTGCTCAAACGATCCACAACCAAAGGGGGGCTGGCATCTAAAATGCTCATTCCAGCAGCCTAACAAGGTATACTATAAGAAGGCACCGCACACCGTCAGCTCAATGTGTATCAAATAGTGAAGAGCGGCCTCAGCTCCTCCTTGAGACCACGCCCACTGACGCATTTCACCCTGTCTCTGGGGCTTAGTCATGGGGACTATCCATCAGAATTCAAACAGGTAAAATTACTGCGCTATTCCCAAACCCTGTATATAGGAATATACAGTGTGTAAATAATGTGAATAATGTAAAGCTGCAACTAAAAATGTGAGACACCTCCACTAAATAAACAAAAAAAGCAAAACTAGCTGCGCTGCGAATTGGAAAATGATATAAAAATTAAACAATATAATCACCTCTATACATACAGATTATGCACCCATTATAGTGTGACTAACAGTGAAAAAAAAAAGCTTCATTGTCATCATAAATTAAATATAATAGAATGACCCATGGATCGATGAACATGTACAGTCCAATTCCAAAGTACATAGAATAAAAAGTTCACTAGCAGAGCAATCTTTCAAAGGACGAAATAACAAGCATCCATGCGGTGTGAAACATGCGGTTCAATTCTATATCCTTCTGAGTCTAAAACAACCACACCAACCGGCTGCTTTTAGACTCAGAAGGAAATAGAATTGAACTCATATGACGGCACTGGATACTGCAAAATAAAGCTCCACCTCCATACAGACCTTCAGTTACAGAGCTGGATTACAAGTGCGGTAACGTCACTGCACTTATGTGCCATTGAAAACCATAGTCCCTTTGCCATGGTGGAAGCCTCTTTTATAAATTCTTTCATGGGGGACGAGTGCCCATCTACCATCTAGAGGATTCTCGGTGAGGAGACATACTGGGATCCGTCCTCATTAAAGACCCGAGGCTGGGGTAGATAGTCACACGCCTATACGATCTCCTTAACAAGAGATCAAAGGAGCTGGTAAGGGGCAGCATTTTTAATGGTGGAGGAACCCTTCTGTCATCACGCTCTCCTGGGTGATATGGTCACATGTTTCACACCGCATGGATGCTTGTTATTTCGTCCTTTGAAAGATTGCTCTGCCAGTGAACTTTTTATTCTATGTACTTTAGAATCGGACTGTACATGTTCATCGATCCATGGGTCATTCTATTATATTTATTTTATGATGACAATCAAGCTTTTTTCTTCACGGTTAGTCAGACTATAATGGGTGCATAATCTGTATGTATAGAGGTGATTATATTGTTTCATTTTTATATCATTTTCTAATTCGCAGCGCAGCTAGTTTAGCTTTTTTTTTGACTATCCATCAGAAGCCAGAGTGGCTTCAGGAGCAAAATTGTGAGACAGGGACAAAATGGCAGAGCTTACTCACAATCTTGCCAAAACTGTGCCAGTAAATATACAAAAAATACATAATATTTTAAATGCAAAGAAATGAAAATCATATATAAAGTGTCCAATATTGATGCCTTTTGTTAATCAAAAAACTGCAAAGCATGTATACTGTGTCCCTTGCAAAAGTGCAATTACAATGCCTCTCTAATTATTAAGAGGTGTACGTTTATAAAACTGAGAAGTTTTTTCTCGATTCAGTTCTCAGCAGAAAATTATCTCCTCTGCAGTCTGTTTATGAGAGGGAGAACAGAGGAAAAGTGTTTCCTCTAAAAACAGCCGAGATAAGTGTAAAAGTGGGTGGGCTGCTGTAATCTCGTGAGATATTGTTAGATTATGGTGCAGCCGAATTCAAAAAGTGAAACTAAAGTTTAAAAGAGGATGTAATTACATGTTTTTAGACATGTCATAACTAAGGAAATATATATATATATATATATATATATATATATATATATATATATTCATGTGTTTGTGTATATATACAGTATCTCACAAAAGTGAGTACACCCCTCACATTTTTGTAAATATTTTATCATATCTTTTCATGTGACAACACTGAAGAAATGACACTTTGCTACAATGTAAAGTAGTGAGTATATAGCTTGTATAACAGTGTAGATTTTCTGTCCCCTCAAAATAACTCAACACACAGCTATTAATGTCTAAACCACTGGCAACAAAAGTGAGTACACTCCTAAGTTTAAATGTCCAAATTGGGTCCAAAGTGTCAATATTTTTGTGGCCACCATTATTTTCCAGCACTGCCTTAACCCTCTTGGGCATGGAGTTCACCAGAGCCTCATAGGTTGCCACTGGAGTCCTTTTACACTCCTCCATGATGACATCACGGAGCTGGTGGATGTTAGAGACCTTGCACTCCTCCACCTTCTGTTTGAGGATGCCCCACAGATGCTCAATAGGGTTTAGGTCTGAAGACACGCTTGGCCAGTCCATCACCTTTACCCTCAGCTTCTTTAGCAAGGCAGTGGTTGTCTTGGAGGGGTGTTTGGGGTCGTTATCATATTGGAATACTGCCCTGCGGCCCAGTCTCTGAAGGGTGGGGATCATGCTCTGCTTCAGTATGTCACAGTACATGTTGGCATTCATGGTTCCCTCAATGAACTGTAACTCTCCAGTGCCAGCAGCACTCATGTAGCCCAAGACCATGACACTCCCACCACCATGCTTGACTGTAGGCAAGACACACTCGTCTTTGTACTCCTCACCTGGTTGGTGCCACTCACACTTGACATCATCTGAACCAAATAAGTTTATCTTGGTCTCATCAGACCACAGTACATGGTTCCAGTAATCCATGTCCTTAGTCTGCTTTTCTTCAGCAAACTGTTTGCAGGCTTTCTTGTGCATCATCTTTAGAAAAGGCTTCCTTCTGGGACGATAGCCATGCAGACCAATTTGATGCAGTGTGTGGCGTATGGTCTGAGCACTGACAGGCTGACCCCCCACCCCTTCAACCTTTGCAGCAATGCTGGCAGCACTCATACCTCTGTTTCCCAAAGACAATCTCTAGATATGATGCTAAGCAGGTGCACTCAACTTCTTTGGTCGACCATGGTGAGGCCTGTTCTGAGTGGAACCTGTCCTGTTAAACTGCTGTATGGTCTTGGCAATCGTCTTATAGCCTAGGCCATATTTATGTAGAGCAGCAATTCTTTTTTCAGATTATCAGTGAGTTCTTTGCCATGAGGTGCCATGTTGAATTTCCAGTAACCAGTATGAGAGAGTGAGAGCGAGAGAGTAAGAGTGGTAACACTAAACTTAATACATCTGCTCCCCATTAACACCTGAGACTTTGTAACACTAACAAGTCACATGACACCTGGGAGGGAAAATGGCTAATTGGGCCCAATTTGGACATTTTGACTTAGGGGTGTACTCACTTTTGTTGCCAGTGGTTTAGACATTAATGGCTGTGTGTTGAGTTATTTTGAGAGGACAGCAAATTTACACTATTATACAAGCTGTACACTCACTACTTTACATTGTAGCAAAGTCTCATTTCTTCAGTGTTATCACATGAAAAGATGTAATAAAATATTTACAAAAATGTGAGGGGTGTACTCACTTTTGTGAGATACTGTATATACAATGTATATATACACACACACGTGTGTGTGTCTATATATGCATGTGTGTATGTATGTATGTATATGTATGTGTATATATATATATATATATATATATATATATATATATATATATATATGTGTATATATATATATATATATATATATATATATATATATATATATATATATATATATATACACACACACACACTTGTATATAATATATATATTCATTTTTAACCCACTGGTGCTGATATTATGAAGAAAGAAGCCTTCTTCCTCTTATCACACCAGCTTCTCTCCCAGATTCTCCACCTCTGAGCTGGTGAATGTGGAAGGGAAATATTTCAGTGTAACGGCTGTGAGATCTTCAGATCTCACTTTCATAAGCTGGCCGTTTGTGACAGAACGGTCATGTACTGTGATGTGAAGCGGAGAACATGTTCTCTGCTCCTTATCTCAGCTATATAAACCGGTACAACCCAGAGATCAGCCGTGATCCTGAGGATCACGGCTGATCTCTGTTTTATAAACGGACACCCAAATCCATAATCATCTTCACAGCTGACAAAGGATGTGTTGTGCAGAAGATCCTAGAGGGAATTTCATAGTGCTATCTTGTTTGTTGTGCAATAAACTTTCAAACTGATGTAAAAAAACTTGCATAATCAGAACTGATAACAGTATAAAGGTCTGAAATCCACCTGACATTCCTTCAGTTATACACAGGCATACACCATGATTGCTGCCTATGTTTTGTTTTCATTGCTGCTCTGTCCTGCGGAGAGCCAAACTTTAAAGAAATTCATTGGCGCAGTCTATGAACATGCTGTTATACTTCCAGAAGACACAGCGATACCTGTTTCAACAAAGGAGGCCCTGGACTTAATGCATAAAAACATGGATATTCTAGAGACGGCAGTAAAGGCTGCAGCTAAACAGGTAACCTCACTTTCTTTCTTACAGTGAAATGCTCAGTTTACCTCTGAGGTGTGATGATACATTTTTAGTAAATTCAATTTTTTTAAATTATTTGATATTTTTGCACTGACTTCAATAAAAGGATAAAACCGTACCCTAAACTAATTGACATAGTTCTATATTGGCTCTGCCTCTGAAGTGTCATCGGTTGTGGCTGATTCATTCACACTAACATATGCAGAGAGTAAGGCTATATGGGGGGGGGGGTACCTCATCCATATGGAATGTATACTAAAAAACTAGGAAATATTGGACTTTACTGGTACCAAGAGAAAACAAAATATTTATTACAAAAATGTGTACAAAAATGTGAAAGACATTAATAAAACCATATATTCATGTTGCCTAGATCTCTGATGTATATCATTGTATTGATTATTGTAATCCTTTTTTTCTTGGGTAGACCAAACCTTTTTGCTGCCAAGATATTGAGGTCCAGAGGAAGCGAATATGTGAAACGCGTCGACCTCTTGGCATTACTGTTGAGAGAACTGATCCAAAAAGACAGAAACTACTCAAAATTGCCTAATATATTTTTACATTTCCCAAATACTGCATGCCTGGACCACTACTTAACTACAGCATGCATTTAACTATTAATTTCCTTCTGTGAATTGAGTTCATTGCCTTTTATTGCCTTTTTCAAGCTGTATTTACCAAGCGTTTTGCGTTAAATACCGCATAGTGAATTCACAGTTTCAGGATTGTATGCAATATTTAGGCAAAATGTGTTCAGACACCTATATACCTCATGCGAGTTGCTTTTCTGAATGGAGCCCACTGTCTAAAGTTTAAATCTTTTTTAAGTCATTTACTTAGCTAATTAACCATCTGGTTTCCAAAGTCAAAATTCTCAACTCCCCCAGTAAACCCTTATGAGTACCTTGGACCTTCATATTTCAAACTCAAGTAGAAATTCAGCAATGATAAAAAAAAAGGTATTCGTTAAGACGATATCATAAAATAAATGGGAATATGCTTGAAGCAGGAAAGGTAAACACTGATACACATATACTATTTGACTAAATGTTTGTAAACACCCCTCCAAATTATTGAGTTCAGGTGTTTCCAGGCAGGAGGGGCTGCTGCCCTGGTGCAGTAAGATCATGTGAGGGGGGGGTGTCGGAGGGGAGGTTTGTGCGGGGAAGAATTAGTGTTAGGAAGGGGGTGGGGGGGAGAGAATTTGTGGTTTGTGTTAGGGAGGGTAATTTAGGGGATTTTTGCTAAGAGGGGGATTTGAGGGGAGGATTTGTGCTAGGAGTAGAAGTTTGGGGGGATGGGTGCAAAGATGGGGGATGTGGGGGGAAGATTTGTGCTAGTAGGGGAAATTTAGGGTGAGAGGATTTGTGTTGGGAAGAGGTATTAAGGGGAAAATTTGTGCTAGAAGGGTGGAATGGGGGAGGGCTGTTCTGAGTGGAACCTGTCCTGTTAAACCGCTCAATGATCTTGTCCACCGTGCTGCAGCTCAGTTTCAGGGTCTTGGCAATCTTCTTATAACCTAGGCCATCTTTATGTAGAGCAAAAATTATTTTTTTCAGATCCTCAGAGCGTTTTTTGCCTTGAGGTGCTATGTTGAACTTCCAGTAACCAGTATGAGAGAGTGATAACACCAAATTTAACACACCTGCTCCCCATTCACACCTGAGACTTTGTAACACTAACGAGTCACATGACACCAGGGAGGGAAAATTGTTAACCACTTAAGCCCCGGACCATTTTGCTGGCCAAAGACCAAAGCACTTTTTGCGATTTGGCACTGCGTCGTTTTAACTGACAATTGTGTTGTCGTGCGTCGTGACTCTCAAACAAAATTGACGTCTTTTTTTCCCCACAAATAGAGCTTTCTTTTGGTGGTATTTGATCACCTGCGCTTTAAACAAAAAAAGGGACAATTTTGAACGAAGCGCATTATTTTTTGCTATAATAAATATCCCCCAAAAATATATAAAAAAAAACATTTTTTTTCCTCAGTGTAGGCCGATATGTATTCTACATATTTTTGGTAAAAAAAATCGCAATAAGTGTTTATTGATTGGTTTGCGCAAAAGTTATAGCGTCTACAAAATAGGGGATAGTTTTATGGCATTTTTATTAATTTTTTTTCTTACTAGTAATGGCGGCGATTAGCGATTTTTATCATGACTGCGACATTATGGCAGACACGTTGGACAATTTTGGCGCAATTTTGGGACCATTCACATTTATACAGCGATCAGTGTGATTAAAATTGCATTGATTACTGTGTAAATGTGACTGGCAGTGAAGGGGTTAACACTAGGTGGCGCTGTAGGGGTTAAGTGTGTCCTAGGGATGTGTTCTAACTGTAGGGGGGATGGGCTAGCTGTGACACATCACTGATCATAGCTCCCGATCACAGGGAGCTATGATCAGTGACACTGTCACTAGGCAGAACGGGGAGATGCTTGTTTACATTAGCATCTCCCTGTTCTTCCTCTCTGAGACTATTGCGGGTATCCACGCGGACATCGAGTCCGCGGGACCTGCGATCCTACTCATGGAGCTCCCGGCCGGCGCGCACGCGATGGCGCGCCAGCAAATTCAAATGGACGTACAGGTACGCCCATTTTCCCAGCCATGACATTCTGCCAATGTACATCGGCGTGCGCCGGTCGGCAACAGGTTAATGGGCCCAATTTTCACTTAGGCGTATACTCATTTTTGTTGCCAGCGGTTAAGACATTAATGGCTGTATTGAGTTATTTTGAGGGGACAGCAAATTTACACTGTTATACAAACTGTACAATCACTACTTTACATTGTAGCAAAGTGTAATTTCTTCAGTGTTCTCATATGAAAAGTTATAATAAAATATTTACAAAATTCTGAGTGATGTACTCACTTTTGTGAGATACTGTATGTAGCTCTGACTCCCAAAGGAGGTGCTGAGATGTTGAGTTCTACTGCCCAACTCAACCTGAAACTCACTGTGACAGACCTAGCCGGGACAGAGACTTTTGGAGAGGACTGAATGCTAGCCTCTTGCCTTATGATTATGGGCCCTGGCATTTGGGGGAACGGTGCTCTTTGTGAGCTGTATGCCTGGGAACCCCTGAGGTGGTGTTACTTTGGATTCAGGTCCATGTCCCCCCCAAGACACACAGACCCTGGGAACCCTGTATGTGCCATATTAGAAATAGTGGCTGATTCATAATTCTGGGACAAATATGCTAATGTCAACTCCAGCCACCTGTCTGTCTGTTGTCTGCTATAATGTAAATTAGTCTAGTATGACTTGTCACAGCTTCTAAGAGTTTTTCACCAATTGTTGTTTGTGCTAATTAACCCTGCAATTGCTTTAAGGGATTAGTTAATTAGCTCATGTTAATTTATGTTTCTGGTTACAGGTGTATTGTTAGAGTAGTATGAGCAGGAGGTAGGAACCTCCTCTTTAACTGTATATAAGACTGTATTCTGTTGCTAATAAACTGTCTGTTTTACCCTACACTGAGCTACGACTAGTGAATGGGAAAGCTAAGGGGTCTTGGATTGTGTGGTACCGGACAGAGGAGTGATACTGCAGACAGACTCCTCTTGAGTACGGGGGGCCCGTCAAACTCACCAACACACCCAGGGCTGGGCCAAGGATTGGGGGGGGCAGCTGCCCTGGGGTTTCATGTAGGATGGGCACCACATGCCATCACATGAAGTACCCTAGCTGTCAGTAGATGTGCTTCAGCCCACAACACGAATCACTGTGTATATGTACTGTATGTGTATATATGAGTGTGTGGTTGTATCTATGGGGGTGTATCTATGTGGGTGTGTTTTGTCAAATAGCCTCATCAAGGGGGTGCTGTGCTATGAATAAAGGAGGTACAATGAATCATAGGAGGGTGCTGCATACTAGGGTGCATATACTCATGACCCCTGCACTATATATGTTTATACTCCTAATTTCTACACTCTGTTCGCTGGGCTGTATGGTTTTTTTTTTTTTTACTCTGGACTCTGGCAATCTGTACTTTAATTTTACTCTTGACCCCTGCACTTTTTGTATGTTACTTTTTCTAATGAACCTTGCACTCTGAAAATTATTTTTACTTCTGACCCCATTCTCTGTATGTTAAACACTTCTGACCCCTGCACGCTGTAAATGGATATGATGAATGGGTGCACACATTAGGCATTGTTAAGATGGTTGGGCTTGCACATCACATAGAAGGGGAGTACAGTTTGGCATCTTCATCCTGGGACTGGATGACCTTTACTGGTAATGGACACAGTGGTAAGTTTGGGTAGACTTTATATAAAAAGGGGGAAGAAAGCCCTTCAATTGAAAGTACAGCATTTTTTCTACTGTACACTAGCACAAGCACTATCAATACAAAATGGTTAACAACAAAGTCAAAAAGTGTCTCTAAAGAGAGCTGCTGGGGAGATGATCAGCAGTACCTACATTTTTAAGGCCCTAACTAAGCCACCAGCCAGTGGAATTATAGATATAAGCCTGCCAGCAGTGGAGCGTTTAAAGTGGAACTTTACCCACAACAACTTGATAAAAATAAAGTTCTTTAGCAAGGGTTATAGATGGGATCAGGCGTGTTCGAAATCCCACATGCCCGATCCGATGTGCAGCTGCGGATCAGGAAATGTCTCACTGCCTGTGATTAGTCTTGTGCAGTGTCAGCTTTCTGGTGGGATAGGGCATGTGGGATTTCAAACACGCCCAAGCCCATCTCTAGCAAGTATTATACATTCCACCTTAATAATTGTTACAAAAATTAGTGTGTACTGGCTTAATATGCATTATCTTCACTGTTTTGTTATTTATCTTACTGCCTTTTCAGGGTGCTCATTTGATTGTCACACCAGAAGATGGTATCTATGGTTGGAGATTTACTAGAGAAACAATTTTACCATATCTTGAAGATATTCCAGACCCCAGTGTCAACTGGATTCCATGTACTGATCCTGAAAGGTGCTTTGTCTGTTGGTGACCTAAACAATTTCATTTTTGTATAGAAAAGAGCTTGCTATCAAAAACCTTCCAACTGGAATTTAGGATTAGTAAAATGTACAGTGGACTTTTCAGGTCTGTTGAAAACTAGAGAAAAGCAGAATTGAATGTCTAGTTGACAAAATTAAAGTGATTGTTATTTTTATAGAATAAAAAACAAGACTTTACAAACATGTAATACTTACATGCCATGTGTAGTGATTTTGCACAGAGCAGCCTGGATCCTCCTCTTCTCCAGTCCCTCTTCACCTCTCCTGGCCTCTCCCTCCTGTCGAGCCGAGCTGAAGCTTTGTGTGTCCATTCAGTTCGGCCCTGCCCCCTCTCACTCCTTATTGGCTAACTGACAGCAGTGGGAGCCAATGGCACCGCTGCTGTGTCTCAGCCAATCAGGAGGGAGAGAGATGGGGCTCAGGTAAGTATTAGGGGGTGCTGGGGCAGCTGTTGCAC
Organism: Lithobates septentrionalis; assembly: GCA_037952835.1. Classification (NCBI taxonomy): domain Eukaryota; kingdom Metazoa; phylum Chordata; class Amphibia; order Anura; family Ranidae; genus Lithobates; species Lithobates septentrionalis. Next base: position 16,964,988 of record JBBDGP010000084.1, on the reverse strand, counting down.
ACAGAAGGCTTTTATCTTAATGCATCGAATGCATTAAGATTAATAAACCTTCTGCCTTTACAACCCCTTTAATTGTTCTTAAAGTAGAACTTTAGGCAAAACTTTTTTTTTTCATTTTGGTTAGAGCAAAGGAGGGTTAAAACTCCTGTCAGATTTTTTTTTTCTCCCAATCTGTGTCCCATTAGGGAGATTTCCCTTCACTTCTTGTCCCATAGCCAAACAGGAAGTGAGAGGAAATCCCTGCTAATTAACAGAATTCCTTGGGGACCCCCAGGTCACCAGAACTAGTGTGCCCATTGGAAGATTTCCCCTCTATTACTTTTCTGGGGACAACCCAAAATCTGCAATTTTCTTTTACTTTTGATTTTAATGATATTGGTAAACAGGACAAATAGAGAGGGTAAATCTCCTTAACGGGGGCACAAAAAACAATAAAAACTGACAAGTGTTCTAATCCCTCTCCATTCTATCCAAGACAAAAAAAAAAGTTTTGCCTTTAGTGATACTTAAACTTTTAATTGTACATAACACTATAAAAATAAAATTTGGAGTCTGGTTGCTAAAGAATTATGTACAAATCCTTATCTTTTATAGACAGACCTGGTTTTAATTTTATACTAGATTTATTACAGGTATTTATATAGTGTTGAAAAATTAGACTGTGATTTAAATAGTATACAGTATATTTTTTTGTAATTCCTATAACAAAAAGTTGCATTTTAAACATGTGCAAAAATAGTGCACAACTCGGTCACATGAATAGACAGACTCCGAAGGCCGAGCTCAAATTCCCGGGTTACCAAGAATAGGGATCATGGGGGAAGGTAGTGGAGAGACCAAAGAGCTGAGAAAGGTGATTCTGGAGACTTTCAATGTGCCACCAAGAGTGGGATGATCACTGAGACCCTTCGGCAATGAAAGAGTGATCCATGGCCAGCTCTTCGCAGTTCCACAAGAGTCCTCCATTTCCATAGCCACCCAGTGTTTGGCCTCGGTATGACAATGCCAGTCGATCAGCCTAGTGAGATGGGCAGTAGTACACCTGTATATCTGGGGGGCCAACTCCACCCTGACGTTTGGGAAGGCAAAAAAGTTGGAGCTGAATGCGAGGTTTCCAGTGGGACCATACAAACTCCCAAAACAGGGAGTTTACACCTTTGAAGAAAATGGGAGGTAACTGGATAGGAAGTGTACAGTATATTGACATACCCCTGCCCATAAGGAGCTTACAATATGTACACACACACACATACTAGGGCCAATATAGACAGGAGCCAAGTAACCTACCAGCTTGTCTTTGGAGTGTGGCAGGAAATCAGAGTATTTGGGGAAACCCCACCCAAACTCATGAAAACTCCAATCATAACACTTGCTTACTTTGGTTAGGTATATAACAAATTGCTGTAGAGGTAATGGCTGAACCTCTGAAGTTTCAAGTTATTGGGGTATAACAGTCCCTGCAAGAATAAAACCTTTCTGTGGAGGTTCTTGCTGGTTATATCATACTTAACACATAATATACATAAGACGAGCTATTATGGACACATGGGTGGTGCTATTATCACCCTATCCATGTAATGATGTCACTGCTGTAATACAAAAAGTTTGTGTTAATGTTTTGGGTGTATGCAACTTTAGCCCTATCAACAAAATACACCTTAAAGTGCATCTAAAGCCCAAACTGTTTTGTTTAGTGTTGGATAAAGTACTGTATATACTCGAGTATAAGCTGAGTTTTTCAGCACATTTTTTTGTGCTTAAAGTGCACCCCTCGGCTTATACTCAAGTCAAGCACTTTTCTGCAGCAAAAAATGTCATTTTCCAAACCGACTTTGGGGCCCCATATCTCAGCGCCACTTGGTGCTAGGAACCCCAAATTTGGTGTGCAAACCCAGCTTGGGGTTCCTAGCACCAAGTGGCCCTGAGATACAGGGCCCCAAAGTTGGTTCGGAAAATGTCATTGTTTGCTGCAGAAGTGCTTAACATTTTCTGAACCAATTTTAGGGCCCCGTATCTTGGGTCCACTTGGTGCTAGGAACCCCAGATTTGGATATGTTGTGCTAGTTCCACTGGGTTTGCACACCAAATTTGGGGTTCCTAGCACCAAGTGGCCCCGAGATACGGGGCCCCAAAGTCGGTCAACTGTGTCCATCTGCAGCAATGTCATTTCGGGACCCTTTGGGTCCAGAGACCCCAAATTTTGGCTTCAACTAAGGGGCATCTAGGAACCCTTAACTACCGAGTTTGAAGTTCGGGGGACCTATGGCTGCAAATGGGCACAGTGAGGCATGCAAATGGGCACAGTGAGGCTGCAAATGGGCATTGTTGACCCTCTTTTCCACTTACAGTAGCTGCGCATTTCTCACCCTAGGCTTATACTTATGTCAATAAGTTTTCCCAGTTTTTTGTGGTAAAATTAGGTGCCTCGGCTTATATTCGGGTCGACTTATATTTAAGTATATACGGTAAGTGAACTCCATGTCATGTTTTTATACATGCTCAATGCTTTATCAAAAAGTATAGCTATAATTAATTGACATATACCCTGCATTCCAGTGAAATATTAATATAGGATATGAAATCACAACAACATCTATAGAAAAAAAAATACAAGAAAGTTATTTCTCATACAAAAGATTCTTCTTCACTTTGAATTAAAAAGAGAATTAAAAAAACATAGTTTAGAAAAACCTCCTAAAATATTCATATACTGTATACATATGTATGGATAGCAACATCCAAAATATTATCATTGCCATAAGGAAGTCCGCAAATGAACAAATGCAAGTAAAATGCTTTAACCACTTGACGACCGCCGCACGACGATGTACGTCGGCAGAGTGGCACGGGCAGGCAAAAGGGCTTACATATACGTCCTTGCCTGCCCGCGGGTGGGGGGTCCGATCGGACCCCCCCGGTGCCTGCGGCGGTCGGATTCAGGTCAGGGGCAATCAAAGGTGAGGGGGAGGCCACTCATTCGTGGCTCCCCCCTCGCGATCGGTCCTGGCCAATGACAGACTTCCTCGGCTTCTGTAATGTAAACAGAAGCGGAGGAAGTGATGTCACCTCTCCTCGAGCCGGTCTTTTCGTTCCGGCGCCGAGGAGAGAAGACATCCAAGTAAGTTTGCACTAACACTACACTTCCAGTAGAACACGCAGGCACACTTGTCACCCCCCATCACCCCCCAGTCACCCCCTGATCACCCCCCTGTACCCCCTGTCACACTGACACCAAAAGCAGTTTTTTTTCTGATTATTGCATTGGTGTCAGTTTGTGACAGTTATAAGTGTTAGGGCAGTTAGGGTTAGCCCCCTTTAGGTCTGGGGTACCCCCCTTTAGGTCTAGGGTACCCCCATAACCCCCCTAATAAAGTTTTAACCCCGTGATCACCCCCGGTCGCCAGTGTCACTAAGCGATCGTTTTTCTGATCGCTGTATTAGTGTCACAGGTGATGCTAGTTAGGGAGGTAAGTATATAGGTTCGCTGTCATTGTTTTATAGCGACAGGGACCCCTATATACTACCTAATAAAGGTTTTAACCCCCTGATTGCCTCCTAGTTAACCCTTTCACCAGTGATCACCATATAATTGTTACGGGTGACGCTGGTTAGTTAGTTTGTTTAATATAGTTTTAGGGCACCCGCCGTTTATTATCTTATAAAGGTTTAACCCCCTGATCGTCCGGCGGTGATATAAGTTACGTTTTTAGGGCTAGGCAGCGTCAGGTTAGCACCAGTACTGCTAAAACCCACGCACGCAGCATACACCTCCCTTAGTGCTATAGTATCTGAACGGATCGATATCTGATTCGATCAGATCTATACTAGCATCCCCAGCAGTTTAGGGTCCTCAAAAACGCAGTGGTAGCGGGATCAGCCCAGATACCTGCTAGCACCTGCGTTTTGCCCCTCGGCCCAGCCCAGCCCAGCCCACCCAAGTGCAGTATATGATCGATCACTGATACTTACAAAACACTAAACACATAAATGCAGCATTCGCAGAGTCAGGCCTGATCCCTGCGATCGCTAACAGTTTTTAGGTAGCGTTTTGATACAGTCGCTGACAGTCAGGAGCTTTTTTGCCTGTGAGTCTCACTATTGTACCCCTAAATTTAGTGCCCAAAATGGCAAATCAAAGGTACACTAGTGAAGAGGCCTACACGTTTCTGAGCATGACAGATAGTGAAGAGGAAGTCACTCATCTGTCAGATTCAGGCTCAGAATACGATCCTGTAGAGGACAGCGGCTCCATGACAGATAGCTCTGGCGACGGAGTTGTGGTCCCTGCCAAGGTCAGACGTACCAGACCCCAAACTTCTTCTTCTGTTCTAGAAGTGCAAGAACCGCAGGGCTCTCGTATGGAGCAGAGAAGTACTAGCGCCGCTATTCCTTCTGGTGAACTGGCAAGCACCAGCGGCCTAGTACACCCTGGTCGTACATCCAGCACTGCAGTAACACTTGGTGACATGGCGAGTCCCATAAGTGCAGTTCAAGCTGGCGAGGTGGCAAGCACAAGTAGTGTCCCGCTGCCACCAAGAAGACAAAGACAGGCCCATCGTGCCCATAGTGCCCTTCCTGCTGCATTCGCCAATCCGAATTGGGAACCCACCACTTCTGCAGCATCCGTACTTCCCCCATTCACTGGACAACCCGGAATTCAGGTGGAAACAGCTGATTTTACACCACTGGATTTTTATTCACTGTTTTTCACCGAAGATCTCTATAGATCTATTGTGGACCAAAGCAGTTTATTTGCTGGTCAACACATCGCCGCTAATCCCAAGTCCTCCCTTGCCAGAGATTGGAGACCAATTACGGTCTCCGAATTTAAGCTCTTTCTGGGCCTTTCCCTCAACATGGGCTTGAATAAAAAGAGTAAGTTGCGGTCATATTGGTCCACTGACCCAATTTACCATGCGCCCGTGTTCTCTACCTCCATGGCCAGGGCACGATACGAGCAGAATTTGCGGTTCATGCACTTCAACGACAATGAACTCTGTCGTCCTCGTAGAGACCCTGAATACGATCGGCTCTACAAAATTCGGCCCCTCGTAAACCACTTCAACCAGCGTTTTGCAGACTTGTTTACTCCCCATCAAGTTGTCTGCGTTGATGAGTCCCTGATTAAATTTTCTGCCCACTTGTCATTCAAACAGTACCTTCCCAGCAAGCGTGCCAGATACGGGGTCAAGATGTATAAGCTCTGTGACAGGGCCACAGGCTATACATGTAGTTTTATGGTTTACGAGGGCAAAGATAGTCACATAGAGCCGACAAACTGTCCTGACTACATAGGAAGTGCTGGCAAGATAGTGTGGGACTTGGTGTCACCCTTATTCGGAAAGGGGTACCACTTGTACGTGGACAATTATTAAACGAGCGTGCCACTTTTTAGTCACTTGTTTGATCAGCAGATTGGAGCATGTGGCACCATGCGACCTAATCGCCAGGGCTTTCCCCAGCGGCTTGTAGATTCCCGCCTTAGGCTGGGGGAGAGAGCCTGCTTGCAGTGTAATAATTTGCTCGCTATGAAGTGGAGGGATAAGAAGAATGTTTTCGTTCTCACCTCCCTTCATGCAGACAAGACGGCCCAAATTACTACGGCGACTGGTGTTGTGGAGAAACCCCTCTGTGTCCACGAATATAACCAAAATATGGGAGGGGTGGACCTCAATGACCAGTTGTTGGCGCCATACCTAGTTGCCCGTAAGGCCAGACGCTGGTACAAAAAATGTCTGTTTATTTATTTCAATTGGCTTTGCTGAACGCTCATGTGCTATACAGAGCTTCAGGACGGACTGGATCCTTCCTTACATTCCAGGAAGAGATCGTCAGAGCCCTTCTGTATCCAGACGGTGCTCTACCTCACCTTCCCCAACCAAATGCAGTAAGCTGCATGAGAGGCATTTTCAATGTGTCCTCCCGAGTACCCCTACCCAACAAGCCCCCCAAAGAAAATGTCGTGTCTGCAGAAAGCGCGGATTTAGGTGTGACACCCAGTATTATTGTCCCTCCTGTCCTGGCAATCCTGGTGTTTGCATTGGTGAATGTTTTGAGCGCTACCATACACTAGAGTTTTAGCGTAGGGTACAGCATTGCACAGACTAGGACACACTTTCACAGGGTCTCCCAAGATGCCATCGCATTTTGAGAGACCCAAACCTGGAACCGTTACAGTTTTAAAAGTTACAGTTATAAAAAAAAATGTAAAAAAAAAAATACACAAAAAATATATAAAATAAAAAAACCAAAAATAATTGTCGTTTTATTGTTCTCTCTCTCTCTATTTTCTCTCTATTGTTCTGCTCTTTTTTACTGTATTCTATTCTGCAATGTTTTATTGTTGTTATGTTTTATCATGTTTGCTTTTCAGGTATGTAATTTTTTTATAGTTTACTGTGTTTTAACCATTTTTTTGTTTTCAGGTACGCCATTCAGCTGCAGCGCGGATTTATTTATCTTGACAGCAACAGCGTTTGCTCCCACGATACACAAAGCCGTGACTCCAGCGCTGTCGGAGGTGATTTCACCACCACAGTTACATACTTCAGCATATATGCCGAAGGGTGGGGGCAGCAGTGGGTGGAGGAGCGATTTGCTCCTGCCTTTTGTGGGAGGATGCCCCCATGCTTCGGCATATATATATTTTAGGTAGGCACAGGTTGCGTTAAATGTTTTATTTTTTACTATGTTTTTTTTTGTATTTGCTTTGCAGGTATGGAAAGTCTTACTGTTATACTGTAATGATACTTTGTTTTTTGTTAACCATCATTTGCTTAGCAGGTACGCCATTCAGTTGCAGCGCGGATTTATTTATCTTGACAGTAACAGCGTTTGCTCCCACGATACATAAAGCCGTGACTCCAGCGCTGTCGGAGGTGATTTCACCACCACAGTTACATACTTCAGCATATATGCTGAAGCGTGGGGGCAGCAGTGGGTGGAGGAGCGATTTGCTCCTGCCTTTTACGGGAGGATGCCCCCATGCTTCGGCATATAAAAACGGTGCATGTATGCCCATCATTAGAAGTGGGTGGATGAAGGGAGGTATTCTAATGGTGGGCATACCCACCGATCAATATCTTTTTTTCGTTCAGCCCACAGGCTGCATGAAAAAAAAGTTTACAACATATGCCCAACAAGGACCAGCAACTTACTGGTATGTTGCTGGACTTTGAGTGGTTATACCAGAATGATGCCTGCAGGTTTAGGTATCATCTTGGTATCATTCTTTTCAGCCAGCGGTCGGCTTTCATGTAAAAGAAATCCTAGCGGCTAATTAGCCTCTAGACTGCTTTTACAAGCAGTGGGAGAGAATTCCCCCCCTCCCCACCATCTTCCATGTTTTTCTCTGGCTCTCCTGTTCCAACAGGGAACCTGAAAATGCAGCCGGTGATTCAGTCAGCTGACCATAGAGCTGATCAGAGACCAGAATGGCTCCAAACATCTCTATGGCCTAAGAAACCGGAAGTTACGAGCATTTCATGACTTAGATTTCGCCGGATGTAAGCAACGCCATTGGGAAAGCATTTTATCACACCGATCTTGGTGTGGTCAGATGCTTTGAGGGCGGAGGAGAGATCTAGGGTCTAATAGACCCCAATTTTTTTTAAAAAAGAGTACCTGTCACTACCTATTGCTATCATAGGGGATATTTACATTCCCTGAGATAACAATAAAAATGATTAAAAAACATCTGTAAATCTAAAGTGGTAACCTGTAAAGGTTTTTAAAAATGTATTTAGTTTGTCACTACTGCACGTTTGTGCGCAATTTTAAAGCATGTCATGTTTGGTATCCATGTACTCGGCCTAAGATCATATTTTTTATTTCATCAAACATTTGGGCAATATAGTGTGTTTTAGTGCATTAAAATTTAAAAAAGTGTGTTTTTTCCCCAAAAAATGCGTTTCAAAAATCGCTGCGACACACATGTGGTATCCCCATACTCAGGAGAAGCAGCAGAATATATTTTGGGGTGTAATTCCACATATGCCCATGGCATGTTTGAGCAATATATCATTTAGTGACAACTTTGTGCAAAAAAAAAAAAAAATTGTCACTTTCCCGCAACTTGTGTCAAAATATAAAATATTCCATGGACTCAACATGCCTCTCAGCAAATAGCTTGGGGTGTCTACTTTCCAAAATGGGGTAATTTGGGGGGGTTTGTGCCATCTGGGCATTTTATGGCCTTCAAAATTTTGATAGGTAGTGAGGAGTGAAATCACAACTTTACACCCTTAGAAATCCTGAAGGCGGTGCTTGGTTTTCGGGGCCCCGTATGCGGCTAGGCTCCCAAAAAGTCCCACACTTGTGGTATCCCCATACTCAGGAGAAGCAGCTAAATGTATTTTGGGGTGCAATTCCACATATGCCCATGGCCTGTGTGAGAAATATATCATTTAGTGACAACTTTGTGCAAAAAAAAAAAAATTGTCACTTTCCTGCAACTTGTGTCAAAAAATAAAATATTCCATGGACTCAACATGCCTCTCAGCAAATATCTTGGGGTGTCTACTTTCCAAAATGAGGTCATTTGGGGGGGTTTTGTGCCATCTTGGCATTTTATGGCCTTCAAAACTGTGATAGGTAGTGAGGAGTGAAATCAAAATTTTATGCCCTTGGAAATCCTGAAGGCGGTGCTTGGTTTTCGGGGCTCTGTACGCGGCTAGGCTCCCAAAAAGTCCTAAATATGTGTTATCCCCGTACTCAGGAGAAGCAGCAGAATGTATTTTGGGGTGTAATTCCACATATGCCCATGGCATGTTTGAGCAATATATCATTTAGTGACAACTTTGTGCAAAATAAAAAAAAAAATGTGTTACTTTCCCGCAACTTGTGTCAAAATATAAAATATTCCATGGACTCAACATGCCTCTCAGCAAATAGCTTGTGGTGTCTACTTTCCAAAATGGGGTCATTTGGGGGGGTTTTGTGCCATCTTGGCATTTTATGGCCTTCAAAACTGTGATAGGTAGTGAGGAGTGAAATCAAAAATTTACGCCCTTAGAAATCATGAAGGCGGTGCTTGGTTTTCAGGGCCCCGTACGCGGCTAGGCTCCCAAAAAGTCCCACACATGTGGTATCCCCATACTCAGTAGAAGCAGCTAAATGTATTTTGGGGTGCAATTCCACATATGCCCATGGCCTGTGTGAGCAATATATCATTTAGTGACAACTTTGTGCAAAAAAAAAAAAAGAAAATTGTCACTTTCCCGCAACTTGTGTCAAAAAATAAAATATTCCATGGACTCAACATGCCTCTCAGCAAATAGCTTGGGGTGTCTACTTTCCAAAATGGGGTCATTTGGGGGGGGGGGGGGTTGTGCCATCTGGGCATTTTATGGCCTTCAAAACTGTGATGGGTAGTGAGGAGTGAAATCAAAAATTTATGCCCTTAGAAATCCTGAAGGCAGTGATTGGATTTCGGGGCCCCGTACGCGGCTAGGCTCCCAAAAAGTCCCACACATGTGGTATCCCCGTACTCAGGAGAAGCAGCTGAATGTATTTTGGGGTGCAATTCCACATAGGCCCATGGCCTGTGTGAGCAATATATCATTTAGTGACAACTTTTTGTAAATATTTTTTTTTTGTCATTATTCAATCACTTGGGACAAAAAAATAAATATTCAATGGGTTCAACATGCCTCTCAGCAATTTCCTTGGGATGTCTACTTTCCAAAATGGGGTCATTTGGGGGGGGTTTTGTACTGCCCTGCCATTTTAGCACCTCAAGAAATGACATAGGCAGTCATAAACTAAAAGCTGTGTAAATTCCAGAAAATGTACCCTAGTTTGTAGACGCTATAACTTTTGCGCAAACCAATAAATATACGCTTATTGACATTTTTTTTACCAAAGACATGTGGCCGAATACATTTTGGCCTAAATGTATGACTAAAATTGAGTTTATTGGATTTTTTTATAACAAACAGTAGAAAATATCATTTTTTTTCAAAATTTTCGGTCTTTTTCCGTTTATAGTGCAAAAAATAAAAACGGCATAGGTGATCAAATACCATCAAAAGAAAGCTCTATTTGTGGGAAGAAAAGGATGCAAATTTCGTTGGGGTACAGCATTGCATGACCGCGCAATTAGCAGTTAAAGCGACGCAGTGCCAAATTGGAAAAAGTCCTCTGGTCCTTAGGCAGCATAATGGTCCGGGGCTGAAGTGGTTAATGTGTTATAAAGGCTCAAGGTTAAAAAAACTTCTGTGTGCTGCAGCAGCCCCCCCCCCAAATACATACCTGAGCCCCATCTCGATCCAGCAATGTGCACAAGAGCTTTGGCTGTCCCGGGTCTCTCCCTCCTCATTGGAGACAGCAGCGGGAGCCATTGGCAGGCCTTGTATGTGCAGCACAGTGACTTTTTCATTTCTGCCTGGTAACACTAGGGTCATTGTTTTTAAATCCCAACCATAACACTACTTGCATGTTCTCCCTGTGCCTGCGTGGGTTTCCTCCCACACTTAAAAGGACATGTTGGTTAAGCTGCTGCTTATTGGCTCCTGTCTAAATGGGCCATAGTATATGTACAATGCTGTGAAAAAAGTATTTGCCCCCTTTCTGTTTTTATGTTTTTTTTGCATATTTGTCACACTTAAATGACTCAGAGCATCAAACTAATTTTATTATTACACAAATATAACCCCAGTAAATACAAAATGCAGTTTTTAAATGATGGTTTAATTTTTTAGACAAAAAGGCTGTCCAAACTTGACTGTCTTTATGTGAAAAAGTAATTGCCCCGTAAACCTAATAACTAATAGACGCACTGGAATCGTCCCCTATTGGAACGTTGTTCACATCGGCTGATCCGGACGCCACCATCCAGCTGTCCCTGCAGAGGGCTGTATCTGCATGCAGAGGCGGCTCTAGGCTTTGTGAGGCCTTAGGCAAAATTTAGACACGAGGCCCCACTCAAGCCCATAATAGATAAAAAAATTTAAGCAAGTAAAAATGGCTGCAGAAAGATGCATGGATCTAGCACAAAGGCGATCAGCACCACTTCCAGGGCACCCTTCTCACCCATCAGACATATGCAGCTAATACAACATCTGGGACCCAGCAAGGTGACAACCCCTCTAGGATTTTCCTCTGTGCCTTGGGAGGATGGGAAGGGGCGTCACTGAATCATTCCACATCCCTAGAGGAAGGAGAGTGGGGAAATCCCAGTGGAGAGGGAGAGAGAGAAGAGGGGAGGGAGGGGAGAGCGAGAGAGAGAGAGGAAGGGGGAGGGAGAGAGAGAGAGGAAGGGGGAGAGAGAGAGAGAGGGAGAGGGGGGAGGGGGGAGAGAGAGGGAGGGGGAGGGGGGAGAGAGAGGGAGGGGTAGGGGGGAGAGAGGGAGGGGGAGGGGGGAGAGAGAGGGAGGGGGAGGGGGGAGAGAGGGAGGGGGAGGGGGGAGAGAGAGGGAGGGGGAGGGGGGGGGAGAGAGGGAGGGGGAGGGGGGGGAGAGAGGGGGAGAGGGGGGGGAAAGAGAGGGAGGGGGAGAGAGAGGGAGGGGGAGGGGGAGAGAGAGAGGGGAGGGAGAGAGAGGGAGGGGGGAGAGAGAGGGGGAGAGGGAGAGGGAGAGAGAGGTGGAGGTGAGAAAGAGAGGGGGTGAGAGCGAGAGAGAGAGAGGGGGTGAGAGAGAGATCCATAGCACTGTCCCTGTCTGCAGCCCCTCCTGTGCCCTACTGTAAGTCCCAGTCTGCAGTGCCTGTCTGTGGGAAGCTGTGCGTGATGCTTGGTACGGTACCTTCCATGCCAGCAGGATGTTCATGACGGCCAGCAGCAGGAGGGGTCCGTTCTCATTCTTGGTGGGGACAATGTCCTGCTCCTTCCAGAGGATCTGTTTGCTGTGAGATGGAGTGGTCCCTGGTCACCTGTACCTTCCACCTGTCCTCGTTTTTCGGCCCCAGTCAGCCTGTTTACCAGTCCTGGCAGGTCTTTAGAGCTCTTCTCCCTCCAGAACTATAGATCCTTGCCAGCCTCGCTGCTCACCTTGCCCGCCAGGCCCGGACTGGGACAAAAAAATAGACTGAGCGGTCCCTTCCCTGCTCTCCAGCCTGAGAGACCCCCTGCAGCAGCCGGAGGGAAGGGAGGGGGAACCTAGCAGAGCTGCCGGGGGGTGAGGGGGCCAGAAAAGGGAACAGGGGTGGCGGAGAACACGGGAGTGATGCTGAGAGCAGCAGAGGGGGGGCAAGAGTGTGGGGGGCAAGAGCACGGGGGGAGTGGAGAGCCCTGGGGGAGCTGGAGAGCACTAGGGGGGCGCACTGGTGGGAGCGGAGAGCCTGGCGGGGGCAGAGAACACAGGGGGTGGTGGAGAGCACAGGGGCCAGAGAGTACTGGGGAAGGGGCAGAAGAGCACAGGGAGGGTGGGGGGTGGAGAGCACCGGGGGAGCTGGATAGCACAGTGTGGTGGAGAGCATGGGGGGGAGCCAAGGAGCACAGGGGGTGGGGGGGAGTTGGAAAGCCAGGGAGAAAAGTGGGGTCCGGAAAGCACGGGGGAGCTGAAGAGCACTGTGGAGGGAGCTGAAGAGCACTGTGGGGGGAGCTGGAGAGCACTGTAGGGGGAGCTGGAGAGCACAGGGTGGAGTAGAAAGCACAGGGGGAGCCAGGGAGCACGGGAGTGGAGAGCACTGGGGGGGGGGGGACTGGACAGCACAGGAGCAGAGAGCACTGGGGGCAGGTAGAACTGGGAGGGGCTAGGGAGTACGCGGGTAGCAGAGAGCTCTGGGGGGCTGGAGAGCACTGTTGGGGGGGAGCCAGGGAGCACGGGGGTCGGAGAGCACTGGGGGGGAGAGTATGGGGGAGCCAGGGAGGACCAGAGAGCACTGTGGGGGGAGAGCACTGTGGGGGAGCCAGGGAGCACAGAGCACTGGGGGTAACTGGAGAGCAGTGGGGGGGAACTGGACAGCACAGTGGGGGGGGGCATGGTGGGAGCCAGGGAGCACAGAGGGGATCAGAGATCACTGTGGGGGGAGAGCACTGGGGGGAGCAGTGGGGTGGGACTGGACAGCACAGTGGGGGGAGCATGGGGGAGCCAAGGAGTATTGGGGGGTAGGGTGGGCAGGGAGGAACCAGGGAGCACGGGGGCAGTAAAAGAAGTTGGATAGGAGGAGCGGCAGGGACAGCTGCATATGGAAGAATTGATCTTCCATATTCTTTCTGCAGCCAATGAATGCCCGCAGAAAAAGCGAGCATTCAGCGGCTGCAGAAGTAATATGGAAGATCAATTCCTCCATATGCAGCTGTCCCTGAAGCTCCTCCTATCCAGGCACACAGGAGGGCTGCACGGCCAGCCTCGGCACAACACCTGGGCACTCACTTTCTCTCTGGGCGGTCAGCCAGGCTGCAGCAAGTGCTGGGATGCGATCCATCCACCGGAGCTCCTTCTTCCCCTTCACAGGCAGAGACAGTCATAGAGCAGCTCAGCTGGATAGTTTCCGCAGCCTGGCGACTCCTGACCCAAATAGGCAGCCGGCCAGACGCAGAGAGGCCAGGTCAGCGGCGCGGGCTGAAGGGTCAGCTCAGCTGCCTTAGGGCCCCGCATGGACTTCCGGTGTGCCCTATGGCTGCCCGCACGCCTTTTCCCTAGTTCACATTAGTGATCGAGCACAGGCAAACTAGGCGGCCGCGAGGCCCCTGTAATTGCCGGGCCTTAGGCGGCCGCCTAGTTTGCCTAATTAGAGAGCCGCCTCTGTCTGCATGTGTACATGACCTTGCCATTAGGGAGGTCCACCATTCCTGGTAAGGGTCCATCTGCAGTATCCCCCCGGAGTCACTGTCTGTCTGGATATCCCCTCACACTATCCTCCTTTCCTTCTCCTACACTGGTGGTTTTCAAAGAACTGTGGATATGTGATCCTTCCTAACGGGACTGATGCATCTTAATTTTCCATGAATGATATTTTTTTCACTCTTATCACTCAGGACATTTGGACTTTTCTATGTTCATTCACATGTTTATTATTGTTTATTATTTATTTATTGTTTATTATTTATTGTGCACTTAATTCATTTTTAAGCTCACTTTTTTGATTATGGTATGTGATTCACTAAGCATGCACAGTATATATGCATTCAAATATTTATGTAAATAATATATGAATTTAGATCAGTGGTCATTTGATTGCAAGCGCACTTATATTTATTCTAATAACTGGTTGTGCCATCCTTGGCGGCAACAACAGCAATCAAAGTGTTTGCGATAACTGGCAATGAGTCTTTCACATTGCTGTGGAGCAATTTTGGCCCACTCTTCTTTGCAGAATTGTTTTAATTCAGCCACATTGGAGGGTTTTCCCGCATGAATGGCCTGTGTAAGGTCATGATACAGCATCTCTATTGGATTTAAGTCCGGGCTTTCACTAGGCCACTCCAAAACCTAAATTTTGCTTTGTTTGAACTATTTGGAGGTGGACTTGCTGTTGTGTTTCAGATAATTGTCCTGCTGCATAACCCAAGTGCACTTGAGTTTGAGGTTACAAACTGACGACTGGAAATTCTCCTTTAGGATTTTCTGGTAGAGCTCAGAATTCATGGTTCCATCAATCATGGTAAGTCGTCCAGGTCCTGAAGCTGCAAAGAAGCCCCAGACCATCACACAACCATCACCATGTCTGACTGTTGATATGATGTTCTTGTTGTGAAATGCTGTATTAGTTTTATGCCAGATGTAACTGGATGCACACCTTCCAAAAAGTTACATTTTTGTCTCAGCAATCCACAGAATATTTGCCTAAAACACTTGGGAATAAGCAAGATGTTTTCTGGTAAATGTGAAATGAGCCTTTGTGTTCTTTTTGGTTAGCAGTGGCTTTGACCTTGAAACTCTCCCATGGATGCCATTTTTGCCCAGTCTCTTTCTTATTGTTGAATCATGAACACCGATCTTACCTGAGGCAAGTGAGGCCTACGGTTCATATAGATGTTGTTCTGGGTTCTTTTATGACCTCCTGGATGAGTCGTCGTCATGCTCTTAGAGTAATTTTTGTAGGCCAGCCACTCCTGTGGAGGTTCACCACTGTTCCAAGTTATCTCCATTTGTGGATAATGGCTCTCCCTGTGGCTCACTGGAGTTCCAAAGCCTTATGCCGCGTACACACGAGCGGACTTTACGGCGGACTTTGCCCGGCGGACTGGATTTCGTCGGACAATTTGATCGCGTGTGGGCTCCAGCGGACTTTGTTTGCTCAAAAGTTGGACGGATTTAGATTTGAAACTTGTTTAAAATGTATCCGACGGACTCTTCTTTCTAGCGGACAAACCAATCGTCTGTGTGCTAGTCCGACGAACTCAAACTGACGCATGCTCTGAAGCAATTACAAGACGGAAGCGCTCGGTCTGGTAAAACTAGCCTTCGTCTTGAAGCTAGCACATTCCTCTTCTGTGGTCTTTTAATACAGCCTTTTTTTAGGATTGATAATGCGAGAGGAATGAAGTTGTTTTTCTGCTTTATATTCACACAGAGTTCTCACAAACTACTTTCTTCATGATTTATCCTCCTGCCATGACTAATATAATATTTTGTAAAAGCCAGATCTACCTAAATTATAAAAATTAAAATCGATTTTTGACTCTTTTTTATTTTAATTTTTATTTCAACACTTATCTATTTTACAATGTGTGTTAAAATGTTAACCAAATTTTTTGTGTGTATTTTCAAGTTACCACAATTAACATTCATATTTTGTGTTTTTTTAATGAACCTTAATGAGGTTTTTGTCCCTTGTTCATTAGACATAGGGGGGTGTATTTAACAAAGGCAAAATCATTTTTCACTACAAGTGCTAATTCTACATTGAATTCCACAGAAAGAGCATTTTGAAGTGCCTTCGCTGTGGATCCGAGGGGCACATGCAAGGAAGCCCAAAAAAATGAAAATAATTTTTAGTTAACATGATTTTCAGAATAAATCAGCAGAGCTTCCCCGAATTTCAGCTCTTCCCCTCAGATTTACAGCGACTGCACTTCCAACAAGTGCACTTGCTGTGCAATTTCTCAAGTGAACTTTTCACTAGTACTTTTCACTTGATATTCTTAAATGATTTAGCCTTTTGTCAAAAACACACATAGGGGTTGATTTACTAAAGGGAAAAAGACTGTGCACTTTGTAAAGTGCAGTTGCCCTCTGCAAGAGCAGTTGCTCCCAAGCTTTATTAAATGTGAAGCAGCTCTGCTGACTTCCATCATCCAATCATGTGCAAGCAAAAATGCTTTTTTTATAATTTTACTTGCACAGGATTGGGTACTCTTTGCAAAGTCAAGCTTTTAACTAATTTCGGATGCTCTGGAGCAATTGCACTTGCAGAGGGCAACTGCCCTCTGCAAAGTGCACAGACTATTTGCTTTTCTCAAATCAACCCCATAGTCTTTTGGACCTGTACCTGCCTACTCCCAAAGAAAATGGCGTTTTTTAATCAAAACACATAGGTAACAATCGAAGGTAACCAAAAATGTATTTATTTTTTTTTTTAAAAAAATTAGGAAGGCAACACTGGAGACACTTTTAGAATCTGGGAAGCCTTTCGTCCCCCAGGACACACATCAAGTTTGAGGACAAGAAAATTGGTATCTTGCGACTATAGGGAGCACAGGGAGCACAGTCAGACCAGACAGAAGCCAGGCAATCACTTTCGACTCTTCCGTGGAGCCTTCCCTCCACGCTTCTCTGCAGCCTTCCTTGGAGGTTGTGCCTCTGGTGGTGTACTTGGGGCAGGAGGAGGAGGAGGAGTGGCTTCATCTGCCAGATATGTGGTAGCAGTAAGCTCCCCTCTCAAGCCCTTCTCAAATGCCTTAAAAATTAGTCCCTCACAGAGAAGGCGTTGGCCCTTTTCCAACTCCAGCAATCTGCTGGCTATATAGGTGCCATACGCCTCCTCGGCATTGGGTGGTTTGCTGAGGATGAGGCTTGCTTCCCGTATGAGGGCTAGGGATTCCTGCTCAGTTGGTGTCATTCTCCTGGGCCTTTTGTGGAGAATGCGGAGGGGAGGCACCTGACACTCTGTGCGGCTTCGACTTGGCCCAGCCACAGCCTCCTCCTCTCTCCCACTGGGCAAGGCCTCCTTCTCTCTCCCACTGGGCAAGGCCTCCTTCTCTCTCCCACTGGGCAAGGTCTCCTCCTGGCTGAGGTCATCCTGTGTAAAAAAAAAGGGACATAGTTGTAATTTTGTGTTATGCAATCACACACAATTTTCAGCTCATGACTTTCAAATATAATTACACAAAATAGTAAAGGCTATCTATTTGACACCACTATTATTTCAGATGATCATCAAGATCTGAAGTTAAGTATATTTTTGGACACTACTGTCTAGTGATATGTCTACATATTAATCTTTGTGCAGAAGTCATTTTTTAGGAAGCACTTTCAAAATTAACACGTGAACATCATTAATAACATTTACACAATCCCAAATTTTAAAAAAAAAGATACCTGGCTGAAGTTGGGCGCATCAACTTCATCAATGCTGAAAAGGCCCAGTTCATCCTGGGACTCCTCAGCTGGGGTGGAGGTGGATGGAAGGCTGGAGGGAAGAGTGGAAGGAAGGCTGGAGGGAAGGGTGGGGGGGAAGGGTGGAACGTGATTGCCTGGCTTCGGTCTGGTCATCCAGGAATCGCATTTTGTTGTAGTACCACAACTTGGGTACATATACTTGGTCAGCTGCTGCACCGGATCTGAGCGACTCCTGGATTTTTTTGTGTTCCCGCTTATACATGTTTCGCAAGATACCAATCTTCTTGTCCACAAACTTGAGGTCTGCCTGGGGGAGTCGAGTCTTCACAAACTCTAAAAGTGTGCCCAGTGTTGCCTTCCTAACATCCCTATTATAATATAGGGGGTGTTTGACCTCCCACAGGTTTTTCTTGTCCTCATAGAACTCAATAAATTGGCACAAAAATTCTTCCTCTTTAAAGGGATTCATTTTTTCTGCAAGACAAGACACAAGATCCAAACTTAAATGTCATTCCCAAATCACAGGATTCATTTTGGTTGTAATCTAGGGGACACATACACACACACACACACACACACACACACACACTTTAATCTTACCTTCGTTTGTGACGCTCGCTACTTCCGCACGGACATACGTAGGCCATCGTAATAGCTTTATATACACTGCGCATGTGTCATGCTCCGCCTGCGTCGCCCGCCCCTGACGTTCGTAAGTACGATTTGGCCCCGCCCCTTCACTCTTCGTTGCGCAGTTGGAGTAGGTAGCAAAAGATGGCGGAGAGAATCAGTGGAATTAGCGCGGAGGAAAGCCCGGAGCCCCAAACATCCACATCCCGGAGGAGATATAAGGCCACCAACATGGCTTTTGAAGAGATGGTGGAGATGGTGTCCATATTGAGAAGGGAGGACTATGATGGCAAAAAAGGACCGTACACACGACCGAATATGAGGAAGGACAAAATAATGTCCTCAGTTGTCACCGCTCTTGAAGCTAAATTTGGTACAAAACGTTTGAAAGAACAATTGAGGAAGCGGTGGTCTGACATCAAAAGTCGGGAGCCAGAACAATATTGGCGAATAAAGAAGCTGCTTAAAAAAAGTAAGTACTTGTGTTTTACTATTGAGATACTTAACTTGCATGCTGATCCTTATTTTTGGACTTTATTCAGCATCGTTCGTAAAGACCGTTTTTTAGAATATATATGATACTTTAGAAAGTGACGTTATTTTTTCGCCAAATACGATGGGACAGGGTTGGACATACATTTATGTCTTGCTAATTTGTCAAATTAACACAATTAGTTGATGTGGTGTAGATGTGTTTGAAAATATAATGCTTCTTCAAAAATGATTCAGTGTAATGTAGGGACAGGACACAGCAGCTGTTTCCACATCTGGACTCACGAGCACTATAGTGTACTATGTGACCATAAATACATTTTAGTGGGGTAATACACATAGGAGATCATTGAGGTGTCTGCATCTGTGAAACTTGCCAGAAAATGAGCAGTGTTTATAATTGTTGTTCAGAGGTAATGTTCATCCTGTCTTCAAAATTTATTATGATGAAAAATTGGACACAACTCATAACCAGCGTTTAAGTTTATTTATTAAAAGATAAAATATCACTGTGTTTTAACTATACCTTTTGTTCAATTCTCATAGGGGAGAAAAGACTCAGACAACAGTCCAAGGATCTCAGGACCCCCCCAAGTCACCAGCCTGAGGCAGAAGATACCCCAAGCCCCAGCCCAAGACCACGCCCACCCGACGACCTTGAGGAAGGAGAGGTGGAGGAAGTGTGCAAGGTTTCAAGCCCACCAAGTGAGTGACTGACACCCCAGCTTGAGTTACTGTATTTTGGCGTGCATATTGTAAACCTTGTTTTTATTCACTCATTTTAGGTGAGTTTCTGGTTGTGGAAGGCCAAGCGGCAGAGCCCTTCACCACAGACAGTGCGCAAAGACTGATTGGCCAGATAATGCTGTGGAATGGCCACATCGATAAAATGCGTGACCAAATTCACAGCATGCAACTTTGCCTGGACTCCATGCAACAGGAAATGAAGAACATGATTGATGTTTTGGGCCGAATCTAATCACGTTTGGCCTAAAAACATCAATCATGTTCTTCATTTCCTTGTGAATTTTGGTTTTTGCACAAATTGTTAGTTTAATTTTTGGGGTCTACCCAAATTTACATTCCGATGCACACAGTGTGTCATCATGTGCTATCTTCCATCATGGGTTAGCAATGTACTTGTTTTGTGTTTGCAACCCCTTCATCCTGAAAATTCTTTGGTGGTGAGAGGAACCCAAAAAGGGATTGCACACACAAAACACGTACATTGCTCACCCATGATAGGAGATAGCACATGTTGACTTGACCCTTTTGTAAAGCTCAAGTTTGAGCATATTCAAAATGAACAATTTCCACTGGTGACATCACATGCACCGTTCTCTAAATGTTGAACTTTGTAAGTTCTATTTTTTTTTGGTTGGTTTTGCAAAACACTGTTGTGTTTGTAAATCTTTTTATATAAAGGTCTATATATTTGTGAAAATATGCCTTGAATAATTTTGTAAAAAAAAATTTTTATTAAACAACGTAAAATAATTTTCTAAAAAAAAAAAAAAAAAAAATATCAAAAATGCACCTTTCAATGTGCACAAAGTAAATATTTTTACGGAATACAATGTGTGTGGCTGATTCTTTAAGTCAAATTTTGTGGTTTGTTTTTGTGGGCCGGATTAACTAAAGCTAAATGCACTTGACACTACTACAAGTGCACTAGGAGACAGACATAACTAAATGTAAACAACAATAAAAACAAGATATTTTGAGAAAACTATTTTATTTTTAATTTTTTGAAGAAAATTACAGCTGTTGCTGAATAGCAATGGCCCCCCGACCATTAAAATAATTGACATAACGGTTACGCACTTGACGTGCGGTTCGGGGGGCCAAGCCAATACGGCCAATTTCTAGGCCTGTCAAAGTGCTATCCTGTTCCAGTCTGGCCTCAGGCCCAACAGAGGATATATATGTTGCTGAATGTCTCCTTAAAAAGTTATGCAAGGTGCAGCAAGCAAGGATGACGTAGTTTAGTTTATAGTCTGCCAAATTAATTGAAGAAAGAAATAAACGGAACCGGCTGGCCAGAATCCCAAAGGCATTCTCCACAACTCTTCTTGCTCTGGCCAGCCGATAATTAAATACCCTCCTCTCAGGGGTGAGTGTCCTTTGGGGGAACGGCCTCATCAAGTTCTCACCGAGAGCAAATGCTTCATCAGCAATAAAAACTGAGGGGAGTCCATCCACGTTCTCATCATCAGGTGGCAATTCCAGGCCACCGGTCTGGAGACGATGGCACAGCTCGGTCTGTGCAAAGACTCCTCCATCAGACATCCGGCCGTTCTTCCCCACATCCACAAACATAAAGTCCAAATGTGCCGAGACCACCGCCATCAAAACTACACTATGGAACCCCTTGTAGTTATAGAAATAAGACTCCAAATGCGGTGGTGGCACAATCTGGACATGCTTCCCGTCAATCGCCCCTACACAGTTGGGAAAGTCCCAACGGTCAGCGAACTGGGAGGCCACAGTCTGCCATTCCTGTGTACTTGAAGGA
The DNA here is from genome assembly GCA_037952835.1 of Lithobates septentrionalis. Taxonomy (NCBI): domain Eukaryota; kingdom Metazoa; phylum Chordata; class Amphibia; order Anura; family Ranidae; genus Lithobates; species Lithobates septentrionalis. Next base: position 16,943,908 of record JBBDGP010000084.1, on the reverse strand, counting down.
AACTGTGGAGTGCAAAAAAAATAAGATAAGGACTTTAAAACATAAAAATTGTATATCAGATTACACCTAAACATTAGTAAACAACAGCAGTCAAATATTATTAATATGTGTGTTTGTAATTGAAATGTTGAAAAACATAAGGCACACTTATAAGATTATTCACCCCCTCTGATGGCCCATTGATACATTTGTTTTTTTTTTTTTTTTTTTTTTTTTTTTTGTTTTTTTTTTACCACATCAGTGTTTTCTTTTTGAGAGACTTTTTCAGCTTGTCTTTCAAAACTTGTCCATTCTCAGGTTCACATCATTGTGGTTTCTTTTCTTATAAGAATATATAAAAGCCCAGTGGGATCCTTCTTTAATATTGGCGTATATATTAAAAAAAAAAAAGAAAAGAAAAATTTCCCCTATTACCCATTATGCCTTTCCCTATGCCCACCCAACCACTGTTACCCCCTCCCCCCCGCCCTACTCTAAGTGTTTCTACTTTTAACTCTGGTGTTCCCCTATCCTTTTAATATTTGGTGTCTTCTAATACCTTCAGCCAGTATTTTTCCGAGGTCTTGAATTTTTCCCATCTGGCCCAGACAGATTTATATTTTTCTAATTGTTCTTTGTCTTTGCAACAAAGGAGTTCCATTCTATGGTAGAAATCAACTTGCTTGATCCAATCTCTTAGGACTGGGCCTTCGCTCTTCAGCCAATTTTTGGGAATAGCGCCCTTTGCTGCATTTAACAGTCTTGACGTTATTTTTTCCGTATATTGTTTTTTGGAGGAATTTGTGTCATGGAACAGGCAGGTCATTATGTTGCTCTCAAGCATTTCGTCCGTTATTTCCTTAATGCTTATGATAATTTCTTGCCAATATGAGCTGATTTTCGGACATTCCCACCATATGTGTAACATTGTAGCTTTTTGTCCACAGTTTCTCCAACATAAAGGTGATTCAACTTGATTCATTTTATATAATCTGTCTGGGGTCATGTACCACCTAGCTAGGAATTTATAATTCATCTCTATAGTTTTTATGTCCCAGGCATGGTTATATCCTCCTGCAATCATATTCTTCATCTGTTGATCATCTAGTTTTATGTTTAATTCTTTTTCCCACTTTTCAATGAAGGGTGGCCTATCTTTTCCTTCTAAGTCTGTCAGGAAATCATATACTTTCGAAATACCTCCTTTCAATGGCATAGGTGTTATACAGAGCTTCTCCAATCTATTGAGTTTTTCTCCATCCCTAAACGGGTGTGGTGATGTGTTGATTAAGTGATTTAGTTGTAGGTACTCCCAGTTTCTTAGTTTCCCCCCAAGTTTAGTTTCCAATTTTTGTGCCGATTCCAGCTTCCCTTTCCTCGTGATGTCTTTAATTAGTGGGTTTTTTATTTTAAATCTGCGGAAAATTTCTTCACCCGGTGGAAAAAATTTTGTTCCCGTGAGGGGTATTAATGGTGAATTATGTGTCCATCTATATTTACGGTGTAGTGCGTCCCATATTCTGAATGCATTTTTAGTCACCTCGTGTGTATTGGAGTCTAATACTCTATGTTTGTTTGATATCCAGATATTTTTGTGAAGTGTAGTTTTACTTAACGTGTTTTCCATTTCTATCCATTTTTTTTCCTTGTTATCTTTTGTCCATTCTATCATCCGTGCTATAGTGACAGCTTTATAGTATCTTAAAATATCAGGTGCTGTTAATCCCCCGTGTTGTCTCTTCCTCGAGATTAGTGCCATTTTTAGTCTTGGCTTTTTATTTTGCCATATAAATTTTGTTATTATTTTTTGTATAACTTTGAAAAAACTCTGTGGGACCGTTACTGGTAACATTTGGAGTTTATATAAGATCTTTGGTAGTATTGCCATTTTGATCGTGTTAATTCTGCCGATCCACGAAAGTGCTTGTATGTTGACCTTCTTTGCTTCTGTCGATATCTCATTTAATAGTGGGATAAAATTTGCAGAATAGATTTTATTGGTAGATGCTGTTAAGTTAATTCCTAGGTAGGAAAGCTCCCCCTTTACCCAGGTAAATGGGAATTCTTTTTGAAGGGACAAAATCTCTTTTTTTTTTTTTATTTTCAGGTTCAATATTTCTGTTTTTACCGGGTTAATTTTGAAATTTGCTAGTTCTCCATACTTGTCAATTTCTTTCAAGAGATTTGAGAGAGTTTCTTTAGGCTTGTTGACGTATACGAGAATGTCGTCGGCGTATGCCGCGATTTTATGTTCTTTTTCGCCCAATCTCACCCCCTCTATCTCCCGGTTGTTTCGCAAAGTACTAAGAAACGGTTCCAAAGATAGCACATATAGAAGGGGCGATAGTGGGCATCCCTGCCGTGTTCCGTTGAACATTTCAAATGCCGGTGATAATTTGCCATTTACATTTACGCACGCCGTGGGTCCTTTGTAGAGATTCGTAATCCACTTCATTATTCTGGGTCCCAGACCAAGATGTTGTAATGTGGTCATCATAAATCCCCAGTCTACCCTGTCGAATGCTTTTTCAGCATCTAAAGACAGGAGTAGATCTGGGGAGATATTAGGATTTTTCTTTCTTAGCATCAAAATTGTTTTTATGCTATTATCCCTTCCTTCTCTTCCAGGAACGAATCCAGTCTGGTCCGGATTTATCCATAATGGCATCAAACTTTTTATTCTAGTGGCAAGTATTTTTGCATACAGCTTTGTGTCTGTGTTCAATAGAGCTATGGGTCTGTAGCTTGAACAATTGACCTTATCTTTTCCTTCTTTCAGTATTATGGTCATGTATGCTGACAGTGACTCTTTTCTGATGTCTTCGTCTTCACCTATTTTATTTAAATATTCGCATAGTCTGGGGATCAGTTGGTCTTGAAACTGTTTATAATATCTGATCGTAAAACCGTCTGGCCCCGGGCTCCTGCCAGTGGGAGTTTCTTTTAGTGCCATCTTAATTTCTTCTTGCGTTATCTCTCTTTCTAAATCCATCAGAGCTTCTGGGTCGACTTTTGGCAAGCTTGCTTTTTCTAAATACGTCAGGATCTGTTTCCTTCTCCTATCCAATTGTTGCGTTGTTTCTTGTTTTTTTATTGAGTACAGGGAGCTATAATATTGTGCAAATACTTGTGCTATTTCAGTAGTTTTGTTCTTTATTTCACCCTTTTCGTTTTTTATTTTCTCTATATAATTTAAGTTTTTTTTTTTCCTTAGAACGTTCGCCAAATATTTTCCTGCTTTATTTCCCAACCTGAACTTCTCGCTTACTATTCTATTGATTTCTTTTCTATCATCCTCTTCCAGCAGTTCCTTTAATTTTTCTCTTTTTGCTAATAGAGCCTGATGTATTTCTTTTTTTGTTTCCTTTTTGTGTCTTAGTTCCAGACTTTGGATTTCATTTCGGAGTTTCGAGATGTTCTTTCCATTTTCTCTTTTTTTATTTGCTCCTATTGCTATTAGCTTACCCCTTATTACCGATTTGTGTGCCTCCCATAGGATTGCTCTTGGGAGATCAGGAGTATCGTTTTTCCGGAAGTATTCATCAATCTCTTCCTTTATGGTTTTTTCGGTATCTTTATCCTCCAACAGCTTTTCATTGAGTCGCCAGGTGTTTCTTCTTATAGACTCACCCTGTAGGTTTATCTGCATGCCTACTGGGGAATGGTCCGATATTACTGTGGTTTCAATTTCTATCTCTACTACTTCTTCTAAAAATCTGTGTTCCAAAAAGATATAATCCAGTCTGGTGTATGTTTTATGTACTGTCGAAAAGTATGTATAATCTTTTTTACCTGGATGCCATGCTCTCCATACATCTATTAATTGTAGATCATGTAGTTTTTTTTTTATTTTCTTCGTTTGACTTCTGTCTCTGTCTGGAGCTGTGGATGTAGAGTCTTGGCTATGATCCATAACGAAATTCAAATCGCCTGCTACTATCAGCTTGCCTTGTTTGAATTCCGATAGGGCTGTTAATTTCTCCGCCAGGAATTTTTTAGGATTTTTGTTGGGGCAGTAAATATTTGCTAAAGTGTACTTTATGCCCTGAATAGTCCCTGTAAGGAAAAGGAAACGTCCTTCCGGATCGGCTTTTATTCTTTCGACGGTAAAACCAGTCTTTATCCCAAAGCCTATTGCGACCCCTTTTGATCTCTTAATTGGAGAGTCTCCATAGTACCATATAGGGATATTCTTTGAAAATATTTTCACGTTTGAATCCTGCGTTATGTGTGTTTCCTGTAAGAAGATTATGTCAGCTTCTAGTTTTTCCAATTCTCTTAGGATTAACCGTCTTTTTTGTGGTGAGTTCAAGCCACGGACGTTATATGTTAGAATTTTAACTTTGTTTGATCCTGCCATAAACATTTTTAATTATCTGGCACCTCTTGCCCAAAGATCGGTAGAACACCAGTGTTTTTTCTGGTAAGGCGATTTTCAACCTACCCCTAACCCCCCTCCCATTTTCTTTATCCACCCTATTGACCAATAACCCTTCCCCAATCCCTTTTTCCGCCCCCCCCTTTCCCATACACCCACCCCCCACCTCCCTCCCAACCCGAAAAACCTTGGACCTATTGGTCATGAGTAGGTAGTCAATAAGCTTAGGGTTTCATACACCTACTCCTTTACCTGAGGTGGAAATCTGTATAGCGCCTCAGGCCACTCCCTCCTATATGAAGAGGGTGGATGTTGCCGAGGGCGTCGCCGACTCCGGGCCTCTCCCCACCGCCACCCCCCCGCTGCTTCCTACGCCTTTTCTCATCTTGATTAAGCTTGCCAACAGACCACATCCGCCCCTCCCCCCTAAGCCCCTGGTCTATTTCCTAGGTACCAATTGCCATTGAGCTTCCTCTCCCCCATGTTTGTCTGCTCTCCTGATTGTTTCTTCTGGAATTTTGGGTGGAGGGATATCTAGAGTTCTGCAGAAGTCTGGGATATCCTCTAAAAATCTCAGTTTAGCCGTTCTTCCATTTCTTTTTGCTAATAAACATGCCGGAAACCCCCAGTTATATTGAAGTCCATTTTCCTGTAAAGTTTTTAACAGTGGTTTTAGCATTCTCCTTCTCCTCAGGGTTTCTTGTGAAAGATCCTGGAAAATCTGGATTTCCTTTCCTTCGTATACTATTGGAGGCTTCCCCTTTATATTTTTCCAGAATTGACTTTTGCTCTCCAGGCTATCGAAACGTACTAGGATGTCTCTCGGAATATCGCTTGCCAGGCCCACTGGTTTTCTTAGTCTATGTACTCCTATCTTTAAATCCGTCTTTATTTCGCCTGTGCTGGTCAGAGGTAGAACTCGCCCTATTGTATCTAATAGATCTTCTGTTTCCGTTTGTAGCGCTTCCGGGAGACCACGGATTCTTATGTTTTTCCGCTTTTCCTTGTTTTCCTGATTTTCCAATTTGTATGCCTGTTCTTGTTGTTCTTGCTTTAGAATTTTGATTTCTCCCTTCAATTCTTTTATTCTTCTTGAGTGGGCATCTGCTTTTTTTTCCACTTCCTCTACTCTTGCTAGCAGGTGCCCCATGTCCTTATGCATTTTTGTCATTTCTGATTTTAATGAGTTTTCCAGAGCTGCAAACATTCTTTCCATATCTGACATTGTTGGTAATTGGGCCTTTATCTGATCACCTGCTGTACCAGGGGGATTCTGTGTTTCCACTTCTTGTTCTTCTTGTTCTGGTCTAATTTCTGGGATTGAGCTATTGTCCATATTTGTTTTATCCTGGCTCTTTTTTTCCTTTTTTTCCCTGGGTTCCAGTTGTCTCCCCTTGTTACTTTGTTTTCCCCCTGCGATAATAGCCCCATCCTCTGCCCCTACTTGTGTTACATATCTATTCATTGGGCCTGATGTGGGACTGATACTTAGCCGCGGGGATTTTGCCATCGCACCTCCACCCCTACCACTACCACTTTTGCCCCTCATGAGGAAAGAGGAACTGAGGGAGGGGGAAAGAGGAGGAGAAAAGAAAAAAAAAAAAAAAAAAGGAGAAAGCACCGCCTTATACAGTAGGATGTGATATGCAGCTTCCAGGTGTTTTTAGGTGTATATCACAGGCTTTTAGTAGTGTTTTTTCCCCCCGAGATTGACTCAGTTCTTTATTTATTTGTTCTTATTAAGGCTATCTTTTGTAGTATTGTCCACCGCGTTAGGGATTGGGAACTTTAAATCAGATTTTACCTCTCGTACATACAGGTTTATGAGTCAGCTTTTTCTAGATGGAGTTATGTTTCTTAGCTGGGTTCTAGCAGTAGACCGTTTCAGTATTAAGTGTGGGTCTCAAAAACAACCTTCCGGAAAAGAAGATTTCTGTTTCAGCTGCCGCTACGCAGAGTGCAGGAATTTATCAAGCAATTAGGTCAGGTTAATTAGCCCATGAGGGGGACCGAGGCTATATTTCCTTCATGTCTTCATTTACAAGCTTATATTTATGTTGATACTTTTCTGTATGTGTATTGCCTCTGCCTTTTTCACCCCCTTTCTTCTTCCTCCCCTTCCAAAGACTCGTATTTTGTATATTTATAGAGAGAAAAAAAAAAAAAAAAAAAAGGAAAATGTTCTTTAACAGTGGTATGAGAAGGCAAGCTCCTGTATCCCTCTTCCTCTCCTCCTGTAAGCATGTATTACTTTTAGGCTTATTTCATGTCAAATAAGACAAATAGAGGGTACATATGTTTCTATTTGCGTGAAGTACAGTACTTATCTGACAGGTGAGCAGGGATCGGTATCTTCTAATGTCAGTCAGTTTCTCCTCTCTCTCACTCCACTGTGTGTGGACCGATCGTCAGCACGGGGAGGGGAGTCACACACAGATGGAACACACAGACATCCACAGCTGAGAACCTCCTTCGCTCTCCGTGTCTCTTTGCTCCGTCCCCCACTGCTGCACTCTCCCTCACCTTCTCCTGCTCTCCTAGCAGCCGATCCAAACGTCTCTCCGCAAAAGGAGAGAGAGGAGAGGAGGGGCTGCTTCAGCACGTCTCATTTACCCTTCTGTGATCCGTTTTTCATAGTCACTTCCCGATTCCTGTACTTATATTAAGGAAACTTCTCACCTCGTTCCTGGTGGGGTATCCCGTGTCCTAGGGGGGAGAGGGGGGGGGTCAGCGGCGGCCGGTGTTCATGCTGACAAGCTACACAACCTAATCTGCTGCATCGGAGAGGGCTCGTGGAGCCAGGCGTCCAGCGTCTTACGGCGCCCTCGCAAACAGCGCCATTAGCAGACTCCTCCCTCCACCTCCGGCCCATTGATACATTTGAATGTGGGGGGAGGGGTTCTAATTAGGTTAACAAACACACCTGACTGATTGAAACATTTGGGGGGTGGGGGAGGGGTTTTATTTAGGTTAACGAACACACCTGACTGGTTGAAACATTTGTGGGGTGGGGGAGGGGTTCTAATTAGGTTAACAAACACACCTGACTGGTTGAAACATTTGTGGGGTGGGGGAGGGGTTCTAATTAGGTTAACAAACACACCTGACTGGTTGAAACATTTGTGGGGTGGGGGAGGGGTTCTAATTAGGTTAACAAACACACCTGACTGGTTGAAACATTTGTGGGGTGGGGGAGGGGTTCTAATTAGGTTAACAAACACACCTGACTGGTTGAAACATTTGTGGGGTGGGGGAGGGTCAAACAAGACAATGGAGCAGACAATATACATTGTTCAAGGGACTATAGGCTAGAGATATAAATGGACCCAGGATTGCATGGTGGGGAGGTTAATGAAAGAAAATATGCATGTAGGGCAATAAATGATTAAAACAGACATGCATGAAGATAAAGGGGACATTCACAGAATATTGAAAGCATGGCAATTAGGTAAGGAGGACAGTTATACAATACATCAAAAAACATTTAATACATATCATGTAAGGTTAAAGGATCAAACTTACCTTCATATATTCCTTCTGCAGGACCTGAATAATAGCAGAACAGGTCTCTGGGATTATGATCCCCAGAGCCTGGGGGGAGATGCCTGTTGAGAACTTCAAGTCCTGAAGACTTCTCCCTGTCGCCAAGTAACGTAACGTGGCAACAAGCCTCTGCTCCGCACTGATGGCTTGCCTCATGCAGGTATCCTGCCTGCTGATATAGGGGGTCAGCATAGCCAGCAGACGCTCAAAGACGGGGTCCGTCATCCTGAGAAAATTCCTGAAATCCTCAGGATTATTCTCACGGAGCAAAGGCATATGAGAGAACTGGTCACGCTGGCGCAACCAATTCTTGGTCCATGAACTCCTCCCCACCCTGTTCATGGACTGGACTCGGGTCAAAGTATTAACCCCAACACCAAGTCCCCATGCAGCACGAACTCGAGAATGAGAACGTCCACGCGACATGGCTTCAAAACGGTCGGCTGCTCAAACAAACAAACTTATAACAAACGCACTGAAGAACAGCAAGGCCTATGAAGAACGACCTGAAAATCAGTAACGAGCGGAGCAGAACAGCCTGCAAGGCAGGTTACGAACTGACCAACACGCACTGAAAAGCAGATACAAACCTCACAAGCACAAACTGAACCGCAGAAAACGAACGAAATAAGCTGAAGTGTGAAAAGCGCGAATCGTCTCTAACCAAACTTCTACTAACACGAGATAAACACGAGATTAGCAGAAGGAGCCCAAAGGGTGCCGTAGTGGGGCTTGAACTTCCTTTTTCTAGTCCCGTCGTACGTGCTATACGTCACCGCGTTCCAAACCAGCGCACTTTTGCAGTGAGCGTGTGTGGCCAAGTCCGTCCGTTTTTAAGTCCGGCGCAAGGAGCCAACAAAGTCCGACGAAAAGTCCACCGGGCAAAGTCCGCCGTAAAGTCCGCCCGTGTGTACGCGGCATTAGAAATGGCTTTGAACCCTTCCTAGACTGATACATGTACATTACTTTGTTTATAATCTGTTCTTGATTTTTTTTAGATTATGGCATGATGTGTGGCTTTTTGTGGTCCGCTAGCGTGCTTCACTTTGTCAGACAGCTTCTATTTATGTGATTTCTTGATTCAACAGGTCTGGCAGTAATCAGGCCTGGGTGTGGCAAGTGAAATTTAACTCAGCTTTCCAAAAAATTGTGGTTAATCACAGTTCATTCATGATTCAGCATGGGAGGGGGCAATTACTTTTTCACATAGGGCCAGGCAGGTTTGAATATTTTTTTTCCCTTACTAAATGAAATAATCATTTAAAAACTGCATCTTGGATTTACTCGGGTTATCTCTGTGTAATATTAAAATTAGTTTGATGATCTGAATCATTTAAGTGTAAGAAATATGCAAAAAAATAAATCGGGAAGCGTGCAAATACTTTTTCACAGCACTATATGTATGAATGTGATATACTTCATATATACGTACATATATATATGTTCTCATCAGGAAGTGGTGATATCCGGACCATGATCCTGATATAATTCTTCGGTTCCGGTGATGCCCTTTCTTGTAATAGTGATTTGAGTGGCTAAACAGTTGCCCGATGACTTTTACAAGGAGCAGTAGGGCCCCTCGACCATGCCGCGCGCTACTGTTTCTGGGCTCTACCGTCCCACCGGGGAGCCTGGAGCCACTGTAAGCCATTGCACTGGCTGACCCTAGAGATGAAGGAAGGATTTCCATTACCTGGTCGTCTCTATGATGTTTGAAACCAGAAGCAGCAAGGATTTTATCACTTCCGGTTTTGGCTGTTTGTTTGCAAGCTGCTACCAGCTAGTAAAGCAGCCGATCAAACTGATCTCTAATAGACCCCAGATTTCTCAGTAAAGAGTATCTGTCACTGTCCATGCTATCAAAAGGGATGAAAATATATTACAGCGCACACATGCAAAAAAGACATTTACCTCAAGCAAGGCTAGTTTTGGTCACACCATATTGCTATATGGTGCTAAGCCCACTTACTGCGACAAAGTACCCCATAATCAGTGGGTCCTACACTATCCATGGAGTGGGAGAACCTGCATCTCTGAACCGTGAGAGCATTTCACTCTTCTAAGTGGGAGAATCATAAGGTCTCCACCCATGACACAAGTGGACACTAATTAAAGGTACTAACGTTATGTAGTGAGGTGCTCCGCACCCAAAAGGATTTGGTCAGAATCCATACAATACACAAACAAGATATTTGGGGGGCACACTCTAAAAAATGCATTAAAGATGGTGCAGCCATAAGACCATACAGTAGAAGAAAATATATCAAAAGGGATGTTGTTAATCCCTTTTGATATCAATACAGTTGATAAATTAAAAAAATAAAAACAGTGTAAAAAAAATAAATGTAAATAAAATAAATAATAATTAAAAAAAAAATGTAAGCACACTTCATGCTTACACACACATAGATCGATATGTAAACAGGAATTGCACAACACATATAAGGTATTGATGTGAACGTAAAGAAAAAAAAAAGCACCAGACCTCCAGTTTACCTCTAAACTGATAAAGGCTTCTGAAGCATCACCTATGGATAATTGAATGTACCGTAGTTTTGTCTCCATTCCATGGGCATGCACGATTTTAAAGCATGATATGTTAGATAACTATTTACTCAGCATACCATCATCTTTTATATTTTACAAAAACAGCTGGGTATCATATTGTGTTTTTGTGCACTAGACCGCCAAACTGTAAATATACGTCATGTTTTGATGTTAAATACTGGGGTTATGGCTGCAGCTAGATGCCATAATCCCAGTATCTTTTTTTTTTTTTTTTTCATTAGGCAGCCTGCTTTCCAATAAAAGTGATCCCAGTGGCGGATTTTCTGCAAGATCACTTTTATAGATGGTGGGAGAGGTACCCCCCCGTCGCTTCCCGGTCGTTTTCAAGCTTTCTGGAGCCCGGAAACGATCCAATGCGGCCGTTTGCTGGGCAAGAAGCTCTATGCGCTTGAAAAACCGGAGCGACCTCTGACCTCACTTCTGGTTCTCCGGCATAAACAAAGGAATTTGTTTTTCCTTAAAGTGAAAACATTTTTTTTTCTTCTGCTTTTAACCACTTAAACCCTGGACCATTTGGCTGGCCAAAGACCAGAGGACTTTTTACAATTTGGCACTGCACTGCTTTAACTGGTAATTGCGCAGTCATGCAATGTTGTACCCAAACAAAATTTCCGTCCTTTTTTTCCCACAAATAGAACTTTCTTTTGATGGTATCTGATTGCCTCTGCCATTTTTTATTTTTTGCGATATAAACACAAAAATACCGAAAATTTTGAAAAAATATGATATTTTCTACTTTTTGTTATAAGAAAAATCCAATAAACTCTATTTTTGGCCATACATTTAGGCCAAAATGTATTCAGCCACATGTCTTTGGTAAAAAAAAAGTCAATAAGTGTATATTTATTGGTTTGCGCAAAAGTTAAAGCGTCTACAAACTAGGGTACATTTTCTGGAATTTACACAGTTTTTAGTTTATGACTGCCTATCTCATTTCTTGAGGTGCTAAAATGGCAGGGCAGTACATAACCCCCCCAAATGACCCCATTTTGGAAAGTAGACACCCTAAGGAAATCGCTAAGAGGCATGTTGAGCCCATTGAATATTTTATTTTATTCATTTATTTTTTTTAGAAAGTTTTTATTAAGTTTTACCAGGTTAACAGGTAGTATGCAATACACATGTCAATATTCAGTATACATGGCAATACTCAATAACGCAAGTAATTAAAGAGACAATTACAGTTCATTGTGCTGGGTAAATTAAGCGTAAAAAGAAGAAGAAGAATATTTATCCCAGTGGTAGGAGTGGAAAAAGGTGTAAAATAAAACATGAACAGTAGTACAGAACAGTGACATTTGAGTGTGCTCGATTGCTGTGAGACACCAAGGGTTTTCTATGTAGGATCGTCAAAATGCAATTAGAACGGTGAATTTAGCAACCGAGAGGGCTAATGTCGTTCAGTGTGGTGAGAAGCATTAAATGTGAAAATCGGGGTGTATATGGAGGTTATGTCTACACCGTCGAAGACCATCTCAAGTGCCATTCACCCCTATAGGGACCTTGCTGTGAATAGGAGGGGGTCTGAACAAAGTAATTAGGTAGGCCAAATCTGGACGGTGTGGCAGGGCTCAACTCTGAGTCCCGATAGGAAGTTGAATTGCCAGGCATGGGGGGGGGGTGGGGATTTCGGTGACCTATTCGGGGATGTACCTATACCTGTACACTGAGGCAGATTAAAGTGTAGCGGGGGAGGCCCGTATGGAGCCTTTTAAGGCCAGGGCAATAACAAGTGGGCGCATTTACGCTAAAGAGGTGATGTGGGGGAGGGTGTAGGGGGTGGTGGAGTTTGGTGTGTGGAGTGTGAGGTCTTGTAGCATAGAACATATCAATGAGTTCATGGTGGGGTTGGTAGTATGGCAGACGGTGCGGTCTGAGCCGTGGATTGTCGATAGTAAAGCCAGCATGCCCATGTAGCAGTAAATTTGGTAGGATTGTCGTTGGCTTGGCATATGAGTTTTTCCATGTCTGCTATTCTGTCTACCCGATGGATCCAATCTGTCACCGTGGGGGGGGGGGTAGCAATCCTCCAGAGGACTGGAACACAGAGGTTGGCTGCGTTAATGAGGTGTAGCGATAGGGATTTTTTGTAAGAACCGGTGGAATCAGGGGTGTGGTGTAGTAGATATTGTGCGGGGGAAAATACCGGTGTATATGTGGTAATGTGGGAGATCAGTCGATGGATTTCTGACCAGAATGGCTGAAAGAGTGCAGTCCCACCAGATGTGAAGCAGGGTGCCACGAGCCGCGTTGCACCTCCAGCAGGTCGAGGGGATGATGGGGTGGAAATGGTGGACCTTGTCGGGTATCCTATACTATTTGGAGAACAGTTTATATCTATTTTCCTGTTGATTAAGCCTTTGTGAATGAGGGTGAATATGCATTCCCATTCAGTGGGGGTTAGATCTATAGATAGGTCTGATTCCCATTGTCTTACCATGGTGTCATCCTTGATCTTGTGCCTTGAGAAAAAAGAGTGAGTAAATTGAGGAGATTAAGTGACCCTGGGGTTCTGTACTGATGCAAATGAGTTCAAAAGGCGTGCAGTCCCTATACCATTGGGGGTTAGGCCTGATCGCGTCGAAAAAGTGTCTCAGTGGTAGGTATTTATAAAAGGGGAAGTTGTGGTCAGGTAGGGTTGCGGAAAGCGCAGGGTAGGATAGGAGAGTCCCATTTTGGAAAAAACGATGTGCTCTGGCATGTGTGGTTCGTGCATCTAGGGTCGGGTCTCTTAATGACAGACCCGGGGGGAAAGTTCGGGTTGTTTTTCAATGGGGTCATAGGGCCTGGAGAAGGTGTGATTGTGATAGCGAGCATTTTACATGCCAGTTTGAAAAGGGATAGTGTGGCTCCAATGAGTGGGTGTGACGTGTAGTCATTGGGTACAGCTTTGTGGTCAATCCATGGTGAGTTAGGTATTGGGAGGTTTGCGAAAGTCTTCCAATGAGATCCAGTCTTTGGTGAGGCGGTGCACGTGCCAATCTGCTACCCTGGTCAGGTGGCAAGCCCAGTGGTATTTTTGGAGGTCTGGAAGGCCTAGACCTCCAAGCTGCTTGGGTAGAACCAGTCTGTCCCAGCTTAGTCGTGGGGTTTTGGAGGCCCAAATAAAGATCCTACACATGCGCTTATAGGACATGAAGAAAGAGGTCGGTAGTTTAATGGGTAGTGCTTGGAAGAGGTAGAGAGGTCTGGGCAATACATTCATCTTTAATATGGGGATTCTGCCCAACCAAGAGAAGGAGCCCAGATGCCATGTCTGGAGGTCCCCTTGGATGGACAGGAGCGTTGGTAAAAAGTTTCTGGCATAGAGGTCACGTAAATTGGTTGGAATTTTGATTCTGAGGTAGGATATTTCATGTCGTTCCCAGCCAAATAGGAAATTAAGTTTACATTGGGTCACTGTCTCGGGCGGTAGGGTAATATTGAGAGCTTTTGATTTTTCAAAATTGATTTGTAGGTTGGATAAGGTTTTGAAAAGTGAGAAGTCAGCCAGAAGGTTGGGGATGGACGTGATGGGGTCAGCGAGAAAAAGCAGGATGTCGTCCGCATACGCAGCCATTTTATACTGCTTATGATTTATTTCTATGCCTCTGATGGCAGAATTATCTCTGTCTTCAGAGCATGGGTTCCATGGTCAGGATAAATATTATCGGAGATAGGGGGCAGCCCTGACGGGTTCCATTGGATACAGAGAAGGCGCTCGACAGGCCGCCGTTAATCCTAATTCTAGTCGTCGGGGAGGAGTATAAAGCTAGGATCATTTGCAGGATGCGGGAAGGTAGTCCTAAGGCCTGTAATGTAGCTTCCATGTAGTCCCAGGCCACCCTGTCGAACGCCTTCTCAGCATCAAAGGAGAGGAGAAAACCCTGTGTGGAAGTTTTGGAGAGCCAGTGGTGGATGTTTAGGGCTTTGGTGGTGTTGTCCCTGGCTTCTCTGCCTGGGACAAAACCAGCTTGGTCTAGAGAGACAAGATTCGGGAGGAATGGGAGAATGTGGTTCGCCAACACTTTGGCGTAAAGTTTTAGGTCCACATTTAGTAGCGAGATAGGGCGGTAATTGGGTACTAGTGTGGGGTCTTTGCCCTGTTTGGGTATAAGTGTGATGTAGGCTTCGAGGATATCTCTGTGAGCAATAGAGTCTGGTGAAAGGTTGTTGAAGGCTCTAGTGAGATGGGGAATGAGAATGGACGGGAAGGATTTATAGTAGCTGACCGATAGGCCATCTGGGCCAGGGCTTTTGCCTGTCTTCATTTGTTTTAAGGCCATGAGGATTTCCTCTTCTGAGAGGGGTAGGTCTAATACTTGTGAGTTATCCAGTGAGAGGGGGGGTAGGGCCGTATTGTGCTAAAAAGTCTGTGATGGCCTCATTGAGTCTGAAGATGTCCTCATTGGTAACCAAGGTGTCACCCGAGGGGCTGTTGATTTTGTGGATCGTATGGGCGGCTCTCTTGGTTTGGAGGGCCTTTGCCAAGAGTTTACTGGCTTTGTTGCCAAATTCGTAGTACAGCTTTTGTGTCAGTGCAAACTTACATTTCAGTGTACTATTGAGTGTGTCTAGGAGGTCCTCCCTTGCCTGAGTCAGGTCTGCCAAAGACGAGGCAGCCAGGGACGTTTTGTGTGTCTGTTCGAGCGTGCGGATACGTGCAGTCAGTTCAGCTATACGTGCATTCTTAAGTTTGTTACATTCCGCAGCTAGAGACAGTAGTTCACCCCGGTTGACACATTTATGTGTGTCCCACGTGACAGTAGGTGCGACATCGTCTGAAGTACTTTCTGAAAAGAAATTGGAGAGGCACATGGTCATCCGGTGAATATCAGTTGTGTCAGCAAGGAGTTGTCGAGTCGCCAAATATGTGCTCTTGTGGGGGACGTTGGCAGTTGCAAGGTCATAGAGATAGGGCTATGGTCAGAGAGTACTGAGGGGTCAATAGTAGCTTTGGTGAGATATTTCAGGTCTTTCTGGGAGACAAAAAAATGGTCCAATCTAGAATACCTGTTGTGAGGGGCAGAAAAGAAAGTGAAATCTTTGACCTTTGGATGTAGTGTGCACCATGTGTCGTGGAGCAATAGGTTGTTAAGTTGCATTTTAATCGCCCGTAAGGCCCTGTAGGTTAGGGAGGATGTTCCATTTGAGGTATTAATAGAGGGAGTTAGTGCAACATTAAAGTAACCTCCAACTATTAGGGTACCCGAGTGGAAGCTGGTGAGCAGCTGGAGGGTGTTTCGGAAGAAGGAAACTTGTTTTGAGTTGAGGGCATAGATGTTGGCAATGGTAAGGGGTCTGTGATGTAGAGTGCCTTTAATAAAAAGGAATCTGCCCTGCCGGTCTCTTTGAACATTGGTAACCTGAATGGGGCTGTGTTTAGAAACCAGAATGGGTTACACCTTTAGATTTCGCCTCAGTGTTAGAGGAGTGATAAACTGTGGGGAAGTAGTTGTTCTGTAATTTAGGGATGGTGTCCGTTCGAAAGTGCGTCTCCTGTATAAGGGCTATGTGAGTTTTTGATTGTCGTAGAGAGAAAAGAAGTTTAGACCTCTTTTCAGGAGTGTTGAGACCCCTAATATTGAGTGAGCATAGTTTAAGCATTTGTACGTGTGGCTGTGTATCACCCACTGGGGGTCTGGTAGTAGTAGTGTCCACCATGAGTGCGGGATCTGGGGGTGAAGGGGGGGAGGGGGAAGGAGGGTCCTCAGTGCTTGAGGTGGATGTGTACAGAGCGTGTGGTTCACCAGAGAAGAACTGATGAGGTGTGGAAAGGTTTGTCCACTAACCTCAGAAACTCAGTGAATCGGTGAGGTACAGAACGGGTACAGTGCGTGTGCCCCGAAATGGGATACAACACTCTGACACGTACCTGTGTGGGGGTTGACCAAAACCAGAGCAGTGGAGAAGGACTATGAGTAAGAAAGAGGAGAGAGTCTATAGTCCGCCGCCACAGCCTAGTATACAGTAGTAGGGGAGGTGGGTGACCTAGGGGTAACCCTTACAAGTCGAGTGGCAGGAGCTCAGGAAAGTGCACAGCAGAAAAAAAAAAAAACTAGCCGGGGGTGATAGGGTGCGAGCTTACAACCAGGTATACATCTGGGAGGAAAAACCAGTAACAGACAGTCTGTGGGACCGAACGTCAGCCTCAACATGTGGGGGAGGGCAGACTACTGTCCATGTCATCCCCCCCAGGTCAGCGTTAACCACACAAGAGGGTGATTATTTGGGCTGAAAGCGGGTGCCGAGGCAGGAAAACAAATGCTACGAGAGCCTAGACATTCGAGCTAAAGATCTAAGGTGCTGCACTCCGGGGCTGTATGTCAGACATTCTAGAACAAAGTGGCACATAGAGTAAGCTGGATAGTAGTAAACTAAGCAGTGGGTGATCCGCTATTGGACAAGCAATATAATTAGTATAATTAGTTATAGATAAACAGTGGCAGAGCTGTGATACTACCGTAATCTCTAAGGTGAGTGGAGAGAGTGAACAGTGCATGTTGCGAGAGCGACGTCTGTACTGACCCGTGGTTAGGTAGCGGGTGGTGTCGGTACTTGTTTAGCGGGTCCATGACTTGGTCAGAAAGCGGGTACAAAATAGCCACCGTTGAGGTAGGGTTACAGCGTCAATCCCATTTAGTACGTTGGTGAGGGTGTGCGGGATCGCCAGGCAGAGGAGGGTCACGGACGCTGGTACCTCGTGTATCGAAGCGAATCCGTTGCTGAAGGGGGTTCTCGAAGCGACTCTTGAATGGCAGTCGAGGTGTGTGAGTAGATCGGTAAAGTGTGAGTCATAGTTTCCGGGGCGAGCAGGCTATTGGAGCTTCTGCAGAGACTTGATTAAAGAACGTCTCCAGGGTCTCCGAGGTGAGGGGGCGGTGCATACCAGGCTTTCCGTCTTGCGAGGGGCGGGGCTATGTGCCGCAGGGTATTGTGGTATGTGTAGTTCCAGTGTTGTAGCATTGTCACTAAGCAGATTCCAGCAATTCTGGTGTGACATCTGACACCTCAGCGAAGAGAGAGCACGGCCTTAGCGAAGGCACAGTCTGTACTGTGTGGTTGGCGCAATGGCGCTCAGTTTCCCAGAGTGTGCCTGAGGGGGGAGAGATTGTGGAGGAGGGGCAAAACTGAAAGAGTCATCCCTTGACGAAACAGAAGCCAAAAAGCTGCATAAAAATTAAATAAAAGTCAGGGAACTGAAAAGGTTAACAAGCCAAAGAAAGAACACGGCTAAAAGGAGCCAAACAGGGCAAACATGAGTTGGTGGCAGAGAGTTAGTAGCAGAGATGCATCTGAGGAGAGTTAGCGGTCCCTGCGTGTTCTCCGGGATCGGGGCGAATCCATAGGGCTGGGGTCTCGGTGTCCGGTACGGGAGGAAGTGGTGTGGCTTCTGAAGGCAGAGGGGGAGCATCTCCTACGGTACTTGGTGTTCTGAGCATCCATGGGTTCATCCAGTTCCGCGTTTTTCCCAGATGTTGTGCAGCGGAATGCTGCATACCAGTTGGGTACGGGCACCATACGGATGCCGAGTGTGCTACAGAAGTGGGGCAGGTCTTCAGGCACTTTGAGGAGAGCTGAGCGGCCGTGGGCTGTGGCCAAGAGGCAAAATGGAAACTTCCATTTATAAGGGATGCCATTCTCCCGCAGGGTGTCTAGCAAGGGTTTCAAGTCCGTCTGTGCTGCAGAGTTATGCCCGAGAGGTCTTGGTAAATTTGAAAAAGGTGTCCCTTCATGGAGAATCTGCTGTCTGCTCCTAGCTTGTTTGATGATCTCTTCCTTTAATTTGTAATCCACAATACAGCAGATGATGTCCCATGGGGGGTCATTTTCTCTGCCTTTGGGGTGCAATGCGCGGTGGATTCTTTCCATAGCAATGGGAGTTTGAGGCGGATTGTGAAGGAGGCCGTTAAAGAGGCTCACCACTGCATGAGGGATTTGGTCATTCTTGATCGTTTCCGGCATTCCTCGAATCCTGAGGTTGTGTCTCCGACCTCTGTTGTCTAGGTCTTCAGGGTGTCGTTGCATGTCCCGCATCTGCAGTGTATGGGAATCAATGCGGGTGGTGGCAGATCGTAGGACCGTCTCATTGTGGTCTGTCACTTTCTCTACATTGTGCACCCTGTCATTCAGCTTGTGTAGGTCTAGCCTCAGCTCGGAAATGGCGGCGGATAAAGTGTCCTTTATGTCGTCCACAATAGAGCGTAAGTCCTGGAAGTTCAAAGGAGGTTGGGGTCTGAGATCGAGACCAATACCTTCCCTAGTGGAGTGAGTAAGCAGGGGGGCTGGGGGTATTTGGCCAGTCAGCGGTAGCTGCTGAGATTGAGAGCTCACAGGTCCAAGGCGGGAAGGCACCATGTTTCCTCTGCCAGCTCTGAACATCTCCGGGATGTTATGGCTCTGAGTCCCGGACAGTTCTCTGGGGGACCGAGATCTGGAGGCAGAGGAGGTCCGTGAAGCTGTCCCCATCGTCAGTGTGTAGTCTGTGGTGAGATTACCTCAGTTTTTAGGCAATTTTTTCCTGTGATGGTCGGAGCTTAAGGATTAAGCGACTGTCTTCATGCCAGGTCAGGCCACGCCCCCGAATATTTTATTTTTTTGTCCCAAGTGAATGAATAATGACAAAAAAAAGATTTTTTTTTTTTTACAAAAAGTTGTCACTAAATAATATATTGCTCACACATGCCATGGTTATATGGCACCCCAAATTGCACCCCAAAATACATTCTGCTGCTTCTCCCAAGTACGGGGATACCACATGTGTGGGACTTTTTGGGAGCCTAGCCGCCAACGGGGCCCCGAAAACCAATCACTGCCTTCAGAATTTCTAAGGACGTAAATTTTTGATTTCACTCCTCACTACCTATCACAGTTTCGAAGGCCATAAAATGCCAAGATAGCACAAAACCTAGCCAAATGACCCCATTTTGGAAAGTAGACACCCCAAGCTATTTGCTGAGAGGCATGTTGAGTCTATGGAATATTTTATATTTTGCTACAAGTTGCGGGAAAATGACACAAAGTTGTCACTAAATGATATATTGCTCAAAAATGAAATGGGCATATGTGGAATTACACCCCAGAATACATTCTGCTGCTTCTCCCGAGTACGGGGATACCACATGTGTGGGACTTTTTGGGAGCCTTTTTGGGAGCCTAGCTGCGTACGGGGCCCCGAAAACCAAGCACCGCCTTCAGAATTTTTGTGCAAAAAATAAAAATAAAAATTGTCTTTTCCCCGCAACTTGTGTCAAAATATAAAATATTCCGTGGACTCGACATGCCTCTCAGCAAATAGCTTGGGGTGTCTACTTTCCAAATGGGGTCATTTGGGGGGGTTTTGAACTGTCCTGGCATTTTATGCACAACATTTAGAAGTTTATGTCACATATCACCCACTCTAACCTCTTGAAGACAAATCCCCTTCTGACACTTTTTGTTTACATGAAAAAAAAATTTTTTTTTGCAAGAAAATTACTTTGAACTCCCAAAAATTATATATATTTTTTAAAGCAAAAGACCTACAGATTAGAATGGTGGGTGTTTCATTTTTTTTTTTCACACAGTATTTGCGCAGCGATTTTTCAAACGCAAAAACACACTTTTTCAAATTTGAATGCACTAAAACACACTATATTGCCCAAATGTTTGATGAAATAAAAAAGATGATCTTAGGCCGAGTACATGGATACCAAACACGACATGCTTTAAAATTGCGCACAAACATGCAGCGGCGACAAACTACATACATTTTTAAAAGCCTTTAAACAACTTTACAGGTTACCACTTTAGATTTACGGAGGAGGTCTACTGCTAAAATAACTGCCCTCGATTTGACCTTCGCGATGATACCTCACATGCATGGTGCAATTGCTGTTTACATATGACGACAGACCGGCGCTTGCGTTCGTCTTTGCGCGAGAGCGGGGGGGGGGGACAGGGGTGCTTTTTTTTTTTTTTTTTATTATTTTGCTTTTTTATTTTATTTTTAAACTGTTCCTTTCATGTATATATTTTTAATCATTTTTATTGTTATCTTAGGGAGTGGAAATAATAATGATAGCAATAGGTAGTGACAGGTACTCTTTTTTGAAAAAAATGGGGTCTATTAGACCCTAGATCTCTCCTCGGCCCTCAAAGCATCTGACCACACCAGGATCGGTGTGATAAAAGGCTTTCCCAATTTCCCAATGTTTATATCCGGCGAAATCTAAGTCATGAAATGCTCGTAGCTTCCGAGATGATTGGAGCCATTCTGGTCTGTGATCAGCTCTGTGGTCAGCTGGTGGAACCACTGGCTGCATTCTCAGGTTCCCTGTCTGGACAGGAGAGCCATAGAAAACCATGGAAGATGGTGGGAGGGGGTCATTCCCTCCCACTGCTTGTAAAAGCAGTCTAGAGGCTAATTAGCCACTAAGATTGCTTTTACAT
Organism: Lithobates septentrionalis; assembly: GCA_037952835.1. Lineage (NCBI taxonomy): Eukaryota > Metazoa > Chordata > Amphibia > Anura > Ranidae > Lithobates > Lithobates septentrionalis. Next base: position 16,923,030 of record JBBDGP010000084.1, on the reverse strand, counting down.
GAAAGCCGACCGCTGGCTGAAAAGAATGACACCAAGATGATACCTAAACCCGCAGGCATCATTCTGGTATAACCACTTAAAGTCCAGCCACATACCAGCATGTTGCTGGTCCTTGTTGGGCATATATTGTAATCTTTTCTTTCATGCAGCCTGTGGGCTGAACGAAAAAAAAAGATTAATCGGTAGGTATGCCCACCATTAGAATACCTCCCTTTATCCACCCACTTCTAATGATGGGCATACATGCACCATTTTGTTTTTACCTGTGGTGGTAAAATCACCTCCGACAGCGCTGGAGTCACAGGTTTATGTATCGTGGGAGCAAACGCTGCTGCTGTCAAGATAAATAAATCCACGCTGCAGCTGAATGGCGTACCTGCTAAGCAAATGATGGTTAACAATAAAACAAAAGTAACATTACAGTATAACAGTAAGACATACCATACCTGCAAAAAAAAAATAGTAAAAAATAAAACATTTTTTAATGCAACCTGTGCCTAAAATATATATATGCCGAAGCATGGGGGCATCCACCCGCAAAAGTTAGTAGCAAATCGCTCCTCCGCTCCTGCTGCCCCCATGCTTTGGCATATATGCTCTTTTTTTTTTTTTTTTAACTGTGGTTGTGAAATCACCTCCGACAGCGCTGGAGTCACGGCTTTATGTATCGTGGGAGCAAACGCTGGTGCTGTCAAGATGAATAAATCTACCTGAAAACAAAAAAAGGTTAACAATAAAACATTGCAGAATAGAATACAGTAAAAAAGAGCAGAACAATAGAGAGAGAGAGAGAGAGAGAGAGAGAGAGAGAGAGAGAACAATAACGGGTGTCACACCTATGTCCGCGCTTTCTGCAGACACAACATTTTCTTTGGGGGGCTTGTTGGGTAGGGGTACTTGGGAGGACATACGGAAAATGCCTCTCATGCAGCCGGCTTACTGCATTTGGTTGGGGATTGTGAGGTGGAGCACCGTATGGATACAGAAGGGCTCTGACGATCTCTTCCTGGAATTTAAGGAAGGATCCAGTCCGTCCTGAAGCTCTGTATAGCACATGAGCGTTCAGCAAAGCCAATTGAAATAAATAGACAGACACTTTTTTTGTACAAGCGTCTGGCCTTACGGGCAACTAGGTACGGCGCCTACAACTGGTCATTGAGGTCCACCCCTCCACCCCTCCCATATTTTGGCTATATTCGTGGACACAGTCGCCATAGTAATTTGGATTGTCGTGTCTGCGTGAAGGGAGGTAAGAACAAAAACATTCTTATTATCCCTCCACTTCATAGCGAGAAAGTTATTACACTTCAAGCAGGCTCTCTCCCCCAGCCTAAGACTGGAATCTACAAGCCGCTGGGGAAAGCCCCAGGGATTAGATTGCACGGTGCCACATGCTCCAATCTGATGATCAAACAAGTGACTAAAAAGTGGCACGCTCTTGTAATAATTGTCCACATACAAATGGTACCCCTTTCTGGATAAGGGTGACACCAAGTCCCACATAATCTTGCCAGCGCTCCCTATGTAGTCAGGGCAGTTTGTCGGCTCTACGTGACTATCTTTTCCCTCGTAAACCATAAAACTACATGTATAGCCTGTGGCCCTGTCACAGAGCTTATACATCTTGACCCCGTATCTGCGTTTGAAAGACTGCTGCGCAAATACAAAATGACCTAAAATATTGCAACAACCACAATTTTATTCTTTAGGGTCTCTGATAAAAAATATGTATATATTTGGGGATTCTAAGTAATTTTTTAGCAAAAACTACTGGATTTAACTAGTAACCAACAAATGTCAGAAAAAGGCTGGGTCAGCAAGTGGTTAAAGTGTATTTTTTCCTGAAAATTTGTGTTTGATAAATCACTGTGCAAATATGGTGTTACATAAAAAAATTGCAACTATCACAATTTTATTCTCCATGGTCTTTGCTTTCAGAAAATATATAATATTTGGGTATTCTTAGTAATTTTTTGTAGCAAAAAATGCAGGTTTTTGCATGTATGTTAGAAATGTTAGAATGAACCTGGTTTTGAAGTGGTTAAATTGTAAGTTTCTTGAGAGCAGGGCCTTATAAATATATGTAAAGCACTGCCTAAATTTTCATGTGTAATAAATAAATGTGCAGGCACTGCTTTACGCTTAGTTTAAAGTGGTATTAAACCCCAAGCCAAAAATGTAACTTATTGCAGCTTATCTATACTTAGATGTGGCTATATACGTTTTCTTTTTAGGCTTTTTCCCTCTGTTTTCACCATGTGATCTGGTCAGTAACACACCTTCTGTATTAGAGTGCCTCCACCCTGGATGAAGGAGCACAGGGGGCAGCAGCTTTGGCAGTCTGGGGGGAGGGGAGTGTTAGGCTGTGTACACACAACCGGTTTTGCCGTTGAAATAAACGGTTTCTCTGACGGAATTCCATTCAAGCGGTCTTGCCTGCACATGGTCAACCCAAAGTCCGACCGCAGAACGCAGTGATGTACAACACTTACGACGGGACTAGAAAAAGGAAGTTCAATAGCCAGTAGCCAATAGCTTCCGTCTTGTACTTGCTTCAGAGCATGCGTTGTTTTTGGTCCGTCGGAACAGCATACAGACGATCAGTTTTCCCGATAGGAATTGGGTCCGACAGAAATATTTAGAACATGTTGCATTTCTAGGTCCGTCAGAATTTTCGAAAAAAAAGATGAGGCCTACACACAATCGGTATATATGATGAAAAGCTTCCGTCTGACTTTCTGTCGGACATTCCGCTTGTGTGTACACGGCTTAAGTTATACTAGCAGATTTAGATACACTAACAAATTGAAGCCAAATTCCAGCAAAACAGTTACAGCTGTTTTTTTTTTCCTTTTGGGATAAAAGTTTCACATTAATAAATAAAAATTGTAATTTGTAAGCACCTCTGCCAGTTGTAAATGCTTTGTCTCAACCCAGTAACTGATGCACCTGCACGAGAGCTTGTTCTTTTGAAAAACAGACTTACTGGCTGGATCATAAGATTTAAGTAAAAGAAAGAAAAGCCTAAACAATAAATCTAATGCAGCCATCGCATTTAAGAATTGATAAGCTGCAATATAACAAATGTTTGCTTGTGGGTTTAATACTGCTTTAATCCTGTAACCAACCCGCACATTTGTTATTACTGATATGTGAACTAAAGACTGAACTAAACAACCCTGCAATTACTGCCAATATTTAGGGAAAAGTATAGTATTAAAGTTCATTAAAGTCTTATTTGTTTGTGTAGGTATGGTCCAGCACCAGTGCAGACAAGGTTGAGCTGTATGGCTAAAAAAAACTCTATATACATAGTTGCAAACTTTGGAGACAAAAAGTTGTGTAATACCTCTGATGCTGGATGCCCAGATGATGGTCAGTATAATTATAACACTGCTGTTGTGTATGACTCTCAAGGAAAATTAGTAGCACGTTACCACAAGGTATGTAGTTTCACATCATTGCTATTATTATTATTGCTATTATTTTTATGTATTGGTCCATCAAGTCAGATTTTTCATGCCAAATCTGATACCCTTTTGGTTTAATTAAAGAAAAAATAATATTGCTCTTTTAGCATGAGCTGTACTAACAGTACCAACTTTCAGTATAGTGTTTCTTGTCTGACCTGAATAATTTAGTTTCATTTAGCATTTGTTTTATCAGTATTGATGTATTTTTTTTTTTTTATAATTTGCAGTATAACTTGTTCCTTGGGGAAAAGCAGTTCAACGCGCCCAGTGAACCTGAGCTTGTGACATTTAAAACACCTTTTGGAAAATTTGGCATTTTTATTTGCTTTGATGTGCTATTTTATAACCCAGCTGTTGCTCTGGTTGTCAAGCACAATGTAGACACTATTCTTTTCCCTACTGCATGGATGAACCTTCTCCCTCATCTGACTGCTGTAGCATTTCACTCTGCATGGGCCATGGGAATGGGTGTTAATCTACTGTCTTCAAATACCCATAATACTAACATGAGGATGACAGGTAAGCAGCAATAAGTATTTCACTTAGGCCTCATTCACACCTTGGTGTTTTCGGAATGTGAATTGAAACAGGTGAAAAATGTGCATCATGCTTTCGGTGCCTTCACGGCACTCCAAACATTGGTAGCAGCTGCGTGGCAAAACGCATGAGGCTCACTGCAAAAAAAAGTGCAGGAGCTACTTTGGTGCATTTGTCACACAATGCAGTGTATCCCTCGATCCCATCTCACAAAGTTAGGAGGTATGCAAATGATTAGTCCCCATTATTGCCTGTGGTCTCCGTGCCACTGATCTTTCTACTACTAGTAACTTACCATGCCTTGCTCTACACCGTGTGTCCCTGTGTGGATGCAGCCTTCTTGGTAGAGAAATGTCTTTGCTTCCTCATTTCAGAGTCTGGAGGCAGCCATCTTGATAGAGACATGGCTTTGCTTCCTCATTTCAGAATCTGGAGGCAGCCATCTTGATAGAGACATGGCTTTGCTTCCTCATTTCAGTGTCTCCAGCAAGGAGAACCATAAAAGCACAGTGGTGACATCACCAAATCTCATTCCATATCTCCTTGGGCGGGCAGTCAGACATTGGTGCCTTAGATCTCACACTACGGAAATACAGCTATAAGGCTGTAGGCACACTCACTTACCAGGGTGTGCACTGCTATTTCCATGAGGTTGTACATTTTTCAGTGTACTGTATAGGCACAATTAACATTTTAAATGTTCCTTGTGTAGCACTACTCCCCGAAGGAACTGCTTGGTAATTATGGATTCTATGTTTTGCGCCTCGTCTCCAAAAACAACCTCAGCCCCTCTGGCACACCTGATTGAATGAAAATCACTGCATGCACATATAAGGATATGAGTATAGATAACTTTCAACCTGGCTGTAGGCTACTACCAGAAAATAGACATAAGACCATTTAGTGGTAGTTGAACTCAATTTATTGATCCAGGTCAAAATAACTGAATTTGGACACAGTCTGCTAGACAGAGTAAAAGTTGGGGTGAGCGGAGGATTTCACACAGAGCCCGCAGCTGCACCTCTCCCCTGTTATATTACAGGAACTCTGCCATACTTCCCAGCATGGGGGTGAATTGGGTGGAAAAACACAGTTGGCGGCAGCACCAGGCTACACCTTTAAAAGAGCAATTCTTTACATTTAATATCCAGATCCAATTTAAAAAAAACTGAAACTTTCCCTGCTCTGCCATTTCTGATGCAGGGCATGCCTCCCTTTGCTAGACTGAGACAGCCCAAGGATGACTTCAGCAATGCAGGAGCTTCTCTGTGGTCAGGAGTTCCTGCAAGATTTTGGCAGTCCTTGCAATATTTTGACAAGTGCATTAGCTGACCTGGTATGACAAATCCATTCTTGGCATCCAACAGATACTAGGAATGACATTTGAAAGTGAACCTTTCATAAAAGAAGTACAAAATCTGCCTTGCATATGTCCTCCTTACCTGGCTTTTAAAAGAACTTAATGGCTTCTACGACTGGGTCACTGGCCTGGAATAAGTATGCAGTTCAGGAAAGTCATAATGAATCAAGAACTACTACAAGCTCGGGGTTTGTTCCAGGTCAGTGACTCAAAGTAGTGATATAAGCAGGTGCATATAGCGTTATTATTAAAATAACCCAGCACTAGCTTTGCACTTGAATTCCCCTGCAGAGAACACTGTTTTTTATTGATACTATGACGAAACACAGTGTGTCTGTAAAAAAGCATAGAATAGAGACTAGGGGCATTATAATAAATGGGCAGGAACGGAATATTCCACAGGCTTACACACCAATGTCTTTTAAATTGATTTAGGTTCACTTGATAGCCACATTATGGGATAAAGGGAAGATAATCAGTGCTGAGTATGTCACAAGGCTCCTGCAGAAGAAAGGGTGGCAGGCAGTGGCGGCCCGTTCATTAGTCCCCCTATCCATGCGTCCGGCCCCCTAATCTACATGCAGGGCGCTGGAAGCATAGATTCCAATGGGTGGGGTGTTTTTTTTTAAGCAAGTGATTACAGCCAGAGGCTCTAATAGGCTTAAAAAAGGGTGCTCTGTGCCCCGAGCCCACCCAGTGGTGAGCAATAGCAAATTAATATTTGCTATTTTCACACTGATCCTCCTCCCGGCCAATCAGGAAGCCGGTCCTGAGACCCGTCACCCGATTGGCTGAAAGGACAGGCGATCCTATTGGACACCTAGGAGGAGGAGGGAGCGGAGATGCATGAGATGCAGAGGTGGAGAGGAGGAGATGCCCACCTGCAGTTTCTGCCTGCCCAGAACCTAGATGGGGTAAGTGCGGGGCTGGATGACCGACCGACCGCGAGACCCCCGGGGGAGGGGGATTGTGTGGGTGACACCACCGACCGACCAGGGGGGTTTGTTTGATGCTCCCCTAATAAAAGAGGCCACCAGCCACCACTGGTGGCGGGGAACAAAGGGAGGAAGGTAACAGAGGCTTGACTATCAAGCAAACTTGCTGGTTCAAGCTCTCTTTATGTCTCAGACACTAGGGGGGGATTTAATAAAACTGGTGCACACAAAATCTGATGCAGCTGTGCATAATAACCAATGAATGTCAAACTTCACCTTGTTCAATTGGGCTTTGACAATTAGACCTAAAAGCCGATTGGTCACTATGCACAGCTTCAGCAGTTTTAGTAAATCTCCCCCTGTAAAACCTAGGACACTTTAAGGTCCTAGGCTAGCAATAAAAAGAACATCCTATTCTATAGTGACTTGACTAATAATCATCCTTTCAAGCTGAACCATTTTTATCTAGAAGTATTATTGCTATAAGCTCAAATCCCTATAGCAAACTTGGAAAAAACAGTTTTTCTCAACCTCAAATAAGTTCTTTTTTAACATGTGATTTTGGGTCATTTGATTTGAAAGTACCTAAAGCCACTTAAGTTTTTAATGGTTATATTATCAGTAAAGAAGACTTGTATGCAATGCCTTTTTGAGGAGTGGGGTCCCAAACATGAGAATGCATCAACAGTACAACTGACAACTGTGTTGTCAATTTTTTTCTGATGTACATGTAGTGCTCACCCCCAGAGGGGCCACTGGAAATGGACAGGTTCCCCCACAATAGCAGAGGGGCTGCCAGTCACACAGGCACAGTCCCACACACACCGACAATTCAGTCTTTTTAGTATTTATTGCTGAAAAACTTCAACAGGGGAGGGCTTTAGAGTCGCAGGATACTCCAAACAGTTGCAACAATAGGAGGGCAAATTACTCTCTAATCTTCCAATAGCAGCTTTTCTGGATGTAACAGGAAATAGCCTGTATATCTAGGATATACAGCAGCAGTCCATTTGGCCAAATCTGACACTTGCACAACCAATAGTCGCTAGCAAGGTTTTAACTGACAGTGTCATAAGGGCTGTCTGACACACAGAAGTACCCCCCAGAGTCCAGCAAACACACATTGGCAATCTCCTCCAGTCCCTCAGTCTATCAACTGCTAAGGCCTAGCTTGTAGTTTCTTGTCTCAGTAAAGCTTCCTGCAGGGGCAGCAGCTTCAAGAGACTCCGGAACCATTCCTGGAGGGAAAAGAACATCCTAGGCTTCCAAAACATTTATCAACTCCCCAGCCACCTTCTGGATGCCTCCTTCGAGGGATTGGCTGGGGCATGATAAACATTCATACTGATCATTTAAATCTCCCTGCTCTATACTCTGGAAACTTCTTTCAGAGGCAAGTGTGAGGAATCAAACCCTCAGCACAGGAGACCCTGAACAGATGAACAAAGCTTAAATATACGGGTCATACAGTTCTAACAATTAAGCTTAATTTTTGAATACGATATCTTTTTTCCCTATCTGGTAGCGCGGGAATAACCCCCGGTTTTATCTGAAAGCTTAAATTGAACCTAGCGAACTAGAGGAGGGGGCTACATACCTAATAGATTTTTGTTATATTGCATCTTTTTGAGGCAGTAAAGACTATATTTTGATTCTGAATGGGAAAGTCCCTTGTATAATCTGTATTTTAATTCTGTTTTAGTTTATATTTCCTACTAGAAAAACTGGCACATTTCCCAGCAATTCTCAAACTAATCAATTTCCTGTTTTCAGGCAGTGTAATCTTTTCACCAGATAAAGTTCTGGAATACACCTATAATATGAAGAATGAGAAAGGTAAACTGCTTATCTCTGAACTTAACTCCCATCCACGGAATTCTACAACATACTCCCCTACCAAATGGAACTTGCATGCCTCTATGATTCAGAATTATCCTCCTGGCAGCAATGTTTTTAATGGATACCTCTTTTCTGATTACTACACTTTCACGGAGCTCACAGACTTACAAGAGAATTATACGGTTTGTCAAAACCAACTGTGCTGTCATTTAGAAATTAAAATGCCAGGCCAACACGGGGGTGAGATTTACGTATTAGGTGTTTTCGATGGTCTACATGTAGTTGAAGGAGAATACTATCTACAGGTAATAGAACTGTAGTTAAGTTTTTTTTTGTGATAATGTTTGCCTAGTGTGCTCAAAGTGAATAATTTTGCCTTTACTAATAAACTGGTCAACAATCAACATAAAGTAGCAATCATACTTGAATTCAAAATAGGAAGCTGCTACAGTCTAGACTCACTGTCTTTGAATACTTAATGTTATGTATAACTTCAAAAACTTTTTTTTCTCAGGAGTGGTTAGTCTGGTGGAAGACTAAAACTCTTTGTGGCTTCTTATTGCTGTTTAAGATCTTGTTGAGATTTCTTTTTAATTCCAATCCCTTTAACAACATAGCCTGAGGAACTGAAGGAAGCTCTCCACGGGGATACAGACAACAATAAAATACTAAAAGGGGTTTTAGCCTTCTCCTACTCAATAAAAAAAACAAGCGTGGACAAGTTTGCTTTAGGGCAGAAAATAAACACAAAAGGACTCTGCCCTAACTAACCATTACCTTATCTCTCTCTGGATCCAGTAGGCCATTCTATCCTATGTGAAGAATGACTCTACCTCTATTTACAGTAGTTTGATAATTATGTATACCTTCTGGATGACAGGCACATTGTTTCATAGGGCCAGCTGTATTTGCTGATTAGTTAATACTTGGAAGTGGCAGGTCTATGACTTATGTGGTGGCATTTATTTTAAGTAAACAGTTTGCTCAAGCCAAGGTAGTGTGCTGGAATAATATTTAGGCATAAACACACTAGGCAAATGAAATGGGTGCAACCAGAGTTATGTCATACATGGGCCTCTCTACATTGACTTGGGTCAAAATAACACACTGGGGGGATTTACTAAAATGGGATCGTGCAAAATCTGATGCAGCTCTGCACAGAAACCAATCAGCTTCCAGGTTTTATTGTTAAAGCTTAATTGAACAAGCTGAAGTTAGAAGCTGATTGGCTACCATGCACTGCTACACCAGATTTTGAGTGCTCCAGTTTTAGTAAATCACCCCCACAGTGTGCTTACTGTATAGTTTGCAAGCAGTTTAACACATAAATGACCTAACCTCTAAACATTACCTTGCCATTTTACTCATTTAGGAATACTATTTGCGTGGGAAGAGGCAATCCAGGCAGTACAAATGTCATCCCTAAATGTAGAACAGCGACTATCCCAGTTGTACATTATACTAAATGTGCATTACACGCCAGCCAAGATGGCCAGAATGGGGGCGAGACTGGACTCGGAGTGCCTGAGATGTGCGAGAGACCACGGGGACTTGATTCATATGCTGTGGCGCTGCCCCCAAGCTACACCTATGCTGGACAGGGGTCCTGAATACTATTAACAAAACGTTTCCAGTCTCCATCCCGACCGACCCCAAACCGTGCCTGCTGGGTATCCTAGATGACCTCCCCCTGGAGGACAACCTAAACTGCCCATTGCAAGGGCCCTGTTTCAGGCATGCCTGCTCATCCTTCGAAGATGGAAGGCGACTGAGCCCCCCACGATTAGTGAATGGATTGGACAGATGGGTGACACCTTACGGTTGGAAAAGTTTATATTCCAACATAGCGGACGTCTGGGCAAATTTGATGATCAGTGGTCACCTTGGCTGAGCTCACCGGGCCTATCCCCGGGGGACCTCATACTAGATAGTTTACTGAGTTGCTAAATTACAAAAGGTAACAAACCAGGTCACATTGATGGTCCATAGCTAGAGCAGCAGGCCTTGAGGATTACAAGCTACATTAATAAAATGCAAGCTGAAATTAGGGATGAGCCGAACACCCCCCTGTTCGGTTCGCACCAGAACATGCGAACAGGCAATAAATTTGTTCGAACACGCGAACACCGTTAAAGTCTATGGGACACGAACATAAATAATCAAAAGTGCTAATTTTAAAGGCTTATTTGCAAGTTATTGTCATAAAAAGTGTTTGGGGACCTGGGTCCTTCCCCAGGGGACATGGATCAATGCAAAAAAAGTCAAACAATAAAAGTATAATATTCCTTTAAATTTCATACCTGGGGGGTGTCTATAGTATGCCTGTAAATGGGCGCATGTTTCCCGTGTTTAGAACAGTCTTGCCGGTCCGACGATACACATAAAAGTTCATTGATAAAAACGGCATGGGAATTCCCCACAGGGGAAACCCGAACCAAATTTTTTTTTTAAAATGACGTGGGGGGTCCCCCTAAATTCCATACCAGGCCCTTCAGATCTGGTATAGATATTAAGGGGAAACCCGGACAAAATTAAAAAAAAAATTGGTGTGGGGTCCCCCTCAAAATCTATACCAGACCCTTCAGGTCTGGTATGGATTTTAAGGGGAACCCCCCGCCAAAATGTAAAAAAAAATGGCGTGGGGTACCCCCAAAAATCCATACCAGACCCTTATCCGAGCACGCAACCTGGCAGGCCGCAGGAAAAGAGGGGGGACAAGAGAGAGCGCCCCCCCTCCTGAACCGTACCAGGCCACATGCCCTCAACATTGGGAGGGTGCTTTGGGGGTAGCCCCCCAAAACACCTTGTCCCTATGTTGATGGGGACAAGGGCCTCATCCCCACAACCCTTGCCCGGTGGTTGTGGGGGTCTGCGGGCGGGGGGCTTATCGGAATCTGGAAGCTCCCTTTAACAAGGGGACCCCCAGATCCCGGCCCTCCCCCCTGTGTGAAATGGTAAGGGGGTACAAAAGTACCCCTACCATTTCACAAAAAAAATGTCAAAAATGTTAAAAATGACAAGAGACAGTTTTTGACAGTTCCTTTATTTATTTATTTATTTTTAATTTAATTCACTGGGTGATCGGGAGCCAGTGTAGGGATTGGCAAAGAGGGGTGACAGTTCCTTTATTTAAATGCTTCTTCTTTTTTTTCTATCTTCTATCTCCTTTCTTCTATCTTCTATCTTCCTTCGGTTTCTTCCTCCATCTTCTTCTTCTTCTGGTTCTTGTTCTTCTGGTTCTTCTTGTTCTTCTGGTTCTTCATCCGGTCTTCTCGTCCAGCATTCTTCCTCAGCGGTGCCTTCTTCACTTCATCTTCTTTCCTCGGGCCGCTCCGCATCCACGATTGGATGGGAGGCTCCCGCTGTGTGACGCTTCTCCTCTTCTGACGGTTCTTAAATAACAGAGGGTGGGTGACCCCAATAACAGAGGGTGGGTGACCCCGCCCCCCACTGACATCACGGGGAATGCCACAGGGAAGTCCCTGTGCGTCAGAGGGGGGCAGGGTCACCCGTCATCCGTTATTTAAGAACCGTCAGAAGAGGAGAAGTGGCACACAGTGGGAGCCTCCCATCCAATCGTGGATGCGGAACGGCCCGAGGAAAGAAGATGAAGTGAAGAAGGCGCCGCTGAGGAAGATGCCGGGCGAGAAGACCAGATGAAGAACCAGAAGAACAAGAAGAACCAGAAGAACAAGAACCAGAAGAAGAAGAAGATGGAGGCAGAAACCGAAGGAAGATAGAAGAAAGAAGATAGAAGAAAGAAGAAGCATTTAAATAAAGTAATTGTCAAAAACTGTCTCTTGTCATTTTTAACATTTTTGACATTTTTTTTGTGAAATGGTAGGGGTACTTTTGTACCCCCTTACCATTTCACACAGGGGGGAGGGCCAGGATCTGGGGGTCCCCTTGTTAAAGGGGGCTTCCAGATTCTGATAAGCCCCCCGCCCGCAGACCCCCTCAACCACCGGGCAAGGGTTATGGGGATGAGGCCCTTGTCCCCATCAACATGTGGACAAGGTGTTTTGGGGGGCTACCCCCAAAGCACCCTCCCAATGTTGAGGGCATGTGGCCTGGTACGGTTCAGGAGGGGGGCGCTCTCTCTTCCCCCCTCTTTTCCTGCGGCCTACCAGGTTGCGTGCTCGGATAAGGGTCTGGTATGGATTTTTGGGGGTACACCACGCCATTTTAAAAATGTGGTGTTAAGGTTCCCCTTAATATCCATACCAGACCTGAAGGACCTGGTATGGAATTTAGGGGGACCCCCACGTCTTTTTTTTTTAAATTTTGGTTCGGGGTTCCCCTTGTGGGGAAATCCCATGCAGTTTTTATCAATGAACTGTTATGTGTATTGTCAGACCGGCAATTCATTAATAGTCGCGACTCACGGCTATTAATGAATTGCCGGTCCGACAATACACAACAGTTCATTGATAAAAACTGCATGGGATTTCCCCACAGGGGAACCCCGAACCAAAATTGTTTTTAAAAAAATGGCGTGGGGTCCCCCTTAAATCTATACCAGACCCTTCAGGTCTGGTATGGATTTAAGGGGAACCCTGCGCCAATTTTTTTTTAAAAATGGCGTGGGGTACCCCCAAAAATCCATACCAGACCCTTATCCGAGCACGCAACCTGGCAGGCAGCAGGAAAAGAGGGGGGATGAGAGAGCGCCCCCCCTCCTGAACCATACCAGGCCACATGCCCTCAACATTGGGAGGGTGATTTTGGAGTAGCCCCCCAAAACACCTTGTCCCCATGTAGATGGGGACAAGGGCCTCATCCCCACAACCCTTGCCCGGTGGTTGTGGGGGTCTGCGGGCAGGGGGCTTATCGGAATCTGGAAGCCCCCTTTAACAAGGGGACCCCCAGATCCCGACCCTCCCCCCTGTGTGAAATGGTAAGGGGGTACAAAAGTACCCCTACCATTTCACAAAAAAATGTCAAAAATGTTAAAAATGACGAGACAGTTTTTGACAATTTCTTTATTTAAATGCTTCTTCTTTCTTTTATCTTCTATCTTCCTTCGGTTTCTTCCTCCATCTTCTTGTTCTTCTGGTTCTTCTTGTTCTTCTGGTTCTTCATCCGGTCTTCTCGTCCGGCATCTTCCTCAGCGGCGCCTTCTTCACTTCATCTTCTTTCCTCAGGCCGCTCAGCATCCACGATTGGATGGGAGGATCCCGCTGTGTGACGCTTCTCCTCTTCTGACAGTTCTTAAATAATGGAGGGCGGGTGACCCCGCCCCCCTCTGATGTACGGGGACTTCCCTGTGGCATTCCCCGTGATGTCAGAGGGGGACGGGGTCACCAGCCCTCCTTGTCCCCATCAACATGGGGACAGGGTGTTTTGGGGGGCTACCCCCAAAGCACCCTCCCAATGTTGAGGGCATGTGGCCTGGTACGGTTCAGGGGGGCGCTCTCTCGTCCCCCCTCTTCTCCTGTGGCCTGCCAGGTTGCATGCTCAGATAAGGGTCTGGTATGGATTTTTGGGGGTACCCCACACCATTTTTTAAAAACATTTTGGCGCGGGGTTCCCCTTAAAAGCCATACCAGACCTGAAGGGTCTGGTATAGATTTTGAGGGGGACCCAACGCCAATTTTTTTTTTAATTTTGGCGGGGGTTCCCCTTAACCACTTGAGCCCCGGACCATTATGCTGCCTAAGGACCAGAGGTCTTTTTCCAATTTGGCACTGCGTCGCTTTAACTGCTAATTGCGCGGTCATGCAATGCTGTACCCAAACGAAATTTGCGTCCTTTTCTTCCCACAAATAGAGCTTTCTTTTGATGGTATTTGATCACCTCTGCCGTTTTTATTTTTTGCGCTATAAACGGAAAAAGACCGAAAATTTTGAAAAAAAATGATATTTTCTACTTTTTGTTATAAAAAAAATCCAATAAACTCAATTTTAGTCATACATTTAGGCCAAAATGTATTCGGCCACATGTCTTTGGTAAAAAAAAAAGTTAATAAGCGTATATTTATTGGTTTGCGCAAAAGTTATAGCGTCTACAAACTAGGGTACATTTTCTGGAATTTACACAGCTTTTAGTTTATGACTGCCTATGTCATTTCATGAGGTGCTAAAATGGCAGGGCAGTACAAAACCCCCCCAAATGACCCCATTTTGGAAAGTAGACACCCCAAGGAAATTGCTGAGAGGCATGTTGAACCCATTGAATATTTATTTTTTTTGTCCCAAGTGATTGAATAATGACAAAAAAAAAAAAAAAAAAAATATTTACAAAAAGTTGTCACTAAATGATATATTGCTCACACAGGCCATGGGCCTATGTGGAATTGCACCCCAAAATACATTCAGCTGCTTCTCCTGAGTATGGGGATACCACATGTGTGGGACTTTTTGGGAGCCTAGCCACGTACGGGGCCCCGAAAACCAATCACCGCCTTCAGGATTTCTAAGGGCATAAATTTTTGATTTCATTCCTCACTACCTATCACAGTTTTGAAGGCCATAAAATGCCCAGATGGCACAAAACCCCCCCAAATGACCCCATTTTGGAAAGTAGACACTCCAAGCTATTTGCTGAGAGGCATGTTGAGTCCATGGAATACTTTCTTTTTTGACACAAGTTGCGGGAAAGTGACAATTTTTTTTTTTTTTGCACAAAGTTGTCACTAAATGATATATTTCTCACACAGGCCATGGGCATATGTGGAATTGCACCCCAAAATACATTCAGCTGCTTCTCCTGAGTATGGGGATACCACATGTGTGGGACTTTTTGGGAGCCTAGCCGCATACGGGGCCCCGAAAACCAAGCACCGCCTTCAGGATTTCTAAGGGCATAATGTTGTGATTTGACTCCTCACTACCTATCACAGTTTTGAAGGCCATAAAATGCCAAGATGGCACAAAACCCCCCCAAATGACCCCATTTTGGAAAGTAGACACCCCAAACTATTTGCTGAGAGGCATGTTGAGTCCATGGAATATTTTATATTTTGACACAAGTTGCGGGAAAGTAACACTTTTTTTTTTTTTTTTTTTGCACAAAGTTGTCACTAAATGATATATTGCTCAAACATGCCATGGGCATATGTGGAATTACACCCCAAAATACATTCTGCTGCTTCTCCTGAGTATGGGGATACCACATGTTTAGGACTTTTTGGGAGCCTAGCCGCGTACGGGGCCCCGAAAACCAATCACCGCCTTCAGGATTTCTAAGGGCATAAATTTTTGATTTCATTCCTCACTACCTATCACAGTTTTGAAGGCCATAAAATGCCCAGATGGCACAAAACCCCCCCAAATGACCCCATTTTGGAAAGTAGACACTCCAAGCTATTTGCTGAGAGGCATGTTGAGTCCATGGAATACTTTCTTTTTTGACACAAGTTGCGGGAAAGTGACAATTTTTTTTTTTTTTGCACAAAGTTGTCACTAAATGATATATTTCTCACACAGGCCATGGGCATATGTGGAATTGCACCCCAAAATACATTTAGCTGCTTCTCCTGAGTATGGGGATACCACATGTGTGGGACTTTTTGGGAGCCTAGCCGCATACGGGGCCCCGAAAACCAATCACCGCCTTCAGGATTTCTAAGGGCATAATGTTGTGATTTGACTCCTCACTACCTATCACAGTTTTGAAGGCCATAAAATGCCAAGATGGCACAAAACCCCCCCAAATGACCCCATTTTGGAAAGTAGACACCCAAGGTAATTGCTGAGAGGCATGTTGAGTCCATGGAATATTTTATTTTTTGACACAAGTTGCGGGAAAGTGACAATTTTTTTTTTTTTATTTTTTTTTTTGCACAAAGTTGTCACTAAATGATATATTGCTCAAACATGCCATGGGCATATGTGGAATTACACCCCAAAATATATTCTGCTGCTTCTCCTGAGTATGGGGATACCACATGTGTGGGACTTTTTGGGAGCCTAGCCGCATACGGGGCCCCGAAAACCAAGCACCGCCTTCAGGATTTCTAAGGGCATAATGTTGTGATTTGACTCCTCACTACCTATCACAGTTTTGAAGGCCATAAAATGCCAAGATGGCACAAAACCCCCCAAAATGACCCCATTTTGGAAAGTAGACACCCCAAGGTAATTGCTGAGAGGCATGTTGAGTCCATGGAATATTTTATTTTTTGACACAAGTTGCGGGAAAGTGACAATTTTTTTTTTTTTTTTTTTTTTTTTTGCACAAAGTTGTCACTAAATGATATATTGCTCAAACATGCCATGGGCATATGTGGAATTACACCCCAAAATATATTCTGCTGCTTCTCCTGAGTATGGGGATACCACATGTGTGGGACTTTTTGGGAGCCTAGCCGCATACGGGGCCCCGAAAACCAAGCACCGCCTTCAGGATTTCTAAGGGCATAATGTTGTGATTTGACTCCTCACTACCTATCACAGTTTTGAAGGCCATAAAATGCCAAGATGGCACAAAACCCCCCCAAATGACCCCATTTTGGAAAGTAGACACCCCAAGGTAATTGCTGAGAGGCATGTTGAGTCCATGGAATATTTTATTTTTTGACACAAGTTGCGGGAAAGTGACAATTTTTTTTTTTTTTTTTTGCACAAAGTTGTCACTAAATGATATATTGCTCAAACATGCCATGGGCATATGTGGAATTACACCCCAAAATATATTCTGCTGCTTCTCCTGAGTATGGGGATACCACATGTGTGGGACTTTTTGGGAGCCTAGCCGCATACGGGGCCCCGAAAACCAAGCACCGGCTTCAGGATTTCTAAGGGCGTTAAGTTGTGATTCCACTCCTCACTACCTATCACAGTTTTGAAGGCCATAAAATGCCAAGATGGCAAAAACCCCCCCCAAATGACCCCATTTTGGAAAGTAGACACCCCAAGCTATTTGCTGAGAGGCATGGTGAGTATTTTGCAGCTCTCATTTGTTTTTGAAAATGAAGAAAGGCAAGAAAAATGTATTTTTTTTTTCTTTTTTCAATTTTCGAAAGTTTGTGACAAAAAGTGAGGTCTGCAAAATACTCACTATACCTCTCAGCAAATAGCTTGGGGTGTCTATTTTCCAAAATGGGGTCATTTGGGGGGGGGTTGTGCCATCTGGGCATTCCATGGCCTCCGAAACTGTGCTAGGCAGTGAAGAGTGAAATCAAAAATTTACGCCCTTAGAAAGCCTGAAGGCGGGGCTTGGTTTTCGGGGTCCCGTGCGCGGCTAGGCTCCCAAAAAGTCCCACACATGTGGTATCCCCATACTCAGGAGAAGCAACAGAATGTATTTTGGGGTATAATTTCACATATTCCCATGGCATGTTTGAGCAATATATCATTTAGTGACATCTTTGTGCAAAAAAAAAAAAAAAAAAAAAGATTTGTCTCTTTCCCGCAACTTGTGTCACAATATAAAATATTCCATGGACTCGACATGCCTCTCAGCAAATAGCTTGGGGTGTCTACTTTCCAAAATGGGGTCATTTGGGGGGGGTTTGAACTGTCCTGGCATTTTATGCACAACATTTAGAAGCTTATGTCACACATCACCCACTCTTCTAACCACTTGAAGACAAAACCCTTTCTGACACTTTTTGATTACATGAAAAAAATAATTTTTTTTTGCAAGAAAATTACTTTGAACCCCCAAACATTATATATTTTTTTTAAAGCAAATGCCCTACAGATTAAAATGGTGGGTGTTTCATTTTTTTTTTTTCACACAGTATTTGCGCAGCGATTTTTCAAACGCATTTTTTGGGGAAAAAACACACTTTTTTAAATTTTAATGCACTAAAACACACTATATTGCCCAAATGTTTGATGAAATAAAAAAGATGATCTTAGGCCGAGTACATGGATACCAAACATGACATGCTTTAAAATTGCGCACAAACGCGCAGCGGCGACAAAATAAATACATTTTTAAAAGCCTTTAAAAGCCTTTACAGGTTACCACTTTAGATTTACAGAGGAGGTCTACTGCTAAAATTACTGCCCTCGTTCTGTCCTTCGCGGTGATACCTCACATGCATGGTGCAATTGCTGTTTACATTTGACGCCAGACCGACGCTTGCGTTCGCCTTTGCGCGAGAGCAGGGGGGGACAGGGGTGCTTTTTTTTTTTTTTTTTTTTTTCTTTATTATTTTTTTGCTTTTTTATCTTATTTTTAAACTGTTCCTTTCATTTTTATTTTTTTTTAATTAATTTTATTGTTATCTCAGGGAATGTAAATATCCCCTATGATAGCAATAGGTAGTGACAGGTACTCTTTTTTTTAAAAATTGGGCTCTATTAGACCCTAGATCTCTCCTCTGCCCTCAAAGCATCTGACCACACCAAGATCGGTGTGATAAAATGCTTTCCCAATTTCCCATTGGCGCTGTTTACATTCGGCGAAATCTAAGTCATGAAATGCTCGTAGCTTCCGGTTTCTTAGGCCATAGAGATGTTTGGAGCCATTCTGGTCTCTGATCAGCTCTATGGTCAGCTGGCTGAATCACCGGCTGCATTTTCAGGTTCCCTGTTGGGACAGGAATGCCAGAGAAAAACATGGAAGACGGTGGGGGAGGGGGGGGCATTCCCTCCCACTGCTTGCAAAAGCAGTCTAGAGGCTAATTAGCCGCTAGGATTGCTTTTACATGAAAGCCGACCGCTGGCTGAAAAGAATGATACCAAGATGATACCTAAACCTGCAGGCATCATTCTGGTATAACCACTCAAAGTCCAGCAACATACCAGTACGTTGCTGGTCCTTGTTAGGCATATATTGTAAACTTTTTTTTCATGCAGCCTGTGGGCTGAACGAAAAAAAGATATTGATCGGTGGGTATGCCCACCATTAGAATACCTCCCTTCATCCACCCACTTCTAATGATGGGCATACATGCACCATTTATATATGCCGAAGCATGGGGGCATCCTCCCGCAAAAGGCAGGAGCAAATTGCTCCTCCACCCACTGCTGCCCCCACGCTTCGGCATATATGCTGAAGTATGTAACTGTGGTGGTGAAATCACCTCCGACAGCGCTGGAGTCACGGCTTTATATATCGTGGGAGCAAACGCTGTTGCTGTCAAGATAAATAAATCCGCGCTGCAACTGAATGGCGTACCTGCTAAGCAAATGATGGTTAACAATAAAACAAAGTAATATTACAGTATAACAGTAAGACTTACCATACCTGCAAAGCAAATACAAAAAAAAAACATAGTAAAAAATAAAACATTTAACGCAACTTGTGCCTAAAATATATATATGCCGAAGCATGGGGGCATCCTCCCGCAAAAGGCAGGAGCAAATCGCTCCTCCACCCACTGCTGCCCCCACGCTTCGGCATATATGCTGAAGTATGTAACTGTGGTGGTGAAATCACCTCCGACAGCGTTGGAGTCACGGCTTTATATATCGTGGGAGCAAACGCTGTTGCTGTCAAGATAAATAAATCCGCGCTGCAACTGAATGGCGTACCTGCTAAGCAAATGATGGTTAACAATAAAACAAAGCAACATTACAGTATAACAGTAAGACTTACCATACCTGCAAAGCAAATACAAAAAAAAAATAGTAAAAAATAAAACATTTAACGCAACCTGTGCCTAAAATATATATATGCCGAAGCATGGGGGCATCCTCCCGCAAAAGGCAGGAGCAAATCGCTCCTCCACCCACTTCTGCCCCCACGCTTCGGCATATATGCTGAAGTATGTAACTGTGGTGGTGAAATCACCTCCGACAGCGTTGGAGTCACGGCTTTATATATCGTGGGAGCAAACGCTGTTGCTGTCAAGATAAATAAATCCGCGCTGCAACTGAATGGCGTACCTGAAAACAATAAAATGGTTACCAACAAAACACAGTAAACGGTAAAGTATGCAAAATCTGAAAAGGAAACATGGTAAAACATAATAACAATAAAACATTGCAGAATAGAATAGAGTAAAAAAGAGAAGAACAATAGAGAGAGAATAGAGAGAGAGAGAACAATAAAACAACAACTATTTTTGGTTTTTTTATTTTATATTTTTTTTTGTGTTTTTATTTTTTTTAATTTTTTTTTATTTTATTTTTTTACACTTTTTTTTTAGTAACTTTTAACTTTTGTAACTTTTGTTCCAGGTTTGGGTCTCTCAAAATGCAATGGCATCTTGGGAGACCCTGTGTTATTGTGCCTAGTCTGTGCAGTGCTGAACCCTACGCTAATACTCAACTAATGTATGGTAGCGTTCAAAGCATTCACCCATGCAAAGACCAGGATTGCCAGGACAGAGGGGACAATAAGTCCGGGTGTCACGCCTAAATCCGCGCTTGCTGCAGACACGACATCTTTTTTGGGGGGCTCGTTGGGTAGGGGTACTCGGGATGGCATAAAGAAAATGCCGCTCATGCAGCCGGCTTACTGCATTTGGTTGGGGAAGGTGAGGTAGAGCACCGTCTGGAAACAGAAGGGCTCTGACGATCTCTTCCTGGAATTTAAGGAAGGATCCAGTCTGTCCTGAAGCTCTGTATAGCACATGAGCATTCAGCAAAGCCAATTGAAATAAGTATACAGACACTTTTTTGTACCAGCGTCTGGCCTTACGGGCAACTAAGTACGGCGCCAACAACTGGTCGTTGAGGTCCACCCCTCCCATATTAAGGTTGTATTCGTGGACACAGAGGGGTTTCTCCACAACACCAGTCGCCGTAGAAATTTGGGTCGTCGTGTCTGCATGAAGGGAGGTGAGAACGAAAACATTCTTCTTATCCCTCCACTTCATAGCGAGCAAATTATTATACTTCAAGCAGGCTCTCTCCCCCAGCCTAAGACGGGAATCTACAAGCCGCTGGGGAAAGCCCCGGCGATTAGGTCGCACGGTGCCACATGCTCCAATCTGCTGATCAAACAAGTGACTAAAAAGTGGCACGCTCGTATAATAATTGTCCACGTACAAGTGGTACCCCTTTCCGAATAAGGGTGACACCAAGTCCCACACTATCTTGCCAGCGCTTCCTATGTAGTCAGGGCAGTTTGTCGGCTCTACGTGACTATCTCTTCCCTCGTAAACCATAAATCTACATGTATAGCCTGTGGCCCTGTCACAGAGCTTATACATCTTGACCCCGTATCTGGCACGCTTGCTGGGAAGGTACTGTTTGAATGACAAGCGGCCAGAAAACTTAATAAGGGACTCATCAACGCAGACAACTTGATGGGGGGTAAACAAGTCTGCAAAACGTTGGTTGAAGTGGTTTACGAGGGGCCGAATTTTGTAGAGCCGATCGTATGCAGGGTCTCCACGAGGACGACAGAGTTCATTGTCGTTGAAGTGCATGAACCGCAAAATCTGCTCGTATCGTGCCCTGGCCATGGAAGCAGAGAACAAGGGTGAATGGTAAATTGGGTCAGTGGACCAATATGACCGCAACTTACTCTTTTTATTCAACCCCATGAGGAGGGAAAGGCCCAGAAAGGTCTTAAATTCGGAGACCGTAATTGGTCTCCAATCTCTGGCAAGGGAGGACTGGGGATTAGCGGCGATGTGTTGACCAGCGTACAAATTGCTTTGGTCCACAATAGATCTATAGAGATCTTCGGTGAAAAACAGTGAATAAAAATCCAGTGGCATAAAGTCAACTGTTTCCACCTGAATTCCGGGTTGGCCAGTGAAAGGGGGAAGTACGGGTGCTGCAGAAGTGGAAGGTTCCCAATTCGGATTGGCCAATGCAGCAGGAAGGGCACTATGGGCACGACGGGCCTGTCTTTGTCTTCTTGGTGGCAGCGGGACACTACTACTGCTTGCCACCTCGCCAGCTTGAACTGCACTTATGGGACTCGCCACGTCACCACGTGATACTGCAGTGCTGGATGTACGACCAGGGTGTACTAGGCCGCTGGTGCTTGCCAGTTCACCAGAAGGAATAGCGGCGCTAGTACTGCTCTGCTCCATACGAGAGTCCTGCGGTTCTTGCACTTCAAGGACAGCATAAGTTCGGGGTCTGGTACGCCTGACCCTAGCAGGGACCACAACTCTGTCGTCAGAGCTATCTGTCATGGAGCCGCTGTCCTCTACAGGTTCGTATTCTGAGCCTGAACTTGACAGATGAGTGACTTCCTCTTCACTATCTGTCATACTCAGAATCCTGTAGGCCTCTTCACTAGTGTACCTTCTATTTGCCATTTTGGGCTCTAAATTTAGGGGTACACTAGTGAGACTCACAGGCAAAAAAGCTCCTGACTGTTGGCGACTGTATCAAAACGCTACCAAAAAACTGTTAGCGATCGCAGGGATCAGGCCTGACTCTGCGACCGCTGCAGTTATGTGTGCTTAGTGTTTTGTAAGTGACAGTTATCGATCGATACTGCACTTGGGTGGGCTGGGCAGGGCTGGGCCGAGGAGCAAAACACAGGTGCTAGCAGGTATCTGGGCTGATCCCGCTAACACTGCGTTTCAGGGAACCCTAAACTGCTGGGGAGTATAGATCTGATCGGATCAGATATCGATCCGCTCAGATACTATAGCACTAAGGGAGGTGTATGCTGCGTGCACGGGTTTTAGCTGTACTGGCGCTAGCCTGACGCTGCCTGGGGCGACGCAGACCTTATCTGATCCTAAAAACTTAACTTCTATCACCGCCGGGCAATTAGGGGGTTAAACCTTTATAGGGTAATAAACGGCGGGTGCCCTAAAACTATAATAAACTGTAATAAACTGTAATAAACTACAAAAAACAAACTAGCTAACCAGCGTCACCCGTAACACTTATACGGTGATCGCTGGTGAAAGGGTTAACTAGGGGGCAATCAGGGGGTTAAAACCTTTAGCAGGTAGTATATGGGGGTCCCTGTCGCTATAAAACACTGACAGCGAACCTATATACTTACCTCCCTAACTAGCGTCACCTGTGTCACTAATACAGCGATCAGAAAAACGATCGCTTAGCGACACTGGTGACGGGGGGTAATCAAGGGGTTAACTTTTATTAGGGGGGGTTAGGGGGGTACCCTGGACCTAAGGGGGGGTACCCTAGACCTAAAGGGGGCTAACCTAACTGCCCTAAAACTTTTAACTGACACAAACTGACACCAATGCAAAAAAAAAAAAAAATGCTATTGGTGTCAGAGTGACAGGGGGTACAGGGGGGTGATCAGGGGGTGATCGGGGGGTGATCGGGGGTGACAAGTGTGCCTGGCGTGTTCTACTGAATGTGTAGTGTTGTGCAGACTTACTTGATGTCTTCTCTCCTCGGCGCGGCGACGAAAAGACCGGCTCGAGGAGAGATGACATCACTTCCTTTCCCTCTGTTTACATTACAGAGGGAAAGGAAGCATTTTCATTCGCCGGGAGCGATCGGGAGGGGGTGGCCAACAATGGATGGCCTCCCCCTGACCTTTCATCGCCCGGGAAGAAATGGCGACCGCCTCGGGCACCGGGGGGGGGACCGATCGGACCCCCTACCCGCGGAAAGCAAATCACGTACACTGTACGTGATTTTGCCTGTCCGTGCCACCTTGCCGACGTACATCGGCGTGAGGCGGTCGTCAAGTGGTTAATATCCATACCAGAATTGAAGGGCCTGGTATGGAATTTAGGGGGACCACCACATCTTTTTTTTTTAAATTTTGGTTCGGGGTTCCCCTGTGGGGAATTCCCATGCCGTTTTTATCAATGAACTTTTATGTGTATTGTCGTGGAGGCAATTCATCATAGCCGCAAGTAGTTTTAAATGACTTTTTTCCTTTGAAATGTCATTTTGCTGTCAGACTGTTCTAAACACGGGAAACATGCGCCCATTTACAGGCATACTATAGACAGCCCCCAGGTACGAAATGTAAAGGAATATTACACTTTTATTTATATATAATTGGGTGGTGCTGCGCTGATCCTAAATAAAGGGTGGTGTGGCTTAAATGATGAGCATCACACAAAAAGTATTATTCAAATGGTGCGTAGTGCTAACCAAAGACATATAAATATCATAACCTTAAAAAACTTCCATAAAAGCATACATATAAAAATTAATATCACCGTGGTGGATGACTGACTGAATCAGTAACAAAACAATACTAAATACAGTGCAAGTAAGTAGTGATTTGAGCTATGTGCACACACGGCTCATATAAAGTGACATTGTGCAATGTGCAATATAATACAATTTTAGTGACAGTATGCTAAACTCCACCTACAGTGCAAGAAATGTAAAAAAATGTAAAAAGATCAAAAAATCAGACCCAATATGAATGTCCCAAATAGGAAATAATTAATATAAGTAAAGTCCTTTTGTGAAAAAATATATAAATGTGACAGCAACGTCCAAGCATGCAGACGTTGCAATTAAAGTGCTCAAAAAGTGAATCACATCTGGTGCCTCTTCGTGTGCAAACACACAAGTGGGTATTGGCCCCTTACCTTAGGGTAATAGGGCAAAAGCATATAGCCAGACAAAGTCTTTATGATATCCACCTGGGGGTTCCAGCGCTTCCCTCACCGTCCTAGATCCTGGGGTTTGGTTCCCTCAGATACAGTGCAGGGGGGTATGTAAAATAATAAGGCAAGAAGGGACCCAATAGTGTAACACCGTTTGGCATAAATCGCTTATTTATTGGAATAAAATTAAGTACTCACATTAAAAAAACAGTAAACAGCAGTTTGATGCGACGAGCGGCGAGCTCGTATGTTTCTATCAGTATCTGCAGCCTGTCCCGTCCCTACGCGTGACGTCACACCACACGTGACTTCATCTGGGGATAAGTACAGGCTAGAAAGGTGTCCTTAAATAGTTTAATACTGGCCGGCAATGGGCGGCCATTTTGCCGAAGTCTAATGCATTGTGATGCGGTGGCCATTTTCCTGGGGTTCATAAAGCGCTAGTTCCGCTTATGATATGCATGGATGTGAGGCATGTGAGGCTGACTTGTGGGGCCAATAGGCAGTCTGCAGCCCATTCTAGTCCCTCAAACTGTCAGCAGAGGAAGACAGATGCCGGTTCTAAATTAAAAAGCAAAACCGGAAGAGCAAACTAATGGAAATTTCCACAGACTAGATGTAATTGGCTGTGTGGTGATTTATTTGTATTCCCACGGTTCTCTTAACGTAGCAAAAGGGTGATATTATGCACCACTACCCCCCTCATATGGGATCTGTGCTAGGTATAACTTGTAGATTAATACAAGCGGTGGTTATTAAATTTGTAAACTTATAGGAAAAACGGGGGAGGAGAGAGGCGGCATTACTGGTAGCAAACTGGCAAATACACCATATTGCAAATAAATAAAAACAATAAATAAACAATATTAATGAAAATCCTACATATAAATTGCGATGAATAACTAAAATAGGTCACTACATTTAATTATAAAATTATAATGGAAGACATTTTCAACCAATTAAACATAAGTAAATAAGCCAGAGTAATAAAAATACACTAAAAGAAATTAAAATCAATTAAAATCAGAGACTGCTTGGTTAAATGTTGCTAAAAAAAGAGGGAGAACGAACTTCAATAAATAATCTGATGGGGGCACTTATAGACACCCCGAGTTCATTCAACCAATTACAAGAAATGAATGAATGGGTGGTCACAAAACATCTTCAATCTACGGCGCAGGACTCCTATTAGTGGGTATAGGTAGGCTGGTTGCCAATAAGTGGCAGAAGTGGGAGGCTGGGTATACCAGCAATCTTGGACAAGATTATTACATTACAAACAATTGGGAAAATGAATAACAGAAATAGAAAAAAAGATATATATTTAAAATATAGGTTTAAACCCTTTTTAAAAATCACTCAGGAAACAGTTTAGGTCAAACTCAATGTTTAGACCACGTGGCCAGAAAGTATCCAAGGTGAAAATCCATTTGGATTCCAGTCTACTCAGAGTTCTCACCTTGTGCCCCCCCCGCCAGTGTTTGGTATAAGGGGTGATGCCCCAGAAACTGAGATGGGTGGGGTCTTTATTGTGGCAGGTAAGGAAATGTTTTGACACACAATGTTTGTCATAGCCGTTAAGGATATTTTTGACATGCTCCTTAATCCGGACTCTCAGGGGTCTTTTGGTGCGGCCTACATACTGAAGGCCGCAACTACATTTGAGTACATATACAGCCTCTTCAGTATTACAACAAATAAAATCCTTAATTGCATGATTCTCTCCTGTACTAGTTGAGGTAAAATGGAACACTTTTTTGTTTGGGCGTTTGGTCCTCAAACAGGCAAAACATTGTTTACACAGAAAGAAACCGTTACCAGTAAAAAAAGAAAAACGTTTCTTGGGTGGATCTACAACATTTTTCACTACTAGATCCCTAATGGTGGGTGCCTTTTTATATATAAATTTCGGATCCTTGGGGAGAATATCTTGTAATTGTCTGTCTGCCAATAAGATGTGCCAGTGGCGCTTGATTATACTTTCAATTTTTTTATATTGTACATTGAAGTCTAATATCAGCGGTATTCCCTCGATCAGATTTTTTTGTATAGACTTTTCTTCAATCAATTGGTTTCGATCAAGTTTGGAAACTTCAGCGATTTTGCTCTTAATGAATCGACGATCATAGCCTTTTGACATAAACCTCTCGCCCATTTTTTCTGCTTGTTCGAAGTAAGTCTCTATTTTGGTACAATTTCTCTTTATCCGCATCAGTTGACCTTTTGGAATATTAAAGATCCAGTTTTGATGGTGACAGCTTGTGGTCAGGAGATAGCTGTTCCTATCAACTCCCTTAAAGTGCGTCTTAGTGCTAAAAATGTTTAATGAGATCTCCAGATCCAGAAAATTAATTTTCTCTGGACTGATATCCCAAGTGAGTAGAATGTTTCTGTCGTTATTATTGAGTTTTACAAGGAATTCAGTTAAATCACTTTCTTCTCCGTCCCACAATATAAAAATGTCATCGATGTATCTTTTGTATATGGCCAGCTGTCTTGGGCGCTCACTAAAAACATTATATTCTTCCCACTGTGCCATGAACCGGCCGGCTATGGTTGGTGGTAGTAGGTGTTTTATTGTTTGACTTTAAGCATTATTAAAATCACTGCTCCCGAAAAAACGGCCGTTTTTAAAACTTTTTTTTGCATTGACCCATGTCCCCTGGGACAGGACCCAGGTCCCCAAACACTTTTTATGACAATACCATGCATATAAGCCTTTAAAATTAGCACTTTTGATTTCTCCCATAGACTTTTAAAGCGTGTTCCCCGGCTTTCGAATTTGCCGCGAACACCCCAAATTGTTCGGCGAACTGGCGAACAGCCGATGTTCGAGTCGAACATGAGTTCGACTCCAACTCGAAGCTCATCCCTAGATGAAATTATACTGTCCTAGAAAGTGGTGTAGAGATGCCAATAATTGATGTATGTTTACTGTGATTTACTGTGATTTGGTGGAACTTTATTGGCATGTTTGTAAACTGAGTTTTTCAAAAAAAACTTTTTTTTCTGAGAAAAAAAAAAAAAAAGGAATACTATTTGCAATTCAGTGTGGGGTGAACATAGGAGAAAGTGTGTAACCTGGAACTAATATGGTTAGTAATGGCTTGTTAATATGAAAAAAAAAGAATATTAGTTATATGCTACTATCATATTTGCTCCATAACATTTTATAATCAGTTACTAATAACACAACTTTGTAAGTATTTTAAAGATAAGCCTTATATAAATTATGAGTTTTGTTTTCCAGGTATGCACATTATTGAAGTGTCCAAGCACAGATATTTCATCATGTGGAGAACCTGTTGAGGATGCTTCTACTATAATTGAATCATTCTCTCTCAGTGGGAATTTTTCCACTTCCTATGTTTTCCCAGAAGTTTTGTTGACTCAAATTAATTTGGATTCTAACCTGTTTGAGGTTTGTAACTGTATATACTGTATAGTTTTGTTTTACTTTTTTTAATGTGTGATTTGGACCCAATATAATGAAATACGAACTAATCCCATATGTTTTGTGATGCAATAAGAATAGGACATGTAAATACCTTCTGTACTAAGAAAGCTCCAGTGTGCCAAATAGAAGTTTAACGGTGGGCTTTTTGGTTCCTTTCATCCCTTCTCACCTTAACCTTCTAGGTTTTACTACAGTATGCAGTTTAGACCTTGCAGCATTAGGGTTATTAGTTTGAGTCCCAACCATAAAATTCCATGCATTGAATGTGCATATTTGCCTATGTTAGCATGTGTTTCCTCCTAAATTCCAAAGACATTTTTTGGTGGAATAATTGGTTCCCGTCCAAATTGGCCCTAGTATGTGTATTTTTGCGTGTGAGGTAGGGACCATACTTTGTAAGTTCCTTGAGGGCAGAGACAGATGTTTATGTACAAAATATGTAAAGTGCTGCGTAAATTGACAATGATATATCAATACCTGTAATACTGGGTGCTTCCGCAAAGATACAGCTTCCTCCAGTCTGGAACCAGGAACTAGGTATTATAGCTGAGCACCCAAGAACTAGAGGACACTAGCTTAAGGGCAAACTGGAACTCACTTTATTGTAAACTCACACAGAATTTATAGCACACAAGATCAGGTGAGAGCCTGATCACATTATTCTAACAATGCAAACTGTAAACAGTAGTCTCATTAGCACATCTAAGGAACAGCCAACAGTGATCTAATTAACAACTGGTTGCCTAGGCAACTCGGGTCGCTACCCACCCAGACAATGCTTTCATTAATTATTGATCCCATCCCACCTCAGACTGTCCGGCACCAGTCTACAACAGTGTCACGGAACGTCCCTCACTCCGCTTGAGTGCTTCCATCATATACCGCTTCCTAAGTTCTGGAACACGAGTCCAATGGATCTGGCTATAGGAACCCCCAAGAACTAGACAACACCAGTCTTGGAGTACATCAGGACTAACCTCTCTGAGCACAAGACAAGGCGACACTTGCTTGTTGCTAACATGAACTGTTTTTTATTTAGAATCAAAATTACAAGACTTTATATGCCGTTGGAACCTCCTCTAACAATACAACTGTAACCTAATTAACATAATTAACATGAGCTAATTAACTAATCCTTTATACAGCCTAGGGGACTGAGACATGACCTTTTGCCCAGAGTGAGTTAATTATCACAGGACATTTTCTCACAATAGCAGCAGCTCCAATAGGAGTTGTCCCGTCTCCTACATTGTATAGAGGACAATGTGATCAGCTCATTCAATTAACATAAACACAGGTAGTTGGAGTTGATGACACCAGCATCTCCTCACAGGATGTGTCCCAACAGTATGAATCAAACAACATACAATATATACATATATACACGACTGAGTCCGATTAGTACAGTTCAGACTGGATTTCTAATTCACCTCACAAAGAGTATTGTTCCCTTGAAAATCCAGGGCCCATAATCAAAAGGCAAGAGGCTTGCATTCAGTCCTCTCCAACAGCCTCTGTCCCGACTAGATCTGTCACATTTCCCCCCTTTTGGCAGGAGACTAACACAGGAGGAGACCCTAGACGGGTTGACTCCGAAGTTAGTCCATAGTTCCAGTCCTCTACTGCCTGTACCCACACAGTACCCCAAACAAATTGTTCCAAACAGAGTATTACTCACCCAGCCATCCTCTGCCTCTCTCAGAGAACATATCCGCCGCTGGGGAGAGGCCCGGACTGGCCCTTCTACCTGGAGTCCTTTCTGCCGCTGGAGAGAAGACAGGGTGACTGGGCTCACTCCATCCTGCTGTTGGGGATCTGGGCCGACTGCCCAGCATCCCTGGGGTATACAGGTGGGGACTGAAGCCCCACCCACCAACACCAGATCAAGCTGCAGTTGTGAGGTGATGACTGCATTCTCTCCTTGGATCCTGATCTGCAGCTCGCGATAGACTGCCACCTCCTCACCTTGGGCCTCTATAATTGCTGCAGGTGTGGGGCAGAGGTCTTGGACCCTCTGTCTGGTTGACAGCACTTCTGCTGGGGGTTTGCCAGATGGTTCCTCCTCTACAGAAACGTCTATTAAATCCCCAGTCTCTGGAATTGGTAAAAGTGTGGGACAGAGGTCTTGGAATCTCTGTTCAGTTACCAGATCTTCAGCTGGAGAAGTTTGTTTTAACTCCATAGATGCTGCTGGCAGAAAATCACATGTCCCTGTCAGTGTTGTGGGAGAAAGGCCGACTACCTCTTCTCTCAAGAAGGCCGAAGCCACTGTTGGTGCTGGGCAGAGCACAGTGAACTTTGGCCCTGATAGCAGCTCTTCTGCTGGAGGCTCATCAGGTTGTTCTTCCTCAGCAGAAAAGTCTATCAAATCCCATGTCTCTGCAACTGATGTCTGGGGATATAGGTTCACCATCTCCTGTCCATGGAACCCAGAAGATGCTATCATTTCTGGGCAGAGGTTAGCAGAGCTCTGCCCTGTTGTCAGCACTTCAGGTTTGGGGACGGCAATCTCCAGATTTTCCACTGCCGATTCTCTGGCATGCTGCTGAACGTGTTCTAGCAGTTTCCTGTATGCCCTTTCCAGATGCTGTTCCTTCCTTAGCAAATGGTCCAGATCAGGTTTGAGCTCTGAGACCCCTGCAAGACCGAGCATAGCCTCTCTATATTCTCTCTGGTCTTCAAGGTCAGGTTCCCCTTCATCGCCAAACATAAAATGATCTGTAAGGCTCTCCCACAGCAATCCAGGGCCGCCAAAGTCATATCCCTCCGGAGAGCATTCTGTTGTCTCCCCTAAATATCCCTGCTCTGCGTGCCATTACAGAGCCCGATAACGATTGTCCAGCTCTATCTTCTGCTGGACCAGCCTGTCCAACTCAGTCACCCATTGCTCCTGGGGCCGCTCTCCCAGGAATGCTATCCGCAATGCCCGTTGGTCATTGGCCCGTTGCTCTTGGGTTGTAAAGCACTTGCCCTGTTTTATACCAGCGAGCTGAAGGGCTCCAATCCAGAGCTCCACCCGAATCTGCTGCCTGAGCTCCAGGTATTCATCCTCAGACACAGTCCTGGTGTATGTTGAAAGGATGATCCGCAGCAGCCCCGGGAACTCTGATGCCAGGTCCATATCTCCGCTGGGGTGACTGAAGTCTGCTATGCTGATCTTGGATCCAGTTGGAGGTTTGGATGTCCCAGACTGCAGGAAGCTTTCCCGCTGCTTGCCACCAATGTCACGGAACATCCCTCACTCCGCTTGAGTGCATCCGTCATATACCACTTCCTAAGTTCTGGAACACAAGTCCAATGGATCTGGCTATAGGAACCCCCAAGAACTAGACAACACCAGTCTTGGAGTACATCAGGACTAACCTCTCTGAGCACAAGACAAGGCGACACTTGCTTGTTGCTAACATGAACTGTTTTTTATTTAGAATCAAAATTACAAGACTTTATATGCCGTTGGAACCTCCTCTAACAATACAACTGTAACCTAATTAACATAATTAACATGAGCTAATTAACTAATCCTTTATACAGCCTAGGTGACTGAGACGTGACCTTTTGCCCAGACTAAGTTAATTATCACAGGACATTTTCTCACAATAGCAGCAGCTCCAATAGGAGTCTCCTACATTGTATAGAGGACAATGTGATCAGCTCATTCAATTAACATAAACACAGGTAGTTGGAGTTGATGACACCAGCATCTCCTCACAGGATGTGTCCCAACAGTATGAATCAAACAACATACAATATATACATATATACACGACTGAGTCCGATTAGTACAGTTCAGACTGGATTTCTAATTCACCTTACAAAGAGTATTGTTCCCTTGAAAATCCACGGCCCATAATCAAAAAGGCAAGAGGCTTGCATTCAGTCCTCTCCAACAGCCTCTGTCCCGACTAGGTCTGTCACAAACAGTCTGACACAAAGTTCATACAATGTTCAAGCAGTCTGAAAAAGTGGAAATAATTTATCTTCATAGATTTCTTGAGGGATATTGTTGATAAATATTTCTGTCCCAAGTGGAGAGGCTCCAACTCAGTCTGCAGGAGGGCCACCATATTTCCTCTGACCATTAACCTGTATAATTACACCTTTCCATTTACTCTAGAAGAGAAACTTTATTCTCCTTATTCAGAAAATTAATCCAAGCCTATTTTCAATGAAATAATTCTATTTATTTATTTTTTTCAATCCCAGCCTTACTCTTATGCCGCGTACACACGAGCGGATTTTTCGTCAGAAAAATCTTGGATGGTTTTTCCGACAGAATTCCATTCAAGCTTGGCTTGCATACACACGGTCACACAAAAGTTCGCGGAACTTTCGACCGTCAAGAACGCAGTGACGTACAACACTATGACGAGCTGAGAAAATGAAGTTCAATGCTTCCGAGCATGCGTCAAATTGTTTCCGAGCATGCATAGGAATTTTGCGCGTCAGAATTGCTACAGACGATCGGAATTTCCGATCTGAACTTTTTCCGACCGAAAAATTGAGAACATGCTCTCAATCTTTTGCTGGCTGGAATTTGGCCAGCAAAAGTCAGATGGAGCATACACACAGTCGCATTTTCCGACCAAAAGCTCTCATCAGTCTTTTGCTGGCCGAATTTCTGAACGTGTGTACGCGGCATAAGTGTTCATCACATTGTTGTACATCATTAGAAAATAATCTGCTTTCTCCATGGGATCAGAGGCTGAACTGAGCACTTTACCATGCTCTGATCGGAAGAAGCAGACAAAATCCCCAGGTTTCTGCATGGGCCATAATCAGTGGGTTGGAAGCTTGCCCCTAGTCCCCTCAAAAAGCCTCTGTCCCAGTTTGGTCTGCCACACTGTAGATAGGAATAAAGTAACGGTAAAAGCATTTAGGTGACTATAGTTACTTAAAAGACTTGGTTCAGGTCATTATTGGCTGACACCAGCTGGCCCTTGAAGTAAAAAAATTGTGTGATACCAGGTTATTGCTGTTGCATTTTTGAAAGAAAAACTGTTGTTTAATGGTTTTTCCCCTGCTTATAATTCTTTTAGAAAAGAAGGCCTAGGCTTTTAACTTTTCAGTACAATGCATTTTATGCTGAGTAAATGCCTGTTGCCAGGTTTGCTCAGAGGTAGGTGAGGGGTCTCTCACATATTCTGCTTCAGCAATAAGTACCTGATTGAATAAGCTCTGCTTCTCCGTCTTTAAGGTGAGCACAGTATTGTTCAACATCCCAGGGGTGTATGCTTTATAGGAGTCAAGTATACGAGTCCATACATACAGTATCAAAAATAGTAGGCCATGGAAGTAAGATCAGTGTCCTCTGTGAACAAGTAAAATCAAAAGGAGTTATATTTCCATAATGTTAGAGGGGGGCTTGTAAGGGGTAGTAGGCGCCATGGTGGGGTGCAGTTGGTCGTCACATCCTCCATGTTTTTTGCCTCCTTGTTGGGCTCAAAGCAAGGGTCACATGAGAGTCCTGCCCCTGGGAGGGGGGGGGGTTCTTTTGGGCTACGCTGGCCACTTTTTTTTTTTTTAATTATTCCATTTATTTAGTCATAGGACACATTCTAGAACATACATAGGAGAAAAACATAACACACCATTAAGTTTGAACATCTCAAATTTAAAACACAACATGTGCAGTAAATTGGGTCACCATCTGAAATAACTCTCTCATTCGGCAATAGGATCCACATAAAAAAAAAGGGGGGAAGGAAGGAAAGGTACACAAGAAAGACAGACAGGAATAAGAGGAAAGAAGGAAAAGAGGGGGAGGAAAGTGAGGCCATTGCATGGAGGTAAACCTCCAGTGTGCTCGCCTAATGGGGGGGGGGGAGTAGAGATAAAACCCATAGATACCCACCCTAACTGTTCAAATTGTAGTCCAGGAGGACGCTTCCCTCTTCTGAGTACAAAAAAGACAATCCATAGCGACCAGGTTTTGGAATAGCGCTCCTGCTGGTGTCGTGCAGAAAGAACTAGGTCTTCTAGTTTGCTAATCTCTTTCACCTTACGTAGAAACTTCCCTATTGTCAGGGATAGCGATGATTTCCATGTCAAAGGAACACATGCCTTAGCTGCATCTAAGAGGTGACGAATAATAGATTCCTTGTATACCTTTTCTGGTATGTGAGACGCATGAAGAAGAAAAAAGTCTGGATCTTCTGGTATCGTACAGTCCATAAAAAATTGAAGAATGCATCTAACCTCTGTCCAGAAGTTCTTTAATTTGGGGCATTTCCAAAAGATATGTAACATAGTGCCTCTATCTCTCTGACATCTCCAACATAAGTCCGAGGAGTCAGGGAAGATTTTCTTCAGTCTCACTGGCGTTCTATACCACCAAGTGAAAATTTTAAAATTAGTCTCTTGAGTTTTCGTACAAATCGATGATTTGTGCGTAAACCTAAGAATATGTAGTAACTGTATTGTGCTGAAAGATTTACCCAACTTCCGTTCCCATTCACGGACACACTTCAAAGGGTCAGTTTCCGTAGGTGAAATTAATAATTCATAGTTGATCGATAAAGTATGGGACATTGCTCCCACCTCTGAGCCGAATTTCTCAAAGGTAGTAGGGGACCTGGTAAACTGTCCTGGAGCTGGAAGAGTGCTGAGGAAGTGGGTAATCTGAAGAGCACTCCAAAATCTTAATCTAAATGTACCCACCTATTCCGTCAACTCTGGGATTGTCAACCATGCCCCCGCCTTTATGTATCCCCAGATGATGTCCTTTGCAGACGAAACGCGTCGGGACGATCCCCACTGCTGCCTTTTTTTATTTTGTTCAAATAATTTTTATTGAAAGATTTTTTTTTAATACAAATACACATATATGCAGTCATACAGGAAAAGATTGAGTAACAATCCTGTACTAACTGTACAGAAAAAAAAAAAAAAATTCGAAAGTATTCAGTAATTTTTAAACATTAAATATGTCTGTAGCATTCTTAGAGTGTCGTAATGATTGTTACTTTATTATTGTAAAGAATCTGTGAGGTATGAGTGATTAAGTGAGTCTCATGATTAGCAATTAACATATCATATGAAATACAAGACTTGTATAAAGGGGGAGAAGATCCCAGGGCACCCCTATGGGAACACACTGTGCTCACTTAGGATCCCTCCCCCCCCTGTAGTGTGATGGTAAATCATTAAACAATTCAAGTAAAAAATCAAGATGACTCGGGGAATACGAAGATGTATTATTTACATATGTTACCAGCTACAGCTAGAACGAATGACTAAACGAAATAATAAAATATTAAAATAAATAATTGGAAGAAAGAAATAGTTTCCATGGATACCAGTTATATTCAAACTTTGAAAAGTTTCCATCTCTGTATGCCATAATTTTCTCATATTCTATTATGGTGTTTATTTTTATTTTTATGTCCTTAGTAGTAGGTACATCAATAGATTTCCACCTGTATATCAGTTCCATTCTTGCTGCCAGCAAGACTTGTGTTACTATGCATCTATGTTCAGGTTTATATTGGTCCATATTTAAACCTAGAACAGCTTGTTCTATTTTTGGGACCACTGTGCACTCAGTTAATTTAGAAAGCATGTCATAGACCTTCCACCAGAATTTTTTGACTCCTGAGCATGACCACAGCATATGTGCTAGGGTCCCTATCTGTCCGCACCCTCTCCAACATAGGTTTGAGTTGTCTCTAGAGAATTTTGCTGTAATATATGGTGTGTAGTACCATCTTAACATTAGTTTTTGTGTAAGTTCCTCATAGTTGGCACATCTGGAGAATTTACGATTATTAGCAATCGCTTTTTTCCATTGTAAATCTGTGAACTCTTTGCCTATTTCCTTTTCCCATTTAATAATCTTATTATTTTTTGTAAAAGCATCTTT
This sequence comes from Lithobates septentrionalis, assembly GCA_037952835.1. NCBI lineage: Eukaryota > Metazoa > Chordata > Amphibia > Anura > Ranidae > Lithobates > Lithobates septentrionalis. The sequence goes on along the minus strand of JBBDGP010000084.1, from coordinate 16,887,205 downwards.
AGAGTGGAGAGAATTGTAGATCACTTTTATTCCTTTTATATTTGGGTTTTTGGATTGGAGGAAGGTCCATACTTTTTCTATTATGGATACATGTGTGGCCTTAGCCGCTTGGAGGTATGAATTAATCTGGGTATACGTTAAAAAATCTGAATTATTGAGATTGAATTTCTGTTGTACTGAGCTAAACGGTAACAGCTTGTTGCCACACATGATATCCACCACATTTAGTATTTTTGCTTTATACAGTTGTGAAGGTTAATGTTGGGAATTGTCCATTGCAGTGTGTCAAGGGGGATGGATATCCTTGTCGAAGGGTAAAATTCATCCCCTGTAGTACAAATCTCTTCCCAAGATTGTAGTACTGCTTGTATTGTTAGCGGGAGGGGTCTTCTACTCTGTTTATGTGTTTTAGCAGCTATTAGAAATGATAATGGTGACAATTTGTTTAATCGTGCAATTTCCTAGTGGCACCAGGGTTTGGCAATAGGGGTAGAGAACCAGTTTTTAAGTTGGTCCAGAACTGTTGCTGTGTGATAATCTTTCAAAATTGGTAAGCCCATGCCTCCAACCGTTTTGTTTTTGGTTTGTATTTCAGGGGAGCACCTTGGTCTTTTCCCTGCCCATACAAAGTTGGATAATTGTTTTTGCATTAATCTAAAGAATGATGCTGGGGCTGGTATTGGTAGAACTCTGAATATGTATATTAGTTTCGGCAGAATGAGCATTTTGTACGCTGCTAGTCGGCCTAGCCACGTCAAGTGGTGTTTCCCGAGTCTAGATAGTTCTGGTTGAAAGGAGGAGAGGAGTGGGGTATAGTTGATGTTGTATATTTTCGAAACCGGGTAAGTGAGTTTAATACCTAAGTAATTAATTGATTCCTTTGTCCATGGGTATGGTAGGGAGTGTTTGAGGTGGTTTTCAAGTTTTTTATGTATATGCATTCCTAATATGCTGGATTTAGATGCGTTGACTTTATAGTAAGATATTTTGCTGAATTGTGCAAGGACATCATGTGCTGTGGGTAATGATTGTCTGGGTTGGATAGGGATAGAATAACATCGTCTGCAAATAATGAAATCTTGTGGTGGCGTTCTTGTGATGTAATACCATGTATTGAGGGATGGGATCTTATTTTTTCAGCTAGTGGTTCCATAAGCATGGTGAAAATTATGGGGGACAGAGGGCATCCCTGTCTTGTTCCATTTGTAATGATAAATGGCTTAGAGAACATGCCTTCTGTGTAAACAAATGCGGAGGGTGAGGAGTATAGCGTCATTATAGCTTTTTGCAATGGGCCGACCAAACCAAACTTATCCATAACTTTGGACAAGTACCCCCAATGCACTCTATCAAAGGCATCCAAGGCCAGAAGCAGAGAAGGCTCTTTGTTTTCCTCCACCAAATGAAGAAGATTTAACATTCTTCTGGTGGCGTCCGTGGTCTGGCGACCCAGTACAAACCCCACCTGATCATAGTTTATTAGTTTGGGTAGAATATTGGATAATCTGTTTGCTATCAGTTTAGCATGTAGTTTAACATCTACATTCAATAAAGATATTGGCCGAAAGTTTTGTGGAAGATTGGGTTCTTTGCCTGGTTTGGGTAGAGTTATGATTGTGGCTGTCAGCATTTCTGAAGGGAATTTTGCTGTAGTTGTCGCAGCTTCAAATACAGGAAGTAAGTGAGGGGTCAGGATGGAGGAGAATAACTGATAATATTCTGAGGAGTATCCATCTGGACCTGGGGCCTTATTGCGTGGGAGACGTTTGATAGCGTCGTTTATTTCTTGTAGTGTAAATGGTTGGTTTAGGTATATTAAATCTTCTTGTGATATTTTGGGGAGATGTATTGACTCCAGAAATGCTGAGATCACATCATCATTGGGTTGAAAAGTATCTGGGTCTTTTTTAAGGTTATATAGTTGCTCGTAGTAATCACTAAAGGCATCAGCTATTTCTTGTGGGTTGTTAACTTTTTTGTTAGATTTGGGGTTAAGGAGGTAGGATATTTTTTGTTTAATGGTTTTCTCTTTTAATTGTGTGGCTAGTGACTTCCCTGCCTTATTTCCGTATCTATATGTCTGTGCTTTAAGTGATCTCAATTGGTGGTTATGGTTTGATATTAGAAGTGATTGCAGTTCCTGCCTGGACTTAAACAGTGCTTCTCTTACAATTTGCGTAGAGTGTTGTTTGTTTGATTTTTCTAACCGTTGAATTTGAGCTAGTATAGTGTTGTACTTTTCCAATCTCTGCCTTTTTGCTCTAGCACTCATCTGTATGAGTAAACCTCGTACGTAAACTTTATGTGCATTCCATAGCGTGAAGGGATCGCTCACCAAGGGGGCGTTGATGGCAAAAAATTCTGTAATTGCTTTTTTGATTTTCGTTAAATTTTGTGGTTGAGATAGTGTGAAAATGTCATTGCGCCATCTGTTAGCCCTGGTCTCGGCGCAACAATCCCCCACGACTACAGATATCGGAGCATGGTCCGACCAAGTAATGCAATGCAGTTCAGATTTTGTAATCTGTTGTAGGATAAATTTATCTACTAAAAATAAATCTATTCTAGAATATGTATGGTGAACGCTGGAAAAAAAAGTAAAGTCCTTTTCGGAGGAATGTTGGCACCTCCACACATCATACAAACCGGAAGATGAGATGAAATCGTTCAGGGACAGTCTGCTTCTCGAATGTTTGGTTTGGCTGGATACATCTAGGTCTCTATTGGGGACAGCATTAAAATCTCCACACATGATGGTATGACCTTGTTTCATCGATGAGACTTTCTTCCATACTTTTTTTAGAAATGATAGCTGTTTAGAGTTTGGAAGGTAAATGTTCACTAAGGTGAATTTCTTGCCGTTAAGTTCACATACTAAGATAATGAATCTGCCCGAATTGTCCAAGTGGATATCTAGACTTTGGAATTGTACAGTGTCTTTAATAGCTATGGCGACACCTCTTTTTTTTGAGGAGTAGTTTGCTTGAAAAATGTGCGGGAAATGGCGATTTTGAAAATTAGGTGAATTATTTGCTGCAAAGTGGGTTTCCTGGAAGCATATCACATCACAGTGAAGATTTTTGGCTTCTTTCCAGGCCATTTGCCGTTTGTAGGGGCTGTTCAAGCCTTTTACATTGAGGGAAACAATTTTGATTGGCATGATGCCTTTTTTTTATTTTAATCAGCGCTGTTATATACACATCCATGTGAGTGGTTTCATATTTTTAATAAATGTGGTTTATTTTATGGAATTACGCTATGGTCCATTTCTGTTTCCTCTTTGGTACTCTGCAACTGCCCGTGGAATTTTGAGCGTGGGTCCACTCCTGGCATCACATTTTCCAAGATTCTATTTGGCGGTTATTTATATGTATCACCCTGACGGTACCATACAAGGGTCCATTTGATGTAAAAGCAAGCCTGTTTGACACACAGTGTGTATGACCTAGTGTGTTCAAACCATCTGGTAAGCCTCCCTATATTCGGTGCTGGTTTTTTCACAAGTACATATTCACCTTTTCAAGATTTTTTTGGTGTCCCATGGTGTACAGATTCATCATCTCATCATTCATGGAACTTTTTTTCATCACAACAATATAGATTGTGTTTTTCACTTATGCACACTATCACGTTTGGGCATGTTATTTATATGTTATTGATATTGAGTGTGGACATTAATCTACTCATTAGATGTATGTGGCCCTTTCAGTGATAAATTTTTTTATTTATTTTTTGCATGGTTTGTACTGTGCATCTTAAACCTTTAGCGCTACACTTTTACTTACTAGTCCATGCCCCCGCCTTTATGTAGTTGGACACTTGTGTGCAGTCTGTATTCAATAGATGCCTAAAAGCTGCGTCATCCATCCCCGGAGGAAAAAGAAGGTATCGGGTATAAGGGGGAAGTCTCAGGTGTTATACCAATAGCGGGGAACAAGGGCGAACACAGTTTGACAGTATTGCCTTTTAAAGGGTGTTTAGTAAGTTCTCTAGGAAGATAGTCAAAGCACCAAGAAGCTCTTCCCAGTGGAAAGGGTGACTGGGCATATTCAATCTGCACCCAAAGTTTAAGGTCTATATGTCTATTCCAATCAATTACCCTACTCAGATGTATAGCTTGATAGTATTTGCGTATATCTGGCACTGCTAGTCTCCCATGTCTCTTGGGAAGTGTTAGCTGGTTGCGCTGAAAGCGAGGCTGCTTATATGCCCAAATAAAATCAAAAATTAACTTCTGGCTCTGTTTAAAGTATGTAGCTGGAATATATATCGGTAGAGCCTGTAGAAGATAAAGAAATTTGGGGAAAATACTCATCTTAATGATATTGCAGCGCCCAAGCCAAGAGTGAAGGCCCATTTTCCATTTACCCTGTAAAGTCTTCACTTTTTGAATCAATGGGGGAAAATTTAACTAAAAAATCTTAGTTATGTCAGGTGAGAGCAGCTTACCCAATATGTAAGCGCTTTGCCGGTCCATTTAAACTTAAAATTTTGTTTAAGTTGCTCAATTGATGTTTGAGGGCAATTAACCCCCATTGTCTCCGATTTAGTAAAGTTGATACGAAGATTAGAAAGTGAACTATACTTCTCAAACTCCCTCATTAAATTTGGAATCGTGATCAAAGGATTCATAAGAGAGAACAGCATATCCTCTGGATAGGCCGAGATTTTATATTGGGCTTCTCCTATCTGTACTGTAGTATCCTGATTTAAACGTATTGTGTAGAGAAAAGGTTCCAATGACAGGGCGAAAAGGAGTGGTGTGTCCCATTTGAGATATGGAAAGTATCTGATAATACTCCTTTGGCCCATACCTGGGCCGCCGGACGGGAGTAGATGGAACTTATCCACTGCAGCATTTTACTCTCAAAGCCTCCATGACGTAAAACTGCCAACATAAAAATCCAATTCACCCTGTCAAAGGCTTTCTCCGCATCTGTGCTTAAAAACACACATTGTGTCTGGGTTTTATTCACTACCTGTAGGAGGTTTGTGGTATTATCTCTTGCTTCCGTGTGGGGACAAATCCCACCTGGTCCAAATGTATCAAATTCGGGATGTATTGTTGGATCCTGTTTGCCAGAATTTTGGAAAAAAGTTTAAAGGTCTAAGTAAAGTAGAGAGATCTTTCGATGGCTTCCACAAGAAGCCGGATCTTTTTGCTCTTTTGGTATCATCGAAATATGGGCCAGCATAGTTTCCTTTGTTAGTGTTGTTGATAAACCAAGAGCATTAAATAGTTTAACCATATAATGAGCAAGAGAAGGAAACATAGTCTTATAGTATTGGGCCATCAACCATCGGGACCCGGTGCTTTACCCAATTTAGTGGCCCTTACTGCTCCCTGGAGTTCTTCCAATGTTATGGGATTTTCAAGGTTATCTCTATCTGCATCCGATAGTCGGGACATTGACGACCAAGAAAGATACAAATCTATCTGAGCTTGAGTAGAGAGCTTAGTCTGCAGGTTATACAGGGATTTGTAAAATTCTTGAAATTCCCGAGCTATATCATGTGGTTTCGTAACCTTAGGCCTATTCGATGGAACCAAATGTGGCATGTAGTTCATTAATTTCTGCTCTCGTAATGTCCTAGCTAGAAATCTCCCACATTTATCCCCAGACTCATACGAGAACTTCCTACAAATCTGTAATGCCGCCTTGGCCTTAAAATGAAGAAGGTCAGAGATTTGTATTTGTTTAACAAGAAGATCTTTCTCAAAAGAGGGAGACAGGACCCGTTGATGATGGAGCTCCAAGGTAACCAGTTCTTCAAGCAAAAGTTTTAGCTGTTCCACACGTTTCCGCTTAATCCTAGCACCATGTTTAATTAGCACCTTAATTAGCTGGGCACTTTTGAAAAGGGTCACTGCCTTACACAGGGTACCTTTAATGAAACAACTGGCTGATCTCTAATGAACACGATGTTACTGTACATCACCACAGTCACCTTGCCCTCTCCACCTGTCCAGCGTATCACCGCTACCTCACTCCCAATAACGGTATAGGGTCCTGCCGTGCACCTAGAGCAGACTCCAAACATGCACTTCACTTAACTCTTTCTCTTCTGTAGCTGTGTACAAGTTGAGAGCCCCGGCAGTGCAGTTCTGCTCCCATTGCCATGGGAGACAGATCGCTGCTGAAGGAGTGTCAACAACATCTCCCTCGCTACAAAAGGTTATCTCATCTGGCACATGTACATGCTTACGACAGGCTGCTAGAGAGACCTTCATTACCCATGGTAACCACTTGTATCCTCACACTGCTTAAACTCTTATACCATTATCTTCATACCCCGATGTGATGAGTGACCCGGGCTACCTGCAACTATATGTGCCGGTTACTTGCATTACACCCCTTTAGTAACTTCAGAACAGGCAAAAGCAAAGTTTCAAAAGCTTTATATGAGTAAATTACCATAGTGACATAGTCTGGAATAAAGTGCAAACATTTCCATAACATCTCTAGCCCCTAACTCAGGTTTGTGGCTGCCCCAGCGTACCTGCACAGGAAAGAGTCCTTCTTTGGCAGAATCCTAGGTTGGTGTCTTTGGGAAGGTCTGCAAGCCCCAGCAATCCTCCTTGGCAGTGAGAACTCCAACCTCAGCATATTACTGGCAATCCAGACTCTGGTAATGGCAGTGAACATGTCCTACCCAAACGAACCGGCCAGAACCAAACCAACAGAACAGCAACAAGAATCTTCTTGGCAGCAGCCTTAGGGTTTGGGCCTCTGTCCTTTTTATAGCACACAGGGGGGGTCGGGCACAAGAAAATCCTGTCAAGAAAAATTCAGGAAGCACAATTAACTCTCAACTTGTTAACCACTACCCGCCTATAGACTGAGACCCCATTGCAGTGAAAGACTGAGTAGGAATTATGCATAGCTTTCAACTGTCCATAATTTTCACAGGAAATGTCTGTGATTTGGAACTAACTCTGTCCCTCTTTTCTCCCCATTTGTCCCTCCTTTTCTCATTTTGGTCTAATCTATATAGTTGCATATAAATGCACTATTTATCTTTCAAAAAGTGTTTGCCAGAGGTAAACCTTTCATCCAAATTCTAAATTGCTGCATTTGTCATTTTCAGAAGCAAGTATATAGTAATAGTAGTGGTAAAAAGAGCACTTGTGGGTTTAACTGATATTTTTTTCGTATAATTCTCCTTTAAGGTGTGTGGGCAGGGGGTGTCTCCTATGCCTACATACTGTTGCTAATAGGTGTCCCTCATTTCATCTCAAAAATTTGGGAGGTATGATTATGTGAATGTAACCCAGACATTAACATTTTGAAGTGGGGAAGAGTGGAATGGTTCACAAGGGCATAGTCTATCCTAGATAATGTGAAGTGGGTGCTGGAATGAAAGGAGAATTGATGGGAGCCTGAGTGATGCCATCTCCATGCATCTACTAAGCCCAGTAAGTTTTTAACGATCACCAAAACAAAACAGAAATTGAATCTAGCCCCTCTATCCTCTATATTGGGGGTTCCATATACTATCCAGTAATGAATCAATAAATTTAAAAAATGAATTGCGGCACACTTTAATTTGTGAAACTTTACATATGGTTGTGGTGGGTAATAGCAATATGCACATTATCACAGATCGTTTTAAAAGTTAGTCTGTGTTCAGCCACACATTGCCAATGCAATATTTGGGTAACAAACAGTATACCTGCTCATTTCCATATGGTAATATTGTAACATAATTATTCTAATTACATTATTTTCATTCAGGTTTTAAATGATGGACAGCTGATTAGTAAAAAGGATATTTATTCTCATCCCCTACTAAGTGCAACTCTGTTTGGAAGATGGTATGAGAAAGACCCACCTGAAAAGTTAAGGAAAGTGAAAACTGATACACATTCAAGAACTATGCTGCTTGATGAGTAGAATTTGCTGCATTTTTGTTATGTTCACCTTTAAAGTCATTTTAAAGTATTTGAACCAGAACCTTTGTACAATAAAGAATGTATGCTTCAATATATCATTACTGGTAATTTTGTGAATGCGCATGTAGCGTAACCCCGTAGGGGCCTCTGGAAATGTGCCCAGGTTTTTTTTTTTTTTTCCAGTGATTGCCCTGCAGCCAGGCACACGTTCGCAGTCACTCCTTGGCACAATGATCAGTCTAGGGGTGTTCCTTTTGGTGTTTTTATTTTTGGGTAACATGGATAGGGTTGGGGAATTTAGTGGAATACTCAAAGTGAAGACTGTAAACTTCCTTCCTGTAGAACTGTAAACAAAGTCCTTGTAAAAGCGGTCAGTGGACTTTGAAGTAGTGGTAGCTAAAGGCAGAAAAGCCTCCTTATTTGAGCAATCAGTCCCTTCACAAAGAATTAGAAAGACTGAGCTCCTCAGTACACCAGCCGATGTCCCCTTTACACACACACACACACACACACACACACACACAACTGACTCTCTAGCACCAGAGAGGTGGCAGCAGCCCACAGTCTCTATGATCTCTCACAGCAGTTTGTACTCACAAAATGTCCTTGGAAAGTTGGTTGCCTCCTTTGAACATCCATGCAACACCCTTTTTCCTGTGATACCAGACTAGATCTTCAGATGACAAACCCTCAGTCAGCTTTCAGTAGCTTCCAGCAAAGCATGCCCTTAGGTTGCACACCTTAGGCCTCATGAACAGCAAGCATTTGGCAGGGTTTCTTAACGGGGCAATCAACCCCCTTAGGCTATGTTCCTCTCCTACAGGAAAAGACCTTGAAGCTCTATGTCTTATGCCCTGTACACACGGTCTGACTTTTCGACGGAATATGTGCGATCGGAGCTTGTTGTCGGAAATTCTGACCGTGTGTGGGCTCCATCAGACTTTTTCCATCGGAATTTCCGACACACAAAGTTTGAGAGCAGGCTATAAAATTTTCCGACAACAAAATCAGTTTTCGTAAATTTCGACTGTGTGTGGACAATTCTTTTCCAATGTTTTTATTGAAATCAAATTTTTACAGATAACAAGGTTCACATTGATACAGGTTTTGTGTCAACAGTAATATTACAATAGTGAATCTCAAATTAGCGTGAATGGCTCATTATATAACTGTGCTAAGGCACCTAAGACGCCTAACACACATAGAAGATATTACAGTAAAATTCCCTGAAGAGGGACTGTCATGTGATGTAGTTCAATTTCCCAACTTGGGGTTATAACAGAAAACTTAGGTATTAAGTATACTCTGGGATTAATATACTGTAGAGCCCGATGTCATGTGTATGGTAACCCCACTGTGGGGACAAAGTAATAGTTTGTATGTAGAAAGAAAAGAAAAGGAAAGGGGGAAAGAAAGAAGAGGAAGAAAAGAAAAGGAGAAGTAGAGTGTGCAAACGATCTCCACGCTCCAGGCCGCTGACCCCCCCCCCCCGCCCCTCACGGCGACTGGAGATACTTAATCCAAGGGTTCCAAACCCTTTCAAATCTATCTTGTTGGTCGCGAAGAATACTAGTTAATTTTTAATTTATCATGATCCAAGAAATTTTGTTTTTAACTAATGCCAAATTTATCAGGGGGATTTTCCATGCTCGCGCTATGGTTATCTTAGCTGCTAGGAGGATAAAAAAGATAAGGGATCTGAGATGCCTGGGTAGTTCGCTCGAGAGATCAGAAAATAATGTCGTCTTAACATTTTTAGGTATGTTCACTCCAGTCACCGAAAAAAATTCTTATCCAAAATCTCTTGACCTTTGGACATGTCCACCAGGTGTGGAGCATTGTGCCCTCTTGGCCACACCTCCTGAAACAGAGAGGCGATGCATCTGGGTAGATTTTGGCCATCCGTGTCGGAACTAGATACCATTGTGACAATACCTTATAGTTCGCCTCTACTAGGGAAGTGTTCAGAATTCCCTTGTGCACCATGGTTGACCACTTGGACCAAACGTCCTCATCAATCGTCTCCCCCAGGTCCGCCTCCCAAGCTAATTGGTAGGAAAGTTTAGAGCCCTGGTCTGTTAGTAGAACATATAACTCTGAAATACTACCTCGCGTTCCAGGCCCTCTTAGGCATTTATTTTCATAGGACGTTCTAGTGGTGATGTCCCCCTGGTCTCTGCATAGTGAACGTAAATAATAAGTGATTTGGGAGAGTCGAAAGGACTCGGCCAGGGGCATATCTAGAGTGTCTCGAAAATAGGAGGGTTTTCTGATGCCCTTATGATCTATAAAATGTGCTATCTTGTACAAGCCTTTATTGATCCACCAAGCAAACTGTTGTGGATGTTGTCCTGGGGGAAAGTGCGGGTTCCCAAAAATGGGGGCAACTGGAGTATGTGGTGACCTAAGAGAGTATATTTTGCACATCCTATCCCAAAGGCTCAGTGAGTGAGATAGAGAGGGGCTCAGAATTGCTCTGCGTTCCTTAGAAGGCAGCCACATTAGAAGGTCCATAGGGAGAGGAGAGCTCGCTTGTGCCTCTAGGTTGACCCAATCAGGGCGATAGGATGTAGAATAAATTTGGTAAAGTTGTGCCAACTGGGCCGCTCTATAGTAACGCAAAAAATGTGGTACCCCTAATCCACCCTGTCCCTTTGAGACATACAAGGAAGATCGAGCCACCCTGCAATCTCCCCGGCTCCAGATGAATTTGAAAGTTAATGATTGGAGTTTTTTAAAAAATGTTGTAGGAACTGAAATCGGAAGGGACCTAAAATAATAAAGAATTCTAGGAAGGGTCATCATTTTGACGGTACTTATCCTGCCCAACCAAGAAAGACTATGGTTTTGCCAATTCTTTAAGTCCTCCATCGTGGAAGAGAGAAGAGGGGCGTAATTAGCCTTGTATAGGGTAGATATGTCTGGGGTGAGTTTTACACCTAGGTAGGGAAGGGCCTGTTTACACCACCTAAATGGAAAAGAAGCGCGTACAGAGGTCAGGGTTGAGGTAGGTAGATTAATATCCATTGCCTCTGATTTAGACTGATTGACCTTCAGGCCTAATACTATTCCAAAGTCAGTAAGTAGTGAAGCCAAGTTAGGCAGGGTCGTAATAGGGTCTGTGATGAATAATAAAAGATCATCTGCAAATAATGCACATTTATGATCTCTGCCTCCACTGTATACACCATGTATATTAGGATTAGACCTGATGGCAATCGCCACTGTTTCTATAGCAACTATGAATAAGAGTGGTGAAAGGGGACAGCCTTGCCTGGTTCCTGTTCTAATTTGTAGCAGATCTGATTTGTGGCCAAAAGCTACAATGTTAGCTGAGGGGGTAGAGTACAGTACAGATAATAGAGAGAGGAATTTAGATCCAAAATTCCATTTGCTCAAAATATGAAACAAAAAAGGCCAAGAAAGGGAATCAAAGGCCTTATGAAGGTCTAAGGACAACAACATTCCCCGTCTGGTTCCTAAGCCATCCCAATCCGAGTGGAGCAAAGATATAATGTCTACGGCCCTGCGGATTTGATCTGCCGCCTGTCGTCCCGGGACAAAGCCCACCTGATCTATATGGACATATTTTGCTAGGAAGGTATTAAGTCTATTAGCGTAAATTTTGGTTAATAATTTCAAATCCACATTAATAAGCGATATAGGGCGATAATTTGTCACCTCACTGTGGTCTTTGTCAGACTTTGGTAGTAGGCAGATATTGGCTCTATTTAGGTCTCCCCCCAAGTGAGCCCCATCACGCAGGGCCATGAAAAATTCCAATAAGTGGGGTGCTAATATTTGGGCAAATTTCTTATAGTAAGAGGCGGAGAACCCGTCTGGACCTGGAGTTTTTGAGGAATGAGCTTGTTTTATTGCCGACATTACCTCTTCTAAAGTGATGGCCTCATCCATTATTTCCTTGTGTGAGTCAGAGAGGGATGGGAGAGGCAGGTCTTTAATGAAATCATCTATAGCACCAGGTTGTAGATTCTCCGGCTCTTTATATAAGGAGGTAAAATAAGAATGGAAAAGATTTAGTATCTTTTGCGGATTTTGTGTAAGGGACCCGTCAGGCTGTCTAATCTTTGGGACTGTCCTGCGACGAGGCCTGGGAGTCAGTCTGCGTGCTTACAGTGTTCCCGGCTTATCTGTTTGGGTATAAAATTTTGCCTGTGTCCATTGAAGGTTTTTTTCTGCCCTGGTTGTTAGACAAAGGTTTAGTTCCAATCTAGCCGAGTCAATCTGAGTCCTTAGATCCAGATCAGGATTATCTTTGTGTCGGGTTACCAGGTTGGACAGCTCGCGATCCTTTTGGCTAATTATTGAATCAGAGGTTTTCTTCAGCCTTGAGGCAGTCTGAATGAAATATCCCCTGATAGTTGCTTTATGTGCCGCCCAAGTATTCACTACAGAAGTGTCCAAAGGGTCATTCTGAGCAAAATACTCTGTGATCTTTTGTTCGATATCAAAGCAGATTGAAGGATTACTAAGTAAAGAGTCATTCAATCTCCAAGGGGCCGGGCCTGAATAACATTGTAAGGAGTCACACGCTGTCCAAACTGCTGAGTGATCAGACCATGTCACGTCTATTATTTTACTAGTGTGGAATACAGAGACTGCCGGTGAAACCGTGAAAAAATGGTCTATTCTAGAATAGGTGTTATGGACATGTGAGTAAAAGGTGTAGTCTTTCTTGGATGGATTAAGTTCCCGCCATAGATCAATTAGATTATGATAGTGGAACATTTTGGCCAGCTTAAAGCCGATTTTGGGGAAATGGCTCCGGGGAGTTGAGAGCCGCCTCGTCTTATCAAGTATGGAGTCTAGGGCCACATTGGAGTCACCCCCAAACAGGACTGTGCCCTGTAGTTCCGAGGTCGTTTTGTGCAAAAGTTTCCGAAAGAAGGGCAATTGCCCTGAGTTCGGAGCATAATATGAGATTAAAGAAACTAAATTGCCCTCCAGATGACCCACCACCATGAGGTAATGGCCCTCTGGATCAGCCACAAGCTTCTCCAATGAGAAGGTCACTCGCTTAGAGAAACAAATGGCCACCCCTCCAGTTTTCCCGGGTCCGTTCGCTAAGTAGAATTGGGGGTAATAATGGTGTAAGAAAGTAGGGTTATAGGTTGGAGAGAAGTGCGTTTCTTGAAGAAATAGCACATTGGCCCTAAGTGATTTATAATGTTGGAAGGCCATTCTGCGCTTAACTGGCGAATTCAGGCCCTGTACATTATGAGAAATAAATCCAAAGTGGTGATTCTTATTAGTGGTTTCCATGATACACAAGGGAAAAAGGTTATCACTTACCAGTTCCCAGAAAGTCATGAGGCATCTTTCCTCGAGAGATGGAGCCAACGGGGCGGCCAGAGCCCGGAGCCGTGGGATCGCAGCGAAATGGAAAAAAAATACAGGAAAATTAGTGGAAAAATTAGTGGAGAGAAGAAATGAGGGTGAGTGACCCAAGGGAGAGTCACTCAGGATGAGTAGAGAGCTAGTATACAATTGTACCAGTCGTAATTGTAGAAGCATAGTAAATGAATGGGGAAATCTCCCCTATTCCTTTTGGAAGTAGTACCGGGTTGATGGACCCTGTACCCAGTTTGGTTTCGGCCCCGCCACACAGTGGGAGGACTGGAAGCAAACAAGGCAAATGACTGCCACAACTGGCCTCCGCCAAACCCTGCAATATACTTATAAATATTCATAGCACATTCTAATAGCACATTAAGGGAGTCCCAAGATTCAAATTAGTGAATTAGTAGATGAAGTGCAGTGGAGAGTCAACTTGTCATTATTATTGGTAGAGGAATGGCTCAGTATTGGGATATACCCATAAAGTTGACCTCCAACTTAAACAAGGGAGTTTTATAACTGTGAACTAAAAAAATGTTATATAAAAGATTCTTAAACGGATTCAACTTTGATCCCGCCCATGGATCAACATAGAGAGTAAAATGGTGACAATTGTCACAAAGGCAGGTTTATGAAGCAGAAAGGTATCCATCATTCTCAGGGGGGTTTAGCTTTCAGCTTAGCCTTGCTTCTAGTTGAGCGCCAGATTGGTGAGAGGGGGCACTTGGGTGACCTGTCCGGGGGAGTACGAGGTTGTGATGGACGCGGGGAATCCTTGTGTTCCACGGAGATCAAGCCCAGCTTCTTCAACACCGCTTCGCCCTCCTGAAAAGTGGAAAATGAGTGTTTCTTGCGCTGGTAGGTGAATGCCAGGTGGAAAGGAAAGGCCCAGTGGTATTTAATGCCATTTGTTATAAGAGGCTGTAGTAGCGGTTTGAGTGCCCTGCGTTTTTGGACAGTAGTGGGAGAGATATCTGCAAAGATTTGGATAGGGTGTTCACGGAGGTGAAGATCCGTTATTTCTCTGGCCTTGAACATCACCTGTTCCTTAACTGAATAATAATGCGGCTTCACAATGATGTCACGTGGCAAACCATCAGCGCGGGGCTCAGCCAAAGCCCTGTGAGCCCTATCCAGCTCTAATTTATGGGAAGGGAGATCTGGTAATAAGTGAGAGAACAGTTCTTTGCTCACCGCCATTGAGTCCGCGAAGGACTAAGGGATCCCGCGTACTCTAAAATTGTAACGGCGTGAGCGATTTTCCAAATCGTCAATTTTATTGAGGGCTTCTTCCAAACGTTGTTGTACAACTTCAATGCAGTCGGTATTTTGGTTAGTTCTGGCGATGGTCTCATCTAGCTTGGACTCTATGGTCCCTATGCGAGTTCCCAGCTCCTGGAATTCACCCTTCAGATCAGCTGTAATGCGTTTAGTCGCTTTCTCTAGCCCCTGGTCTAGCAATGCAGAAAAGCGTGCTATTATGGTTGGGTCCCCTGGATAGTCCAGTGGTGAGGCATTAGAGAGATGGGGTGTGGGGGGAGGACTGTCTTCCATATTTCCCTGGCTGAGCATTGCCTCACAAAAGGCTTTGTCTATTTCAGAGCTCTGGGAAGAAAATAAATCTCCTGCAGGTGATGGTACAGTGTGGTGAGTGGAGTAATCAGCCTGCTCAGCTGTCCCAGCTGTTAACAGGGCTTCTCCAGGCTGGATGTGTGGGGGATCCTGTGTGAGCCGTTGTGCACGCTGTGTCGGCGGCGGCGCCGGCGCCATCTTGGCCGTCTGGGCGCCCTCCAGGGATTTCCTCCTGTTGCAGCTTTAAAACTGGATACCGTTTTTTTGAAGGCTTATACCGGCTCCCGATCGTGTCGGGAGTCGGACCGGGTCTGTGGCGAGTGCGGGCGGGACCGCTGTGAGCAGGGATCGGCAGAGTTATGCCAGCGTGGAGCGGAGCTGCAGATTCAAGCGTCCGCCATCTCCAGCCGTGCGTATGTGCCCTCGTGTGTGGACAATTCTGATGCACAAAGTGCCAAGCATGCTCAGAATAAATTAATAGAAAAAAGCTATTGGCTACTGCCCTGTTTATAGTCCCGACGTACGTGTTTTACGTCACCGCATTCAAAACGATCGGCTTTTCCGGCAACTTTGTGCGACCATGTGTATGCAAGACAAGTTTGAGCCAACATCCGTCGGAAAAAAAAAATCCATGGCTTTTGTTGTCGGAATGTCCGATCAATGTCCAGTCATGTGTACAGGGCATCAGAGTATTTATACAGACTCCCAGCAGCCTTCAGGGCCACTCTCCCAGGGATTGGCCAGGGCTTAATAAATATTCATTCTGCCCATTTGCCTTGCTCCACACCTATGTTTTAGAGAGATCCACAGTTCTTCAGAAAGTAGAGAGAACAATCAAAGCTGTGACATATGAAACACTGAACAGACCAGAATAATCGTTACAGTGAGCAACACTAAATTTACCTAACAACAAAACAGCAGCTCTACTGGATCCAGTGAGCCAGAACTAAATTTACCTAATTCTAGAACCTCTATAGGAGGGTGCTACATGCACAATAAAAAAATGTTATCCTGCAGTTTCTTGTTGCCTTCCAAAAACTATAAAAAATTCCTGCACAAATATAAGGCCAAAAAGTCTTTTGATTAAGGGGCCCACTAGAGGGCATTAGTGAACATTTTATAACTGCATGTGAATATTATTACACGCAAAAAAGTGTTGGGTAATCATAAGGCACTGATTTTAGGTTATTTGTGTAAAGGGATAAATCCTTATGTTTTGCATGCATTGGCTGACTCATCCACGGATACACATAAGTACATTAGTCAGCTTTTCCATGCATTTAAAGGGAGTTTTACCCCAAAATGTCTTTGTTCATATTTTAATGTTTTACATGCTTATGTGTGTTTCTTATTTACATCCATGCTGTCTCAAGATGGGAGGCAGACTATTTATATTAGGTCCAGTGTACACTGGCTTTTTTTTCTTTCCATACAAGACCATAGGAATAAAAAAGCAACTGGACGCAGCTTAGAATGAGGTCAGCTGAAGGTCAGATGCATCTGTATATGAAATCAAATAGAACTCAAGTATCTCAAAAAATTCCCTTTTTTTTCTGCAACTCTAATGCGAGTTCAGCCATACAACTGTATGGCTGAACTCACATCGCACAGACATCGCATGTGATCGACACTTGCGGTGCGGGTGCAAATCACATGCGATGTCTGAGATCGCATATGTGTGAATCTAGGCTTAAACTTAAAAACAATAATAATTCAACAGAACTTTGTCAATTTGAGAACCTCCAACTTAAAAAAATAAATAAAAAAATCCCACAGTCATTGATGGTCAGCGGTGTGATTAATTTACACTCTCAGCCTTACCCTGCACAGAGATTTTCCAGATTGTGGGGCAACAATCTAAGGCCCAGTAGACTGTGCATCTATGTCATTGGGGTGCATTAGCTATACGATGTAGCACCCTATAGCTTAGGCAGGGAGATCCTCACAAATTTACTTGCCAGGAGTAGTTATCCTGGTTAATTGATAGAGATCCATTGATTTTTCCCTAAGTTTGGCCTTGTTGCACTTTTCTCTTCTACCACTAAGTGGCCGGATACTTGGTGGTACTAGATATGAAAAGGGCAGCCCAAGGTCAGGTTATGGGTATATGGGGTATGTTCCGCTCTCAAAACACTGACTATGTGTGGTTCTAAACGGACAGCTAAACACTTGTCAGAGACTCCAGTAAACGGAAGCCCAATGCTTGATTTGTCTACCGAAGTAATCCAACTTTATTTTAGTTTTACATTTTTTGTGAAACTGCAATACAATACAATAACAAGATATCAGTACACATAGAATAACTAATCTAGCATAAATGACAGATGACACAACAGAAAGGCACTTACAGGTGATGATGTCTCAAGCCCCTTGGGAGAGAAGCAGACATGCTGCATCAATGTAGAATGACAATCTAAAATGGCTGAAGAACTTCCTGAACCAAAGGTCACATCTTGTATGAGAAATTTACCTGGCTGAAGATAAAGCTGCTACAGACTTTGGCCACTAGATGGCAGTGGTAAACTACACATTCTATATAAGTAATTATAACGTAATTAGCTTGCAAAGGCAGCACACTCCCTGTCTGATATAATACATTATATCACTACTTATACATATCTACTGTACAGGGAAAAACACACTCATAAGAAAATACGTTCCCGTCTAGAACTGGTAACATAAACTAAAACATGAGTCCACAATATCAATGTCTCTTGGCTATGGTACTTCAAGCTGGAAGCCCACATTTAGAAATAGTTTTGTCCTTAAACCCATCTTCAGATTGGAGAAGCCGCACTAGGCCAAACTATCTCCAATGCCAATTGTAATCCACAGGATGAATTTTAACTCTTGGCGAAAGTCACATCTGAAAGCTGTCAGTGACAAGCTCTATATTATGTATTGTGTCAACAACATAACAGAAATACCTGTTCAAAGGAGAACAATGACATCCGAAACTGGTCTGGCGTACACTTTAACAGTCCCTTGTTTTGTCACTTTGACTTCAACCTTTCCGACATTACCATCTTTACTCGGCAACGTATTAGTGACAATTCCAATAGGCCAGTTGTTTCTGCTTTCTTGACCATCTTTCAATAACACAACATCTCCAACTTTAACATTGGGACTGGTATTATCCCATTTCCTGCGACTTTGTAAGGTAAACAAGTAATCTCTCCTCCATCTCTTCCAAAACGTATCAGCCAGACACTGGACTTGTTTCCATTGCTTTACATGAAGTTCTGTTGTACTAAAATCTCCACGAGGGGCCGACACAGAGTCTACCTTTTGCGTCAAGAGCATAGCAGGAGTGAGAACTGTTGGGTTATCTGGATCTGTAGATATTGGTACCAAAGGTCTTGCTTTAATGATGGCCATAACTTCTGCCATGAAAGTACTCAAAGTCTCATGAGTCAAACGAGTAGGTTTAGCTTGGAGTAACATTGCATCCAAAGGCCTAGCTACACCTATTAACCTTTCCCAAGCACCTCCCATGTGAGATGAGTGTGGAGTGTTAAAGATCCATGTGCATCCTTTGTCTTCAAGATAGTCTAGAAGTTATACATCATTTGAACATATATGCAGTTCCTTGCATGCTCCTACAAAATTAGTACCTCTGTCCGAGCGAATTAACTTAGCCGGACAACGAACAGAAAATAGTCTTCTTAGGGCGTTGATGAAACTGGATGCTGACATGGACTCAATCAATTCTATATGCACTGCTCTTGTAGAAAGACATGAAAAGAACAGCCCAACGTTTGTTGTCAGCGCTACCTCCTCTAGTTCGGCATGTTACAACTGCCCAGGGACCAAACACATCAACACCCACACTAGTGAATGGAGGCTCAGGATTGACTCTATCTTTTGGTAATTCTGCCATCTTTTGGCTTTCCAATCTCCCTCTGAGCTTACGACACATGACACATTTGTGAATGATTGCAGACACTAGACGTTTTCCACCAAGAATCCAGAAACCTGCAGGTCGGATTGTACCTTCTGTTATGTGGCGCCCTTGGTGAACTATTTGATCATGATAATGTCTTACAATCAAAGTAGCAATATGGTGATCATGAGGAATGATGACAGGCTGCTTCTCCTCATCTGACAGCGTGGCAAAGGATAAACGGCCACCTACTCTCAATGGTCCACCTTGATCTATAAAGGGACTGAGTTTTGTAAGACGGCTATGTTTTGGAAGCGTCTTTTGTAGTTCAATGCAGTCATATTCTTGCCTGAAATATGTATGGTGTACAGAAGAAATTATGACTGTCTTGGCTCGTGAAAGTTCTTCTAAACTGACTCTTTCATGGAAAACTCCCCAGCTTCCGGGTCGATCATTATTGGTTTTCTTCTGGAAGCTTTTCGCAACATGAATTAGTCTTGCTATAACCCTGTTTAATCTCCTCCAGTTGGAAAATCTTTCGAAGTAATGTAACTGCAGTCTAGTGTCAACAGCTTTAGTGCTGAAGCTTACTACTTCTGACCTAATTTCAGGATCAGCTTCGGGTTCCACTAAAGGGTAAACAATGGTGTTATCAGGATTATCTACAACTGTCTGATACAGAAAATTTGGGCCTGAGAACCATATAGAGTCCTGAAGGCAAGCTATCTGTGTAGGCCTGGTAGCATAATCTGCAGGATTTTGTTCTGACTTGTGTGGATGGTAAACGCCAAACATTGGCAGATACCAGTGTTCTTTACCTTCGTCCAGTGATGGTGCTACTTCAGCATGATTGTTGTCAAGCATCCTTTTGATGAATTCTGTAAAGTCTTTTTTCACTTCAGGTTTTCTTTGCAAAGTTTTACGTAGTGCGTTCAGGCGCTTCATGGCTTGCTCTCTGTTACTAGGTAAATAACACCTGGGTTTGCAAAAAGGTAAAGGAGCTACCCAATTATTGTTTTCATCTTGGAAAGTCTCTTTATCCATGATATTGAGAAAGGCTTGATCATCTATGGACATTGCTTGTTTGTCATCATCTTTTGTTTGCTGGAACACTGAGTTCCCTAAAGTGTCAGTCTTCATGCCACTACTAATGTCTCTATTGTAATTAGAAGGAGAGTCACAGTATGGTTTTAGGGTTTCTTTGAAGACAAAGCTGTTCTGACATGGACTAAGAAGGGATGAGCACCCATTCACTAGCACAGATGTCTTTGAAGTGTTGACGCTGTCAGGCCGATGTGTTGCTCCTAGACAAACTTCTCCTACTATAACCCACCCTAGGTCAAGTCTTTGAGCATTGGTGGCATTAAAGGGCCCATTAATTTGTTGGCGTACCTTATGCACCTGTAGAATGTCTCTTCCAAGAAGTAGAAGAATAGAGGCATCTTTCTGGATAGCTGGAATAAGGTGTGATATTGAATTGAGATGAGGATGATGAAGGGACACTTCTGGTGAAGGTATCTCTGCTTTATCGTCTGGTAACATATCACACTCTATCAAGGTGGGAAGTGAGAGATGGACTCTCTTGTCAAGAGACTCGATAGTAAAGTCGGTAGCTCTTCTTCCTGAAGTTTCCATCACTCCTGCACATGTCTTTAGGGTGTATGGAACTGCACTCAATGTAATGTTGAAAGCATCAAAAAAGTCTGACCTTGCCAGTGACCTGTTACTCTGTTCATCCAGAACCACATACATCTTAACTGCTTTTTGCTTTTCCCCTGTGGGGTACACTGTTGCTAGGCAGATCTTGGAACATAAACGTGGAGTTATACTTTCACCACAGATTTCCGTGCATTTGGACATTACTGGGGTAGATGAATTTTCTTTTTGCTCCCTGTCCCCACCTTTCGGGGCTTCTGTGACCTCTAATGGTCGGTGCAAGGTATCAGGGTGTAAAGCTGTGATGTGTATATTACTGCCACATTCTGAGCAATCCGCTTGTATTTTGCAGTCTTTGGCTACATGTTTAGTGGATCCACAACACTTGAAGCAGATGCCGTTTTGTCTAAGAAAGGCTATCCTTTCCTTGACAGGCTTACTTTTGAACCCTTTGCACTTGTTTAGGGGGTGGGGCTTTTTATGAAGTGGGCAAAGTCTGTCAGGGTCTTCAAAGGTGTTTACCTTGTAGCTGCTTATAGGGCGTACACACGGTCGGACTTTGTTCGGACATTCCGACAACAAAATCCTAGGATTTTTTCCGACGGATGTTGGCTCAAACTTGTTTTGTCTACACACGGTCGCACAAAGTTGTCGGAATTTCCGATCGCCAACCACGCGGTCACGTACACCACGTACGACGAGACTAGAAAAGGCCGGTTCAGAACCAAACGCGGCACCCTTTGGGCTCCTTTTGCTAATCTCGTGTTAGTAAAAGTTTGGTGAGAGACGATTCGCGCTTTTTCAGACTCGTGGCTTTCAGATCGTTTTCTGCCGTTCAGTTTGTGCTTGTGGGTTTGTATCTGCTCTTCAGTGCGTGCAGCAAGTTCCGCGTGACTTTAAGTAGTCATTGTATTCTCGTTTGTTCGTTACTGTTTTTCAGTTCGCACTTCACAGGCCTTGCTGTTCTTCAGTACGTTCTGTTACTTCGTTCTGAGCAGCCGACCGTTTTCTAGCCATGTTTCGTATGCGTACTCCTCGTAGAGTTCGCGCTGTGCGGGGGCTTGGTGTTGGGGTCCTGACCTTGACACAAGTCCAGTCCATGAACAGGGTGGGGAGGAGTTCATGGACCAAGAATTGGTTGCTTCAGCGTGACCAGTTCTCTCATATGCCTTTGCTCCGTGAGATCCGTGAGAATAATCCTGATGATTTCAGGAACTTTCTCAGGATGACGGACCCCATGTTTCACCGTCTGTTGGCTTCGCTGACCCCCTATATCAGCAGGCAGGATACCTGCATGAGTCAAGCCATCACTCCAGAGCAGAGGCTCGTCACTACCCTGGCGACAGGGAGAAGCCTGCAGGACTTGAAGTTCTCGACAGGCATCTCCCCCCAGGCTCTGGGGATCATTATCCCAGAGACCTGTTCTGCCATCATCCAGGTCCTGCAGAAGGAGTATATGAAGGTAAGATTTTTATCCTTTTATATCACATTTTATTGTATTGAATGTATTGAATGTTTGCTAATATATTGTATTTCTTTCCTCATTCCCTAATTACCATGATTGTAATATGCTGTGAATGTCCCCTTTGTCCTCATGCATGCTGGATTTTTATGTAATTATTATTTTAGGTCCTTCATAAATATTTGCCCTTCAATAACCTCCCCAGCATGGTCTCTCCTGGCCCATATTCACCTCATGTAGTCACTTAACAATGTATTTTTTCTGCTCCATAGTAGTGCTTTACCCCAAACACCCCCTAAAATCTTTGGAAATGTTATTTTTGATTTAAATTCAGGCAGAGTGCCATAGGCTTTTTTTTGTGGTGTCCCCAAATCATTTTTAGTAACCCTCCCTCCCCCAACTGCTAAGTCAGCTGATCCCAATTCTCTATGTATCCTCAATCATCTATCTGCTGACTTTGCCAAGCCCATACACACTATACCCATCTCTTTACTGGTCAGATTTATGGATGAATTCCCCAAAGCATGTAGTGCAAGGGTCTGCCTGTATACTTTCCAATGGTACTGTTTAAAGTTTTTGTATTCTATTATTATCTTGACAGGTAATAGCAGAATATCCAAATGTCCTCAAATGTGTACAATGTGTAGTTCTATCTTTGTATTATGACACTTCTTACCTGTCCAGTGGGCTGCCAATAGTGTAACTAAGGAGGGTCTGTTCAAAGTAATACCCATTATTTAGGCATTCATCTCTCAATGAAGTGAAGAGGGTTACCTGTCCAAGATTTCCACACACCCCCTATAATGTTAGAAATGGCCCATGAGAGGGGGGGAGGGGGAATATGATAGGTGTACCTTATACTTTGGTCTTGTTAAATTCCCCTTACTAAATGCTATCTGGAGGTTGCCCCATAATGTTTGTGTCTAATCTGCTTGCCATGTTTCTGTGAAAAAATAGTAATGTTTATTGTTTTTTCCTCAACAGTTTCCTTCCACGCCACAAGAATGGCAGACTGTGGCCTCCCACTTTGCCCAGCGGTGGGACTTTCCTAACTGTGGAGGGGCAATTGATGGGAAACACGTCCACATCGTCCCACCACCCAACTCGGGGTCGTACTATTATAATTACAAGGGGTTCAATAGTATAGTGATGTTGGCGGTGGTGACGGCTAATTACGACTTCTTGTATGTGGACGTGGGGAAGAATGGCCGGATGTCCGATGGTGGAGTCATCGCCCAGACGGAGTTCTACAGGCGTTTTCAGAATGGCAGCTTGGACTTGTCAGCTCCAGAGGACAATGTTGAAGGACTCCCATTTGTGTTCGTTGTTGATGAAGCGTTTGCGCTGGGGGACCACCTGATGCGGCCATTCCCAATGAGGACCCTCACCCCGGAACAGAGGGTTTTTAATTACCGGCTGGCCAGAGCCCGAAGAGTGGTGGAGAACACATTTGGAATCCTGGCCAGCCGGTTCCGCCTATTTATGACACCCATCCATATGGCGGAGTATAAACTGAACCATATTATACTTGCGTGCTGTGTTCTCCATAACTTTTTAAGGAAACATTCGGCCAACTATGCTGGCTCAGTTGGGCCTGAGGCCGGAATCATACATCAAACCACACTGACGGCGCTTGAAAGTGGCCGTCCTGGCTTGCCCTCCCTGAGTGCCCGTGATGTCCGGTTACGCTACCTGGAGTTCTTTGCGGGTAGGGGGCCTATCAATATGCCAGACAATTTGTGAAGCCTTTTTATAATAAAAAAAAAAATTCTTTGTGGACATTTACTGCTTGTGTTTGTTTAACTGACCCTGACAGAAATGTTTTGAGTGCAGAAAATGGCGTGATTGTGTAACCTTATACAAAGCACTGTTGGCTGTTATTTACTAAATGCAAGAAAACATTTCACTACAAGTGCACTTGCAACTGCACTGAAACTGCACTTGTAGTGCAAAGTGGATTTGCCCTTAGGAAATGACCCCCATTTTCTCCGAAAACAACAATTACATCACCCCAAAAGTGTTGTAGCATTGAGACAATAATCCACACATTCTTGATTAACAATCTTTTTAATACCTGCACAATCACATGTGCATTTACCAAAGGTTTTTCAAACAAACCAACATGTTTGTGGTATACCAATTTTTGTGGTGGCATTATCAAAACTCAAAATGTCCATTTTATATAAAACAGGCCTGTGTAAAACCAACAAGAAAAGACACAAATCTTGAACTTACAAACATCACATTTGGTCGAATTTGAAGGCAATATCAGACATGAGTATTTAGGAACTGTGTTTGATATTCAGATGGGGGGAAATCACCCCTGGAAAGCCAAATTTGGAAGATGCACACCAATTTACGAATGTCAACATGTGCGACCTGCCATCACGGGGGATCAAGGGACGTGTTTAGGGGGAGCAAGCCCTTCCTCTCAGCTACTTTATTATTGAGGAAGGGGTTGCACCCCCAAAACGCGTCCATTGATCTTCCGTGATGGCAGATAGCACATGTTGGCACACTGTGTGCATCCTCCAAATTTGGCTTTGGGAAAAATCACAAAAACATTTAGCACATTGTAGCACACAAAAGAAGAAAGTGATTTGGAGGGGTTTTAAACTCGCCCCAAAACATCAATGATGTTTTTATTTTTTGGAATAACATCATTGACGTTTTGCTTGATGATTTCCAATTGTAAATTACACCCCATGATCTCACCGATCAGGATCTGGGCACTTTCGGATGTGAACGGATCTGGATCCACAACCGCACGATCACCTAAAAAGAGAGGAACCCCAAAATAAATTAGGTCTAAAAAAAAAGCCGCCATCCATCTCTTATCGGAGCCTGTGGTCGCAGACACTCACCTGTTGTGGTGACTAGTTCCACCACGTCTTCTTCCTCCTGCTCAGCTTGTGTTGGGGGGATTTCCCCTTCTTCCAGAGGGGGGGGGGGGCTCTGGTCTCCTCGGATGAGGGGTGTCCTCCGAGTCTTTTATCCCCTATGTAAAACAAAATGGTATAATTAGCACACAGATAATTGAGGGCAGAACTATAAAGATGAAACATTGCTTGGAAGTGGGGTACAATTGTCAATTTTAGCAGAGTTCCAAGATGTAGCTTTTTTAGTGTCCTTTGTCAACCTGCAATACTTTACCTGTTTGGTACAAGCTTCACAGATGTAGCCCCCTCTATAGTATACACTGGAGCACCTGTGTGCCCCCCCCCTAATAAAAATGGTGTTCTTTTGTCCCACACTAGTGCTCCAGTGTCCAGATGTGAAAACAGCTGCTCAGTGTCCTCTCCTTACACAGAATCTAGTTTGCATTTCATTCTAGTAACAAAGCCATCTACACAACCCATTTCTTTGAAGACAAGTATAGGGCGTCAAAATGGTGGCCAAATGCATATGGGCTAAACAATGGTATTTTATAGTTGGAACGAAAAATGTTTGATCCGAACGAATAACGTGCCCATGAAGATGAAAGTGGCCATTTTAAACTGTACAACAGTTCCTAAAAGCACATGGAGCAGCACGAACGTAATAAACATAAAGAATAGGAACACAGCACAACTACTTACTTTTTTGCAGCACTCTCCGGATCGTTCTGTACTGCTCATGTTCTCGTAATTTGAGGTCCAACCACTGCTTCCTGAGCTGATCTTTCGATCGTCGTACCCTGAAATTCCGGTGCAGACCCCTGACCACTTTCGCCAGGATCTTGGCCTTTCTGACATTGGGGTTGGGGTAAGGCCCATACTTTCCATCATAGTCGGCCTTCTTCAGGATGTCGACCATCTCCAACATCTCCCCAAAGGACATATTTGAGTCCTTAAATCTCCTTCTGGATCGGGACGTGTCCGGATCCGGCCTTACCTCCTCCTCCTCGTTGCTACAATTAGCACGCACCTGCTGTCTATCCGCCATGTGCTCTTCCCCCACTGCGCCGAACGAAAAGGGGCGGGGAATAGACTAGAAAGAACGTCAGGGGCGGGCGGAGTTATACGCATGCGCAGTGTGTATAAAGCGTAACACACGTGCGTATTACGTACGATCTGTGAGCGGAGGAAGGAGCATCGGAGACGCCGATCGTGATAACGAAGGTAAGATCTAAACTTGCACCTATACTGCTTCGAAATGGAAGCCTATATTGTAACAAGATTAGGGGAGTTTGGCCTGACCTTAGGGTTTGTCTTGTGTTGTGTCTTGCAGAGAAAATGGATGGGTTCAACGACCACAATTTCATGCCCCTGTTCATTGACAAATACAGGGAGCTGCCCTGTCTGTGGCAGGTCAGACATCCCCACTATAATCACAAACAGAAGAGGCAGGCAGCGCTGGAGAAACTGCTGGAGTTGGTGAAGCCGGTGATCCCCGCAGCAACCATCCCTTATTTAAAAGCCAAAATTGGTGGCCTGAGGAGCACATATCTGAGGGAGCGCAAGAAGGTCACAGATTCCCAGAGGTCCGGAGCTGCAGCAGATGACGTTTATGTCCCCAGGCTCTGGTACTATGAGAGACTGCGATTTCTGTCAGACCACACTAAAGTCAGGGAATCACTCTCTACTCTTCCTTCCACGCTTCCTTCCATACCAGCTGAGGCTTCTGATGTCCAACCTGGGCCTTCCAGCCAGGAAGAAGTGGAGGAGCCCAGCTGGAGTCAGGTATAGCATTGTTCTACAGATTTCTGGTCAATAAATAAATGATGTTTACTAGATGTTTTTATTGATCACTAATTGCTGCTTGAAAAAAGTGTTTTACATATCAATAGACAGTAGTGGGCACCCAAAATTGGGACAAGAATGAAAAATGCTGGGCTCAGAAGGATAGTCTGTTATATTTGTTAACATTCAATTTGCAGCAGTCAGGAGGTGAAAATTGTGTGTGATTGATGACTAAAAAACTAAAACTATGTCCCTTTTTCATACACAGGAAGACCTCAGCCAGGAGGAGGCTGTGGAATGTGGCAGTCAGGAGGAGGCGGGGATTAGTGGCAGCCAGGAGGAGGCGGGGCTAAGTGTCAGCCAGGAGAAGCCTGGGACCAGTCACAGCCTGACTGAGTCTCAGGTCCCTCCCCTCCGCCTGCCATATAAACGAGCCAGGAAGGCCACTCCGAGTCCCGTGCAGGATTCAGCATTCAGGCTGATCCAGGAGGCTTCTGCGTCCCTCAGAGCCTTACCTACTCCTGAAGAGGCCTTTGCCTGCATGGCTGCCACCAAATTGCAGGGCATGCAGGAGGGTCAACACAGGCTCTGTGAGGACCTTCTGTACAAAGTCCTACGTAAGGGGGTGAGTGGTGAACTAACACCAATGACCGACGTGGTTGAGTTGGCCCCTCCTCCTCCTCCTCCTGCTGCCACAACTCCACCACCACAGCCACAGCGTGGAAGGAAGCGTGGAAAGAAGACCAGGGAGTGATTGCCCTGGGTTCAGTCTGGTCTGACAGAAGATGCAGTCTCTTGTATGACCACAGCCTGGGGACAAAGATGTCATCTGCTGCTTTCCGGATCTCTGGGACTTCTGCACCAGACTGCCCTCCCTTAGATAAGGACTCCTCAGGCCACCAATTTTGCGTAAAAAAAGTTGATGTCTGCCCTGGGGGTCCAAGGCTTCGCCCACTTCTGCAGTTTCTCCAGCGTTGCCTCCCTCTTTGTTTAGTTGTGAGCCCTTAATAAAAATTTTTTGGAAAATTATACTCTCCTGTGTGTGTTTTCATCCAAAAAGGACAGTTTGTTGGTGACGATTCTGGTACATTTCTAACATAAAATGTGAAATTATCAAGGGACAACAACACCAAACAATCTCCTACAGATTAAATAGAACAACATATCAATGGTGTTGTGGGAACTTGTCACAAAAAACACACACAAACATTTTCGGGAGTACAAATCAAAAGCGCCAAAAAAAAAAAAAAAATACAAACACAAAAAAAGAATCTACATTAAAGCCAAAAAATATATAAAAAATATAAAAAAATATGTTGTCAGATGTGAGAAATCAAAATATATTGAGGGAATCACGATAAATAGTAACGAAATAAGTTTGTGAGAAGTGTGTGTGAATATGAGCAGCAAAACTACTTAATTCTTGTCACATTATAAAGAAGAAGAGAGTGCGCTGTATTAAACCATTTTTAACATTGCAGCGTGACGAAAGTGCTGTATCCATTGCGAACGCTAAGTTTACCAGAACGAGCTGTTCCGTCTTGGAATTTCTTCTGAGCATGCGTGGCACTTTGTGCGTCGGAACAGGCCACACGCGGTCGGAATTGGCGCGATCGGATTTTGTTGTCGGAAAATTTGATCTCCTGCTCTCCAACTTTGTGTGTCGGAAAATGTCCGATGGAGCCCACACACGGTCGGAATTTCCGACAACATGCTCCAATCGGACATTTTCCATCGGAAAATCCGACCGTGTGTACGGGGCATTAGACAGTCTGGGTCC
Source organism: Lithobates septentrionalis (assembly GCA_037952835.1). NCBI lineage: Eukaryota > Metazoa > Chordata > Amphibia > Anura > Ranidae > Lithobates > Lithobates septentrionalis. Next base: position 16,858,939 of record JBBDGP010000084.1, on the reverse strand, counting down.
TCAGAGGGTACAGTTGTCTTATGGGCGATCACTGAAGTCCTATGGAAGGCTCTAGGTGGCTTTTCTGCTTTCGGCAGTTGACTGTTGGTGATGAAGGTAAAGCTGGGATCACACCTGATCTTAGCTTGCTGCTGCACAAACCTAGAAAACACAAAGAATGGGGGAAAAGGGACATCATGATCTTCTTTGTATTTGGCTCCAACACTCAACCATTTTTCTTGTAGGTTGTGAGGTAGTTTCTCCACTATAGGCTTAGTACCACTAGCAGTATCTAAATGTGCAAGTCCTCTTAAATAGCCTTCTTCTTTGGCACACTGGACTTCCCAAAGTATATCACCCAGCTCTTGCAGTTTGAAATTGTCTCTGCTGTTTAGCTTAGGGAAAGACTCCAGTCTTTTCATTAGAGCACCTTCAATTGCTTCTGGTGATCCATATCTTTCCTCTAGCCTTTGCCAGGCCATATCAAATCCTGCTGAAGGGTTAAATATGTGTATCCTGCGCATCCTTCTTGCATGGTCTGCTGACTAAGTCCCAAGCCATTTTATCATCAGGTCTAGCATCTCAGCTGCTGGTAATTCTAAGTCTTTGACTGCATTCAGAAAAGAAGACTTCCATGCCCAGTAATTCTCGGGGGAGTCATCGAACTTGAGAAAGCCTGAATTAACCATCTCTTTACGGATAAGATATTTAGTGACATCTTGTGCACTGGTGTTTGGGTTGCTGCAGTAAGGATTCACTTGGCCCGTTCCTATATGTCTCTAATGGTTCATCTTTAAATGTTCTGGCATTGCTGGCTTCATGGGTTTGTTTTCGTACACTCAGGGGTTCTGCTGGTTCTGGTTTAAATTCAGCTGACTCTGGATTGGGAAACTGTTTCGTTGCATTGCTGTTTAAAAGTTCTTGGACATACTCCTTTGTACATTCTGCTGAGGAACAGGGTTTCTCAGGCACATCTGGGCCTTTGTGGATAGACCCACTTCCAGACTGCTCAATAACAGCATAAGCTGCGGCCTCTGCTGCTGCAGCGGTGGCTGCGCACTGACCCTGAAGTATATGCAACTTTGCTTCCTGTTCTGATTTTTCTTTTATAATGGCAGCCTCTTTCTCTGCAAATTCTAGCTTGACCCGAGCTGCTTCTGCTTTGGCGCGAGCTCTGACTAAAAGGGCACTTGCTGATGAAATCTGACTAGACCTTGTTGATTTAGACGAGTGTGAGCGTGTATCGTCTTGCTGGAGACTTGGCATGCTCTCCCTGCCTTGATGTGTCCCGGGTAGCTGATCTTCAGTCTTATACTGTCTTCCTGATCTTAGACGTATTCTGTCTGTGCAGAGACTAATATCTCCAGGCTTGTTGCGCTACACCTTTTCACTGTTTCGCTCTGTTTCGCTCACTTGTCAGAGACTCCAGTAAACGGAAGCCCAATGCTTGTATTGTCTACCGAAGTGATCCAACTTTATTTTAGTTTTACGTTTTTTGTGAAACTGCAATACAATACAATAACAAGATATCAGTACACATAGAATAACTAATCTAGCATAAATGACAGATGACACAACAGAAAGGCACTTACAGGTGATGATGTCTCAAGCCCCTTGGGAGAGAAACAGACATGCTGCATCCATGTAGAATGACAATCTAAAATGGCTGAAGAACTTCCTGAACCAAAGGTCACATCTTGTATGAGAAATTTACCTGACTGAAGATAAAGCTGCTACAGACTTTGGCCACTAGATGGCAGTGGTAAACTACACATTCTATATAAGTAATTATAACGTAATTAGCTTGCAAAGGCAGCACAGGGTATCTCAACCAATGGGCAAGGGTTTTCTTGAATCCCTTGGCCTGCTGGGAGCACCTATATATTTGTGTGGAGTCAGGTGATCTAGGTTCTGTGCCACCTGGATGGCTGTCTGGGTGGACATGGGTAATACACCCCGGGCTGCTAGGCTGGAGATTGGGCCTATCCTTGGGGCATCTGGCTGCCACGCTGTGTGAAGGCCTATCCAGAAGTAAGAGGGCAGCGCAGGGTTGGGATTGCGGCTTGCAGTCCAACCAAAAGTGACGGTTCTGCCGGCTGGAGAACCTGTCGTGGTTGGAGGTAGAAGGGGAGCTGCTGCCATTAAGGGACCAACCACCTTTACCAGGGACCACAGTGAGTAACTGAAGCAAGTACCGGAGCAGTATTCTCACCGAACGGGCACGGTGGAGAATTGGGACACTTCAGGCGGTGATCAAGTTAGGGACCCAACCAGCGGAGGTTACGCTTGCAGAGCAACTTTGTGTGTCAAGCCAGGGACCGAGCCGGTCAGCAGGGGTGAAGCTGGAGAACTATCTGGAGTTCCAAGCTAGGGACCCAGTAAGGAAGCGTGGGTGACGCTTGAGGGAGATACCACCGCAAAGATTGGAGGAGCTCAAAAGATTCAGAGTCAGTGAATTAGTGGGTCTAGTGAGAGACCAAGCGCTCAGTGATGAACTACAAGAAGCAGTTGTAGTTAAGCTGAAGGAACTGTTACGTTTGAGTTAGGAACTGTTGAAGACTGTTGCCATAGGAGACAGCATTCCTGCACGTGCAGATGTGAAGCCTTGCTGGCACCTTTCCCTGCACGGCTGTCCTCCTATTGAAGTCTCGGAGTCTACCTATTGAATTTACAACTACTTAAGGGTGTCCTGGCACTAACCCTCTTTCCCCCCAAAATACAAAAAGGACTGTTAAGAGAAATAAACCTCTTTTACATCCAAGAAGTGTCTGGCGCCCAATGACTTTCACCATCTTTGCACCCACTATGCCTCACAACCCACTACATATTGAAGGATGTCAGCTATCTTTGGCCTTAGAGGTCCTCATTAGACTGGAAGAGCCTAAAGACTTTGCTACACAATTATCTTTTTGTATACACAAGCAGTAGTCACCAAGACAGCTAACAAATTATTGCAGAGATTAAGCCCAACTATGATATACTCTAGATCCTATGCATATTTTGCTTAAGTAATTTATTAGCCTACTACTCCTTACAGTATGTTTGATGTCTAACTAAATGTTATTTTCTTCTACATTAGTGTAATTACCTTTTATGCGTGTATCCCTATTACAGTAATAATCCTAGGCCAGTTTTAGGTATGGTAAAAGCAGAAAGTAAAACTTTACAGCAGGTTATTGACATCTATTAGCAGGCTCTGGTTTTATGATGTCCTTCTAATGAGGTTTAAAGTAGGACATAACTAACTAATCATAAAAATGCTCCCTCCTAATGTTGACTAATCTCTGTAATGCCGTGTACACACGTGCGGACTTTCCGGCAGACTTGGTCCGGCGTACCGGATTTAGTCGGACAATTCGATCTTGTGTGGGCTCCAGCGGACTTTGTTTTCTCAAAAGTTGGACGGACTTAGATTTGAAACATGTTTCAAATCTATCCGACGGACTTTGCTTTCTAGCGGACAAACCGGTCGTGTGTGCTAGTCCGACGGACCAAAACTCACGCATGCTCTGAAATAAGTACAAGATGGAAGCGCTCGCTCTGGTAAAACTAGCCTTCGTATTGATGCTGGCACATTCCTCTTCTGTGATCTTTTAATACAGCACTTTTTTTTTCTTTATAATGCGAGAGGAATGAAGTTGTTTTGGTGCTTTATATTCACACAGAGTTCTCACAAACTACTTTCTTCATGATTTATCCTCATGCCATGACTAATATGAAGTTTTTTAAAAGCCAGATCTCCATAAATAAAGTATTAAATTAGATTTTGGACTCATCCTTTCTTTTTTTTAGATTTAAACACTATCTATTTTACAATGTGTGCTAAATTATACAAAATTTTCTGTTTTTTTTTTTTAGTTTTGGAGTTTCAAGTTACCACAATAACCTTAATATTTTGTGTTGTTTTAATAAACCTTAATGAGGTTGGTGTCCCTTGTTAATTAGACAAAGGGGGGTTTATTTTCCAAAGGCAAATTCATTTTTCACTACAAGTGCAAATTGTACTTGGAATTTCACAGAAAGAGCATTTAGAAGTGCATTCGCTGTGGATCCGAGGGGCACATGCCAGGAATCACAAAAAAAAAAACTTTTTCTTGCACATGATTGTATGATAAAATCAGCAGAGCTTCCCCTCATTTCAGCTCTTCCCCTCAGATTTACAGCGACTGCACTTCCAACAAGTGCACTTGCAGTGCAATTTCTAAAGTGCACTTTTCACTAGTACTTTGCACTTGATTTTCTAAATGATTTAGCCTTTTTGAAAAAACACACATAGTCTTTTTGACCTGTACCTGCCTACTCCCAAACCAAATGTCGTTTTGGAATCCAAACACATAGTCAATAATGTAAGGTAAATAAAAAATCCATTTATTTTTGGCAAAAAAAAATGAGGAAGGCAACACTGGAGACACTTTTGGAATCTGTGAAGCCTTTCGTCCCCCAGGGCACACATCAAGTTTTAGGACAAGAAAATTGGTATCTTGCGACTAGGGAGCACAGGGAGCACAGTCAGACCAGATAGAAGCCAGGCAATCACTTTCGACTCTTCCCTGGAGCCTTTCCTGCACGCTTCTCTGCAGCCTTCCCTCCACGCTTCTCTGCAGCCTTCCTCGGAGGCTGGGCCTCTGGTGGTGTACTTGGGGAAGGAGGAGGTGGAGGAGGAGGAGGAGTGGCTTCATCTGCTAGATGTGTTTTAGCAGTAAGCTCCCCTCTCAAGCCCTTCTGATAGGCCTCAAAAATCAAACCCTCACAGAGGAGGCGTTGCCCATTTTCCAGTTCCAGCAATCTGCTGACCATATATGTCCCATACGCCTCCTCTGCATTGGGTGGTGTGCTTATGATTTTGCTCGCTTCACGAATGAGGGCTAGGGATTCCTCCTCAGTTTGTGTCATTTTTCTTGGCCTTTTGGTGGTAATGCGGAGGAGAGGCACCTGACACTCCGTGTGGCTTCTACTGGGCCCAGCCACAACCTCCTCCTCTCTCCCACTGGGCAAGGCCTCCTCCTCACTCCCACTGGGCAAGGCCTCCTCCTCTCTCCCACTGGGCAAGGCCTCCTCCTGGCTGAGCTCATCCTGGGTCAAAAAAGGGACATAGTTGTAATTTTGGGTTACGCAATCACACACAATTTTCAGCTCATTACTTGCAAATATAATTCTAAACAAATAGTAAAGGCTATCTATTTGACCCCACCATTATTCCAGCTGCTCACCAATATCTGAAGTTAGTATATTTTTGGCCACTACTGTCTAGTGATATGTCTACATATTAATATTTGTGATGAAGTCATTTTTTATGAACCACTTAAAAATTTGAGACGTTTACATCATTAATATTTACACAATCACAAATTCAACAAAAAGGATACCTGGCTGAAGCTGGGCGCATCCACTTCATCAAAGATGAAAAGGCCCAGTTCTTCCTGGGACTCCTCAGCTGGGGTGGAGGTGGAGGGAAGGCTGGGGGGAAGGCTGGAGGGAAGGCTGTAGGGAAGGGTGGGGGAAAGGGTCGAAAGTGATTGCCTTGCTTCTGTCTGGTCATCTAGAAATCACAGTTTTTGGTAGTACCACAGCTTGGGTACATAAACCTGGTCGGCTGCTGCCCCGGATCTGAGCGACTCCTGGATCTTATTGTGTTCCCGCTTGTACATGTTGCGCAAGATACCAATTTTCTTGTCCGCAAACTTGAGGTCTGCCTGGGGGACTTGAGTCTTCACAAATTCCAAAAGTGTGCCCAGTGTTGCCTTCCTCACATCTCTATTGAAATATAATGGGTGTTTGACCTCCCACAGGTTTTTGTTTTCCTGATACAAATCAATGAATCTTGTTAAAAAATAAGCCTCCTTAAAGAGATTCATTTTTGCTGAAAGACAAGACACAAGCAAAAAACTGTAATGTCAGTCAGAACTCCCAGGATTATTTTTAGCAGAATCTAGGGGACACATATATATATATATATATATATATATATACACACACACACACACACACACACACACACACACACACACACACACACACACACACGCCTGCGTCGCCCGCCCCTGACGTTCTTTAGTACGATTTGTCCCCGCCCCTTCACTCTTTGTTGCGCAGTGGGTGTATATAGAGAAAGATGGCAGAGAGATTAACTGGAAGTAGCGCGGAGGAAAGCCCTGAGCCTCAACCATCCATATCCAGGAGGAGATATAAGGCCACCAACATGGCTTTTGAAGAGATGGTGGAGATGGTGTCCATATTGAGAAGGGAGAACTAAGATGGGAAAAAAGGACCGTACACACGCCCGAATATGCGGAAGGACAAAATAATGGCCTCAGTTGTCACCGCTCTAGAAGCAAAATTTGGCACTAAACGGTCGAAAGAACAATTGAGGAAGCGGTGGTCTGACATCAAAAGTAGGGAGCCGGAACAATATTGGCGAATAAAGAAGCTGCTTAAAAAAGTAAGTACTTGTGTGTTCCTATTGAGATACTTAACTTGCATGCTGATCCATATTTTTGTCGTTTATACAGCATCGTTCGTAAAGATCGTTCTTTGTAAAATACATATGATACTATGAAAATGACGTATTTTTTTCGCCAAAAACGATGGTACAGGGTTGGACATACATTTAGGTCTTGATAATTTGTCGTATTCCAAAAATGTGGTGATGTGGTGTAGATGTGTTTGAAAATATAATGCTTCTTCAAAAATGATTCATTGTAATGTAAGGACAGGACACAGCAGCTGGTTCCACATCTGGACTCACGAGCACTAGTGTACCATATGACCATAAAGAAATTTTTGAGGGGTAATACACATAGGAGATCATTGGGGTGTCTGCATCTGTGAAACTTGCATGAAAATGTGTATTGTTTTTAATTGTTGTTCAGAGGGAATTTTCATCCTGTCTTCTAAATTTTTGTGGCCAAAAAATGTCAATTGTCCCCAACTCATAATTCATAATAATTTTTTGAAAAAGAAATATCACTGTGTTTTAACTATACCTTTTGTTTAATTATCATAGGGGAGAAAAGACTCAGACGACAGTCCAAGGATCCCAGGACCTCCCCAAGTCACCAGCCTGAAGCTGACATTACCCCAAGCCCCAGCCCAAGACCACGCCCACCCGACGAGCTGGAGGAAGGAGAGGTGGAGGAAGTGTGCGACATTTCAACCCCACCAAGTGAGTGACTGACACCCCAGCTTAAGGAAATCTATTTATGCGTCCATATTTTAACCCCTTTTTTTTCCCAACACATTTTAGGTGAGGTTCTGGTTGTGGAAGGCCAAGCGGCAGAGCCATTTAGCACAGACAGTGCACAAAGACTTATTGGTCAGATAATGTTGTGGAATGGAAAAATTGATCGAATGCGTGACCAAATTGACAGCATGAGGAATCGGCTGGACACCATGCAACAGGAAATGAAGAACATGATTGATGTTTTGGGCAGAATATAATAATGTTTAGCCTAAAAACATCAATCATGTTCTTCATTTCATTGTCAAGTTTGTGTATAGTTACATTTTTGAAGTTTTTTCCTAAAAAATGTAAAACATTTGCAGATGCACACAGTGTGTCATCATGTGCTATCTTCCATCAGGGGATATCAATGTACCTGTTTTGTGTTTGCAACCCCTTCATCATCAAAATGTTTGTGAGAGGAACAAAGGGATTGCACACACAAAACACGTACATTGCTCCCCCATGATGGGAGATAGCACATGTTGACTTGAACCTTTTTTAATACCCAATTTTGAGCATCTGCAAATTGTCGGCTTTACAAGGGTGACATCAGCAGCACCATTATTAACATGTTGAACTTTGTAAGTTCTTTTGTTTTTTTGTATGTTTTTAAAAACACTGTTGTTAATTATAATTTTGTACAAAAGGTCTATTTTTGTGGAAATATGCCTAAAATAACCAAAAAAAAAAATTTACAAAAAAAATAAAAAAATAATAAAAAAACCTTTCCAAAAAATGTACCTTTCAATGTGCACACAGTAAAATGTTTTTACTACTACAATGTGTGTGGCTGATTATTTATCAATAAGATGTTTTGCAAATTTTTGTGTGGTTACAGTGGCAAAGGGCCTTATTAACTAAAGGGAAATAAACTTGCCACTACAAGTGCACTAGGAGACAGACAAAACTAAATGCAAACAAGAAAAAAACAAGATATTTTTGTAAATAAAAATGTGCTTTATTTTTTTAAGAAATTAGAGCTCTTGTTGAATAGCAATGGCCCCCCGACCATTAAAATAATTCACATATCGGTCACGCACTTGACTTGCGGTTTGGGGGGCCAAGCCAATATGGCCAATTTCCAGGCCTGTGAGTGTTTGGTCAACTACAAGTCCGGCCTCAGGCCCAACAGAGGTAATATATGTAGCTGAATGTCTTCTCAAAAAATTATGGAGAATGCAGCAAGCCAGTATGACATGATTTATTTTATAGTCCGCCAGATTTATGGACGAGAGGAACAAACGGAACCGGCTGGTCAGAATCCCAAAGGCATTCTCCACAACTCTTCTTGCTCTGGCCAGCCGATAATTAAATACCCTCCTCTCAGGGGTGAGTGTCCTTTGGGGGAACGGCCTCATCAAGTGCTCGCCAAGAGCAAATGCTTCATCAGCAATAAAAACTGAGGTAAGTCCATCAACATTCTGGTCATCAGGTGGCAATCCCAGGCCACCAGTCTGGAGACGCTGGCACAGCTCGGTCTGTGCAAAGACTCCTCCGTCAGACATCCGGCCGTTCTTCCCCACGTCCACGAACATAAATTCCAATTGTGCCGAGACCACCGCCATCAAAACTACACTATGGAAGCCCTTATAGTTGTAGAAATAAGACCCCGAATGGGGTGGTGGCACAATGCGGACATGCTTTTCATCGATCGCCCCGACACAGTTGGGAAAGTCCCAATGGTCAGCGAACTGGGAGGCCACAGTCTGCCATTCCTGTGTACTGGAAGGGAACTGTGGAGTGAAACAATAAAAAAAATAAGACAAGTACTTTTTAACATAACTTGGATATCAGATCACACAAAAACATTCTTGAATAACAGCAGTCGAACATTATTAATATGTGTTTTTTTGCTTTTAATTATAAAAAACATAAGGCCCACTTATAAGATTACTCACCCCCTCTGATGGCCCAATGATCAATTTGAATGTGGGGGGAGGGGTTCTAATTATGTTAAAAAACACACCTGACAGTTGCTAACATTTGAGGGGGTGGGGGAGGGGTTCTAATTATGTTAAAAAACACACCTGACAGTTGCAAACATTTGAGGGGGTGGGGGAGGGGTTCTAATTATGTTAAAAAACACACCTGACAGTTGCAAACATTTGAGGGGGTGGGGGAGGGGTTCTAATTATGTTAAAAAACACACCTGACAGTTGCAAACATTTAAGGGGGTGGGGGAGGGGTTCTAATTTGGGTAAAAAACACACCTGACAGTTGCAAACATTTGAGGGGGTGGGGGAGGGGTTCTAATTATGTTAAAAAACACACCTGACAGTTGCAAACATTTGAGGGGGTGGGGGAGGGGTTCGAATTATGTTAAAAAAACACACCTGACAGTTGCAAACATTTAAGGGGGTGGGGGAGGGGTTCTAATTTGGGTAAAAAAAACACACCTGACATTTGCTAACATTTGAGGGGGTGGGGGAGGGTCAAACAGTACAATGGAGCTGACAATATACATTGTTCAAGGAACTATAGGCTAGAGATATAAATGGACCCAGGATTGCATGGTGGGGAGGTTAGTGAAGGTAAATATGCATGTAGGACAAAAAATGATTAATGTAAAAAAACAGGCATGCATGAAGATAAAGCGAACATTCACAGCATATTCCAAGCATGGTAATTAGGTAACGAGGAAATTTAGACAATACATTAGCAAACATTTAATACATATCATGTAATGTTAAAGGATAAAACTTACCTTCATATAGTCCTTCTGCAGGACCTGAATGATGGCACAACAGGTCTCTGGGATTATGATCCCCAGAGCCTGGGGGGAGATGCCCGTCGAGAACTTCAAGTCCTGAAGACTTCTCCCAGTCGCCAAGTAACGTAAAGTGGCAACTAGTAAGTAGGGGGGTTATTCCCGCGCTATCAAAATATGGAACCGGCTGGGAGTGGAAAAGCCGCATGCACCGATAAGGTGAACACCTAACCTTTTGAGTAGATCTGTATATAAGTGAGTGGTGCTGCGCTAATCCTTAGGCAACTAGCCTCTGCTCCGCAGTGATGGCTTGCCAGGTATCCTGCCTGCTGATATAGGGGGTCAGCATAGCTAGCAGACGTTCAAAAACGGGGTCCGTCATCTTGAGATAATTTCTGAAATCCTCAGGATTATTCTCACGGATCTCACGGAGCAAAGGCATGTGCGAGAATTGGTCACGCTGGCACAACCAATTCTTCATCCATGAACTCCTCCTCACCCTGTTCATGGACTGGACTCAGGTCAAAGTATTAACCCCAACACCAAGTCCCCACGCAGCACGAACTCGAGAACGAGTACGTCCACACGACATGGCTTCAAAACGGTCGGCTGGTCAAACAAACAAACTTATAACAAACGCACTGAAGAACAGCAAGGCCTATGAAGAGCGACCTGAAAAACAGGAACAAGCAGACCAGAACGGCCTGCTAGGCAGGTTATGAATTGACCAAGACGCACTGAAAAGCAGATACAAACCTCACAAGCACAGACTGAACCGCAGAAAACGATCGAAATAAGCTGAAGTGTGAAAAGCGCGAATCGTCTCTAACCAAACTTCTAATAACATGAGGTAAACACGAGATTAGCAGAAGGAGCCCAAAGGGTGCCGTAGTCGGGCTTGAACTTCCTTTTTCTAGTCCCGTCGTACATGCTGTACGTCACCGCGTTCAAAACGATCAGACTTTTGTAGTGATCGTGTGTGTCCAAGTCCGTCCTCTTTTAAGTCCGGACAAAGTCCGGCGAAAAGTCCGCTGGGCAAAGTCTGCCGTAAAGTCCACTCGTGTGTACGCGGCATAAGAAAGATCTGTATACTTACCTATTTTAGGCCACTCTGGTCCTGTTGCGTGATCCAGCTCCCCTGTGTCCGCTAACAGTGGCTGCAGGAGAGAGGAGGGAGCGCTGACAACAGATAGGCCATAGTAAGTCTATGGGTGATGTTACCACTTTTATTGCCAGCTGTTGAGTGCTGTCTCCTTTCCCCTATAGTCTGCATTGGCTGTTTCTAACACAGGTTAGTCCAAATAGGTGAAAGCGAATGAAATCAAAACAAACACTTGCTCTAGTTTTGTGTCTCCTACCTTCTCCTATAATAAAAAAAAAATCTATATCCCAGTGTATAGTTTTAAGACTGCTGCTGTTCACAGGTCGCACATAGGCTTCCTTACTGTAGTAAACAATATAATTGCAGCGCTCTCTCTATGCCTTCACCTATTCTCATTATCTTTCAAATAAAGCATAAACTTATCACATAAATAATATAAATGATACTACTGCCATAGGAAAAAAATATATGAAGGGAGTTCTGATAATATGAAATTTCCAGTGTGCCACATCCCATAGAAACAGGTAAAAAAGAAAACCCCTAGGAGTGGGACTTTTAAGGCACTACCAAAAGAAATCTATGATATAAAAAAAATATAATTTATTGAAAAAATATGTCATAGACAAAAATATTGAACATGGTCATGAATACTAGAAGAGAATAATATACAACAACTGTAGATACAATGTCCTGTTGTTGACGCATTTCAGAGCTGTTTGTCGTCTCTTTTATCAGGGGTTTAACAGGATGTATATAATCTATAAAGTTCAAATACAAACAGTCAACAGTGAGTTTAAACATTTCTCTAGTCTTTTACAAATATGAGAGACATATATGTTCGACAACTCACATCTGGTTCAGTTGTTTATGCATGAAAAAATCCATGTTCACATTAAAAACACTGTCACATGAGGTCTCCATCGACCCTGTCCACTTTGTGTCTGCTTTAAGATAAGTATTTGCAAAAGAAGTGCCTCATTGTAAGAAAACAGTTGTTTCTGAAAATATGTATGATCATGAAAAAATGAGGGGACTCTGCCCAACCCAAACCAAAAGTTGAGAAAAGGGTCTGGGCTAGTCCCTATAGAGAAAAAAGCCCTCAGACACTGGGGCCTGAGAGAGGGGAGACCTGGGAAAAGAGCAGATGGATAAATGGATGTATAAAAGTACAAAAAAAGTAAAAAAAAACACTAAGTAAACAATAGAAAAAATACTGGTGATTAGGGATGGGCCGAACACCCCCCTGGTTCGGTTCGCATCCAGAACATGCGAACGGACCGAAAGTTTGCGCGAACATTCGGACACTATTAAAGGCTATGGGAGTCTAACGTGAGACATCAAAAGTGCGAATTTTAAAGGCTAATATGCAAGTTATTGTCCTAAAAACGGTTTGGGGACCTGGGTCCTGCCCCAGGGGACATGTATCAATGGAAAAGAAAGTTTTAAAAAGTGACGTTTTTTCGGGAGCAGTGATTTTAATGATGCTTAAAGTGAAAAAATAAAAGTGAAATGTTCCTTTAAATATCGTACCTGGGGGGTGTCTATAGTATGCCTGTAAAGTGGCGCGTGTTTCCCGTGTTTAGAACAGTCCCTGCACAAAATGACATTTCTAAAGGAATAAAAGTCATTTAAAACTGCTTGCGGCTGTAATGTAATGTCGGGTCCCGGCAATATGGATGAAAATTATTGAGAAAAACGGCATGGGTAACCCCGCAGCCCATTACCAGGCCCTTTGGGACTTGTATTGATATTAAGGGGAACCCTGCACCCAAATTAAAAAAAGAAAAGGCGCGGGGCCCCCAGGCCCTATATACTCTGAACAGCAGTATACAGGCAGTCCAAACAAGACAGGGACTCTAGGTTTGTTTTTATGTAGAATCTGTTTGTAATTTGGAACAGGTGCATTTTGTAAGTGTAGCTCAAGCCAAAAAAATCTATTTTAAAGCTTTTTGGAGAACGTAGGGAAGGGTTATCACCCCTGTAACATTTGTTTTGCTGTCTGTGCCCCGTTCAGAAGATTTCACATCACTTTCTGTCCCAATGACAATTGGATTTTGAAAATTTGGGGTTTTTAAGGAAAACAAGGATTGGTGATAAATCAGTGGAGGAGACACCTTTTTCCCATATTAACTCTTACAGGAGAGAATTTCCCTTCCTAGGGGTAGATTTCCTCTCACTTCCTGTTGTCTCCCTCCGTTTTTAAGTTGGATTTTTGAAAATAGGGGACCGCCTGTATATACTATACGGCCTGCCCTATACACTCTGTGGAAAATTAGGCCTTAGGTGTTGGTGTTACCAGAACACTGTAAGCTCTCACAGTTTTTTTTTTAAATCAAAGAAGGTTTTATTGAACGTTCACATGTAGTCCAGCAATAATCACTGTTCATGTTGCATTTACAGTTACATCATTATTACCAATTAGGTTCACGTTCATGTATACAGTAATTTTTCCATCTAATTTGTCAATCTGTTGCATTTCTCCAAACATCTACAATACAGCTTTCCCTGTTTTGGCTATCACCGCCCACATTGTTAATGTTATGCAGTCTGTTTCGCTCCCCCTCACCTGGATTAAAGAGATTGCAGGAGTCTAGACATCACCAACTCTCTTGGGCTCAATCCCGGTGTGTCTAGCCATTTTGACCAGATACGTTCAAACCTATTTGGGCATCCCCTGTGTTGGTATATTAGTTTTTCCCTGATAAGGGTTTGTCCCATGTGTTCCACCCAGGAGCCCCTGGTGGGTGGCAGTGTGGATTTCCACCCCATTAGGATAAGTTTCCTGGCCTGAAATAGAGCCCTGGAGAAAGCGACCCTATCCATCTCCTCCGGGATCTCCTCCTCCAGGACTCCCAGCAGGCAACACTTAGGATCAGTGGGAACCTTTGTCTGAAATACTTCATTGAGCGTGCCCAGCACCCCATTCCAGTACCGATGGAGCTTCGGGCAGCGCCATAGAAGGTGAATAAGGTCTCCATCATGCTGCTGACAGCGGGAGCATAAAGGGCTTGTCGCCCTGCCCATCTTGTGCAACTTCTTAGGGGTGTAATGTACCCTCAAAACTATGAACAGTTGGGAAACCTTTTGTGCTACATTAAGGGAGCAATTAGATATGGACTGAAGAGCCTCCTCCCACTGCTCATCTGTGATTTGGCCAAGATCCCTCTCCCAGGCAGGAGCCGCCTTGCATGGATAAGCCCGCAAATGTCTCACCAGCAGCATCTGGTAGCATTGGGATATGATTCCTTTGGTTTCCTTACTAGACTGTAGCACATGAAATATCGGAGTGGGTGACAATGTCCACTCAACGGCATTCCCTTGCGCAGCCACCGCGTGTCGCAACTGAAGGTACGAGTAAAGCATATTATTCGGTAGGTTGAAATTGGCTTGTAGTTCTGTGAAAGGGAGCAGTTTACCGTTCCCAAATATATGAGAAAGTAGTTTTACCCCGTGCTTGCACCATCTAGACTTTCGGTTTAGTTTTCCCAGTTCACTATAGGAACGGTTGTCCCATATTGGACTGAAATCCGTGAACCCTTGCACCCCCTGGATTTGTCTGACCTTATTCCATATTTTCTGTACCAGTGACAGGGTTGGGGCCTTTTTGTTGGATTTCGCAAACAGCTGGGCTTCAAGACCCATAGGGATGGTCTCTGCTCCAGAAGCAATCAGCATCAACCGCGCTGCTGAGCCCTGTGGTTCTGGAGCCATAGAGCCAACCAACTGCTGCAATTGGGACGCTATGTAGTACAACCAGGGGTTGGGAACCGCCAACCCCCCATTGTCCTTAGACTGCTGCAACTGTTCTAGCTTAATTCTGGGATGTTTGGTATTCCATAGTAATTTACGAAAAAGGGTATTTACTATTCTGAAGATTTTTAGGGGGATTACTACCGGTGTATTGTGCAGGAAGTATAATAATTGGGGCATTAGAATCATCTTAATTAAGTTGGCTTTACCTGCCAGGGACATTTTTAAGTTATTCCATGTGTTTATTTTATCTCGAAAACGTGAAAGCAGGGGGTATATGTTTAGGGAGCAGTAGTCTCCAATCCTGGGCGCTATTTGTACGCCCAGATATTTGAAACTAGTAACCAGAGGGATGGGGCAATGGTCAGGAAGCGCGACCCCATGGTCTCCGTCCAGCATCATCAGGGCTGACTTGGACCAGTTTATGGTTAGCCCGGAGTAGTGACCAAACAGTTTTATTATAGACATTGCCTCTGACAGTGAGTTGCTCGGGTCCCCCAGAAAGAGTAACATGTCATCTGCGTACAACATTTTTTTTTCATGCAGTGTTCCATAATGGAATCCTTGAATCCGGTCGCTGTCTCTTATAAGGGCTGCTAGGGGCTCTATCGCGATCGCAAAGAGCAGTGGGGACAGAGGACAGCCTTGCCTCGTCCCCCTGCCCAGAGCAAAGGCATGCGAGACCCTATCAGTCATTCGAATATTGGCCTGAGGGGACGCATACAGCAGCTTAACCCATGTTATAAACCGTTCCCCAAATCCAAATTTGTCTAATACTGCCCAGAGATATGTCCAGCTAACGCTGTCAAAAGCCTTGTTGGCGTCTAGGGATAGCAGTGCTCTCTGACCCACATTGTCTGCCTGCAGTTGCATATTAAGGAACAGTCTTCTCAAATTGGTGGCTGTGGACTTTTGGGGCATGAAGCCCGCCTGGTCTTGGTGTATAATGGAGGAGATGACCCCGTTGACCCGAAGCGCCAGGACCTTTGCAAGGATCTTTACATCGCTCTGGAGCAATGAAATAGGTCTATAGGAGCCGGGGTCAACCGGATCCTTCCCCTGTTTAAGAAGTAAAATCACATTTGCCCTTGCCATAGATTCAGGAAGTCTGCCTGTGTCCAGGCAAGCGTTAAATACTTTTAATAGTTCAGGAAGTATCTGTTCGCCATACTGAGTAAATACCTCCATAGGGAGGCCATCCCCACCCGGTGCCTTACACGTGGGAAAAGAGCAGGCCGCCACCTGAAGCTCTTCCAAGGTTATCGGGGCATCC
This sequence comes from Lithobates septentrionalis, assembly GCA_037952835.1. Lineage (NCBI taxonomy): Eukaryota > Metazoa > Chordata > Amphibia > Anura > Ranidae > Lithobates > Lithobates septentrionalis. The sequence continues at coordinate 16,842,906 of JBBDGP010000084.1, read as the reverse complement.
AATTGTTTCTGTACTGCTGCCGATAATGAAGGCAAATCAATCGTGGACATATATTCTGCTAGTTCTGCATCCGAGTAGGCATCCCTCGGCCTATATAGGTCTTCATAGAAGGATGCCAGCTCGGATATGACAAGTTCCGGGGAATTGACTACTTTCCCATTGGCAGCCCGAATGGCTCCAATGGCTGGTGATTGCTGTTGTGATCGTGCAATTTTTGCCAGTAGGCGGCCCGTCTTCTCCCCCTCCTCATAAAATGCTAGCTTCGTGAAGAACCTTTTACGTTCCGCAGTGGAGGATCTCAGCCGGTCCAGGGAGTCCTGGGCCGACATCCATGGCTCCCTAGTGGAGTCGGTAGGGTCAGTTATGTAGGCAATTTCTAGTTGCTTTACCAAGTCCCCAGCCTGTTCTAGCAGGACCGAGGAGTTGTGTTTAACCTGTTGTATTTCCTGGATAAAAATCCCTCTCAGATGTGCCTTAAAAGTCTCCCATTTCAAATGGGCATCATGTAGATATCTGTGTGTTTTAAAGAAAACCTCAATCTGAGTTGCTATTCCCTCCTGTGAGACAAAGAGTTTTAACCAGAAAGCATTTAGCTTCCACGGGGCTTTAGGTAGGTTGCTGGGGAGTCTAGTAGTTAACCACAAAGTTAGTGGGGAGTGATCCGACACTCCTCATGGAAAATATTCCACTTTGGATATGTTGCTTACCAGATTTGGGGTACCTATGCATAAGTCAATACGTGATAGTGACCCATGTGTCTTGGAAAAACAGGAAAATTGCTTGCATTCGGGGTTACGATTGCGCCAAATATCTATCCATCCTACTTCTGCAAGTAAACGACTGAGAGCAGTGCCCCGTCCACCCCCAGGGGGCTGTACAGGTGGATGCCTGTCTAGTTTAGGGTCTAAGTAACAATTGAAGTCACCCATTATTAATACCGGAATATTCGGTTTGTTAGCTAAATAAGAAATTAACAATTGCAATACCTCTCTGGAGAATGGAGGGGGCACATATACAAAAGCTAATATCAAGGTAATCGTATACAATTTACAGTGCAAGAACACAAATCTACCAGATATGTCTACTAAGGAGTCTAGCTCCTGGTACACTAGGGCTTTGTGTATCAGTACACTTACTCCGCGCGAAAAAGCGGAGTAAGTGGAGTGATAGGCCTTGCCGACCCATGCATATTGCAGGAAGCCAACCGTATCATCCCGCAGGTGGGTTTCCTGCAGGCCAATCACAGCCGGGTGGAATTTCTGCAGTCCGGTTGAGATCATGGACCTTTTCAATGGATCGTTCACTCCCCGAACATTCCAGGTCACTATGGGTGTATCAGACATTGCAGAAGTTCAGTCCAGTTCCTATCTGTGTAGCAAGGTCTCATATCGTCTTGCAGCAGTTCCGGGGATCTCCAGTCAGCAATGCCTGCATAAACTAGAGTGGCCAACCGGCCACCTGGATCACAGGGCCTGTCGGTGATGCAGTTCAGACATTGGAGAAGCAACAAAATGTCACAGAAAAACTGTATACTCAATTGCAGAGTAAAGTGAACCAGGTAGTAGGTCCAGGAAAAAAGAAAAAGAAAAAGGACTTGTGAAACAATCCCCGCTGGTTGTGCCACGCGGAGGGGTATCAGATTGTGCGAGGCTCGATAGGCCCCAACCGTGCCAACAGGGCACAACATCTCAAGCCATAACAACAGTGGCAACACGTGAAGTTCAGTTGCGGAGCATATCCGCCATCCACCCAAGTGGTTATTCGACACTTGCAGTGAGCTCATAACATTGAAATTTCCTCGCTGGTGCTAGGTGATAAGGAAAAGTCCTCTGTGCAAGGAGTAACAGTGACGGTGTAGTGTGGGCACCCTTTATCCCTGTGACGAATGGACCAAGTGTTTTCAAAAAAGTGATTTTGATCCCCAGCTGTAATTCGCAACTTGGCAGGGAATAACATTGCATATTTGAGCTGTAAGCGTTGCAGCCGTTTCTTGACATCCGCAAATTTAGATCTCCTGCGTTGCACTTCGGCTGAGAAGTCGGGGTAAAAGGAGATTTTGGTTCCGTTAAACTGCACAGCCCCTTTTTCTCTGGCTAGTCGTAGCACTACTTCACGGTCACGATAATTGAGGAGCCTGGCCAGCATCGCTCTAGGGGGATTTCCGGGTGGTAGAGGTCATGGCGGCACTCGATGTGCCCGTTCCACCGCATACAGGGGAGAGAAGGCCTCTTTACCAAATATTTCCTGCAGCCACTCTTCGACGAACACTGTGGGGTCTCTGCCCTCCACCTTCTCCGGGAGCCCCACTATGCGAACGTTATTGCGTCTCAGGCGGTTCTCAATGTCGTCAGTCTTTTCAAAGGCCTGGTGTGCGTGTTGTGCAGCCCCCCGCACATCTCTGGTTAAATGAGGCATCTGATCTTCTATGTCACTTACTCTCCCCTCCACTGCTGTGGTTCTCTCCCTGATTTTTTGAATGTCCTGGCGGAGGAGAGAGACGGTCTCCTTCAGTCCCCCAAATTTTTCCTTAAGATCATCCACTGAGGCGGTGCATCTATGGACTGCATGCAAGATTTCACTGAGTGTGGGCTGGGGACTGTCTTCCACTTGTAAATCAAACAGGCCTGGCATAGGATCCGGAACAGAGTCCATGATGTTTGTGTCTTCTGGCCTGTCTGTGTCTTCCCTGCTTGCCTGCTCCACTGACACTGCTGGGGTCTGTGTGCTAGTCTGTGTGGAGTCTGCAGAGCCTGCCAGTTTCTGTGCATAATATAGCATGTCCCTGGGTTGGTCTTTGGCCTTAGGGGGTTTCTGTGACTTACCCCCCTGGTCTGCTTTCTTGTCCTGGCCTCGTGGCGTTCTCTGCGGCTGAGATGTCCAGGCGCCATCTTGGAAGTCCGGGGCGGCCGAGGCCGCGGCTTCACCGCGGTTTCCACGGGTCATCATACCCCCACACTGCAGCTGTATCTGTGTCCTGGGGTGTCAGGGAGGCTGTAGCTACCGAACACTGCGGTTTTTAGGCGCCGGGAACAGCGAGGATAGGATCGTTAGGAGGATCAACAGCGGGAGCTCCGGTGAACAGGTCTGTTCACATGCCGCGCTAGGCCACGCCCCAAGCTCTCACAGTTACTCATGCTGGGTGCTGGAACAGGCCCTGCTGTGAAATATTATATCAAGAATTTTTTTGCATGCCCCTGTTAAACAGGGGCAGAATAATTGGGCCTTAGGCGATGGGTGGTGGTGGCACAACACTGTAAAGCCTCACAGATACTTTTGTTAAGAACAGGAACAGGCGCTGCTGTGAAATATTTGATCAAAAATTGTAATTACACGCCCCTGTTAAACAGGGGCAGAAAAATTGGGCCTTAGGCAGTGGTGGTGGTGCCATAACACTGCAACCCCTCACAGATACTCTTGTGCGCAGGAACGAGCCCCTCTGCAAAATATTACAGCAAAAATTGTAATTACACACCCCTGTTAAACAGGGGCAGAAAAATTGGGCCTTAGCCACTGGTGGTGGTGCCCAGAACCAAAAATGTTCTTAGAAGCTATCAACATGAACATTGAGGAGGAATAGGATAGTCACTCAGCATAACAGGATAGTCACTCAGCTTCAGCATAGTCAGTCTCCAAGGCATCTCACATTCATAAAACAATTATTCGGTTACATCAGCATCAGGTGCTTGGTAGCTGGTGATCCAAGACTGATTCATTTTTATGAAGGTGAGCCGATCAACCGAGTTGGTGGACAGGCGCACTCTGTGATCGGTTACAAAGCCTCCAGCGGCATTGAGTGTGCGTTCCGAAAAAACGCTGAATGCAGGACAGGCCAGTAGGTCAATTGCATACTGTGCAAGCTTTGGCCAGTGATCCATCCTCAAGACCCAATAACCCAGTGGAGTTTCGATTGGAAAGGTCTCCAAGTCTGATCTTGCCCCTAGGTATTCCTGCACCATGTACAACAGACGCTGGCGATGGTTGCTGGAACTGATCTGACCTTGGGGCTGCGGACTAAAAAATTGTCTGAACGCATCGGTCAGACGGCCACCTTCTCCACTGCTCCTTCTGTGACTGACCGAAGCCTCAGCAACACATTGTCCAGGAGGACCAGGAAATTGTAACCTCCCAGGCTCTGGAAACGCATTGCACAAACCTTTCTGCAAGGCCTCCCGAAGATGTGCCATCCTCTGCTCCCTCTGCGACGGCTGGATAAGTTCCTCCACCTTATCCTTGTAACGTGGATCAAGAAGGGTTGCCAGCCAGTACTGATCCCTCTCCTTGATACCACGAATCCGAGGGTCCTTTCGCAGGCTTTGCAGGATCAGGGAGGTCATGCAGCGTAGGTTTGCTGAGGCATTCGGTCCAGAGTCCTCTGGGTCACTAAGGAAGACCTGATCCGCAGCCACCTCCTGCCAGCCGCGTACAAGTCCATGGGTTTCTGGGGCCTGAAAATGATCCCTTGAAGACTGCTGCTGATGCTGAGTGCCAGGCTCCACCTCCATGCTGACACAATCCTCCTCTTCTTCCTGTGTGATAGGCGGGCCTGCAGGAATACTGTCTGGATAAAGGTGGCCTTGAGAGGTAAGGAAGTCCTCCTTTTCCTCCCTCTGTTCTGCCTCAAGTGCCTTGTCCATTATTCCATGCAGTGTGTGCTCCAACAGGTAGACAAGAGGGACAGTATCACTGATGCATGCACTGTCACTGCTCACCATCCTCGTGGCATCCTCAAATGGTTACAGGACAGTGCATGCATCCTTATTCATGAGCCACTGGCGTGGCGAAAAAAAGCCAAGCTCCCCTGACCCTGTCCTGGTGCCATAGTTGCACAGGTACTCATTGATGGCCCTCTGCTGCGTGTGCAGCCGCTGCAGCATTGCCAACATTGAGTTCCACCTGGTGGGCATGTCACAGATGAGGCGGTTCTTGGGCAGGTTGCATTCCTTTTGGAGGTCAGCCAGCCGAGCACTGGCATTATATGACATGCCCACAGACTTACCTGGCCTGCCTCAGGAGATCCTGTAAGCCTGGGTACCTGCACAAGAACCGCTGCACCACCAAATTAAGGATGTGAGCCAAACAGGGAACATGGGTGAAGTGTCCCTGTTGGAGGGCGGAGAGAAGGTTGGTGCCGTTGTCGCAAACCACCATTCCTGGCTTAAGCTGGCGTGGCGTCAACCACCTCTGAGCCTGCCCCTGCAGAGCTGCCAGAATCTCTGCCCCAGTGTGGCTCCTGTCCCCAAAGCAGACCGACTCAAGCACCGCATGGCATCTTTTTGCATTAGTGCTTGAGTAGCCCCTAGAACACCTACGGAGCACTGCTGGTTCTGAGGACAAATCTGCACAGGAAGAGGCCATAGAGGAAGAAGAAGAGGAGGGGGTGGAGGAGAGAGGTGTGGCAGAATCCCCACTACCAGCATTTTGGAGGTGTGGTGGCGGAACAAGCTCCAACAATACTGCACCCTGTCCTGCATCCTTTCCAGTTTCCAGCAGGGTTACCCAGTGCACCGTGAAAGAAAGGTAACGTCCCTGTCTATGCCTGCTGGACCATGAGTCAGCGGTAATATGCACCTTACTGCTGACCGCCCTGTCCAACGAGGCCAAGACATTGTCTTCCACTTGTCGGTAGAGAGCCGGAATGGCCTTCTGAGAAAAAAATTTGCCGTTTGGGAACCTGCCATTGAGGTACTGCACATTCCACAAATTCTCGAAAGGGGGCAGCGTCTACCAGCTGAAAAGGCAGCAGTGGGAGTGCTAGCAATTTAGCCAAACTAGCATTCAGCCGCTGAGCATGTGGATGGCTGGGACCGAATTTCTTTAAGCAACTGGGGTAGGGAAATTTGCCTGCTACAATCGGATGTTGGTGTACCGCTAGCATATTGCCCACAAGTGCTTGGGACACCTAATTCTACACCTTCATTCCTCTCAGTGCAGGTCTCTAAGAGGACCGAAGTTATAGTGGGGTTGGAGATCCCAGCTGATAAGGAGCAAGGAGAGGTCTGCCTTGTTTTTTGGTGTGGATCTTTTAAGTACTGTTGCTAACGGACTGCATGGGAGCTCGACATATGTCTGGTCAAGCATGTGGTGCCCAAGCGTCTGCTGTTTTGGCCACACTTGATACGTTTCAGACATATGTTGCAAACAGCAATGGTGTGATCTGCTACACACGTCTCAAAAAAGGCCCAGACCAAAGAACTTTGGGAAAAATGCGCGGAGTCAGCAGCGCCCTGCACATGTGGAGCTCTGCGGTGTGATGCAGTCAGTTGCCTGCCAATAAACTGGCCCCTGGAGGGCATCCTGCCTCGTTGGAGATGTGCCTCCTCCTCTCTTCTATCTGGCACCCATGTAGAGTCAGTGACCTCATCATCCCCTCCCTCCTCACCACTGGAGCAAACCTGGCAGTATGCTGCAGCTGGGGGAACATGACTGCCCGTTTCTTGTCCTTCTTGGGCACCCCCTCTCTCTAGGCTCACGTTACTGCCTTCATCCTCAACCTGGGTACCCTTATCAGAGCCTTCAAAACACTGCGCATCCTCCTGCAGCATGTACCCTACACTGTGGTTGAACAGTTTGGGGGACTCCTCAGGGCATGATGGTGGAGCTAGGGAAGGAGTGACTGATGACATTGAGCTGATGGAAGAGGCCGCTTTGGCAGCTGCATTGGCAGACAAAGTACCCTGAGCCTGGGTGACAGAGGATGAGGAGGATGAGGAGGATGAGGACGGCTTGGTCATCCACTCCACCAACTCTTCTGCATGAAAAGAGCTGCCGAAAAAAAGGACAAGCGTGCCCCACAGCCACGTGCTGAGAATGCACCGTGTCCACGACCAGCACTGTTGGCTGTAGACACAGAGCCTGCTTGCCCTCCTTTAGTGGCCTGTGAGCATCTGCCTCTCCTTGGCGGCCTTCCAGACATACTGTACAATTAGATTAGCAAAACAGCGCCTGAAGTTTACTAAAAACAGTACACCAGGAATTGCCTACAGTCAGGTATAGGCTTGGCTAGAATATATATATATATATATATATATATATATATATATATATATATATATATATATATATATATATATATACACAAGCCTGTGTATATATATATATATATTAAATGAACTGCAGACCTGCCTGAAAATGTCTTTGAACACGTACTCCAGGAATGGCCTACAGTCAGGTATAGGCTTGGCTGGACTGCAATGCAGTGGATATATAATTTATGAGCTACACCTCACTGAGTCACCTGCCTGAAAGTGTCTTTGAACACGTACTCCAGGAATGGCCTACAGTCAGGTATAGGCTTGGCTGGACTACAATGCAGTGGATATATATTTTATGAACTGCACCTCACTGAGTCACCTGCCTGAAAGTGTCTTTGAACACGTACTCCAGGAATGGCCTACAGTCAGGTATAGGCTTGGCTAGACAAGCCTGTGTATATAAATGAAATACACTGCAGCTAACTGAATCAACTGACTGCCTGAAGTATATTAGAAACAGTACAGCAGGAATGGTCTGCAGTGAGATCTAGCTAAACTGGATACAGTGGATATATATAAATATAGCAGTCTAAATGTATATATATATATATATATATATATATATATATATATATATATATATATATATATACATTGAGATCTAGCTAACTGAATAAACTGCCTGCTCAAAGTAAATTAAATGACTCTCTCTCTCTCTCTATCTCTATAACGCCAGCAACACACTACACAGGGCCGACGTGCAGGCGGCCTTATATAGTGTGGGGCGTGTACTTAACCCCCTGAGCCGTAATTGGCCAAAGGCACCCTGCCTTTGGCCAATTATGGCTCTATTTGCTTACGGCACTGTGATTGGCCAAAGCATGCGGGTCATAGTGCATGCTCGGCCAATCAGCCAGCAAAGCACTGCGATGACGCAGTGCATTATGGGCCGTGACGCGCTGCTCGAATTTGTTGTGAATGGCCTATAATGTTCGATCCTCATCGAACGATCGAACAGCCGATGTTGGAGTCGAACTCATGTTCGACTCGAATAGTCAGCCCATCCCTACCGGTGATACTATACCTAGCATATATGGTCAATACCGGACCGTGATGTCAAAGCCTGGGAAGGTTGAGTCAGCAACTGCTGAAGAGCAACCCAAAAATTTGAAGTAAGTATTGCTGCTGTAGACAGACAGACAGTACACATCCCTGAGTTTGATTATATATAATGCTCAAAAAAAGATAAATAGCACTCAGGAGAGGACAGTCATGTTTCATCAGTCAACAAAATAGTAGCGTTACTTTTTGAGCGTTATATATACATCCATTTGTTCATCTGCTCTTTTCCCAGGTCTCCCCTCTCTCAGGCCCCAGTGTTTGAGGGCTTTTGTTTCTATAAGGACTTGCCCAGACCCTTTTCTCAATTTTTGGTTTGGGTTGGGCAGAGTCCCCTCATTTTTTCATGATCATACATATTTTCAGAAACAACTGTTTTCTTACAATGAGCAAATACTTATCTTAAAGCAGACACAAAGCGGACAGAGTCGATGGAGACCTCATTTGACAGTGTTTTTAATGTGAACATGGATTTTTTCATGCATATACAACTGAACCAGATGTGAGTTGTTGGACATATATGTCTCTCTCATATTTGTATGTGACTAGAGAAATGTTTAAACTCATTGTTGACTGTTTGTATTTGAACTTTATAGATTATATACATCCTGTTAAACCCCTGATGAAAGAGACAACAATCCGCTCTGAAACGCGTCGGGTACAAGACATTGTATCTACAGTTGTTGTATATTATTCTCTTCTAGTATTCATGACCATGTTCAGTATTTTTGCCTATGACATATTTTTTCAATAAGAGCCCTTTCACACTGGGGCGGGGGGCGGTGTCGGCGCTAAAACGCCGCTATTATTAGCGGCGTTTTACCGTCAGTATGCAGCCGCTAGCGGGGCGGTTTTACCCCCCGCTAGTGGCCGAGAAAGGGTTAAATACCACCGCAAAAGCCTCTGCAGAGGCGCTTTGCCGTCGGTATAGCCGCGCCGTCCCATTGATTTCAATGGGCAGGAGCGGTAAAGGAGCGGTATACACACCGCTCCTTCACCGCTCCGAAGATGCTGCTGGCAGAACTTTTTTTACCGTCCTGCCAGCGCATCGCTCCAGTCCTTCTCACACTCGAATGCAAGCAGCGGCACTTTCGGGTCGGTTTGCAGGCGCTATTATTAGCGCAATAGCGCCTGCAAACCGCCACAGTGTGAAAGGGCTCTAAATTATATTTTTTTTAGATCATTGAATTCTTTTGGTAGTGCCTTAAAAGTCCCACTCCTAGGGGTTTTCTTCTTTTTCTAGTAAAAAAATATATATCAATACTCAAAAGTTTTCCAGTGCTGTGTGCACAATATTTTAAAACAGTCCATTAGTGCAGTGTCTCATAACATTCATCCAAAAGGTGAATCTGGAGCAGCACTCGTGGCCTCCCTGTGTTCCCGTACTCCCCCAAGATTAATGACCTCATACCGCATAGCAAAAGAGTCAGCCATGCTTGTGGATATCAACCCCCCTGGTTTCTTCAATATCCTTAGTACGCATCCTATGCACTCGTCCTGGATCCTTCTCTATTACCAGTGCCAGCCAGTATCTCATGTTAGCAACACAAACCCTCAAGCATTAGTAAGGTGACAAAAAGGGAAAGATACCATAGTGCAGTAAAGTTTTTTTTTATTAAATAAAAATAATCTCCATTGCACTAACTTGTGTATACATAAATAATAGCATGTAAATTTGGAGTAGTCTTTACCTTTTTGGATCAGTAGTCTCTCAACAGTAATGCATAGAAACCTAAATATGGATAAAAACACAGAAACATTGGGGTTGACTACTAAAGGCAAATAGACTGTGCACTTTGCATCTGGAGTTGCTCCAGAGCTTAGTAAATGGGGTGAAGCTTCACTTTTCTTTTTTTGGGGATTCACTTTTCAAAGAATCCCCAATCACATTCAAGGAAAAAAAAAAAAACAGCATTTTTGCTTGCACGTGATAGGATGATTGAAGTCAGCAGGGCTTCCCCTCATTTACTAAGCTCTGGATCAACTGTGCTTACTAAGTGCACAGTCTATGTGCCTCTAGTTAATCAAGTCCATTATATATAGACAAATATATTTTTTTATCCTGTCATTTTGCCAGCTTTTCATAGACTTTTTTGTGCATATACAAGCATATACATAATTTGCTGCACAAACCTCCCAATCACTCCAAACATAAAACAATGTCCATGCATAGCACACTGTTAGAACAATCCCTTGTTAGAACATATGTCTTATGTAGTGGGAATAGTTTACTTTTTCACAAATATCTTTGGAGATACCGTTGGTAAAAATTTTTGCAAGACAGAAGTGGATTAGAAATAGACAAGTATTCGGTTATGTACGGCTCATTCAAGCAGCGCCAGAGGAACCATCAGAACTCCAAGGCCTCCCTAGCTGCAGACAAGGGCGAAAGCAAGATGGCGCCCGAGCCTCTGGAGCCTGATGATTCAACACAGCTCTCCGCAGCAGATCCAGCATCCCTTGCTGACAGTTTCCATCAATTCCCTACAGATTTGGTAAATCCTTTACCAACAGACTCTGACACTATGCTGGCTAAGTTCCACTCTATAATGCGGGATGAGATCACCATGGCCTCCCGCAAGCTTTCCTATGACCTAGTAAAGGGTCTTAAAGAAATAGGCCACCGCACAAATCAGTTAGAGCAGCGCATGGACTTAGCCACCACAGTGCTTAAAGGCCATGAGGAGGAAGTGGATATGTCAGCTGAACAAGAGGCCATGCGAGATAAACTAGAAGATGCTGAAAATAGGGCCTGCAGGGATAACCTTCACATCTGGGGTGTCCCTGAAGCTATTACTGATCTGCAGGGCACTGCAACTGCCTTTTTTTTAAGAACTGGCTCCTAAGATCCCTCTGGAAAGACTGGAATTTGACCGTATCCACAGATCCCTTGCCCCCAAGCGGTCAGAGGGCCTGCCAAGGGACATAATTATTAAATTCCACTACTATCACACCAAGGAGAAACTCTTGCTATCCGCAAGGGAGTAGCAAGACCTTTCCTTCCAAGGCAACCCTCTCCAGATGTTTGCGGACCTCTCCCCGGTAAACATTGCAAGACGCCAGAGCTTGAGGCCCTATCTTCGGGTTCTGCAAACCCAAGGGAATACAGATGGGGGTTTCCCTTTACACTCTCATTATTGCATCGGGGTTGTCAGTTCCACGCCTCTTCTCCATCTGATCTACGATGCAATTTTCAAGAATTGCAGTTCTAACTACCTCCTTCCCAAGAGGAGGCAGCGTCTTCATCCTCCCGACCCAGATCTTTTTAGCCTTCTCGTCAGATCTCTCAATCTTCACAAAAATCTTGACCCAGCTCCCAGGCACTGCGAGATTTGCAGGCCCAATGTTTTAAGAATGTCCCTAAGGGCTGATGGTGGCTGTCTCTCTTCCTTGACTTTCACATACTGCTGCCAGCCCGATGATTTCTTGGGGCTGTCATGGTGCATTTGTATTGCCCTCTGATCCAATATCCTATGCTGCATCCGGTGGAACTCATCTTACTGTTACAGTTCTACTGAAGGGCTGCATTGGATCCTATGATGTTTGTTCCCTGACCACCTACTCCCTTGCTTCGAACCCTGATATGGGCTTGTGGTTTGCTACACTGTTATGGGCCACCCCATTTGTGCGACGGGGGCCTCGGGGGACTGTGACCTACATTACACAATGTAATTGGTTCCTAGTATTGGGTATTACTGTTGACTTTTCTGGGGCGGTTTTAATGTGGCAGTTTGTGTCCGGTTATCTGGCCACCCCCTGCCAATACTGCTTCAGGAGATTCCTGAATGTTACATGGCGAGAGGGCATCTGATTCCTAGATAAGGTTGTTTATTCATTATATTTTGGACGATCATCCCAGATGGCTTGTGGTTACTTTTCTATAGTCAACAGATGACTGTGGCCTCCAGTCCCCACCTGGAGCTGGGATAGACCTAGAAGGTGTCTTTCTACTCTTATTTGGTTGGGTAAATTGCCTATTTTTTTGATGAAAGTTTTATATTTCTACTTAATGGTTTAATGGTTTAACAGGGTTTAGATGATATTTTCGGTCGCTCGTTCACCCTGGGAGGCCCCGTTTGTGGATGGCGGCCCTGGGTGACTGAGGGACCTATTTTTACATACATTCAGATATCTTTTACCATTTGAGTTTCTTTTGTGCTTCATATAGTGTGTTTTGTGCTAATAACATTTTAGTTGATCTCCTTATTTTAAGATGTTGAGTGGTTCTGACGGACCACTGCTCCTCCAATGTACCGGCATTTGGCTAAGACGGTAGTCTTGGCCAACTTCCGACCTCATTGTGGGCCTTTTGTCCCAAACAGTGATGCTTTCAAACTTTACTTGTTCACTGTGCTCTGAGTATTCCTTGGCCATTCATGTCCTATGGTTTGCTTCTTCTCTTTTCTTCCTTACTTTTTCCCTTCTCTCCTCTTCCTTCAGTCCGAGGGATGTGTGAGCAGGGTAGTTTTTTAGCATGCCTCTCTGATGCCATGGCACTGAACTGGTTGTCCCTGAATGTTCAGGGAACGAACTCTCCCATAAAAGAGTGAAGGTTTTTAAATACCTTAAAAAGCAAAAAGTAGATATAGCGTGTGTAGCAAGATCCCTGGCTTCCTTCAGTCTAATGAGAACCTCCAGGGCCAGCGATAGCTGACATCCTTCTGTATATGGTGAGTTGCAAGGCTTAGTGGGTGTAATGCAAGGTAGATTCATGGGTGCCAGACACTTCTTGAATGCAAAGAGATTTTATTTCTCTTAACAGAACTTGGGGAGAGAGGGTTAGGGCCAGGACACCCTTGGGTAGTTGCAATATGAATTGGCAGACTCCGAGACTTCTACAGGTAGACAGCCATACAGGGAAAGGCATCCAGCAAGATGCCACATGTGCATGTGTAGAAATGCTGTCTCCTGTGGCATAGTCTTTAGCAGTTTCTAACACAAAGTGTAACAGTTACTTCACTTCCACTGCAATCACTTCTTGAAGTTCTTCAGCCCACTGAGCTTCCAGTCTCTCTCCCACTAGACTAGATGATTCACTGCCACTGAATCCCTTGAGCTCCTCAAATCTTTACTGTAGTATCTTCCTCAAGCGTCACCCCCACTTCTCTGCTGGGTCTCTAGCTTGGCACTCCAGATACTTATCAAGCTTCACCCCACTGGCCTTCTCGGTCCCTGGCTTGACACACAAGGCTGCTCTGCAAGCATCACCTCTGCTGTCTGGGTCCCTGGCTTGATACCCGCTGAAGTTTCCCGATTCTTCAACGTGCCCAGTTGGTGAGAATTCTGCTCTGGTACTTGCTTCAGCTACTCACTGTGGTCCCTGGTAATAAGTTGGTTGGGCCCTTAGTGGCGACAGCTTTCCCTTCTACCTCCGACCACGACAGGTTCTCCGGCTTGCAGAACCATCACTTCTGGTTGGATTGCAATCCCAACCCTGCGCTACTTTCTTGCTTCTGGATAGGGCCTAAGGCAGGCTAGCAGCCAGATGTGCCTGGGATATGCCCAAAATCCAGCCTAGCAGCCCGGACAAAACAACACAGTCCACCCAGACAGCTGTCCAGGTGGCACAGAACCCTGATCACCTGACTCCACCCAAATATATAGGTTCTCCCAGCAGGCCTAGAAAATTAAGAAAACCCCTGCCCATTGGCTGAGATACCCCATATACTCATAATCTGACCTTGCATTGCCCTTGTTTTATCTAATGCAACCAAGGGCCTGGCCACCTAGCGGCAAAAGAGAGAAGTGCAGCAATTACAGACTGTAGAAATTCGAGTTGTTACTGTATTAATAACTTTATTTCAATAATTCATATTGATGAGAAAAGATCCAAGAAAAATCTGTTAAGTTCTCATGTAAAACCTCCAAAATTGATTTAATGATCAATTTGCAAAATGTTACAAAAACAATGTCAACATGTAGAATACAAAAATAGATTATTCTTGAAATGAAGTTTAAATCAGATATGTCTGTGTGTAAAAGTTTCGATGTCTTGAGATCTGTGTGTGTGTGTCTGTGTGTCTTCATGGAGAGCTGCAGTGCAAGTGTGTCTTCCCCCACAGTCTGTCTGTACTCCTTCAATTAACCCCCACCTTTTCCAAAGAGCCAAAAAGCTTAAAAGACCGGGAAATTCAAATTACTCCCTCCAACATTCCTAAGGGTGGGGCTATGAACTATATGAGAATAGCTATCGTTTAACTTACAATATATACATTTCCTTTAAACATATAAAATCCTACATATCAGTATACATATATTTAAAATGCAGTGTTCTTATTAATATCCTAATCAAGAAATATAGTAATGTGATGAAACAGCTTATATTCTTAACATACTGAAACTTTGTGTCTTTGGAAAAGATTGTAACTTTATCTCTTACGATGGGGGAGGTGAATTGGTCAACACTAAATTGTATCCATATGTGAGATGAATCTCTCCCAAGAAATGCATACGAAGCCTATACCAGCATAAACTTTCATGAGTATGAAAACCTATATAACCTCACCTTTTCCATACATAGAAGATATATATACATTTATATATATAATTCAATTATCATAAGAACTCAACCATTCATAAATTCTGATATTCTAACATTTCCCTCTCAAAATGATTGATTTAAACAATCTTATCATTTTAAATCTATATAAATCTGAAACTAACTCTAAATCCATTTATACCTCAAACGCATCACATCCGTATTCATTCATCCTCAAAGATTTTAGGATAATTGATTTAAATATATATTTTCAAATTTGATTCTGTATAAGGAAAAGTGAATTCATAACCCTTCATCTTCATAAAAAAAATATTTTCACCCTTATTATTTTCTTTTTCTTTTACCAAATAAATCAATCCCCTTAATTTCATGATTCATAAATGTAACATTGTTGTACAATACTTTGAAATGATGTGTAAAAAATATCTCATCTTGATATGATAATCATGTCCTGTCACATAAAAATGATATATAAAAACTGCATTATGTCTGATGGATAAATTATTTCATCAGTAGTCAAAAAAAATCAAAAGTCCATTGTTTTTAGAATATCCTCTCTTATCAGAGGTTCTCGAGAATTTTTTCTTCTTCTTCCTGCACTCTGTAAAGTTGGAAAAACTTTATTGAACATTAAAATGACAACAATAATTATAACTGACTCGGTTAAATTGATGATAGGCAACTCCTATCCTCATATTGATTAGTGGTTCCAAATTACTAATAACTACTGCAGTAGGGAGCAGACACAAAAGATACGCTCAGCATCTTTCCAAATAACTGTTCTGCTTTATTATGACGCAATTGAAGGTTTTTATGCACATGATTACGTAGGTATCACATTAATATTACAATTGTAGGTTTATCGTAACAAGGGACGTTACATAGGCAGGCTTATTCTAATCAGGACTCGAAAGAATGTAAACATTTACTGAAAACATTATTAGTGCCGTGTGCACAGTGAGGGCAATGTGCAATACATACAAAATACAATACAATTATATACAGAACTTACAAATTTCCATTACAGTCTCCCCTCTTTTGATCAATATTTTGATCACTAACCATACCTGCTATCACCTTTAACCTGGAACCTCCACACGCTTAGGTAGAGGTAGTCCTGGCCAAAGAGGCAAAAAAAAACTCCATTGTGGAGAAAATAATAGCTGAGCAACTTTTTCATTACAAAATGACTTTTCATTGTGAAAAACAAATGATTGATAAGACATATTTACAGAGTACTGGCTGTACACTCCTGTGGCCAGAATGGCCTTCTAGCTGAATTGTGGTCATGCTGACTTATCAGCATATGTAAACACAGACAATTCTACATAAAATAGAAGACGTACAAAAGACAAAATATGACTTCAACATGGCTAAACTACTTTTCAAATATATATATCCCTTACAATTAAAGTAATTTAATCAAAAAGTACCCTAGACTGTGATCACAAGAGGGAAACAAATCAAACTCAGAGATTTCTTTAATTTAGTCATTTTTGCAGTGTCTGGTGTGGATCCAGGTGACTTTTCCTTCACGTTTTGCAAAAACTGTACATGAAATAGATGCTGTATTGAGTCTCCAAACATTTCCTTATATATAAATGTCTCTTAACAATCCACAAGCCACCTGGCTTTAGTTTTAGATCCTTCCAAACTTTTAGGATCTGGAATTGGGGAGAAAACACATAAATGAGTTTGTCAAAAAACCTTAAAAGATCAGCAACAATCTCTGTGAGATCCGAATGAAGGACTTCAGCTGCTGAGAAAAAATATAAGCAAGTGAGTAACACACTCCCAAACAAAATCCCATAGGGAGAGAGTCCAACATCCCCCTTAGGGGCTTGATAAAATATAAGAAAAACATTCAGGCAAAAGTTTTCTAGTTTCTTACTCTACTTTGTCCGATACATTGTAGACAGTAGGGGGTGTAAAAATAAAACCTCAAAACTTCTATTAAGGACTCTCCTATAAAAAATTATTTCCTCTGTTACTCTCTGTACTTTCTGGCACTCTGTACTTAAAACTACTTCTGATAACACTTTTTACTGTGGCCTTTGCAGTAGCATTTGCCTCTGGACATCCAAAAAACATGTCCATACAGACCAAATGCATACTTGTAAGATCCTGACTTGGGCATCTGGATATATCTTTTTTGTGATCTTTGGAAGGGATGTTCAGCTTTTGGTAACACCTTTGGTAACAGGTAAAACAAGAAGTGGTTTGTTATAAAAACAACTGTGGTGAACCCTGGCTCTATCCCATGCTCATTTACTAAGGCAGCCATAACTTCTTGTGACTGATGACTCGGTTCATGTGTCAAGCTGAAGGGAAAAGAGTGTCTGGCAGACATAAATGATCACCTTTTCCAAAGTCCTGTTTCATAAGAAGTTGCCCCCTGTGGACCACTTGTTCTTCTCGTTCTAGGGTCCTTAAAGTTGAATTATTAATCCCAGCTATACTGGGCCAGAACTAGGGTGGAATCTGTGAGTTGCACAGACCCATCAAGTGTCCGGGGCTGTAAATGCAGCATCCTTAGTCACCTGGTCTGATTCCATGTGTGAAAGTTAATATGGCTACCTCAGCAAAAACCTGGATGGCTGAAAACAGCCGATCAAATTAACTTGGCATGCTTGGTTGGTTTACCTGCCGAAGTAAAAACAAACTTCTGGCCCTTTAAATGGAACCAAAAGCTCTCTATATCTCGACTATCTATATAAATATACACTCTTTTTATAGCTCACAGGCTTTGCTAAAACATGGAGCTCTGCTTCTTGAGCTGGGGAAAAAGGATCCAATGACTTTGAATACAGAGTATCCTTCTGGGTGATAAACTGCATACTCAAATCTACAAAAAATGTAATATCTGGGTCTTCAGGGAGTGTGTCCTGCACTGGACTCACAGCAGCTGATTCCTACACCATCAATTTAACACACATGTCTTCCTTTGTCCCCAGCCTCCTCCAATAGAGGCAATAAGGTGGCTGGATTCAAATGTACGCATTTCTCATTGTTAGATTTGTACATAAACAAACTCATATTTTAAACCTTTCATTAGACAAACATTTAGTTATCTGTATATTTGCTGCGCAGAATGTCGGACCATTAAAAATTAAATGTTTGACCAAAACAATATCTAACTTTGTCTAATAGCACCTTTGCATAAAAGCTGCAGCTCTGATATATGGGGATGAACCCTTCATTACTGGGTCCAGCTTGCATACATATATTACAATGGCTTGTTTTCTATCATGCTATTTGTGTAAGAACTCCAGTTTCATGTTTCAAAAGACAACTTCTTCCTGGCAATATTATAATAAATGATAACAATACCCTGCGGTCATGGAGAGATGCCCATAAATCCAAAATATTCTTGCTTTTATACCACTGTACTTACAAGGAAAAGGGGCACATCATTTCACAATCCACACATTCTGCTTTGGATTTCAAAAATAAAAACAAAAGGATCAACAATCTGTATGATGGACCGGAAAGCATCAAAAACTATAAAACTGGCTGCAGGTGGCATCTATCCTAACAGGATGTGTGGACTTGATGTGATGGGTCTGTTATTTTAAAATTTTATTTATTATTACTCTCACATCATGGACAGCACATCAAGTTATTATCAAAAACCTTAAAATTTCATTTTTGTAGAAGAACTTCTTATGTATCCCATCAATCTTGGCTTTGTTAAATATTATGGCAGCTTTATTCAAAATAACAACCTCATCTTAATCTTTTTTTTCTCTCAGGGCTTATTCTATAAATGTAAAATTACAAAATTGTTATCTTAATCTAAACTAATCCCATTTTTACAAATTTCCCCAATAACCTGGATTTCATTTCCAACCAAAGGTTGTCTAAACCAGTTTCAATATATCTATATTATTAATAAAATTGTTAAACTCATATTAGAAATGAATACTCATTACTTAATTTTACTTAATTTCCCTTTTTTAAATGCCCTGTTTCCACTTTCAAAGGATATTCAATTTGTGTAATACACGGTTAAATGTAACCTTCATTTTACCATGTTTGGAAAACAGATTCAAAATAATTGTGATCACATTGTTTACCATTAGATTCGTTAACCCGGCACATTTTGTTATAAATGTTTTGTCTAAAGAACTGGAGTTGGCATGGTGTCCTTCCAACTTATCACTGACCTCTCATCTCAGCCACATTCGTTCATGAGAGCACAAAGGAGGGGGTCACATCTGCGTACATGACACACACAAGCAATAGAACTAGAGGTTCCAGCATTCGCACACACATACACCAATATCTCTCTAAAATCGTTTACATTTAACTCTCATTAATATTTACCTGCATAAATTCTGCATTCCTTATTTTGTTCAGATACCTTTTATATGTAGCTTCTATGATCAGACGGGCATCCAGAGTGCTCATCCCATCTTCCCTCTCTGACAACATATAAAGTATTCTGTTTTAATTCTCATTTCTCTGTTTCTGACTCTAATAGTTGTAGTGCCTGACCCCAAATTCATCCCACAACTTAACATGAAAATGTCCCTTTTCTGTCTAGTGTTAATGTCACCCTTGATCCATCCTGCTCACATAGATAGCTGTTTCTTTAGCTATTTACTCTGCATGATTCTTAGTCCCTGTGGACTTTGGTAACCCAGTTACCCATTGTGGATCCCATGTCCACTCTAACCATTAATCTAGGGGCTCAGTATAGGCGGAACCGCACCTTTGGTTCATATATAGCGCTCCTCTTGCGCTGGGCATTTTTGAGGGTCTCTTACCCTTCATTCCCTTACTTAATTCAATGCCCATAATGACTGGCCAGTCTTCTCTCTTCTCTACATGTGCCTATACCCTCTTGCCTCTAAACTACTTTATCTAGCAGTTTTACTACATATACCTGTGAACAGCACTATTCTTCCCTTTCTTATGTATAGCACTCCAATGGACAATAGACAGGGACAACATAACATATAACCACCAATCAATACAGTTCGATTAAGGGGAGTAAAATAGGTACCCTTTGTCCCGAAAATGCCTTACCGATCAAGGAAGTCTGATAACTCAAATGTAAGCAAAAGGCTTACCTCAGCCGGCTGATTATCAGAAATTCCCGGATCGTCTCAAGCTCCTCGTTTCGGATACTCAGGGTCACCTGGTATCCCCTCCTAAGGCAAAGCTCGCCATTGCTGACTCGGTTAAATTGATGATAGGCAACTCCTATCCTCATATTGATTAGTGGTTCCAAATTACTAATAACTACTGCAGTAGGGAACAGACACAAAAGATACGCTCAGCATCTTTCCAAATAACTGTTCTGCTTAATTATGACGCAATTGAAGGTTTTTATGCACATGATTACGTAGGTATCACATTAATATTACAATTGTAGGTTTATCGTAACAAGGGGCGTTACATAGGCAGGCTTATTCTAATCAGGACTCGAAAGAATGTAAACATTTACTGAAAACATTATTAGTGCCGTGTGCACAGTGAGGGCAATGTGCAATACATACAAAATACAATACAATTATATACAGAACTTACAAATTTCCATTACATAACGAATGAATCTCTTCTGTCAATTCTTCTCCCAGAACTGATATTCTTAAACTTCAAGATTTTGTTCCCATCTGGAAGGTCTAGAAATATTAAATTTCTTTCTTCTGGTGACTTACAAGTCAGATCCTAAAAAAGAATGCAGTATCATTATTGAGAATTTAAATACATGCAAAATATACCTTCATTTACTTATTCATTTTACATACCAAAATTCTAATATTTTATTATGACATACAAACCATATTTTAATAATACCATTTCTAATTACCTTACTTTGCTCTATTTTTCTTAAAATTACCTATACTCTAATTTATTATTCTGTGTATTTAAAAGACAGGACGCAATTTCTCTTTTTTTAGTCATAATATAAAATCTTGTTTTCATAAACCAAATAAAGATTTCAAATTACCCCAGAAGATAAAAGTAAATTGTATCCATTCACTTCTCCTCTATAATATTTCAGAGTAATGCGTGCTGTACTGTACTTCTAACATTTTTAATTCAGCATTTTCTGTAGAATTTTTGCTGAATAGTATAACCATTCTTTGGGTAACACCTAGAAAGACCTGTTGAACAATTCTTAATATTATTAACAAATCCTGTCTCAAAGCATCTCTCAGCACTTGTTCTAACAATCCCATTTATAGGCTTTCTGAATAAATTTAGCTGAGAATGTTCTGTTATCACATCTACCTCTATGGGTTTAGATTTTAAAGTTTTAAAAAATGGGCAATATTTGTCAATTCTCCTGAATGAATTCTCTTAAAAAGAATTTTTAATGACAGATCAGGTGTCCGTAATATGATCATCCTAGATCTCACAATCTTTTCTGTTACTTTGACTGCAAAATAAACACTTAACAATTGCTTCATATTTGTGTCAAAAGTCTTTTCCATATTTGTCAAACCTCTGGAGAAAAAACCTATTATTTTCGGTTCACCATCTTTTACCTGAAATAAAATTACTGAGATGGAATTCTCAGATACCTTAGTAGACAATAAAACAGGCATAGATATTGCAATTTCGATTGTATGCAATGAAACAGCATTCTGCAAATCTTTTTTCAGCATTTCAAAAACATCTGTATGGGTTTGAGACCATTGATTAAACACAACATCTTTTTGTTTCAGGAAATCAAATAATTGTTTAACTTTATCATCATATTCCTGTAAAAACTCTTTGCAAGAATTTACCTCACTCAAAAATTGATATAATGCCTTGTAAGATGTTGGAACTGGAATAACAGAAATGTTTCTAACTTTTTCCTGTGATAACTTTCTCTGTCCCTGACTAATTTGCATATGAAGAAAGTTAACTTTATCTTTCATTAACTGAACTGACTCTGTGTTCAATTTCAATCCTGCTGTTTGTAACAGAGTAAATAACTCTGTCAACAGAGTGACATGTTCCTCTGTATTTTGGGTAGACAACAACATTTTGTCCACATGCTGGAAAATACATTTTGATCTAGAAAATTTTGATAAAACTTTCTCCAAGCAGTCGTGCACTATTCCATCACTGATTTCCATTTCTGGAATTATTCTAGTGAAGGCATAAGTTTCTTTATTGAAACTGAAGGCAAGTTTATAATGACAGCTGTTTGTTACTGGTACTGAAAAATGACTATTGGAAATTTCCAGTACTGAAAATACTTTGGCCTTGGCATCCATTTGTGACATTAAATTTAAGTTAGGAACAATAGGTTTGGTATTTGTAATGCATTTATTCAGTGATCTTAAATCAACTGATAAAGAATACGAATCATCAGCATTCTTGATAGGCCAAATACAATTATTTACCACTGATTGTACCTTCTTTAATATTCCTTGTTGTAAAAATAATTGTACAATGTCAGAAACTTGACCTATTGATTCTTGTGGCAACTTATTTTGAACTTGGGGTTCAGGGTCTCGTCCCTCAATTTCTATCTCAATATCTTTAAACAAACCTGTATCCATTTTGTTCTGACTCCAAAGACTTTTATGTGCTCTTACCGATTGTTCCAATTCGAGATTGGTTCCTGTGTGTGGCCAATTAAAATCTGAAGAAATGTCAGCGACTGCTGTACAAATACTTCCAACATTATTGTACATGGAAGAATCTATTAACCTAGATTTGGGCCTAGATGAATCTTTCCATATAGTAGAATTACTTAAATCAATAATCCAATCTAATTTACTAATCACATCCATGCCTAAAATATTCTCTGTATTTTGACAACACCAGATGTCTATTTTAGTTTTTAAAACTACTGGAATCTCGAAATTCACACCAGAAACTTTATCTGCAACTGTATTTCCTTTTCCATTGAAACCAATTAAATTACATTTTGGAGAATCAATATTCACATGTAATTTGTTTTTAGTTAAACTGAGTTCAGATCCGAAATCTATTAACCATTTAGTATTCTTGCCATTTAATAAACCATGTAACCATGGCCTTCCACTTTCATCTAATAAAAGTGAAGTCACATATTTTAATGTTGGAGATGACTCAGAACCTTTTTCCCTAAATCCTGATGGTGATGGAAGTAATCCATCCCTCTCATTTTCATCATTGTTTTTCATATTGATTGAACTGTCATTAACAGTCAATGTACTGATCTGTTTGACTTCTGAAGCATAAGGCAAATCAGTCAAACTATTGTTTGAAGAAGAAAGAATATATTGCTCAGAAATATGTTCTGTATTTTCTACTTTCAAAGTTTTCCTTTGTGTAGTATGTAGGGAAGTATTTCCTGTCTGCTCTGAAACTTTAGTTCTGCCTGTGACGTGTATTTCACCATCTCTGGGTGTGGCCTTACACGTGGCACTCTGAACGCCATTTTGCTTTGCTTTATCTAAACGGCGTCTGCATTCAGCAGCTTTATTTAATATTTTTGTTTTAAGCAAAACTTCATGTTCCTGGCCTATAGACCGCATATCTTGTACAAAAGGCTTCTGCATAGAATCTGCAGTAACATTCATAGAGTCTACATTAACATTAATATCTAAACTCTTGCTTGACTCTGCTTTAAAATTTACATTATTCTGTAACTCAGACAACTGAATATCCTTTATTTGAATTGCACTCTGCAAATCATCTATCCTTTCAGTCAAAATCTGACAATTAGTACATAAACTATTGTCCTTTGTTTCCTCTTTTGTACCAAATACGTTGCTTCCAAAAACTCCTGATACCATTGTATCATAAACTTTAATTAACTTAATCAAATTCCTAACCTGTTTGCTGAATTTCTTAAATGTAAATTTTGACTTTTGTATTTTCATATTAGCCTGTAAGCATTCATTGAACATGTAACACCATAATTCATCATCTTTAACAAACTTTGACAGATTTTTAAATTCTAATTCACTCTCACTGGATAATTCATTAATTAAATCCATAACTTACCAATGTAAGACGGCTTCCTTAATGTAACACGCGTTCCCTCTCTTGGCGGGAAATTACGTCATCAAGAAACAGATTTTTCTTGCACGTGCGCAAACGTCTCACCAATTCTGATGTTTCTTTTCCTTCCAAGTTCAATTCAATGATGCCGAAAATTAGCTTTTTCGATTTCTCCTGAAAGCTTGTCTGAATAATCACTGTTTTTGCTGATATTCCCTCTCGACAAGCGAAAGGAGAAATTATTGAAAAAAATTCGATATTCGGACAAAAAGAATCTGGCAAAGGCTCGCCACTGTAGAAATTCGAGTTGTTACTGTATTAATAACTATATTTCAATAATTCATATTGATGAGAAAAGTTCCGAGAAAAATCTGTTAAGTTCTCATGTAAAACCTCCAAAATTGATTTAATGATCAATTTGCAAAATATTACAAAAACAATGTCAACATGTAGAATACAAAAATAGATTATTCTTAAAATGAAGTTTAAATCAGATATGTCTGTGTGTAAAAGTTTCGATGTCTTGAGATCTGTGTGTGTGTGTCTGTGTGTCTTCATGGAGAGCTGCAGTGCAAGTGTGTCCTCCCCCACAGTCTGTCTGTACTCCTTCAATTAACCCCCACCTTTTCCAAAGAGCCAAAAAGCTTAAAAGACCGGGAAATTCAAATTACTCCCTCCAACATTCCTAAGGGTGGGGCTATGAACTATATGAGAATAGCTATCGTTTAACTTACAATATATACATTTCCTTTAAACATATAAAATCCTACATATCAGTATACATATATTTAAAATGCAGTGTTCTTATTAATATCCTAATCAAGAAATATAGTAATGTGACGAAACAGCTTATATTCTTCACATACTGAAACTTTGTGTCTTTGGAAAAGATTGTAACTTTATCTCTTACGATGGGGGAGGTGAATTGGTCGACACTAAATTGTATCCATATGTGAGATGAATCTCTCCCAAGAAATGCATACGGAGCCTATACCAGCATAAACTTTCATGAGTATAAAAACCTATATAACTTCACCTTTTCCATACATAGAAGATATATATACATTTATATATATAATTCAATTATCATAAGAACTCAACCATTCATAAATTCTGATATTCTAACACAGA
This sequence comes from Lithobates septentrionalis, assembly GCA_037952835.1. NCBI lineage: Eukaryota > Metazoa > Chordata > Amphibia > Anura > Ranidae > Lithobates > Lithobates septentrionalis. Next base: position 16,818,246 of record JBBDGP010000084.1, on the reverse strand, counting down.
CTTAGAGTGAAATAAATTGTTCCCTAAACAATGAGCCAAGGCAGCTATACCTGGCAGGTAAATTTAGGAGCAACCCTGCCTAAACACCAGGGTGCTACATGTGCTTGCAGGAAACCCATTTTTCATCTTCCTCCTGCCCGAAATATTTTGATGCCCTGTATCCTCAAGTTTCTTCGGCTAATGGTCCAACTAAACAAAGAGGAGTACTCATAGCTCTTCGCAAATCGGTTCCCTTCAGTTGCAGTAAACAGATAGCAGACCCAAATGGCAGGGACCTCCTGTTACAGGTTACTATTCAGGACACTGAGGTTACTCTCCTGACTTACTATGCCCCATGCCTTTTCTGACTCATATTTGCTCCTTGTTGAAGTCCCATCAGAAGGGTACCCTTCTTCTGGCGGGTGACTCTAATGTGACGTTGAGCCCTGCTCTTGATAAATATAAAAATATATACAACAATGTGGCGCTAAAAATAAACAGTGTCTGTTAGGTTAACTGCGCAATAAAGTTTTATTGAAAAGGAACTCAACTAAACGAGGATAAAAACAAGTGTATCAGCAAAATTATACGTGCATGGGTGATATATCAACCTATGTGTAGAATATCAAATCTACGTGCTTAACGCATGTGGCTAGTGCTCATGACATGAGAGTTCAATAACTCTCTGTGAAAATCATAAACTAATAAAAACATAAATATGCGTACTCTCCAAGGAACGAAATATGACAGTAAACATAAAAATGTGTCTTCCTAAAAATAGAAATAAATGTGACAACAACAAATTGCAAAGGTACACTTTCATATAGCCATTGGTAAAGTTAAAACTAAATGGGTGTAGAGTCACAACCAATGCATATTGAGTGCATTCAGCACATCAAAACAAATTGGTGTTTGCCAAAGAGTTCAATAATGCATGTATCCAGTGTTGAAAGAAAACAGCCCCTATACTTTCAATGAGTTGAATCCCCCTGGTCTATAATGACTGGGATGGACCTTGAAGTGACATGGCATCGGTAGATGTATATAAACGGTTGGAATACCCTTACCAGAATAGGTGGACTCCCTAGCCAGAGGCTGGGAGTCAAACAGGCTTATATCGCAGTCATCCAGGGATGGTTATCCCAGCGGAGATAGATACAGAAATTTATCCAGGCACAGTGGAGCGTGATGGCAGCTACTCACCGATCGTCCCAATCTTAGTCTCACGATCTTGAAATCTCTTTGGTGCGAATAATTGTGCGATGATGTATATATTCCAAATACAGGTCAACCCATGGGGTGTGTATCCCTCAAATGGAAAGAATGAAAAAAATCCTCCACATAGTGTGAATCCGCTTCATAAAAACGTTTAATGAGATAAAAAATGGTTCTCTGGTTCCCAAACAAACAGGGTCCAGATAAAGACTGACAGTATAAAAAACGCTTAAAAAGAATGTGGCTCAGCAGGCATACCGGACCCGACGCATTTAGTCCGCATGGACTTCAACTGGGGTGTATGCCCGCTTGCCACTATCACCCTTATATATATAAAATATAATAACAAACACCTGAAATCGCCATGTGAAGCGTAACTTCCGGGTTCGCCGGAATGGCGTCCTGGGCATTATCCACAGGGGATCGTGGGCCAATGGGGAATCGCTAGAGGACCAAGCCTCAATCTGCCCATCCAATAAAAATAACCTATTGATCTATCCCAACTTACCCTTTACAAAAAATGACGCGCAATGACACGCATATGTGACCCCTCGACCAATCATAACAGTCAGGGCAGAGGTCCCCTAGTATCGCAATGATGGACAAACACTTAGTCCAATCGCTGCGTACCCCTCGACTGAGTCTATCAGCGTGTCTAGCCCGACATAAGCCTCGTAAGCTGTTGACAGTCTTGCGAGACATGTCAACGGAAACGAATCCTGGAACGCATCTGCCTCAATGCGGGCTGTGATGTAGATAACAAGCTGTCACTAAAGATTTCGCGAGATGTGCTGACAGGAACGGATCTTGGAACGCATCTGCGGGCTAAGCCTCGATGCGGGCTATGATGTAAATTAAACCTCCCAATCCTTAGCAGAAGGGGTAAAACTACTCAAGCAATCATCCAATAACATTTAAAGATGATAGAATTAGTTACTATTTCTAAAACAGAAAATGTATATTAAAATTACAATCAAATAAACCGCTTCACATAACGATAACAGTGTAATCCTATACCAACGAGAGATTGCATGTAATCAATCTCCAGTGCACATACAAAATAATTCTACACTCCTAAACAAAAAAAACATAAAAAAGGGATCCCACGTTAGATGGGCACAATCCCTATCAGACTCTGAAAGGAGTAATTATCTCCGTTATGTGAATGTATCAACATACAAAAAAATTCATTAAAAAAAATCATAAAAAATATTAAATGTCAAAAAGAAAGAGAGAAGAGCAGACCGAGTATTCAGGATTGATTAATAAAAGCATTGATGTCCCAGTCAATGTTAAGGCCATGGGGCTGGAAACTTTTTAATTGGTGTATCCAGAAAGTCTCTAACTTAGATACACCTCTCTTCAGTGACTCCCCCCCTCCAGTGTGGGACAAACTTATCTATAGCTTGAAACTTCGTCCCCACTGGATTCTGATTATGACACTGAAGAAAATGTTTCGGGACACTATGATTGGTGTGTCCCTTTTTAATATTAGTTATATGTTCGTTTACCCTTACGGAGAATGTACGTATGGTGCGGCCTACATACTGCTTCCCGCATGAGCATGTAATCAGGTAAATGACATACCGTGTTTGGCAAGTCAAAAAATGTTTAATCTGATATTCTTTTCCTGTAACTGTAGAGAAAAAAGTTTCAGTATGTCTTCGCCCGCAGACATTATGTATACAAACGTTACATCTGCGACAAGGAAAAAATCCCTTCATATTATGAAAGACCTAATTACTGGGGGGTCGATGACATTAGGGGCAACCTGACCCTTTAACGATGGTGCCCCTCTGTAAATCACCCCTCCTCGTTCGGGGAGCAGGGGACCTAGTATATAATCACTTTTCAAAATTCTCCAATGCCTGGATATGATGTCTTTGATTTGTTTGTGCTGTATTGAGAAGTTAGTTAGAAGCGACCATCTATGTTTGTTATCTTGTACACGCTTCGGTTGTTCAGATAACAATGAATTTCTATCGACTAGAGAGATTTTTTTAATCTCCTCATCTATATCCATTGGATCATACCCTTTATCTAAAAACCTGGATCTCAAGATATGGGCTTGGTGGAGGAATCGGAAAGATTACTACAACTCCGTCTAATACGGGTGAGCTGGCTACGCGGTACAGACTTCAACCAAGTAGCATGGTGGCAACTAGGCTTAAAAAACATTTTAGTTTCCAAATGATCGTCAACCACAGTTATCTCAAGGTCTAAAAAATGGATACTGGAAGAGCTAATTTCATATGTTAAATTGATGCCAATATTATTAGCATTCAATATGGTGAGGAAGGAGTGCAAAGATTCCATATTGCCTCTCCATAGGAGGAGGACGTCGTCTATGTACCTGACCCAAAGGACCAATTCTGGGGGGTCCAGGGCATAGACGACGTCCTCCTCCCAGTGTGCCATAAAAATATTTGCCAGGCTCGGGGCAAATTTGGCACCCATGGCCACCCCCTTTTGTTGGAGATAAAAATCCCCATTATACCAAAAATAGTTATGTTTGGTCGCGAACCTCAACAAGTCCATAATGAATCTTTGTTGGGTTCTTGGGATGGTCTCCTCTCTGGATAGAAAAGATTCGACTGCTGCGAATCCCAAATTATGGGGTATGCAAGTATAAAGTGCTGTAACATCAGCAGTGACAAGCAGTAAGTCCTTACTGTAGTTTACCTGTTTTAATCGAGAAATAGTATCTTTCGTGTCCCTCAAATGTGACGGCATTGATTGTACAATCGGTTGTAAGTAAAAATCGACGTATTTCCCTATACGGGATGTAATAGAATCAATGCCGTTAATAATGGGGCGACCGGGGGGCGTGGTCCGGACATGGCCGAGTGAAGATGCGTTTGCACGGAGCTCCCGGCCTCTCTTGGCTATTTTAGCTCTTTTCTCGCAGAATGCTCTCAGCTAAGAAGTGCACATACAGGAGGAACAAGAAGAAGCCTGGCCCGACACCTGGTACACCCGCACTGGCGGACTTACAGAGGCTTTTTGGCAGATCTCTCCCCGGCTCCCCAGACCTTAAGATGGCGGACCCCTGTGCCTCGTGCTCACAAACCCCCGACCTCATGGCGACCCCAGCCCTCCTGGAGGGGCCCCGCAGTCCGATGTTCTACTCCAACTTCCCCGGCTTATCAGAAGCAAACTTTGATGAGACTCCCCGCCAGTCATTCGTGGTTGGAGCGGATGCTGAACTGAAAGCTCTCCTACGGGCATTGCCGACCAGAGCGGACATTGAAGCTCTCGTAGGGAAGGTGGAAGCAGCACATGGGAAAGAGCTGAATGTGGTGAAACAAGAAGTACACTCGCTTAACACGCGTCTGACATCAGGCGAGACCTCGCTCGTGGCCCTGGAGCGGAGAGTCTGCTCCCTAGAGACGAGCCAGGTGGATCACAGTGCCTCAGCGGTAGAACTACAGCTCAGAATGGAGGAAATGGAGGACAGGAGCCGCAGGTACAACTTGCGGCTCCGAGGCCTCCCAGAAGCTACGGGACAAGCTGACCTCCAGGCCACAGTGACGGACATTTTCCGGAGGGTGATGGGAGACCATCTACCGGAGCGGGTCGAAATCGACAGGGTACATAGAGCCCTGGGCCCCAGATCGTCGGATCCGACTAGACCCAGGGATGTGATCTGCCGCCTTCATCATTACACCCATAAGGAGACCATTGCACGAGGAGCCTGGGAGGCGGGTGAGCTGGAATTTGATGGCGCACATGTGAAGATACTTCCGGATATTTCCAGATCGACCCTCATCCGCCGAGCCATACTGAAACCTCTGCTTGATCTGGCTCGATGCTGCAACGCTACTTACCGATGGGGCGTCCCGTTATCAGTAACTTTCACCAAGGAGCAGAGATCCTTCCTGCTAAGCTCTCCGGACTCTCTACCGGCCGTGTTTGACTTCCTGGGTACGGATCCAATTGAAGTCCCCAACTGGCTAGCCTACCTGCCTAGAGCTCCGGGGCGCCCTAACATAATGCGACACCAGGCACCAAGACCGCAGAGAACACAGAGAAGCGGACGTCGCCCCCGATCCCTCTCCCAGGAGAGCCAGCGGGAAGTGTGAGTACATTTTCGTTATCCCTCCTCTCCCTCACGCTGCAGGCGATACTACTTAGTAGCTCTACGGACTGTTGCTGAGTAATCCCCTTTGTCACCCCCTTTTGGAGATCCTCATGGCCACTGCGCGCTTACCCTCCCTCAGTGGGCCCGGTCCTGAATGAGCTCCCTTTGTCCCCTCATATTGCAAGGCTCCCGTGTTCAGGTACGACCCCATGAACTAATCCAACTGCCTAACTGAGCCGATTTGTCCCAACCCACAGTGCTAGAGGTTATACTATCCCTATATCAGTCATGAGGAGACCCCTGGAGACTTCTCTCTAATCCTTTACACGTCGGACAGAAAGTCCCCTGATGGCCAAGTTGGTTCGTTACCTGCATCTATATCGGTCTCTCCGGAGGAACTTTTTCGATTTAAGGACACAACAGAGAATGAGCCAACCTGTCTTGACCAGAACTACCCACTATACGTTTAGCCTGAGCTGTGGTTTGCCGGTCAGGCGTGAGGTAACCGCTGCTTCTCAATTGCTCCCCCTCCTAGGTTCACATTCCGAATGTTATGTTGTTTTTCTGTTGGACAGGAGGGGATGTCTGGTTGGGGTTTATATATAACTAAGCTGGCTTTTATTATGCAGTGAACTGCAGGTTCACATAGGAGAACATGCAGTTCAGTGAGGGAGATACTTGGCCGTGGAGGAGAGGGAGTGGTTGAGGCTGCACTGTATACTTGTTTTTTGCAAATGACGGTTCTCCTCTCCCACCTGGCGACGTCGGCAGCCGGAGAGTCCGGCTGGGCCCACCAGCATAAGCTTTGGCTGGAGGCTAGCTACGGGGGGAATATCACAAATCCACACTAATGAAGTGGGAGTGCACCCTGTATGCGTTTGGCTATAGTCCCGTGCATTCCCCCTTCGCGGTTCACCGATCAATAACAGATGGCGGCTGCAGTGGGGGGAGAGGAGACCCCTAATCCGTTTATCAGTTTAGGTATATGAGCACCGGGATTAGCCGGGGCAACCAGTTTTCTTCTGTATTTGTTTTTGGTTTTATTTTTGTTATACTATATACCGATTACAATATAGCTTCTTAAGTGCACCAAGATGGGTGGGAGTACCGGGACCTCACACACGGGCGGTATCCATCCACACCCCACATAGGCCTTGCATGTACCCGAGGCTCTAAGGGTATATGCACTTTAAAGTAAGTCTTGTCTTACTAAATTAGATTTGTACTAGGTGAGACAGCTAGAGTGTGTGAAGTCGCTGTCCCACCTCCTTTCTGTTCCTTCCCTTTTTCTACCCCCTCATTTCCTTCTTTTCTCCCTCCCCCCCCCTTTCCCCATACCTGACTGTAATTTGAGACAGTTTTTTTTTTTTTTAAGACATGGCGGTGGACACTTTCAAGGTGACATCGCTTAACGCCAGGGGTCTTAACACCCCTGAAAAGAGACGCATGCTTCTGCATGATCTCAAAAAATCACGCACAGACATTGCGTTCATACAAGAGACCCATTTTAAGACAAACAAATCCCCTGCACTCCAGAATAGATCTTTTCCACACGTTTACCACTCCACAAACTGCAGTGGCAAATCTAGGGGCACATCTATCCTGATCTCCAATAGGTTGCCTTGGCGTTTCCAGGATATGTTGGCAGACCCCGAGGGACGCTATTTGTTCCTGAAGGGTCGCTTGGGAGAAGCCCAGTTTACGCTAGCCACCCTTTATGCACCCAATGAACAGCAGGCAAATTTCATCAGGCGTATAATGAGGAAATTAATAGCATACAGGGAGGGCCAACTGATCATGGGGGGTGATTTTAATATGCCCCTGGATCCCTCAGTGGACACATCCTCAGGCACCTCCTCTTTATCGCAGTCACACCGAAAATGTATCAGACAATCTATACATGATGCTCATCTACTTGATGTATGGAGACTCCAACATTCGGGAGAGAGGGACTATACCTTCTTCTCTCCCCCTCATAAGGTATACTCCAGAATAGATTTCTTCCTCGTCCCGCATGACCAACTACATCTAGTGGATGCGACCACAATTGGTCAGATCACATGGTCAGACCATGCGCCAGTTCACCTCACGTATACGCTTACTGAGAGACCCTCGCCTAGATCTCTCTTCTGGCGACTGAATGAGAGTTTGCTACAGAACCCGGAGGTGCTGGGGGATGTGTCCAAAGCCTTAGAGGCATATTTCCAGGAAAACGATACCCAAGACTGCGACCCCGGTATTTTGTGGGAAGCCCACAAATGTGTGTTAAGGGGGGTACTTATTAAACACGGGGCCACCATTAAAAAAGAGAGGAATAAACAGCTTGCCGGATTGCTCGCCGACCTGTCTACCCTTGAATCCCAACACAAACAGTTGCCCTCTAGAGACCTAGAGGTGAAACTGGGACACTTGCGAACACAAATTAATGACCTACTCCTCTATAAAGCAAAGGCGGCTCTGCAGTTCTGCCGTAAATTGTCTTACGAGTCGGGGGAGAAATGTGGCAAGCTGTTGGCTAGATCAGTAAAGGAAATTAAAGCAACCTCGTACATCCCACAGATAACATTGCCAGATGGTAAGAAGGCCACCATCCCGAAACAAATTGCAAAAGGTTTTGAAGACTTCTACTCTGACCTATACAATCTCCCCCCCCCCCTCTAGTCCAGCGCATATTGACAAATACGTGTCGGAGGCCCAAATTCCCTCTCTATCTGAAGAAGCTAAAGGCATATTAGATGAACCAATTACATTAGATGAACTACAAAACGCAGTCAAAGTCATGAAAATAGGTAAAGCACCAGGGCCGGGTGGATATACCATCCAGTACTATAAGACTTTCCTTTCGGTTCTGGGCCCACGACTTCTGACATTTTTCAACACATTAGGAGTAGACTCTGCCTTCCCCAACGAAACCCTCAAAGCCCATATCTCTTTAATCCACAAGGAGGGGAAAGACCCATCCTCGTGTGGGAGCTATCGTCCCATATCTCTTTTAAATGTCGACCTCAAAATATTCTCTAAAATTATAGCAACTAGATTAGCGACACATCTCAATTCTCTGATTCATCTGGATTAAGTGGGGTTCATCCCATCCAGAGAAGCCAGGGATAACACCATTAAAGTCCTCAACCTTGTCCATCTAGCAAAGACCAAGAATATCCCCAGTATTTTCGTTAGCACTGACGCGGAGAAGGCCTTCGATAGGGTGCACTGGGATTATATGTTCTCAGTGCTCCGCCATGTTGGCCTAGGGGACAGAATGCTGAAATGGATTGGCAGCATCTACTCGACTCCATCGGCACAAGTGAAGGTCAATGGCATACTTTCAAGTCCTTTTCCCATCAGAAATGGTACACGACAGGGATGCCCTTTGTCCCCCCTGCTTTTCGCTCTTTCTCTTGAGCCCTTTCTTTGTAGGATCAGATCACATCCAGACATCACGGGTCTTCAAGTGGGCAACACACACTGCAAAATCTCAGCATATGCTGACGACCTCCTCTTCTCCCTCACAAACCCTAAAATTTCCCTCCCTAATCTAATGCGAGAGTTCAAAACATATGGGGAGATCTCGAATCTGAAGATAAACTTCACTAAGTCTGAAGCAATGGGTGTTTCAGTCCCCCCTAATATTTTAACTGACCTCCAATCAAACTTCAAATTTAAATGGCCCTCATCAGCACTTAAATACCTAGGCACGTTTATCCCCCCAGATGTGACACGGACGTTTGACCTAAACTTCCCCCCCACTGTTGACAAAGACCCGGATATTGTTAGACAGATGGCATGCAGGCTTCCATTCCTGGTTCGGGAGATGTAATCTGCTTAAAATGAGTATCCTACCGAAATTCAAGCTTTACCAATCCATATCCTGCCCTCTTTCTTCAAGCAGACCCAAGCTCTTTTCACTAAATTCATTTGGGCACACAAAAGGCCGCGACTGCGCCACGCACAGCTGACCCTACCCAAACATTGTGGGGGACTGGCAATGCCCGATATACGCTTATACTACATGGCCTCTCACTTAGGGCGTATACTTGATTGGAGGAGAAATGGTGCTTCCAAATTGTGGATAAATCTGGAGCAATCACAGTCAGTTGTGCCCTTGGGGGGTGCGTTATGGTGCGTTGGTGATCTCCCGGGCTCCCTGACGACGCATCCTCTTATAGGCACCACCCTGAGGAATAGTCACCGTATCACCTCCCACTCAGCTTACACTTCAAAGACATCTCCCCTATACCCCATCTTGGGCAACCCTAAATTTGAACCAGGCATAGAGGCAGTGGAATTAACGTCTCTTAGAGAGACCGGAAGGGACTGTGCAGTTAGGTTTATTAGTGGGGGGAAATGGCCGACCTTAGAAGATCTTTGCAATCCAGCGGGTCTGTATCGACTGACCTTCTGGAGGGCACTGCAACTACACCACTTTTTCCACTCACTCCCAGAACCACACAATTTCACTCGAGAACTAACGTCATTTGAGACATTATGCTCTGAGGACACCCCATTGGCTCACATCTTGTCACAAGCGTATCTCTTGCTGAACACGCCAACGTCGCAACCTCATTTGACTTGCCTAACCAGGTGGGAAAAAGATCTGCAGCGCACCTTCTCTCCTTCACAGAAGGCTCGGATCATTTCCCTCTCCCTCAAATCCTCGCAATGCGCTAAAATACAAGAATCTAACTTTAAACTGCTCACGAGGTGGTACATGACACCTTCCAGACTAAGAAAATGTTACCCGGATTCTCCCGGGCTATGTTGGCGTTGCGAGGAGGAGGAGGGAACTCTGATCCATGTCTTTTGGACATGCCCTAAGTTACAGACCTTCTGGGGCGAAGTTAGGCGAATTACACAAAAATTCACGGAGTATGAGGTCCCGGAAGACCCCGCGTTTTTCCTTCTCCAACTTTCCTGGGTGCCCATTAAAACATATAAAAAATCACTGGTTCGACATCTTCTTAATGCAGCGAAGGGTTGCATTCCCATTTTTTGGAAGCAGACCCTCCCCCCTCCCATAAAACTCTGGCTTCAAAGAGTGGAGGAAATTAAGCAGATGGAGGATTTGATAATGACGGCACAACATAAGCAAGAGATGTTTAAGCAGACTTGGGATAATTGGAATATGTTTATATTTTCTGATGAGGGTCAACGACTCTTGTCCTAATTGAATGGGCCGGGCCCCCTGGGCCCGGAATGGCGAGAGCACCCGCCCACCGCCGTGTCTTCCTCCCCCCCCCTCTCTTTTCTTCCCCCCACTCCTTGTACCTTCTACCCCCCTTTTTACCCCCCTCACATCTTCTTCCCGCTCATCCCTGTTTCTCCTTTTTCATTTTTCCTTTCTCTCTAACTACCTTATAGGTAACTTAGCTTCTTTTCTTTTTCTCTTTCTTTCTTTTTAAAGTAAAGTGGAAAGTCGGGCGAGGAACACCATTCATAGACATCCCCACGACGAGATGAGGATTGCCTTAGAACATACCTTAATAGTAGACGAGGCATATGTCTGTGAACTCTATGTTATGAAACCTGTAATGCCTTGCACTGTACACCTCTTCTATATGCATTTCAATTGTAACATGGTTTTTTCTCAAATGTAACTGTCAGTATTGGGGGTTTCCCCGCCCTTGTATGGAGTTTAATAAACTTTATATTTGAAAAAAAAATAATGGGGCGACCAGGAGGTTGAACAATACTTTTATGCACTTTAGGCAAACAATACATCACCGGGATTCTTGGGGCAGCAGGAATTAGGTAACTTTTTTCTTTTTTGTCCAAAATCCCCAACTGAAATCCCGTATCTACTAAATGCGTGAGTGATTTCTTAAAGGAAGATGTCTGGTTTTTGGGAATTTTAGTATAGGTCTCAGTGTCGCTCAAAATTCGGGTCATTTCCAGATGATAATCGCTTTTTTCAAGAAAGACTATCCCCCCCCCCTTATCCGCGGGGCGGATAATTAAATCCTTAATAGTTGTTTAAGTCCGTTTTTGATGTTTGGGTCATTAAATATCTTTTTAATAGGCAGTTTTTCGACGTCCTGTAACACAAGATCCCGAAAAACTTTAATTGCAGGAGCAATTGGGCTTGGTGGGTTAAAGAGCGAAGGATTTGAAAGTCCTGAATGTAGTATGTGTGAAGTAACCTCATTTTGGGGCCTAGTAGGGTTAGAGCTGATATATCTTTGTACATTAAGCTTCCGTACATATTTCTGTATGTCTATAAAAGTGTTGAATTTGTTTAACCTTTTTGGGGGAGCGAACTTCAAGCCCTTTTCAGGACGAGGAGTTCAGTTTCAGAAAGATTGGCCTTACTCAGATTGAATATGCCGCTACCTTTTAAGTTCGCTTTCTTTTTTCTGGCGCACCGCCCCCCTCTAGTCCCGCGTTTGGTTCTATACTTCACTTGTACCTTTCGGGTACATTGGGAAAACCCCCTGAAGTGGAGGATCCCGGTTGCTGTTGATTATAGTTAAAGGGTGATCTATCATAATAAGTCAGATCACCCTGTCTGTAAGGAAATTGTGAATTGTAATTATCCCGTGATCTCTCCTCCCTAAGTGGTGAATATCTATTGTCAGTACGTATAGGTGTTCTTTGTGGATGATGATATTCATGCTGTTCATATTGTCGTTCTTGGTGTTGCCCCCTCCTCCAAGGCGATCTTTCTGAACCGTACTGGTCGTAATTCCATGATGGATCCCTGTGTCCCCTACCTTTACCCCTCGTGTTCTTCCCTCTCCCTCTCATATTGGGGGGGGGGGTCCTTTATGATTAGATGTAGGGGTATGGGGGAGAGTGGCCGAACGGTTGGTACCGTACACGTGATAAATATCCTTTGGAACACAAAGCCCCTTCTCCAGATGCAGACATTTTTTTACATTCTTTACAATGTCATGACCTGGTAGACGTCTGGAGGGAGCTTCAGCTCCTGGGTAAGGACTATACTCATTACTCTCATCCCCATCATTCTCACTCCAGGAGTGATCACATGTTCGTGCTACGGAAGCATCTTACTTTAATTGTGTCCACCTCTTTTCTAGCTGCTCCATGGTCAGATCATGACCCTGTCTTGGTTGTATGCCACTCTTTGCTTTGTAAGCCTCAACATTCCCCCTGGGTTATAAATGATTCCTTCTTGTCTTTCAAGGAGATTCTGGCAGACATCCATTGAGCCTCTGTGGATTATTTCTGTTTTAATCTCGGATCGGTTTCTTCCCCTGTGACCCTATGGTAGGCATATAAAGCCTTAGGGCTTTTAAAGTCCTTAGGGGCCATGTTATTCAATTGGCAATGAAGCATAAAAGGGAGCGATTATTAGCCCGGTGCACCATGGAGACGCACCTGGAGTCAATATCAACAACCTTTAGCCAGTCCCCTACTCCTGCCAACTGCAAACTATTGGATCAGGCTTGTACAGAGCTGGCTCTATGATTATCTGATGAGGCGGAACGCACATTACGCTGGGATCGCCAGAAATGGTATGCTAAGGCGAATAAACCTAACATGATGCTGGCTAATAGCTTGCATACCTTTACTCCAAAATATACTCACACCATCACCTGCCATAATGTCCTTACAGGCAATCCCATGTGGGTCTTGGACGAATTTCGTTATCGTCTTACCACTCTTTACTCTGCCCCCAACCAGTCCTCCACTCAGGGCCCAGACACTTTTCTGACTGGCTTGACACTACCTTCCTTATCTGAAACCCACACATCATTAATGGATAGGGATATACAGGAATCTCCTATATCAAGGAGCTAAAGGTGGGCAAAAGGCCAGGCCCAGATGGCTTTACGGCTCTTTATTATAGGAAAATGGCAGATGTTTCAGCTCCTCACTTAACTGCTATGTATAATTCGGTAAAGGATGGTCAAACCTTTACTTCAAACCTCTTGACTGCCAACATATTGATGATTCCTAAACCTGATCGGAACCATTCCTCCTGGGCCAATTTTTGGCCAATTTCACTTATTAATATAGACATGAAAATACTGACTAAAATGTTGGTTAATCGCTTAAATTCTTTCCTACCACGTCTGATCAAAAAGGATCAGGTGGGGTTTGTCCCACGGAGACAGGTGGGAGACGCTATCAGAGGGCTACTTCAAATTCAACATATAGTTCATAGTAGATCTCTTGATATTAATAAGGCCTTTGACACTTTGACTTGTCCTTACTTAATAATGGTGCTCTGCCACTATGGCTTTGGCACCTCATTCTTGAGCTGGGTTGGCATTATACGACTCAACCCAGGCTAAAGTCAAGTATTATGGCTTTGAATCATCTCTCTTCCCCATTAGGAGGGGTACCCGGCAAGGTTGCCCACTCTCTCCACTTTTATTTATCTTGGCATTGGAACCTTTGGCGGAGGCAATCCGTTCTCATCCAGACATAACAGGGGTAGAAGTAGCGGGTACCTCTCATAAGATATCATTGTTTGCAGATGATATTCTGATGTCCCTAACTAACCCTAGAATCGCCCTGGCCTAGCCTGATTTCCCTTTTGGATACTTTTGCGTCATTCTCGAGGCTATCCGTCACCCCTACCAAATCAAAACCTATGTCGATTAACCTTCCATCCTTGGAATTGGCAACTTTAAAAAACGCTTTCTTGTTTCAGTGGTTACCTTCTTTGCCTTATCTGATTAGGCTTACTCCAACATATGCAGGACTCTATCAGGCCAATTTCCCTTCTTTGTTTAGGAAGCTATCAGATATGTTGTCCTCTTGGACCCATCTCCCATTCTCCTGGTTCGATAGGATTGTGGTGATACGTTTGCCTTGCATTTTAAAATTGCTTTATTTTTCTGTGTTTTGCTTGTCCCTTCACATATTTTGCGCATACATCAGCGCAAAATTCTGAAGTTTGTCTGGGGCTCCACTAGACCCAGAATTAATAAGCAAGTTCTAAATGCCCGTAAGATCAATGGTGGTCTCTCGGTCCCCAACTTACAAGCCTATTATACGGCAGCGAATACAGCCCCATTATCTTACCTTCACGAGAAATATCAAATGCTGTTATGGACCACTATTGATTTAGTGGACTCTTATCTGATCCCAGTTGCCTCCCTGCATTGGCTTCCCCAAATACATCGTCCTGACACAATTGGACCATACTTAGCACATTACCTTCATTTGTGGGATTCCATTAAATACTCTGCGGGCCTGATCTCTCCTCATCTTCCCTTGTGATAACCCACAACAGTTCTCTTGGTGGACTGAGAATGGCTTTGTTGATATCCACTCTCTGTTCACCCCCACTAGGATAATTACGCTTGATGCTCTGCGTTCCTCACACAATATTCCCCTCCGAGAACATTATAGCTACCTACAGCTTCAGAACTTTCTTAGCATATACAGTCTCGACCTACTCGACCTACTTGACCTACTCCATGCACCTTGACCCCCTTTGAAAGCCTTTGTAGATCTCGTCCTCAATCTTCCGGTTTAATCTCCTCAATCTACTCATCGATAATTTCCTAAAAAAAACACAGCTGAGACCTTATCACCTCCAGTGGGAGGCGGAGCTAGAGAGCCAGCTGGATCTGGAGGACTGGCAGGTCATGACTATAGCATTGTCCAAAGGCTCTAAAAATTTTCTTATTTTAGAAAATGCTTATAAAATTCTTTACAAGTGTTAATACACTCCGGCTAGGTTGGCACGTTTTATTCCAACCTACTCTTCCCTTGCTTCCATGGATGTTCCCAAGAAGGCACTATGGTGCACAATTGGTGGACATGTAAGAGGGTATGCAGATTATGGGTCAGATTCTACACTCTTCTTCGCAACTTATTCCATGCCAACCTAAAGAGGGATCCTTATGAGGCTCTTCTGTGTAAGCCAATTGCAAAATTGCTTTGTCCAGAGTGCCAGCTGGTGCTGCATCTCTTTACTGCAAATAAACTAACAATAGCAAGGGCATGGAAGACACACGTACTCAGCTTTGAGGTGGTTATAAACCGTATGAATGATATTATCATTAATGAAAAGCTGACGACTATACTTTCAGACACCCCTGACAAATTCCTTCGGGTTTGGCAGCCTTGGGTTGCCTACATTCAACCTCCCAGATTTGATTCTACGCTTTCAGATACCCATGACAAATTCCTTTGGGTTTGGCAGCCTTCGGTTGCCTACATTCAACCTTCCAGATTTGATTCTATGCTTCTCTCGATTTAATATGTTTCTGCCTCCCCTTTTTTCTTACTGCTCTTTCCTTTCATATTCCTGGTCTTCTACCCCTCTCTTCCTTTCTCTTTCTTTTGATTCCTTTCCTATTATTCCTTTTAGCTCATTAGGCCACCAGGCATATGCCTTGGTGGGATGGTTACATGGTTAACTTTTAACATTGTTATATAGTAAATCTTTGATAAAATACTTATTGTTTATATGGTTTGATAGCAAGCTGCACTCAATACTCTGTAACAACGTTTTTGGCCTATAGTTGATGCAGCGTGTCCCAGACTACTAGGTTCCGGACTGTGATATCAGTCTTCTAAATGCTATGTATGACCATTCTTGGAATCTCCAGGACTTGAGCATATTTACTTACTTATGTAGCAGGCATGTTGTAAAGCAATTTCTCCTTTTTGGCCACAAATTGGAGATAGAGAGATGCTGACTGGTCCTTCCAGAAAAACTCAGACACAGAGCATACTGGGAAAAAGGGGAGTTTCAGGGAGTGCTAAGGGGATGGAAGAGAGGGAAGAACTGAGGTAAAAGAAAGAGAGAGTGCTGACAGGAGACAGAGGAGAGGAGATTGCTTAAAAGAGAGGGAGATACCAAGGCTTAAAAAGTCCTTTGCTGGGATACAGTGACACTTAACAGCGAGGAAAGGAGTAGTGTGTGAGGGGAAGGAACTGAGGTGCCAGAGTGAGGAGAGAGACACACGCTGACACCAGGGACTGTGTGCCCCAACAGAGGAGGAGGGATATCCTGAAGCCTGGGAAAAAGAGTCTGTGAGGAGAATAAGGAGAGTGGTCTGAGGAGAGAGAGAGGGAGAGAAACCCAGCTGTCACAACTGATGGAGATGATGACTTTACTGACAGCCGGAACCACTGTCTCATCTGTTGGGGAAGTCTCGGAGTCCAAGCAGTCTGCAAACCCTATGGCTGTCCAGGTCATGAAGCCAATGAATCGAGGGGTTTGCTTCAACTGTGGAGGAGTGGGGCACTACCGATGTGTTTGTCCAAGCCCGCCGAAGTCTGAAACCCCGCGTCCAAAGCCAGCAGGAAACTTCAGAGGGCCCCGGTGAAGGAGCCAACCGGATGCTCACCTACAGCCGTTAGCTCCATATTCAAAGGTGCAAAGAAACCACAGTGGAAGCCAAAATCTTTACAAAGGGCCCCAACTGCTGTTTAATAGCGACCATACAACCCCCTATCTTTGACCTCAGGTGCTCGGTCGCTGAAAGTATATGCACATCAACTCTCTGGGGCCCAACGGAGACACAAGCAAAACCAGAAGACCATCAAGAATTTAGCACAAATACAGACAGGACAAAATAACTACCCTACTCCTGGTAGATTCCCTGACAAACTTGTGGGACCTTCTCCCATTGTGTCAATTCAAGGAGAAGGCATCTATACAAAGGCCCTTCTGGATAAGGGGGCGCAAGTTACCCTGCTATATAGAGACTTTTATGACCTGCACCTCAAACACTTACCCCTGCAGAGATTGAAGGAACTGGAGATATTGGGTATTGGAACCCAAAATTTCCCATATGATGGATACTTACCAGTCAAGTTGATTTTTGACCCCTCTGTGACCGAACAAACATAAACGTTCGATACCTTAGCTGTTGTATGCCCTCGCCCATCAAGAGCCAATAAGAGTTCTCTGACAATAGGAACGAACACTAACCTTGTCAGAAGACTTGTATTGAAGTCTGACACTCCAACCAAAGGCATATACCCTATGCTGAGACAAGTGTATCAGCAGCTAGTCGAAGAACAAAGAGCCCCAGCTGAAGGAGTGGGGAAGATTTCGCGATTGGATAGAAGTGAGAAGATACTACAACCTGGAGAGATGGTGTGTCTACAAGCTTCAGTCAAGCTCAATTTGGAACCGGGACCCTTTGTTGTCCTTGAAGCTGACCACCAATGAGATGACATGGGAGTGGAGGTAATCCCAGAAGTCATATCAATTGGGGCTCTGCAATGCAGTTGTGGGAAGATCCCTGTCAGCATCTGGAATGTTACGGCCTCGCCATTGAAACTGTGAGCCTGAATGCTGTTAGGACAAGTAAATCCAGCCACCCCAGTCTCACCATTTGATTTGAGGAAGGGAGAGAAGGAATAAATCTCCATAGAACAATTTTACCCACAAAACACCACACTATCACCTGAGTGGAAACAAAAGGTCAAAGCCCAACTCCTGAGATGGCAGAATATGTTTTTGAAAGATGAGTTTGATGTGGGGTGTGCCAAAAGTGCCTAGCACAGGATTCGCCTTCAGTAAGACAGGCCATTCAGGGAAAGAGTCAAACGGGTCCCTTTGGGGGACCTAGAAGATTTAAGTGCGCAGCTGGCAGAATTGAAGAGATCAGGCATCATCAGGGAGTCTAGGAGCCCTTATGCCTCCCCCATAGTGGTGGTGCGGAAGAAAAATGGGTCCCTGCAGCTGTGCACTGATTATTGGACGCTCAACAGGAGAACCATCCCTGATCAGTACACCACTCCAAGGATAGAAGATGCCCTAAAGAGCCTGTCGGAGGCGAAGTGGTTCAGTGTGATGGACCGGAACAGTGGGTAATCAAATCCCCATGCACCCCGAGGACAGAGAAAAAACAGCTTTTATCACCCCAGTAGGGTTCTTCGAGTTTGATAGGATGCCTCAAGGTCTGTCCGGTGAACCAGCAACGTTCCAGAGACTGATGGAGAAGACAGTAGGGGACATGAACCTAATCGAAGTGTTGGTATATCTGGACAATATCATCGTCTTCGGCAAAACTCTTGAAGAACATGAAGAGCATCTGGAGAAGGTTCTGAGGAGACTCCATGACCAGGGATTGAAGCTGTCCCTGGAAAAATGTCAGTTTTACCAGCCTTCAGTTAATTACCTTGGCCATGTTGTCTCCGCTGAAGGAATAGCTACTGACCCCCAGAAGCTGGAAGTACTGTATCAGGAGTACGATGGACACCTGCGCCCTGTTGCTTATGTGAGCCGAAGTCTTGCACCTGCTGAGAAAAAATACCCTACTCACAAGTTGGAATTCTTGGCTCTGAAGTGGGCAGTCATGGACAAGTTGAAAGACTACTTGTATGGTGCAGGCTTTGTGGTACAAAACTAACAACAACCTACTCACTTACATACTCAACACAGCAAAACTGGATGCCACGGGGCAAAGGTGGTTGGCCCCCCTATCAGGGTTCCGCTTCAGACTAAAATACCACCCAGGAATTGGGAACAGAGATGCTTATGCCCTGTTGAGGAGACCCTATGACTTGGGGATTTCCTCTGAAGAGTGGACTCAACTGACTCCAGAAGGAATACAAGCCTTGTGTCAGGGAGCAGAACATCAGGACAGAGAAACAACTGGGGCAGAAGCCATCAGAGTCTCAGTGGCAGGTATCCTCAAATACTACTGTGATGGGAGCACAGACAGCAATACAAATCTGACAGGTGTGGGAGTTGAGCTGACTCATTCTGGGCACACGGGACCTTTTGCTCTCTCTCACTCTTCTCCTTCCTCTGGACTGGTGAATGTGCTCATTAATGCCCGTGACCAGGCAGGGCCACATTTATGTGACATCAACATTATGGCGCCACCCTGACTGTTGTGGAAATTTTATGAATATGTATTTTCATATGTATTATCATAGTGTCTCCCAGTGTTAGTACGCCCACAGCCTGCTCTAAAGAGCTGACTGGGGCAGACCGATGCTGGTTGAAATCCGTTTGGTAGTGGAAAGCTCCTTGGGGTTGTAGAGAAGTGTTTGCAGAGTGGGGATATGTCAGCCAGCGAAGGGTCCCTGTGCGATGCACAGAACGATCGTCTGGGGGGATTTGTTCGCTCTGCAAAGACATTTGCTCGTGTCACCCCTGTATGCCTGATCAACATATTTGGGGTGCCATGGCATGCAGCTGCAGATAATCTCCCATCCACAGTGGACAGTAGTATAGTCCGGGTGTGCTTTGTTCTCTGAACAAAGCAGAATAAGGATTCACAAACAAACTGTAAAAACGGGAGTCTTTGGGTGCATTGTGGTTGGACAGTGTCCATGATTTGGCCCAGCTATGCAGCTTCCATTGTATAGCTTACAGACAGGGGGCGGGAAATCATACATGCTGCCCATGCCCAGACACGCCCATAAGACTCCCCTAGTCATTATTAATTGGTTGTTGTATAAACTCGTCCTGTTGGAAGGATTTCCTGAGTGGATATTCATATCCTGTGAGGTCATATCCTGTGGAGGAAGCAATTGGCTGTTGGGGCCAGAGCTTCTTGTATGTGTATGTGAATTCCTTTGTGTGTGTGAATAAAAGCCAAGAGCCTCTGCCCAGAAAGGGCAGATGGAGGAGTGATGGAGCTAAGATGGTGATTATGTCTGTTTACTGGGGAAATGCAGGAGACATGGCTTAAGTAAGATGGATTATACCATTAGGCGAAATGGGCACTTATTAGCGCAAAAGAGTATGGTGGGTTTTTCCACGACAGTTCATTGGTGGGCCATGGTAAGAGTGAACAGAACCTCTTTCGCATCGGATCAATCTTTGTCTGATGTGTTAGGTAGGTTCTTCTTTGCAAAAGAACAAATTTTTAATCTTTTGGTATAACGCTGGGATTTTTATTGCATGTTTGTTATGTGTAGGTAGCCGTATGTTGTGTATGATTTATCAGTATTGATTGGGATCATTTGCCTCTGTTATGGGACCCATTTAATGCAACCTGGAATGTGTGTGTGACTGAGCAGTTTGTTTTGGCTTAGCGGGGGAAGGGCGGCCAGGCATGGCTGTTCCATCATTTACAATAGGGGCTGATGCCAGAATAAGTGTGTGGACTTTGTTTGGGAACAAGAGTGTATGTTTGAGCTGTGTTATTTTGTGTTTTATGTGGCGTTGTTGTTTGATTGGAGAGTCTGTGTTGTTTGGTTGGCCAGGGTCCCTAGTGGTATGTAGCCTAAAATGTTTGTAAGTGTTCATGTGGTGTCTCAGGTATGTGGCTTTGTGGAGAAAGAAGTTTGTGTTTCTAATTAAGAAATCTTGGTTTTGGCGGGATCAACAACTGCATTTCATGTGTTAATGGCACCATTTTGTCATGGCCTGGCTTTCCATTGTTGTAGTCACCATGTGGCCATGTCTTGATTTGCATTTGTTCCGGCTGCCATTTTGTGTCCACTGTGTTTTAGATGGAGTTGCTCTGCTTTTGGGCCAGGTTTAGAGAGGTGATTTTGGTTTGTAGAGGCACAGTTTGGGGATTTTGCGCTGTTTAGCCTGTAAATCATCCCAGAGTGGAAACTGCTCTAATTCCTTTGTGTGTGTGTGTGTGTAGCCACCATCTTGTCTCTGGGCACCATTTCCTTTTAATTGAATTCAATCTTTTTAGGTTTGGCTGTTTTTGTACTTTTTACATACTTTTCAGTGAAACTGTTGCGTTGTTTGTATTGAGTTTTGGGTTTGAGTAGGGTCTCTACTTTGCACTGAATTTACTAGCTTTAACTGAGGTGTGTTATTTTTATTTTTTGTTTGGGAGTTTTCAGAGGGCAGTGCATGCTCCTCTCCCATTCTTTTGGGTTTTGTCTCTTTAGCTGAGTTTTGTATTGTATAGCCTGCAGTAGAAACTAGGCTCCCCCCCCCCCCCCATCCGTCTTCCTGTTCATTGATATTTAAATAAACCAGTTAGATTTTTAGAGCTGAGAAGACAGGAATTTTTTTACAAGATGTGATGTACAACAGGAAGTTCTTTGCAGGTGTGCAACATGAAGTTGGTGGGAGGAGCTTGGGGTCTTTTGACTCTTGTTTGGAAGCATGTTTGATTTTAAATTTAATTTCAGGTGTTCTATACTGTAATACAGTTTTGGGTAGAGAGCAAACCGGAGGCGTTCACGTTATTGTTGTAACAGCTAGGATGGATAGAAGCCACGTTTTTAAATTTTGAATAGCAGAAGATTGCATTGGGCTTTGTAGTTTGTCTGTCAAACAGGGCTGATGATAATCGATTGGAGAGCATATAAATGTGAGGAGTAGATTCTAGCATTCCGGGAGGCTGTGTATAATAATTGGAATACGCCGGTGCCAGTACTGTGAAAATAGTCACTAGGCAGTAGTGCTCCGAAAGTTAGTGCAAGGGTGCCCTGGACGCAGGGACACGTCATAAGAGATTCAAATCGGCATGGGTAATGTTGCCATCCATGCGTTGGAGAAAAAAAATGAGGCTCCACACTAGTCAGACAGCTGCACAGTACATGAGGTCTGGGTTTGGGGATCCGGACATGAGACCCCTTAAAGATTGTCATATATGGTCAGAGGGTACAGTAAGGTGTATTCCTTTGGAAGGTACTTTTGATGTCTGGAGGTACGAGACCCCAGAATAAAAATACCTTGGAAG
This sequence comes from Lithobates septentrionalis, assembly GCA_037952835.1. NCBI lineage: Eukaryota > Metazoa > Chordata > Amphibia > Anura > Ranidae > Lithobates > Lithobates septentrionalis. The sequence goes on along the minus strand of JBBDGP010000084.1, from coordinate 16,796,424 downwards.
TAGTTCAGCTATTCAGCTATGGCTTCAGAAATCTGTAATGATGAGTGAGTTGATGGATGTGTAATACACGTTTGTGTGATTAAAAATTCTCAGGCCTGTTTTTGAACTTTGTGTGGCTGGTCCATGCAAAAATGTTGAGATGCTCTTGTGTTTTTCCCATTGTATTTTTTTCTATTACTAAAAGAGTGAAGGCAGCATTCTGTCCGGTTGTTTTTGTTTTTTTCATTTTTGTTTTGGGAACTATGAAATATCTCCCCCACATTTGTATCTAAATGTTTGTCTCATGTTTTAGTCTTCTCATTGTTTGTATGTAGTAACAAGAATATGTTTGAACCGACCGCGACAGCCCTCTTGCATGTCGTGGCTATTGTATTTTAGTAGGAACGTGAAAGAAAGGGTTACAGAGGGTTTAGTTATTGTCGGTTTTGAGGAATGTCAGTGACAATTTACCAATGTACACGAATGTTGTATTGTTTACCATTCTTTGCAGGTTAAATATGAAGGATAGAGTAATAACTTTTGTTTATAAGTATCTTTTCAGGTCCAAGGAGTTTCTGAAAATGTGTGTACATAGAAAGCAGGTGTATGTAGATAGCTGTACACATGTATAAATACACACGCCTAAGAAGGTAAAAGTATCACAGGCTATTTCACCATTTCATTGTTTTTTTCTGCACCATTCTAAACCTTGCATGTCTTCCTCCAGTTTGTAATCAGGAAGAAAAGGGGGGATGATAGTGATGAGAATGACAATTTTCAAACTAATAATACTAACTCTCTAATTCCAGCCAAGTTTGTGACCTAGTAGGACAACTGTTTTTCTTTGATGGAATTTGAATCAGCAAGCAGCAGTCTGGTGAAGGAGGCTCCCATCCCAGATGCTATGAACCTTTTTGTCAATGGTTCCAGGTATTACACCCCAGATGGTAAGCCACGCACAGGTTATGCAGTGACCACAGTCATTTAGTTTTGGGTTTGTTTGGAGGTCAACCAAAAATGGAGTTGTACTTTCCTCATCAGCAATCATCTACATTCTCAGCTGATGGGGTGGGTGAAGTCACTATAACACGAACTCCAAAAGGTCCACCACAGGGTTCATGAGTCCCTCCTGGACCCTGACAAAATAACTGGTTTACATTCTTTCCAACCAGGTGCCTGGGTCATTGTAAAGAAGCATGAGGGACGAGATAACTGGATCCATGCCAGCCACTGCAAGAAGCTGCTCAACTACACCACAGGATAAGGAGTATATTTGTTTATTTATATTTTTAGGCTACATGTACACTAGGAGCAGAAAAATCGTCAAAGTTTTTAGCTTAAAAACGTGGCATAAAAGACGCAAATTGAAAGCATATTGTACAAAGTTTAGGCGAGTCTATGAGAGTTTAAGAGCATTTTAGTTTATAGGCATTTTTTGCACTACACTTCCCTCTGCAAAACTTTTACTCCCAAAATAAGCATTTCACAGCCTTTTTTTGCTGGGTGCCATTTTGGACAAAAAGAGCAAATTATGAGCAGAGATATGCTCAGAGATATTTAATATGTATTGTCACAGTGTCTCCCAGTGTTAGCACTCCCGCAGCCCGCTCTAAAGAGATGACTGGGGCAGACTGACGCTGGTAAACTCGTCCTATTGGAAGGATTTCCTGTGTTGACATTCATATCCTGTGAGGTCATATCCTGTGGAGGAGGTGATTGGATGTTGGGGCCAGGGCTTCCTGTTTGTGACTTCCTTTGTGTGTGTGAATAAAAGCCAAGAGCCTCTGCCCAGAAAGGGTAAATGGAGGAGCGATGGAGCTAAGATGGTGATTATGTCTGTTTACTGGGGAAATGCGAGCTAAGTAAGATGGATTATACAATTAGGCGAAATGGGCACTTATTAGCGCAAAAGAGTATGGTGGGTTTTTCCACGACACTGACTTAGAAGGGAGCCATACACCCCTGTGTCTCTGTATCATAACCTGAAGCTGTCTGTCAGGAAATGTTCCATCCGCTGGCAATATCTGTTATTTGGCATGCAGTACTGAGGTCCACCAGCAGGTGTCTCCTGGCAGTTTGGAACTGTCAGGAGAGCCCTGTTAATGTTATGTCATCTTTGGGCTGCAGTACTGGCGTCCACCAGCGGATGGATCCTGGCAGTGTGGAGCAGACAGTACCTCCTACAATCAGGTGTCACTTGAGGCCAATCACAGGCCTATAAATACCCAGCAGGCACTCACATGTTTGCCTTGGTTTCTTCATTGCCTCCTGACCTGCTAGCGATCCTGTGCCCTGTGCCCTGTGCCCTGTGCCCTGTGCCCTGTGCCCTGTGCCTGTCTCCCTGTCCAAATCCCTATCCTGTCCCACCTGTTACCTTGCATCCCTGCCTGCAGACTGACCCATCCATCCTCTCCCTGTCCTGTGTTCTATACCCCATCTGCTGATCTCCCTGTGTATGACCTTGGCCTGGCTTACGTTTATGTCTCTGGAACATCCCCTGTCCATCTGCTGATCTGCTGTGTATGACCCTGGCCTGGCTATTGTTTATGATCCTGGTATTTCCCATTTATTGTACTTATCTGTCTGTTGTTATTTGTGGGTCTCTGTCTGTGGTTGGTTATTGTACTGTGTCATATTGGAGTTGGTTGTACTATATTACTCACTTACTTTAATAAATTATTATATTTTCACTTATATATGTTTGGGTGTCCTCTGTCGCAGATCACACGGTTCTGGTCACACCTGTTCATGACAGTAAACCAAGGCCATCTCTGACCAGAAGTGACTGCGCAGAGGAACCATTGTAGTGCTGTTACTGCTACTAAAATGCAATCAGAAACAGTTGTTCTCCTTGCCTCACTGGTGTTGGAGGATAACAATTACTGTCGTCTGGTATTGAAAGAGTGGGCCAGGGATCAGCTCCTGGAGTGTATCCGTCTGGCCCATTCTCTGGTTGATCAGGGTAGATTACTGTTTGAAAACGTCCAGCCCCTGATACAGGTGTGTGCTGAGCTAGCCTTGTCTAGCAGTCCTAAAGGAAGTGATGATTTTTCTCCCCCCTTCAGTAGTGATCAGGTGGAGTCTCTGGTATGGCTGTTGGAGGATGATGCTGTATATTTTCTGGAGCATTATTCAGCTTGTCCTAAACAGGTGCTAGTGGATTGTATAGATTCAGTGCAGTCCCTGGTTAGACAGGCAGTATGTGAACCCACGTTTGTTCAACCTGTACTACAGGCATGGTCAGACTTATTATTTCCAGCCTCAGTCAGCTCTTCACAACCCAGACCTGCTATTAGACGCCTGCCCAGGAGTCTTTTTCCCCTTCAACCATGGCAACCTCCGTTTCAGCCCAATATACCCTGCTTCCTACCAAATATCAATATCCTGTCCCTACCCGCTGCACCTATCCTGCATTCAACCCACCTGCCTCTTCTCAGCTGCCCACAAACCCACAGGAACTTCCTCCAGCTACTGTTACCTCTTCTCTGCCATACCCCAATCCTCCTTTCCAATCTGCTGCACCCCTCACCTACAGAGCTTCAGTGGCTAAGCCAAAGAAAAAATGAAAGTTTTTTCCAACCAAGACGATCCTGCCAGTAACCCAACCTGCCTCCGCACCAGCTAATCCAACCCAGTCTGACGTCCCAGTGCCTGCCTTCCAGCCTGATGTCTTGGTGCCTGCCTTCCAGCCTGATGTCTTGGTGCCTGCCTTCCAGCCTGATGTCTCGGTGCCTGCCTTCCAGCCTGATGTCTCGGTGCCTGCCTTCCAGCCTGATGTCTCGGTGCCTGCCTTCCAGCCTGATGTCTCGGTGCCTGCCTTCCAGCCTGATGTCACGGTGCCTGCCTTCCAGCCTGATGTCTCGGTGCCTGCCTTCCAGCTTGATGTCTCCAATTTCCAGTCTGATGTCTCGGTACCTGCCTTCCAGCCTGATGTACCTGCCTTCCAGCCTGACGTGCCTACCTTCCAGTCAGATGTGTCCGCCTTCCAGCCTGATGTATCGGTGCCTGCCTTCCAGCCTGATGTCTCGGTGCCTGCCTTCCAGCCTGGCGTCTCGGCGCCTGCCTTCCAGCCTGACGTCTCGGTGCCTGCCTTCCAGCCTGACATCTCGGTGCCTGCCTTCCAGCCTGACGTCTCGGTGCCTGCCTTCCAGCCTGACGTCTCGGTGCCTTCTTTCCAGCCTGACGTCTCGGTGCCTGCCTTCCAGCCTGACGTCTCGGTGCCTGCCTTCCAGCTTGACGCCTCGGTGCCTGCCTTCCAGCTTGACGTCTCGGTGCCTGCCCTCCAGCCTGATGTCTCAGTGTCTGCCTTCCAGCCTAATGTCTCGGTGTCTGCCTTCCAGCCTGATGTCTCGGTGCCAGTGTTCCAGCCTGAGGTGCCAGTGTTCCAGCCAGAAGTACCAGTGCCCGCTCTCCAGCCTGATATGCCCGCTCTCCAGCCTGATGTGCCCACTCTCCAGCCTGATGTGCCCGCTCTTCAGCCTGATGAGCCCGCTGCCCAGCTTGATGAGCCTGCTGCCCAGCTTAATGAGCCTGCTGCCCAGCTTAAAGTGCCCATGCCTGCTGCCCAGCTTGAAGTTCCAATGCCTGCTGCCCAGCTTGAAGTGCCTATGCCTGCTGCCCAGCTTGAAGTGCCCACGCCTGCTGCCCAGCTTGAAGTGCCCACGCCAGCTGCCCAGCTTGAAGTGCCCATGCCAGCTGCCCAGCTTGAAGTGCCCACGCCAGCTGCCCAGCTTGAAGTGCCCACGCCAGCTGCCCAGCTTGAAGTGCCCATGCCAGCTGCCCAGCTTGAAGTGCCCGCTGCCCAGCTTGGAGTGCCCACGCCCGCTGCCCAGCTTGAAGTGCCCGCTGCCCAGCTTGGAGTGCCCACACCAGCTGCCCAGCTTGAAATGCCCACTGCCCAGCTTGGAGTGCCCGCTGCCCAGCCTAATGTGCCACCGTCCGCTGCCCAGCCTGATGTGCCACCGTCCGCTGCCCAGCCTGATGTGCCACCGTCCGCTGCCCAGCCTGATGTGCCACCACCTTTTGTTCTGCCTGATGTGCCAGCGCCTGTGTCTGCTGCCCAGTCTGAAGGTCCAGTACCTGCTGCCTGGTCTGATGTCTCGGTACCCGCTGTCCAGTCCGATGAGCCTGCTGCCCAGCTCGAGGACCCGGAGCCCGCTGTCTGCCCTGATGTGCCCGCTGTCTGCCCTGAGGTGCCTGATGCCCAGCCTGAAGTGCCTGTTGCCCAGCCTGACGTACCCCCATCTGTTGTTCTGCTTGATGCCATAGAGTATGGACAATTACAACCAGTTGGAGTGTCCGGAGGCCGCTCCTTTGAGGGGGGGTACTGTCAGGAAATGTTCCATCCGCTGGTAATATCTGTTATTTGGCATGCAGTACTGAGGTCCACCAGCAGGTATCTCCTGGCAGTTTGGAACTGTCAGGAGAGCTTTTCCCTGTTAATGTTATGTCATCTTTGGGCCGCAGTACTGGCGTCCACCAGCGGATGGATCCTGGCAGTGTGGAGCAGACAGTACCTCCTACAATCAGGTGTCACTTGAGGCCAATCACAGGCCTATAAATACCTGGCAAGCACTCACATGTTTGCCTTGGTTTCTTCATTGCCTCCTGACCTGCTAGCGATCTGATCCTTTGTCCTGAACCTGATCCTGTCTCCCTGTCCAGATCCCTATTCTGTCCCACCTGTTACCTTGCATCCCTGCCTGCAGTCTGACCCATCCATCCTCTCCCTGTCCTGTGTTCTATACCCCATCTGCTGATCTCCCTGTGTATGACCTTGGCCTGGCTTACGTTTATGTCTCTGGAACATCCCCTGTCCATCTGCTGATCTGCTGTGTATGACCCTGGCCTGGCTATTGTTTATGATCCTGGTATTTCCCATTTATTGTACTTATCTGTCTGTTGTTATTTGTGGGTCTCTGTCTGTGGTTGGTTATTGCACTGTGTCATATTGGAGTTGGTTGTACTATATTACTCACTTACTTTAATAAATTATTATATTTTCACTTATATACGTTTGGGTGTCCTCTGTCGCAGATCACACGGTTCTGGTCACACCTGTTCATGACACTGTCATACAGGTGCCTCCCGGTCCCATGATACATACACCTGCTCAGGATGTGACATTTTGAAGGAAACCCCACAGAGCAGTGTCCCATTCCACCAGTCCAGATTGACTTTGCCACCTCTCTCCCAGTAACAGAACAGGGTCCTGCCAGGCACCAGCGCAAACCCAATGTGCACACATAATTAACTCTTTTCTCTCCCATTCCATGCAGCTGGGTCCCTAGGGTCTTGGCCATGTGGGTCCAGTCCTGACTGCTGACCTTTACTATGCATGAGACCTGCCATCCCTGCAGCTGCCGCTCTCCACTGTCTGGCTGTCATATCATCTCTTGTACTGGTTGCCAATAGCTCAGCCACCTGTCTGTAAGACACCTGGCTTGTTTCTAGAGAGTGGGAAACAGCGTTAGAATAACACCAGAGGACAAAAACCTTTTTTCAATCTATTTATCTTGTAGTGTGACACCAGCAATGTTTATGTCAAAGATAATGGAAGTGGATGGATAGATGGATGGGTGGACAGACAGAACACAAAGAGATCCAGCATTCTTTTCTCCATGTCAGAGTCTCTGTAAGAGCCATGAGCCTTGTGCTGGCAGAAAGTAATGCAGGATGTGTGTGCTCTATCTACCCCATGGAGGAGCTTTATCGAAAGCCTTGCTGGTGTCAGAATACAGCCTGGATGGTCTTGCTTGAGCACCCCCCAAGCTCCTATCTGGTGCCGCCCCTGAATCCAGGGACAAAACCGGGGACAGACTTGGTTTGGGGACAGTGTCCCCAATAGGGGACTGTCCCCGGAAACCAGGGATGTCTGGTCACCCTATGCTCCAGTGTACCTGCACAGGCAAGAGTCTATATGCAGCATAGTCCACAGTGGCAGATCCCCAGAGCTGGTGTTCTTCAGGGAGGACTGCAGGTCCCATCAATCCTCCTACACGTGGAAGGTTCCTAGAGGCAGGCAAGGCTCTCTGATAGCTGCAGATGTAGTATGTGATGAGGCTGGAGATTACATGCTGTATCCTGCCTGTGTCTTCTCTCCTGTGCAGACTGTCTGACTGGGCAGAGCTCCCCCCCCCCACACACACACACACACTATTATCAGCACAGGGCAGAGCTCAGTTGAATGTGTGGGAAGCAGGTAAAGTATTTCCCTTCCAGATGGGCAGCAGCTGTCTCACTAACCAGCAATTCAATCTACTTACAGGTGTTCTAATCCTTCTCCACTGTATCCATCCCACTGGATATGACATCCCATGAAATAAAACACTGAACGGTTTCACGAGATAAATGTTGCACATTTTGATAAAATAACACATGCCTAATGCCGCGTACACACGGTCGGACTTTCCGGCATACTTGGTCCGGTGGACCAGAGTGTGCCGGACAATCCGCCCGTGTGTGGGCGCCGGCGGACTTTTCCGGCGGACTTTTTCCCAAAAGCCCGCCAGACCTAGATTTGAAACATGTTTTAAATCGCTCGTCTGTGTGCTGGTCCGACGGAAAGCCCGCTCGTGTGTATGCTGGTCCGACGGACCAGATATGACACGAGGGCAGGGTATTGCATCTCGCGCTCGCTGCAATAGGAAAAACAAATTTTCCTATTGCGGCGAGCGCGGGTCATACCAGGCCCTTAGGTCTGGTATGGATTATAAAGGGAACCCCTACACCGAAAAAACGGCGTGGGATCCCCCCTACAATCCATACCAGACCCCGATCCGAGCACGCAGCCTGGCCGGTCAGGAAAGGGGGTGGGGACGAGCGAGCGCCCCCCCTCCTGAACCGTACCAGGCCACATGCCCTCAACATGGGGGGTGGGTGCTTTGGGGGAGGGGGGCACTCGTCCCCACCCCCTTTCCTGACCGGCCAGGCTGCGTGCTCGGATCGGGGTCTGGTATGGATTTTAGGGGGGACAGCATGCCGTTTTTTTGGCGTAGGGCGTTCCCTTTATAATCCATAACAGACCTAAGGACCTGGTATGCCCCGCGACGGGGCTCGCAAGGTGTCAATCTCGCTGATAAAAGCGGCAAGATTGACATCCTTTTCTAGTCCCGTCGCACCTGAGTCACGTTCAAAATGAACGGACTTGTCCGTGTGTGGGCAAGTCCGTTCATTCTGAAAGTCCGCCTTAACTCCGGCGAAAGTCCGTCGGAAAGACGGGCGGACTTAGCCCGCCGCAAAGTCTGGCCGTGTGTGGGCAACTCCGTCCGTTTTAAAGTCCGGCGCACCTGGCGGACAAGGTCCGTCAGAAAGTGTGCCGGACCAAGTAGGATAGAAAGTCCGACCGTGTGTACGCGGCATTATTCTAGTAGCGTTTTTTAACAAATTGCAAAAAAATTGAAAATTGCAATGCGCCTTTTTACTTTTGATCTTAAAGTGAAAAATACTGTTTTGTGAATTGGTCTATTTTTATCAAGTTATTATGGGTTAAATTCCCCTTTAAGCAAGCCATAGATTATAGGATTTTCTTTGCTTTCATTACAGGTGGAAGGAGATAAAATTGCTATGGGGAATCTCTCCTGCAGCGCTATTGTACTCCGCAGGAGGCGAGCCTTTCCTACCGGCAGAATACAATGATCACTGCTAGTGGCTATCACATGCAAAAAATTTAACAGGCTGGTTGTACTGAAGTTAATCGACAGATTGACTTCAGTACTACCAGCCTGTCCATACATGGATTGAAGTTAGGCTGGTCTCTGCTGAGCCGGCCAACATTCGATCTGTCTATGACTGTCTTTACTCACTTATTCAAACTTTATTTAAAAAGGTTGTACATGCTAAAATGGTTTAAGGATGTTTTGATACTACTTGTGGCCTGAAATTACCTTATCTGCAACCTACAGACACCAATTCAGCTAATGCTTGCATCACTCTTGCTTCCTCCTGAAAGAACAGAGTAAATACTAGACTAGTTAGTGTAATACATGGAAGGAAAGATAAAAATGTTGCTATAAAAACAAATATGTATTGTTTAAACGTTATTTACGTAGACTTGAACACATGCAAACTTTTCCATAAACCCAGAAATCATTCTGAGGTTGAATGATAATCATTGATTAAATTGTGCACTACAAATCATTTTTTTTTTTTTTTTTAGATTATGTATATTTAGTTTAAAGTATTTTATTGAGTTTTTCACATAAGATAGCTTGCGAACATTATGCATACAGTTTGAAAAAAAAAATAACAAAGCTGATATTAAAGAAAAGAGGAGCGAAGAAATACCAAATTGGAGCTTATTACATAGAACACAATTCAAAAGAGGATCTTTGTCGAACTTGCTACCGATTACTCCAGCATTACCTATAAAACCTTCCAATCAGTTAGTCTGCCACCCCTACTGTACCGAAGCCGTTCAAAGAGTTTAACCTTGGGCGAAAAGGGTGGGCAGAGAGAGAAAAAATCCTATAACTAAAGCTGAACACCATTATAAGCTGTCCTGAGAGTATCTAAGAACTGAATGAAGGTAAAGATCAACTTTACTGATTCTTTGAGTGAAAGGTAGAGTGTTTCCGGGGGATAAAATTAGATTTTAAAGCTCCGGTCAGAATAATCAGATTGGAACCATCGGGGGGAACCCGCCACCGCCCGAGCAGGAAACCATTCTAAAGCGTGTTTTCCTAAGGGACGTACGCCGGGACGTACTGGGGGCCCACACACACTACCCCTATGGGATCTTTCTGTAGATGTGAAAAGGGAATCCCCCACATCCCTCGCCGCCCCCTGGAATATGGGAACCTAGGGAGCGGGCAATAAAATGGTGCCCTCCCCCTTTAGATCATTAATTAATTAAAGAGTAAAAGATGTTGGGCAGTGAAGGAAACCCAACCGACTCCCAACCAGATGACCGCACGACTTCCCCTACGGATGATGTAAAACTCGCTTAGAACTTCGAAAGCGCCAAAGAGACTAGGTAGAGACAGGGAGGAAAGAGAGAGAACATGGGAGAGATGAGGGTAGAAGAAGAGAAGAGCAGGAGGTTGATTAGCTTAGAGCATGGGCAGGTTCGGACCAGGTTCTAACCCTGGAAAGAGAGGTATATTACACAGCGTGGCCCATGGCTCCCAGATAGTATAAAACCTCTCCGTTTTGTCATTAAGCTTAGCAACAATTTGTTCCTGAGACATGATCCACGACACCTTTCTTTTACAAGACTGAAATGCCACTGAGGTTTTCTTCCAGGCTTTAGCTATAGTGATTTTAGCCCCTAGAAGGACAAAGAAGGTGAGGGCCTGAAGTTGTTTAGGTATCTCGGGGATGGTATGGTTGAACAAGGCAATGTAGGGGCTTGGGGCTACCGGGTTCCCCACTAATTTGCTTATTGTGTGAAAGATTTTCCACCAGAAGAATTCGTGGACAGGTCCACCAGGTATGTAGCATAGACCCCACTTGCCCACAACCCCTAAAGCACAAGGGAGAAGTTCCTGGGTATATCAGAGCCAATCTAGAGGGGACATAGTACCACCTGGAAAGAACCTTTACATTAGCCTCGATAAGAGGGATATTACATATACCTCTAAAGGAGCGATTCCAGGCTCTGAACCATTCTGCTGGCGTCCACGTACCTCCCGTGTCCTCCTCCCAGGCCCTTGCGTAGCCCGGCTTGACCAAGTTCGACTGTAATGCGTTGTATATCAGGGAAATTCCACCCTTTTGGTCAGAAGTATTGGAGCACCAGGATTCATATGAGGTAATGGAGGGGGGTTCCGGTTTAGTGACCCAAATAGAGTTTAGGAAGTGAGAGATTTGTGTTTATCTAAACTGTTCTGATGTGGGCATTTCCAACTTACGTGTACAGTGGGATAAGGTAAGAGGGCCAGATTGGGTAAAGAAGTGGCCTATCCTATAGAGACCTTTATCCGTCCACCAGCGGAAAGCCTGGTTATTCAGGCCCGGGGGGAATCTAGAGTTATGGAAGATGTGTGATAATGGTTTCAGTGGGGATATGATGGAGGAATTTTTAAACATCTTAGTGCTTAATGATATAGAGTGAGAAAGCGTAGGGGCCATTATGGCTGGTCTTTGTTTGGGATCACACCATAGCAAAAATTCTATGGTGTTTAGGGGGATTGCCCATCTTTCCATGGAAAGCCATTCCGGTTTCTGGCCTTTGGAGAAAATCAGTGAGATTTGGGATAATTGGGCTGCCTGGTAGTATCCCCAGAGGTCCGGTAAGCCCAGGCCCCCTTGGGATTTCAGTCGTAAAAGCAGTTTGGATGGACATCTGTACCCCTTGTTTCCCCAGATAAATCGAATTATTTCAGATTGAAATTTTCCCAGGAAGAGAGTGGAATTGGCAGGGATCTAAATAAATATAGGAGACGAGGCAAGAGCGTCATCTTAACAGCATGTACCCTTCCCAACCAGGACAGACCACATCTCGACCATCGTTGTAGCTCCCCTCTACATTTGATGATCATAGGGGGATAGTTGGCTTTAAACAGGTCTTTAACATTCGGGGTCAAGTTTATCCCCAAATAGGGGATGGCCTTAGGGGCCCAGGAAAACGTGAAGTTATTAGTGAGTTGTGAAAGTAGATCAGGCGGGACCATGACATTTAGAGTCGTGGATTTGGACATATTAACCTTCAAACCTGAAATTCTACTGAATGAGTTTAGTACCCTATGTAAGACTGGCATAGAAATCAACGGGGAGGTAACATATAGCAATAGGTCATCCGCGTACAGGGCACATTTGTGTTCCCTGTCACCGCAAGTCCCCCCCTTATATCAGGATTTGTTCTAATGGCTATAGCCAGAGTTTCAATCGCAATGGCAAAGAGGAGTGGGGAGAGAGGACAACCCTGTCTGGTCCCCCTACCAATGGAAAATGGATCTGAGTATCTACCCATAAGTCTCACTTGAGCAGAGGGGTTAGAGTACAAAGACTGTATTATGTTTGCGAAGTGAGGGCCAAAGCCCCAACTTCACAGAATCTCTGACAAGTAGCCCCAATCTATTGAGTCGAAAGCCTTGTGGAGGTCAATCGATAGTAAGAAGCCTGTTTGGGGTGGGCTCCCGTCCCATTGCGATTTAAGGAGAGAAATTACATCTATAGACCTTCTAATCTGGTCGGGTCCCTGTCTCCCCGGTATAAAGCCCACCTGATCTCGATTGATGTAGGAGGGTATGAAGCTCGCTAATCTGTTTGCCAAAATCTTGGTCATAATCTTGATGTCGTTATTAATTAGCGAGATAGGCCGGTAATTTCCTACTTCGCTCGTGTCTTTCCCCGGCTTGGGAATCACCGAGATATATGCTGTATTTAACTCTGACCCCAACGGGGAGCCTTTCCGGGGAAAGTTAAAGAACTTAGAAAGATGAGGTGCTAGGGTAGTACCGAATTTTTTATAATACTCGGTGGAGAACCCGTCTGGACCAGGAGAGGATCCCATTTTCAAAGATTTGATCATATCAAGGACCTCTGATGGTGAAAACGGGCTGTCCAGCAGCTCCTTGTGTTCTTTAGCCACTGTGGGTAAACTTAGCGAATCTAGGAAGCCGCTTTTTAGCTGTCCCGAAGAGGGCCTTGAGGTTTGTACAGTTCCGAGTAGAACCTATGGAATTCCTCCATAATTTTTGTAGGGTGCTGGGTTAGATCTCCCGCGTGCGTCTTGATTTTGGGAAAGGCAAGTTGTCTAGGTTTTGGGCTAAGTTTAACTGCCAGCTTCGAACCTATCCTTCTGAGAGTAAAAACGCGCCCCAGTCCACCTAAGGTGCTTTTCAGCTGCTGTGGTGAAGGATAGATTGAGAAGAACCCGAGCCTTGTCCAGTTTAGCCAAAGAATCCGGAGTGGGATTTAGTTTATGAGCTTTTGGGAGTGTTTGAAATTCTGCTGTCAGCTTCACTGTGTCTGCTCTATGTTCTGCTTTAAGTTTAGAGGACAATTGTATTATTTTCCCCCGGATTACAGACTTATGTGCCGCCCACACCGTTGTTGGAGTAACATCCGACGTAGTGTTAAGGCTGAAGTATTCCTTAATTGCCTCCTCTATAATCGCGTCTATACTGGGGTCGCTAAGTATAGATTCCTGTAGGCGCCACCGCGGACGATCTCTATGTCCTGAGGGTCTGAGAGCCGTCAAAGTAACCATAGAGTGATCGGATAAAGGGGTATCTACAATCCGGGACTTGACAAGTAAAGGAATCGAGTTGGAGCGGGTAAAGATGTGGGCTATCCTGGCATAGGATCCATGGGGTGCCGAGAAGTGCGTATAATCTTTCGCCCGAGGATTAGCTTCCCTCCAAATGTCCACCAAACCCTCTCCGTGTATCAACTTCGCTATTCGTACACTTTGTTTGGAAGGACGTTAAGATTTTGACAACCCGGGCCAGATTTGTCCAGGGAAAAGTCGAAAGCTATATTAGAGTCTCCCCCCCAAAAAAATTGTGCCCTTGAGGTGAGGTCCCAATTTGTGAAGTAGGGATTCAAAGAAAACCCTCTGACCCTTGTTGGGTGAGTAATAGGAAACAAAAGTGTATAATTCCCCGTCTATATTCCCCGAGACCAAAATATACCGGCCATGGGGGTCCACTACTGTTTCAGGCTGAGACAAATTGATATGTCTAGCAAAACAGATCGCTACCCCCTTTGTTTTATTGGGCGCCGAGGACAAAAAGATTTGGGGAAACCGTTGGTGGAGGAAAGTGGTATTGTAGGAGATGGGAAAGTGGGTCTCTTGCAATAGGAGAATGTCTGTTTGCATAGACTGATATAGTTGGAAAAGTTGGAAAAGTTTTCTCCTTTTGATGGGGGAGTTCAAGCCCTGGGTGTTATGCGAAATAATTTTGAGGGTAGGAGACTTGGTTATGTGGTCAGCCATAAAGTGAGTGGAGTGAAGTCGTGCTTGAGTGATTGGTCCTACCTGACCGGTGAGAAGAGGGTGTCTTGAGGTTCCTGAAGTTGGAGAGAGCCAGGAACGTGAGGCCTGGGAGGGAAGACCAGAGCCGAGTGCGTGGTCCGGACCTGCTCATGTGGAGATATAGGGAAAAGGAGAGGAGAGAAATGAGAAAGAGAAGAAAAGAGATTTCAATGATTGCATAATATTGGAACAGTAAACAATTCTGCATGTAACATAAAATAGTAAAACGGGGGTCCCCAGACCCCCCCAAACCCCGGGGTAGGATGGTTTTGCCATGCCAAACCCTAAACCTGAAAGGTTCGGTGTCCAAGCAGTAGGACTACCGAGGAAGAAGCCCAGTGCACTACCAGTGCACTTGGTTTCTACTTGAGGTGCATTTAGAGCACCGCGGCCCCGCCACCAAAAATTAACACAACTGGAGACCGTTAAATAGTCTAACATGTCTTGAAAGAACTGAGCGTCACCACATCTAAAAAAAAGGAAAACAATCAGATACGAGATACCTGCAGCATGAATCTGAATGATAAATCCCTTCCCCTACCCGGTGCCCCCCCCCACCCTGGAGCCCGGAAGGATTGGTAAACACATAACCTCTGGGTAACCATGAACCAAAGAACTATCAGGTCCACAAGCCGTGAAGTGAACATGAGAGACAGCACTGCAATGCCTGGTCCCTGGACCCTCATAGCTGTGCAGAATAAACCATGATATGTGGTTAAAAGACTATCCCTCGATTAAAACGAGACAATATACCCAAAGTCTTTCTACCAAAAAAAGGGGAGAAACGAAAAAAAAAAAGAAAGAAAGAAAAAAAAATTAATATGGTGTTACTACACATATGTAGAGGGGTAGATCTCAGAGATGTCAAATTACACCAGTATATCAAATTTAACCCCCTCAACATTGTCCAGAGGTTCTTAGGCACAATTACCCCCCTGTCCCTGACCCTGGCCAATGGATGTGTAGATACTGTTGTTATCGAGCCGGTGAGGCTGTGAACTCAAATATAAACAGTAACTTGTACCGTATAAGTCAAACCCTTAATGTGGGATATCTCAGAAATGTGGGCAGCGGATAAGTGGGATAGACTCCGAGCAACTGAGAAAGGTAGAAGGAGAGAGATCCAGATCAGAGCCCTGATCTTTGGATAAAGCCGGTCATCATGGGGGAAGATTCTCTTTCGAACGCTTGGAGCTTTGCTTTAGCCAGGTAGGTTGTAGTGGACTGGCAGGTGGAGGCCTTTTTGTGGATGAAGTGGAGCTCCTGCTGTTCTGGGAGGACAATGGATCCAGGGGAATCAGACCTAACTGAAGGAGCAGACGTTCTCCCTCTGCAAAGGAAGAAAAGTTATAGTTTTTGTTTTTATAGGAAAAGTTCAGACGCAGGGGGAATGACCAACGGTATGAGATGTCCTTTTCCAGCAGAAGTTGCAGTAAAGGTTTAAGGGAGCGCCTTTTTAGAACTGTATATGGCGACAAGTCTGCAAAGATCTGGATCCTATGCCCTAGTAATTTGATGTTCTCTGTTCCCCTAGATCTCCTCATTACTTCCTCCTTAACGGAGTAGAAATGGGGCTTCACGATGATGTCTCTAAGGGCGTGTCCATCCGAGCGAGGGGGTTACAGGGCCCTGTGTGCTCTGTCGAGCTCAAGGCGGTGATCAGAGATATCAGGAATGAGGTTCCGCAGCAGGGTTTTCACACAACTTTGTACCTCTTTTTCTGATTCGGGAAGTCCGCGGATGCGAAAATTATAGCGTCTCGATCTATTCTCGAGGTCATCGATTTTCGCAAATGCTGTTTCCAGTTGTTCGTGCATGTTCTGAATTCTTGCTGAATTTTGGTTAATACGTGACACAGCTTGGTCAGCTTTCTTTTCAATAGTGTCCATTCTTTGCCCAATTTGCTGCAGATCAGCATGGATGGAAGCTGTAATTTGGGCTGCATTTAAGGCCAGGCTTTTAGAGAGTAGCTGTGAAAAGGCATCCATCATTGAGGGGAAGTCTGAGGGGGCTGGGATGGCAGCAGAAGACTCTGTTACAGTCAAAAGCAAGCCTGTGTGGGGGTCCATCATAGGGGTGGATGGATGGCCAGGGCACATCCTGCCC
The DNA here is from genome assembly GCA_037952835.1 of Lithobates septentrionalis. Lineage (NCBI taxonomy): Eukaryota > Metazoa > Chordata > Amphibia > Anura > Ranidae > Lithobates > Lithobates septentrionalis. The sequence goes on along the minus strand of JBBDGP010000084.1, from coordinate 16,780,418 downwards.
AATAGGGACTCAGTGGAGGAAGGAGAGGTGGCCAGAGGCAGGGGAGGAAAGTCCATACCTGGGGACTGAGGAGGCTGTGTGTCCTGGTCAGCTATGGAATCCTCAGGACCCTCCATGCTGTATGTGCCTCGTGGCGCCGCCGCCATTTTGGCATAGCTGGCCGGGATTCCGGACACTTTCATCTGGCCCTCTAAGTTCCTCCTAACGTTCGCCGTTTTGTTCTCGTGTTTCCCGGGGGTCTCCCCCACTAATATAGCCCGGCGGTGTGCTGTGTGGTGTGCTGAGAACGCTCCGGTGGCTGTTACAGGGCCGCGGTGGAGCGGAGCACTAGAAGGCAGCGGCCATCTTTGGTGCTGCCGCGCATGCGCCTCCCTACAAATCATTTTATAGAGCACAGTTCATCATGATTTTTTTTAGACCATGAAAATGTACCTAACTGGATTAATTTAAAAGGAATTTAGAAAACAACGTGTTATGTATCTTGTTAGTTAAATATTAAAGGAAATATGCAGTGTAAATGTAAATCCCCTATGTGATTGGGGCTTGATAACCCAGAAGTGTCCGCTTTTTAGGCATTTAGAGCTGTAATTCCAGTTATTACAAGCAGCATTACCATCGCTAAGAAGCATGACGTTAAGGCTGGGTTCACATATGCTTCGTCCGAGGCTCACTGCAGGAGGTCCCATGTGTCCCTGTTCACTGATTCAGGTGCGAATCAGGTCTGAATTTTTGCCTGAATTCACACCTAAATCAGAACTAAAGACACACAGTACCCTTTCCAAATGTGGACCGCGGCCGCCCTAAGGTGTGTGAACTGGCTCCATTGCGAGCCGGGCACACTCTCACATAAGTGTTAACTATGGATGAGCTTGATGTTCGGGTGTTCGCCCTTTCGCCAAACAGCGTACATTATCGGGCGTTCGCTGGAAATCAGAGCACCGCAGAACGTCCAGATAATGCACTGCGAGATCGCAGTGCATTGCTGTATGATGATTGGCGAAAGAATGCACCTGACATGCATGCTTTGGCCAATCACAGCGCGCTCTGCTGAGAGAGCCATAATTAGCCAAAGGCAGGGTGCCTTTGGGCAATCATGGCTCAGGGGGCTATGCTTACATAGCGGTCGTTTGTAATGTTGTTGGCATGGACAGAGAGATAGCTTCATTTAGATTAAGCAGACAGGTTATTCAATTAGTGGCAGTGTATTTGATATATATATATATATATATATATATATACAGTGCCTTGCGAAAGTATTCGGCCCCCTTGAACTTTTCAACCTTTTGCCACATTTCAGGCTTCAAACATAAAGATATAAAATTTTAATTTTTTGTGAAGAATCACCAACAAGTGGGACACAATTGTGAAGTTGAACGAAATCTATTGGATTGTTGAAACTTTTTTAACTAATAAAAAAATGAAAAGTGGGGCGTGCAAAGTTATTCGGCCCCCTTGCGTTAATACTTTGTAGAGCCACCTTTTGCTGCGATTACAGCTGCAAGTCGCTTGGGGTATGTCTCTATCAGTTTTGCACATCGAGAGACTGAAATTCTTGCCCATCCTTCCTTGCAAAACAGCTCGAGCTCAGTGAGGTTGGATGGAGAACGTTTGTGAACAGCAGTTTTCAGCTCTTTCCACAGATTCTCGATTGGATTCAGGTCTGGACTTTGACTTGGCCATTCTAACACCTGGATAAGTTTATTTGTGAACCATTCCTTCATAGATTTTGCTGTATGTTTGGGATCATTGTCTTGTTGGAAGATAAATCTCCGTCCCAGTTTCAGGTCTTTTGCAGACTCCAACAGGTTTTCATCCAGAATGGTCCTGTATTTGGCTGCATCCATCTTCCCCTCAATTTTAACCATCTTCCCTGTCCCTGCTGAAGAAAAGCAGGCCCAAACCATGATGCTGCCACCACCACGTTTGACAGTGGGGATGGTGTGTTGAGTGTGATGAGCTGTGTTGCTTTTACGCCAAACATATCGCTTTGCATTGTGGCCAAAAAGTTTGATTTTGGTTTCATCGGACCAGAGCACCTTCTTCCACATGTTTGGTTTGTCTCCCAGGTGGCTTGTGGCAAACTTTAGACGAGACTTTTTATGGATATCTTTGAGAAATGGCTTTCTTCTTGCCACTCTTCCATAAAGGCCAGATTTGTGCAGTGTACGACTGATTGTTGTCCTATGGACAGACTCTCCCACCTCAGCTGTAGTTCTCTGCAGTTCATCCAGAGTGATCATGGGCCTCTTGGCTGCATCTCTGATCAGTCTTCTCCTTGTCTGAGCTGAAAGTTTAGAGGGACAGCCAGGTCTTGGTAGATTTGCAGTGGTCTGATACTCCTTCCATTTCAAAATGATCGCTTGCACAGTGCTCCTTGGGATGTTTAAAGCTTGGGAAATCTTTTTGTATCCAAATCCGGCTTTAAACTTCTCCACAACAGTATTACGGACCTGCCTGGTGTGTTCCTTGGTCTTTATGATGCTCTCTGCGCTTTCAACAGAACCCTGAGACTATCACAGAGCAGGTGCATTTATACAGAGACTTGATTACACACAGGTGGATTCTATTTATCACCATCAGTCATTTAGGACAACATTGGATCATTCAGAGATCCTCGCTGAACTTCTGGAGTGAGTTTGCTGCACTGAAAGTAAAGGGGCCGAATAATTTTGCACGCACCACTTTTCAGTTTTTTATTTGCTAAAAAAGTTTAAAATATCCAATAGATTTCGTTCCACTTCACAATTGTGTCCCACTTGTTGGTGATTCTTCACAAAAAATTAAAATTTTATATCTTTATGTTTGAAGCCTGAAATGTGGCAAAAGATTGAAAAGTTCAAGGGGGCCGAATACTTTTGCAAGGCACTGTATATATATATATATATATATATATATATATATATACAGTCAATCTAATATATATATATATATATATATATATATATATATATATATATATATGTATATATATACCCTGCATTTAGCATAGACTTTAACGTTGTTTGCGCGATCGCAGAAATTTTTTGCCTGTTCCCAACTTCTGGTGCAAACCGAACGGGGGGGGGGGGGTGTTCGGATCATCCTTAGTGTTAACTCAGCCGAAAAGGGAGGAGAGATATCTCCAGAAAAGATCACAGACAAATAGGGAATAATGAGAAGGGCTCTATATCATGCCACATCCCAATATAGACATTTAAAAATAAAATTGGGAAATAAATAGGGTTTTTAAGGTATGACCCTTCAGCAAATGATTCACAAAATTCACAATGATTCTCAATGATTCACAATGATACAATGATTCACAAAATGGAAAAAAATCAATGTAATGAAAAAGGCATCATACATGACTGTCAATTGTTGCATTCATTAACACTCTAAAGGGGCTACATCAAGGATCAGAACAAACAAAAAAAGTCACTGTGGTTTTGGTATATACAGTATAACCCAGTACAAATACATACCTCATACTTGACTTGTTTCGGATCTAAGCTTCCTTAGGATTTGGGTGTTTTAACAAAAGAAACACAATATAACAGATTATATTGTCAGTACAACAGTGTAAAGACAAAACATGGCTAACCCATGTGGGGAAAGGTGGGACTCACAATAGAATGATTTCCCAAAAACTGAAGATCAAATAAGAACATTAAAAGCACACTTGTCCAAAAAGGTCCGGGTGTAGCACAGGTGCCACACATCCAGTCCATGGCACCATAAAGGGGAACCGCCCAAAATTCGGGGCCGACAATCGGGGCAGAGATGGAACCTGGCATAGTAATGCTGAAAATGTATAGGGAAAAACAACATACAGTAACTCACAAAAGTGAGTACAACTCTCCCATTTTTGTACATTTTTTATTATATCATTTCATGTGACAAAACTGAAGAAATGACACTTTGCTACAATGTAAAGTAGTGAATGTACAGCTGGAATTACAGTGTAAATTTTCTGTCCCCTTAAAATAACTCACACAGCCAATAATGTCTAAACCGCTGGCAACAAAAATGAGTACACCCATATGTGAAAATGTCCAAATTGGGCCCAATTAGCCATTTTCCCTCCCTGTTGTCATGTGACTTGTTAGTGTTACAAGGTTTCAGGTGTAAATGGGGAGCAGATGTGTAAAATGTGGTGTTATCGCTCTCACTCTCTCATGCTGTTCACTGGAAGTTCAACATGGCACCTCATGGCAAAGAACTTTCTGAGGATCTGCAAAAAAAAGAATTGTTGTACATAGAGATGGCCTAGGCTATAAGAAGATTGCCTAGACCCCGGAACTGAGCTGCAACACAGTGGCCAAGACCATTGTGGTTTAACAGGACAGGTCCCACTCAGAACAGGCCTCGCCATGGTCGACTAAACAAGTTGAGTGCATGTGCTCAGCGTCATTTCCAGAGGTTGTCTTTGGGAAATAAATGTATGAGTGCTGCCAGCATTGCTGCAGAGGTTGAAGGGGTGAGGGGTCAGCATTTCAGTGCTCAGACCATACGCCGCACACTGCGTCACAGAAAGAGAAATCTAATCAAAAATAAGGACCACAGGGGTCAGTTCCCTTCCTCTATTTGCATACTCTTCCCCTTCCAATATAAAAAGCAACAGAGTGTACATACCGGTATTTGGTAAAGAGCGGAGCAGCACTAACAAACTCACACAACCATTTACGTACAGGCAGAGAGATGGCAGCAGCTGCACATGCCCAGTGTGGACTCCACCCAGTGACGTGAGTTAAAGCAATGTGTCCCACATCAGGGTAGCATCCTAAAGGAGGACAAAGCAGATGGCATCACAGAGCACAGGGGAACACAGGCAAGTGGGTAGGCCCACACTACCCGGAGGCAAAACCACCTCCAAGGAAGGAGGCCCGGACCCCCGCTCCACGTTGTGTGCCCCATCCAGACAGCAGTGGCATTGCGGGGGGAGAGGAAGTCAAGATGAACATGGTTCCTCTATGGTTTCCAGGGTCACTGGGGAAGCTTTCCAATTGGATACAGCTGCCTCATATGACTCTAGCAGCCATCTTGGGTCAGGCAGAGCCTATTTAGGCCCTTGCTTCCAGGCTTGGCATGCATTTTCTCCTGTGGGTAGTGTAGGGACAGGTCACCCATCTGACAGACAGTGATTAGTGGCAGTGAAAGGTTCCAAATAAGTAGAGAAATGATAGGGACATGCCATCCTTCTAGAGACCTTCCCATTTGGGTTCGGACCAGCCAGGCCGCATTACACTCCTTGAGAACGACGCTGTCATTGCATCTGTGACCCGCTCTGCTGCTCTTCCTGCTCTACAAACATTGTTGTTACATGTTGTGAGTGTTCCTGGTTGGGTGCTTTCCCATCAGGTCAGTTAGGAATTACTGGATTCTACATCAACCACTTAAGGTCCGCTCCTGTTGTGATTACACACAGTGGGAGCTGATCGATGTCTGCTAGCACCCACCGATCATCAGGCAGAGAGGCAGAACGGCAGCCTGCCTATGTAAACAAGGCAAATCGCCATTCTGACAGGAGGGAAGAGATTAAATTTGTGTCACTGCTAAGCAGGGAATGAATTTCATCTCTTCCCCTAAAAACACCTCCCACAGTGTAGTAAAACACTGGTTAGGCACACAGTTAACCCTTTTATGACCCCTGATGTTAACCCCTTCCCAGCCAGTATAATTAGTACAGTGACAGTGCATGTTTTTTTAGCAATGATCACTGTATTAGTGTCACTGGTCACCAAAAAGTGTCAGTGTCAGAATGTCTGCCGCAATATCGCAGTCCCACTATAAGTTGCTGATCGCCGCCATTACTAGTAAAAAAGTAAAAATAAAAATATCCCATAGTTAACGTTTGCGCAAACCAATCAATATATGCTCATTGGAATTTTTTACCAAAAATATGTAGCAGAATATGTATTGGCCTAAATTTACTGTATGAAGAAATTCAAATTTTTCTAATTTTTTATTGGATAGGTTTTATAGCAGAATGTAAAAAATGTTTATATATATATATTTTTTTTTTTCAAAATTGTCGGTCTTTTTTTGATTATACCACAAAGAATAAAAAATGCAGAGGTGATCAAATACCACCAAAAGAAAACTCTATTTGTGGAAAAAAAGCACATCAATTTTATTTGGGTAAAGCGTCGCACAAATATTCAGTTGTTAAAATAAAGCAGTGCTGTACTGGTTGGAGGTGCGGAGGATCTCCCAACAATTTACAGACTTTCTGATTCCGGAGGATCCTGCCTTCTTCCTGCTGCACTGTTCACAAATCCAGATTTGGCCATTCAAGAAATAAGTTCTCCGTCATTTGATTAATGTCGCCAAAGCTTGTGTTACCTTGTGTTGGAAAGACCCCAATCCTCCTTCCATTGCTATGTGGCTTAATAAAGTCAGGAGTATTAATACCCTGGAAGACCTGGTACTTACCACCCAAAATAGAAGAGAATTATATAAGAAAACATGGGCATACTGGAACATGTTCATATATTCGGATGAAGGGAAGTCCCTCCTGGAGAGCTGCTCTGGAGATTGAGGTCCTCCTGCCTTTCGCACTGTTGCACCAATGCACCTCATCACCCTGGTTCCCCTCCCCTCTCTCCCCCACCCCCCCTCTTTTTTTTTTCTTCTTTCCCTTCTTCTCCCCTTCTCTCCCTCTCCCCCCCCCCCTTTACTTCTTTCTGTATCGGCAGCCTCTTGGGTGACCCTAGGCTTTTTTACCTCAGTTCCCTTTTTTCTAAAACACATTAGTGTCCACCCGTGCAAACGCGAACATATCGTTTATGGTTATTGTCCCATCTTGGGCAATTAGAAATTAGTACGGGTATCAGTGATGTTAAATTAATTTGCTATTCTGCAAACTTGCTTTATACTGTATTACCTTGTCATTTTGGATCGTCTTTTTTTTTATTAGGTGAGACATTGCACCTTTTCTGTTATATTTTGCTCTGATGGATACTTTATTCTCTTTTATAAATAAAGAATTTGAAAAAAAAGAATGCAGTGCCGTATCACAAAAATGGCCAGGTCATGAAGGGGAGTAAATCTTCCGGAGGTCAAGTGGTCATTACAAGTTCTGTTCTCTGCAACCATGTGTTTGTGTGTTCTCTACAACTGTCTGCGTGTTTATTGCCACCGCACCACACTGCACCTCCCCATACACAGCCTCAATATTTCTGTAGCAGCTGGTGGTGTCAACTGTAACAATATGGTTCATTGATCTCAATATAAATTGTGCAAAAATCATCAAGGTAAGGTAGCAGGAGAACTGTCAGTATAGTTAGACTACTGGGGACAAGTGGATACAAGTTATAGCTGTAGCAATAATGATAATAATAATAACCATAATGATATTTTATATTAAAGCGGAGTTCCACCCAAAAGTGGAGCTTCTGCTTATCTGTCTCCTCCCACCCTCCAGTGACCCATTTGGCACCTTTCAGGAGGGAATAGGTACCTGTTTTTGACAGGTACCCTTTCCCCACTTCCAGAGATGGCGCCGCGGCTCCGTCCCTCTGAAGTTCGGTCCCCCTCCTCCTTCCCCTGCCGCCAGGCCAATTGGTAAGCGCAGCTCGATTCGCGCATGCACAGTAGAGAACCGGTTTACCAGGAATGGTGGCAGCAGCACCCGACAGCCAACCTGAAAATCGGTTGGGGTGCGGACATCGCGGGAACCCTGGACAGGTAAGTTTCCTAATATTAAAAGTCAACAGCTACAGTATTTGTAACTGCTGACTTTTAATTTTTTGTGGGGGGGAACACCTCTTTAAGCCTGGGTTCACACTGATGCGAATTTACAGCTGGTTTGATGCGTTTAGGAACACACAGATTCGCAGGTCACGTAAAAAGTATTCCATAGTGTTCCATGGCTTTGGTTCACATCTATGCCTTACGAATTTGGTGCGAGAAAAAAAAAGGGTCCTGTGCATGTTGACTGTGGGTGCGATGCAAATTTCTATGGTGCAGTGTAAATTTTATCTTCATAGGCTTCAATTGAACTTGCAGTAAACTTGCAGCACACAGTTCACATCTCTGCAAATTGTTCACTGTCTGCCTCCTGAAATTCGCGGTATAACTGCGGTAAATTCACAGTAAAATCATGGTAAATTCGCACCTGTCCATCTCAAAACGCAAGGCAAATCTGCATCTCACACAGGATAAAAAAAGAATCAAATTTGCAGCACAGCGCATCGTAGTAGTGTGAACTTAGGCTCAGCCAAATTATTAATGCTCTAAGAAGTTTTAATTTGAATTATGGAGTGTTTTGTACAAATCAAGTGATTGGAATATCAGATATCGAGTGCTTGTGTGAATCTGTGGAATAGTAAAGGAAGCCAACGTAACATGAGGCCAGAAGATGGGTGTTTGTTTAGAAAGTTATATAAACCTCAGACTGTTCAAAGCTGGTATCAGTATAGAACTCTTATCCTCTATGGGAACGTGCCCGTGGATGGAGCTTTTTCTTCCATCATTGGTCCTGATCCTTGGTCCCACTTGCATACATTTGTAAGTATATGTATCAGCTATGCTGTTAAAGCTGCTCTTTTTTTTTTTTTTTTTCCAAAATATTTTTTATTGAGTTTTCAAAGAATAAAGTAAAAAACATACAAAAAAGAAAAAAAGGAATTCACAGATTCCTTGCTCTATTATTAACAAATTATTGGTAATTCCACTGTGCGTTTCTGTATTAGCAATGATAACAATATACGTACATAATATTATATTCACCGTATGAAATCACTAATTTCTCCCATTTATAGATACATTTCCAAATTCCCATTCTAACTTATATTGTGTTTTTTATAGAATTGTTCCCATAGCGCCCAACGTTTTGTGAAAACTTTTGGATTACCTTCCTGAAATGCAATGGATTTTTCGTAGGTGTAGGACTCATCAATCAGGTTTAGTACTTCCTTTACCGATAGAGAAAAATTGGATTTCCACTGACGGGCAATGACTAGACGTGCTGCATATATAATATGCATCCCTAACGTACGGCTTGAAGAAGGATAAAGGTCCATACCTATGCTTAGAAGGGCTTGTTCAGGTTTAAGTGTATTTAGTATGCCTGTTACCTTCGCTACTAGTTTTGCTATAGCTGCCCAGAAGCTACATAGAGAGGCACAGAACCAGAGCATGTGAGCTAAATTTCCCACCTGCCCGCATTCTCTCCAGCATAAATTGGAGGTGTTTTTCATGTACTTTGCTAGCATGAAGGGTGTTTTATACCATCTCAAGTGTATCTTCTGGGCTGCTTCTCTGAAGTTAGAGCATTTGGTGTAGGTATAGTTACATTTAATTGCATGTGTCCATTGGGATTGAGAAATAGTTATGTTTAAATCAGTTTCCCATTTAAGAAGTTGTTTTGAGGTTTCAAAGTGCAAGTTGTTATGAAAGATATTGTACATTATTGTTATTCCTTTCCTACACTAGACTGATGGCTGCCACATTTCCCATATTAGTTCTGGAAGTGATGGATATTCTGGCGTAAGTCATAAACTCCGTTTTAGGTAGTGAGTTGGTGGAATTTAGCTCTGAGAACGGTTTTATTCGTTCTTGATCTATCAGATCGTGTATAAACTGAATACCATATTTCTTCCAGTGTTCTAGTTTCAAGTCAGTGGTAAGGAATGTTAGTGCTGTTATTGGGATAGGCATTTTTTTATGCTTAATATGGGTGTTTTTATGGTGAAAGTATTTCCATGCCTGTAATGTGGCCTCAATGGTTGGATGTCATTTGTGTTGTTTCAGATCGGCTACTGCTGTGGAAAGCAGTAGATCACTTATGTCTCCTTGTTCCACTTGAGCCTGCTCAGTAGCACGCCAGTGTTTCAGTTCTGGGGAGATGAACCAGAATTTAAGTTGGTCCAGGATTGCCGCTATGTGGTAGTCTCTAATATCTGGAACGCCCATACCCCCTACTTTCCTGTGTTTGGTGAGAATGTTATGTGTAGTTCTTGCCTTCTTACCTTCCCATATAAATTTAGATAAAGAGCATTGCATGTTGTTGTAAAAGGATACTGGTAGTTGGATCGGGAGCGCTCTAAAAAGATAGAGGAGTTTGGGGAGTAGAAACATCTTATATGCTGCTAATCTTCCTGACCATGAGAGGTAGTATTTCTTAAGTCTGTTCATTTCTTTCTTTCATTTCAAGTCTCAAAACTTATAACTAGAGGTTCAAAATTGTGTTGTGAGTTGTGAGAGAGGATTTGTCATTACTACCCCTAAGTACTGGATGTGTCCCTCAGCCCACTGGTATGGAAGTAGCTTTTGGATCTGAGCTTTTACTTCGGAATTAACTGTTATATTTAATATACTGGACTTAAAAGCATTAATCTTATAATATGAAACGTCATTGAACATCTCTAATACCTCATGTACTGCTTTCAGGGATTGAGCCGGATTTGTAAGCAATAATATGACATCATCTGCAAATAAGGTTATAGTGTGCTTTTCTTTACCCATACGGATTCCTTCAATCTGAGGATGGGTTCTAATCCTTTCCGCCAGAGGCTCCATCATGAGGGCAAAGATCAGGGGTGAAAGAAGGCACCCCTTTCTTGTCCCGTTTGTGATGGCAAACTGTTCGGAGAACAAGCCCTCAGCAAACACATGTGCCGAGGGCTCCGAATAGAGAGCTGTTATGGCGGAAAAAATTTGACCGGTGAATCCAAACTTCGAAAGGACTTTGGAGAGATAGCCCCAATGTATCCTATCAAAGGCTTTCTCGGCATCCAGTGACAGGAGAACCGAAGGCTGTCCATCACCGGGTGCTGAGTGTATTAAGTTTAATATCCTCCTTGTGGCATCCGTAACCTGCGTACCTGTCACAAACCCCACCTGGTCAGGTTTAACCAAAGACGGTAGTAGTTGTGCTATCCTATTTGCCAAGAGTTTGGCATACACTTTTAGATCCGTATTTAAAAGTGAAATTGGTCTGAAGTTTTGTGCTTTGTCCAGCTCCTTCCCTGGTTTGGGCAGTGTAATTACTGTTGCTTGCAGCATTTCAGAAGGAAATGAGGCCGAGGAGGCAGCAGCCTGGAACATTCTTTGCATTATTGGAGATAGGATATCTGTACATTTTTGATAGTACTCCGAGGAGTACCCATCGGGACCGGGCGATTTGTTAGCTGGCAGACTAGCTATAGTCTTTTGTATTTCTGAAATTGAAAATGGGGCATTTAACATGTCCTGATCCACTGTTCTGATCCACTGGTTGTACAGTAGATAAAGAAATGTCATTAAGAAATTGCTCTATTAGTTCTGGTGTCGGTTGAGGTGTTGTTTTATCATCTTTCAAGTTGTATAAGCTTTCGTAGTAACTACTAAATGCATCAGCTATTTCTTTGGGGTTAGTTAATTTAGAACCATTATTTGGATGAAATAAATAGGGGATTCTTTGTTTAAATATTTTGTCTTTAACCTGGTTGGCCAGAAGTTTCCCTGCCTTATTACCATGTGTATAGAAATTGGCCTTTAATTTATGGATGTTGCGCGAGTGTTGGGCCATTAGTAAGGCACGAAGATTGTTTCGTGCCTCAGCTAATTTGTTGCTTGTGGCTATTGAGGTTGATTTTTTGTTCAGGGATTCTAAGCAAGTGATGTCTTTTGAAATATTGTCCATGCGTTGCCTCCCCCTCCTCCCCATCAATGCACTTTTTTAAATTAGAAGACCTCTAATAAATGCCTTATGGGCACATTCCACAGTGTGAATGGATTTGCATCCTTAGTATCATTAATGCTAAAGTATTCCTGTAATGAGTTTGCAATGTCCTTTTCTATATCCAGATCAGAGAATAGCTGTGTATCATTTTTCCATCTATTTGCTCGGGTCGAAAAACTGTGGCCCCCCACAGTTATGGACACCGAAGCATGGTCTGTCCATGTGATGTTTCCTATCTCCAATTTAGAGATTTGTTGTAGTAAGAATTTGTCCAATAAGAACATGTCTATCCTTATATATGATAGGTGGACCCGGGAAAAGAACGAAAAATCTCTTTCCGTGGAATGTTGGCATCTCCATATATCATATAGGCAAGCAGATTGTGCAAAACTTGTGATGACTGGTCTACGGGCATTTTTGGTTGTCCATTTGTAGGTTGGATACGGAATTCAAGTCGACACAAAGGATTGTATGCTCCGAACTCCGCTGTTTCACTTTTTTCCAAAGCTTGTTAAGAAAGCGCATCTGTTTCTTGTTTGGGGCATACGTGTTGACTATAGTGTACACCACGTTGTTGATCACAGGTGGATATGATGTATCTACCATCTTTATCACAGTAGTTTGATATATGTTTGAATGCTACCGTATGTTTGATTAGGATGGCGACCCACACGTTTCTTAGTTGGTGCATTAGCAAAGTACGTGTGGGGAAATTGGCTATGGGATAGATTCGGGTGACTACCTTCTTTGAAATGGGTCTCTTGAATGCAAAAGACATTGCAACTTTGAGTGCGTGCTTCTTTCCATAGCATATGTCTTTTTTGTGGGCTGTTCAAGCCATTGACATATAAGGAGGTTATCTTGAAAGTCATTGTGAAAAAGAGTGTGTCCATTTTGTATGGATGTGTTTGGACAGATGACCTATAATTAAATGAAAGTGGTCTTACCCTGCTGATGCTCTAGTGGTAACGAAGAGCTGTCAAAGGTATTTGTAGATTCTTACTTCTGTGACGATGTTTCTGGGAACGCTGTTGCTTGGGAGTGAATTACGCATATTATTACGAACAAACTTCAAACTTATCGGACCTGCAAGATAAAAGGGTTAACAGTCTGAAAAAACAAGTAACAAAATAGAAAAATAAAAATTGCGCCGAGTTAATGTTGCGATTTGTTTGAAACCTGAGCAGGTGGAGAACCTGCTGATTCTGGGGTTCGTAGTAAACGTATGGATGCTGGGTGGATCTTCTGGATCAATTAATCAGAACTGTAGTGAAAGGGCATGAACTACAGACAATGAATTGCAATCAGGTATTGGATGATGGAGGATGCTCCTGCAAGGCCCTGGGCTCCTCTGGATCCTGGATGATGATTTTCCATTTTCCCAGCAGCCTTAGACCCTCTTCTATTGTATTTATGCAGAATTCTTGTTCCCCTTTAGTAATTATAAGGGTGGCTGGGTAATTCCAATGGTAGGGGATGCTGTGGTTTCTGAGTGATTTTGTTATGGTCATAAGGTTGCGCCTTCTCTGCATAGTATGGGCAGAGAGGTCAGTGAAGAATGACAGCCCTTGCATGCAATCTGGTAGGTGTTCGGCATGTCTCGTGGTGTACATCAATTTTTCTTTGACCCTGTAGTAATGGATCCTAGCAATCGTATCTCTAGGATGTTTGGCAGGGATGTGTTGCGGTTTTGGAAGTCTATGTATACGGTCTGTGACCAACTCCTCCAGAGGTAAATCAGGAAGGGTCTCTTTCATTATATTGGTTAAGTAAGCCATTATTTCAGGGGGTTTCACTGTTTCAGGAATACCTCTTATTTTAATGTTGTTCCTTCTGGAACGGTCCTCAAGGTCGGCGACCTTTGTTTCAAGCTACACTATGTCATCTTCATGCTCATTGTGTGCATCAACCATGCTGTTGAAGGTTTCTGTGAATTCCCCCATTCTATTTTCAATATGGGTAATTCTATCGCTAACCTCAGCCACCTCTGATTTACATTGTTTCATGAGCTGCAGCATGTCTGCATGGATTGCACTTCTAAGGGACACCAGCATGTCCTTTAGTGTAGAGTCCATAACAGGTTGGTTGTTTGTGGGGATTGCAGCTATTGCATCCTGGAACTCAAGTGTGTCATCCAGAGATGTGCCAGTGTCCCTATCCTCAGTGTCAGCGGATGTATTCTGTATCATCCTTTGTTTAGCCTTAACAGAGCTGCTAGCAGTAGAAGAGGACTGTGATCCTGTCTGCAATTGTTTGGAACTGTTTTTGTATGATTTGTCAGTGTCCCAGTTCATTTTAGCGTTATATAGTGTAGCTCTGGGAGAGCTCTGCATGGCGCCGGCGCCATCTTGGCTGTGCGGGCGGCCTGAGTGAGGATAGAAGTCCGTCATCTTAACGGGTTGTTTCCCCTCTCTTCTTCTCCTCGGCATGCTCTGTGGATGTTCCTGACCTACTGGCTGTGTGAACCGCCGCTGTATGATGCCCTGAGGCACTGTTTTAGTGTCCAGAAGATCCGTGTGGCAAGGAGCTAAGATCTCATGCGGCCATACTCCTTGCGCGCCAGCTCTGCCCCTGTTAAACCTGCTCTTATGCCATGCATTCCTGCTCTTACTTATGAGGGCACTAACATGGGACTTATTTAGCATTGACGTTGACACTTCCTGTTGGCTGTTCAGTAGTAGGGACAATCTCGGGCTTCTCAAGACTTGTAGAATGGTATGAGCAGGGAGGATGCTGTGGGGGGATACATACCTTACATTTTAATGGGTTTTAAACCTTGATTTATAGGCAAAAATATGTTTATTAATTTTTCAAAAAAGCAACATAAACAGTCAATAATCAATTAGAAACAAAGTATGGTCAGACATGAATCAAAGTATCTTTTCAAGGTAACAATGCCACAAAAAAATTGACATCACAGAAATGGTAAACCATGACAGGGACACAGTGAGCGAAGAGAGGGCATGATACACCAAAAATATTACTAAAACATCACAAACGTTGCTAGTATGATACCACATCTGACTTAGTTGGTCATAGTCAAAGATAATAAATTAAAGTAGAGAAAAAGACAGAGAAACAGAAAAAGAGAAAGAAAAGAAGTAGAGTGGAGAAAGAAAAAGAAAGTTAGGTCCTGGGTATAATTACAGGTAAAACTACAGGGGAGTATGTGGTATTTGTAGGGTAAAAGAGAAAACGTAAAAAAAGAAGGACTATAAAAAAAATTAAGATGGGCAGAACATAATCAGCTAGCTACATAATCCAGATGTCTATTGTCCAACCACAGGGAGTCAGGGTTGCAAAGGGGAAGTAGAAGATGCAAAGGTAGAAACCATGGTCTTCAGAGTATCTGAGGAAGGAAAGTGCATCCATATGTACAAGAGCATTTTAAATCTGTTAGAAAAGTTGGTCTCTAAGGCTGAAGTCTCTTCCATTCTTATGATGTCATTGACCTTGGATACCCATTGCGAAAGGGGTGGGACAATGGGGGATTTCCAATAAGTAGGTATAACCTGCCTGGCTGCAGAGAGAAAATGTCTTAATAGGCTTTCCTTTTGAGATCTCACAGACCCCAGCAGGATGGATAACAAGACAATTTCTGGGGAAGGAGGCATGGACTCATCATAGATCTTGTTGTGTATTGCAAACACTGCAACAAAAAACAGTTGTGTTTGGGGATATTCCCACCAGATTTGAAGATAGGTTGCTCTTGGTCACATCTTCAACATTTTGCAGGTTCTGAAGGAAATAAACAGGAGAAGGGGTCTCTGTACCATCTAGTGAGTATTTTGAATATTTTTCCTGGGCATAGCAGGAAATAGATGATTTATGAGTGAATAAGAGCAACATATTCCAATCCTTGGGAGGTATATCATGGCCAAGATTCCTGGCCCATAACCTTGTGTATGTGGGTAAGAAACTATTTACAGAAGATTGTAAAAACATATATAAAGTGAACAATGCAAACTGGGAACCCTCTGAGAGGGAGCACAGCTTTCAAGTGCAGGCCAGTGAGCCAGTCAATATGACCTGTATCTTCAAAGAGGGAAAAAAATAGGAAAATAGGAAGATCAGACTGAGGTTGGATGAATGAACAGGCAACTGGCTTTGTCGACCTCAAGAAAGGTCCTATCATAAGGGCTTCAAGAATCATTGGGAGTGCAGAATTGTCAAACAACGGAGTCAAAGGACAGATATCAGAAGATAAGAGACGGTGGTATTTGAAAGAATACCTGGAGGGAGGCAATAGATAGGGGGCTTTTTCTTATTAAAGAGAATGTTGACTTTAAACCCCAGGGCAAAGCTCTTAAGTCTAAATGTGATAAGTTCAGCTCCACCATAATAGAGGCTTTACTAAAAGGATGTGGGAACCACTCCAAAATACGAGCAATCAAGGCTGAAGGATGGCAGAGCTCAAAGTCAGGTAAGCCAACTCCTCCAACCAATTTGGGACTTTAATCGAGACAATCTATGATTCCAGACAACATGGATAGCTAAGCAATGGAGTATGCAGAAAACGGAATGTGGGAGATAAATGGGAATGGAAAAAGTATAGGAGCTTAGGAAATCTGACGGTCTGACGAAGTGAAATGTTTAAGGCCTCAGTATTAGAGATGTTTAACTTAAAGTTACTAAATGCTCCGAATCTTTGGAACTCCTGCAGGATTGATGGAATAGAAATATGGGGTTGTTGCACATCCAAAATTAAATAGTCAGCGTACAGGGAGAGTTTGTAATGGATGGAAGGGGTTTGTATGCCCGAGATGGAATTGTAAAGTCTAAGAGCTTAGGCAAAGTGCTATATGACAATGACAAAAAAAAAGGGGAGATAATGGGTGCCCCTGTCTCAGCTATTTGAGAGCATGAAAGGTCAGAGATAATCCTGTTTACCAATACCTAGACCGAGGGAAGAAAAGTAATGTGATATGATGTTAGAGATAAAGGGTTTCCCAAGACCTACTTGTTCTAGGGGCAAGTAGATAAATCTCCAGTCAACTCTATCAAAGGCCTTTTGGGCATCAAATGATAGAAGACAATCTTTTGACTTGTGTCGTATATAAGAGATGACATGGAGAGTATTTGTTGCGTTGTCCCAAGCTTCATGACCCAAAAGCCACCTGGTCTTGGTATATGATGACAGGGAGGAGAGGGGAGAGTCGGGAGGTAGGCACCTTGTCAAAGACCTTCAAGTCAGAATTAAGGAGTGAGATTGGGCAGTAACAACCGCATAAGGATGGTTCTTTTCCGGGTTTAGATATAACTGTTATGTGGGCTTTGAGGAGTTGAGTTGAATGCGTAGATTGGTTAGACCTGTATTTATTATATTAACCTCTAGGCACTGATGGTACACAAATATGCAGCCTCTCAGTGGGTGGGCCTTGGCGCTGAGCAGCTGCATACTTGCGAACCATTTTGCAGACACAGTTCTGCTGGGAGCGCGCCCCCTGCGCGCTTCCGGCACAGTCACCAGCGACTAACAGAACGCTCTCAATCACAAGAAGTGATCAGGAGCTTTCCAATCATGTGACCGCCATGACAACCAATCATGATGGTCACAGGATCATAAATCCTCATCCGCCTCCCGCTATCTGAAACCCCTGAAAGGGCCATTAGGCGCCAGCCTCAAGGGGTTAATTTAGAAGCGTATTGGACAGATATTAACTGGCAAGTATGGTTGAGGAATTGTGTGTTGTTCGATGCACTTGAATTACCCCTCCCATTATTCAACATAAGCACCAAGATTAAATTGAGCATCTGACATTTATTCTGTTTTACAGCTATTAATTATTTTTATAGCAAAGGTTGCAGCAGAATTTATTGAGGTTTTGCAACAGGAAAATAAATGATACATAAAAGATATGTTTCTGTACATAAAAGATAAAAAATGACAGTGCAGCGCTAGAGATACAATAAACACATGAATTTAAAAAGTCCCCTTTGATAAAAGAAACATAGATAAAAAGAGTTGACAAATAAGTTCTCCTCGGCGGTGATAAGGGTGCTCATAAGCATTCAAAAAGTGCGTCGTCAGTGCTTCCTTCACCATTTAGTCAAACCGCTCACCTTAATCTCTGGACCCCTGTATTAACAGATAGGTCTAACAAGCATCCACCACTAGGGTGATCACAGATGACACTTGAATCGCCAGGTGATTGGAATACTATGGCCGACCACTTCAAACAACCCGCACGTTGCCACTAAAACTAGCACTAATGTCCCAGTGCTAGGATGAATAACAGAGAAATGAGCCTAAGATAGCTTTTCAAACATCCATATTATTGTCAGAACAGTAGATAGGTGGCTGCAGTGACGTCACGAGGTCCTCCCGCACGCATATCGTCCCTTGACGGGACTTCCTCAGCGTTAACGGCGGCTCATACGCCTGTTTCTTATATATATTAAGCCACCTAATTGTACCAACAGACCACCCACTGGTGCGTACACCGCCCAATCAGCTGGGACGCCCAGAGGTTGGATGTGTCACTTGCCGTTGTTTCTGTCCATTGCTGTGGTAACAAAGACGTCAACGATGGCATGACGCCCAGTCACGTGACTATAAGCACATGACTTGAAACCACCAGCCAGGACGCAACGGGACGTGCTCCGTCACACAGAACCCACCCGCTCGTATAGAGCGTTGCCAAGACAATGGGACGCCACGGCCATACACAGAATAAGTGCGCATACAGCTCAAACGGCAGGGGATACCGGCGCCGGACAGCGCAAAAGCACCATGAACAGTCAGCACTCAAAGGCTGGGCAACTATAAAGGCAGGCGGCTTGTATGAATATCTGACTTGTAAATAATAAAAAAAATTATTAATATTAAAACACACACACACACATATATATATATATATATATATATATATATATATATATATATATATATATATATATATATATATATATACAAAAAAATAATAAAAAATAAAAAAACGTAACGTTATCGCAGCCACCCTTGACATAACAGCAAAAATATAGTTCCTTCTCATAATTGATTAGTAACATACCAAAAGGCAAAAACCTCAATGGCCTCATTAGCCCACCACCCATCACACAAGAAAAAAGAAAACAAATGATTGATAAAAATTACCACTTTATGCCTTCAACACTAAATTTGCCTAAATGTAAATCTACCATATAAAAGAAATCCTACTTAAAGGGGTTGTAAAGGTAAAATTTTTCTCACCTTACTGCATTCTATCCATTAAGGTGAAAAAACTTCCGACAATACCGCTGCCCCCAGCCCCCCCGTTTTACTTATATATAAAGTAAGGTGCAGCGCTCAAATAATAAGCTAAAAAAAGGGATGCAACAAATATAACAACAATCCTTCATAGAGACATAGAGAACAGTCCTGTAGTGGTAATAAAATGTCCAATATTGATAATTAGTGAGTCTCCTTCACACGTGACAGCATGCCAAAATATGGTGACTGATAAGTAGTGCCCAACACCGGTGTACAGAATGGCCTCTCACCTGATTAACAGGTTAATAATGCGTTCCCAGAAAGGGTCAATCAAAACGAAATCCTAATCCAGATAATCCAACAGGAAAGTACTGGAACTGTCAGTCACGATGGCTCTCAGGCTAGGCTGTAGGCAAGGGTGGCTCTCCCATAGCATATGTAATGTAAAAAAGGACAGGGATAGTGCTCTCTGTATACTCCAATTTATTAAGAAGGTAATAAAAAACAAACTTACAAGAATGGCACTTCACAAGTGCAGGACGAACACAGCATGAAAACTTCCGTGCAGAGACACAGAGTGGAGCATGCGCGGTAGCAGCGGGTGACGTCACGTCGTTACGTTCTGGACGCGTTGCGTCCCAGTGAGCGGGGACTTCTTCAGCAGATGACGTGACGACGAGACTACGTGGGTACCCGCGCTATAAGGAGGTGAGTTGCCATAACGACAGTGAACGCTTCACAACAGAGAGAAACCGGAAATGTCCCCTGGTATTGTAAACGGGGAAAACGGAAACCACTCCATATGAGCTGAACGCTATGATTCACCATAAAAATTCATTATAATGTTTAACGAAGTGACAATAAAACGAGGCAATCAAATGAGCACCTCATATGATTAATAACATAAAAACATGCGAAGACATGTATAAAAACCTCATTAAAAGAAAAATATTTTTTCAAATTTGTCATTAATATCTGATAAAAAAAAATATATATATATATAGACATAAAATGTCAGAACGAAAAAATTCCGTCACACCGCTGTTACCGACTACTCCAAAAATGTAAACATTGCAAAATATAAAAATCTATCGATCAGAGATAAAACAATTAGTATCGAACTCTACATTTAACCCTTCGGGGCACATTACTTTCGTCTCATATATCCAATAGGATTCTCTTTTACTAAGTTGTCTAATAAAATTGCCCCCTCGCCAATGTTTATTGACCCTCTCAATGCCCCAAAACTTCAGACCCTTCGGATTCTGTTCATGAAAGGCCTTAAAATGTCTAGAAACGTTATGGGCCTTAAGGCCTTTTTTAATGTTGTTGACGTGTTCTGCCAGTCTGACGTGTAAAGGTCTTGAAGTTCTGCCCACATACTGGAGTCCACAACTGCACTCCAGCATGTAGACAACTCCAACCGTATCACATGTGATCAATTGTTTGATCTCATACTCTTGGTTGGTAGCTGTGGCCAAAAATTTTTTTCTTTTTTTGATGTTCCCTTTGGCATGTTTACAAGGTACACACCGACCGCAGGCATAAAAACCCCCCAAAAAGGAAAAAAGCCTATCTGACGTAGGTATAGGCGGGTCCAGTACTCCAGGAGCCAAACGGTCCCTTAATGTGGGGGCTCTTTTATAGATAAATTGAGGCCTGTCAGGAAGTACAGGGCCCAAAATCCTATCCTGTTTTAGTATTGCCCAGTTTTTTTGGATTATTCTCTCAAACTTACGGTATTGGACATTGTAATCCAACACCATTTTGAAATTGTGTTGATCATTAGTAGGAACCTTCTTGGACCCAGCAATAAGTTCTTTTCTATCTAATGACATAACTCTGGAAACCTCTTCATCAAGGGTGGATCTATTATAACCCTTTTGCTCAAACCTAGAAGAGAGGACTTGAGATTGATCTACAAAGTCATCGAGAGTGGTACAATTACGACGTAACCTAATGTATTGTCCCCTGGGGATGTTACACAGCCAAGAGCTGTGATGGCAACTCCCCAGGGGAATATACGAGTTACGATCTGTTGGTTTGAAATAATTAGTGAGAATAAACTGGTCATGTTTAATACTAATGGACAAATCTAAAAACACAACTTTTTCTGAACTAATGGTCCATGTTAGAGAAATATTCTTTGTGTTATTATTGAGTGATTCAATAAAATCATTCAATCTTGATCTATCTCCATTCCAAACAAGGATAAGATCGTCTATAAATCTTCTATAACACACTAACTCTGGGGGGCGACGGAGGAACACTGCCTCATTTTCCCAGTGGGACATAAAAATATTGGCCACGCTGGGTGCGAAGCGAGCCCCCATAGCTACACCCCTGGTCTGTAAATAGAATTCTCTGTTATACCAAAAGTAGTTCCTTGTGAGACAAAAATCTAAACAACTTAAAAGAAACTCCTGATGCCCACCAGATAGAGAGGATGTAGTCAGGGCCCATTCCACCGAAGCCATGGCATCCTGATGGCCGATAATGGTGTAAAGGGAACTTACATCTGCTGTGACTAAGAAGGTGGAGGGGGAGCATTTCAAGGTGTCTAGAATTTGAATGATGTGTTTTGTGTCCTTCAAAAATGCCGGAGTTTGCATAACTAAAGGTTGTAAAAAGAAATCAATGTATTGTCCTAATTGTGCAGAAACAGAATCGATCCCATTAACAATGGGTCTCCCTGGAGGTCTAACAGCATCCTTATGTATTTTTGGTAAAAAATAAATAACAGGTGTTCTGCAAAATAAAGGATCTAAATACAAAGCTTCCTTTTTATTAAGGATCTTACGGTCCTTACCATCTTCAATAATGTTATGCAATTCATCCTTAAATGAGAGCATAGGATCCCTATTCAAAACTTGATAAGTATCCTGGTCCGATAACAAACGAGTCATTTCATTCTGGTAATATTCTTTACTGAGAATGACTAACCCACCACCCTTATCCGCAGGACGAATAACGATATCTTTGCGGTCCGTCAGAGATTTTATACCCCGCTTGATAGACAGTGGGTCAGACACTCTTTTCACCTGTAATTTATCTAGGTCACTGGAAACCATATTTTTAAAAACCTCCAAATGTTTGTTATCGGAAATCTGAGGATTAAAAGTGGACTTATTCCGAAGAGACGAATAATTCTGTGCCAATGGTTTAGATCCCTGGGAGGGGTGTGATAGAAAATATTTTCTCATGTTGAGAGTTCTTACATACTTTTGAATGTTAACATAAGTATTAAACTTATTAAGATTTCTTATAGGGGCGAATTTAAGACCTCTGTCAAGAACCTTGATTTCATCTTCGTTCAAAACAACATGACTGAGGTTATAAATTCCTTTACCTGTTACGGTCTGGGCTTTTTGTACTCGCTTCCCCCCTCTCCTTCCTCTCTTTGTTTTCGCTTTCGGGGGGGACCGGGGTTTGGAGGTGTGTATGGTACAGGCTGTCTCCAATATTCCCCTTGAGCTGCCTGGTATTGCGGAGGGGGGTTCCTCTGTGCCCCCCTTTGATCTAAAAAATCATTGCGGTCATATGGTGTATGTTCAGTAAGTGGGGCATATCTATTTTGTGTAGGAATAGATCTATCATGAAATTGATAAGAATTCCCTCTATCCCAATAGTCTCTCCTATCATTTTGAGAAGAATACCCATCCCGGTGTAAAGGAGGGTCATATTGATAGGTCCCTCTGGGATGGTTCATATCTCGAGTGTGGACTTGGGAACCTCCTCCCCTCCCTTTACCTCTCATATTTTTCCCTCTTTTGTTATTAAATTTCTTGAATCCATTCTTAATGGGAGGGGCTTGGGATTCATTAGGGCGGGGGGAATCGTATTGATATATAGGATTGACACGAGGAGTGTTCAACTGTATAGCTCCAGTATTGGGTTGATCAATCTGAATAGGCTGAGCAGTATCCTCTACTGTAGGGGTATTTTGCCATTTAAAAATAACCCCACCATTAAAATCATCAAAATCCCTGATAAATTTTTTCTTCTTTTTGTTCTGAGATTCAAGATCCCATTTCATGAGTTTATTTTTAAGCTCTCCTGACAATCGTAAAAACTCATCACTATCCTTTAAGGGTTCAATATTTCGGGTGATTTCATTGATTTGTAAGTCTAGGGCTGTCATTCTCTTTCTCTTGCGTATCAAAAGAAATTCAAGCAATTCAAAACCCCTTTTTACAAAAAAATCACTCCATTCAGACATAGACTGTGCATCCGTAAGGCCATCATTAGGGGGTAAATCCCACCTCAGACGCCTCGGGATAAGTCTGGCTGTCAAATATTGTTCAAAGGATGTGATGTCCCACCATGCTTTAATCTTTTTCTCATAAATATGACCTAATTTTCTAAATGTATGAGGCAGGTCATTATGAGATTCAAGAGTGGGGTTCTTAGAGAATACCTCATTTATCTTAATTTCCCTTTTATCGAAATAACTAAAAACTTCCATACTGCAGCTAGATTAGTGATAGTTGTAACACAGCAAAAAAAGGTGGATTAAATCAGCGCATATATGCAAAACGAAAACTAGAAAGCAGCTGTACACCAGGGTCAACACAATCAAATCCCTTAAGCGAAATATATAAAGTAAGGTGCAGCGCTCAAATAATAAGCTAAAAAAAGGGATGCAACAAATATAACAACAATCCTTCATAGAGACATAGAGAACAGTCCTGTAGTGGTAATAAAATGTCCAATATTGATAATTAGTGAGTCTCCTTCACACGTGACAGCATGCCAAAATATGGTGACTGATAAGTAGTGCCCAACACCGGTGTACAGAATGGCCTCTCACCTGATTAACAGGTTAATAATGCGTTCCCAGAAAGGGTCAATCAAAACGAAATCCTAATCCAGATAATCCAACAGGAAAGTACTGGAACTGTCAGTCACGATGGCTCTCAGGCTAGGCTGTAGGCAAGGGTGGCTCTCCCATAGCATATGTAATGTAAAAAAGGACAGGGATAGTGCTCTCTGTATACTCCAATTTATTAAGAAGGTAATAAAAAACAAACTTACAAGAATGGCACTTCACAAGTGCAGGACGAACACAGCATGAAAACTTCCGTGCAGAGACACAGAGTGGAGCATGCGCGGTAGCAGCGGGTGACGTCACGTCGTTACGTTCTGGACGCGTTGCGTCCCAGTGGGCGGGGACTTCTTCAGCAGATGACGTGACGACGAGACTACGTGGGTACCCGCGCTATAAGGAGGTGAGTTGCCATAACGACAGTGAACGCTTCACAACAGAGAGAAACCGGAAATGTCCCCTGGTATTGTAAACGGGGAAAACGGAAACCACTCCATATGAGCTGAACGCTATGATTCACCATAAAAATTCATTATAATGTTTAACGAAGTGACAATAAAACGAGGCAATCAAATGAGCACCTCATATGATTAATAACATAAAAACATGCGAAGACATGTATAAAAACCTCATTAAAAGAAAAATATTTTTTCAAATTTGTCATTAATATCTGATAAAAATATATATATATATATATAGACATAAAATGTCAGAACGAAAAAATTCCGTCACACCGCTGTTACCGACTACTCCAAAAATGTAAACATTGCAAAATATAAAAATCTATCGATCAGAGATAAAACAATTAGTATCGAACTCTACATTTAACCCTTCGGGGCACATTACTTTCGTCTCATATATCCAATAGGATTCTCTTTTACTAAGTTGTCTAATAAAATTGCCCCCTCGTCAATGTTTATTGACCCTCTCAATGCCCCAAAACTTCAGACCCTTCGGATTCTGTTCATGAAAGGCCTTAAAATGTCTAGAAACGTTATGGGCCTTAAGGCCTTTTTTAATGTTGTTGACGTGTTCTGCCAGTCTGACGTGTAAAGGTCTTGAAGTTCTGCCCACATACTGGAGTCCACAACTGCACTCCAGCATGTAGACAACTCCAACCGTATCACATGTGATCAATTGTTTGATCTCATACTCTTGGTTGGTAGCTGTGGCCAAAAATTTTTTTCTTTTTTTGATGTTCCCTTTGGCATGTTTACAAGGTACACACCGACCGCAGGCATAAAAACCCCCCCAAAAAGGAAAAAAGCCTATCTGACGTAGGTATAGGCGGGTCCAGTACTCCAGGAGCCAAACGGTCCCTTAATGTGGGGGCTCTTTTATAGATAAATTGAGGCCTGTCAGGAAGTACAGGGCCCAAAATCCTATCCTGTTTTAGTATTGCCCAGTTTTTTTGGATTATTCTCTCAAACTTACGGTATTGGACATTGTAATCCAACACCATTTTGAAATTGTGTTGATCATTAGTAGGAACCTTCTTGGACCCAGCAATAAGTTCTTTTCTATCTAATGACATAACTCTGGAAACCTCTTCATCAAGGGTGGATCTATTATAACCCTTTTGCTCAAACCTAGAAGAGAGGACTTGAGATTGATCTACAAAGTCATCGAGAGTGGTACAATTACGACGTAACCTAATGTATTGTCCCCTGGGGATGTTACACAGCCAAGAGCTGTGATGGTAACTCCCCAGGGGAATATACGAGTTACGATCTGTTGGTTTGAAATAATTAGTGAGAATAAACTGGTCATGTTTAATACTAATGGACAAATCTAAAAACACAACTTTTTCTGAACTAATGGTCCATGTTAGAGAAATATTCTTTGTGTTATTATTGAGTGATTCAATAAAATCATTCAATCTTGATCTATCTCCATTCCAAACAAGGATAAGATCGTCTATAAATCTTCTATAACACACTAACTCTGGGGGGCGACGGAGGAACACTGCCTCATTTTCCCAGTGGGACATAAAAATATTGGCCACGCTGGGTGCGAAGCGAGCCCCCATAGCTACACCCCTGGTCTGTAAATAGAATTCTCTGTTATACCAAAAGTAGTTCCTTGTGAGACAAAAATCTAAACAACTTAAAAGAAACTCCTGATGCCCACCAGATAGAGAGGATGTAGTCAGGGCCCATTCCACCGAAGCCATGGCATCCTGATGGCCGATAATGGTGTAAAGGGAACTTACATCTGCTGTGACTAAGAAGGTGGAGGGGGAGCATTTCAAGGTGTCTAGAATTTGAATGATGTGTTTTGTGTCCTTCAAAAATGCCGGAGTTTGCATAACTAAAGGTTGTAAAAAGAAATCAATGTATTGTCCTAATCGTGCAGAAACAGAATCGATCCCATTAACAATGGGTCTCCCTGGAGGTCTAACAGCATCCTTATGTATTTTTGGTAAAAAATAAATAACAGGTGTTCTGCAAAATAAAGGATCTAAATACAAAGCTTCCTTTTTATTAAGGATCTTACGGTCCTTACCATCTTCAATAATGTTATGCAATTCATCCTTAAATGAGAGCATAGGATCCCTATTCAAAACTTGATAAGTATCCTGGTCCGATAACAAACGAGTCATTTCATTCTGGTAATATTCTTTACTGAGAATGACTAACCCACCACCCTTATCCGCAGGACGAATAACGATATCTTTGCGGTCCGTCAGAGATTTTATACCCCGCTTGATAGACAGTGGGTCAGACACTCTTTTCACCTGTAATTTATCTAGGTCACTGGAAACCATATTTTTAAAAACCTCCAAATGTTTGTTATCGGAAATCTGAGGATTAAAAGTGGACTTATTCCGAAGAGACGAATAATTCTGTGCCAATGGTTTAGATCCCTGGGAGGGGTGTGATAGAAAATATTTTCTCATGTTGAGAGTTCTTACATACTTTTGAATGTTAACATAAGTATTAAACTTATTAAGATTTCTTATAGGGGCGAATTTAAGACCTCTGTCAAGAACCTTGATTTCATCTTCGTTCAAAACAACATGACTGAGGTTATAAATTCCTTTACCTGTTACGGTCTGGGCTTTTTGTACTCGCTTCCCCCCTCTCCTTCCTCTCTTTGTTTTCGCTTTCGGGGGGGACCGGGGTTTGGAGGTGTGTATGGTACAGGCTGTCTCCAATATTCCCCTTGAGCTGCCTGGTATTGCGGAGGGGGGTTCCTCTGTGCCCCCCTTTGATCTAAAAAATCATTGCGGTCATATGGTGTATGTTCAGTAAGTGGGGCATATCTATTTTGTGTAGGAATAGATCTATCATGAAATTGATAAGAATTCCCCCTATCCCAATAGTCTCTCCTATCATTTTGAGAAGAATACCCATCCCGGTGTAAAGGAGGGTCATATTGATAGGTCCCTCTGGGATGGTTCATATCTCGAGTGTGGACTTGGGAACCTCCTCCCCTCCCTTTACCTCTCATATTTTTCCCTCTTTTGTTATTAAATTTCTTGAATCCATTCTTAATGGGAGGGGCTTGGGATTCATTAGGGCGGGGGGAATCGTATTGATATATAGGATTGACACGAGGAGTGTTCAACTGTATAGCTCCAGTATTGGGTTGATCAATCTGAATAGGCTGAGCAGTATCCTCTACTGTAGGGGTATTTTGCCATTTAAAAATAACCCCACCATTAAAATCATCAAAATCCCTGATAAATTTTTTCTTCTTTTTGTTCTGAGATTCAAGATCCCATTTCATGAGTTTATTTTTAAGCTCTCCTGACAATCGTAAAAACTCATCACTATCCTTTAAGGGTTCAATATTTCGGGTGATTTCATTGATTTGTAAGTCTAGGGCTGTCATTCTCTTTCTCTTGCGTATCAAAAGAAATTCAAGCAATTCAAAACCCCTTTTTACAAAAAAATCACTCCATTCAGACATAGACTGTGCATCCGTAAGGCCATCATTAGGGGGTAAATCCCACCTCAGACGCCTCGGGATAAGTCTGGCTGTCAAATATTGTTCAAAGGATGTGATGTCCCACCATGCTTTAATCTTTTTCTCATAAATATGACCTAATTTTCTAAATGTATGAGGCAGGTCATTATGAGATTCAAGAGTGGGGTTCTTAGAGAATACCTCATTTATCTTAATTTCCCTTTTATCGAAATAACTAAAAACTTCCATACTGCAGCTAGATTAGTGATAGTTGTAACACAGCAAAAAAAGGTGGATTAAATCAGCGCATATATGCAAAACGAAAACTAGAAAGCAGCTGTACACCAGGGTCAACACAATCAAATCCCTTAAGCGAAATATATAAAGTAAGGTGCAGCGCTCAAATAATACCAGGGGACATTTCCGGTTTCTCTCTGTTGTGAAGCGTTCACTGTCGTTATGGCAACTCACCTCCTTATAGCGCGGGTACCCACGTAGTCTCGTCGTCACGTCATCTGCTGAAGAAGTCCCCGCCCACTGGGACGCAACGCGTCCAGAACGTAACGACGTGACGTCACCCGCTGCTACCGCGCATGCTCCACTCTGTGTCTCTGCACGGAAGTTTTCATGCTGTGTTCGTCCTGCACTTGTGAAGTGCCATTCTTGTAAGTTTGTTTTTTATTACCTTCTTAATAAATTGGAGTATACAGAGAGCACTATCCCTGTCCTTTTTTACATTACATATGCTATGGGAGAGCCACCCTTGCCTACAGCCTAGCCTGAGAGCCATCGTGACTGACAGTTCCAGTACTTTCCTGTTGGATTATCTGGATTAGGATTTCGTTTTGATTGACCCTTTCTGGGAACGCATTATTAACCTGTTAATCAGGTGAGAGGCCATTCTGTACACCGGTGTTGGGCACTACTTATCAGTCACCATATTTTGGCATGCTGTCACGTGTGAAGGAGACTCACTAATTATCAATATTGGACATTTTATTACCACTACAGGACTGTTCTCTATGTCTCTATGAAGGATTGTTGTTATATTTGTTGCATCCCTTTTTTTAGCTTATTATTTGAGCGCTGCACCTTACTTTATATATTTCGCTTAAGGGATTTGATTGTGTTGACCCTGGTGTACAGCTGCTTTCTAGTTTTCGTTTTGCATATATGCGCTGATTTAATCCACCTTTTTTTGCTGTGTTACAACTATCACTAATCTAGCTGCAGTATGGAAGTTTTTAGTTATTTCGATAAAAGGGAAATTAAGATAAATGAGGTATTCTCTAAGAACCCCACTCTTGAATCTCATAATGACCTGCCTCATACATTTAGAAAATTAGGTCATATTTATGAGAAAAAGATTAAAGCATGGTGGGACATCACATCCTTTGAACAATATTTGACAGCCAGACTTATCCCGAGGCGTCTGAGGTGGGATTTACCCCCTAATGATGGCCTTACGGATGCACAGTCTATGTCTGAATGGAGTGATTTTTTTGTAAAAAGGGGTTTTGAATTGCTTGAATTTCTTTTGATACGCAAGAGAAAGAGAATGACAGCCCTAGACTTACAAATCAATGAAATCACCCGAAATATTGAACCCTTAAAGGATAGTGATGAGTTTTTACGATTGTCAGGAGAGCTTAAAAATAAACTCATGAAATGGGATCTTGAATCTCAGAACAAAAAGAAGAAAAAATTTATCAGGGATTTTGATGATTTTAATGGTGGGGTTATTTTTAAATGGCAAAATACCCCTACAGTAGAGGATACTGCTCAGCCTATTCAGATTGATCAACCCAATACTGGAGCTATACAGTTGAACACTCCTCGTGTCAATCCTATATATCAATACGATTCCCCCCGCCCTAATGAATCCCAAGCCCCTCCCATTAAGAATGGATTCAAGAAATTTAATAACAAAAGAGGGAAAAATATGAGAGGTAAAGGGAGGGGAGGAGGTTCCCAAGTCCACACTCGAGATATGAACCATCCCAGAGGGACCTATCAATATGACCCTCCTTTACACCGGGATGGGTATTCTTCTCAAAATGATAGGAGAGACTATTGGGATAGAGGGAATTCTTATCAATTTCATGATAGATCTATTCCTACACAAAATAGATATGCCCCACTTACTGAACATACACCATATGACCGCAATGATTTTTTAGATCAAAGGGGGGCACAGAGGAACCCCCCTCCGCAATACCAGGCAGCTCAAGGGGAATATTGGAGACAGCCTGTACCATACACACCTCCAAACCCCGGTCCCCCCCGAAAGCGAAAACAAAGAGAGGAAGGAGAGGGGGGAAGCGAGTACAAAAAGCCCAGACCGTAACAGGTAAAGGAATTTATAACCTCAGTCATGTTGTTTTGAACGAAGATGAAATCAAGGTTCTTGACAGAGGTCTTAAATTCGCCCCTATAAGAAATCTTAATAAGTTTAATACTTATGTTAACATTCAAAAGTATGTAAGAACTCTCAACATGAGAAAATATTTTCTATCACACCCCTCCCAGGGATCTAAACCATTGGCACAGAATTATTCGTCTCTTCGGAATAAGTCCACTTTTAATCCTCAGATTTCCGATAACAAACATTTGGAGGTTTTTAAAAATATGGTTTCCAGTGACCTAGATAAATTACAGGTGAAAAGAGTGTCTGACCCACTGTCTATCAAGCGGGGTATAAAATCTCTGACGGACCGCAAAGATATCGTTATTCGTCCTGCGGATAAGGGTGGTGGGTTAGTCATTCTCAGTAAAGAATATTACCAGAATGAAATGACTCGTTTGTTATCGGACCAGGATACTTATCAAGTTTTGAATAGGGATCCTATGCTCTCATTTAAGGATGAATTGCATAACATTATTGAAGATGGTAAGGACCGTAAGATCCTTAATAAAAAGGAAGCTTTGTATTTAGATCCTTTATTTTGCAGAACACCTGTTATTTATTTTTTACCAAAAATACATAAGGATGCTGTTAGACCTCCAGGGAGACCCATTGTTAATGGGATCGATTCTGTTTCTGCACAATTAGGACAATACATTGATTTCTTTTTACAACCTTTAGTTATGCAAACTCCGGCATTTTTGAAGGACACAAAACACATCATTCAAATTCTAGACACCTTGAAATGCTCCCCCTCCACCTTCTTAGTCACAGCAGATGTAAGTTCCCTTTACACCATTATCGGCCATCAGGATGCCATGGCTTCGGTGGAATGGGCCCTGACTACATCCTCTCTATCTGGTGGGCATCAGGAGTTTCTTTTAAGTTGTTTAGATTTTTGTCTCACAAGGAACTACTTTTGGTATAACAGAGAATTCTATTTACAGACCAGGGGTGTAGCTATGGGGGCTCGCTTCGCACCCAGCGTGGCCAATATTTTTATGTCCCACTGGGAAAATGAGGCAGTGTTCCTCCGTCGCCCCCCAGAGTTAGTGTGTTATAGAAGATTTATAGACGATCTTATCCTTGTTTGGAATGGAGATAGATCAAGATTGAATGATTTTATTGAATCACTCAATAATAACACAAAGAATATTTCTCTAACATGGACCATTAGTTCAGAAAAAGTTGTGTTTTTAGATTTGTCCATTAGTATTAAACATGACCAGTTTATTCTCACTAATTATTTCAAACCAACAGATCGTAACTCGTATATTCCCCTGGGGAGTTGCCATCACAGCTCTTGGCTGTGTAACATCCCCAGGGGACAATACATTAGGTTACGTCGTAATTGTACCACTCTCGATGACTTTGTAGATCAATCTCAAGTCCTCTCTTCTAGGTTTGAGCAAAAGGGTTATAATAGATCCACCCTTGATGAAGAGGTTTCCAGAGTTATGTCATTAGATAGAAAAGAACTTATTGCTGGGTCCAAGAAGGTTCCTACTAATGATCAACACAATTTCAAAATGGTGTTGGATTACAATGTCCAATACCGTAAGTTTGAGAGAATAATCCAAAAAAACTGGGCAATACTAAAACAGGATAGGATTTTGGGCCCTGTACTTCCTGACAGGCCTCAATTTATCTATAAAAGAGCCCCCACATTAAGGGACCGTTTGGCTGCTGGAGTACTGGACCCGCCTATACCTACGTCAGATAGGCTTTTTTCCTTTTTGGGGGGTTTTTATGCCTGCGGTCGGTGTGTACCTTGTAAACATGCCAAAGGGAACATCAAAAAAAGAAAAAAATTTTTGGCCACAGCTACCAACCAAGAGTATGAGATCAAACAATTGATCACATGTGATACGGTTGGAGTTGTCTACATGCTGGAGTGCAGTTGTGGACTCCAGTATGTGGGCAGAACTTCAAGACCTTTACACGTCAGACTGGCAGAACACGTCAACAACATTAAAAAAGGCCTTAAGACCCATAACGTTTCTAGACATTTTAAGGCCTTTCATGAACAGAATCCGAAGGGTCTGAAGTTTTGGGGCATTGAGAGGGTCAATAAACATTGGCGAGGGGGCAATTTTATTAGACAACTTAGTAAAAGAGAATCCTATTGGATATATGAGACGAAAGTAATGTGCCCCGAAGGGTTAAATGTAGAGTTCGATACTAATTGTTTTATCTCTGATCGATAGATTTTTATATTTTGCAATGTTTACATTTTTGGAGTAGTCGGTAACAGCGGTGTGACGGAATTTTTTCGTTCTGACATTTTATGTCTATATATATATATATTTTTTTTTATCAGATATTAATGACAAATTTGAAAAAATATTTTTCTTTTAATGAGGTTTTTATACATGTCTTCGCATGTTTTTATGTTATTAATCATATGAGGTGCTCATTTGATTGCCTCGTTTTATTGTCACTTCGTTAAACATTATAATGAATTTTTATGGTGAATCATAGCGTTCAGCTCATATGGAGTGGTTTCCGTTTTCCCCGTTTACAATACCAGGGGACATTTCCGGTTTCTCTCTGTTGTGAAGCGTTCACTGTCGTTATGGCAACTCACCTCCTTATAGCGCGGGTACCCACGTAGTCTCGTCGTCACGTCATCTGCTGAAGAAGTCCCCGCCCACTGGGACGCAACGCGTCCAGAACGTAACGACGTGACGTCACCCGCTGCTACCGCGCATGCTCCACTCTGTGTCTCTGCACGGAAGTTTTCATGCTGTGTTCGTCCTGCACTTGTGAAGTGCCATTCTTGTAAGTTTGTTTTTTATTACCTTCTTAATAAATTGGAGTATACAGAGAGCACTATCCCTGTCCTTTTTTACATTACATATGCTATGGGAGAGCCACCCTTGCCTACAGCCTAGCCTGAGAGCCATCGTGACTGACAGTTCCAGTACTTTCCTGTTGGATTATCTGGATTAGGATTTCGTTTTGATTGACCCTTTCTGGGAACGCATTATTAACCTGTTAATCAGGTGAGAGGCCATTCTGTACACCGGTGTTGGGCACTACTTATCAGTCACCATATTTTGGCATGCTGTCACGTGTGAAGGAGACTCACTAATTATCAATATTGGACATTTTATTACCACTACAGGACTGTTCTCTATGTCTCTATGAAGGATTGTTGTTATATTTGTTGCATCCCTTTTTTTAGCTTATTATTTGAGCGCTGCACCTTACTTTATATATTTCGCTTAAGGGATTTGATTGTGTTGACCCTGGTGTACAGCTGCTTTCTAGTTTTCGTTTTGCATATATGCGCTGATTTAATCCACCTTCCCCCGTTTTACTTACCTGACCCCTCGAAAGTCAGCCGCTCGCTCCCGACATCCATTTCGCCACTCAGCCTGGCCGCTGATTGGCTACAGTGGATGGATTGAAAGCAGCGCAGCCATAGGCTCGCTCTGCTGTCAATCACATCCAATGACGTGGCGCGTCGGGGGACGGGGCCGAGTGATACAGTGAGCGGCTATAGCCGCCGGCTGTATCACGGGAGCACGCCCGCAAGAACTAACCACCATGCGAGGGAGCTCGCATTAAGGTGGTTAGTTCTTGCGGGGAGGAGCTGAAACAGCCGCCGAGGGACCCCAGAAGACCAGGTTCGGGGCCACTCTGTGCAAAACGAGCTGCACAGTGAAGGTAAGTATAACATGTTTGTTATTTATTTTTTATTTTTTTTAATTACCTTTACAACCCCTTTAACGATCTGAAATAAAACAATTTAAGTCAAATTCGATATTGAGCCCCATGGGTACCCCCACTTTTGTTTCATAGATCCAGAACGACTCACGACGACTCAGTTGTCCTATAAAGTTGCCCCCCCTCCAATGTTGGATCACTTTCTCCACCGCCCAAAATTTTAATTTGGCAGGGTCACGATCGTGGAACAATCTAAAATGTTTGGAGACATTGTAAGTAACCAGACCCTTTTTAATGTTACCCACTTGTTCTCCAATTCGTACATGTAGGGGTCTGGATGTTCTCCCCACGTACTGAAGACCGCATTCACATTCTAGAATGTACACTACTCCTGAGGTGGAGCATGTTATCAAATCTTTGATTTGATACGATTTGTTGGTGGCGGTGGAGACAAACAGTTTTCTTTTCTTAACATTATCCCTAGCTTGTCTAGATGGAGGGCAACGGCCACAGGCGTAGAACCCTGTTAGGGAATTGAATATTCTGTTTTCAGATTTAACAGGGGGGTCAATCACTCCTGGGGCCAATTTGTCTCTCAAAGAATGGGCTCTCCTATATACAAATTGGGGATGTTCGGAAAGTACCGGACCTAGAACTCTATCCTGTTTAAGAATAGGCCAGTATTTACGAACAATCTTTTCAAACTTCTTGTGTTGGACATTATAGTCCAAGATCATTCTAATATTCATAGACTGATTCGGTTTCTCCTTACGGGCATTAGACACCAATGTTTTTCTATCCAGTTTGCGAACTGTCTCTATTTCTCTTTCTACCAAAGACCTATCATACCCCTTTTGTAAAAAGCGGGTAGACAGGACCTGGGATTGAGAAAGATAATCTTTTTCATGTGTGCAGTTGTGTCGTATGCGAACAAATTGTCCCCTGGGAATGTTGCACAACCACTGTATGTGGTGGCAAATTCCAAGGGGAATAAACGCATTGCAATTAGTAGGCTTAAAATAATTAATCATCTTGATCCTATCACCCTCCTTGCTTATATCCAAATCAAGGAAGACGATTTGATCTGTGTTGACATTCCATGATAAGACAATGTTATTATTATTATTATTATTGAGCCTCTGCATAAACCATTTAAGAGCAGACTTTTCACCATTCCAAATCATAATGAGATTGTCGATATACCTTTGGTAGCAGAGAAGTTCTGGGGGTCTATTTTTAAAAATAGCTTCTTCCTCCCAGTGTGCCATAAATAAATTGGAAACACTAGGAGCAAAGTGTGCCCTCATTGCTACACTCCTTGTTTGGAGATAGAATTGTCTGCTATACCAAAAGTAATTCTTGGATAAACAAAACCTCAAACAGTCAAGCAAGAAATTTTTATGTCTTCTAGTAAGATCAGATGTAGTAAAAGCTCACTGTACTGAGGTGAGGGCATCCTCATGACTAATTATGGTGTACAGAGAGCTCACGTCAGCCGTGATCAGAAAACAAGAAGGCGTAATAGAGTATCAAGGATCTGAATTATGTGTTTTGTATCCTTTAGAAAAGATTTGGTCTCAGTGACAATGGGTTGAAGGAAGAAATCAATATATTGACCCAGTCTTGATGAGACGGAGTCAATCCCATTGACTATTGGCCTTCCTGGTGGATTAGTACTATCCTTATGGACTTTTGGCAGAAAATATATTAGTGTTCTACAATACAGTGGATTTAAATATAATGCTTCCTTTTTATTTAGGACCCCTATGTGTTTCCCTCTTTCAATTAGGAAATGTGATTCTTCCTTAAACTGGAACATAGGGTCATATATGTATTTACATCACTGAGCATATTCTCCATTTCATTGTTATAATATGCTTTACTTAGTACTACAAGACCACCTCCCTTGTCCGCTGGACATATCACAAGGTCTTTCCTCTTCATGAGTAGGGATGAGCCGAACACCCCCCTGTTCGGTTCGCACCAGAACATGCGAACAGGAAAAAAGTTTGTTCGAACACGCGAACACCGTTAAAGTCTATGGGACACGAACATGAATAATCAAAAGTGCTAATTTTAAAGGCTTATATGCAAGTTATTGTCATAAAAAGTGTTCGGGGACCTGGGTCCTGCCCCAGGGGACATGGATCAATGCAAAAAAAAGTTTTAAAAATGGCCGTTTTTTCAGGAGCAGTGATTTTAATAATGCTTAAAGTCAAACAATAAAAGTGTAATATCCCTTTAAATTTTGTAGCTGGGGGGTGTCTATAGTATGCCTGTAAAGGGGTGCATGTTTCCTGTGTTTAGAACAGTCTGACAGCAAAATGACATTTCGAAAGAAAAAACCCATTTAAAACTACTCGCGGCTATTGCATTGCCGGTCCGACAATACACATAGAAGTTCATTGATAAAAACGGCATGGGAATTCCCCACAGGGGAACCCCGAACAAAAATGTAAAAAAAAATGACGTGGGGGTCCCCCTAAATTCCATACCAGGCCCTTCAGGTCTGGTATGGATATTAAGGGGAACCCCGGCCAAAATTTTAAAAAAAATTACATGGGGGTCCCCCTAAATTCCATACCAGACCCTTCAGGTCTGGTACGGATTTTAAGGGGAACCCCGCGCCAAAATAAAAACAAAACAGCGTGGGGCCCCCCAAAAATCCATACCAGACCCTTATCCGAACACGCAACCTGGCAGGCCGCAGGAAAAGAGGGGGGGATGAGAGAGCGCCCCCCCTCCTGAACCGTACCAGGCCACATGCCCTCAACATTGGGAGGGTGCTTTGGGGTAGCCCCCCAAAACACCTTGTCCCCATGTTGATGAGGACAAGGTCCTCATCCCCACAACCCTGGCCGGTGGTTGTGGGGGTCTGCGGGCGGGGGGCTTATCGGAATCTGGAAGCCCCCTTTAACAAGGGGACCCCCAGATCCCAGCCCTTCCCCCTGTGTGAAATGGTAAGGGGGTACTTACCCCTACCATTTCACTAAAAAACTGTCAAAAATGTTAAAAATGACAAGAGACAGTTTTTGACAATTCCTTTATTTAAATGCTTCTTCTTTCTTCTATCTTCCTTCATCTTCTTCTTCTGGTTCTTCTGGCTCTTCTGGTTCTTCCTCCGGCGTTCTCGTCCAGCATCTCCTCCGTGGCGTCTTCTATCTTTTTCTCCTCGGGCTGCTCCCCACCCATGGCATGGGGGGAGGCTCCCGCTCTTCTCTTCATCTTCTTCTCTTCTTCTTTTCTTCTCTTCTTCTCTTCTTCATTTTCTTCTCCGGGACGCTCCGCATCCATGCTGGCATGGAGGGAGGCTCCCGCTCTGTGACGGCGTCTCCTCGTCTGGCGGTTCTTAAATAATGGGGGGTGACGGGACTTCCCTGTGACGTCACGGGGAATGCCACAGGGAAGTCCCGTCATGTCCCGTGCGTCAGAGGGGGGCGGGATCACCGGGTGGCTCCACCCCCCTTTATTTAAGAACCGTCAGACGAGGAGACGCCGTCACACAGCGGGAGCCTCCCTCCATACCAGCATGGATGCGGAGCGGCCCGGAGAAGAAAATGAAGAAGAGAAGAAAAGAAGAAGAGAAGAAGATGAAGAAGAAGATGAAGAAGATGAAGAGAAGAGCGGGAGCCTCCCCCCATGCCATGGGTGCGGAGCGGCCCGAGGAGAAGAAGATAGAAGATGCCGCGGAGGAGATGCTGGACGAGAACGCCGGAGGAAGAACCAGAAGAACCAGAAGAAGAAGAAGATGAAGGAAGATAGAAGAAAGAAGAAAGAAGAAGCATTTAAATAAAGGAATTTTATGACATTTACATTTTTGACAGTTTTTTAGTGAAATGGTAGTAGGGGTAAGTACCCCCTTACCATTTCACACAAGGGGGGGCGGGATCTGGGGGTCCCCTTGTTAAAGGGGGCTTCCAGATTCCGATAAGACCCCCACCCGCAGACCCCCACAACCACCGGCCAGGGTTGTGGGGATGAGGCCCTTGTCCTCATCAACATGGGGACAAGGTGTTTTGGGGGGCTACCACAAAGCACCCTCCCAATGTTGAGGGCATGTGGCCTGGTACGGTTCAGGAGGGGGGGCGCACTCTCGTCCCCCCCTCTTTTCCTGCGGCCTGCCAGGTTGCATGCTCGGATAAGGGTCTGGTATGGATTTTTGGGGGGACCCCATGCCGTTTTTTTTTTTTTTTAGCGCGGGGTTCCCCTTAAAATCCATACCAGACCTGAAGGGTCTGGTATGGAATTTAGGGGGACCCCCACGTCATTTTTCTTTTTAAATTTTGGTTCGGGGTTCCCCCTGTGGGGAATTCCCATGCCGTTTTTTATCAATGAACTTCTATGTGTATTGTCGGACCGGCAATGCAATAGCCGCGAGTAGTTTTAAATGGGTTTTTTCCTTTGAAATGTCATTTTGCTGTCAGACTGTTCTAAACACAGGAAACATGCGCCCCTTTACAGGCATACTATAGACACCCCCCAGCTACGAAATTTAAAGGGATATTACACTTTTATTGTTTGACTTTAAGCATTATTAAAATCACTGCTCCTGAAAAAACTGCCGTTTTTAAAACTTTTTTTTGCATTGATCCATGTCCCCTGGGGCAGGACCCAGGTCCCCGAACACTTTTTATGACAATAACTTGCATATAAGCCTTTAAAATTAGCACTTTTGATTTCTCCCATAGACTTTTAAAGGGTGTTCCGTGGCATTCGAATTTGCCGCGAACACCCCAAATTGTTTGCTGTTCGGCGAACTTGCGAACAGCCAATGTTCGAGTCGAACATGAGTTCGACTCGAACTCAAAGCTCATCCCTATTCATGAGTGATTCAATACCCTTCTTGATATGTGCAAGATCATTCACCTTATGTATCTTAAGTGTTTCTAGATCTTTAACAATCATATTTTTAAAGACATCAAGATACTTGGTGTCTAAATTTGGAGAGTTAAAAAACGACTTGTTATGGAGATTTGAATGATGATTAGACGGTCCCACTAAAATAGGTTCTGTCCGTACTGTAGTATTGGAAAGATGTTTTTTTTTATATTTAAATTTCTAATATATTTTTGCAGACTGATGTAAGTTTGAAATTTATTCAGATTACAAGTAGGGGCATATTTTAAACCTTTTTCCAACACCCTGATTTCATCTTGATTCAGGGATTTTCCACTAAGGTTAAAGATTCCGGCTCCTATTGGGGTTTTACCGTTTTGTATTCGCCTGCCTCCTCTACATCCTCTCTGCTTCTTCTCTTCCTTAATTGTACGTTGTCTATAATGGGGGGTGGTGGAGCTGCATCCTGCCTCCCCCCTGGATTGGGCGGAGCAAATGGAGCTCCCCTCCTCAGCCCCTCCGTGGGCCGGTATGCTGTAATGGTGTGAAACGGTTATAAGTAGGTATTTGGTTCCCATATTGTTGTGTTGCACTTCCTAATTGAAAGAGGGAAACACATAGGGGTCCTAAATAAAAAGGGAGCATTATATTTAGATCCACTGTATTGTAGAACACCGATAATATATTTTCTGCCAAAAATCCATAAGCATAGTACTAATCCACCAGGAAGGCCAATAGTCAATGGGATTGACTCAGTCTCATCAAGACTGGGTCAATATATTGATTTCTTTCTTCAACCCATTGTCACTGAGACCAAATCTTTTCTAAAGGATACAAAAAACACATGATTTAGATCCTTGATACTCTAACTATTATGCCTTCTTGTTTTCTGATCACGGCTGACGTGAGCTCTCTGTACACCATAATTAGTCATGAGGATGCCCTCACCTCAGTACAGTGGGCTTTTACTACATCTGATCTTACTAGAAGATATAAAAATGTCTTGCTTTACTGAGGTTTTGTTTATCCAAGAATTACTTTTGGTATAGCAGACAATTCTATCTCCAAACAAGGGGTGTAGCGATGGGGGCACACTTTGCTCCTAGAGTTGCCAATTTATTTATGGCACACTGGGAGGAAGAAGCTATTTTTAAAAATAGACCCCCAGAACTTGTCTGCTACCAAAGGTATATAGACGATCTTATTATGATTTGGAATGGTGAAAAGTCTGGTCTTGAACGGTTTATGCAGAGGCTCAATAATAATAATAATAACATTGTCTTATCATGGAATGTCAACACAGATCGAATTGTCTTCCTTGATTTGGATATAAGCAAGGAGGGTGATAAGATCAAGACAATTAATTATTTTAAGCCTACTGATCGCAATGCATTTATTCCCCTCGGAAGTTGCCACCACATACAGTGGTTGTGCAACATTCCCAGGGGACAATTTGTTCGCATACGACGCAACTGCACACATGAAAAAGATCATCTTTCTCAATCCCAGGTCCTGTCTACCCGCTTTTTACAAAAGGGATATGATAGGTCTTTTGTAGAAAGAGAAATAGAGACAGTTCGCAAACTGGATAGAAATACATTGGTGTCTAATGCCCGTAAGGAGAAACCGAATCAGTCTATGAATATTAGAATGATCTTGGACTATAATGTCCAACACAAGAAGTTTGAAAAGATTGTTCGTAAATACTGGCTTATTCTTAAACAGGATAGAGTTCTAGGTCCGGTACTTTCCAAACATCCCCAATTTGTATATAGGAGGGCCCCTTCTTCAAGAGACAAATTGGCCCCAGAAGTGATTGACCCTCCTGTTATATCTAAAAACAGAATATTCAATTTCCTAACAGGGTTCTACCCCTGTGGCCATTGCCCTCCATGTAGACAAGCTAGGGGTAATGTTAAGAAAAGAAAAGAGTTTTTGTATTTTCTCAGAGTGCAATTGGTGATATTTATGAGGCAGCAAGCATCATCTAGATGAATTGTCGTTTTTTTGATATGTTTTATGATCTTTATTACTTGATTCCAAAAGGGTTTTATCAGGCCACATTCCCACCAGATATGATATAGAGTACCCTCTTCTTGGTTGCAGCGCCAACAATGTCCAGGCACTGCCGGAAACCATTTGTGTATTTTATTTGGTGTTATGTACCAATTTGTTAAAATTTTAAATGATGTTTCTTGCAATCTTACACTGATTGCACATTTGTGTGCGAACACACATGCTTGTAACCATTGGTCTTTTGTAAAGGATTTATTTAAAGTTGATTCCCAGAAAGTTTTGTGTCTATTCGATTCCTGTACATCGCTGGACTGCAACCATGACACTGGAGAAGCACCACCGCCCCTACAATTAAGGAATGGCTGGAAGAAATACATCTCCTTAAAGGAATGGAAGAGATCAGAGCAACAACACAAGGGAATATAGAAAATGTTAATAAAATATGGCAACCATGGATTACTTTTAAATATTCTGATTCATATACCACTTTCACATAAAGATAAACCTTTTATACATAGACCAATATTTTTCCTATAATATATTTATTTTATTTTATTTTTATTTAACTTTCTTTCCTCCTCTTTACTCCTCATTTCTCTTACTATATCTATATCTAAGGACACCTCTCAGGGGTCAACAATTTTTTTCTCCCTTTCAAAATAAATAACAGATTTTTTCTATACAAAGCTAGAGTATTTCCAAATAATTTATCAATATAACAATAGGTCGGCTACGAAACCACCTTGGTGGCCTTACCAATAAATACTCTGTTATTGAAGTCAATTATTCACTGTTATATGAAACTTATGTACAAATGTTAATATGATTGTACCAATGTTATTTTCAAACATTAATAAAAGCTTTTTGTTTAAAAGAAAAGAAAAGAGTTTGTTGCCACCGCCACCAACAAATCATATCAAATCAAAGATTTGATAACATGCTCCACCTCAGGAGTAGTATACATTCTAGAATGTGAATGCGGTCCTCAGTACATGGGGAGAACATCCAGACCCCAACATGTACGAATTGGAGAACATGTGAGTAAAATTAAAAAGGGCCTGGTTACTCACAATGTCTTCAAACATTTTAGATTGTTCCACGATCGTGACCCTGCCAAATTAAAATTTTGGGGGGTGGAGAAAATGATACAACATTGGAGGGGGGGCAACTTCATACGACAACTGAGTCGTTGTGAGTCGTTCTGGATCTATGAAACAAAAGTGGGGGTACCCATGGGGCTCAATGTCGCATTCTACTTAAATAGTTTTATTTCAGATCGTTAAGTAGGATTTCTTTTATATGGTAGATTTACATTTAGGCAAATTTAGTGTTGAAGGCATAAAGTGGTAATTTTTATCAATCTTTTGTTTTCTTTTTTCTTGTGTGATGGGTGATGGGCTAATGAGGCCATTGAGGTTTTTGCCTTTTGGTATGTTACTAATCCATTATGAGAAGGAACTATATGTTTGCTGTTATGTCAAGGGTGGCTGCGATGATGTTACAGTTTTTTATTTTTTATTATTTTTTTGTATATTTTTCTTTATATATATGTGTTTTTTAATATTAATACATTTTTTTTATTATTTAAGTCGGATATTCATACAAGCCTGACTGTCCATGGTTCTTATGCGTTGTGCGGCGCCGGTGTCCCCTGCCGTTTGAGCCGGATGCGCACTTATTCTGTGTATGGCCGTGGCGTCCAGTTGTCTGGGCAACGCTCTATACGAGCGTGTGGGTTCTGTGTGACGGAGCACGTCCCGTTGCATCCTGGCTGGTGGTTTCACAATGGGAAATTTTCCTCTTGTGGGACTTTAAAAGGCAAGAGTCTTCAAACAATATTATATCAAAAAAATATAATTTTATTATCAAAAGTTAAAACATGACAAAGATAAAAGAGGTGGATGCCAGCAGATTCAGATGGTGACAGAAAAAGGAGTATACATATCTGTTTACAACAATACAATTAAGCCCACACAGACTGTTTCGGCAAAGGGCTGAAACAGAGGACCGACGCGTTTCAAGTTTGTAAATGTTGGAACCTCTTCTTCAGGGGCTGATGGTGAGGTATGTAATTATCTGAAAATGAATGGTTTGCCGGCAGGGATCAGATCCATGAGCCAACGCTTAACACCGAGAGATGCGCAAATCCAAGGCCTCGGACAGAACACAAAGGGCGTCCTACCACTTATAATATGGCACCACTGATATCAAATACCATAGATTGTCCTTTCAACTAAGAGAGAGAAGGGACAATGTGATAGAGCCCACCTCATAAAGATAAGGAAAAGATTGAGCCTAAATAGGCTTCCACCTGTTATGGATCTGGTATATTGTAATAGGAATGTATATGTCCTTTACGTACCTGCTAATACATAGAAAATAAGTCACTCCTTATTATGGGTGAAGGGATGTCACATAGGGCGCTGTCTGGTCAGGGGTAATATTAGGTCCCCCAGTGAAAAAGATCACAGAAAGGGAGAGCGTTAGAAGCATCTGCAAAGAACAGCTAGGAGAAAGGAGAGAAGTAAATCGTGCTGTGTGATTAATTTAATTCACAGCCATATATAACTAAAATTGCAGTATGGAGTGCCCTAATGGGCAACATCCACTGCAGTACAGTATAAGTGGATTTGTATGTGAGAGCGCATTGCTCTCTGCAGAATGTCATATCAAAACACAGCATGTTGTTTGCAAAGCAAAATTAGATGATTTACCTTTGGGAGTAAGCGGCTGCACGACCAGTACTAGCATGAGACTAGGCATCCACACACGCAGCCTAAATAACACCGCTCATTAGAGGCAAGCTGACACAGCTGGCTCATGTTTGAACAGGCGTCATAGCAGTGGGAGGGTTCGCCCTCCGAGTCCCCAGCACGCAGGCCCGCCCCCCGAATCCCATACACGTATCGGCGTCCAGGGGAGGGTGACATCACACGCCGGAAAAGGCAGACACATGCTGGGAGGGAGCTGACGTCCGCGTCAAGGGCTTGCGGTGCGCTGATCGTCATGGCAACAGGATAAATATATCCCGGCCACGCACGATCATATGATAGGAGGCCAAAAGTGCCAAACAGACGGATGACACATTGGCCCCTGTGCGTCGAGTGGACTATCGGACCAGCCAACTCCCCAGTCCAGCACTGGCCCAGAATCCAGAACCATGGCGGCAACAGACACTCATTCCAGGGACCTGGAAAAGATGCACAGATTAGAATAAAAAGAAAAGAAAAAGAAAAAAAGGAAAAAATAAAAAAGGGGAAAGATGGGAAACAAAAAACAAGAAAGAAAAAAGGGAGAACTGTACAATG
Organism: Lithobates septentrionalis; assembly: GCA_037952835.1. NCBI lineage: Eukaryota > Metazoa > Chordata > Amphibia > Anura > Ranidae > Lithobates > Lithobates septentrionalis. The sequence goes on along the minus strand of JBBDGP010000084.1, from coordinate 16,736,609 downwards.
AGGAGCATGGAAAAATGAGGAGAGGGGGACATATGAGGCTATCTATGATGATCAATAGGGATGAGCCGAACACCCCCCTGTTCGGTTCGCACCAGAACATGCGAACAGGAAAAAAAATTTGTTCGAACACGCGAACACCGTTAAAGTCTATGGGACACGAACATGAATAATCAAAAGTGCTAATTTTAAAGGCTAATATGCAAGTTATTGTCAATAAAAGTGTTTGGGGACCTGGGTCCTGCCCCAGGGGACATGGATCAATGCAAAAAAAAGTTTTAAAAACGGCCGTTTTTTCAGGAGCAGTGATTTTAATAATGCTTAAAGTCAAACAATAAGGGGCGTGGTTTGGAGCCGCTCTAAGATGGACGCGCTGTGCTGAAGCTCCCGTACATGAGGTCCCGCTACACTAGCGTTTCGCTACCAGACGACCCTTGGCTATGGTGAGAAAATCCCGCAGCACCTCAGCATCCCGATCCAGATCCCCTCGGAACCAAAACCCCTCGCGGGGAGAGCATATTCCCGAGATCTTTCGCTCCCGGCCTAAAGTCGTCATGCAGGCCGCACAACCAGCGGTCTCGAGTAAACCGCAGCCCCAGAGCGCAAGCACCCCCAGCTCAGGCACTCAGAGCAGAGCAGGCACGGGATCAGAACAGAGACACCCACCCGCAGTAAACCTGGATGATCTCCACTCTGTCGCCGCAGACATAAAGAACACTTTAATGGCGGCCATCTCAGACATGCGATCTGACATGCAGGCAATCTCACTCAGAGTAGAAGAGGTGGAAACTACCCAGACACGACACGAGACTTCCTTGTGCCATGTCCAGCAGATCACAGAGTCCCATGCCATACACTTAAGAGACATAAATCGCCACATGGAGGACCTCGATAATCGCGGGAGACGCCGCAACCTCCGATTTAGAGGGATACCGGAATCGATCGACTCACAGCAGTTATCCCAAGCAGTCACCACCATTGTAAATGAGCTCCTTGATAGGCCCCGAGATGCCCTGGTGGGTTTTGAACGCATACATAGGGCGCTACGACCAAGAGGGAGAGATACAGATCCCCCTAGAGACATTGTTTGCTGCCTCACAGATTTCTCACTAAAAGAGGACATCTTAAGAACCTCCAGAAATCACAATCAGATAACCTACCAAGGCTCAAATGTTAAAATCTATCAGGATCTCTCCAACATCACCCTACAGAGGAGACGTGAATTGAGGCCCCTACTCGACATCTTGCGAACCAGGTCTATCGCATACCGATGGAAGTTCCCGTTTGGTCTCTCCGCCTCACACCAAGGACGTACAGCCCTCCTCAGAGTCCCTGAGGATCTGGAGCACTTTTGTTCTACACTGGATATCCCTATGGTCGCCCTGCCGGACTGGTACAGCGATTTTCGTCTCCCCCAACTACGCAGAGCCACTTCGATGGACGGCATAGCAGAAGCAGGAAACTTCCACCTTGGACGCCGCCGACACCACCAAAGGCCGAACTTTTCCCCACAACGAGACCCTGACCTGCCAAGGAACGGCAGCCCTACAGCCTCCCCTGCACATCGCAGAGCCAGGATCACCTAAAGGCCCGGTAACGCCTGGATTTAGAAGACACCCAAAAGGAAGGACAAGTGAAGCTGCTCTGTCATAAAATGAAGGACACCTGCAGTAAATATAAATGTCTTTCTATTCTCATCCTTTTCCCCCTATACCCCTAATTCTCTCCCTCCATTTTAGTTTGTTCGGTAACTCAGGGCCTCCTTTCACAATCTTTCACCCGTAAGACGAACAGCTTAGAGCATCATCACATAGCTTACTGTCATGTGTAAGCACTCATTGCATGATAAAAACCATGGTACGGGTCATACAGGAATATTAGGATTACTGGTTGAGATACGGTCAGAGTTATTGTCACACAACCCCGCCCCTCCCCAGCTTCTCTCTTGTTCTCCATTACGGCACATAATTCTAATATGTTTTAATCCTAGGCTACGGTGAATATAGAAATCGTTCTGGAGGTCGACAGGGGCGGGCTCTGGTAAGCGATCCACACCAAAAATACTCACCCATTCAGGCCGTACACTCTAACCTCGCCCTGACCCTCCCCCACAGAAGTTATTATACTGTTTATTCAAACACCAACAGGGTGTAACTCTCAAAGTTCTTACTCAGAACGTGCTGCAGAGCGTGCCCCTCTCGATACCAGGGAGATTTTACTGTCGATCCACCTTCTGTAAAGGTATGCATATTTCCGTTAACCTTTTATTTAGTTTGGTTTGTTTAAGTTCACAAAAGTGAAAGTTTGCTAGTTACTTTGTTAGTTGCTTGGCCGACAGGTACCGGCCACCCTCATACTACCCGAGGCCTATACAGTTCTACTTAACTCAAGTCTATCCGTTGACAGCTCTCTTAGCATTAAAAGCAGTAAGTCATTTTCACCCTCTCGCTAATGTATAAATATCACACGATAATGAACCTGCCCACTATATGGATTACACCTCTCAAATCAAAACTCCCCTAGAAACCCACGTGACATATACACACTATAATAACTCACAGATTTCTTTTGATACTTATGCATTCTCACCCCTAACACACCATAGTCAGAAATCTTTTTAGATACCACTCGGGCCCACGATGGGGTCCCCCCAGACACCCTACGTAGTACCCCGATCCATACATTAAGCGAACATTTCTTTCGCCCGCCATGACCTCAAAGGGACTCAGGATGACCTCCTCTCTCTGAGTGTCACCTTCCACACCCGCACACAGCAGAATCTAGTGGTTCTAGCTGAATCATACCGGTCCCCCCGATTTGTAACTAGTGGGCCCGCAGGCCGACCCACATAACCGGTTTTTCCTTTCCTCCTTCACCTCCAGTTACCCTCCCACCACTCCCTCACACACACACACCTTACCTTATCGCCTTGCCAAAACCCCCCTGCCCTACACCCAAACACACCCAAAACTTAATCTCTGGCTCCTCCTACATACCCGCATAAAAAGGGGCTTCCTAGCTGCTTAAGTGAGACAATGGCACCCCATCAGTCGCAACCACTCACCCACCCGTTGAAAGTCATATCTATCAACGCAAAGGGCCTAAATTTCCCTGAGAAGCGCTCACAGCTACTAGCTCAAATGCGTAGCTCAAAGGCAGATGTAATATTCATACAGGAGACTCACTTCTCCAGCACTAACATCCCTAATCTGGCAAACCACTTCTTCCCCCACAGTTATCATGCCACTTCACCCTCTTCAAAGACAAAGGGAGTATCAATCCTTCTATCCAAGAATACACATCTACAAATCTCAGATACTCTCACAGACGCACAGGGTAGATTCATCTTCATCAAAGGTACATTCAACAATAGACCAATCACCCTGGCAAACATCTATAGCCCCAATACCTCTCAGGTCCCGTTCTTCCGCACAATAACGAAAGAATTATCATCCTTTCAGGAAGGTCTCTTGATTCTGGGGGGAGACTTCAATGTCCCCCTTGACCCCATTGTAGATTCTTCAACAGGCAAATCTCATCTTCCATATAGAGCCCTAAAACAAATCAAAAAATGTCTACAAGACCTAGCCCTACACGACTCATGGAGAACCCTACACCCATCAGACAAGGACTACACATTTTTCTCAGCCCCACACAACAAATATTCACGTATAGACTACTTATTCCTATCACAGCCAGACCTTCCCGCCCTCTCCACCGCGACTATAGACCCGATGTCATTCTCAGACCACCACCCCATCTCTATGTCACTCAATCTCTCAGATACCCCCCAACGCCCCTACTTATGGAAATTAGATCACACACTCCTGACGGACGAAATACAGGTAGCAGAAATCCGCTCCTGTCTGAAGGATTACTTTATAGAGAACAACACCCCAGATACATCCCCTCTGACGCAATGGGAAGCGCACAAATGCGTAATAAGAGGGAAACTGATTTCTATCACAGCTTCCGTCAGAAAAGCCAAAAAAGCCTCCCTACACAACCTTTTTCAGAGACTCAAAAAATTAGAAGCATCCCATAAACAAACCCTAGCACAAGACACCCAAGCAGAACTAACAGAGGTCCGCACTCTTATCAAAGACGAAATTTACTCTAACCTTAAAAGAAAGTTCATCCTCTCACACAAACTATTTTATGAGTTTGGTAACAAAAGCGGCAGACTGTTAGCTAGGGCTCTACGCAAACGAAAATCGGACAACACCATACACAAATTACAGTCCTCCTCAGGTCAACCCCTCACACAAAGTGAAGAGATAGCTAGGGAATTTGCGAATTATTATTCCTCCCTTTATGACCTTCAGACATCCGAACCATCACCTACTCCTACTCTAATAAAATCCCGTAACATCAAAACATTCCTGGATAAATACGCCCCTGAGAAACTATCCCCAGAGACATCAGCTTCCCTCGAATCCCCAATTACCTCTATAGAATGGTCTCAGGCCATCAAACAACTTAAGCCCGGTAAAAGCCCGGGCCCGGATGGCCTCCCGGCCGCCTACTACAAAACATTTTCAGACATTCTCCAAGCCCCATTCCTACGGTCCTTTAACTCCCTCTCCCCCACTAACCCCCTTACTAGCGGGATGCTAGAAGCCCACATAGTTGTGATTCCAAAAGATGGCAAGGACCCCTCCCACACCAAAAACTATAGGCCGATTTCCTTATTAAATGTAGACATCAAAATCTTCTCCAAAATTCTAGCCAATAGACTTTTAACTCTCCTCCCCTCCATTATAGCCCTCGATCAAGTCGGCTTTATACCTGGCAGAGAAGCCAGGGATAACACCTGTAAAGCAATAAACCTTCATCACCTGATCACACGCACTAAACAAAAAGGATTTTTCTTGTCTTTGGACGCGGAGAAGGCGTTCGACAGAGTATCCTGGGATTACATGCTAGCGGTCTTGCAAGCCATAGGACTTGGTCCTCAGCTGATTGGCCTTATCATGTCACTATATAGCTCCCCAACAGCGAAAGTAAGGATCAACGGTACTCTGTCGGACGCCTTCCCGATCCACAACGGAACGAGGCAGGGCTGCCCTCTATCACCCCTCCTCTTCGTACTAACCCTAGAACCCTTTTTAAGAAAAATAAAACTCAACCCGGACATAAAAGGAATTCTCTCACCAGTAAAAGAATATAAGTATGCTGCTTACGCGGACGATATTCTACTATTCCTCTCACAACCTTTAACAACATTACCAATACTACTTTCGGAATTTAAACTATATCAGTCCCTGTCTAATCTAAAGATTAACTTTTCTAAATCTTTCGCCCTTAACATATCCCTAACCCAACATACAGTGGACCAATGCAAACACAATTTCCCATTCCAATGGAAACAGGATGCGTTAACGTATTTAGGGATACAAATCACAACATCACTCGCTGACCTTTACAGGAAAAACTTTCTCCCCCTCTTAAACAAATTATCCACGGACTTTGACACTTGGAACAAAACGACATTTTCGTGGTTTGACAGAGCGGCCATACTGAAAATGAACGCTCTCCCCCGGATATTATACTTACTACAAGCGATACCGATACAAATTCCCCCCTTATTTTTCAAGTCATACAGGCAGATCAGCTCTAAGTTCCTATGGGGTAAACATAAACACAGAATAAGCCACCTCATGCTCTCCCGCCCGAAAAATCGAGGTGGAATAGGTCTTCCCGACATCTCCAACTACCACATAGCCACACATCTCACCAGGATTGTGGACTGGAATGTCCACACTCAACAAAAAGACTGGGTTTCCCTTGAAGCCTCCTTCACGAAATTAGATTGTAAATCACTCCCTTGGATACCTCCTCATCATATCCCACAAGAGATCCAAACCCACCCGACGATAGGCCCCACCCTGCGCTACTTCCACTTAACGTGCAAAAAGGTTCCGCTCTCCTCTACTCCCAGCCCACTGACACCAATAAAACTGAACCCAGACTTCCCCCCGGGAATGCACCGCCAGTTTCTAGATGACAATCTACCTCAAGGACGAACCAGTGCTTCCCATTTCCTCCAACAGGGCAAAATCATCCCTGCAATACAACTAGCATCACGCTTCGAAAAAGCACCTATCCCACAATGGACATACCTATTGATAACATACTACCTCCAAACACTAGACAAAGCAGGCCAATGCTCTAGGCAACTTACACCCTTTGAATCTCTATGTACCAAATCCTCACCACAAACACACCTCATTTCTCAGATACATAATATGCTTTTTGCTGACCTCAAAGCCAACGACAGTCTGTTTTGCAAAAAATGGGAAAATGATCTCTCAATACAAATACCGGAAGAGAGCTGGGAGCGAATATTCTCGCACATACATAAAGGCTCAATAAATGTCTCCACCCAAGAGAATGGATTTAAAATACTGTCAAGGTGGTACCATACCCCAGCATTATTGCACAAATTCAAATCTAACATTTCCGAAACATGCTGGAGGTGCCACCAAGCAAAAGGTACTTTACTTCATATGTGGTGGTCATGCACCCCTCTCCAAACTTTTTGGTCAGAGGTCCACAAAAGGATAGAACAGATCACCACCTACAACATAGATTTCGCCCCAGCTCAATTCCTCCTCCATTTCTCTTCCCACCCACATGGCACATACCATAAGTCACTTATGATGTTTTTGATAAATGCAGCAAAGCAATGTATTCCCATACACTGGAAATCACATAAAACACCTACTCTAGCTGAATGGTTTGCCAGAGTAAACAAAATAGAAGAAATGGAAAAACTTATCCACATCGCTCAAGACACCCCAATGAAATTCAGCCATAAGTGGGCGTGCTGGATCCACTTTAAGACGCTGCCGGAATACAAATCCATTCTGGGTTCTCCCACATACAGTGACCAGGTCCATTAAAATGACAACTCAGACCATATCCACACAAGTTCTGGATATACTCACCCTTTGCCCCCACCTGGCTGGGGCTCTACCCCCACTTTGTCCCCTTATACATACATTTTAGGGTGCCTCTAACCACCCTCACCCTCACCGGGAGGAGTCAGAGATTTCCCAGACCCCCTATTCCACCCCTCCCCCCCCCTATTTTTGCCCTATCCATCTCTTATACCCCTCCCCCCCACGCCTGACCCTCCTTATTTAACATAAGCCCCCAAATCTCCCACGCTGCACTCCAATCAGATACCCAACTGGACAACTGCAAGACAGAGTGTTAAGTGTGGGCTAGGCATGTATAGGCAAGTAAGACGGCGCACCATATTCATACAACAACTAGCAAAGATATTGTCTTACAACACCTAATGACATTCTTATCTGTTCCGGTCTTTGGTTTGTTTACTCATCTCAGTGCCTTAGTGTACTGATTACGGTTTATCTCATGTTGTACTGTACTTATATTGTATACAGACAAACCATGTCATCTTTGTAACAATACATTACTGTATTGCAATGTCCTTGTTATACTGAACTCTTCAATAAACATTTTGAAACAAAAAAAAAAAAAGTCAAACAATAAAAGTGTAATATCCCTTTAAATTTCGTACCTGGGGGGTGTCTATAGTATGCCTGTAAAGGGGCGCATGTTTCCCGTGTTTAGAACAGTCTGACAGCAAAATGACATTTTGAAGGAAAAAACTCATTTAAAACTACCGCGGCTATTGCATTGCCGACAATACACATAGAAGTTCATTGATAAAAACGGCATGGGAATTCCCCACAGGGCAACCCCGAACCAAAATTAAAAAAAAAAAATGATGTGGGAGTCCCCCTAAATTCCATACAAGGCCCTTCAGGTCTGGTATGGATATTAAGGGGAACCCCAGCCAAAATTTTAAAAAAAAATTGACGTGATGTTCCCCCTAAATTCCATACCAGACCCTTCAGGTCTGGTATGGATTTTAAGGGGAACCCCGCGCCCAAAAAAAAAAAAAAAAACGGCGTGGGGTCCCCCTAAAAATCCATACCAGACCCTTATCCGAGCACGCAACCTGGCAGGCCGCAGGAAAAGAGGGGGGGACGAGAGTGCGGCCCCCCCCCCCTCCTGAACCATACCAGGCCACATGCCCTCAACATTGGGAGGGTGCTTTGGGGTAGCCCCCCAAAGCACCTTGTCCCCATGTTGATGAAGACAAGGGCCTCATCCCCACAACCGTGGCCGGTGGTTGTGGGGGTCTGCGGGCGGGGGGCTTATCGGAATCTGGAAGCCCCCTTTAACAAGGGGACCCCCAGATCCCGGCCCCCCCCCTGTGTGAAATGGTAAGGGGGTACTTACCCCTACCATTTCACTAAAAAACTGTCAAAAATGTTAAAAATGACAAGAGACAGTTTTTGACAATTCCTTTATTTAAATGCTTCTTCTTTCTTCCTTCATCTTCTTCTTCTTCTGGTTCTTCTGGCTCTTCTGGTTCTTCCTCCGGCGTTCTCGTCCAGCATCTCCTCCGCGGCGTCTTCTATCTTCTTCTCCTCGGGCCGCTCCGCACCCATGGCATGAGGGGGGAGGCTCCCGCTCTTCTCTTCATCTTCTTCTTCATCTTCATCTTCTTCTTCATCTTCTTCTTCTTCTTCTTCTTCTTCTCTTCTTCATCTCTTCTTCCTTCTTCATTTCTTCTGCGGGCCGCTCCGCATCCATGCATGGAGGGAGGCTCCCGCTGTGTGACGGCGTCTCTTCGTCTGACGGTTCTTAAATAACGGGAGGCGGGGCCATCCGGTGACCCCGCCCCCCTCTGACGCACGGTGAATTGACGGGACTTCCCTGTGACGTCACGGGGAATGCCACAGGGAAGTCCCGTCATGTCCCGTGCGTCAGAGGGGGGCGGGGTCACCGGGTGGCCCCGCCCCCCGTTATTTAAGAACCGTCAGACGAAGAGACGCCGTCACACAGCGGGAGCCTCCCTCCATGCATGGATGCGGAGCGGCCCGCAGAAGAAATGAAGAAGGGAGAAGAGATGAAGAAGAGAAGAAGAAGAAGAAGAAGAAGAAGATGAAGAAGAAGATGAAGATGAAGAAGAAGATGAAGAGAAGAGCGGGAGCCTCCCCCCTCATGCCATGGGTGCGGAGCGGCCCGAGGAGAAGAAGATAGAAGACGCCGCGGAGGAGATGCTGGACGAGAACGCCGGAGGAAGAACCAGAAGAGCCAGAAGAACCAGAAGAAGAAGAAGATGAAGGAAGAAAGAAGAAGCATTTAAATAAAGGAATTGTCAAAAACTGTCTCTTGTCATTTTTAACATTTTTGACAGTTTTTTAGTGAAATGGTAGGGGTAAGTACCCCCTTACCATTTCACACAGGGGGGGGCCGGGATCTGGGGGTCCCCTTGTTAAAGGGGGCTTCCAGATTCCGATAAGCCCCCCGCCCGCAGACCCCCACAACCACCGGCCACGGTTGTGGGGATGAGGCCCTTGTCTTCATCAACATGGGGACAAGGTGTTTTGGGGGGCTACCCCAAAGCACCCTCCCAATGTTGAGGGCATGTGGCCTGGTACGGTTCAGGAGGGGGGGGGCCGCACTCTCGTCCCCCCCTCTTTTCCTGCGGCCTGCCAGGTTGCGTGCTCGGATAAGGGTCTGGTATGGATTTTTAGGGGGACCCCACGCCGTTTTTTTTTTTTTTTTTGGCGCAGGGTTCCCCTTAAAATCCATACCAGACCTGAAGGGTCTGGTATGGAATTTAGGGGGAACCCCACGTCAATTTTTTTTTTAAATTTTGGCTGGGGTTCCCCTTAATATCCATACCAGACCTGAAGGGCCTTGTATGGAATTTAGGGGGACCCCCACATCATTTTTTTTTATTATTTTGGTTCGGGGTTCCCCTGTGGGGAATTCCCATGCCGTTTTTATCAATGAACTTCTATGTGTATTGTCGGCAATGCAATAGCCGCGGGTAGTTTTAAATGAGTTTTTTCCTTCCAAATGTCATTTTGCTGTCAGACTGTTCTAAACACAGGAAACATGCGCCCCTTTACAGGCATACTATAGACACCCCCCAGGTACGAAATTTAAAGGGATATTACACTTTTATTGTTTGACTTTAAGCATTAATAAAATCACTGCTCCTGAAAAAACGTCCGTTTTTAAAACTTTTTTTTGCATTGATCCATGTCCCCTGGGGCAGGACCCGGGTCCCCAAACACTTTTTATGACAATAACTTGCATATAAGCCTTTAAAATTAGCACTTTTGATTTCTCCCATAGACTTTTAAAGGGTGTTCCGCGGCATTCGAATTTGCCGCGAACACCCCAAATTGTTCGCTGTTCGGCGAACTTGCGAACAGCCAATGTTCGAGTAGAACATGAGTTCGACTCGAACTCGAAGCTCATCCCTAATGATCAATATATACATCCAAAGCATATACATACAGTCTATACATCTATATATCCATATAAGGTCCCACATCCATTCTCAGCAGTTATCTTACATGGGTACAGATATAACAGTCTGCATATATGAAGAGTATAGAGCAGGAGATCTAACCACTATACCCCAAAGTACCTGTGGGAGTGATTTATATAAATTTTTATGGGATTTCACAGGAAGTGGGGCATATTTACCTCAAGGGGGTCCCACTTAGACCCTCCAGAGGTGAAGCCCCCCAGGTAAGTTTGGAAGGAAATGGCATCATTCAAGCCAGGTGGCTTGGTGGCCTGAAGATGATAAATCCATTTCTGTTCTTTTTGCAACAAGATTTTGTTCCAATCCCCACTGCGTAGCCCTGAGTGAACACGATCTAGTATCAGGAAGGACACTTTGGGGAAGATTCTCGCATGAAATGCAGAAATGTGTCTACCCAATGGTAAGCTGGGGTTACATGATTTCATTGAGGCTATATGGCGGTATGCCCGCCGCCAAAATTCCTGCTTTGATTTGCTGACATAGTAGCATGCACAATCACAAATTAGTAAGTATATCACACCAATTGTTTTGCAGACTTGCAAAATGTTTGGCTGCATACTTTTGGCCATTGGGTAGTTTAATATATGACTTGATGTTCATGAATTGGCAGTACGGGCATCCACCACACCTGAAAGTTCCGGGGCGTTTGCAGGGATCTTGTTTACCCACGCCACCACCTGAATATTCGCTGGACACTATATTATCCCTGATGGATTTAGCACGCTTAAACGTGAAGGACGGTTTGTCCTGCACAAAGGGGCCAATGGTGGGACCTAATTTAAGGACATGCCAGTACTGTTCGACAATATTTTTTACTATCTTGTCCACTCTTATGCCCCGTACACACGGTCGGATTTTCCGATGGAAAATATCCGATCGGATCGTGTTGTCGGAAATTCCGACCGTGTGTGGGCTCCATCGGACATTTTCCATCGGATTTTCCGACACACAAAGTTGGAGAGCAGGAGATAAAATTTTCCGACAACAAAATCTGTTGTCGGAAATTCCGATCGTGTGTACACAAATCCGACGGACAAAGTGCCACGCATGCTCAGAATAAATAAAGAGATAAGAGCTATTGGCCACTGCCCCGTTTATAGTCCCGACGTACGTGTTTTACGTCACCGCGTTCAGAACGATCGGATTTTCCGACAACTTTGTGCGACTGTGTGTAGACAAAACAAGTTTGAGCCAACATCCATCGGAAAAAATACTAGGATTTTGTTGTCGGAATGTCCGAACAAAGTCCGACCGTGTGTACGCCCTATTATACTGTACTGCAGTGGATGTTGCCCATTAGGACACTCCATACTGCAGTTTTAGTTATATATGGCTGTTATTTGTGATTTAAATTAATCACACAGCACTATTTACTTCTCTCCTTTCTCCTAGCTGTTCTTTGCAGATGCTTCTAACGCTCTCCCTTTCTGTGATCTTTTTCACTGGGGGACCTAATATTACCCCTGACCAGACAGCGCCCTATGTGACATCCCTTCACCCATAATAAGGAGTGACTTATTTTCTATGTATTAGCAGGTACGTAAAGGACATATACATTCCTATTACAATTATACCAGATCCATAACAGGTGGAAGCCTATTTAGGCTCAATCTTTTCCTTATCTTTATGAGGTGGGCTCTATCACATTGTCCCTTCTCTCTCTTAGTTGACAGGGCAATCTATGGTGTTTGATATTAGTGGTGCCATATTATAAGTGGTAGGACGCCCTTTGTGTTCTGTCCGAGGCCTTGGATTTGCGCATCTCTCGGTGTTAAGCGTTGGCTCATGGATCTGATCCCTGCCGGCAAACCATTCATCCCCATTTTTTCTTGAAGTTGGATGCTACTTGATGTTGGCCTAGGAGTAACATGGTCAGAACATTTCTTAACGCATTAATTAGTTTTTATGTTGTACGAACGTATTTGAACATCACATCATGTTATGATCTCACTGTGTTGCTTATTTTGTTTTTCTTTGCAAAATGTTTTCAGATAATTACATACCTCACCATCAGCCCCTGAAGAAGAGGTTCCAACATTTACAACATTGAAACACGTCGGGCCTCTGTTTCAGCCCTTTGCCGAAACAGTCTGTGTGTGGGGTTAATTGTATTGTTGTAAACAGATATGTATACTCCTTTTTCTGTCACCATCTGAATCTGCTGGCATCCACCTCTTTTATCTTTGTCATGTTTTAACTTTTGATAATAAAATTATATATTTTTTAATATATTATTGTTTGAAGACTCTTGCCTTTTAAAGTCCCACAAGAGGAAAATTCCCATTGTGTAGTCTTATAGGGATGTGGGCAAGGTGTCTTCTTCCACAAGGTTCTTGTCACTACCATCGTGGCTGATGGTTTCAGGTCATGTGCTTATAGTCACGTGACTGGGCGTCATGCCGTCGTTGACGCCTTTGTTACCACGGAAACAATGGGAAGTGACACATCCAACCTCTGGGCATTCCAGCCGATTGGTGGGTGTACGCACCAGTGGGCGGTCCATTTTGGTACAAACAATTAGGTGGCTTAATATATATAAGAAACAGGCCTACAAGCCTTCGTTAATGCTGAGGAAGTCCTGTCAATATGGATGTTTGAAAAATGATCTTATGCTCATTTCTCTGTTATTCATCCTAGCACTGGGACATTAGTGCTAGTTTTAGTGACAACGTGCGGTTGTATGAAGTGGTCGGCCATAGTATTCCTTGTCAAAAGGTTTTTATTAGTTGAGCAAAAAATGTTTAATACAATTAGATATAATAAATAATATTAATATAACAGAAATGGTAAATGGTACAACTCATTGGCTTATTACTTATTTAGAAAAAGTGTCAGAAATAATACTGCACCAACTAAAATGTACAAAGCAGCCAACATAACAATCAGACTAATTGTGAGCCAATAAACATAACACAATGTGGCTCTAAAAAACGTGATGTTCGTTATTGGGCAAGACAAACCAGAACGGTCATCTGGAAGTCAGAATGCACAATAAAGTTTTATTGAAACGTGTCTCTACTGGGTGAGTGTAAAACAAACACAGTGAAAATATATTAAGAACACGTGTGTCTTTGAACCAAAACAAACTTCTAGTTGTGCATAGTAAAATCCTAATAGTCCGAAGACCATAAAGGATTGTGTGCAACAGGTAGGGACCAGGTGCAAATAGGTAGTTGAAGTCCATGTAGATGAAACGCGTCGGATTTGATATGCCTTGATATGCCTGTTTTGCCACGATTCATGTAAGCGCTTTTTTATTACCTGCCTGCACCTGGTCCCTACCTGTTCTAGGAGCCAGAGTTTTTTTTATTGCAAGCTTTTATTAAAAGTTTTCTGGAAGCAGATTTACACTATGTGGAAGTATTTTTTCCATTCTGGTTTGTCTTGCCCAATAACGAACATCACTTTTTTTAGCGCCACATTGTGTTATGTTTATTACTTATTTACAATCAGGTAATTAGTACAATATCTTCCATTTAACATTTGGTTGCCGTCTGATCCAAGGTATACAGGAGATTATGTGTCAGATTAAATTGTCTTATTTGTTGGACCAGAGCTTTGAAGATATTGTTTTATTAAATCAATACATAGGTAAAAAATTGTAAAAAATTAATATGAGATGTAGGGAAGAGGAAAGGAAAGAATAGTAGGAAAGACAGAAATAGAAGAGAAAGAGTCCACAGGATTGACCCAGGTAACATGGCACGATTTCTATTGATACTAATAACGCTATATTTTCATAATGATGGGGTAAAGTGCCTCCTCAGCTACCACGGCTTAAGGATTGAATTATCAAATATTGGCGATAAATGATATTTAATCCAAGGGTTCCAAGTTTTTTTCAAATATAGGAATTTGGTCTCTTTCTATTGCCAATTATTTTGGCATGTGACATGAAAGTATTAAGTCTGTGTTTGGTCTCGGGTATCCCTAAGTTGGCAGACCTCCATGCCTTTACGATCCTCTGTTTTGCAGCCGTGAGGAGTTGAATAAAGAGTTTAAATTGATTATGTGTGAGACAATCCAGTTTTAAGTTGAGTAAGGCTATGACAGGATCTGGTTGCAATTTTAGTTCAAACATTCTGGAGGTAATTTCAAATATTTTTTCCCAGTACGTTTGTACTGTCGGACAGGACCACCATATATGCATTTGAGTGCCTGGATCTGGACAGCCCCGAAAGCATTGAGAAGTTGGGTTGGCACAAATTTGGCCAACCTGGAGGGTACAAGGTACCAACGAGTTAGAACCTTATAGTTTGTTTCTACCGCCAGGATGTTGGGTGAAGATTTAGTTGCAGACCAGATTTTAGACCAATCAGCCATATCCAATGATCTTTCCAAGTCCTCCTCCCATTTCCGGGCGTAATGTGGTTTGTCGAGGCCAGGATTAGTTGAAATTTGTGAATATGTGGAAGAAATCATACCTCTTGAGTGGGGGTCTTTTAGGCATACTGATTCAAAGTTTGTGATTTGAGACATGGAGGTATTTGTGCTTACCAAAGGTGAGTAAAAGTTTTTAATGTGGAGGTATCTAAACAGTTCGGAATGTGGTAGTTTTGAATGATTTGGGGGAAACCCATGCTGGATAAAAAGCAGGGTTTTTGAGGAAGGATAATAGAGGGTTGTGAGGAGATTGTAATTGGTGTTTAAATTTGAGCTTATCTCATAAAGATAGAAAGTATTTGGTGATGGGATTACGTAGATTCTTACGATCTTTGGAGTGGAGCCATAATAGATTTGAAATAGAGAGTGGGTCGCATTCTGAAGCTTCTATTATTACCCATAAGGGTATGTCTTGTGTTGCATGGTATTTGGAGAGGCTGGCAATGTGTGCTGCTCTGTAATAGTTTGCAAAGTTCTGAAATCCAAGGCCTCCCTTGAGTTTTGGCAGGTGTAATGTATGTAAAGATATGCGGGGTTTGGTGGGGCCCCAGATAAAAGTTGTTGATCTTTTTTGTACTACTCCTAAATAATGAGAAGGGATTGAGATTGGCAAAACTCTAAATAAGTAAAGCAGCTTTGGCAGAATTGTCATTCTTATTGCATTAATTTTGCCTATCCATGATATTGGAAAATGTGTCCATTGCTGTAGGAGTTTTGTAATCTGTTTCAGGATTGGGGGGGGGGGGGTAGTTTGTGGAGAAGAGGTCAAGGTGAGGGGCTGTTAAGTGAATTCCTAGAATTGGGAATTGACTTTTCAGCTCAAATAAATGGAAGTGCATGTTTTACCGAGTCCAACTCCACTTTGGAGAGAGATATGTCCAGGGCTATGGATTTTTTAGGTTTTATTGAGACACCTGAAATCATCGCAAAATTGTTGAGAATGGGCAGGAGGTTGGGTCCAGAAATTTGTGGAGATGACAGAAATAGTAAAATGTCATCTGCAAATAGACATAGTTTGAGATGATAACCAGCAGTTTCTAAACCAGTGATTGTCGGGTCTGATTGAATTTGTTGGGCTAAAGGTTCTATTAGGAGGGAAAATAAAAGGGGGGAAAGTGGGCATCCTTGACGTGTTCCCCTCTCTATATTAAAACAGTTATATTTGTATCCCGCATATTTGATATATGCTTTGGGTTTGTTGTAAAGTGCTCCAATCCATGTCAAAAAGTGGGGGCCAAAACCCCATTTTTGTAATGTGTAGCGTAAATAGGGCCATGATACAGAATCAAAGGCCTTTTTTATATCGAGAGAAAGGAAACAAGAAGGAATATGGCGGGCTTTGGCAATATACGCTAATAAAACTGCCCGACATACATTGTCGCCAGCTTGGCGTGTTGGCATGAAGCCTACTTGGTCTCTGTGGATTAGATTGCCTATGATCTTGTTTAGTCTTTTTGCTAAAATTGTTGCTAGGATTTTGATATCTAGGTTCAAAAGGGATATTGGACGGTAATTTGTGCAAGAGGAGTCATCAGTGAGGGGTTTGGGGATCACGCAACTATGGCAGTCAGTGATTCTTGTCTAAAGGATTTTCCCTCTAGTAATACATTAAAAGCATCAGCTAACATAGGTAATAGGGTATCTGTAAAAGTTCTATAATATAATGCAGAGTAACCATCCGGGCCTGGTCTCTTATTTATCTTTAATTCTTTAATGGTATTAGAGACATCTTCTGGAGAGATGTTTTCTTCTAGTAGGTTTTTTTGATTTAGGGAAAGCTCTGGTAAATTTATGCTGGAAAAGAAAGCATCTGCTGTGTTTGAGTCAAATTTGTTAGAAGATGTATATAATGAGGTTAAGTGGGAGTGGAATTTCTGGACAATTTTGATAGGGTTACTTGTGTATAGGGATGAGCTTCGCGTTCGAGTCGAACCCATGTTCGTCTCGAACATCGGCTGTTCGATCGTTCGCCAAATTGCGAACGTTATGGGCCGTTCGCACCAAATTCGTGTGGCGCGTCACGGCCCATGATTCACTGCGGCATCGCAGTGCATTGCTGGCTGATGATTGGCCAAGCATGCACTATGACCTGCATGCTTGGCCGATCACAGCGCCGTCAGTAGAGAGAGCCGTAATTCTTCCAAAGCTAGGGTGGCTTTGGCCAATTATGTCTCAGGGGGTTTAGAACACGCCCCCACACTATATAAGGCTGTGTAGTGTGTTCCGGAGTGCTGAGAGATAGAGAGAGAGACAGTGTCATTTCATTTGAGTTAGCTAGATTAGTGTCAGAGTCCTGGATGTGAGGCCGAATTGCAGAGGGGGCGCCCCTTGCGGCTAAGTGCAGCGTAACCCTGGGAGTGAGACAGGGAGTACGGTGCCCAAAGGTGCACGGGTTGCCAGATCGCTGTTGCTGAGTAGCAGATAGCAGGGAGCTGCTAGGGTGCGCTGGTAAGGTTGAAGGGCAATCGTGCAAGGAGGGATTCCAGGTATGGAGCCGTGGAGCAACCAGGAGCGGAGTCAGAGCCAGGCCAATGGTCATTCAGCACAGGAATCAGTCCAAGGTGAGGTACAGCAGGATAATCAGGAACAGAGAAGGTAGCCAAGCCGGGGGTCAAACACAGGAGGACGATCAAGGTACAAATGCGGAGCCGAAGAATAGTCAGATACAAGCCGGGGTCAATGCAGGCGGAATACTGGAGCAGTCAGGCAAGCCGAGTAGTAACAGGAAGCAGATATCACAACAGGAACCAGGAACACAGGAACAAGGAAAACAGGAAGCTGATGATAATCCAGCAACCAGCATGAACCAGCAGCAGGCTTAAATAGGCAGAAGGGCGCCACCATGAGGACTACTGGCAGAATTACCCGTCCTACGGTTATCACCCTGACAGTGCCCCCCCCCTAGGGGCAGCCTCCGGATGCCCAATCTGGCCCATTTTTCAGGGTATCGGGCTTGAAACCTCTGCAACAGTCTAGGGGCATGAATGTTATCTGCTGGTTCCCAAGAATTATCTTCTACAGAGTAACCTTTCCATTTAACAAGAAATTGAACAGTCCTACCTCTCCGACGGCAGTCCAGAATGGCTTCTACTTCGTATTCTGTTTCATTGTCCACCAAGATTGGAGGGGGCGGAGCTTCTTCTCTCCCTGGAAAAGGACTGGAGACAACAGATTTTAATAAAGAAACATGGAATACTGGGTGGATTTTATAGGAACTTGGTAAAGACAATTCAAATGCCACTGGGTTAATTTCCTTCTTAATTGTGAATGGACCGATAAACCTTGGTCCTAACTTCCGGGAGGGGCAAGGCAGTTTAAGATTTGTTGAGGAAAGCCACACTCTATCTCCAACCTTAAAGACGGGATCTCTCCTCCCCTTGTCATAATGTTTCTTATAATTCTCTTGGGCTTTCTGCATAGTTGCCTGGAGAGTTAGGAAATTAGCCTGAATGGCGTTTATCCTGTCCTGGACTGCGGGGACTGAGGTCTCTGGTATAACATTAGGCAAGAATGAGGGATGGAAACCGTAGTTGGCCCAGAAAGGTGACTGATTGGTGGAAGCGTGGATTGAGTTGTTGTATGCAAACTCCGCACACGGGAGTAGCAAGGACCAGTCGTCCTGGGAGAAGGAGCAGAAGCAACGTAAGTACTGTTCTAAAGTTTGATTAGTTCTTTCGGTTTGGCCGTTGCTCTGAGGATGGTAAGCTGAAGATAGGCACACTCTAATGGAAAGCGTTTTGCAGAGCTCCTTCCAGAACTTAGAGGTGAATTGCACCCCTCTGTCGGACACAATGTTGCTCGGTAGGCCGTGAAGTCTGACTATCTCCTTTATGAAGATCTTCGCCGTGTCAGCAGCAGATGGTGTACCCATCATGGGCAAGAAATGCGCCATCTTGGACAGGCGGTCAACGACTACCAAGATGGTTGTAAATTTCTCCGAGGGTGGTAACTCTACTATGAAATCCATAGATATTTCTTTCCATGGTTGCTCCGGCACAGGCAATGGGCGTAGTAGACCCCAAGATCTGACGTTAGACCCCTTGTTACGTTGACAAATGGTGCAGGAACTGACATATTCCCTGCAGTCAGGCTTTAGAGTGGGCCACCAAAAAGATCGTTGAACAAGCTCCAAAGTCTTTCGTACCCCGAAGTGACCAGCAAGTTGATGGTCATGTAAAGTCTTTAGGACCTGGGCTCTGGCTTGTTGCGGAACAAAAATTTTGTTCTGATACCAAAGAAAACCTTCCTGGTTTTTTAAAGACAGTGCTTCTGGTTCAGAGCATTGGGAGGAAGCTTGTTTCAGTGAGGAACTCAGGTCGGTCTGAATCATGAGAAAATTCTGTGGAGATAATATAGTGCTAGGAGTAATTTCTTCGGGAGTGTCAGGAAACATCCGGGACAAGGCATCGGCCTTCCCGTTCTTAGACCCCGGGCGGAAGGATATATGAAAATTGAATCTGGCAAAAAACAAGGCCCATCGAGCTTGTCGGGGTCTCAATCGTTTAGCCGTGCGAAGATACTCCAGGTTTCTGTGATCCGTGAATATCATGATGGGATGCTGAGCACCTTCAAGGAGGTACCGCCATTCTTCCAGGGCAGTTTTAATAGCCAAGAGCTCTCGATCTCCCACATCATAATTCCTTTCAGACGGACTCATCTTCCGCGAGGAGAAGGCCACAGGATGGAGTAACGACTTAGAACCCTGACGTTGGGATAAGACTGCTCCTGTGGCAACTTCAGAGGCGTCAACCTCTAAGATGTAAGGGAGGGCCGGATCAGGATGTTGCAGGATAGGTGCGGAGGTAAAGAGGGATTTGAGCTTATCAAAAGCTGATTGGGCTTCTGAAGACCACAGGAACCGAGTATGTAAACGGGTAACTTGGGTGATTGGTGAGATGATGGAGGAAAAGTTCTTTATAAACCTCCTATAAAAGTTTGCAAACCCCACAAATCTTTGTACTCCCTTTTTATCCGATGGAGTTGGCCAGTCCAAGATTGCCTGTACCTTTTGCGGGTCCATGGCAACACCACCAGTTGAGATAATTAGCCCCAGGAATTGTATTGACTCCTTTTCGAAATCACACTTCTCTGCTTTTACATAGAGTTTGTGCTTACGTAGAGTGTGCAGAACTGTCCTTACATGTGTACGATGGAGCTCCAGGGTGGTTGAAAATATCAGGATATCATCCAGGTAGATGATGACGAAGTAATCCAGAAATTCTCGAAAGATATCGTTTACAAAATGTTGGAATGTGGCCGGGGCGTTGCACAATCCAAATGGCATCACTAAGTACTCGAAATGTCCAAAGCGAGTTCTAAATGCTGTCTTCCATTCGTCACCCTCTCGGATGCGAACGAGATTGTAGGCTCCTCGAAGGTCGAGCTTAGTAAATATTCGGGCAGTACGGAGTCTCTGGAAAAGTTCCGGAACTAGAGGAAGAGGGTAACGGTTCTTTATAGTGATTTTATTGAGCTCCCTGTAATCCACACATGGTCTTAGGGATTTGTCCCTTTTTTCGACAAAAAAGATTCCGGCTCCAGCAGGAGAAGAGGAGGAACGGATGAAGCCTTTCTCCAGGTTTTCATCAATGTATTGTCGCAATGTTCCTAGTTCCACCTCCGAGAGGGGGAATATGCGACCGAATGGGATTTCGGCTCCTGGGAGTAATTCAATTGGACAATCGTATGACCGGTGTGGTGGCAGGACATCAGCCTTTTTCTTGTCAAAGACATCTGCAAACTCCTGGTAGGCCGGTGGAATACTCTGGTTGTTGACAGGTACAGGTTGGACTGACAGGCAACTGGCTACATTACTGGTTTCGGGGGCAAGACAGTGCTGTAGGCAGTAAGGTGAAGTGAATGAAATTTCTTTCCTGATCCAGTTGATCTGGGGGTTGTGGGCTTGCAGCCATGGGGTACCCAAGATGACGGGGAACATAGGTGAGCTTAGAATGTCGAAACGTATGAATTCCTGATGACCATCAGGAGTAGTAACCAAAAGAGGAGTGGTCTCTTGTGTCACAGGACCGGAACTAGGCAGGGTGCCATCAGCCAGGAGAACTTCCAATCTACGGTTCTTGGGAAGAAGGGCCAGACCGAGCTTTAGTGCTAAGTCCAAGTCCAAGAAACAACTGCATGCCCCGGAGTCGACTATGGCCTGAAGCTGAACCCCCTTGTCGGCCAACTGTAGCGTGATGGAAAGGATAAGGTGAGAAGTGGAAGTTCCGGACATCTGGAAGTACACTGGAGAGTTCTTGGGTACCTTGCTGGGCCTTATGGGGCAGTTGCTCAGGAAATGTCCGTTTCGGCCACAATAGAGACAGAGATTGGCTTGACGCCGACGCTGCTTTTCCTCGGGAGTCAGTGCGGATCGCACCGAACCAACAGGCATAGCGCCGATCTCTGGTCCCTGCACCTTGGGAGTCTGAGAACGTTCAGCCTGGCGCTCCCGAAGGCGTCTATCCAACTGGATGGATAGTTGAATGAGCCCCTCGAGGGTAGCAGGGATGCCGACCCTGGCCAACTCGTCCTTAAGGGATTCAGAAAGCCCCAGGCGAAACTGGTATTTTAACGCAGCCTCATTCCAGTCTGTATCGGCAGACCACCGGCGGAAGTCCACAGCATAGTCTTCCACCGGGCGCCGTTTCTGTTGAAGAGAATGCAGAGCGGCCTCAGCGGTGGCTGTACGCTGGGGGTCATCATACAATTGCGACAGGGCCGTAAAGAACGTTTCCACTGAACTAGTAGCTGGGTCCTTCTGTTCCCATAACCTGTGGGCCCATGCCTGGGGTTCATTGGTCAGCAGGGAGATAAGAAAGCCAACTTTGACAGTCTCAGTGGAAAAGGTACGGGGTTGCAGAGCCAGATATAACAGGCAGGCATTCTTGAAGGATCTGAATTTCTGCCGGTCTCCAGAGAAACGTTCAGGGGTAGGTACCCGCGGTTCTGGGGGCAAAGTCAGTACCGAAGAGGCCGTAGCAGGGAGATTGGTGGAGGAGGAACCAGGATCCAAAAAGGCAGATGGTAGCATAAAATGTTGGAGTTTTCCTTCTAATTGAAGGTATCTTTCCTGAAGAACTTGGACCACTCGTGTAAGGGTAGCGGCCTGTTGGCATAAAGTCTCTATTGGGGACGCACCTCTGCCGGCCTCAGTCATGGCTGGATTATACTGTCAGAGTCCTGGATGTGAGGCCGAATTGCAGAGGGGGCGCCCCTTGCGGCTAAGTGCAGCGTAACCCTGGGAGTGAGACAGGGAGTACGGTGCCCAAAGGTGCACGGGTTGCCAGATCGCTGTTGCTGAGTAGCAGATAGCAGGGAGCTGCTAGGGTGCGCTGGTAAGGTTGAAGGGCAATCGTGCAAGGAGGGATTCCAGATATGGAGCCGTGGAGCAACCAGGAGCGGAGTCAGAGCCAGGCCAATGGTCATTCAGCACAGGAATCAGTCCAAGGTGAGGTACAGCAGGATAATCAGGAACAGAGAAGGTAGCCAAGCCGGGGGTCAAACACAGGAGGACGATCAAGGTACAAATGCGGAGCCGAAGAATAGTCAGATACAAGCCGGGGTCAATGCAGGCGGAATACTGGAGCAGTCAGGCAAGCCGAGTAGTAACAGGAAGCAGATATCACAACAGGAACCAGGAACACAGGAACAAGGAAAACAGGAAGCTGATGATAATCCAGCAACCAGCATGAACCAGCAGCAGGCTTAAATAGGCAGAAGGGCGCCACCATGAGGACTACTGGCAGAATTACCCGTCCTACGGTTATCACCCTGACAATTAGGCAGGACAGTCAGTGAGTTAGCTGCACTTATAGTGTATTGTGTATATACTGTATATGCATCCCAGGTGTTGCATATATATATATATATATATATATATATATATATATATACACTGTATTCAGTTTAGCTAGATCCGTTCCTGTTATCTTTCTACTGACAGGCAGGCTTGTCTTGTTACAGTATTTACAGCTACCTGAAGAAAATTGCTGGTGTTCTTTTGATCCTATTAGTACCACAGTCAGGCAGCTAGACTATTTACAGTTGGTGTAGTGCGTCCTCCTCACAGTGTTCAGTTAAAGCTACAAGTTAGTTTAGTGTGACCTCTGCACAGTGTTCAGCTAAAACTACAAGTTAGTGTAGTGCACAGTGTTCAGCTAAAGCTACAAGTTAGGGTAGTGCGTCCTCCTCACAGTGTTCAGCTAAAGCTACAAGTTAGTTTAGTGTGACCTCTGCACAGTGTTCAGCTAAAGTTACAAGTTAGGGTAGTGTGTCCTCCTCACAGTGTTCAGCTAAAACTACAAGTTAGTGTAGTGCGTCCTCCTCACAGTGTTCAGCTAAAACTACAAGTTAGTGTAGTGAGACCTCTGCACAGTGTTCAGCTAAAGTTACAAGTTAGAGTAGTGTGTCCTCCTCACAGTGTTCAGCTAAAACTACAAGTTAGTGTAGTGCGACCTCTGCACAGTGTTCAGCTAAAGCTACAAGTTAGTGTAGTGCGTCCTCCTCACAGTGTTCAGCTAAAACTACAAGTTGGTGTAGTGAGACCTCTGCACAGTGTTCAGCTAAAGCTACAAGTTAGTGCAGTGCGTCCTGCTCACAGTGTTCAGCTAAAACTACAAGTTAGTGTAGTGCGACCTCTGCACAGTGTTCAGCTAAAGCTACAAGTCAGTGTAGTGCGTCCTCCTCACAGTGTTCAGCTAAAACTACAAGTTTTAGTGTAGTGAGACCTCTGCACAGTGTTCAGCTAAAGCTACAAGTTAGTGTAGTGCGTCCTGCTCACAGTGTTCAGCTAAAACTACAAGTTAGTGTAGTGAGACCTCTGCACAGTGTTCAGCTAAAGCTACAAGTTAGTGTAGTGTATCCTGCTCACAGTGTTCAGCTAAAGCTACAAGTTAGTGTAGTGAGACCTCTGCACAGTGTTCAGCTAAAGCTACATGTTAGTGTAGTGCATCCTGCTCACAGTGTTCAGCTAAAACTACAAGTTAGTGTAGTGAGACCTCTGCACAGTGTTCAGCCAAAGCTACAAGTTAGTGTAGTGCGTCCTCCTCACAGTGTTTAGCTAAAGCTACAAGTTAGTTTAGTGTGACCTCTGCACAGTGTTCAGCTAAAGCTACAAGTTAGGGTAGTGCGTCCTCCTCACAGTGTTCAGCTAAAACTACAAGTTAGTGTAGTGCGACCTCTGCGCAGTGTTCAGCTAAAGCTACAAGTTAGTGTAGTGAGACCTCTGCACAGTGTTCAGCTAAAGCTACAAGTTAGTGTAGTGCGTCCTGCTCGCAGTGTTCAGCTAAAACTACAAGTTAGTGTAGTGCGACCTCTGCACAGTGTTCAGCTAAAGCTACAAGTTAGTGTAGTGCGTCCTCCTCACAGTGTTCAGCTAAACCTACAAGTTATTTATTTGCGAGCTCTGCACAGTGTTCATCTGAAGCTACCTGTAGAAGGTTGGTGGTGTTTTCCTGATCCTATCACTACCGCAGGCAGCTAAATAAGCTACAAGTTATTTTTTGGCGAGCTCTGCACAGTGTTCACCTAAAGCTACCTGTCGAAGGTTGGTGGTGTTTTCCTGATCCTATCACTACCGCAGGCAGCTAAATAAGCTACAAGTTAGTTTTTTGCGAGCTCTGCACAGTGTTCAGCTAAAGCTACCTGTAGAAGGTTGGTGGTGTTCTCATACTACAGGCAGGTAGTTGATTTTGCTAGCTGCAGTATCAGTATATATATATATATATATATCCCAGCTTAGTGCAGCTACAGGCCATTAGTATGTCTGGAAGGCCAACAAGGTGAGGCAGTGTAGTGCGAGCTCTGCACAGTGTTCACCTAAAGCTACCTGTAGAAGGTTGGTGGTGTTTTCCTGATCCTATCACTACCGCAGGCAGCTAAATAAGCTACAAGTTATTTTTTGGCGAGCTCTGCAGTGTTCACCTAAAGCTACCTTTAGAAGGTTGGTGGTGTTTTCCTGATCCTATCACTACTGCAGGCATCTAAATAAGCTACAAGTTAGTGTAGTGCGAGCTCTGCACAGTGTTCACCTAAAGCTACCTGTAGAAGGTTGGTGGTGTTTTCCTGATCCTATCACTACCGCAGGCAGCTAAATAAGCTACAAGTTATTTTTTGGCGAGCTCTGCAGTGTTCACCTGAAGCTACCTGTAGAAGGTTGGTGGTGTTTTCCTGATCCTATCACTACCGCAGGCAGCTAAATAAGCTACAAGTTAGTTTTTTGCGAGCTCTGCACAGTGTTCAGCTAAAGCTACCTGTAGAAGGTTGGTGGTGTTCTCATACTACAGGCAGGTAGTTGATTTTGCTAGCTGCAGTATCAGTATATATATATCCCAGCTTAGTGCAGCTACAGGCCATTAGTATGTCTGGAAGGCCAACAAGGTGAGGCAGACAGTCACAAGCCAATAAAAGAGGGCAAGCAGGCTCTGTGTCTAGAGGCAACAGTGCTGGTCGTGGGGACGGTGCATCCTCATCAGCACGTGGCCATGGGACATGCTTGGCCTTTTTTTCGGCAGCTGGCCGTGTTGAGCCTTGCGGAACATGCGGAAGACTTGGTCGAGTGGATGACCAAGCCATCCTCATCCTCCTCATCCTCTCTCACCCATGCTCAGGGTACTTTGTCTGGCAAAGCAGCGGCCTCTTCCCTTGGCTCAATGTGATCAGTGACTCCTTCCCTAGCCCCACCATGTCCTCCTGAGGAGTCCCTCGAACTGTTTGACCACAGTGTTGGGTACATGCTCCAGGAGGATGCCCAGAGTTTGGAAGGCTCTGATGAGCTAGATGAAGGCAGTAACGTGAGCACGGACAGAGGGGGTGCCCAAGAAGGACAGCAATCTGGCAGTCATGCTCCCCCTGCTGCAGCATACTGCCAGGTTTGCTCCAGTGATGAGGAGGGAGGGGATGATGAGGTCACTGACTCAACGTGGGTGCCTGATAGGAGAGAGGAGGAGGAGGTGGCACATCACCAATGAGGCAGGATTCCCTCCAGGGGCCAGCCTAAGGGCAGCACACTGACTGCATCACACCCCAAAGCTCCGCATGCGCAGGGTGCTGCAGTCTCTGCGTGTTATTCAAAAAGTTCTTTGGTGTGGGCCTTTTTTGAGACGAGTGCATCAGATCGCACCGCTGCTATTTGCAACATATGTCTCAAGCGTATCTCGCATGGCCAAAACATCTCCCGCTTGGGCACCACATGCTTGACCAGACATATGTTGACCTGCCATGCAGTTCGTTGGCAAGCGTATTTAAAGACCCACACCAAAGAACAAAGAGGACCTCTCCTTGCTCCTCATCAGCTGAGATCTCCAACCCCACTATACCTTCAGTCCTCTCTGAGACCTGCACTGCTGCAACGTCAAAAGAAGTTCGCTCCCAGCCATCCACATGCCCAGCGGTTGAATGCTAGCTTGGCAAAATTGCTAGCATTTCAACTGCTGCCCTTTCAGTTGGTAGACTCTGTCCCCTTCCGTGAGTTTGTGGAATGTGCGGTTCCTCAGTGGCAAGTACCCAAACGCCACTTTTTCTCAAGGAAGGCGATTCCAGCTCTCTACCGGCATGTGGAAGGCAATGTCTTGGCCTCGCTGGACAGGGCAGTCAGCGGTAAGGTTACCGCTGACTCATAGTCCAGCAGGCATGGACAGGGACCTTACCTAAGTTTCACCGCGCATTGGGTGACTCTGCTGGCAGCTGGGAAGGATGCAGGACAAGGTGCAGTAGTGTTGGAGGTTGTTCCGCCACCACGCCTCCAAAATGCCACTACTAATGATTGTGACACACCTCTTTCCTCCACCCCCTCCTCTTCTTCTTCCTCCATGGCCTCTTCCTGTGCTTTGTCCTCGGAAACAGTGGTGCTCCGTAGCCGTTCAAGGGGCTACGCAAGTATGCAGGCCAAAAGATGCCATGAGGTGGTTGACGCCAACTTAAGGCAGGAATGGTGGTTTGCGACAATGGCACCAACCTCCTCTCTGCCCTCCGACAGGGACAAATGACCCATGTGCCCTGTTTGGCTCACGTCCTTAACTTGGTGGTGCAGCGGTTCTTGGGCAGGTACCTGGGCTTACAGGATGTCCTGAGGCAGGCCAGGAAAGTCTGTGTGCATTTCCGCCAGTCATATAATGCCAGTGTTCAGCTGGCAGACCTCCAAAAGTAGTTTAACCTGCCCAAGAACCGTCTAATCTGTGACATGCCCACCAGGTGGAACTCAACGTTGGCCATGCTGTAGTGGCTGCACACGCAGCAGAGGGCCATCAATGAGTACCTGTGCGACTATGGCACCAGGACAGGGTCAGAGGAGCTTGTTTTTTTTTTCCCCATGCCAGTGGGCCATGATCAGGGATGCATGCACTGTCCTGTCACCATTTGAGGAGGCCACGAGAATGGTGAGCAGTGACAGTGTATGCATCAGTGACACTGTCCCTCTTGTCCACCTGTTGGAGCACACGCTGCGTGGAATAGTGGACAGGGCACTTGAGGCAGAACAGAGGCAGGAAGAGGAGGACTTCCTTAGCTCTCAAGGCCCCCTTTATCCAGACATTGTTCCTGCGTGCCCGCCGATCACACAGGAAGAGGACGAGGAGGAGGAGGAGGATTGTGTCAGTATGGAGGTGGAGCCTGGCACTCAGCATCAGCAGCAGTCTTTAAGGGATCAGTCCCAAGAAACACATGGACTTGTACGTGGCTGGGAGGAGGTGGCTGCGGACCATGTCGTCCTTAGTGACCCAGAGGACTCCGGACCGAATTCCTCAGCAAACCTATGCTGCATGGCCTCCCTGATCCTGAAAAGCCTGCATAAGGATCCTCGTATTCGTGGTATCAAGGAGAAGGACCAATACTGGCTGGCAACCCTCCTTGATCCACGTTACAAGGGTAAGGTTGCGGAACTTATCTTGCCATCGCAGAGGGAGCAAAGGATGAAACATCTGCAGGAGGCCTTGCAGAAAGGTCTGTGCAACGCGTTCCCAGAGACTTGGAGGTTACAAACTCCTGTTTCTGGACAACATGTTGCTGAGGCTTCTGTCAGTCAAAGAAGGAGCGGGGGAGAAGGTGGCCGTCTGACCGATGCGTTCAGACAATTTTTTGGTCCGCAGCCCCAAGGTATGATCGGTCCCAGCAACCATCGCCAGCGTCTGTTTTACATGGTGCAGGAATACCTAGGGGCAAGATCTGACTTGGACACCTTTCCCACCGAATATCCTCTGGGTTACTGGGTCTTGAGGATGGATCACTGGCCAGAGCTTGCACAGTATGCAATTGAGCTACTGGCCTGTCCTGCATCCAGCGTTCTTTCGGAACGCACATTCAGTGCTGCTGGAGGCTTTGTAACCGATCACAGGGTGCGTCTGTCCACCGACTCGGTCGATCGACTGACCTTCATAAAAATGAATCAGTCTTGGATCACCACCAGCTACCAAGCACCTGATGCTGATGTAGCCGAATATTTTTTTTTTAAATCTCAGATCCCTTCAAAGACTGCCTATACTGATGCTGAGTGACTATCCTGAGTAATTATCCTCTTCCTCCTCAATGATCACGCTGATAGCTTGTAAGAACATTTTTTGTTCTGGGCACCACCACCAGTGCCTAAGGCCCAATTTTTCAGCCCCTGTTTAACAGGGGCATGTAATTACAATTTTTGATACAATACTTTGCAGCAGGGCTCGTTTCTGCGTTCCAACTAGAGTATCTGTGAGGGGTTGCAGTGTTGTGGCACCAGCACTAGTGCCTAAGGCCCAATTTTTCAGCCCCTGTTTAACAGGAGCGTGTAATTACAATTTTTGATGCAATACTTTGCAGCAGGGCTCGTTCCTGCGTTCCAACTAGTGTATCTGTGAGGGGTTGCAGTGTTGTGGCACCAGCACCAGTGCCTAGGGCCCAATTTTTCAGCCCCTGTTTAACAGGGGCATGTAATTACAATTTTTGATGCAATACTTTGCAGCAGGGCTCGTTCCTGCGTTCCAACTAGTGTATCTGTGAGGGGTTGCAGTGTTGTGGCACCAGCACCAGTGCCAAAGGCCCAATTTTTCTGCCCCTGTTCAACAGGGGCATGTAATTACAATTCTTGATCTAATATTTCACAGCAGGGCCCTGTGAGGGCTTACAGTGTTGTGGCCACAACAACACCTAAGGCCCACATTTCTGCTGAGTATATAGGGCAGGCCCCTACTTTCAAACATCCAACTTACAAACAAATCCTACTTACAAACGGAAGGAGACAACAGGAAGTGAGATGAAATCTACCCCTAAGAAGGGAAATTCTCTCATGTAAGAGTTAATATGGGAAAAACGTTTCTCCTTTCAACTGATGCTTTATCACCAATTCTTGTTTCACAAAAAAACCCAAATTTTCAAAAAACATTTGTCACTGGGACAAAAAATGAGGTGAAATCTTCTGAAGAGGAGCACAGACAGCAAAACAAATGTCACAGGGGTGATAACCCTTCCCTATGTTTTCCAAAAAGCTTAAAATAGATTTTTTGGCTAGAGCTAAACACGTTAAAAATGTACCAGTTCAAAATTACAAACAGATTCTACTTAACAACAAACCTACAGTCCCTGTCTTGTTTGCACCACCTGTATACTGCTATTCAGAGTATATAGGGCCTGGTGGCCCCACGCCTTTCCTTTTTTTAATCTAGGTGCGGGGTTCCCCTTAACCACTTCAGCCCTGGAAGGTTTTACCCCCCTTCCTGACCAGAGCACTTTTTACAATTCGGCACTGCGTCGCTTTAACTGCTAATTGCGCGGTCATGCAATGCTGTACCCAAACGAAATTTGCGTCCTTTTCTTCCCACAAATAGAGCTTTCTTTTGATGGTATTTGATCACCTCTGCCGTTTTTATTTTTTGCGCTATAAACGGAAAAAGACCGAAAATTTTGAAAAAAAATTATATTTTCTACTTTGTGTTATAAAAAAAATCCAATAAACTCAATTTTAGTCATACATTTAGGCAAAATGTATTCGGCCACATGTCTTTGGTAAAAAAAAATGTCAATAAGCGTATATTTATTGGTTTGCGCAAAAGTTATAGCGTCTACAAACTAGGGTACATTTTCTGGAATTTACACAGCTTTTAGTTTGACTGCCTATGTCATTTCTTGAGGTGCTAAAATGGCAGGGCAGTACAAAACGCCCCCAAATGACCCCATTTTGGAAAGTAGACACCCCAAGGAAATTGCTGAGAGGCATGTTGAGCCCATTGAAAATTTATTTTTTTTGTCCCAAGTGATTGAATAATGACAAAAAAAAAAAAATTTACAAAAAGTTGTCACTAAATGATATATTTCTCACACAGGCAATGGGCATATGTGGAATTGCACCCCAAAATACATTCAGCTGCTTCTCCTGAGTACGGGGATACCACATGTGTGGGACTTTTTGGGAGCCTAGCCGCGTACGGGGCCCCGAAAACCAAGCACCGCCTTCAGGATTTCTAAGGGCATAAATTTTTGATTTCACTCCTCACTGCCTATCACAGTTTTGAAGGCTATAAAATGCCAAGATGGCACAAAACCCCCCCAAATGACCCCATTTTGGAAAGTAGACACCCCAAGCTATTTGCTGAGAGGCATGGTGAGTATTTTGCAGCTCTCATTTGTTTTTGAAAATGAAGAAAGACCAGAAAAAATTTTTTTTTTCTTTTTTCAATTTTCAAAACTTTGTGACAAAAAGTGAGGTCTGCAAAATACTCACTATACCTCTCCGCAAATAGCTTGGGGTGTCTACTTTCCAAAATGGGGTCATTTAGGGGGGTTTTGTGCCACCTGGGCATTCCATGGCCTCCGAAACTGTGATAGGCAGTGAAGAGTGAAATCAAAAATTTACGCCCTTAGAAAGCCTGAAGGCGGTGCTTGGTTATCGGGGTCCCGTGCGCGGCTAGGCTCCCAAAAAGTCCCACACATGTGGTATTCCCATACTCAGGAGAAGCAACAGAATTTATTTTGGGGTGTAATTTCACATATCCCCATGGCATGTTTGAGCAATATATCATTTAGTGACAACTTTGTGCAAAAAAAAAAAAAAAATTTGTCTCTTTCCTGCAACTTGTGTCACAATATAAAATATTCCATGGACTCGACATGCCTCTCAGCAAATAGCTTGGGGTGTCTACTTTCCAAAATGGGGTCATTTGGGGGGGTTTTGAACTGTCTTGGCATTTTATGCACAACATTTAGAAGCTTATGTCACACATCACCCACTCTTCTAACCACTTGAAGACAAAGCCCTTTCTGACACTTTTTGATTACATGAAAAAATTATTTTTTTTTGCAAGAAAATTACTTTGAACCCCCAAACATTATATATTTTTTTAAAGCAAATGCCCTACAGATTAAAATGGTGGGTGTTTCATTTTTTTTTTCACACAGTATTTGCGCAGCGATTTTTCAAACTCATTTTTTGTGGAAAAAACACACTTTTTTAAATTTTAATGCACTAAAACACACTATATTGCCCAAATGTTTGATAAAAAAAAAGATGATCTTAGGCCGATTACATGGATACCAAACATGACATGCTTTAAAATTGCGCACAAACGTGCAGTGGCAACAAAATTAATACATTTTTAAAAGCCTTTAAAAGCCTTTACAGGTTACCACTTTAGATTTACAGAGGAGGTCTACTGCTAAAATTACTGCCCTCGATCTGACCTTCGCGGTGATACCTCACATGCATGGTGCAATTGCTGTTTACATTTGACGCCAGACCGACGCTTGCGTTCGCCTTAGCGCGAGAGCAGGGGGGACAGGTGTGCTTTTTTTTTTTTTTTTCTTTATTATTTTTTTGCTTTTTTATCTTATTTTTAAACTGTTCCTTTCATTTTTTTTTTAAATCATTTTTATTGTTATCTCAGGGAATGTAAATATCCCCTATGACAGCAATAGGTAGTGACAGGTACTCTTTTTTGAAAAAATTGGGGTCTATTAGACCCTAGATTTCTCCTCTGCCCTCAAAGCATCTGACCACACCAAGATCAGTGTGATATGCTTCCCCAATTTCCCAATGGCGCTGTTTACATCCGGCAAAATCTAATGCCCCGTACACACGGTCGGATTTTCCAACGGAAAATGTGTGATAGGACCTTGTTGTCGGAAATTCCGACCGTGTGTAGACTCCATCACACATTTTCCATCAGATTTTCCGACACACAAAGTTTGAGAGCAGGCTATAAAATTTTCCGACAACAAAATCCGTTGTCGGAAATTCTGATCGTGTGTGCACAAATCCGACGGACAAAGTGCCACGCATGCTCAGAATAAATAAAGAGATGAAAGCTATTGGCCACTGCCCCGTTTATAGTCCCGACGTACGTGTTTTACGTCACCGCGTTTAGAACGATTGGATTTTCCGACAACTTTGTGTGACAGTGTGTATGCAAGACAAGTTTGAGCCAACATCCGTCGGAAAAAATCCTAGGATTTTGTTGTCAGAATGTCCGAACAAAGTCCGACCGTGTGTACGGGGCATAAGTCATAAAATGCTTGTAGCTTCCGGTTTCTTAGGCCATAGAGATGTTTGGAGCCACTCTGGTCTCTGATCAGCTCTATGGTCAGCTGGCTGAATCACCGGCTGCATTCTCAGGTTCCCTGTTGAGACAGGAGAGCCAGAGAAAAACACGGAAGACGGTGGGGGGGCATTCCCTTCCACTTCCTTTAAAAGCAGTCTAGAGGCTAATTAGCCGCTAGGATTGCTTTTACATGAAAGCCGACCGCTGGCTGAAAAGAAAGATTCCAAGATGATACCTAAACCTGCAGGCATCATTCTGGTATAACCAATCAAAGTCGTGAATGGCGTACCTGAAGACAAAAAAAGGTTAACAATAATGCCCCGTACACACGGTCGGACTTTGTTCGGACATTCCGACAACAAAATCCTAGGATTTTTTCAGACGGATGTTGGCTCAAACTTGTTTTGCCTACACACGGTCGCACAAAGTTGTCGGAATTTCCGATCGACAACCACGCGGTCACGTACACCACGTACGACGAGACTAGAAAAGGCCGGTTCAGAACCAAGCGCGGCACCCTTTGGGCTCCTTTTGCTAATCTCGTGTTAGTAAAAGTTTGGTGAGAGACGATTTGCGCTTTTTCAGACTCGTGGCTTTCAGATCGTTTTCTGCCGTTCAGTTTGTGCTTGTGGGTTTGTATCTGCTCTTCAGTGCGTGCAAGCAAGTTCCGCGTGACTTAGTCATTGTATTCTTGTTCGTTCGTTACTGTTTTTCAGGTCGCTCTTCACAGGCCTTGCTGTTCTTCAGTGCGTTCTGTTACTTCGTTCTGAGCAGCCGACCGTTTTCTAGCCATGTTTCGTATGCGTACTCCTCGTACAGTTCGTGCTGTGTGGGGGCTTGGTGTTGGGGTCCTGACCTTGACACAAGTCCAGTCCATGAACAGGGTGGGGAGGAGTTCATGGACCAAGAATTGGTTGCTTCAGCGTGACCAGTTCTCTCATATGCCTTTGCTCCGTGAGATCTGTGAGAATAATCCTGATGATTTCAGGAACTTTCTCAAGATGATGGACCCCGTGTTTCACCGTTTGTTGGCTTTGCTGACCCCTTATATTAGCAGGCAGGATACCTGCATGAGACAAGCCATCACTCCGGAGCAGAGGTTGGTCGCTACCCTGCGGTATTTGGCCACAGGGAGAAGTCTTCAGGACCTCAATTTCTCGACAGGCATCTCCCCCCAGGCTCTTCTTTGTGGACATTTACTGCTTGTGTTTGTTTTAGCTGACCCTGACAGAAATGTGTGGAGTCCAGAAAATGTTGTGATTGTGTAACCTTACAAAGCACTGTTGGCTGTTATTTCCTAAATGCAAAGACACTTTTCACTACAAGTGCACTTGCAACTGCACTGAAACTGCACTTGTAGTGCAAAGTGGATTTGCCCTTAGGAAATTACCCCCATTTTCTCATAAAACAACAATTACATCACCCCAAAAGTGTTGTAGCGTTGAGACAATAATCCATACATTCTTGATTAACAATCTTTTTAATACCAGCACAATCACATGTGCATTTACCAAAGGTTTTTCTGACAAACCGACATGTTTGTTGTATAACAATTTTTGTGGTGTCATTATCCAAAATCAAAATGTCCATTTTATAGAAAACAGGCCTGTGTAAAACCAACAAGAAAGACACAAATCTTGATCTTACAAAGTTCACATTTGATAGAACTTGAAGGCAATATCAGACATGAGTATTTAGGAACTGTGTTTGATATTGCATTCAGATGGGGGGAAGTCACCCCAGGAAAAGCCAATTTTGGAAGATGCACACAAATTTCACAATGTCAACATGTGCTACCTGCCATCACGGAGGATCAAGGGATGTGTTTTGGGGGAGAAAGCCCTTCCTCACCGCTACTTTATTATTGAGGAAGGGGTTGCACCCCCAAAATGCGTCCATTGATCTCCCGTGATGGCAGATAGCACATGTTGGCACACTGTGTGCATCCTCCAAATTTGGCTTTGGGAAAAATCACAAAAACATTTCGCACATTGTAGCACACAAAAGAAGAAAGTGATTTGGAGGGGTTTTAAACTCGCCCCAAAACGTCAAGGATGTTTTTATATTTTGGAATAACATCATTGATGTTTTTCTTGATGATTTCCAATTGTAAATTACACCCCATGATCTCCCCGATCAGGATCTGAGCACTTTCGGATGTGAAAGGATCTGGATCCACAACCTCACGATCACCTAAAAAGAGAGGAAGCCCAAAATAAATTTGGTTTCAAAAAAATGCCGCCATCCATCTCTTATCTGAGCCTGTGGTCGCAGACACTCACCTGTTGTGGTGACTAGTTCCACCACGTCTTCTTCCTCCTGCTCAGCTTGTGTTGGGGGGATTTCCCCTTCTTCCAGAGGGGGGGGGCCTGGTCTCCTCGGATGAGGGGTGTCCTCCGAGTCTTTTCTCCCCTATGTAAAACAAAAATGGTATACTTAGCTCACAGATATTTGATGGCAGAACTATAAAGATGAAACATTGCTTGGAAGTGGGGTACAATTATCTATTTTAGCAGAGTTCCAACATGTATATTTTTTATTGGCCTTTGTCAAGCTGCAATACTTTACCTGTTTAGTACAAGCTTCACAGATGGAGTCACCCCCCTATAGTATACACTGGAGCACCTGTGTGCCCCCCCCCCCTAATAAAAATGGTGTTTTGGGGTCCCACACTAGTGCTCCAGTGTCCAGATGTGAAAACAGCTGCTGAGTGTCCTCTCCTTACACAGAATCTAGTTTGCATTTCATTCTAGTAACAAAGCCATCTACACAACCCAATTCTTTGAAGACAAGTATAGGGCGTCAAAATGTTGGCCAAATGCATATGGCCTAAACAATGGTATTTTAGAGTCCGAAAAAAAAAATGTGTGATCCGAACGAATAATGTGCCCATGAACATGAAAGTTGCCATTTTAAACTGTACAACAGTTCCTAAAAGCACATGGAGCAGCACGAACGTAATAAACACAAAAAGAATAGGAACACAGCACAACTACTTACTTTTTTGCAGCACTCTCCGGATCTTTCTGTACTGCTCATGTTTTCGTAATTTCAGGTCCGACCACCGCTTCCTGAGCTGATCTTTCGATCGTCTTACCCCGAATTTCCGGTGCAGACTCCTGATCACTTTCGCCATGATCTTGGCCTTTCGGACATTGGGGTTGGGGTAAGGCCCATACTTTCCATCATAGTCGGCCTTCTTCAGGATGTCCACCATCTCCAACATCTCCCCAAAGGACATATTTGAGTCCTTTAATCTCCTTCTGGATCGGGACGTTTCAGGCTCCGGTATTTCCTCCTCCTCGTTGCCGAGGATCCTGCTGTCTATCCGCCATGTGCTCTTCCCCCACTGCGCCGAACGAAAAGGGGCGGGGAATAGACTAGAAAGAACGTCAGGGGCGGGCGGAGTTATACGCATGCGCAGTGTGTAAAAAGCGTAACACGCGCGCGTCTTACGTACGATCTGTGAGCGGAGGAAGGAGCATTGGAGACGCCGATCATGCTAACGAAGGTAGGATCTAAACTTGGGCCTATACTGCTTCGAAATGGAAGCCTATATTGTAACAAGATTAGGAGAGTTTGGCCTGACATTAGGGTTTGTCTTGTGTTGTGTCTTGCAGAGAAAATGGATGGGTTCAACGACCACAATTTCCTGCCCCTGTTCATAGACAAGTACAGAGAGCTGCCCTGTCTGTGGCAAGTGAGACACCCCCATTATAATCACAAACAGAAGAGGCAGGCAGCGCTGGAGAAACTGCTGGAGTTGGTGAAGCCGGTGGTCCCCACAGCAACCATCACCTATTTAAAAGCCAAAATTGGTGGCCTGAGGAGCACATATCTTAGGGAGCGCAAGAAGGTCACAGATTCCCAGAGGTCCGGAGCTGCAGCAGATGACGTTTATGTCCCCAGGCTGTGGTACTACGAGAGACTGCGATTTCTGTCAGACCACACTGAAGTCAGGGAATCACTCTCCACTCTTCCTTCCACGCTTCCTTCCACCCCAGCTGAGGCTTCCGATGTCCAACCTGGGCCTTCCAGCCAGGAAGAAGTGGAGGAGCCCAGCTGGAGTCAGGTATAGCATTCTTCTACTGATTTCTGGGCAATAAATAAATGATGTTTACTAGATGTTATTATTGATCATTAATTGCTGATTAAAAAAAGTCTTTTACATATCAATAGACAGTAGTGGGCACCCAAAATTGGGACAAGAATGCTAAATGCTGGGCTCAGAAGGATAGTCTGTTATATTTGTTAACATTCAATTTGCAGCAGTCAGGAGGTGAAAAT
The DNA here is from genome assembly GCA_037952835.1 of Lithobates septentrionalis. Classification (NCBI taxonomy): domain Eukaryota; kingdom Metazoa; phylum Chordata; class Amphibia; order Anura; family Ranidae; genus Lithobates; species Lithobates septentrionalis. Next base: position 16,700,054 of record JBBDGP010000084.1, on the reverse strand, counting down.
TGTGTGTGATTGATGACTAAAAAACTAAAACTATGTCCCTTTTTCATACACAGGAAGACCTCAGCCAGGAGGAGGCTGTGGAATGTGGCAGTCAAGAGGAGGCGGTGATTAGTGGCAGCCAGGAGGAGGCGGGGCTAAGTGTCAGCCAGGAAAAGCCTGACTGAGTCTCAGGTTCCTCCCCTCCGCCTTCCATACAAAAGGGCCAGGAAGGCCACTCCCAGTCCTTTGCAGGATTCAGCATACAGGCTGATCCAGGAGGCTTCTGCGTCCCTCAGAGCCTTCCCCAGTCCTGTAGAGGCCTTTGCCTGCATGGCTGCCACCAAATTGCAGGGCATGCAGGAGGGCCAACGCAAGCTCTCTGAGGACCTGATTTATAAAGTGCTACGTAAGGGGGAGAATGGGGAACTGACACCCAAGACGGATGTCATGGAGATGGATGATCCTCCTCCTCCTCCTCCTCCTGCTGCCACAACTCCACCACCACAGCCAAAGCCTGGAAGGAGGCGTGGAAGGAAGACCTGAGAGTGATGGCCCTGTGTTCAGTCTGGTCTGACAGAAGATGCAGTCTCTCGTATGACCACAGCCTGGGGACACAGATGTCATCTGCTGCTTTCCAGATCTCTGGGACTTCTGGACCAGACTGCACTCCCTTAGATATGGACTCCTCAGGCCACCAATTTTGCTTTTAAATAGTTGATGTCTGCCCTGGGGGTCCAAGGCTTCGCCAATTTCTGCAGTTTCTCCAGCGTTGCCCCCCTGTTGGATTTTTTATAGATGTGACCCCTTAATAAAAATTTTTTAGGTAAATTCTACTCTCCTGTGTGTGTTTTCATCCAAAAAAGACAGTTTGTTGTTGAGGATTCAGGTACATTTCTAAAGTACAATGTGAAATTAACAAGAGACAACAACACCAAACAATCTCCTACAGATTAAATAGAACAACATATTAGTGGTGTTGTAGGAACTTGTCACCAAAAACACACAAACATTTTCGGGAGTACAAATCAAAATCACCCCCCAAAAAAAAAAAAACAGAGAAAAACAAAAAAAGAATCTACATTAAAGCCAAAAAAAAAAAAAACAAATATACAAAAATATGTTGTCAGATGTGAGAAATCAAAATATATTGAGGGAATCCCGATAAATAGTAACGAAATAAGTTTGTGAGAAGTGTGTGTGAATATGAGCAGCAAAACTACTTCATTCTTGTCACATTATAAAGAAGAGAGTGCGCTGTATTAAACCATTTTTAACATTGCAGCGTGACGAAAGTGCTGTATCCATTGCGAACGCTAAGTTTACCAGAACGAGCTGTCCCGTGTCGGAATTTCTTCTGAGCATGCGTGGCACTTTGTGCGTCGGAACAGGCCACACACGATCGGAATTGACGCGATCGGATTTTGTTGTCGGAAAATTTTATCTCCTGCTGTCCAACTTTGTGTGTCGGAAAATCCGATGGAAAATGTCCAATGGCGCCCACACACGGTCGGAATTTCCGACAACACATGCTCCGATCGGACATTTTCCATTGGAAAATCCGACCGTGTGTACGGGGCATAAAGCACAGTAAACAGTAAAGTATAAAAAATTGCATACCTGAAAAGCAAACATGATAAAACATAATAACAATAAAACATTGCAGAATAGAATACAGTAAAAAAGAGCAGAACAATAGAGAGAGAGAGAACAATAAAACTACAACTATTTTTATTTATTTTTGTTTTTACACTTTTTTTTGTAACTGTAACTTTTATAACGGTAACCGGTTCCAGGTTCGGGTCTCTCAAAATGCGATGGCATCTTGGGAGACCCTGTGAAAGTGCGCCTAGTCTGTGCAATGCTGTACCCTACGCTAATACTCAATTAGTGAATGGTAGCATTCAAAACATTCACCAATGCAAAGACCAGGATTGTCAGGACAGGAGGGACAATAATAGCGGGTGTCACGCCTATATCCGCACTTGCTGCAGACATGACCTCTTTTTTGGGGGTTTTTTTGGGTAGGGGTACTCGGGAGGACATAAAAATGCCTCTCATGCAGCCGACTGCATTTGGTTGGGGATGTGAATGGGGGAAGTATGGGCGCTGCAGAAGTGGTGGGTTCCCAATTATGATTGGGGAATGCAGCAGGAAGGGCATTATGGGCACGACGGGCCTGTGTTTGTCTTCTTGGTGGCAGCGGGACACTACTTGTACTTGCCACCTCACCAGCTTGAACTTATGGGACTCGCCATGTCACCAAGTGTTACTGCAGTGCTGGTTTGACTACGACCGGGGTGTACTAGGCCGCTGGCGCTTGCCAGTTCACCAAAACGCTACAAAAAAACCTGTTAACGATCGCAGGGATCAGGCCTGACTCTGCGAACGCTGCACTTATGCGTTTAGTGTTTTGTAAGTGACAGTGATCGATCGATACTGCACTTGGGTGGGCTGGGCTGGGCTGGGCCGGGCGGAGGGGCAAAACGCAGGTGCTAGCAGGTATCTGGGCTGATCCCGCTAACACTGCGTTTTTCGGAACCCTAAACTGCTGGGGACGCTAGTATAGACCTAAGGGAGGCGTATGCTGCGTGCGTGGGTGTTAGCGCTACTGGCGCTAATCTGACGCTGCCTGGGGCGACGCATATCACCGATCAGGGGGCTAAACCTTTATTCGGTAATAAACGGCGGGTGCCCTGACACTATAAAGAATAAACGAACTAACCAGCGTCACCCGTAATGATTATACGGTGATCAGTGGTGAAAGGGTTAACTAGGGGCAATCAAGGGGTTAAAACATTTATTAGGTAGTATATGGGGGTCCCTGTCGCTATAAAACGCAGACGGCGAACCTAAATATTTACGTCCCTAACTAGCGTCACCAGCGACACTAATACAGCGATCAGAAAAATGATCGCTTAGCGACACTGGTGACGGGGGATGATCAAGGGGTTAAAACTTTATTAGGGGCTGTTAGGGGGTACCCTAGACCTACAGGGGGCTAACCCTAACTGTCCTACCACTTCTAACTGTCACAAACTGACACCATGCAGTAATCAGGAAAAAAAAAAACTGCTTGGTGTCAGTTTGTGACAGGGGGGGTGATTGGGGGGTGATCGGGGGGGGGCGATCGGGGGTGTTTAGTGTGCCTGGCATGTTCTACTGTGTTGTGTTTTACACTTACTCAGATGTCTTATCTCCTCGGCGCCGGAACGGAAACTGCCGAGCCGAGGAGAGATGACATCACATCCTCTGCCTCTGTGTACTATACAGAGGCAGGGGATGTTTCTCATTGGCTGGGAGCGATCGCGAGGGGGGGGGCCCGATTGGATGGCCTCCCCCTCATCTCAGATCGCTGCCAGACAAATGCCGACCGCCGCTGGCACAGGGGGGGTCCGATCGGACTCCCTGCCCGCGGGAAGGCAATCACGTACCAGGTACCATTCTGCTCACGTATATAGGCCTGAGGCATTCGGCAAGTGGTTAATATCCATACAAGACCCAAAGGGCCTGGTAATGGACTGGGGGGTACCCATGCTGTTTGTCTCACTGATTTTCATCCATATTGCCAGGACCCGACATTACATTAAAGCCGCAAGCAGTTTTAAATGAATTTTTTCCTTTAAAAATGACATTTTGTGCAGGGACTGTTCTAAGCACGGGAAACACGCGCCACTTTACAGGCATACTATAGACACCCCCCAGGTATGATATTTAAAGGAATATTTCCCTTTTTTTTTTTAACATCATTTTAGCATCATTAAAATCACTGCTCCCGAAAAAAACTGCCGTTTTTAAAAGATTTTTTGCATTGATACATGTCCCCTGGGGCAGGACCCGGGTCCCCAAACCCTTTTTAGGACAATACCATGCAAATTAGCCTTTAAAATGAGCACTTTTAATTTTGAGTGTTCGAGTCCCATAGACGTCAATGGGGTTCTAACGTTGGTGCGAATTTTCGGTCCGTTCGCAGGTTCTGGTGCGAACCGAACCGGGGGGGGTGTTCGGCTCATCCCTACATGTGTATATGTCTTTTGCTAATTTCAAGCAAATTGGTTTAAAGGGTTTGTTTATTGAGTTAAGTGTACATGCTAGCTAAGTACCCGGTTTATTGGATTTCATAAAATAATTGTGTCTAGAGCGTTTAAAAGATTTTTCGACAGAGTCAGTTAAAGATAAGTCAAATTCGGTACGAGTTTTATCTAGTTGAGATTTTGTAATGGGCGATGGATTGTCTTGGTGGGTTATAAAGGCAGTATTAAATTCAGATTCTAATTTAAGAGCAAGGGTTTATCGTTCACGTTTGAATAGAGTAAATTGTTTCTGAATTATATTACGTAATACAGGTTTATGTACTTCCCAAAGTGTTAACGTAGATATTTCTGGGCTGGTATTAATCAATATTTATTCTTTTAGGGCTTGTTCGATGATTTGACGGTGATTTGGGTGTTTGAGCATAATATCTGGGAGATACCAAGTGGGGTCATGGCCTTTGGGTAGAGTGGAATAAATTGAAGTGAGTACTGCGTTATGGTCAGACCATGGGATAGGAATTATTTCAGCTGTAAGTATTTCCGGAATCATGCCAATTGTTAGGAATATATGATCAATCCCTGTAGAGGTTTGATGGGGATGTGAGTAATATGTGTATCTAAGTTTTGTGGTATTACACTCTCTCCATGTATCTACTAAGTTATATTTAGATAACAATTGGGAAAAAGACATTTTGAATATATTATTGGATGGAGTGTAAGGAGATTTATCCAGGAATGGGGGGAGAACCTGGTTGGAGTCTCCAAACAAGATAACTGTTCCTATTTTATGGTCATTCACAACTTGTAGTAAGTGCGATAAGAATGGGTTTGGTTTTTTGTTAGGCGCATAATATGAGACGACAGTAATTGCTGTATCCATTATACGTCCTGTAAGAATTATGTAGCGCCCTTATGGGTCTTTAATTTGAGATTGGAGGATAAATGGAGTAGAATGATGAAAGGCTATGAGGGTACCTCGTTGTTTAGAGGTAGCCGAGGCTGTAAAAGTTTGTGGATAAAAGTGGGACATAAATTTAGGTGTAGAATTTTTTGTGAAGTCTGTTTCTTGTAAACAAACTATGTGAGCCTTCCGGGCATGAAATGTACAAAAGGCCTTGGTTCGTTTCTGGGGTATATTAATTCCCTGAACATTCAGGGTAGGAATGTTTAGTGGTGTCATGGTAGCTGAATGAAGAAGTGAGACTTACCAAATAGCGTGTCGTTCTGGTTAGATGGGTCAATCCATGTGGGCTTGAAGAATGAGAAGAGGAGGAAAATATAGATAAATGCTGAGGTGAGGAGGAGGAAGAAAACAGAAGTGGTTAAAGAGCATCTTATATGAGTTAGCGTAAAGAAATGTACAGAGACTTCCCGTGAGAAGGGATAGAGATCCCCCTCAGGGAAAGAGGTGCTACTGTCAGAGTCCCACATATTATATATGGAAGAATGAGGGAGGCAGAGTAGGGCACACGGATCTCCTGTACATGGGAGAAGAGCCTTCCAATGAGCACATTACGATGATGTTCCTAATATTACACCACATAATCTAAAATAAAACTTGAAATCAAGATCCAACAAAGTTAAGGAAGGGAAAACAGGGGAAGTGGAAAATTTGAGAATGATACTAAGCATTCTTAAGATCCCATGGTAGGGTGTGTATCTGGCTGTAATAAAGAAGAAGGGAATTGGAGGATGGAATAGGATTAAAGGGTCCCTAAACTCGTAATAGGGGTAGAACAATAGGTCAACCTGAAGGGTTTGGAGTGATAAACTCCTATATTGATGATATATATATATTTTTTTTTTAAATAGTTTTTATTGGTTTTTCACAGAGTATACATGTGATATAATCATACATCAGTAAAATGTTCAAAAATACATGCAAGGACTAATACAAGGTTTTTGCATGTTCCGAGTTGCTATAAAATTATCATAAGAATATTATCTCTATAGGTGTACATATACTCTGTCAACATAGTTAAAACTATAGGAAGGTAGAAAGAAACATAAGATATAGGAGTATGGAAATTGGAGAGGGAGGGGAAAAGGGAAGGGAAAGGAGGGAGTGGGAGGGGGGAGGGGGAAGGGTTTTTTCCCGGTCTGACCTTTACGTAAGCATAATATATATAGTTAAAGTAAGGTGAGTTTATCTCAAAGATTGTTCAGCTTTTATTACTTTTAAACCATGTTGTCCATATTTTCCATTGGTTATCAAACTTTCCCTTTTACCCACCTCTGCTAGCCAGCAGAGATTCATACACATAGTGAGTCTGGGTGATTGTAAAGACTTCAGACACATTTGGGGCTTTGTCTGTTCTCCAGTGTTTGGCTATTAAGGTTCTAGCTACTAGAAAAATGTGGGTGATCACAGTTCTAAATTCGGGTGGGAACAATTCTATACCCATGTTTAGTATTGCCAAACTTGGCTTTGGACGGGTTAGGATCCCTGTAATAGTTGAAATGGACCGAAAGATAGAGTTCCAGAAGCTAGTTAAATGTTTACAGGTCCAGAACATATGTAGTAATTTGCCTATTGAACCACAGTTCCGCCAACATAGTGGAGAATAGGGATGAGCCGAACACCCCCCTGTTCGGTTCGCACCAGAACATGCGAACAGGAAAAAAATTTGTTCGAACACGCGAACACCGTTAAAGTCTATGGGACACGAACATGAATAATCAAAAGTGCTAATTTTAAAGGCTAATATGCAAGTTATTGTCAATAAAAGTGTTTGGGGACCTGGGTCCTGCCCCAGGGGACATGAATCAATGCAAAAAAAATGTTTTAAAAACGGCCGTTTTTTCAGGAGCAGTGATTTTAATAATGCTTAAAGTCAAACAATAAAAGTGTAATATCCCTTTAAATTTCATACCTGGGGGGTGTCTATAGTATGCCTGTAAAGGGGCGCATGTTTCCCGTGTTTAGAACAGTCTGACAGCAAAATGACATTTTGAAGGAAAAAACACATTTAAAACTACCGCGGCTATTGCATTGCCGACAATACACATAGAAGTTCATTGATAAAAACGGCATGGGAATTCCCCACAGGGGAACCCCGAACCAAAAAAAAAAAAATGATGTGGGGGTCCCCCTAAATTCCATACAAGGCCCTTCAGGTCTGGTATGGATATTAAGGGGAACCCCAGCCAAAATTTAAAAAAAAAATTGACGTGGGGTTCCCCCTAAATTCCATACCAGACCCTTCAGGTCTGGTATGGATTTTAAGGGGAACCCCGCGCCAAAAAAAAAAAAAAAAACGGCGTGGGGTCCCCCTAAAAATCCATACCAGACCCTTATCCGAGCACGCAACCTGGCAGGCCGCAGGAAAAGAGGGGGGGACGAGAGTGCGGCCCCCCCCCCTCCTGAACCGTACCAGGCCACATGCCCTCAACATTGGGAGGGTGCTTTGGGGTAGCCCCCCAAAACACCTTGTCCCCATGTTGATGAGGACAAGGGCCTCATCCTCACAACCGTGGCCGGTGGTTGTGGGGGTCTGCGGGCGGGGGGCTTATCGGAATCTGGAAGCCCCCTTTAACAAGGGGACCCCCAGATCCCGGCCCCCCCCCTGTGTGAAATGGTAAGGGGGTACTTATCCCTACCATTTCACTAAAAAACTGTCAAAAATGTTAAAAATGACAAGAGACAGTTTTTGACAATTCCTTTATTTAAATGCTTCTTCTTTCTTCCTTCATCTTCTTCTTCTTCTGGTTCTTCTGGCTCTTCTGGTTCTTCCTCCGGCGTTCTCGTCCAGCATCTTCTCCGCGGCGTCTTCTATCTTCTTCTCCTCGGGCCGCTCCGCACCCATGGCATGAGGGGAGGCTCCCGCTCTTCTCTTCATCTTCTTCTCTTCTTCATCTTCTTCTTCATCTTCTTCTTCATCTCTTCTTCCTTCTTCTCTTCTTCATGTCTTCTGCGGGCCGCTCCGCAGCCATGCTGGCATGGAGGGAGGCTCCCGCTGTGTGACGGCGTCTCTTCGTCTGACGGTTCTTAAATAACGGGGGGCGGGGCCACCCGGTGACCCCGCCCCCCTCTGACGCACGGTGACATGACGGGACTTCCCTGTGGCATTCCCCGTGACGTCACAGGGAAGTCCCGTCATGTCACCGTGCGTCAGAGGGGGGCGGGGTCACCGGGTGGCCCCGCCCCCCGTTATTTAAGAACCGTCAGACGAAGAGACGCCGTCACACAGCGGGAGCCTCCCTCCATGCCAGCATGGCTGCGGAGCGGCCCGCAGAAGACATGAAGAAGAGAAGAAGGAAGAAGAGATGAAGAAGAAGATGAAGAAGAAGATGAAGAAGAGAAGAAGATGAAGAGAAGAGCGGGAGCCTCCCCTCATGCCATGGGTGCGGAGCGGCCCGAGGAGAAGAAGATAGAAGACGCCGCGGAGAAGATGCTGGACGAGAACGCCGGAGGAAGAACCAGAAGAGCCAGAAGAACCAGAAGAAGAAGAAGATGAAGGAAGAAAGAAGAAGCATTTAAATAAAGGAATTGTCAAAAACTGTCTCTTGTCATTTTTAACATTTTTGACAGTTTTTTAGTGAAATGGTAGGGGTAAGTACCCCCTTACCATTTCACACAGGGGGGGCCGGGATCTGGGGGTCCCCTTGTTAAAGGGGGCTTCCAGATTCCGATAAGCCCCCCGCCCGCAGACCCCCACAACCACCGGCCACGGTTGTGAGGATGAGGCCCTTGTCCTCATCAACATGGGGACAAGGTGTTTTGGGGGGCTACCCCAAAGCACCCTCCCAATGTTGAGGGCATGTGGCCTGGTACGGTTCAGGAGGGGGGGGGCGCACTCTCGTCCCCCCTCTTTTCCTGCGGCCTGCCAGGTTGCGTGCTCGGATAAGGGTCTGGTATGGATTTTTAGGGGGACCCCACGCCGTTTTTTTTTTTTTTTTGGCGCGGGGTTCCCCTTAAAATCCATACCAGACCTGAAGGGTCTGGTATGGAATTTAGGGGGAACCCCACGTCAATTTTTTTTTTAAATTTTGGCTGGGGTTCCCCTTAATATCCATACCAGACCTGAAGGGCCTTGTATGGAATTTAGGGGGACCCCCACATCATTTTTTTTTTTTTTATTTTGGTTCGGGGTTCCCCTGTGGGGAATTCCCATGCCGTTTTTATCAATGAACTTCTATGTGTATTGTCGGCAATGCAATAGCCGCGGGTAGTTTTAAATGAGTTTTTTCCTTCCAAATGTCATTTTGCTGTCAGACTGTTCTAAACACAGGAAACATGCGCCCCTTTACAGGCATACTATAGACACCCCCCAGGTACGAAATTTAAAGGGATATTACACTTTTATTGTTTGACTTTAAGCATTAATAAAATCACTGCTCCTGAAAAAACGTCCGTTTTTAAAACTTTTTTTTGCATTGATCCATGTCCCCTGGGGCAGGACCCGGGTCCCCAAACACTTTTTATGACAATAACTTGCATATAAGCCTTTAAAATTAGCACTTTTGATTTCTCCCATAGACTTTTAAAGGGTGTTCCGCGGCATTCGAATTTGCCGCAAACACCCCAAATTGTTCGCTGTTCGGCGAACTTGCGAACAGCCAATGTTCGAGTAGAACATGAGTTCGACTCGAACTCGAAGCTCATCCCTAGTGGAGAACTGTGATTTCCAAACTTGGAGACTCTATATGGGGTGAGGTACCATCTACAGTGCCTTGCGAAAGTATTCGGCCCCCTTGAACTTTTCAACCTTTTGCCACATTTCAGGCTTCAAACATAAAGATATAAAATTTTAATTTTTTGTGAAGAATCACCAACAAGTGGGACACAATTGTGAAGTGGAACGAAACCTATTGGATTTTTGAAACTTTTTTAACTAATAAAAAAAATGAAAAGTGGGGCGTGCAAAATTATTCGGCCCCCTTGCGTTAATACTTTGTAGAGCCACCTTTTGCTGCGATTACAGCTGCAAGTCGCTTGGGGTATGTCTCTATCAGTTTTGCACATCGAGAGACTGAAATTCTTGCCCATTCTTCCTTGCAAAACAGCTCGAGCTCAGTGAGGTTGGATGGAGAGCGTTTGTGAACAGCAGTTTTCAGCTCTTTCCACAGATTCTCGATTGGATTTGGGTCTGGACTTTGACTTGGCCATTCTAACACCTGGATACGTTTATTTGTGAACCATTCCTTTGTAGATTTTGCTGTATGTTTGGGATCATTGTCTTGTTGGAAGATAAATCTCCGTCCCAGTTTCAGGTCTTTTGCAGACTCCAACAGGTTTTCATCCAGAATGGTCCTGTATTTGGCTGCATCCATCTTCCCCTCAATTTTAACCATCTTCCCTGTCCCTGCTGAAGAAAAGCAGGCCCAAACCATGATGCTGCCACCACCATGTTTCACGGTGGGGATGGTGTGTTGAGTGTGATGAGCTGTGTTGCTTTTACACCAAACATATCGTTTTGCATTGTGGCCAAAAAGTTCGATTTTGGTTTCATCGGACCAGAGCACCTTCTTCCACATGTTTGGTGTGTCTCCCAGGTGGCTTGTGGCAAACTTTAGACAAGACTTTTTATGGATATCTTTGAGAAATGGCTTTCTTCTTGCCACTCTTCCATAAAGGCCAGATTTGTGCAGTGTACGACTGATTGTTGTCCTATGGACAGACTCTCCCACCTCAGCTGTAGTTCTCTGCAGTTCATCCAGAGTGATCATGGGCCTCTTGGCTGCATTTCTGATCAGTCTTCTCCTTGTCTGAGCTGAAAGTTTAGAGGGACAGCCAGGTCTTGGTAGATTTGCAGTGGTCTGATACTCCTTCCATTTCAAAATGATCGCTTGCACAGTGCTCCTTGGGATGTTTAAAGCTTGGAAAATCTTTTTGTATCCAAATCCAGCTTTAAACTTCTCCACAACAGTATTACGGACCTGCCTGGTGTGTTCCTTGGTCTTCATAATGCTCTCTGCGCTTTCAACAGAACCCTGAGACTATCACAGAGCAGGTGCATTTATACAGAGACTTGATTACACACAGGGGGATTCTATTTATCACCATCAGTCATTTAGGACAACATTGGATCATTCAGAGATCCTCGCTGAACTTCTGGAGTGAGTTTGCTGCACTGAAAGTAAAGGGGCCGAATAATTTTGCACGCACCACTTTTCAGTTTTTTAATTGCTAAAAAAGTTTAAAATATCCAATAGATTTTGTTCCACTTCACAATTGTGTCCCACTTGTTGGTGATTCTTCACAAAAAATTTAAATTTTATATCTTTATGTTTGAAGCCTGAAATGTGGCAAAAGGTTGAAAAGTTCAAGGGGGCCGAATACTTTCGCAAGCCACTGTAAGTGCTATCTTTTGGGACAGTTCCCAGTGGTTAACGCATCTGGATGCTTTATGTAGTGATCCAAATGCGTGTTGCCATTGTACATTTGTAATATGTATTCCCAGATCTGATTCCCATTTTTGATAAGGTGGGGATTTTATAAATTCTAATTTTTGTTGAAAAAGGTTGTAAAACAGAGAGATGCCTCTGGGTGGAGTTGGTTGCTTGGTGAAGTATATGTGACCAAATCCCCATATTTTTTGAAAATGTTTTTCTAGAAATGCTTAGGTGTTTTAAACTAGCCTTGCTTGAGGTAAATGTCTTTTTTGCATGTGTGCGCTGTAATATTTTCTTCTACTGTATGGTCTTATGGCTGCACCATCTTTAATGCATTTTTTAGAGTGTGCCCCCCAAATATATTGTTTGTGTATTGTATGGATTCTGACCAAATCCTTTTGGGTGTGGAGCACCTCACTACATAACATAAGTACCTTTAATTAGTGTCCACTTGTGTCATGGGTGGAGACCTTATGATTCTCCCATTTAGAAGAGTGCAATGCTCTCATGGTTCAGAGATGCAGGTTCTCCCACTCCATGGATAGTGTAGGACCCACTGATTATGGGGTACTTTGTCGCAGAAAGTGGGCTTAGCACCATATAGCAATATGGTGTGACCAAATCCCCATATTTTTTGAAAATGCTTTTCTAGAAATGCTTAGGTGTTTTAAACTAGCCTTGCTTGAGGTAAATGTATTTTTTGCATGTGTGCGCTGTAATATTTTCTTCTACTGTATGGTCTTATGACTGCACCATCTTTAAGGCATTTTTTAGAGTGTGCCCCCCAAATATATTGTTTGTGTATTGTATGGACTCTGACCAAATCCTTTTGGGTGCGGAGCACCTCACTACATAACATAAGTACCTTTAATTAGTGTCCACTTGTGTCATGGGTGGAGACCTTATGATTCTCCCATTTAGAAGAGTGCAATGCTCACATGGTTCAGAGATGCAGGTTCTCCCACTCCATGGATAGTGTAGGACCCACTGATTATGGGGTACTTTGTCACAGTAAGTGGGCTTAGCACCATATAGCAATATGGTGTGACCAAATCCCCATATTTTTTGAAAATGTTTTTCTAGAAATGCTTAGGTGTTTTAAACTAGCCTTGCTTGAGGTAAATGTCTTTTTTGCATGTGTGCGCTGTAATATTTTCTTCTACTGTATGGTCTTATGGCTGCACCATCTTTAATGCATTTTTTAGAGTGTGCCCCCCAAATATATTGTTTGTGTATTGTATGGATTCTGACCAAATCCTTTTGGGTGCGGAGCACCTCACTACATAACATAAGTACCTTTAATTAGGGTCCACTTGTGTCATGGGTGGAGACCTTATGATTCTCCCATTTAGAAGAGTGCAATGCTCTCATGGTTCAGAGATGCAGGTTCTCCCACTCCATGGATAGTGTAGGACCCACTGATTATGGGGTACTTTGTCGCAGTAAGTGGGCTTAGCACCATATAGCAATATGGTGTGACCAAATCCCCATATTTTTTGAAAATGTTTTTCTAGAAATGCTTAGGTGTTTTAAACTAGCCTTGCTTGAGGTAAATGTCTTTTTTGCATGTGTGCGCTGTAATATTTTCTTCTACTGTATGGTCTTATGGCTGCACCATCTTTAATGCATTTTTTAGAGTGTGCCCCCCAAATATATTGTTTGTGTATTGTATGGATTCTGACCAAATCCTTTTGGGTGTGGAGCACCTCACTACATAACATAAGTACCTTTAATTAGTGTCCACTACAGTGGATCCTGTCGAATGCCTTCTCTGCATCCAAAGAGAGGAGCAGAGAAGGCACCCGACAGGATCGAGCGTATTGCATGACATTGATAACTCTTCTAGTGGCATCAGCAGCCTGCCTTCCCGCCGTGAAGCCCGATTGATCAGATTTCACAAGAAAGGGAAGGATAGGGAGTAATCTGTGTGCCAAGATTTTTGCATAGATCTTGACGTCAGTGTTGAGTAATGATATCGGCCTAAAATTGGGCTGGAATGTGGGCTCTTTGCCAGGTTTAGGGATAGTTACAACATAGGCCTTTAGCATTTCGGGGGGAAACGAGGCAGAGGAGACCGCCTGTAAGGACGACGTTAGTTTGGAGTAAAATGTTTTAAAGTAGTCGTTGGGCAGGCCATCTGGGCCTGGAGATTTGCCTAATGGAAGTGTTCGTATCACTTTCTGGATCTCAGACTCCGTAATTGGGGCATTAAGGTGTGACAATTGTGATTGTGAGAGAGAGGGAAGTTTAAGTTTGGACAAAAAGGTCTGTATGCTTTCCTCTGTTGGTTGTGAAGTGTTGGGGTCTTTATTTAGATTGTATAGTGTTGAATAGTATTCAGCAAAGGAATTAGCTATTTCTTAAGGGTTGTATATTTTATGTTTATCTTTTGGATGTAGTAAGAATGGAATTTTAGATTTAGTTCTGGCTGTTTTGAGCCTCTGGGCTAGAAATTTGCCAGCACGGTTGTCAGATGAATAATGTGTCAATTTTAAAGATTGTATGTGTTTGTCATATCGTTCAATTAGTAGGAGTCTGAGATCAGAGCGAAGTTGGGAGAGTTTGTGGGCCATATGCTGAGTGGAGTTTTGTTTATTTAAGGTCTCCAGGGTTTTGATTTCTTTAATAATTAAGTCTAGCCTATGTGTCCTCTGCCTCTTCTCCCTTGCACATATCTGAAGTAATATCCCTCTAATAAAAGCCTTATGTGAGCACCAGAGTATTGCTGGATCAGATACAGAGTTGGTATTTATCTCGAAAAACTTAGACAATTTATCATTGATATTTCTGACATGTTGTGGCATCTGAAAAATACGAGAGTTAGCTCTCCATATATAGGTAGGACTCGGAGTGTGTCCCTCCACCACAGTGATAGATACAGGAGCATGGTCAGACCATGTTATATTGTGTATGGTGGAGGAAGACACCGCTTGTAGAAGTACTTTGTCCACCAGTATCAGATCTAATCTGGAGTATGAGTTATGTCTGGTAGAGTGAAAGGTGAAGTCTCTTTCGTTAGCATGTTGGCATCTCCAAACATCATAGATATCTTGAGAGTGTAGTAGAGCTTGAAGCGAGGGGGGAGGTCGTTTGGCCTTTGAAGTGGTATCCAATGAATGATCCACTGTTAGGTTATGGTCTCCACATATCACTAGTGATCCTTTTTGAATGTTGGTGACTTTTTGGTAGAGTCTTCTTAGAAAGTGGAGTTGATGGGAATTTGGCGCGTAAAGGTTAACGATTGTGTAGGGTTTATTATTCAGTTCTCCAAGGAGAATGAGATATCTTCCTGCAGGATCTATGTGTGTTTCCAAGAGATTGAAGGACACAGAGTCTCTGATGGCCACAAGCACTCCTTTTTGTTTGGAAGGAGCTGAAGCAAAAAATATGTGGGGGAATTTTTTGTGCTTAAAGTAAGGGGTTTTGCTTGCTAAGATGTGTGTCTCTTGGAGACATAGGACATCAGCCTGGAGCTTAATCGCCTCACTCCAAACCGAGGCCCTCTTGGCCGGGTGGTTGAGGCCGTTAACATTGAAAGAAACTATTTTAAGCGCCATTTATGTGGTGTGGGTATAGATGTTTACAGTACCTTAATCCCGGAAGTGCAGCCCATCCTATCTTGGAATGTTGCTGATAGTTGACTTGACTTGGGTTGTTCGGTATCACTTCCTTGGAGGCTTGCATCCGGAGGTCAGACCAGTGGAAGGAAATTGGGGTTGAGGTGGAGGGAGAAATAAAATTAGAATGAGAGGCGAAGAAAAAACATTGTAGTAAAAAAATAAAGTCAAACTTGAACTTTAGCTTGAACTTGGGGGCAGAACATGTGCCCATGTATCAGAGGGGGAGAAATCTCAGCTGAGAACTCCAGGTTTTGTTGGGAACCTTGATAGAAAGGTAGTTTACTTTTTGTAATTGGGTGCTTTTGATTTATTTTGTTTGTTGCTCTTCTTGCTTGACACTGTTTGCCATTCATACTGGGTATTCAGTTTTGCAGGGGGAGAAGGACCTGCAGGTGCGTGATCAGGTAGTATGTCCAGGGATCTGAGTAGTTGGAGTCCCTCTTCCACATCTGTAATTACTGTGGTGTTGCCGTCATGAGTGACTGTTAATTTGACCGGGTACCCCCAGCGGTATACAATATTATGGTTGCGCAAGGCCTTGGTCACTGGTAACAAAGCCTTACGTTTTTGCATTGTAAATTGTGAAAGATCTGCATATAGTTGAATATGCGCAAATCTTTCTGGTGGTTGTTGATTTTTGCGGACATGAGCTGTTCCTTGGTTTGATAAAAGTGTACCCGCATCAGGACATCTCTGGGTATATTATCTGGGAGATGTGACGGTTTAGGCAGTCTGTGAATGCGGTCAATTTGAATTTCAGATTCTGAAATGGTGGGTAAGAAGGTCTTGAGTAAGTCTCTGGCATATTGTTGAAGTTGTGGGGGAAGAATTGATTCGGGGACCCCCCCCCGCAATTTAACATTATTTCTTCGTGACCTATCTTCAAGGTCAGCGACCTTTGACCTCAGCCATGCAATCTCATCAGAGTGATCATTGTGGGCATCAATTAGGGTGTTGTGGAATGAGGCAAAGTCCCCCATTTTCTTCTCTATATGATTTACTCTCCCTCCCAGGGATCCCAGGTCTGTCTTAAAGTTGTTAACACACTGCAGCATGTCTGTGTGCATAGAACTGCGGAGGGAAACAAGCATGTCTTTGAGCATGGTGTCAGACACAGGCTTACCCGTTGTGGGGAATGTTGTAAACGCATCCACCAGCTCCCTTGTATCCTCCATGGAGTCTTGTGACATGCTCCCTGTCTGGATGTCTTCCGCCAGACATGGCTTTGATTTAGCTGGGCTAAGGGAAAGAGGTGTGGAGGCATCCGGAGATTCGTGTGTTAGGCCTGATTGTGAGCCTGGGTTTGAGGCCTGAGACCGCGGGCTGCCTGTGGGGGAAGGAGAGCCGCTCCCTGCGCCGGCGCCATTTTGGACACGATCGCGGTCTTTTGGCTGGAAGAAATCTTGTAATTTCTTCAGCTGTGCTGCTTCTTTCCGCTTGCGGGTCATCTGGGCGAGTCGGCGGTGATGTTATGCTGTCTGTGAGGGCAGATAGTGGGTCGGTGTCGTCCCAGTGATCGGCGGTTCCCTTAGCTGGAGCGGAGCTGTGAAGTTACACAACCATTCAGCTGCGCGGTAGCCACGCCCCCCCCTATATTGATGATATTAACAGCACAGTAGAACTTCCTTAAATTATACTAATAGTCAACTGAATTTTGAGAACTATAACAATTAAATCAATTAAATCTTGTGGCCATTCTAAATATTAGATTTGCCTATAGACCATCTGTTAGTATCCTTTGAGGAGGTCTAAAGTATTTTAAATTTTCTACACTATATGTGCAATAGTCTATACTCAAATTTTAGGACATTGACCATAGTTTTAGAGCATGCTGACTAAATAAAAATAAATAAATAAATATAAAAATATTTATATTCAGCTGTAGCTAGAAAAATAAATAAGAATTATAGGTCATGCGATAATTAGATAAAGGAAATGTAAAATTTTTGTACTAGCAAATTACTAGATTTAAGGAAAGAGTGCACAGTGCATCTTTGATGAAACTTTTATCAGGATAAAGAATGAGCAATAAGCTCTGCTTTAGTTATTTCCTTCAGTCCATAGAATCATCTCTTTCCTGAGGAGGTGATGCGAAGTGACCCCTCTTATGGGATTGATGGTTTCCATTCCTCAAGGTGGATTGAGAGGAGTTGCCTGCAGATGAGAAGGATGGTGATCTTCTACGTGTTGAAGTAATACGTGGTGAGGAATCCATCAGGTGTAAGTCTATGAGCATTTGTTGAAGTTCTTCATTAGATCTACAGGTGTATTTTGTTCCGTTGTGAGCAAAGCGTCCAGAGAATGGGAAGCCCCATTGATATATGATGTTATGACGTTTTAGTTCCATGAGGAGGGGTTTCATTGCTCGCCTTTTTGATATAGTGACCTGGGATAAATCAGCGAATAGATGGTAGCTATTACCTTGAAAATGTCTTTTTTATCTCTAGCTGATGACAAGAGCAGTTCTTTTGTGCGATAATAGTGAAATTTCACTATTATATCTCGTGGCGGACCGTCTAATTTTTTTGCTGTAAGGGCTCGGTGTATTCTGTCAAACTCCAATCTTTCGATTGGGATATCTGGTTGCAGTTCATGACATAAAACCGTTATGGTGGATTGTAGGTCAATGATCGATTTAGGAATTCCCCTGATGCGTAGATTGGGCCTTCTGGCTCTATTCTCCTGATCTTCCAATTTAGTTTGGAGCATTAAGTTTTCCTCTCTGAGATTTTCCATAGCAATGGTATGTTCTTGTGTGGTATTATCCAAATCATCCATTTTAAGTTCTAGTGCAGCTGTGCGGTTGCCTAATTCTCTTTTTTCTCTAGTCAGGTTGGTTGTAATTTGCTCAGAGGTTTGTTTTAGGGCTTTATGCAACATACGTTCAAATTGTTTTAATATAGCTCGAGCTATTTGTAAATTCTGAGAGGACTCTTGTGAGGTGGCAATTTCACTTTCTGAATCAGCTGGGGAGTCATTTTGTGCCTGTGAGAGCGCACAGAGGCAGTGTATGATGAGGGGGCGGTGCCATGTGAATACTTCATGAGGGGATTCTTTAGCTTAGAACGGCCGCCTCCCAGAACCATATTTTGCCACAAAAACTGACCCCTGAGTTCCCGGGTCCTTGCTGAAGCCCGTGTATATGTTAAATACTTGCGGGTTTAGTTCAATCAGCGGCTCTCCTCCTGTACGGTACGGAGCTCTAACTGTGCATATCCGCACCGCTAGACTACGCGCATGCGCCCTCTCGGCCATAGTATTCCAATCACCTGGCGATTCAAGTGTCATCTGTGATCACCCTAGTGGTGAATGCCTGTTAGACCTATCTGTTAATTCAGGGGTCCAGAGATTGAGGTGAGCGGTTTGACTAAATGGCGAAGGAAGCACTGAGAACGCACTTTTTGAATGCTTATGAGCAATCTTATCACCGCCGAGGAGAACTTATTTGTTAACTCTTTTTATCTATGTTTCTTTTATCAAAGGGGACTTTTTAAATGTATGTGTTTATTATATCATTAGCGCTGCACTGTCATTCTTTATCTTTTCTGTTCAAAGGATTATTATATATTGACCTTCAGTCTACAGCTGCTTTTATTCAATCATATGTACTGTACTTTGCGCTGACTGAATCCATATTTTTTACATGTTTCCGTACATCTTGAGGAAGTAATTTTTTATAGAACATATTTAAACAGTGCCCTGCATAAAAGAAAATTGCATAGATTTACACAGGTGTTTTTTTTTTACTTAACAGATCAGTGTTTTAAGCAGATGGGCCCGTTCTCATATTGGTTATAAGCCAATCGTCATATATTTGCTTTTACATTTATCTACAATAACAGGTAACTGAGTTAGAATCATATCTCAAAATCATACTATAATCAGCTTGCTGTGTTTTCTTGCCAGCTGTCACAATAAATTCAGTAGCAGTAGCTGAAGTTGAAGCTGAAGCTTAAAGGGGTTGTAAACTTTTGTGTTTTTTCACCTTAATGCATCCTATGCATTATGGTGAAAAAAAACACCTGTCAGTAACCAGAACCCCCAGCCCCCCCCCCCCCATTTTACTTACCTGGGCCATTGAACTTGACCCGCGCTGTCTCTCTGCAGGAGGTTCTCTGCTCTTGATTGGATAGATTGATAGCAGGGCAGCCATTGGCTTCTGCTGCTGTCAATCAAATCCAATGACGCGGATTCCAGGGGCGGGGCCGAGTCATACTATGGATGCCGAATGCTGGACTTGGGAGCATGCCCACAAGGTAACCCCCTCAGGAAACTGCTTCTCCTAGGGGATTATCTGATGCGGGGAGGAGCCAAGGGAGCTGCAGGGGAGCCCCAGAAGAGCAGGTTCAGGGCCACTCTGTGCAAAATTAGCTGCACAGTGGAGTAAGTTTCTTGTACAATTTTCCTTTAGATTTACCAAAACCCTATAATATGAGGTCAAATCTAAACACTTTCAATTTGTATACAGACAAGCAGGCCCTTGCACTACGCAGTTGAAGGTAAATCTAAAGGAAATTGAATAAGAAAACTGCTTTTTTTTTTTTTGTGTTTCTATCAATATTCTACTACTCCCTTTAATTATTAATAGAACAGGTTCCCCTCTTTCTTTTCTTATACAAACTATTTCTAACCTAATAACCATTGTTTAGCCCTGTCTGGCCTTTTTATTATATAATGAATATCTCATAACTTCTTTGGGACAGTTTTGTCCCTTCTGTGCCACATTGGGGAGCTAATGTTTTGCCTTGTATTAGGCTATATCTCTAAATATACATCTTAATTCCTTTACTATGCTATATTAGGTCTCCCAGCTACCTGGCTTTGCCGTCTGCCCTCGGGTGATCGGTCTCCTTTATGGGGATGGTGTGCGTCTGTTTAGCTTGGCTGGAGCAAATGTTGCACTCTTTATTAAAATGATTTATGTACCTTTCTTCAAATTTGATTTGTGTTTATATGTTGTTATACCATAAATTTATTGATGTATTTTTCTTATGTATACCATTAGAACCTCCTAGGCTCCTGAAGAAGCGTTTTCATATGCGCAACATGTCGAGCTATTAAGAATACACATACCTGGACTCACAACTTGACCCATAACCTGCTCACTTACATCCTTAATGGGAACATCTTTAGGGGAATCCGTTTTCCACCCAATTTTGAATGTGTTGCTCTATTTATGTACTGCATGTAATGGTGTCTTGGTCCTGTGTGGGGTATATAATACCAACTATATGGAAATGTCTTTTGTGTTATGTATTTATATGCATTAATTGTTCCCTTTTTTATGGAAGCCATACCCAAATAAAACAATTTTACCTTTTATAGATAACATATCTGTGTGCCTTTAAAGTCCATTTTCTAGTTGTTCAGGTCTCACATGTCTAATATCGGGATGTTGGCACACTGCTATTTGTGTACCTACAGTGTCACCCTGTTTTAGGTACAAATCTATTTGGGAATTGCCTAAAAAACTTTGCTTTTGGGGTTAAAGCTTTTAAACAACACCTTTTCAGAAGAAATTAAAGTTTTCTGGGTCATATTTGTTTATGAAACTGGGTG
The DNA here is from genome assembly GCA_037952835.1 of Lithobates septentrionalis. Classification (NCBI taxonomy): domain Eukaryota; kingdom Metazoa; phylum Chordata; class Amphibia; order Anura; family Ranidae; genus Lithobates; species Lithobates septentrionalis. The sequence goes on along the minus strand of JBBDGP010000084.1, from coordinate 16,679,530 downwards.
GTAATAGAGTGCTTGCTTTCATTACAGTATAATCACCTGAGATATTCCAGTGCTGTATTAACCGCTTGCCGACCGGCTCACGCCAAAATACGTCGTCAGAAGGGCGTGTACAGGCAGATTAACGTACCTGTACGTTGCCCTTTAAGAAGCGGTTTGTGGGCCTACGCACACCCGCTGCGACCTCCGTGAGTGTGATCACGGGTCCCGCGGACTCAATGTCCCCGGGGTTACCCGTGATCATCTCACGAAGAGGAAGAACGGGGAAATGCTGATGTAAACAAGCATTTCCCCATTCTGCCTAGTGACACTGACACTGATCACAGCTCCCTGTAATCAGGAGCGATGATCAGTGTCGTGTCACACATAGCCCCCCCCCCCCCACAGTTAGAACCATTCCCTAGGACACACTTAACCCCCTACAGCGCCACCTAGTGGTTAACCCCTTCATTGCCAGTCACATTTACAGTAATCAATGCATTTTTAATTGCTCTGATCGCTGTATAAATGTGAATGGTCCCAAAATTGCGCCAAAAGTGTCAGATCTGTCAGCCATAATGTCGCAGTCATGATAAAAATCGCTGATCGCCGCCATTACTAGTAAAAAAAAATATTAATAAAAATGCCATAAAACTCTCCCCTATTTTGTAGACGCTATAACTTTTGCGCAAACCAATCAATAAACGCTTATTGCGATTTTTCTTACCAAAAATATGTAGAAGAATACGTATTGGCCTAAACTGAGGAAAAAAATTTTTTTTATATATTTTTGGGGGATATTTATTATAGCAAATAGTAAAAAATAATGCGTTTTTGTCGCTATTTTTTGTTTATATCGCAAAAAATAAAAATCGCAGAGGTAATCAAATACCACCAAAAGAAATCTCTATTTGTGGGGAAAAAAGGATGTTAATTTTGTTGGGGAGCCACGTCGCACGACCCCACAATTGTCAGTTAAAGCGACGCAGTGCCGAATCGGAAAAAGTGCTCTGGTCTTTGGGCAGCCAAATAGTCCGGGGCTTAACCACTTCAGCCCCGGACCATTTGGCTGCCCAAAGACCCGAGCACTTTTTGCGATTCGGCACTGAGTCGCTTTAACTGACAATTGTGCGTTCGTGCGACGTGGCTCCCAAACAAAATTGACGTCCTTTTTTTCCCACAAATAAAGCAGTTTTTATTTTTTGCGCTATAAACAAAATAAGAGCGACAATTTTGAAAAAAAGCAATATTTTTTACTTTTTGCTATATAAATATCCCCCAAAAATATATATAAAAAAACAATTTTTTTTTCTCAGTTTAGGCTGATATGTTTTCTTCTACATATGTTTGGTAAAAAAATCGCAATAAGCTTATATTTATTGATTTGCGCAAAAGTTATAGTGTCTACAAAATAGGGGACAGTTTTATGGCTTTTTTATTACTAATTTTTTTTTTTACTAGTAATGGCGGTGATTCCTGTGCCCCCTCTTCTTCCTTCTTTCACTTTATCCAAATTTTTTTTCAGCAAATTTATTTTTCATTTTAATCCATTTTTTCACCAACTTTTGTACCACTTTCTTGACTAGATTCCAGCTGAAAAGCTCTTCTGGGGGCGTGGCCTGAGCAGGGCATGTGAGCGGTCACACTACACGGAGCTCCCGCTGTTAATCTTCATCTGATCCTTCTCCTGCTACCGATCCGGACCCTCACCTCTCCCATCTGCCGCCATACACCCCCGTGAACCCTGCAGTGCTTGCCCCGTGTCGCACGGACCTCATGAAGCCCCGTAAGGGGGATAAAGAAGCCGAGAACGGGACAAGCATGGGGATCCAAGATGGCCCCAACACCCCTCAGGCACAGAGGACGGCGAGAGGCTCCGCTAAACAGCATGATGGCGGAGGTAAGTCTCATGCTGCCCAAAAGCACCAGGGGAAAGACCAGGGGAAAGACCAGCCTAGAGACATGTTGTACTATGCACAGAAATTGCAAGGGGCAGGCTGCTCGAATCCCCAAACCATGCAGGCCCTCCCTTATGATACTAGCAGAGGCCGCAGCCCTCCAGCATTAGATGACACAGTGCCGCTGGAATCATCCCTGATCTCTACTCCTGATATGTTTGACATGCTGCAGGAGGATTCACAGCAACCCACACTGAATGATATATTGCGTGCTGTGCACCGTTGCACTGCCTCAGTGGATGGCTTAAAAGAGCAGTTTGGGGGCCTCACAGAAACAGTCTCTCTATTAAGGCAAGACCTCCAGAAAATCAGGGAGAGAAACACAGCAGTGGAGGGCAGAATTAGTGATGTGGAGGACCAGATGCCCCCACTCACAAGAGACACCAGAACAGCACTACAGCAGGCTGCACAAGCTACCGCCAAAACTGACGACATTGAGAACCATCTCAGACGGAATAATGTTCGCATTGTGGGACTTCCAGAAAAGGTGGAGTGCAGGGACCCAACGCCATTTGTAGAGCAATGGCTGCAGGACATTTTTGGCAAGGAGGCCTTTACATCACTGTTTGCAGTAGAAAGGGCACACCGCACACCGCCACGACCCCTCCCCCCAGGCAACCCGCCAAGATCCATGCTGGCGCGTCTACTTAATTACAAAGATCGTGAGATCATACTCAAGCTAGCGAGGGAAAGAGGCTCTGTCCATTTCAATGGGACAAAAATCTCATTTTACCCAGACTTTTCTGCTGAGGTGCAGCGAAAAAGGGCCAAATTTGCGGAGGTGAAGAAGCGCCTACAAAAACTTCAAGTAACATACGCCATGCTGTTTCCAGCTAAACTACGCATCACCGCCAGAGGTCAGGCTACTTTTTTCGAATCTGCAACGGAAGCGACCTCATGGTTGGATCATAATGAACAAGACCTACGGAGACGCCGAGAAAATGAAAGGGGTGACTGATGGCTGGAGAACAACCCTGATAAGGTCGGTAAGCTGTCAGGAGATGGTTACAATATATGTTAAACGGGACATTTTACATTAAGCCAATTTCAGCGTTTTGAACGGGCTCAAACAACACACTGAACTGAGCTCCATACCACAATGGGTGAGTTGCACCCACACGATCTTACAGATCACCAATAGGTCCCAGTTTCAGGGACAGGTTAACAGTTGCCCGGTTGGCACAAGGTTGATTGACTGTCATGCATCTAAAGAGGCAAGGGGACGGTTTACTCTCATCCCATATCGACGGGCCACGGATGGCCACAATAACACCAAGGACTGTTTCCCCCGATTTATTTCTGTTGCGCAGTGGCGCCTTGCTCTAAGTTACACTCTCTGTTGCATCATATCACTAAACCTAAAACTCGGTCAGTTTATGTCCATGGGCTATCAAAGGGAACCACCTACATTTCCACAGACATGGGACACCTCGCCTTCCAGGTGCGAGGCCGGCTGGTCTTTGCACCACTTGGATAAGAACTCAACTTACTGGACATGGCTACTACATTAATGGTGTCCTGGAATGTCCGAGGTGTACATGATCCACTAAAACGTACAATGATAAGTTCATGTCTAAAGAAGTTTCATCCTGCTATTGTGGGGTTGCAGGAGACTCACCTCACAAAGGATACAGTGGGACTCCTGCAGTACTCCTGGGTGGGCAGGGCTTATCACTCCACACACTCTGCGTTTTCCAGTGGAGTAAGTGTGTTGGTTCATAAGTCCCTGGCCTCAGGGGCGTAACTACCACCATAGCGACCCATGTGTGCGCTATGGGGCCCGCAGCCCGAGTGGGGCCCAGTGAGGATAAGAGCACCGCCGGCACAGTCTCCCAGCCAGGGGAAGAGAGAGGAAAGGAAGAGGCGAGCTGTCCGAATTAGCAGAGAGCTGAATTGCCCGATGTAAGAGCTTTTATTAGAACTTCCAGTGTTCCCGAGGCTCACGTCACATAGCTGAGAATTATACAGATGAAGCTTTACAGGAGTATTTAGACACGATCTCCCTGCCTGCCTAGTCGGGTCAGGCGCGCATGGAGCTGGAGGCCCCAATTACGTTGGACGAATTGAAGGAGGCGGCTGCCTCCTTTTCTACGTGCAAGGCGCCAGGGGATGATGGGCTCCCAATGGAGGTGTACACCCAATATGGGGAGGTGATTTTACCGAAATTGTTGGAGGTATTCAATTCCTCCTTTAAATCAGGAAAGCTACCAACATCCATGACGAGGGCCAATATTATACTACTACTTAAACCCGTAAGGACCCTGTAGATCCCAGTTCATACAGGCCCATCTCGTTACTGCACAGTGACGTGAAATTACTGGCCAAAATTCTGGCCTTGAGGGTTAATAAGGCCATCTCCTCCATCATACATCCTGACCAAGCAGGCTTCATGCCCAGGAAGTCAACCGCCACCAACCTGCGCCGACTCTTTCTGAACATGCAGACCCAAGGTGACCGGCAGTAGGGCACTGTTGTCTCTTGACGCTAATAAAGCATGCGACAGTGTTAGCTGGCAATACCTGTGGGCTGTATTGTTCAAATTCAGGTTCGGTCCTAGGTTTATTACATGGGTACGGCTGCTGTATGCTTCACCACAGGCAGCGGTGCGCGTATCGGACAGGATGTCAAAGGTCTTCGCACTGGGTAGGGGGACCAGGCAGGGGTGCCCATTGTCCCCCCTGCTATTTGAGATAGCCATTGAACCACTTGCCGCACAGGTCAGAGATTGCCAGCAGATTAGGGGATTTCGATATGGTGAATTGCATGAGAAGATAATGCTCTACGCGGATGATATGCTCCTTTTTTTGGAGGACGTGGACGCCTCATTGTCCCATGCAATGTCCCTGATTGCAGACTTTGGCCACTATTCAGGTCTTTTGATTAATTGGTCCAAGTCTGCATTGATGTTTTTGGACGAGACTCCGGATCTGCGGGCGAGTCTCCCATGTCCGGTCCCAGTAGTAACCTCCTTTAAATATCTAGGCGTTTACGTATCCCCCAATCTGAATGACTACTACAAACTAAACATATATCCCCTCCTGACTCGTTTTAGAGACAAAATAAATATATGGAACAGACTTAAAATGTCCTTGGCAGGGAAGACGAATCTCATTAGGATGATTCTGATGCCCCAACTCCTATACATGCTGCATAATACGCCGATAGTCATCCCCCTCAAAATATTTAGGGTTGTTAATACACTGTTCAGAACACTGCTGTGACACAACAAGCCCCCTAGGATCAAGTTGGAGCAGCTGCAATATCCAAAGGAGGGAGGAGGTCTAGCACACCCCAATCCTTGGATATACTACTTGGCGGCACAATTACAACATCTAATAGGGGCTGTGGCTCCCTCCCCTGCAGGCTCGTCGGCCAAACTTTTGCTGATGGGAGCAGGGGTGGAGTCCATACCGGAGGGACTGGAGGCTCAGAGATTTCAGAAACCTAATAAACAGATGCCCACTTACGCACTTCTTCAAAAAGTATGGAACAAGGTTAAACAACTGCAACATGTCACGGGATACACTGCCTACAGCCCAATCTGGGAGAATAACTCTTATGAGGAACTGGCCAAAATTAAGCAGGGTCCTAGATGGCTTTTAATTGGTATACAGACAGGCAGGCCCTTGCACTACACAGTTGAAGGTAAATCTAAAGGAAATTGAATAAGAAAATTGTATAAGGTATGGTCCGCTTAAAAGAGAACTAAAGGAATAATTTTTTTTTCAGTATCATACTTACCTCGGTGGATGCAGCATCAGTCTGATGCTGCATCTGTCCCCTGGTGCCTCTGCACTGAGAACCGAGCGATCAAACATCTCACAGAGAGCTGCTGCCTGTCAATCAGCAGCTCTGCTCCTCCATGCTCACTGGAGCGCTGAGCTGTGGAGAGGCGGAGAGCGGCTGTCTCAGGCTCTTAGCGGCTCGCAGAGGGGCTGAGATGGGTATCAGTCCAGGCACCTGGCGACTCCAGACTCCAATTGTCGGGATTACGTGGTGCCTGGACTGATTCCAGTGATGTCAGCAGAGAGCAGACTTCAGACCGCTCTCTGCTGAAAACGGGTCACAGGAGTGCAAAACAAATTGCACTCCTGTGATCCATAGAGGAGCACAGCCAAACGAGCTTTGGCTGGACTTCTCCTTTAAGCCAATCATTGGGACTGTCTCTCTCTCTCTGAAAATGTCCAGAAATACTTCCAGTCAGCCATGAGGCCTACTAAGAAACATCCAAAAGGAAAGCCTTTTTTATTTTTTTTATTTTTTAGGTGTGCTGTGTAAATGGGAACAAATAACAAACATAGCCTAAGAAATATACGTAATATTTTCTGTACCCTCTGAAAAGCTGCCTGTATTGGTTGTGGCATGGCATATCCACTTGAATGTGTTGCGTTTCATGGCAGTACTACCCGTAGAACATGATGGGGAGATAATTTTTGTTACAGATGTGAAACCTTTGCACATTGGGGGTGATAAAAATGCAGCTCAACCATTTTTGTACTGTCTTCCAACCCCAAGTGTAAATAGACCCATAGTGAGGTTCACCTAGATTTGACTTAAAGGGGAATTCCACCCATAAAAATAATTTTACATAAATGTGCAGCAAATAACATAACAAATGACATTTGGAGAATTTTTTTTTTTTTTTTACCTTTTTCATCCCTTTTGCTATGCGGTCCCTTCTAATCTTCCCTTTCCTCGCCACGGCTCCTGACGTCACTTCCCTTGGCTCCTATGCTCGCTACTGCTCCTGGGAGATGTGTGTCATCATTTCCCAGGAGTCAGTGGGCAGTGCCGAGGGCTAGGCTGCCATAACAACGGGGTGGGCACTTCCGACTATGCCACCCGTTGTGATGGCAACCTATATAGTTTACAGCGCCGCTACGTGCTATTACTGTGCAAGCGCGAGAATGGGCGGTGCATGCTGGGAATACAGCAGCGCCGTATCCCGGAAGACTATGCTTGTGGGCTTCTCTAGTAATTTAAAAAAAAAAATCAGATGTGGGTGGAACTCTGCTTTAAAAATTGGAAATACACTTGCTTGAAGTTTAAAGTAAAACTTTAGTTTTGTTGAGAAAAGAAACAAACCCACAATTTAAACCATATACATTGCAAAGATTTTAGATAAAAAAATCTTTCCTTTGTCTATCCAGAATAAATTAAAGCAGTATTAAACAGAAAACCAAAAATGTAATATATTACAGCTTAGCAATAATTAGATGTGATGGCTGCAGCAGTTTTTACTTCTTATGCCGCATACACACGACTGTTTTTTCCGTCGGACCAAAATCCGAAGGTTTCTCTGATGGAACTCCAACGGAATTCCATTCAAGCTGTCTTGCCTACACACGGTCACACCAAAGTCCAACTGTCCAGAACGCGGTGAAGTACAACACGTACGACGGGACTAGAAAAAGGACGTTCAATAGCCAGTAGCCAATAGCTGCCGTCTCGTACTTGCTTCAGAGCATGCGTCGTTTTTGGTCCGTCGGAACAGCATACAGCCGAGCGGTTTTCCCGATAGGGATTTATTCCGTCGGAAAGATTTAAAACATGTTTTATTTCTAGGTCCGTCAGAATTTTCAAAATAGATAGTCCAATGAGGCCCACACACGATCAAAATGTCCGATGAAAAGATTCCTGCCGGAAAGTCCGACCGTGTGTACGCGGCATTAGGCTTTTTCCTCTGTTTCCACCTGGTGATCTGGCAGTAACACACCTAATGTGTTGGAGCGCCCCCACTCTGGATGAAAGAGCACGGGGGGCACAACAGACAGCAACATCGTCAGTCTGGGAGAGAGGAGTGTTGGATGCACTAGCAAATTTAAATACACTAACAAATTGAAGCCAAACTCCAGCTCACACTTTATAACCTGGCCGGATTACCAGGTGAAAATAAAAGGAAAAAAGCCTACAAAAGAAATGAATGCAGCCATGACATTTCAATTTTTTGTACAATTTTTATGCATCTTTATGGGGTGTGCAGCCCATTTGTCTATACTCATGCGAGTGTCTCTTGTTGATGACATTTAAGAAGTGGTGAGCTGTAATATAATAAACTTTGCTTTTGGGTTTAATACTGCTTTAAAGTTTTCAAACCACGTCCCTTCAGAAGAAATTCAAGTTTTCTGGGTCATATTTGTTTATAAAACTGGGTGGTAATGGGAGTGCTTGCTTTCATTACAGTAATACTGCTTTAAAGTTTTCACACCACGCCTTTTCAGAAGAAATTCAAGTTTTCTGGGTCATATTTGTTTATGAAACTGGGTGGTAATGGGAGTGCTTGCTTTCATTATAATCACCTGAGATATTCCAGTGCTGTATTAAAAAACAAAGCATCAGCTGTATCACTTTAGCCACAAAGAATCTTAGGCTTGATTCACACGGCATTCTGGGTGTTGTAGGCATCCGATTTCGGACACTGCGCATGCAGTGTTCTTGTCCGCTCCCGATTGGCTAATTAGTCATGCTGATCGGTTGGGGGGCTTATAAAGCTGCCAAACTTTTTTCATTCAATTGTTGACTGCTATGCTCTGTGGTTTGGCTGTTCTTGAACAAGGTAAAACTGATTTTTTCATACATTCCCCATTTCGAAGGAGAGCTTATCTCCTCCCTTTCTCCATCCATTTATATACTGATTGGCAGTTTATATGCTGACTGTATGCATTTATTGAATTCACATCTAGATAACCGAGTCCTTTGGACCTCTTTGGAAGCCTATTGGGGTTTCTATGTCCAGCTTTCTATACTGCCTGACTCGAAGTTTATTGTGCATCCTACTGCCCTCACTGGCGTTTGCTACTTCAGGGTAAGCACTTATCTTTTAATACTCCTAAGTTTTTTGTTTGCTATATAGGGTGCTTCTTTTTTAAAGCACCACAAACATCCATATTAATGCTACCATTATGCACCATATTATTGTTTCAGTTTCCTTGGTTTCAATATACATTTTCTGACTCCAATATATTCAAGTATCACGCATTGATCCACCCAGCGCATTTATTCGCTTTTTTCACTTTTCTACCTTTGGTATATATTTGAGGCTTATTAGTCTATGTGAATAACAATGAAAGGAATTATTCATTTTTACTCTAACTAATTAAGCTTTCATGAATTTGTCAATTTTCAGTTTTTACAGGCACCCTTTTTGGGCCCCCTGTAGCCAATTACAGGGCTGAGTTCGACTATCGTACCCAGTTGCCTGACGGTGTCCATTCTATGTCCTGGGAGCTTGACTCGGTATGTTTGTGATGTGGTTTCTTGGGAAGCGTGAGGTTTTGGTCAGACAATATTGTGATCTCCCTGTTTTTCAATTGCTCATTGATCTGTGTTACGATATTTTTGCTTTTTGACTGACTTTTTTTTCTTTTTTTCCAGTGTCTTTACTCTTTTCTACTACTTTTCTATTCCCCTGATGAAGCCAATGTTTTGGAGAAACTAGTAGGGATGTGACTACCTCTCAACATCTTTGGTGTCAGTCAATATAAAACTGTAAAGTGCTCCTTGTGTATTTTTTTTACATAAAATATATGTGTATGAATCAAGTTTTTTAGAATTGTATACTATTAAAGATTTGATATTTTTATAATATTGAATGTGTTCTAAATTGTCTTTGGCACCGCTATAATCCCCTTCTCGCTGCTCTTTTATACATCAATGCATTTTTGTGTCTCTGTATTTTTGGAAAGAGTCTGGGACTTTTTTCCTGCAAAATGCAGCATTTTGCATGTAATAGACTTCAATGGACCCACATCCAAAACGCAAGTACAGTACTGCGTTTTTACTGTAATTTTACCACGATTTGCAATTTGTGTCTTTTCTTTTTTTTTACATTCACTGTATATAGCTGGTTGCTAAGGAGTGAGTTGGGAAGCCATCTGCCACATCCTTAGCAACGGATGAATCATCAGCTGTCAGCTGGCTTCCTCACTGACAGCTGAATGTAAAAATGAAAAATTGCCGGCTAAAAAAATTCACAAAAAAAAACAGTTTATACCAGGCCCTTTGGTCTGGTATGGATTTGGAAGGGACACCCCCATGTCCACATTTTTTTTAAAAATGGCGTGGGGCCCCCTCAAAATCCATACCAGACCCTTATCCGAGCATGCAGCCCGGCAGGTCAGGAAAGGGAGGGGACAAGCGAGCGCCCCTTCACCTCCTGAACCATACCAGACCGCATGCCCTCAACATGGGGGAGTGGGTGCTTTGGGGCAGGGGGGGCTCTGCGCCCCCCCAAGGGCCTCTTCGCGACAACCCTGGCTGGTGGTTTCAGGGTCTGCGGGCGGGGGACTTATCGGAATCTGTATGCCCCCAGATCCCGCCCCCCATGTGAATGGGTATTGGGTACATAAGAGCCGGTTTTTTACAAGTCCTTTATTTTAAAAAATAGCTCTGTCTTCTCCCGAGCCGTTTTCTCCCAGTGCCATCTCCACTAGTGCCGTCCTCTCCCTGAGCCCTCTTTTCTCGCCGCTGTCTCTCCCAATGCCATCTTCTCTCTGAGTCGTCTTCTCCCGCCGCCGGCTCTCCCGGAGCTGTATTCTCCCAAGCCGATGTCTTCTTCCTCCTCACAGCTGTCTTCTTCCTCGGCACCCAAGGGGTCACAAGGGGACGGGCTCTCCAGTAATGTCATTGGATGGCCATGCCCCATGGCTACATAAGAGATGTCAGACAGTGGGGGACGTCACAATAGATCAAGACAGCATCAGGACAAATGTGGACTGTTTTGTTTTTTAGCAGGTAACCGGCGGTGAGGAAGAAGACAGCGGCATGGGAGAAGACAGCTTCGGGAGAGACAGCAGCGGGAGAAGATGGCTCAGGGTGAAGACAGCTTTGGGAGAGACAGTGGTGGGAGAAGATGGCTCGGGGAGAAGACGGCACTGGGAGAAGACAGTTTGGGGAGAAGACAGAGTTTTTTTTTAAAATAAAGGACTTATCAAAATCTGACTCTTTTTTTACATTCCACTGCTTTTTTGGTGAATGGGTAGGGGTACGATGTACCTGATACCATTCACATAGGGGGGATATGGGGGGCCCCTTTGTTAAAGGGGGCTTCCAGATACCGATAATCCCCCGCCCACAGACCCCGACAACCACCGACCAGGGTTGTCGGGAAGAGGCCCTTGTCCCTATGAACATGGGGGCAAGGTGCTTTGGGGTGGCGGGGGCGCAGAGCATACATACACAGCAGCCCCAGTGCTTGTCCACGCTACTGAGCACTCTGCTATAATAATAAAAAAATACGACTTTATGTTTTAAAGGTACAACTAGTGATGTGTTAAAGGTTGGAAAAATGTGCTAATGATCCATTATTTAATTTATATGTTATGCAAAGATAATGAGCTCCTTTTAATACCCACTGACAAATCAGTATTGAATCTCTTTCAGTTAATAAATATTTTTATTTAATAGTGGCCAGTACCTTGCATTAAATTAATCCATTTTAATGTTATCAAGACCTGTAATACTATCAATAAAAAAGCAGTGAGATCTAAATGTCAGACATTATTTGTTGTCATTGATTAAGCTTTTATTGATTAGTTTATCTTGGCACACCAGAATTTTAGTGATGCATAATATGGTATTTATGTTGTTATTACATAATTACTGCTTTCCTTAAGATGTTAAGCCAGGTGAAGCTTACCGTGTTATTGACTTTTCTGGATATTTGACAGTGATACGGAGATCAGGAACTGCAGAAGCTGCACAAATGCTACAGAAATATCTTAAATAAAAATTGACAACTCTGAACAGTATATCAAATTAATATTATTAACCACTTCAGCCCCGGAAGGATTTACCCCCTTCCTGACCAGAGCACTTTTTACAATTTGGCACTGCGTCGCTTTAACTGCTGATTGCGCGGTCATGAAATGCTGTACCCAAACAAAATTTGCGTCCTTTTCTTCCCACAAATAGAGCTTTCTTTTGATGGTATTTGATCACCTCTGCTGTTTTTTAATTTTTTGCGCTATAAATGGAAAAAGAACGAAAATTTTGAAAAAAAATGATATTTTCTACTTTTTGTTATAAAAAAAATCCAATAAACTCAATTTTAGTCATACATTTAGGCCAAAATGTATTCGCCCACATGTCCTTGATAAAAAAAAATGTCAATACGCGTATATTTATTGGTTTGCGCAAAAGTTACAGCGTCTACAAATTAGGGTACATTTTCTGGAATTTATACAGCTTTTAGTTTATGACTGCCTATCTCATTTCCTGAGGTGCTAAAATGGCAGGGCAGTACAAAACCCCCCCAAATGACCCCATTTTGGAAAGTAGACACCCCAAGGAAATTGCTGAGAGGCATGTTAAGCCCATTGAATATTAATTTCTTTTGTCCCAAGTGATTGAATAATGATAAAAAAATAAAAATAAATTTTTTTTTACAAAAAGTTGTCACTAAATGATATATTGCTCACACAGGCCATGGGCATATGTGGAATTGCACCCCAAAATACATTCAGCTGCTTCTGTTGAGTATGGGGATACCACATGTGTGGGACTTTTTGGGAGCCTAGCCGCGTACGGGGCCCCGAAATCCAATCACCGCCTCCAGGATTTCTAAGGGCGTAAATTTTTGATTTCACTCCTCACTACCTATCACAGTTTTGAAGGCCATAAAATGCCCAGATGGCACACCCCCCAAATTACCCCATTTCTGAAAGTAGACACCCCAAGATATTTGTTGAGAGGCATGTTGAGTCCATGGAATATTTTATATTTTGCCACAAGTTGCTGGAAAGTCACAAACTTTTTTTTTGCACAAAGTTGTCACTAAATTATATATTTCTCAAACATGCCATGGGCATTTGTGGAATTACACCCCAAAATACATTCTGCTGCTTCTCCTGAGTATGGGGATACCACATGTGTGGGACTTTTTGGGGGCCTAGCTGCATACGGGGCCCCGAAAACCAATCACTGCCTTCAGGATTTCTAAGGGCATAAATTTTTGATTTCACTCCTCACTACCTATCACAGTTTTGAAGGCCATAAAATGCCAAGATGGCACAAACCCCCCCAAATGACTCCATTTTGGAAAGTAGACACCCCAAGCTATTTGCTGAGAGGCATGTTGAGTCCATGGAATATTTTATATTTTGCCACAAGTTGCAGGAAAATGACAAACTTTTTTCTTTTTGCACAAAGTTGTCATTAAATGATATATTGCTCACACAGGCCATGGGCATATGTGGAATTGCACCCCAAAATACATTCAGCTGCTTCTGCTGAGTATGGGGATACCACATGTGTGGGACTTTTTGGGAGCCTAGCCGCCTACGGGGCCCCGAAATCCAATCACCGCCTCCAGGATTTCTAAGGGCGTAAATTTTTGATTTCACTCCTCACTACCTATCACAGTTTTGAAGGCCATAAAATGCCCAGATGGCACACCCCCCAAATTACCCCATTTCTGAAAGTAGACACCCCAAGATATTTGTTGAGAGGCATGTTGAGTCCATGGAATATTTTATATTTTGCCACAAGTTGCTGGAAAGTCACAAACTTTTTTTTTGCACAAAGTTGTCACTAAATTATATATTTCTCAAACATGCCATGGGCATTTGTGGAATTACACCCCAAAATACATTCTGCTGCTTCTCCTGAGTATGGGGATACCACATGTGTGAGACTTTTTGGGGGCCTAGCTGCATACGGGGCCCCGAAACCCAATCACTGCCTTCAGGATTTCTAAGGGCATAAATTATTGATTTCACTCCTCACTACCTATCACAGTTTCGTAGGCCATAAAATGCCAAGATAGCACAAAACCCCCCCCCCATGGAATGCCCAGATGGCAAACCCCCCCCCCCCAAATGACCCAATTTTGGAAAGTAGACACTCCAAGCTATTTGCTGAGAGGTATGGTGAGTATTTTGCAGCTCTCATTTGTTTTTTCGAAAATGAAGAAAGACAAGAAAAATTTTTTTTTTCTTTTTTTCAAATTTCAAAACTTTGTGACAAAAAGTGAGGTCTGCAAAATACTCGCCATACCTCTCAACAAATAGCTTGGGGTGTCTACTTTCCAAAATGGGGTCATTTGGGGGGGGGGTTGCCATCTGGGCATTCCATGGCCTCCGAAACTGTGATAGGCAGTGAAGAGTGAAATCAAAAATTTACACCCTTAGAAAGCCTGAAGGCGGTGCTTGGATTTCGGGGTCCTGTACGCAGCTAGGCTCCCAAAAAAGTCTCACACATGTGGTATCTCCGAACTCAGGAGAAGCAACAGAATGTATTTTGGGGTGTAATTTCACATATTCCCATGGCATTTTTGAGCAATATATCATTTAGTGACAACTTTGTGCAAAAAAAAAAAAAAAAATTTGTCTTTTTCCCGCAACTTGTGTCACAATATAAATATTCCATGGACTCGACATACCTCTCAGCAAATAGCTTGGGGTGTCTACTTCCAAAATGGGGTAATTTGGGGGGGGTTTGAACTGTCCTGGCATTTTATGCACAACATTTAGAAGCTTATGTCACACATCACCCACTCTTCTAACCACTTGAAGACAAAGCCCTTTCTGACACTTTCTTGTTTACATGAAAAAATTATTTTTTTTTTGCAAGAAAATTACTTTGAACCCCCAAACATTATATATTTTTTTTAAAGCAAAGGCCCTACAGATTAAAATGGTGGGTGTTTCATATTTTTTTTTTCACAGTATTTGCGCAGCGATTTTTCAAACGCATTTTTTGGGGAAAAAACACACTTTTTAAATTTGAATGCACTAAAACACACTATATTTCCAAAATGTTTGATGAAATAAAAAAGATGATCTTAGGCCGAGTACATTGATACCAAACACGACATGCTTTAAAATTGCGCACAAACGTGCAGTTGCGACAAACTAAATACATTTTTAAAAGCCTTTAAAAGCCTTTACAGGTTACCACTTTAGATTTACAGAGGAGGTCTACTGCTAAAATTACTGCCCTCGATCTGACTTTCATGGTGATACCCCACGTGAATGGTGCAATTGCTGTTTACATTTGACGCCTGGCCGAAGCTTGCGTTCGCCTTTGCGCGAGAGCGGGGGGTACATGGGTGCTTTTTTTTTTTTTTTTTTCTTTCTTTTTTTGTTTGCTTTTTTATCTTATTTTTAAACTGTTCCTTTCATTTTTTATTTTTTTTTAGCATTTTTATTGTTATCTCAGGGAATGTAAATATCCCCTATGGTAGCAATAGGTAGTGACAGGTACTCTTTTTTGAAAAAAATGGGGTCTATTAGACCCTAGATCTCTCCTCTGCCCTCAAAGCATCTGACCACACCAAGATCGGTGTGATAAAATGCTTTCCCAATTTCCCAATGGCGCTGTTTACATCCGGCGAAATCGAAGTCATAAAATGCTCGTAGCTTCAGGTTTCTTAGGCCATAGAGATTATTGGAGCCATTCTGGTCTCTGATCAGCTCTATGGTCAGCTGGCCGAATCAACGGCTGCATTCTCAGGTTCCCTGTTGGGACAGGAGAGCCAGAGAAAAACATGGAAGATGGTGGGAGGGGGGGCATTCCCTCCCACTGCTTGTAAAAGCAGTCTAGAGGCTAATTAGCTGCTAGGATTGCTTTTACATGAAAGCCGAACGCTTGCTGAAAAGAATGATACCAAGATGATACCTAAACCTGCAGGCATTATTCTGGTATAACCACTCAAAGTCCAGCAACATACCAGTACCTTGCTGGTCCTTGTTGGGCATATATTGTAAACTTTTTTTTCATGCAGCCTGTGGGCTGAACGAAAAAAAGATATTGATCGGTGGGTATGCCCACCATTAGAATACCTCCCTTCATCCACCCACTTCTAATGATGGGCATATATGCACCGTTTATATATGCTGACGCATGGGGGCATCCTCCCGCAAAAGGTAGGAGCAATTCGCTCCTCCGCCCACTGCTGCCCCCACACGCTGGTGAAATCACCTCCGACAGCGCTGGAGTCACGGCTTTATGTATCGTGGGAGCAAACGCTGTTGCTGTCAAGATAAATAAATCCGCGCTGCAACTGAATGGCGTACCTGCTAAGCAAATGATGGTTAACAATAAAACAAAATAACATTACAGTATAACAGTAAGACTTACCATACCTGCAAAGCAAATACAAAAAAACTGTAAAAAATAACACATTTAACGCAACCTGTGCCTAAAATATATATATGCCAAAGCATGGGGACATCGTCCCACAAAAGGTAGGAGCAAATCGCTCCTCCGCCCACTGCTGCCCCCACGCTTCGGCATATATGCTGAAGTATGTAACTGTGGTGGTGAAATCACCTCCGACAGCGCTGGAGTGACGGCTTTATGTATCGTGGGAGCAAACGCTATTGCTGTCAAGATAAATAAATCCGCGCTGCAGCTGGATGGCGTACCTGAAAACAAAACAATGGTTAACAATAAAAGACAGTAAACTATAAAAAAATGACATACCTGAAAAGCAAACATGATAAAACATAACAACAATAAAACATTGCGGAATAGAATACAGTAAAAAAGAGCAGAACAATAGAGAGAGAATAGAGAGAGAGAGAACAATAAAACGACAACTATTTTTGTTTTTTTATTTTGTTTTTTTTTGTGTATTTTTATTTTTTTTCACTTTTTTTTTTTACATTTTTTTTATAACTGTAACTTTTTTAACTGTAATGCCTAGGATTTTTTCCGACGGATGTTGGCTCAAACTTGTCTTGCATACACACGGTCGCACAAAGTTGTCGGAAAATCCGATCATTCTGAACGCAGTGACGTAAAACACGTACGTCGGGACTATAAACGGGGCAGTGGCCAATAGCTTTCATCTCTTTATTTATTCTGAGCATGCGTGGCACTTTGTCCGTCGGATTTGTGTACACACGATCGGAATTTCCGACAACGGATTTTGTTGTCGGAAAATTTTATATCCTGCTCTCCAACTTTGTGTGTCGGAAAATCTGATGGAAAATGTCCGATGGAGCCCACACACGGTCAGAATTTCCGACAACACGCTCCGATCGGACATTTTCCATCGGAAAATCCGACCGTGTGTACGGGGTATAACTGGTACCAGGTTCGGGTCTCTCAAAATGCGATGGCATCTTGGGAGACCCTGTGAAAGTGTGTCCTAGTCTGTGCAATGCTGTACCCTACGCTAAAACTCAACTAGTGTATGGTAGCGCTCAAAACATTCACCAATGCATAGACCAGGATTGTCAGGACAGGAGGGACAATAATACTGGGTGTCACGCCTATATCCCCGCTTTCTGCAGACACAACATTTTCTTTGGGGGCTCATTGGGTAGGGGTACTCAGGAGGACATAAGGAAAATGCCTCTCATGCAGCCGGCTTACTGCATTTGGTTGGGGAAGGTGAAGTGGAGCACAGTCTGGATACAGAAGGGCTCTGACGATCTCTTCCTGGAATTTAAGGAAGGATCCAGTCTGTCCTGAAGCTCTGTATAGCACATGAGCGTTCAGCAAAGCCAATTGAAATAAGTATACAGACACTTTTTTGTACCAGTGTCTGGCCTTACGGGCAACTAGGTACGGTGCCAACAACTGGTCGTTGAGGTCCACCCCTCCCATATTTTGGTTATATTCGTGGACACAGAGGGGTTTCTCCACAACACCAGTCGCCATAGTAATTTGGACCGTCGTGTCTGCATGAAGGGAGGTAAGAACAAAAACATTCTTATTGTCCCTCCACTTCATAGCGAGCAAATTATTACACCGCAAGCAGGCTCTCTCCCCCAGCCTAAGACGGGAATCTACAAGCCGCTGGGGAAAGCCCCGGCGATTAGGTCGCACGGTGCCACATGCTCCAATTTGATGATCAAAAAGGTGACTAAAAAGTGGCGCGCTCGTGTAATAATTGTCCACATATAACTGGTACCCCTTTCCGAATAAGGGTGACACCAAATCCCACACAATCTTGCCAGCGCTTCCTATGTAGTCAGGGCAGTTTGTCGGCTCTACGTGGCTATCTTTGCCCTTGTAAACCATAAAACGACATGTATAGCCTGTGGCCGTGTCACAGACCTTATACATCTTGACCCCGTATCTGGCATGCTTGCTGGGAAGGTACTGTTTGAATGGCAAGTGGCCAGAAAATTTAATCAGGGACTCATCAACGCAGACAACTTGATGGGGAGTAAACAAGTCTGCAAAACGTTGGTTGAAGTGGTTTACAAGGGGCCGAATTTTGTAGAACCGATCGTATTCAGGGTCTCCACAAGGATGACAGAGTTCATTGTTGTTGAAGTGCATGAACCGCAAGATCTGCTCGTATCGTGCCCTGGTCATGGAGGCAGAGAACAAGGGCATATGGTGAATTGGGTCAGTGGACCAATATGACCGCAACTCACTCTTTTTAGTTATGCCCATGTTGAGGAAAAGGCCCAGAAAGATCTTAAATTCGGAGACCGTAATTGGTCTCCAATCTCTGGCAAGGGAGGACTGGGGAATAGTGGCGATGTGTTGACCAGCGTATAAATTGATTCGGTCCACAATAGATCTATAGAGATCTTCGGTGAAAAACAGCGAATAAAAATCCAGTGGCGTAAAATCAACTGTTTCCACCTGAATTCCGGGTTGGCCAGTGAATGGGGCTGCAGAAGTGGTGGGCTCCCAATTCGGATTGGCGAATGCAGCAGGAAGGGCACTATGGGCATGACGGGCCTGTGTTCATCTTCTTGGTGGCAGCGGGACACTACTTGTGCTTGCCACCTCGCCAGCTTGAACTGCACTTATGGGACTCGCCACGTCACCACGTGATACTGCAGTGCTGGATGTGCAACCAGGGTGTACTAGGCTGCTGGTGCTTGCCAGTTCACCAGAAGAAATAGCAGCGCTAGTACTGCTCTGCTCCATACGAGGTACCTGCGGTTTTTGCACTTCAAGGACAGTAGAAGAAGTTTGGGGTCTGGTACGCCTGACCATGGCAGGGACCACAACTCCATCGTCAGAGCTATCTGTCATGGAGCCGCTGTCGTCTACAGGATCATATTCTGAGCCTGAATCTGACAGATGAGTCACTTCCTCTTCACTATTTGTTATGCTCAGAAACGTGTAGGCCTCTTCACTAGTGTACCTTCGATTTGCCATTTTGGGCTCTAAATTTAGGGGTATACTAGTGAGACTCACATGCAAAAAAGTTCCTGACTGTCAGCGACTGTATCAAAACGCTACCAAAAAACTGTTAGCGATCACAGGGATCAGGCCTGACTCTGCGAACGCTGCAGTTATGTGTGCTTAGTGTTTTGTAAGTGTCAGTGATCGATACTGTGACTGGGGGTACAGGGGGGTGATCGGGGGGTGATCGGGGGTGACTGGGGGGGTGAAAAGTGTGCCTGCGTGTTCTACTGTTAGTGTAGTGTTGTGCAAACTCACATTGATGTCTTCTCTCCTTGGTGCCGTAACGAAAAGACCGGCTTGAGGAGAGATGACATCACTTCCTCCGCTTCTGTTTACATTACAGAAGCCGAGGAAGCTTGTCATTCGCCAGGAGCGATCGCGAGGGGGAGCCACAAATGAGTGGCCTCCCCCTCACCTTTGATCGCCCCTGACCTGAATCCGACCGGCGCAGGCACCGGGGGGGGGTCCGATCGGACCCCCCGCCCGCGGGCAGGCAAGGACATACAGGTAAGTCCTCATGCCTGCCCGTGCCATTCTGCCGACGTACATCATCGTGCGGCGGTCGGCAACTGGTTAATTTCACGTAATCATTGTAATTCTGTTATAATTTAATCATATTCCCCAGAGGATAACATTTTTTTTTTGGAAAATGCGAATGCGAGGCACACTGTACTATAGTGTTCATTTCTTGTAAATATCTTTTGTAGATCTGTACATTTTACTTTTTAATAATGAATGATGCATATCTGTGTATGGCGCTTTTACCTCAGTTGACCCTGTTTATTAAATTTTAACTGGGGCATATCAATGTGTTTGGAATTTGCTATTCATTATTTCTTTTCATTTTTGAAATATTAAAAATGTAAGTGCACACCTGCTACTGGTGCCTAAAAACAGCTAAAACAAGGGTGTCACTACATGTTAAACCTACAAACCTCCTTACTATGCAAGGCACTGTGTAAAGAACTTTAGTCTTTTTTTTTCTCGTTCAAAGGTTTTTATTGAAAGATCAACATATGGTAACAAGTATAATGTATCAAATAAAGGTATTTTAGTAGTTACATGTAAATTAAAGAAGCAGGTTACGGCATTGTATTATTATAACACACAGATGGTAAAATTAATGTTAGATATGTTCCCTTTTTATCAAAATGACAGAGTTTTCAGACTCAATATTAGCTTACATTAACCACTTAAGGACTAGCCTCGTTTTGGATTTTAGGTGTTTACATGTTTTGTTTGCTAGAAAATTACTTAGAACCCCCAAACATTATATATTGTTTTTTTTCTAATACCCTAGAGAATAAAATTGCGGTCATTGCAATACTTTTTTTTACACCGCATTTGCGCAGCGGTCTTACAAGCGCGCTTTTTTTGGAAAAAATTCACTTTTTTGAATAAAAAAATAAGACAACAGTAAAGTTAGCCCAATTTTTTTTATAGTATGAAAGATAATGTTACGCCAAGTAAATTGATACCCAACATGTCATGCT
This sequence comes from Lithobates septentrionalis, assembly GCA_037952835.1. Lineage (NCBI taxonomy): Eukaryota > Metazoa > Chordata > Amphibia > Anura > Ranidae > Lithobates > Lithobates septentrionalis. Next base: position 16,659,000 of record JBBDGP010000084.1, on the reverse strand, counting down.
TCAAAATTGCGCCCGCTCGTGGAATGGCTTCAAACTTTTACCCTAAAATCTCCATAGGCGACGTTTAAAAAATTCTACAGGTTGCATGTTTTGCATTACAGAGGAGGTCTAGGGCTAGAATTATTGCTCTCGCTCTAACGATTGTGGCGATACCTCACATGTGTGGTTTTACCATCATTTTACCATCTCACGTATGCGTTCGCTTCTACGCATGAGCTCATCGGGACAGGGCGTTTTAAATTTTTTTTTTTTTTCTTATTTATTTTACATGATTTTATTTATTTTTACACTGTTTAAAAAAAAAATGTGTCACTTTTATTCCTATTACAAGGGATGTAAACATCCCTTGTAATAGAAAAAAGCATGACAGGTCCTCTTAAATATGAGATCTGGGGTCAAAAAGACCTCAGATCTCATATTTACACTAAAATGCAATAAAAAAAAGAAAAAAGTCATTTAAATAAATGACATTGAACAAATTGTGCCTTTAAAAGGTATGGGCGGAAGTGACGTTTTGACGTCGCTTCCACCCTACACTGTCATGGAGATGAGTGGGCATCATCTTCCCCTCACTCATCTCCAGGCACAACAAGCAGGTGGCCTGGAGCAGACCATGCAGTGTAACCAAGCACTGCCTCGTCCTCGTCCTTGATAGACTGAACACTGACTCACTGCTGGGAAACCGAGTCAGTGTTCCGTCACGGAGGAGGACACAGAGGACGAGGAGGAGGAGGCGGCGCTTGTTTACACTGCATGGCCGCCGATTAGACTGAATGTATCACAGCGCCTGGGGATAAGACTGCAGATGGGCACAGCGCCAGGAGATAACGCCTGCACAATGCCGATCAAGGTACTTCAAGCTGAGGCATGAGACTGAGGCATGAGGCTTGAGGCATGAGGCTTGAGGCATGAGGCTGAGGCATGAGGCTGAGGCATGAGGTTGAGGCATGAGGCATGAGGTTGCGGCATGAGGTTGAGGTATGAGGCATGAGGCAGAGGCATGAGATTGAGGCATGAGGCAGGAGGCTGAGGCATGAGGCATGCAGATGGACACAGTGAGGCTGCAGATGGGCATTGTTGATCCTCTTTTCCACTTACAGTAGCTGCAGCATTCTCTCCCTCGGCTTATACTTGAGTCAATAAATTTTTCCATTTTTTTGTGGTAAAAGTAAGTCTTGGTCTAGGGCTTGGCTTATATTCGGGTCGACTTATACTCAAGTATATACGGTATGTTCCTTGTTCTGAACAGCTGCGGAAGCAGAGACCTGAGTAATCAGGCGCAAATTTAGCTATTGTAGCAGGAACCAAATACCAGCATGAGAGTACCTTGTAGGTGGTTTCAATATCTGTCACATAAGGAGAAAAAGATTTGATATTGGACCAGATTGCAGACCATTCTGTTTTATCTATAGTTCGATAAAGATCTTTTTCCCATTTCACCACATAAGATGGTAATTTAACATGTGATTTAACTAGCAATGTGGAGTATATTATTGATATGAGACCTCTGGCATGAGGGTCTTTCATGCATATATTTTCAAACTTAGTTAAATCATCTACAGAGTCATCAATACTTAGGAAAGGAATACAAAAGTTCTTAATTTAAAGGTAATATTTCTGATTGGGGGAGCCCAAAAGACTTGCATAAGTCTGGGAAGGGAAAATTGTTGTATTTGGGATCATGTGATGTAAACATGTTACACCTGCTTTGGACCAAGCCCGAAAAAGATCTGGAATAAGTCCATGCTGGATAGAAAGCTGGGTTTTTGAGAAAAGATAGAAGTGGATTATGTTTGGATTGCAGACCATGAGAGTTTTTGAGTCTATCCCAGAATCCCAGATAGCTAGAGAATGTTTAGTGATTGGGTTTTTTAAAGTCTTATGATCTATGGGACGTAACCATAAAATACGGTGTATGGAGAGAGGGTCACAAGCTATTGCTTCAATGGTAACCCACAGGGGAATCTCAGTTTTGAAGTGATATTTTATGGATTGTGCTAGTTGAGCGGCTTTATAAAAATAATGAAATGTTTGGAAATTCTAGGCCACCATGGATTTTGGCAAGAAATAAGATTTCTCTAGATATTTGTGATTTGTATTTCCCCCATGTAAATTTTATAAATTTTTGTTGTATTATTCTAAGGTAATAGGCCCTGGATGTGTATAGGCAGAACTCAGAAAAGGTACAGGAATTTAGGAAGTATGGCTATCTTTATTATATTTATTTTCCCTACCCATGAAGTCGGTATAGATGACCATTTTAAAAGCAAGTTTGTAGTTAATTTTAGTAAAGAAGGATAGTTGTCGGAAAACAAATCCAAGTGGCTGGCAGTGAGCTGGATACCCAAATAAGGAATGCTATGTGTAGCCCATTTAAAGGGTAATGATTCTTGTACCATTAATTTTTTTGCAGTGGTTAATGAGATGTTCAGTGCTGTAGATTTTTGAGAAATAACCGTAAGGCCTGAGATGATCAAATAGTTTTTTAGTATACTTATAAGGTTAGGAGCTGAAATTTGAGGTGAAGATAAAAATAGAAGGATGTCATCCACAAATAAACATATCTTGTGGTGACAAGCTCCCATTTCTATGCCTGTTATAGAAGGTTCCATTCTTATTCTTTGTGCTAAAGGCTCAATAAACAAAGCAAATAATAAAGGTCAGAGCGGGCATCCTTGACATGTGCCCCTTTCAATGTTGAATCATGTTTCAGATTTGTAACCTGCATATTTAATGTACTCTTTAGGTTTGCAGTAAAGTGCTGAGATCCATTGTAAAAAAAGGGGGCGAATCCCTATTTATTAAGAGTATAGTGCATATAGGACCATTAAATGAAATCAAATGCCTTTTTTATATCCATTGAGAGGAAACAGGCTGGGATGCGGCGCAATTTCGCAGCATGTGACAGAAGGGTGGCACGTCTAATATTATCACTTGCTTGTCGGATAGGGATAAATCCTGCTTGGTCTTTATGTATAATTTTACCAATGAATGTATTAAGTCTAGTAGCAAGGATTTTGGCTAATATTTTAATGTCTACATTTAGTAAAGAGATAGGACGATAGTTCAAACAGATGCTATAATCCGAGTTTGGTTTGGGAAGCATACAAATAATTGCTGTTAATGTTTCCTGTCTAAATGAGTGACCTGATAGTATAGAGTTGAAGGCATCAGTTAAGGTGGATGATAATGTTTCAATATATGTACGATAATATAGTGCGAAAAATCCATCAGGGCCAGGTCCTCTATTTATTTTCAGTGTTTTGATAGCACTGGACACCTCTTCAACTGTTACAGGTTTCTCTAGTAGCTCTAACTGTGTTGTGGATAATGGGGGAGGGAAATGTGGGAAAATAACTCATCTGCTTTGGATGTATCCAGCTTAGTGCCAGAAGAATATAAAGTGTTTAAATGTGTTTTAAACTTTTGAAGTATTTTCCCTGGGTTATTGGAGTATACATCTTTAGAAATTTTGGGGCGAATAGGTTTAGTGGGAGAGTTGTACGATTTGAGAGTGCGGGCTAAAAGAGCTTCTGGTTTATTAGCTTTCATGTAAAAATTGTGGCGTGATCGATTGATAGTTTTATCTGCTGATTCTGTGAGAAACAGTTTAAATTCAAGTTTAGCCTTATCCAATTGCAATTGTAACAAAGGGTAAGGATTGGATTGAAATGCCATGTAGCAAGTGTTAAAGTTTGTTTCTAATTTGTTTTATAAACTCTACATTCTTGATTAAATAGAGCCGCTTGTCTCATACATATACCAAGTAAAACTGGTTTGTGAGCTTCCCACAGAGTGAGCAGACATATATCGGGGGTATAGTTGTCTACAATGCAGGGGCTTTGCTAGGTCTACAAAAGATCTGGGGCTAGAGCCCATAGCAGCAAAGTAAAGAAAGTCATACACTTGGGCGGGCATACACATGTATACAATATACATGTATGGTGTGTGTGTATGTATATAATATTGTTACATATCTGAGTGTGGATCCCATGGCTTGTTATTATTAATTGATTGGGTCCCCCGAGCTCCCCTCATTACATCAGGTGCTCCCAGGTGTCCCTTCATCCTAATCCTCAGGTGTCCTTGCTGGGTGCTGTGTTCTGCCCACATCCTAGTCTTCTGGTCTCCCTGCAGAGTGCTGTATTCTGCCCACATGCTAGTCCTCTGGTCTCCTTGATGGGCAGAGCACAGCACTCTGCAGGGAGACCAGCAGACTAGGATGTGGGCAGAACACAGCACTCTGCAGGGAGACCAGCAGACTAGGATGTGGGCAGAACACAGCACTCTGCAGGGAGACCAGAGGATTAGGATGTGGGCAGAACACAGCACCCAGCAGGGAGACCAGAGGATTAGGATGTGGGCAGAACACAGCATTCTGCAGGGAGACCAGAGGATTAGGATGTGGGCAGAACACAGCACCCAGCAAGGAGACCAGAGGATTAGGATGTGGGCAGAACACAGCACTCTGCAGGGAGACCAGAGGATTAGGATGTGGGCAGAACACAGCACTATACAGGGAGACCAGAGGATTAGGATGTGGGCAGAACACAGCACTCTGCATTGAGACCAGAGGATTAGGATGTGGGCAGAACACAGCACTCTGCATTAAGACCAGAGGATTAGGATGTGGGCAGAACCCAGCACCCATCAGGGAGACCAGAGGATTAGGATGTGGGCAGAACACACACTCTATGGGGAGGCCAGAGGATTAGGATGTGGGCAGAACACAGCACCCATCAGGGAGTCCAGAGGATTAGGATGTGGGCAGAACATGCACTCTACAGGGAGACCAGAGGATTAGGATGTGGGCAGAACACAGCACCCAGCAGGGAGACCAGAGGATTAGGATGTGGGCAGAACACAGTACTCTACAGAAAGACCAGAGGATTAGGATGTGGGAAGAACATAGCACTCTATAGGGAGACCAGAGGATTAGAATGTGGGCAGAGCACAACACCCAGCAAAGGAGACTAGAGGATTAGGATGTGGGCAGAACATAGCACCCAGCAGGGAGGCCAGAGGATTTGGATGTGGGCAGAACACAGCACTCTACAGGGAGATCAGAGGATTAGGCCTGACTATGACCCTGGTCACTGGTAAAACCTCCTTAATTTAAAACCTGCCAGTCGGAAACCCCTGACACGGCATTATAACAACATACCCCAGTGACCTAGCATTTTTAACTCCTGCAGGTTAACCCTTAAGGCCTGAAGGTACCAACTGCAATCCCCATCCTTCCATGTATGGGTACCAGCAAAACCTCCCATCATCTGGATGGGTACCATCAAACAACCCCCCATCCTTGGATGGGTACACATGTTACAACTTGTAACAGAACTTATCCTATTCAAGGAAAAACAAGCACTGCCACAGCACGAAAGGGGTAACCCCTTACCCTTGCGAGCACCGCCACACACTAAGCCCTCTATGTATGCCTATCTTGTAAACCTAATGACCATAGATCCGTGCCCACCTCATTAAGATGTACACCATCGCTGCGCAAATAACGCCATGTGTCAATCTCCAACTCCCTATGACGAACGGCTAAGCCCCCATTCCTTATAAAAAACCGGCTCACTTCTTTATTGACTTTTATCCTAGCCCTATTCACTTTTTTATCTGACAAAGCCCAGCGCCACGATAACCTGCCTACCATGTCAGACCACACTAAGACCATCTTGGGATAAGCAGCTTTTAAACGCAAAAAATCGCACTTGATGTCTCTGATAAGGTCCCTCATGGATCTAGCTCCCATGTCATTTCCACCCACGTGCAATAATAATACATCAGGGGCCCTATCCAGGCGGGAGAATCTATGCACTTCCCCTAGCACACTATTCCACTGCATGCCCGGAACCCCAATCCACCTTATGAGGGCCTCTTGTCTGGGAATGCGAAGCTGTCTGCCATTCGGCCGAACGTCCGCTCTCTTGGCCCCCCAAAACACGTAGGAGTGACCGAGTATCCAAACCAGACATGCATCTTGACCTGTTAACGAAATAGATAATACAACCTCATGAACCTTAATACCCAACTACCACTCATAAACAACCCCAGCTAAATTACATTTGAACCATGTGAGGGCGGACATACAGTTTGAATCTATCCGAATCCCATCTGCCAATACGTCTAATTACCTCCTGACTCAAACCCGCCCTGGCAGCCTCTGTGGCTGCCCCAATCCTGAAAGAACGTGATGAAAATTGTGAAGGGTCACATCCCACCCTGACCACGCATTTCTTAAAAACCGTTACAAACTGGTATTTTGAAAGACACAAACCGTCCTCATGTATCAAGAAGGGGCCGGTAAAAGCAGGCCTGACCTCCATGAAAGCTCCCACAATCCTAACCGGGCATATGCTATGCTCCGCAATCTTCCCAAACTCCAGATATTTCCCTCTCCCCGCTTGATCCATTTTTGACCTATGAATCCATATGCGGACTCTATCCACCCATACTTCAACCTCCCCGTTGAAAAGCCCGCTCGGAACCATCTTTGAAGGGCTCACCAACTCACCTATCCTCAGCGCCCCAAAAAAGGCCAGCGCGAACGCTGCTTTGAATAGTGCACATTCATACTCGGATCTGCTGACCCTTTCCAAACTAAGCATCAACTGCTTAAGCATTTCAAATGAGACGGGGCGCCTCCCGTCCCTCTGTTTGTAAGCTTTCCTATATCCCTTGACTGCTTGTCGTAACCAAAATTCCTTCTTATGGTCCCGACTCCTCTGCCATTTAAAAAGGAAGGCCAAACCTGCCAATTCACGATTGATGGCAGCTGCCGAGATACCTTTTTCAAAGTCCCTAATGATAAAGTACAGCACTGCCTTGTCCATGTCCGGATCATCAGATCCCATGCCCAAGTCATTCAGAAAGGCGAACCACTCCTTCCATACCTTAGAGTAGGCATTCCATGTAGCCATACTCATGGATCGCTGAATCCATTTTGTTGCTGTTCCAAGGCAATGTTCCATATCCAGCTGGGACAGGCGACCCCCTGATGATCTGCCTCTGGTGCCAACCTCCGGAACCTGTCCCACTGAAAACGAGACAAAGCGTCAGCCAAGGTGTTCTCGGTCCCTGGTAGATGCACAGCATAAATGAACGCATTCAATTGTAAACAACAAAGTACTAGATGGCGCAAAAGCCTGACCACCGGCACTGATGCCGCGGTCAGCCGATTAACCACTTGCACCACCCCCAGATTGTCGCAATTGAAGCGGACCTTAAGGTTTTGAAATGACTCGCCCCACAGCTCCATGGCCACAACAATGGGGAACAACTCCAAAAGTACCAGGTTCTTTAAGAACCCCGCCTCCCGCCAAGCCGCTGGCCACTTGGCAGCACACCAGTGGCCCTTACAGAAAGCACCAAACCCAGTTGACCCGACCGCATCAGTAAATAACTCTAGGTCACAGTTGCTGATCGGCCCAGACATCCATAGAGCCCTTCCATTGAAAGACTCCAAGAATACCTGCCACACCCGTAAGTCCTCCCTGTGATCTCTATTCAGACTCACGAAATGTGTCAGTGCCCGGATCCCTGCAGTAGCGGCTGACAGCCGCCTGCAGAAAATTCGGCCCATAGGGATGATTCGGCAAGCGAAGTTTAGCTTACCTAGCAGAGATTGGAGTTGGCGAAGCTGCAATTTCCTAACTCCAATAGTCCCGCGAACTTCCTCTTTCAACTTCGACAATTTGTCCAGCGGAATCCTGCATTCCATCCTCCTTGAATCTATCTCTATTCCGAGAAATGTGATAGTCGCCGTTGGACCCTCCGTTTTCTCCGGGGCTAGCGGCACCCCAAATCTTTCCGCTAAATAATGCAAAGTCCCCAAAAGCACTGCACATATGTTGGAACCCGCTGGACCCACACATAAGAAGTCGTCCAAATAATGTTTGACTGAATTGATACCTGCCACATCCCGAACTGCCCATTCCAAGAATGAACTAAACGTTTCGAAAAGAGCACAGGATATAGAGCATTTCCATTGGAAGACAGCGGTCTACATAGTAGGCCCCTTCCCATTACAGCCTAGCCATCTGAAACTGTCGGGATGAACTGGCAAAAGCCGAAAAGGCGATTCGATATCGGACTTGACCATTAAAGACCCCTGCCCATATCTCCTAACCCATGAGACCGCTGCGTCAAAAGATGTGTACGTAACCGCACACTCTTCTGGGGCTATAGCATCATTCACTGACCCTCCCTTCGGGAAAGAAAGGTGGTGTATGAGTCTAAACTTGTTTGGCTCTCTTTTTGGTACCACACCCAAAGGGGAGACCACTAACCCTTGTAGTGGTCTTTCCCGGAAAGGACCCGCCATGCGTCCCAATGAAACCTTTTTTTCCAATTTTTCAGAGACCACTGCTGCATGCAGCAAGGCTGACCGTAAATTCTTGGCCTCAGGCGGCACCTCCGCCAAGGCGCAAGGAATGTGAAAACCCTCCCTAAAACCTGCAAAAAAATGGGGGGACAGAAGCGGGACTTTGTGTGAGGCATGTGGGTGAATATATTGGGCTAAATGGTGAGTGTTGGTATGTAAATAATGAAGTCAGTATGGCTTCCACAAATGGTAATAAAGCATAATCATGGTATAAAAGTTTTAATGGCATGTGCATTTAGGCCAAGTACAATCGAAGGAGAACACATATAAGATCCTAATAAAAGCGTATTGACAACAATGTATAACAGACAGAGTTCATGAATTGGTAATGCAGTAATAATAACACATATACATAGTACATTACATAGGTGCATCAATAGATCTAAACTCAACGCGTTTCTTGGCTTGAAACCAATCGTCAGGAGTCTGATGCCATTTAACTATATCAAAAACAATAAAGTACCTATTAATGTGTGAACAGATGTATGTATGTGAACAGATGTATGTAGGGGAGATATACTGGAAATGTAATTTTCCGTGTACTCACAAGTTGCGCATTGATCGATGATGATAATGTGTTCAAATACGATATCAGTCTGGGTCCATAGAGTCTTACCCGGGGTTGAGGCAGAGAGCATACCCCAAAGGGCCGCCAGCACGGCGGCCAGAATGATAAAGGCACCCATGAAGACCGGCAGTCAGGGACATCTGGCAGGGCCAAGGAATGTGGATGAGCTGGGGAGAAAACGATGATGATGAGGGAGGGTGTGTGGGTTGGTGGGTGAATGGTGATGGGATAGGTGAAAGCAGAATGGGATAGCCATAGGTGTATGAAGGAAAACTAGAGTAAATCAGATGTGAGGGTGATGGGAGGGAATGGGTGTGTGTGCAACAGGAGGTCATTGCTGTGAAGGGTGAGCGTGAGTGTAGGAGGTTAGGAAGTTACCTGTGTGGTGAGTGCGCCAGCCGAGCCAGAAGTCCGAATGAGTGACGGGATCATGGGATGCCCGGCCAAGGGCAGCCATTTAATGCCGCGGACATGAGGCGCGCTCATGCCAACGTCATGCGCGGGCGTGATGACACGGTGAGGGGAGGAAGGGAAGGGCCGATGTATGTGGCCGCCCACCATACCCTGCAGCGTCTGAGCCCGGAGGTGGAAAAACACTAAACATCCCGTGTGCGGCGGCATAGACGCCGCAGGCGGGATGTAGGGAGCATGACGCCGATGCGCCGAGGCAAGGGCCCGCCCACGTCATAGACGGGAGGGTGATGGATCCTAGGCTGGGCGCGTCGCAACCCCGGGAAATAGACAGGACGGAACCCGGCATGCACAGTATATAAGAGACAGATGGATGACAAGTGTACAATTTTAAGAAAAAGGGGAAAAGGAGAAAAATATAAAGTAACTCAAGAATGAGTACAAATGTAATAGCAAAAAGCTAGCACATCTTTGCCTTGAATATACTCAATGTGGCAAAGAAAACAAAAACATATTCAATCCCTGCATAGGATACGTTCTCTGTACAGGGAAGTATGAAACATAAAAAGCTTTAGCCCTGAATTTAATCAGTGTTTATTTGACTAAAGCTGAGCAACAGAAAAATTATATATAGTAATAAATAAGAAATGATATACAAAAATAAAAAAAGGTAAAAAAAGTAAAAGAGCTTTAGCCCTGAATTCAATCAGTTATTTGTCTAGCTAAAGAAATAAACAAAAAAAGAGAGTAGAGTAAGAACTTTAGCCCTGAATTAAATCAGTGGTTATCTGACTAAAGGGGAACAAAAATAAATGAGCGAAAAAAAAAGAGAGAGAGCCAAATAGAGATAGATTGGAGAGAAAAAAAGGCAGTATGGTCCCTGGATGCAATCGGTATTTGTTTAGCTAGAAAGGAAGAAGAGGAAAAACAAAAGGAAAACAAAAATGGGGGAAAAAGAAGGGAGATGGTAGACACAAAATGATCATAGATGTCTAGAAAGTGAAAAGTAAAGCATGGTGAACGAGATCCAGATAGTGTTGTACTGTATAGGACAAAAGATAGAACTGATGTTTAATACTGTAGGGGATCAGTATGCAGATGCCGTTCTGAAGAGTAGAGAGGTATGGGCTTAAAACCTGCCTCCAGCATGGCGGCCGCTGCCCGGTCAGGGTACCTATTGAGGAAAGGCCGCATCCTTTCCACCCGTACCGGAGTCCTCCCTCTTACCTGAAGTATCTCCGGCGCGTCCTTTTCCTTTTTTGAAACACTTTGCCAATGCATGGGATCCCGCGCAGCCGGAACACAAATGCTTGAAATGACAGTTGGCTCCAAATCTGCAGGTTCCTTCGTTAAATTGCCAGCAATATCCCCATTTTTTCTCGGCCGGTTGTCCTGGGGCTGCTGAACCTCCGACCCCTGCCTGAAAAAACTGACTAGGGGCCCTCGCTGCCGTCATCAACCTCATCCACAAGCTGATGTCCTTGTGATCCCAGTGTAGATTAGGTCGCACAGCCATCCTCTGGCGAAATTGCTCATCATAGCGTAGCCACGCCATGCCCCCGTATGTTCTATGGGCCTCACTAATGGCCTCTAGGTACACGAACAGTGCAGAACAATGTTCTGGCGCTTTTTCGCCTACCACACTCGCCAAAATGGCGAACGCTTGTAGCCAATTGGAGAACATTCGCGGGATCAAGCGATACCTACGTTTCTCCTCATCCTCCTTTTTTCCCTCCACCGGTTTTAACCTATCCAGATTAAATTTCTCTAACGGCAGTAACGTGAAAATTTCCACGTATTCGCCCTTCCATATTTTTTCCTTTATCTCTGCTTTTAAATGAGCCCCCAACGGGCCCTCAAAGCAGACATATACCTCGCTCCTTGCCGCATCTGCTAATCTAACTGAATCGGCTTTCTTCTCAGTTGTCTTCACCTGGTCCCCCGAAGTCGTAGCCACTGCTGCTGTAGAGGGGGGCACCCCAACCGCTGTAACAGCCGCCTCCGGCGAAACCTGAACGTCACCCGTAAGAGGTGGGGTGGTCCCCGTCTGCGGGGTATTCCTCTCTGCTGTCCACACAGACCACCTCCTGACCCTGATTCCACGCGTGCTACAAGCTCTTTTAGGCCAGTTAGCAACTCCCGCAAACCCTCATTCCCTGTTTGGAGCGCTGATGCTGACGGTGGAGCCAATACCTTCTCCGCCCCCCCTGGCCTGACTAAACCCCCCGACCGTGAACCTCCCCCCTGCACATTTTTACCCAATAAATTATGTAAAAGAATAGTAACAGGATTAGAATAATCGCACTCACCGGGCTGCCCTGGACTGGGCCCAACAGCCGCCACTCCTGGAACCAGCGATGCTTGATGTCCCCGATCGTCGCCTCCGTCAGACCCGGACAGCTCTCCCTCCGACCGATCGTCGTGCTCGTCCATCCTGCCAACGTCTTGTTGCACCCCACCTGCGGTCGCAGTGGTTGCCGAGGGCCTGCGGTGTTGAGCTCGGCCACTCCTCCCTTGAGTACCGCTAGGCCCGCTGGATGCCCCTGGTGACGGACTCCTGCATCTACTGCTGCGCGGGGTGCGTGCTGACCGTCTATTACCTCCCCTCACGCTGGCCCTGGCGTCTCTCTCTGACCCGCTGTCGCCCTGTGGCGGACTACTGTCCATCTCTGTCGCCCGTGCCCCTCCTCCACTTGCCGTGGTGTGGTCTCGTGTGTCCCGAGCCCTCCGTCCCTCTCCTGCTGACCTCTCAGGGGGTTGTAAGCATCTGCGCCTTTCTGGGGGGGAAGAGCCGCGTGCATTGCTGGGCACCCTTCCCCCAGTCCCTCCAACCTTCCTCCGATTCCCCCGGGCCTCTCCTCGTCCATCCCTCTGCCTGACCTGCATAGTGGGTGTCTGGGCCTCTCCTGCTGCTATCCCATGCTGCGCTGCTCTGGATGAGCCCAAGCCAGCCTCAGGGCTGTATCTCTCCGGTGGACGTGACCGCCGTGCCCTAGGAGTTGGTGGCCCCCCCGCTCACTGTCGCCCCGCCGTCAGTGATCACACGCAGCTGCTGCTGGAGCCAGTCCGCGCCGTTAGCGGCCACCGCCGCTCTGAGCTGATCTACAAATCCCTCCATCACTGCCATGCTGTGTTAGAGAAAGGGGAAGATGAAGAGCGGTGAGGTGTGCATCTAATCTCGTCCACCACCGCTCTTCGACTGACGTCACTTCCCCTTCCTGCATCTCCTACACTTTCTTCATTACAGCCCCTCCCCTTCTCTAAAAGGAGAAGTGTACCCTGCAGAGACAGGCAGATGTGCAGTCCAGCACTGTCATGCCGTCCCTGCGCTTAGGGTCCCCCTTTGGCTCCGTGACTCTCTGGAAGATTAGAGGATTAGGATGTGGGCAGAACACAGCACCCAGCAGGGAGACCGGAGGATTAGGATGTGGGCAGAACACAGCACTCTACAGGGAGACCAGAGGATTAGGATGTGGGCAGAACACAGCACTCTACAGGGAGATCAGAGGATTAGGATGTGGGCAGAACACAGCACCCAGCAAGGAGACCAGAGGATTAGGATGTGGGCAGAACACAGCACCCAACAGGGAGACCAGATGATTAAGATGTGGGCAGAACAAAACACTCTACATGGAGACCAGAGGATTAGGATGTGGGCAGAAAACAGCACTCTACAGGGAGACCAGAGGCTTAGGATGTGGGCAGAATACAGCACCCAGCAGGGAGACCAGAGGATTAGGATGTGGGCAGAACAGAGCACTCTACAGGGAGACCAGAGGATTAGGATGTGGGCAGAACACAGCACCCAGCAGCGAGACCAGATGATTAGGATGTGGGCAGAATACAGCACTCTACAGGGAGACCAGAGGATTAGGATGTGGGCAGAACACAGCACCCAGCAGGGAGAGCAGAGGATTAGGATGTGGATAGAACACAGCACTCTACAGGGAGACCAGAGGATTAGGATGTGGGTAGAACACAGCACTCTACAGGGAGACAAGAGGATTAGGGTGGGCAGATCACAGCACTCTACAGGGAGACCAGAAGATTAGGATGTGGGCAGAACACAGCCCTTTACAGGGAGACCAGAGGATTAGGATGTGGGCAGAACACAGCACCCAGCAGGGAGACCAGAGGATTAGGATGTGGGCAGAACATGGCACCCAGCAGGGAGGCCAGAGGATTAGGATGTGGGCAGAACATAGCACCTAGCAGGGAGACCAGAGGATTAGGATATGTGCAAAACACAGCACTCTACAGGGAGATAAGAGGATTAGGATGTGAGCAGAACACAAACACAGCACTCTACAGGGAACAGAGGATTAAGATGGGGGCAGAAAACAGCACTCTACAGGGAGATCAGAGGATTAGGATGTGGGCAGAACACAACACTCTACAGGGAGACCAGAGGATTAGGATGTGGGCATAACAAGGCACTCAACAGGGAGACCAGAGGATTAGGATGTGGGCAGAACACAGCACCCAGTAGGGAGACCAGAGGATTAGGATGTAGGCAGAACACAGCACTCTACAGGGAGACCAGAGGATTAGGATGTGGGCAGAACACAGCACACAGAAGTGAGGCCAGAGGATTAGGATGTGGGCAGAACACAGCACTCTACAGGGAAACCAGAGGATTAGGATGTGGGCAGAACACAGCACCCAGCAGGGAGACCAGAGGATTAGGATGTGGGCAAAGCACAGCACTCTACAGGGAGACCGGAGGATTAGGATATGGGCAGAACACAACACCTAGCAGGGAGGCCAGAGGATTAGGATGTGGGCAGAACACAGCACTCTACACGGAGACCAGAGGATTAGGATGTGGGCAGAGCACAGCACTCTTCAGGGAGACCAGAGGATTAAGATGTGGGCAGAACACAGCACTCAGCAGGGAGGCCAGAGGATTAGGAAGTGGGCAGAACACAGTACTCTACAGGGAGACCAAAGGATTAGGATGTGGGCAGAACACAGCATTCTACAGGGAGACCACAGGATTAGGATGTGGGCAGAACACCGCACTCTACAGGGAGACCAGAGGATTAGGATGTGGGCAGAACACAGCACTCTACAGGGACACCAGAGGATTAGGATGTGGGCAGAACACTGCACCCAGCAGGAAGACCAGAGGATTAGGATGTGGGCAGAACATAGCACTCTACAGGGAGATCAGAGGATTAGGATGTGGACAGAACACAGCACTCTACAGGGAGACCAGAGGATTAGGATGTGGGCAGAACACAGCACTCTACAGGGTGACCAGAGGATTAGGATGTTGGCAGAACATAGCACCCAGCAGGGAGGCCAGAGGATTAGGATGTGGGCAGAACACAGCACTCTACAGGGAGACCAGAGGATTAGGATGTGGGCAGAACACAGCACCCAGCAGGGAGACCAGAGGATTAGAACGTAGGCAGAACACAGCACTCTACAGGGAGATCAGAGGATTAGGATGTGGACAGAACACAAACACAGCACTCTACAGGGACCAGAGGATTAGGATGGGGGCAGAACACAGCACACTATAGGGAGACCAGAGGATTAGGATGTGGGCAGAACACAGCACTCTATAGGGAGACCAAAGGATTAGTACGTGGGCAGAACACAGCACTCTACAGGGAGACCAGAGGATTAGGATGTGGGCAGAACATAGCACCAAGAAGGGAGGCCAGAGGATTAGGATGTGGGCATAACACAGCACTCTACAGGGAGACCAGAGGATTAGGATGTGGGCATAACACAGCACTCTACAGGGAAACCAGAGGATTAGGATGTGGGCAGAATACAGCACTCTACAGGGAGATCCGAGGATTAGGATGTGGGCAGAACACAGCACCCAGCAGGGAGGCCAGAGGATTAGGATGTGGGCAGAACACAGCACTCTACGGGGAGACCATAGGATTATGATGTGGGCAGAACACAGCACTCTTCAGGGAGACCAAAGGATTAGGATGTGGGCAGAACACAGCACCCAGCAGGGAGAGCAGAGGATTAGGATGTGGGCAGAACACAGCACTCTGCAGGGAGACCAGAGGATTAGGATGTGGGCAGAATACAGCACTCTACAGGGAGACCAGAGGATTAGGATGTGGGCAGAATACAGCACTCTACAGGGAGACCAGAGGATTAGGATGTGGGCAGAACACAGCACCCAGCAGGGGACCAGAGGATTAGGATGAGGGAAGAACACAGCACTCTACAGGGAGACCAGAGGATTAGGATGTGGGCAGAACACAGCCAACAGAAGGGAGGACTGAGGATTAGGATGTGGGCTGAACACAGCACTCTACAGGGAGACCAGAGGATTGGGATGTGGGCAGAACACAGCCCACAGAAGGGAGGCCAGAGGATTAGGATGTGGGCAGACCACAGCAGTCTACAGGGAGACCAGAGGATTAGGATGTGGGCAGAACACAGCACACAGAAGGGAGGCCAGAGGATTAGGATGTGGGCTAAACACAGCACTCTACAGGGAGACCAGAGGATTGGGATGTGGGCAGAACACAGCCCACAGAAGTTAGGCCAGAGGATTAGGATGTGGGCAGAACACAGCACTCTACAGGGAGACCAGAGGATTAGGATGTGGGCAGAACACATAAGGGAGGCCAGAGGTTTAGGTTGTGGGCAGAACACAGCACCCAGCGGGGAGACCAGAGGATTAGGATTTGGGCAGAACACAGCACTCTACAGGGAGGCCAGAGGATAAGGATGTGGGCAGAGCACAGCACTCTACAGGGATACCGGAGGATTAGGATGTGGGCAGAACACAGCACCCAGCAGGGAGACCAGAGGATTAGAACGTAGGCAGAACACAGCACTCTACAGGGAGATCAGAGGATTAGGATGTGGACAGAACACAAACACAGCACTCTACAGGGACCAGAGGATTAGGATGGGGGCAGAACACAGCACACTATAGGGAGACCAGAGGATTAGGATGTGGGCAGAACACAGCACTCTATAGGGAGACCAAAGGATTAGTACGTGGGCAGAACACAGCACTCTACAGGGAGACCAGAGGATTAGGATGTGGGCAGAACATAGCACCAAGAAGGGAGGCCAGAGGATTAGGATGTGGGCATAACACAGCACTCTACAGGGAGACCAGAGGATTAGGATGTGGGCATAACACAGCACTCTACAGGGAAACCAGAGGATTAGGATGTGGGCAGAATACAGCACTCTACAGGGAGATCCGAGGATTAGGATGTGGGCAGAACACAGCACCCAGCAGGGAGGCCAGAGGATTAGGATGTGGGCAGAACACAGCACTCTACGGGGAGACCAGAGGATTATGATGTGGGCAGAACACAGCACTCTTCAGGGAGACCAAAGGATTAGGATGTGGGCAGAACACAGCACCCAGCAGGGAGAGCAGAGGATTAGGATGTGGGCAGAACACAGCACTCTGCAGGGAGACCAGAGGATTAGGATGTGGGCAGAATACAGCACTCTACAGGGAGACCAGAGGATTAGGATGTGGGCAGAATACAGCACTCTACAGGGAGACCAGAGGATTAGGATGTGGGCAGAACACAGCACCCAGCAGGGGACCAGAGGATTAGGATGAGGGAAGAACACAGCACTCTACAGGGAGACCAGAGGATTAGGATGTGGGCAGAACACAGCCAACAGAAGGGAGGACTGAGGATTAGGATGTGGGCTGAACACAGCACTCTACAGGGAGACCAGAGGATTGGGATGTGGGCAGAACACAGCCCACAGAAGGGAGGCCAGAGGATTAGGATGTGGGCAGACCACAGCAGTCTACAGGGAGACCAGAGGATTAGGATGTGGGCAGAACACAGCACACAGAAGGGAGGCCAGAGGATTAGGATGTGGGCTAAACACAGCACTCTACAGGGAGACCAGAGGATTGGGATGTGGGCAGAACACAGCCCACAGAAGTTAGGCCAGAGGATTAGGATGTGGGCAGAACACAGCACTCTACAGGGAGACCAGAGGATTAGGATGTGGGCAGAACACATAAGGGAGGCCAGAGGTTTAGGTTGTGGGCAGAACACAGCACCCAGCGGGGAGACCAGAGGATTAGGATTTGGGCAGAACACAGCACTCTACAGGGAGGCCAGAGGATAAGGATGTGGGCAGAGCACAGCACTCTACAGGGATACCGGAGGATTAGGATGTGGGCAGAACACAACACCCAGCAGGGAGACCAGAGGATTAGGATGTGGGCAGAACACAGCACTCTTCAGGGAGAGGAAAGGACTAGGATGTGGGCAGAACACAGCACTCTACAGGGAGACCAGAGGATTAGGATGTGGGCAGAACATGGCACCTGTTGTGAAAAATTTTATGTATTTTAATGTATTGTCATAAGTCTCCCAGTGTTTGATTTAATCGAGGAGCGCTCTAGCAGAGAGCACTTGGGTTGAATCAAGACCAATGGTAAAAACGGTCAGTATGACAACCTTCTCATTGGATTTTAGACATGTTCTCTGTGTCTGTGGATGTTTGTTGGTTTGCAGGTACCAAGCGCAATGCGCTGGGCTTCTTGCCTTCAAATGACTATGCACATTAGAGAAGCGAAGTCCACATAATGAGAGAAACCTATTATATCTCTCTCTTGCAAACGACACTATCCATTTTTGGATACACATCTGTTTTTATAAGAGGACATTGATATCTGCCTTGTCGGTGTACTCGTACCGTACATTGGCAACAGCAGTAGCAATGTCTCCGCAGATTGTCTGAAGCCTGTAAGAACCAGTAGAATGAGCTTGCTAGATACTGTTTACTTTGAACAGTATTGGGTGGGCTCCATGCTGACTAAGACGGGGCGTGTGTACTTCCTCCCCCTTTTCCTCCTGTGAGTGCCCTCCCCTTTACTGTTTCTCATTTCCTGTGTTGTCACTTGCAATGTAAGAAGTGATTGGCTGTTGGAACCATCACTTCCTGTTTTGTGAAAGATTTGATGTAATAAAAGAACATGCGAGCTGAAGAAAGGCAGTCATGCTGATCTGAGAATGTAAGAAGGAGCTGATGTCTGTTTACTGGGGAATGGGGAACCAGAGGGGAGACATACGATCAAAAGGTAAGATGCATTTATATCATTAGACGATATTGCTATTATTATTAGAAACAGGAGATTTGGCTGTGTTCTCTGCGTGCAGCCAAATTTCGCAATCACACCCAGCAGGGAGGCCAGAGGATTAGGATGTGGGCATAACACAGCACTCTACAGGGAGACCAGAGTATTAGGATTAGGGATGAGCTTCGTGTTCGAGTCGAACCCATGTTCGACTCGAACATCGTCTGTTCGCCCGTTCGCCGAATTGCGAACAATATGGGTCGGCGCGTCACGCCCCATAATTCACTGCGGCATCGCAGTGCATTGTTGGCTGATGATTGGCCAAGCATGCACTATGACCCGCATGCTTGGCCAATCACAGCGCCGTCTGAACAGAGAGCCGTAATTGGCCAAAGCCAAGGAGGCTTTGGCCAATTATGGCTCAGGGGATTTAGTACACGCCCCACACTATATAAGGCCGCCTGCACGGCGGCCCTGTGTAGTGTGTGTTCCGGCCTTGAAAGAGATAGACAGAGAGACAGTGTCATTTGATTTGAGTTAGATAGATTAGGCAGAACAGTCAGTCAGTTAGCTGCACTTACAGTGTATTGTGTGTATATATATGCATCCCAGGTGTTGCATATATATATATATATATATATATACACTGTATTCAGTTTAGCTAGATCCGTTCCTGTTATCTTCCTACTGACAGGCAGGCTTGTCTTGTTACAGTATTTACAGCTACCTGAAGAAAATTGCTGGTGTTTTTTTGATCCTATTAGTACCACAGTCAGGCAGCTAGACTATTTACAGTTAGTGCAGTGCGTCCTGCTCACAGTGTTCAGCTAGATCCGTTCCTGTTATCTTCTTACTGACAGGCAGGCTTGTCTTGTTACAGTATAGACAGCTACCTGAAGAAAATTACTGGTGTTCTTTTGAACCTATTAGTACCACAGTCAGGCAGCTAGACTATTTACAGTTAGTGCAGTGCGTCCTGCTCACAGTGTTCAGCTAAAACTACAAGTTAGTGGGGTGCATCCTGCTCACAGTGTTCAGCTAAACCTACAAGTTAGTGTAGTGAGACCTCTGCACAGTGTTCATCTAAAGCTACAAGTTAGTGCAGTGCGTCCTGCTCACAGTGTTCAGCTAGATCCGTTCCTGTTATCTTCTTACTGACAGGCAGGCTTGTCTAGTTACAGAATTTACAGCTACCTGAAGAAAATTACTGGTGTTCTTTTGATCCTATTAGTACCACAGTCAGGCAGCTAGACTATTTACAGTTAGTGCAGTGCGTCCTGCTCACAGTGTTCAACTAGATCCGTTCCTGTTATCTTCTTACTGACAGGCAGGCTTGTCTTGTTACAGTATATACAGCTACCTGAAGAAAATTACTGGTGTTCTTTTGATCCTATTAGTACCACAGTCAGGCAGCTAGACTATTTACAGTTAGTGCAGTGCGTCCTGCTCACAGTGTTCAGCTAGATCCGTTCCTGTTATCTTCTTACTGACAGGCAGGCTTGTCTTGTTACAGTATATACAGCTACCTTAATGAAAATTACTGGTGTTCTTTTGATCCTATTAGTACCACAGTCAGGCAGCTAGACAATTTACAGTTAGTGCAGTGCGTCCTGCTCAGTGTTCAGCTAAAACTGCAAGTTAGTGGGGTGCGTCCTGCTCACAGTGTTCAGCTAAACCTACAAGTTAGTGGGGTGCGTCCTGCTCACAGTGTTCAGCTAAACCTACAAGTTAGTGGGGTGCGTCCTGCTCACAGTGTTCAGCTAAACCTACAAGTTAGTGCTGTGCGTCCTGCTCACAGTGTTCAGCTAAACCTACAAGTTAGTGTAGTGAGACCTCTGCACAGTGTTCATCTAAAGCTAGAAGTTAGTGCAGTGCGTCCTGCTCACAGTGTTCAGCTAGATCCGTTCCTGTTATCTTCTTACTGACAGGCAGGCTTGTCTTGTTACAGTATTTAAAGCTACCTGAAGAAAATTACTGGTGTTCTTTTGATCCTATTAGTACCACAGTCAGGCAGCTAGACTATTTACAGTTAGTGCAGTGCGTCCTGCTCACAGTGTTCAGCTAGATCTGTTCCTGTTATCTTCTTACTGACAGGCAGGCTTGTCTTGTTACAGTATTTACAGCTACCTGAAGAAAATTACTGGTGTTCTTTTGATCCTATTAGTACCACAGTCAGGCAGCTAGACTATTTACAGTTAGTGCAGTGCGTCCTGCTCACAGTGTTCAGCTAGATATGTTCCTGTTATCTTCTTACTGACAGGCAGGCTTGTCTTGTTACAGTATATACAGCTACCTGAAGAAAATTACTGGTGTTCTTTTGATCCTATTAGTACCACAGTCAGGCAGCTAGACTATTTACAGTTAGTGCTGTGCGTCCTGCTCACAGTGTTCAGCTAGATCCGTTCCTGTTATCTTCTTCCTGACAGGCAGGCTTGTCTTGTTACAGTATATACAGCTACCTGAAGAAAATTACTGGTGTTCTTTTGATCCTATTAGTACCACAGTCAGGCAGCTAGACTATTTACAGTTAGTGCAGTGCGTCCTGCTCAGTGTTCAGCTAAAACTGCAAGTTAGTGGGGTGCGTCCTGCTCACAGTGTTCAGCTAAACCTACAAGTTAGTGGGGTGCGTCCTGCTCACAGTGTTCAGCTAAACCTACAAGTTAGTGGGGTGCGTCCTGCTCACAGTGTTCAGCTAAACCTACAAGTTAGTGCTGTGCGTCCTGCTCACAGTGTTCAGCTAAACCTACAAGTTAGTGTAGTGAGACCTCTGCACAGTGTTCATCTAAAGCTACAAGTTAGTGCAGTGCGTCCTGCTCACAGTGTTCAGCTAGATCCGTTCCTGTTATCTTCTTAGTGACAGGCAGGCTTGTCTTGTTACAGTATTTACAGCTATCTGAAGAAAATTACTGGTGTTCTTTTGATCCTATTAGTACCACAGTCAGGCAGCTAGACTATTTACAGTTAGTGCAGTGCGTCCTGCTCACAGTGTTCAGCTAGATCTGTTCCTGTTATCTTCTTACTGACAGGCAGGCTTGTCTTGTTACAGTATATACAGCTACCTGAAGAAAATTACTGGTGTTCTTTTGATCCTATTAGTACCACAGTCAGGCAGCTAGACTATTTACAGTCAGTGCAGTGCATCCTGCTCACAGTGTTCAGCTAAACCTACAAGTTAGTGTGGTGCGTCCTGCTCACAGTGTTCAGCTAAACCTACGAGTTAGTGGGGTGCGTCCTGCTCACAGTGTTCAGCTAAACCTACAAGTTAGTGCGGTGCATCCTGCTCACAGTGTTCAGCTAAACCTACAAGTTAGTGGGGTGCGTCCTGCTCACAGTGTTCAGCTAAAACTACAAGTTAGTGTAGTGAGACCTCTGCACAGTGTTCATCTAAAGCTACAAGTTAGTGCAGTGTGTCCTGCTCACAGTGTTCAGCTAAAACTCCAAGTTAGTGTGGTGCGTCCACCTCACAGTGTTCAGCTAAACCTACAAGTTTTTTTTGCGAGCTCTGCACAGTGTTTACCTAAAGCTACCTGTAGAAGGTTGGTGGTGTTTTCCTGATCCTATCACTACCGCAGGCAGCTAAAAAAGCTACAAGTTAGTTTTTTGCGAGCTCTGCACAGTGTTCAGCTAAAGCTACCTGTAGAAGGTTGGTGGTGTTCTCATACTACAGGCAGGCAGTTGATTTTGCTAGCTGCAGTATCAGTACATATATATATATATATATATATATATATATATATATATATATATATATACCCCAGCTTAGTGCAGCTACAGGCCATTAGTATGTCTGGAAGGCCAAGAAGGAGAGGCAGACAGTCACAAGCCAATAAGAGAGGGCAAGCAGGCTCTGTGTCTAGTGCTGGTCGTGGAGACGGTGCATCCTCATCAGCACGTGGCCGTGGGACACCCTTGGCCTTTTTTTTGGCAGCTGGCCATGTTGAGCTGCAACATGCGGAAGACTTGGTCGAGTGGATGACCAAGCCGTCCTCATCCTCCTCATCCTCTCTCACCCATGCCCAGGGTACTTTGTCTGGCAAAGCAGCGGCCTCTTCCCTCTGCTCAATGTCATCAGTGACTCCTTCCCTAGCCCCACCATGTCCTCCTAAGGAGCCCATCGAACTGTTTGACCACAGTGTTGGGTACATGCTCCAGGAGGATGCCCAGCGTTTGGAAGGCTCTGATAATGATACTGAGCTAGATGAAGGCCCACCATGTCCTCCTGAGGAGTCCCTCGAACTGTTTGACCACAGTGTTGGGTACAGGCTCCAGAAGGATGCCCAGCGTTTGGAAGGCTCTGATGATGATACTGAGCTAGATGAAGGCAGTAACATGAGCACGGACAGAGGGGGTGCCCAAGAAGCACAGCAATCTGGCAGTCATGCTCCCCCTGCTGCAGCATACTGCCAGGCTTGCTCCAGTGATGAGGAGGGAGGGGATGATGAGGTCACTGACTCAACATGGGTGCCTAATAGGAGAGAGGAGGAGGAGGAGGCGGCACATCACCAACGAGGCAGAATGCCCTCCAGGGGCCAGCCTAAGGGCAGCACATTGACTGCATCACACCCCAAAGTTCCACATGTGCAGGGCACTGCAGTCTCTGCGCGTTATTCAAAAAGTTCTTTGGTGTGGGCCTTTTTTGAGATGAGTGCATCAGATCGCACCGCTGCTATTTGCAACATATGTCTCAAGCGTATCTCGCGTGGCCAAAACATCTCCCGCAAGGGTACCACATGCTTGACCAGACATATGTTGACCTGCCATGCAGTTCGTTGGCAAGCGTATCTAAAAGACCCACACCAAAGAACAAAGAGGACCTCTCCTTGCTCCTCATCAGCTGAGATCTCCAACCCCACTATACCTTCAGTCCTCTGAGACCTGCACTGAGAGGAATGAAGGTGTAGAATTAGGTGTGTCACAGCCAAGTACTTGTGGGCAATCTGCTTTTGGTACACCAACGTCAGATTGTATCAGGCAAATTTCCCTGCCCCAGCTGCTGCACCGCCGAAAGAAGTTTGCTCCCAGCCATCCACATGCGCAGCGGTTGAATGCTAGCTTGGCAAAATTGCAAGCACTTCAACTGCTGCCTTTTCAGTTGGTAGACTCTGCCCCCTTCCGTGAGTTTGTGGAATGTGCGGTTCCTCAGTGGCAGGTACCCAAACGCCACTTTTTCTCAGGGAAGGCGATTCCGGCTCTCTACCGGCATGTGGAAGGCAATGTCCATGCCTCGCTGGACAGGGTGGTCAGCGGTAAGGTGCATATTACTGCTGACCCATGGTCCAGCAGGCATGGACAGGGACGTTACCTAAGTTTCATGGCGCATTGGGTGACTCTGCTGGCAGCTGGGAAGGATGCAGGACAAGGTGCAGTAGTGTTGGATGTTGTTCCGCCACCATGCCTCCAAAATGCTAATGATTGTGACACACCTCTCTCCTCCACCCCCTCCTCTTCTTCTTCCTCCATGGCCTCTTCCTGTGCTTTGTCCTCGGAACCAGCAGTGCTCCATAGCCGTTCAAGGGGCTACGCAAGTACGCAGGCCAAAAGATGCCATGCGGTGCTTGAGCTGGTGTGCTTGGGGGACAGGAGTCACACTGGGGCAGAGGTTCTGTCAGCTCTGCAGGGGCAGGTTCAGAGGTGGTTGACGCCACGCCAACTTAAGGCAGGAATGGTGGTTTGCGACAATGGCACCAACCTCCTCTCTGCCCTCCGACAGGGACAAATGACCCATGTGCCCTGTTTGGCTCACGTCCTTAACTTGGTGGTGCAGCGGTTCTTGGGCAGGTACCCTGGCTTACAGGATGTCCTGAGGCAGGCCAGGAAAGTCTGTGTGCATTTCCGCCGGTCATATAATGCCAGTGCTCGGCTGATGGACCTCCAAAAGGAGTTTAACCTGCCCAAGAACCGCCTAATCTGTGACATGCCCACCAGGTGGAACTCAACGTTGGCCATGCTGCAGCGGCTGCACACGCAGCAGAGGGCCATCAATGATTACCTGTGCGACTATGGCACCAGGACAGGGTCAGGGGAGCTTGGTTTTTTTTCCCCACGCCAGTGGGCCATGATCAGGGATGCATGCACTGCCCTGTCACCATTTGAGGAGGCCACAAGGATGGTGAGCAGTGACAGTGCATGCATCAGTGACACTGTCCACCTGTTGGAGCACACACTGCGTGGAATAATGGACAGGGCACTTGAGGCAGAACAGAGGCAGGAAGAGGAGGACTTCCTTAGCTCTCAAGGCCCCCTTTATCCAGACAGTGTTCCTGCGTGCCCGCGGATCACACAGGAAGAGGAGGAGGAGGAGGGGGAGGAAGATTGTGTCAGTATGGAGGTGGAGCCTGGCACTCAGCATCAGCAGCAGTCTTTAAGGCATCAAGTATTAAATAAGAGTGGGACTTTGAGTGAGGCTCGGGGTAATGCCTCCATCCCGGATTCAGAGAAACAAAAAAGGGGGGAAATGGGACTTTAAATGAAACAGTTGACAGATTGGGGTTGAGAGCAAAATACAATTTATTACATGTGATTTATGCTGATATATACCTTCAACATGTGAGAGGTTGCCGGTGCATAAGCTCCAGGCATAGCCTGTATACATGCACATGCACAAAGAACAAGCAGCATTACATTCCAGTAAAAAGTAGCTAACACGTATGTCATATAGAGATTGTACATATAAAAAATCACAGACCATGATAATGTAGAAAATGAATTGTAAATAGATACATAAGTATTTCATAAAAATAGAATCCTAAAAAGCGCACAGGGGCTGCATCCATCGTGCCCGACGCGTTTCTGTGAAATACACTTCTTCAGGGGCGGATGCTCTAGGATTTCTGAAATAACAAGGTAAGTAGCATCAGAAAGTGGGCTGGTTAATAACCAGAAGGGGCAACAAGTCAGTTTCTAGAGATTTACATACGTGGCCAAGCTGTGGTGAAAGATATACCAAGGGTGTGGGAACTAAAAAA
Organism: Lithobates septentrionalis; assembly: GCA_037952835.1. Classification (NCBI taxonomy): domain Eukaryota; kingdom Metazoa; phylum Chordata; class Amphibia; order Anura; family Ranidae; genus Lithobates; species Lithobates septentrionalis. The sequence continues at coordinate 16,633,615 of JBBDGP010000084.1, read as the reverse complement.
GGGGGAGGTATTGAGAGAATAAACAACTTTGGAAAGAATGGTCAAAAATGTAGTACCTTAGATTGCTGGAAACAGAAATTGTCCAAAAAGAATTTGTCCAAAAGGAATACAGCGTCTGCATCAATGCGGCATTTGTATGTGAGTGGAGAGGAGGACTGCACGAGAGGAGACACCTGATATGCAGCTCATCTGCGTCGGTGATTGCCGCCAACGTCACGTAAGGCTGACGAGGCAAGAGGCGTGGCCCCTGCCCGGGCGGTGAGAGTCCGCCATGACAGGCACTGTCACGTCCAACCATGTCAGCAGGATGGAAAAAGTTCACTTCCGCACAACGGCGCCAGATGATGACATCGTGTGCGGGAGTGGAGCGTGACGCCGATGCGATGTGCGGCGCCCACCCGACCCCCCAACACCAAACCAACCCCCCTTGGGGTGGACGTGGGGGGGGTGGGAGGGGCCCGCAGAGCGCATCGCAGCTCCGGATATGGAACAAGAATTGGCCCAAAACCGGCCACCATGCTGGAGAATGTATGTGGTAACCCAGGGTGGAAAACGACACATCGCCGCGACCGGTGCGTGCAGACCAAAGTGGTTTGTTGGCATGCAGACAAAACTAGGCAGGGGGTGGCTGCCTGGTACTGTCAACTGTCTCCATCCCAAATATCAAGTATCAATAGAAGAGTGGGACTTTGAGTGAGGCAAAAAATAGTGCCTCCATCCCAAGTTCAGAGAAACGAGAAGGGACTTTAAATGAGACAGTTGACAGATAGGGGTTAAAAATGAAAATATACTTAGTTGCATATAATTCATGCTGGTATGCTTATTATATGTGGGAAATTACCTGTGCATACGCACCAAGTATTAACATACATAAAAAATAGTAGTACAAAATTCCAGCAATGAATAACTAACATATGGTTCACAGACACCGGTCGCAACAAAATGCCATCCCCCCACCCCAGGTTCACCAAGACACATTAACACCCCAAAAGAAGCCAGGCAGGGGAAAACTGCCTGCTACTGTCAACTGTCTCCATCCCGGGTATCAAGTATTAAATAAGAGTGGGACTTTGAGTGAGGCTCGGGGTAATGCCTCCATCCCGGATTCAGAGAAACAAAAAAGGGGGGAAATGGGACTTTAAATGAAACAGTTGACAGATTGGGGTTGAGAGTAAAATACAATTTATTACATGTGATTTATGCTGATATATACCTTCAACATGTGAGAGGTTGCCGGTGCATATGCGCCAGGCATAGCCTGTATACATGCACATGCACAAAGAACAAGCAGCATTACATTCCAGTAAAAAGTAGCTAACATGTATGTCATATAGAGATTGTACATATAAAAAATCACAGACCATGATAATGTAGAAAATGAATTGTAAATAGATACATAAGTATTTCATAAAAATAGAATCCTAAAAAGCGCACAGGGGCTGCATCCATCGTGCCCGACGCGTTTCTGTGAAATACACTTCTTCAGGGGCGGATGCTCTAGGATTTCTGAAATAACAAGGTAAGTAGCATCAGAAAGTGGGCTGGTTAATAACCAGAAGGGGCAACAAGTCAGTTTCTAGAGATTTACATACGTGGCCAAGCTGTGGTGAAGTGCAGGTATCGGGTCAACAAACATTGCCCCTTTCCGGAGCTGAGGCGACAGAGACACCAACACACGACAGACGCACACAGGTATCCTCCACTTGGTGCATATTATTTCCGCAATATGGTGACCATGAGCTTCAAATGGTGAGGAATATCTGAAATGGATAGATAAGTCCACTAAGATATACCAAGGGTGTGGGAACTAAAAAAGGGGGAGGTATTGAGAGAATAAACAACTTTGGAAAGAATGGTCAAAAATGTAGTACCTTAGATTGCTGGAAACAGAAATTGTCCAAAAAGAATTTGTCCAAAAGGAATACAGCGTCTGCATCAATGCGGCATTTGTATGTGAGTGGAGAGGAGGACTGCACGAGAGGAGACACCTGATATGCAGCTCATCTGCGTCGGTGATTGCCGCCAACGTCACGTAAGGCTGACGAGGCAAGAGGCGTGGCCCCTGCCCGGGCGGTGAGAGTCCGCCATGACAGGCACTGTCACGTCCAACCATGTCAGCAGGATGGAAAAAGTTCACTTCCGCACAACGGCGCCAGATGATGACATCGTGTGCGGGAGTGGAGCGTGACGCCGATGCGATGTGCGGCGCCCACCCGACCCCACAACACCAAACCAACCCCCCTTGGGGTGGACGTGGGGGGGGTGGGAGGGGCCCGCAGAGCGCATCGCAGCTCCGGATATGGAACAAGAATTGGCCCAAAACCGGCCACCATGCTGGAGAATGTATGTGGTAACCCAGGGTGGAAAACGACACATCGCCGCGACCGGTGCGTGCAGACCAAAGTGGTTTGTTGGCATGCAGACAAAACTAGGCAGGGGGTGGCTGCCTGGTACTGTCAACTGTCTCCATCCCAAATATCAAGTATCAATAGAAGAGTGGGACTTTGAGTGAGGCAAAAAATAGTGCCTCCATCCCAAGTTCAGAGAAACGAGAAGGGACTTTAAATGAGACAGTTGACAGATAGGGGTTAAAAATTAAAATATACTTAGTTGCATATAATTCATGCTGGTATGCTTATTATATGTGGGAAATTACCTGTGCATACGCACCAAGTATTAACATACATAAAAAATAGTAGTACAAAATTCCAGCAATGAATAACTAACATATGGTTCACAGACACCGGTCGCAACAAAATGCCATCCCCCCACCTCAGGTTCACCAAGACACATTAACACCCCAAAAGAAGCCAGGCAGGGGAAAACTGCCTGCTACTGTCAACTGTCTCCATCCCGGGTATCAAGTATTAAATAAGAGTGGGACTTTGAGTGAGGCTCGGGGTAATGCCTCCATCCCGGATTCAGAGAAACAAAAAAGGGGGGAAATGGGACTTTAAATGAAACAGTTGACAGATTGGGGTTGAGAGTAAAATACAATTTATTACATGTGATTTATGCTGATATATACCTTCAACATGTGAGAGGTTGCCGGTGCATATGCGCCAGGCATAGCCTGTATACATGCACATGCACAAAGAACAAGCAGCATTACATTCCAGTAAAAAGTAGCTAACACGTATGTCTTATAGAGATTGTACATATAAAAAATCACAGACCATGATAATGTAGAAAATGAATTGTAAATAGATACATAAGTATTTCATAAAAATAGAATCCTAAAAAGCGCACAGGGGCTGCATCCATCGTGCCCGACGCGTTTCTGTGAAATACACTTCTTCAGGGGCGGATGCTCTAGGATTTCTGAAATAACAAGGTAAGTAGCATCAGAAAGTGGGCTGGTTAGTAACCAGAAGGGGCAACAAGTCAGTTTCTAGAGATTTACATACGTGGCCAAGCTGTGGTGAAGTGCAGGTATCGGGTCAACAAACATTGCCCCTTTCCGGAGCTGAGGCGACAGAGACACCAACACACGACAGACGCACACAGGTATCCTCCACTTGGTGCATATTATTTCCGCAATATGGTGACCATGAGCTTCAAATGGTGAGGAATATCTGAAATTGATAGATAAGTCCACTAAGATATACCAAGGGTGTGGGAACTAAAAAAGGGGGAGGTATTGAGAGAATAAACAACTTTGGAAAGAATGGTCAAAAATGTAGTACCTTAGATTGCTGGAAACAGAAATTGTCCAAAAAGAATTTGTCCAAAAGGAATACAGCGCCTGCATCAATGCGGCATTTGTATGTGAGTGGAGAGGAGGACTGCACGAGAGGAGACACCTGATATGCAGCTCATCTGCGTCGGTGATTGCCGCCAACGTCACGTAAGGCTGACGAGGCAAGAGGCTTGGCCCCTGCCCGGGCGGTGAGAGTCCGCCCATGACAGGCACTGTCACGTCCAACCATGTCAGCAGGATGGAAAAAGTTCACTTCAGCACAACGGCGCCAGATGATGACATCGTGTGCGGGAGTGGAGCGTGACGCCGATGCGATGTGCGGCGCCCACCCGACCCCCCAACACCAAACCAACCCACCTTGGGGTGGACGTGGGGGGGGTGGGAGGGGCCCGCAGAGCGCATCGCAGCTCCGGATATGGAACAAGAATTGGCCCAAAACCGGCCACCATGCTGGAGAATGTATGTGGTAACCCAGGGTGGAAAACGACACATCGCCGCGACCGGTGCGTGCAGACCAAAGGGGTTTGTTGGCATGCAGACAAAACTAGGCAGGGGGTGGCTGCCTGGTACTGTCAACTGTCTCCATCCCAAATATCAAGTATCAATAGAAGAGTGGGACTTTGAGTGAGGCAAAAAATAGTGCCTCCATCCCAAGTTCAGAGAAACGAGAAGGGACTTTAAATGAGACAGTTGACAGATAGGGGTTAAAAATTAAAATATACTTAGTTGCATATAATTCATGCTGGTATGCTTATTATATGTGGGAAATTACCTGTGCATACGCACCAAGTATTAACATACATAAAAAATAGTAGTACAAAATTCCAGCAATGAATAACTAACATATGGTTCACAGACACCGGTCGCAACAAAATGCCATCCCCCCACCCCAGGTTCACCAAGACACATTAACACCCCAAAAGAAGCCAGGCAGGGGAAAACTGCCTGCTACTGTCAACTGTCTCCATCCCGGGTATCAAGTATTAAATAAGAGTGGGACTTTGAGTGAGGCTCGGGGTAATGCCTCCATCCCGGATTCAGAGAAACAAAAAAGGGGGGAAATGGGACTTTAAATGAAACAGTTGACAGATTGGGGTTGAGAGTAAAATACAATTTATTACATGTGATTTATGCTGATATATACCTTCAACATGTGAGAGGTTGCCGGTGCATATGCGCCAGGCATAGCCTGTATACATGCACATGCACAAAGAACAAGCAGCATTACATTCCAGTAAAAAGTAGCTAACACGTATGTCATATAGAGATTGTACATATAAAAAATCACAGACCATGATAATGTAGAAAATGAATTGTAAATAGATACATAAGTATTTCATAAAAATAGAATCCTAAAAAGCGCACAGGGGCTGCATCCATTGCCCCTTTCCGGAGCTGAGGCGACAGAGACACCAACACACGACAGACGCACACAGGTATCCTCCACTTGGTGCATATTATTTCCGCAATATGGTGACCATGAGCTTCAAATGGTGAGGAATATCTGAAATGGATAGATAAGTCCACTAAGATATACCAAGGGTGTGGGAACTAAAAAAGGGGGAGGTATTGAGAGAATAAACAACTTTGGAAAGAATGGTCAAAAATGTAGTACCTTAGATTGCTGGAAACAGAAATTGTCCAAAAAGAATTTGTCCAAAAGGAATACAGCGTCTGCATCAATGCGGCATTTGTATGTGAGTGGAGAGGAGGACTGCACGAGAGGAGACACCTGATATGCAGCTCATCTGCGTCGGTGATTGCCGCCAACGTCACGTAAGGCTGACGAGGCAAGAGGCGTGGCCCCTGCCCGGGCGGTGAGAGTCCGCCCATGACAGGCACTGTCACGTCCAACCATGTCAGCAGGATGGAAAAAGTTCACTTCCGCACAACGGCGCCAGATGATGACATCGTGTGCGGGAGTGGAGCGTGACGCCGATGCGATGTGCGGCGCCCACCCGACCCCCCAACACCAAACCAACCCCCCTTGGGGTGGACGTGGGGGGGGGTGGGAGGGGCCCGCAGAGCGCATCGCAGCTCCGGATATGGAACAAGAATTGGCCCAAAACCGGCCACCATGCTGGAGAATGTATGTGGTAACCCAGGGTGGAAAACGACACATCGCCGCGACCGTTGCGTGCAGACCAAAGGGGTTTGTTGGCATGCAGACAAAACTAGGCAGGGGGTGGCTGCCTGGTACTGTCAACTGTCTCCATCCCAAATATCAAGTATCAATAGAAGAGTGGGACTTTGAGTGAGGCAAAAAATAGTGCCTCCATCCCAAGTTCAGAGAAACGAGAAGGGACTTTAAATGAGACAGTTGACAGATAGGGGTTAAAAATGAAAATATGGGGGGCGTGGCTTGGCGCGCAACAGCGATGGACGCTTGAAACAAGAGCTCCGGCATCCAGGCAGCCTTAGCCCGTCACCTTGCACCCAAAGCACTCGATAATGAGCAGGAGGAACACAGGGACACCCCGCACGAGATCTCGCCGCACATCGGCAGCTTATCAGGGAAGGAACATTGAGGATTTGTTCCGAAATCCCCCGCCAGCACGAGAAGGCCTGATAGGAGCCAAGATGGCGCCGCCGCATGTAACGGAGGACGACTTCAGTGAGGACTCTCAATCTGCGGCTGAGGAGAACGGTAGGATTACCCCTCACCCCGACCTCCCCCTGACATATGCCGGCATGTCAGGCTTTGCAGCTGACATAAAAGCCACCTTTTCGGCGGCGATAACGGATCTAAAATCCAGCATGTTGATCCTCACAGACAAGATGGCCACGGTAGAACATGCAGGCAGATGCAGGGATAAGGCTCTTCATCGCCTGGACAGAGTTACACATACACAGTCCCAACAACTTATAGAGATTAACAAACACCTCGAGGATTTAGATAACAGAGGCAGAAGAAATAATATTAGGGTGCGGGGGATCCCAGAGACTGTGGAGGCTGATCAAATAACCCCAGCTTTACAGAGGGTTTTTAACAACCTGCTAGAAAGACCAGAGGAGACAGACATTGAATTTGTAAGAGCTCACAGAGCACTCAGAGCAAGAGGCCCTGACAATATGCCACCACGCGACATCATATGCTGTTTGCAGAGCTTTGCTTTAAAAGAAGACATCATGAGGAAAGCACGCAGGAATGATCAGATAGTCTTCAATGGAGAAACCATCATGCTATTTCATGATCTGTCTCAGATCACTCTAAAGAACCGCAGAGCTCTTAGACCATTACTAGACAAGCTGAGAGAAAAGGATCTCCGCTACTCATGGCGATTCCCGTTCGCACTCCTAGTGAATCAAAATGGAAGACAGCATACTTTGCGATCACCAGAAGATCTCCCAGATTTTTGCCAAGCGTTACATCTGGAACAGGTTGAACTGCCAGAGTGGTATCAGGAATTTATGCTACCTCCATTGGAAAGATCCCCCTTCTCATCGCCCGACAAACGCATCTCCAAGAAGATGAAATCAGCACGCCCTGGAGGTTCACAGGCGGGAACCCCAAATAACAGAGCTTATGCTTCCAGGAGCTTTGAAGAAGCCTGAAAATGTCCACAGAAAACCACACTATACATGGAAGAGGACGAGCATCTTCCCTGAAATAACACCATGAATGCTGACCCCAAAGTTGATACTTGCTGACACCAACAATCTAAGACACTTCGGCTGGTTTCGTTTTATCTGGTCGAATGGAACTTCACATCAAGAATCAACAACACACTAAGTGCCAGTTCTTGTAGCCCAGCAGTTTTAGTTGGAGCTAATGTTTATGGGGACTGTTGCTTTTACCCCCCATGATGGCTCAGGCCAATTCTATAGATAGAATACGGTTGTAGGGCAAATAGATCAGAATAGATGATACTAACGGGTTTGTGCGGTTCTTGAAACATAACTGTCAGTATCTCACTTCAGCAAGCATTGATTATGGAAATGTCGATGAAAGAAATATCTTTAAAACTCAAAAAAAAAAAAAAAACAAAGCAAAGTAAAATGCAAGTTATAGGTTTAATTTAAAACCATCTCTAAGGGGAAGACAACAGGATGATACCCCCGCTTGGAGGGGGGCCTTGAAGTCTCCCAGGAGAACAGAGAAATGATCAAATGATTCATCGACATCTCTACATGTAAAATCAAATGAGTCAAAGAGATCAGGGGTGGTAGTAAGTTCCTTCATTGTTGCAATTAGGGTGCATTGTTGACCATTAATGTTTACAATATGTTTATTATGGCTGCTGCCAGTTTTTGCTCACAAATTGAGTGTTATATATTTAATTCAATCTAATCTAATTTGATTGGTTGGGTTAACCAAAGTGATTGGGCGGCTGCCAATCGCGCTCCGACAAAGTGCCCCTTGACAGGAGAGGATTTTCCTGGCAGGAGGCACTAACATTTTACCTTGGCCCCATTGGGTTTCCAAGGAGATCACATTATCTCTATCTTACTTTCTAAGTGCTCTCACTTTCAAGGTACTAATTCCTCGCTTTCTTTCCCTCATTTTTTTTTACCTATACCTTTTAAGGGGTAAAGTATAATTTATTGGAAACTTCAGTTATCTCTCCAGTTGTTGCCTCGACAGCTCTCTCTGGGCCCTCAAGATGGCGTACTCATCCCTAGGACATGAGCCTACAGTAATCTCTCACAACACGAAGGGCCTGAATATTCCTGAAAAGCGCAAGACCCTCTTAAAGGAACTCAAAAAAGTTAAACCTCGTTTTGTGTTTTTACAGGAAACACACTTCAAAACTCAACAAATCTCCAAACTGACAGACTCTTTCTTCACACAAGCATACCATGCAACGAATGACTTAGCAAGATCCAAGGGAGTGTCCATACTCATTAGTAGGGATGCTTCCTTTGAATTAACTGACAAACTCATAGATCCAGAAGGAAGGTTCATATTCCTGAAAGGGAACTGCTGCGGTACGCCTATTACGCTAGCAAATGTTTATTTTCCCAACACGGCACACCTAACCTTCTGCCGTAAAATTGTTGGACAACTCAAAGATTTTGGCTCGGGATGTATCATTCTAGGGGGGGACTTTAATGTCCCATTGAATCCTCTCAGTGATACGTCCACAGGCAAAACCTATATTACATACAAAATACTCAAACAAATCAAAACATTACTGAACTCGCTTCAACTAATAGACTCTTGGAGATTCATCAATCCCGAGGGAAAAGATTACACCTTCTATTACATACCCCACTGCAGATACTCAAGAATAGATTATGTCTTTGTTTCACAAAGAGACTTAGATATAGTCTCAGGAGCTAAAATAGGGATACAGACCTTTTCAGATCATGCCCCAATCTCAATGTCGTTAAAGTTCACAGAACACCGACCCAAAACAAACACTTGGAGATTAAATTCAGCACTGTTAACAGACCCAACTACACTCCCTCAAATAGCGACATCACTATCAGACTACTTCAAAACTAACTCCACACCAGACATCAACCCGCTTTCAATATGGGAAGCACATAAATGCACAATTAGGGGAGAACTCATTAGAATGGGCGCTCACCACAAAAGAGAGAGGGAAAATGGAAATTAAATCCCTGACAGAGAAGATTCGCGCCCTAGAATCCCTACATAAACAATCCCTGACAGAACATACGGCAATTGAACTTTTAAATCATAGAAAATCACTCCAACAGATCTTCGGCACAAGGGCTAAAAGATTCCTATTTTTTTTTAAAAAAATCTACTACGAACATGGCAACAAAACAGGAAGCTTACTAGCAAGAGCCATAAAAAACGCGAAAACACAACAAAATATCTCAGGCATACGAACAAAAGAAGGGAAACTAGATATCACTACCGAAAAAATTGCACACCACTTTCATAATTATTACACATCCTTGTATAACTTACCCAACCCACAGAAACCTAGCTCAATTCAAGGAACGAGATTACATGCCATACGTCAATATCTGATAGACTCTAAACTTCCCACATTGTCAACTGAAGATATTACCCAACTAGAAAATCCCATAGAAGCTTGTGAACTACAACAAGTGATCAAACACCTAAAGACAGGGAAAAGTCCGGGACCGGACGGTTTCACAGCAATTTATTACAAAACATTCCAGGAAACTCTGCTGGGACCATTACTAAGGGCCCTGAACTACTTGTCTGGGCCCAGGGAGATCCCGGCGGATTTCCTTAAGGCACATATTACAATTCTTCCCAAGCCAAACAAGGACCTGACAGAATGTGCAAGCTACAGGCCAATCTCGCTGCTGAATCTTGATGTGAAATTGATGTCAAAAATAATAGCAAACAGATTGAAACCTTTACTTCTCGGATTGATAGGAAGCGAGCAAGCAGGATTCATGCCAGGAAGAGAAACCAGAGATAATGTTATCAAAACGCTCAATTTAATGCATGCTGCAGGGGTGCGGAAATTCGAAGGCCCTCTCCTGTCCACGGATGCGGAGAAGGCCTTTGACCGCGTAGCCTGGGATTTCATGCTAGAAACATGCAGGTTCATTGGCTTGGGAAACAATATGATGTCTTGGATCTCTATGCTCTATAAAAACCCTTCTGCGCAGCTGAAGATCAATGGCTCCCTTTCAAGTACAGTTGAGATCAAAAACGGGACGAGACAGGGTTGCCCCCTCTCGCCCCTGCTGTTTATCCTAACCTTAGAGCCATTTATCAGACGGATTGTAGCAGAGAGGGCAATACAGGGCTTCGAGGTAGGAAAAAAAGAATACAAGGTGGCGGCATATGCGGATGACTTGTTGTTCTTCATAACGAACCCTCATATTTCACTCCCCTCCTTGATGAAAGAATTCTCTATCTTTGGGTATCTCTCAAACCTTAAAATCAATTATACCAAGTCGGAAATTTTAAATGTCTCGATCCCCACAAATAAACTAGATCTCATCCAGTCAAATTGCCCCTTTAAATGGGTAAGCACAGCGCTTAAATATTTAGGAATATGGCTGACCCCTAAATTATCTCAAATTTTTGAATATAATTTCACTCCCCTATTGAAAACAATATGTTCAGACTTACAAAACTGGCACTCAAAAGGTTTATCCTGGTTCGGTCGGGCAGCTATATGTAAAATGGTCATTTTACCAAGAGTTCTGTATCTATTTAGAAATTTACCGATAAAAATTCCCCAAAACTTCTTTAAAGTGCTTCATGCAACTCAAACGAAATTTATTTGGGCTCACAAGAAACCTAGAGTAAGATTTTCTAGACTTACTAAGCCCAAAGACAAAGGGGGAATGGGAATCCCAGACTTCCGTGCGTACTACCTCGCCTCTCACATAACTAGGATAATAGACTGGCATTGCCACTCTACAATCAAAGATTGGGTAGAAATTGAGGAAATATTAAGCCATACACCAATTAAATACTCACCATGGATTCAGTGGAGTAGTCTCCCAGCGGAGATGAGGACACATCCCTTAGTGGGCACCACCTTAGCAATCTTTCATAAGTTAACGAAACTTACCAACTTCTCGTCACTTCTTAGTCCGCTCACTCCACTACAGAATAACCCCAATTTCCCACCGGGAATGGGGAACCGATCACTTCAAGCGAACGACACAAATAAACCCCTACTAGCTTCACAATGTTTCCACAATCAAGAGTTTAGGGACTTTACAGATTTTAAACATACAAACAAACTACCCGACCTACAGCTTTGGACTTATTTCCAATGTCGTAGCTTCCTTAATAGAACACAAAGAAAACAAAATTTCAACAGACCACTAACAGAACTAGAGTCAGTATGTCAGACAGAGGAACCCATCTCTAAAGTGACATCACTAGCATACCGCTGGATCCAAAATGGGGAGGACAGGAGTGAGAGGGATCTCAGAGAGAGCTGGTCGAGGGCACTAGGTATTCCATTGTCGACTTCACAATGGATGAAAGCATGTGTTTTTGCTCATAAATGCTCCCTGAGCACAAAAACTCAGGAAACAGCATACAAGTTACTCACTCAATGGTATGCCACACCAGTAAAGCTACACTCTTGGTTTCCAGACCACTCGGATACTTGCTGGCGCTGTAACTCTAACAAAGGATCATTGCTCCACATTTGGTGGCAGTGCCCAGTATTGAACACATTCTGGGCAAAGGTCAGAGAGATGATATACTTAATAACAGAAACAAAATTAAAGCTAGACGCAGCGGGATGTCTCCTGCATATCACGGAATTCCCCATTAAGAGGTATAAACATTCACTTACCAAACATCTTTTAAATGCGGCCAAAGCTATCATCCCACTGTACTGGAAATCTACAAAAATCCCATCCATACGGGAATGGCTCAATAAGATAGGGGAGTTTTATGAGATGGAGGAGACTATTGCACAAGCAGGAGAAAATGTGGAAAGATTTCACAAAACTTGGTCACTTTGGCTTATATATAAATACTCACAGGCATATTTGGATGTTATGAAATAGGTCCTGGTTGAAAGTTAACTCTCATATGACAAACTAAATATTGAAAAACAGTCAAATGAGGAACAGTAATTCCCATTAACTTAAACTGAAGGTTTAATTCTTATTACCCTTTTCTCTCTTTCTTTTCTCTTTTTCTTTTCCAACTATTCTTCTTCTGTGAATGACAATACGGAATCCACGAATGATAGTCATTGATATCTGCTTTATTAAGATTTACAGTTGTATAAGCATAAACAATTGATACCAACCCTTGCAATGTAACTGAAGTTCAATGGTGTTTCTGATGATATATCTAACACTGTATTGTACTGGGTGGAGCTGCGTCTCCACAGATGCATCTCTTGTTTTTTCACAATAAACTTTGATGATAAAAAAAAAAAAAAAAAAATGAAAATATACTTAGTTGCATATAATTCATGCTGGTATGCTTATTATATGTGGGAAATTACCTGTGCATACGCACCAAGTATTAACATACATAAAAAATAGTAGTACAAAATTCCAGCAATGAATAACTAACATATGGTTCACAGACACCGGTCGCAAAAAAATGCCATCCCCCCACCCCAGGTTCACCAAGACACATTAACACCCCAAAAGAAGCCAGGCAGGGGAAAACCGCCTGCTACTGTCAACTGTCTCCATCCCGGGTATCAAGTATTGTCGTGTGTTGGTGTCTCTGTCGCCTCAGCTCCGGAAAGGGGCAATGTTTGTTGACCCGATACCTGCACTTCACCACAGCTTGGCCACGTATGTAAATCTCTAGAAACTGACTTGTTGCCCCTTCTGGTTATTAACCAGCCCACTTTCTGATGCTACTTACCTTGTTATTTCAGAAATCCTAGAGCATCCGCCCCTGAAGAAGTGTATTTCACAGAAACGCGTCGGGCACGATGGATGCAGCCCCTGTGCGCTTTTTAGGATTCTATTTTTATGAAATACTTATGTATCTATTTACAATTCATTTTCTACATTATCATGGTCTGTGATTTTTTATATGTACAATCTCTATATGACATACGTGTTAGCTACTTTTTACTGGAATGTAATGCTGCTTGTTCTTTGTGCATGTGCATGTATACAGGCTATGCCTGGCGCATATGCACCGGCAACCTCTCACATGTTGAAGGTATATATCAGCATAAATCACATGTAATAAATTGTATTTTACTCTCAACCCCAATCTGTCAACTGTTTCATTTAAAGTCCCATTTCCCCCCTTTTTTGTTTCTCTGAATCCGGGATGGAGGCATTACCCCGAGCCTCACTCAAAGTCCCACTCTTATTTAATACTTGATACCCGGGATGGAGACAGTTGACAGTAGCAGGCAGTTTTCCCCTGCCTGGCTTCTTTTGGGGTGTTAATGTGTCTTGGTGAACCTGGGGTGGGGGGATGGCATTTTGTTGCGACCGGTGTCTGTGAACCATATGTTAGTTATTCATTGCTGGAATTTTGTACTACTATTTTTTATGTATGTTAATACTTGGTGCGTATGCACAGGTAATTTCCCACATATAATAAGCATACCAGCATGAATTATATGCAACTAAGTATATTTTCATTTTTAACCCCTATCTGTCAACTGTCTCATTTAAAGTCCCTTCTCGTTTCTCTGAACTTGGGATGGAGGCACTATTTTTTGCCTCACTCAAAGTCCCACTCTTCTATTGATACTTGATATTTGGGATGGAGACAGTTGACAGTACCAGGCAGCCACCCCCTGCCTAGTTTTGTCTGCATGCCAACAAACCCCTTTGGTCTGCACGCACCGGTCGCGGCGATGTGTCGTTTTTCACCCTGGGTTACCACATACATTCTCCAGCATGGTGGCCAATTCTTGTTCCCTATCCGGAGCTGCGATGCGCTCTGCGGGCCCCTCCCACCCCCCCCCACGTCCACCCCAAGGGGGGTTGGTTGGGTGTTGGGGGGTCGGGTGGGCGCCGCACATCGCATCGGCGTCACGCTCCACTCCCGCACACGATGTCATCATCTGGCGCCGTTGTGCGGAAGTGAACTTTTTCCATCCTGCTGACATGGTTGGACGTGACAGTGCCTGTCATGGGCGGACTCTCACCGCCCGGGCAAGGGCCACGCCTCTTGCCTCGTCAGCCTTACGTGACGTTGGCGGCAATCACCGACGCAGATGAGCTGCATATCAGGTGTCTCCTCTCGTGCAGTCCTCCTCTCCACTCACATACAAATGCCGCATTGATGCAGACACTGTATTCCTTTTGGACAAATTCTTTTTGGACAATTTCTGTTTCCAGCAATCTAAGGTACTACATTTTTGACCATTCTTTCCAAAGTTGTTTATTCTCTCAATACCTCCCCCTTTTTTAGTTCCTACACCCTTGGTATATCTTAGTGGACTTATCTATCCATTTCAGATATTCCTCACCATTTGAAGCTCATGGTCACCATATTGCGGAAATAATATGCACCAAGTGGAGGATACCTGTGTGCGTCTGTCGTGTGTTGGTGTCTCTGTCGCCTCAGCTCCGGAAAGGGGCAATGTTTGTTGACCCAATACCTGCACTTCACCACAGCTTGGCCACGTATGTAAATCTCTAGAAACTGACTTGTTGCCCCTTCTGGTTATTAACCAGCCCACTTTCTGATGCTACTTACCTTGTTATTTCAGAAATCCTAGAGCATCCGCCCCTGAAGAAGTGTATTTCACAGAAACGCGTCGGGCACGATGGATGCAGCCCCTGTGCGCTTTTTAGGATTCTATTTTTATGAAATACTTATGTATCTATTTACAATTCATTTTCTACATTATCATGGTCTGTGATTTTTTATATGTACAATCTCTATATGACATACGTGTTAGCTACTTTTTACTGGAATGTAATGCTGCTTGTTCTTTGTGCATGTGCATGTATACAGGCTATGCCTGGCGCATATGCACCGGCAACCTCTCACATGTTGAAGGTATATATCAGCATAAATAACATGTAATAAATTGTATTTTACTCTCAACCCCAATCTGTCAACTGTTTCATTTAAAGTCCCATTTCCCCCCTTTTTTGTTTCTTTAAGGCATCAGTCCCAAGAAACACATGGACTTGTACGTGGCTGGGAGGAGGTGGCTGCGGACCATGTCGTCCTTAGTGACCCAGAGGACTCCGGACCGAATGCCTCAGCAAACCTACGCTGCATGGCCTCCCTGATCCTGCAAAGCCTGCGTAAGGATCCTCGTATTCGAGGTATCAAGGAGAAGGACCAATACTGGCTGGCAACCCTCCTTAATCCACGTTACAAGGGCAAGGTTGCGGACCTTATCTTGCCATCGCAGAGGGAGCAGAGGATGAAACATCTTCGGGAGGCCTTGCAGAAAGGTCTGTGCAACGCGTTCCCAGAGACTGGGAGGTTACAAACTCCTGTTTCTGGACAACGTGTTGCTGAGGCTTCGGTCAGTCAAAGAAGGAGCGGTGGAGAAGGTGGCCGTCTGACCGATGCGTTCAGACAATTTTTTGGTCCGCAGCCCCAAGGTATGATCGTTCCAGCAACCATCGCCAGCGTCTGTTTTACATGGTGCAGGAATACCTAGGGGCAAGATCTGACTTGGACACCTTTCCCACCAAAAATCCTCTGGGTTACTGGGTCTTGAGGATGGATCACTGGCCAGAGCTTGCACAGTATGCAATTGAGCTACTGGCCTGTCCTGCATCCAGCGTTCTTTCGGAACGCACATTCAGTGCTGCTAGAGGCTTTGTAACCGATCACATGGTGCGTCTGTCCACCGACTCGGTCAATCGACTGACCTTCATAAAAATGAATCAGTTTTGAATCACCACCAGCTACAAAGCACCTGATGCTGATGTAACCGAATAATTTTTTTTGAAATCTCAGATCCCTTCAAAGACTGCCTATACTGATGCTGAGTGACTATCCCTGAGAAATTATCCTCTTCCTCCTCAATCATCACGCTGATAGCTTGTAAGAACATTTTTGGTTCTGGGCGCCACCACCAGTGCCTAAGGCACAATTTTTCAGCCCCTGTTTAACAGGGGCATGTAATTACAATTTTTTATGCAATACTTTGCAGCAGGGCTCGTTTCTGCGTTACAACTAGAGTATCTGTGAGGGGTTGCAGTGTTGTGGCACCAGCACCAGTGCCTAAGGCCCAATTTTTCTGCCCCTGTTTAACAGGGGCATGTAATTACAATTCTTGATCTAATATTTCACAGCAGGGCCCTGTGAGGGCTTACAGTATTGTGGCCACAACAACACCTAAGGCCCAAATTTCTGCTGAGTATATAGGGCAGGCCCCTACTTTCAAACATCTAACTTACAAACGACTCCTACTTGCAAACGGAAGGAGACAACAGGAAGTGAGATGAAATCTACCCCTAGGAAGGGAAATTCTCTCCTGTAAGAGTTAATATGGGAAAAACATTTCTCCTTTGCACTGATGCTTTCCAATTCTTGTTTCACAAAAAACCCCAAATTTTCAAAAAACATTTGTCATTGGGACAAAGAGTGAGGTGAAATCTTCTGAAGAGGAGGACTGACAGCAAAACAAATGTCACAGGGGTGATAACCCTTCCCTATGTTTTCCAAAAAGCTTAAAGATTTTTTGGCTGGAGCTAAACACGTTAAAAATGTACCTGTTCAAAATTACAAACAGATTCTACTTAACAACAAACCTACAGTCCCTGTCTTGTTTGCACCGCATGTATATTGCTGTTCAGAGTATATAGGGCCTGGTGGCCCCACACCTTTTCTTATTTTAATTTGGGTGCGGGATTCCCCTTAATATCCATACAAGACCCAAAGGGCCTGGTAATGGACTGGGGGGTACCCATGCCGTTTGTCTCACTGATTTTCATCCATATTGCCAGGACCCGACATTACATTAAACCCGCAAGCAGTTTTAAATGAGATTTTTTCCTTTAAAAATGACATTTTGTGCAGGGACTGTTCTAAACACGGGAAACCCGCGCCACTTTACAGGCATACTATAGACACACCCCGGGTATGATATTTAAAGGAATATTTCACTTTTTTTTTTTTTTTTTTTTTACATTAAGCATCATTAAAATCACTGCTCCCGAAAAAACGGCCATTTTAAAAAGTTTTTTTTGCATTGATACATGTCCCCTGGGGGAGGACCCGGGTCCCCAAACCCTTTTTAGGACAATACCATGCAAATTAGCCTTTAAAATGAGCACTTTTGATTTCGAACGTTCGAGTCTCATAGACGTCAATGGGGTTCTAAAGTTCGTGCGAATTTTCGGTCCGTTCGCAGGTTCTGGTGTAAACCGAACCGGGGGGTGTTCGGCTCATCCCTAATTAGGATGTGGGCAGAACATAGCACCCATAGCACCCAGCAGGGAGGCCAGAGGATTAGGATGTGGGCAGAACACAGCACTCTACAGGGAGACCAGAGGAATAGGATGTGGGCAGAACACAGCACCCAGCAGGGAGACCAGAGGATTAGGATGTGGGCAAAACACAGCACTCTACAGGGAGACCAGAGGATTAGGATGTGCACATAACACATTACTCTATAGGGAGAACAAAGAATTAGGATGTGGACAGAACACAGAACTCTACAGGGAGACCAGAGGATTAGGATGTGGGCAGAACATAGCACCCAGCAGGGAGGCCAGAGGTTTAGGATGTGGGCATAACAAGGCACTCTAGAGGGAGACCAGAGGATTAGGATGTGGGCAGAACACAGCACCCAGCAGGGAGACCAGAGGATTAGGATGTGGGCAGAACACAGCACTCTACAGGGAGACCAGAGGATTAGGATGTGGGCAGAACACAGCACCCAGCAGGGAGACCAGAGGATTCGGATGTGGGCAGAACATGGCACCCAGCAGGGAGGCCAGAGGATTAGGATGTGGGCAGAACATAGCACCTAGCAGGGAGACCAGAGGATTAGGATATGTGCAAAACACAGCACTCTACAGGGAGATCAGAGGATTAGGATGTGAGCAGAACACAAACACAGCACTCTACAGGGAACAGAGGATTAAGATTGGGCAGAACACAGCACTCTACAGGGAGATCAGAGGATTAGGATGTGGGCAGAACACAACACTCTACAGGGAGACCAGAGGATTAGGATGTGGGCATAACACAACACTCCATATGGAGCCCAAAGGATTAGGATGTGGGCAGAACACAGCACTCTACAGGGAGACCAGAGGATTAGGATGTGGGCAGAACATAGCACCCAGCAGGGAGGCGAGAGGATTAGGATGTGGGCATAACAAGGCACTCTACAGGGAGACCAGAGGATTACAATGTGGGCAGAACACAGCACCCAGTAGGGAGATCAGAGGATTAGGATGTGGGCAGAACACAGCACTCTACAGGGAGACCAGAGGATTAGGATGTGGGCAGAACACAGCACACAGAAGTGAGGCCAGAGGATTAGGATGTGGGCAGAACGCAGCACTCTACAGGGAAACCAGAGGATTAGGATGTGGGCAGAACACAGCACTCTACAGGGAGACCAGAGGATTAGGATGTGGGCAGAACACAGCACCCAGCAGGGAGACCAGAGGATTAGGATGTGGGCAGAATACAGCACTGTACAGGGAGACCAGAGGATTAGGATGTGGGCATAACACAGCACTCTACAGGGAGACCAGAGGATTAGGATGTGGGCAGAACACAGCACCCAGCAGGGAGACCAGAGGATTAGGATGTGGGCAGAGTACAGCACTCTACAGGGAGATCAGAGGATTAGGATGTGGGCAGAACACAGCACCCAGCAGGGAGGCCAGAGGATTAGGATGTGGGCAGAACACAGCACTCTACAGGGAGACCAGAGGATTATGATGTTGGCAGAACACAGCACTCTACAGGGAGGCCAGAGGATTAGGATGTGGGCAGAACACAGCACCCAGCAGGGACAGCAGAGGATTAGGATGTGGGCAGAGCACAGCACTCTGCAGGGAGACCAGAGGATTAGGATGTGGGCAGAATACAGCACTGTACAGGGAGACCAGAGGATTAGGATGTTGGCAGAATACAGCACTCTACAGCGAGACCAGAGGATTAGGATGTGGGCAGAATACAGCACCCAGCAGGGGACCAGAGGATTAGGATGAGGGCAGAACACAGCACTCTACAGGGAGACCAGAGGATTAGGATGTGGGCAGAACACAGCCAACAGAAGGGAGGACTGAGGATTAGGATGTGGGCTGAACACAGCACTCTACAGGGAGACCAGAGGATTGGGATGTGGGCAGAACACAGCCCACAGAAGGGAGGCCAGAGGATTAGGATGTGGGCAGAACACAGCACTCTACAGGGAGACCAGACAATTAGGATGTGGGCAGAACACTGCACACAGAAGGGAGGCCAGAGGATTAGGATGTGGGCAGAACACAGCACTCTACAGGGAGACCAGAGGATTAGGTTGTGGGCAGAACACAGCACCCAGCACCCAGCAGGGAGACCAGAGGATTAGGATGTGGGCAGAACACAGCACTCTACAGGGAGATCAGAGGATTAGGATGTGGGCAGAACACAGCACCCAGCAGGGAGACCAGATCATTAGGATATGGACAGAACACAGCACTCTACAGGGAGATCAGAGGATTAGGATGTGGGCAGAAAACAAACACAGCACTCTACAGGGACCAGAGGATTAGGATGTGTTTAGAACACAGCACTCTACAGGGAGACCAGAGGATTAGGATGTGGGCAGAACACAGTGCCCAGCAGGGAGACCAGAGGATTAGGATGTGGGCAGAATACAGCACTCTACAGGGAGACCAGAGGATTAGGATGTGGGCAGAACACAGCACTCTACAATGGAGACCAGAGTATTAGGATGTGGGTAGAACACAGCACTCTACAGGGAGACCAGAGGATTAGGATGTGGGCATAACACAGCACTCTATAGGGAGACCAAAGGATTAGGATGTGGGCAGAACACAGCACTCTACAGGGAGACCAGAGGATTAGGATGTGGGCAGAACATAGCACCCAGCAGGGAGGCCAGAGGTTTAGGATGTGGGCATAACAAGGCACTCTACAGGGAGACCAGAGGATTAGGATGTGGGCAGAACACAGCACCCAGCAGGGAGACCAGAGGATTAGGATGTGGGCAGAACACAGCACTCTACAGGGAGACCAGAGGATTAGGATGTGGGCAGAACACAGCACCCAGCAGGGAGACCAGAGGATTCGGATGTGGGCAGAACATGGCACCCAGCAGGGAGGCCAGAGGATTAGGATGTGGGCAGAACATAGCACCTAGCAGGGAGACCAGAGGATTAGGATATGTGCAAAACACAGCACTCTACAGGGAGATCAGAGGATTAGGATGTGAGCAGAACACAAACACAGCACTCTACAGGGAACAGAGGATTAAGATTGGGCAGAACACAGCACTCTACAGGGAGATCAGAGGATTAGGATGTGGGCAGAACACAACACTCTACAGGGAGACCAGAGGATTAGGATGTGGGCATAACACAACACTCCATAGGGAGCCCAAAGGATTAGGATGTGGGCAGAACACAGCACTCTACAGGGAGACCAGAGGATTAGGATGTGGGCAGAACATAGCACCCAGCAGGGAGGCGAGAGGATTAGGATGTGGGCATAACAAGGCACTCTACAGGGAGACCAGAGGATTACAATGTGGGCAGAACACAGCACCCAGTAGGGAGATCAGAGGATTAGGATGTGGGCAGAACACAGCACTCTACAGGGAGACCAGAGGATTAGGATGTGGGCAGAACACAGCACACAGAAGTGAGGCCAGAGGATTAGGATGTGTGCAGAACACAGCACTCTACAGGGAAACCAGAGGATTAGGATGTGGGCAGAACACAGCACTCTACAGGGAGACCAGAGGATTAGGATGTGGGCAGAACACAGCACCCAGCAGGGAGACCAGAGGATTAGGATGTGGGCAGAATACAGCACTGTACAGGGAGACCAGAGGATTAGGATGTGGGCATAACACAGCAATCTACAGGGAGACCAGAGGATTAGCATGTGGGCAGAACACAGCACCCAGCAGGGAGACCAGAGGATTAGGATGTGGGCAGAGTACAGCACTCTACAGGGAGATCAGAGGATTAGGATGTGGGCAGAACACAGCACCCAGCAGGGAGGCCAGAGGATTAGGAAGTGGGCAGAACACAGCACTCTACAGGGAGACCAGAGGATTATGATGTTGGCAGAACACAGCACTCTACAGGGAGGCCAGAGGATTAGGATGTGGGCAGAACACAGCACCCAGCAGGGACAGCAGAGGATTAGGATGTGGGCAGAGCACAGCACTCTGCAGGGAGACCAGAGGATTAGGATGTGGGCAGAATACAGCACTGTACAGGGAGACCAGAGGATTAGGATGTTGGCAGAATACAGCACTCTACAGCGAGACCAGAGGATTAGGATGTGGGCAGAATACAGCACCCAGCAGGGGACCAGAGGATTAGGATGAGGGCAGAACACAGCACTCTACAGGGAGACCAGAGGATTAGGATGTGGGCAGAACACCGCCAACAGAAGGGAGGACTGAGGATTAGGATGTGGGCTGAACACAGCACTCTACAGGGAGACCAGAGGATTGGGATGTGGGCAGAACACAGCCCACAGAAGGGAGGCCAGAGGATTAGGATGTGGGCAGAACACAGCACTCTACAGGGAGACCAGACAATTAGGATGTGGGCAGAACACAGCACACAGAAGGGAGGCCAGAGGATTAGGATGTGGGCAGAACACAACACTCTACAGGGAGACCAGAGGATTAGGTTGTGGGCAGAACACAGCACCCAGCACCCAGCACCCAGCAGGGAGACCAGAGGATTAGGATGTGGGCAGAACACAGCACTCTACAGGGAGATCAGAGGATTAGGATGTGGGCAGAACACAGCACCCAGCAGGGAGACCAGATCATTAGGATATGGACAGAACACAGCACTCTACAGGGAGATCAGAGGATTAGGATGTGGGCAGAAAACAAACACAGCACTCTACAGGGACCAGAGGATTAGGATGTGTTTAGAACACAGCACTCTACAGGGAGACCAGAGGATTAGGATGTGGGCAGAACACAGTGCCCAGCAGGGAGACCAGAGGATTAGGATGTGGGCAGAATACAGCACTCTACAGGGAGACCAGAGGATTAGGATGTGGGCAGAACACAGCACTCTACAATGGGGACCAGAGTATTAGGATGTGGGTAGAACACAGCACTCTACAGGGAGACCAGAGGATTAGGATGAAGGCAGAACACAGCACACAGTACCCAGCAGGGATACCAGAGGATTAAGATGTATGCAGAACACAGCACTCTACAGGGAGATCAGAGGATTAGGATGTGGGCATAACACAGCACTCTATAGGGAGACCAAAGACTTAGGATGTGGGCAGAACACAGCACTCTACAGGGAGACCAGAGGATTAGGATGTGGGCAGAACAAAGCACCCAGCAGGGAGGCCAGAGGATTAGGTTGTGGGCATAACAAGGCACTCTACAGGGAGACCAGAGGATTAGGATGTGGGCAGAACACAGCCCCCAAGTAGGGAGACCAGAGGATTAGGATGTGGGCAGAACACAGCACTCTACAGGGAAACCAGAGTATTAGGATGTGGGCAGAACACAGCACTCTACAGAGTCACCAGAGGATTAGGATGTGGGCAGAACACAGCACCCAGCAGGGAGACTAGAGGATTAGGATTTGGGCAGAACACAGCACTTTACAGGGAGGCCAGAGGATTAGGATGTGGGCAGAACACAGCACTCTACAGGAAGACCAGAGGATTATGATGTGGGCATAACACAGCAGTCTACAGGGAAACCAGCGGATTAGGATGTGGGCAGAACACAGCACTCTACAGGGAGACCAGAGGGTTAGGATGTGGGCAGAACACATCACTCCACAGGGAGACCGGAGGATTAGGATGTGGGCAGAACACAACACCCAGCAGGGAGGCCAGAGGATTAGGATGTGGGCAGAACACAGCACTCTACACGGAGACCAGAGGATTAGGATGTGGGCAGAACACAGCACTCTTCAGGGAGACCAGAGGATTAGGATGTGGGCAGAACACAGCACTCAGCAGGGAGGCCAGAGGATTAGGAAGTGAACAGAACACAGTACTCTACAGGGAGACCAAAGGATTAGGATGTGGGCAGAACACAGCATTCTACAGGGAGACCAGAGGATTAGGATGTGGGCAGAACACAGCACTCTACAGGGAGACCAGAGGATTAGGATGTTGGCAGAACATAGCACCCAGCAGGGAGGCCAGAGGATTAGGATGTGGGCAGAACACAGCACTCTACAGGGAGACCAGAGGATTAGGATGTGGGCAGAACACAGCACCCAGCAGGGAGACCAGAGGATTAGAATGTGGGCAGAACACAGCACTCTACAGGGAGACCAGAGGATTAGGATGTGGGCAGAACATAGCACCTAGCAGGGAGACCAGAGGATTAGGATGTGGGCAGAACACAGCACCCAGCAGGGAGACCAGAGGATTAGGATGTGGGCAGAACACGGCGCTCTACAGGGAGACCAGAGGATTAGCATGTGGGCAGAACACAAACACAGCACTCTACAGGGACCAGAGGATTAGGATGGGGGCAGAACATAGCACTCTATAGGGAGACCAGAGGATTAGGATGTGGGCAGAACACAGCACTCTATAGGGAGACCAAAGGATTAGTATGTGGGCAGAACACAGCACTCTACAGGGAGATCAGAGGATTAGCATGTGGGCAGAACACAAACACAGCACTCTACAGGGAGACCAGAGGATTAGGATGTGGGCAGAACATAGCACCCAGCAGGGAGGCCAGAGGATTAGGATGTAGGCATAAGACAGCACTCTACAGGGAGACCAGAGGATTAGGATGTGGGCAGAACACAGCACTCTACAGGGAGATCAGAGGATTAGGATGTGGACAGAACACAGCACCCAGCAAGGAGACCGGAGGATTAGGATGTGGGCAGAACACAGCACTCTACTTGGAGACCAGAGGACTAGGATGTGGGCAGAACATGGCACCCAGCAGGGAGGCCAGAGGATTAGGATGTGGGCAGTACACAGCACTCTACAGGGAGACCAGAGGATTAGGATGTGGACAGAACACAGCACGCTACAGGGAAACCAGAGGATTAGAATGTGGGCAGAACACAGCACTCTACAGAGAGACCAGAGGATTAGGATTTGGGCAGAACACATCACTCTACAGGGAGACCAGAGGATTAGGATGTGGGCAGAACACAGCACCCAGCAGGTGACAGCGAAATTTGACTATACGCAGAGCACACTCAGCCAAATCTCCTGTTTCTAATAATAACAATTTCATCTAATGATATAAATGCATCTCACCTTATGATCGTATGCCATCCTCTGGTGTGTGCTCCTTCCCCAGAAAAACAGACATCAACACATCCTTACGTTCTCAGCTCAGCATCACCATATAAGGATTTAACAACTCAACAAAATACAACCAAATGACGATGACTAGAGTTCCTCGTGGATGAGAGCTTATCTGCAGGTGTACGTCATGGCTCCCCAAATATGTTGTTCAGGCATACTGGGGTGACAAGAGCAAACAACCACTAAACCGATAATGTCTTTGCAGAACGAACACACCCCCACCAGATGATCGTTCTTTGCATTGCACAGGGGACATGTCCTCTCTCTGCAAACACCTCTCTCCAAACACCAGGAAGTTTTCCACTAACTAACAGGTCTCAATCAACGTTAGTCTGCCCCAGTCCGCTCTTTAGAGCGGGCTGCGAGAAAACAGACACTGGGAGACTCTTATGACAATACACTAATATAAAATTTTCCACAACAGTCCCTCCTCTTGTCATATGATCCCATGTGTCCCTCGATGAATCCTGATCATCTCCTTAGTTCATAAAAAGTAAAACATGACTTGACATGTAGACTCTGTTGGAGATGACGTGGTGAGCTGTAGTAGTCGCCGGTCGGTTTGGGATCCTCTGTGTCTTGTACGTGGGTCGGGCTTTGGAGCATCTCATCAGGGAAGATGTGGTCATCTGCTCAGGCTCTGGTCACGCGTCCAATCGAGCAACAGGAGCACCTCATCATGGCATATAGAAGGAATAGAAACAAAAACAACATGAGTATGTATACCCCTACTTCCTTCACTATGATCCGCTGCAAAATAAAAATTAAATCCCCAACGATTCCCAAACCCTTAAAAAGGATTCCAACCTTCACTAGCTATAGCTCTGGCTTTGCCTTGCAGGGATCTAAGCCTTATCCATATGGGCCTGAACTTTATCACTACTATCCCCGATCCAGATATAACAATCTTTACTTATGAATTCCCAGAAACCCCCTTGGACTGTGGGAACTTCCTTGTAGCTTCAACAGTTACATGAAAACATCCCATGCTCAATGAATGAGAAATTGTTCAAGCGTTTCATAAGGCTCAAGCCCCCACCGTGTACAAGCAATTCCCTTCCAGCTGTCCCTGCCATTCTTGCCTTCTCTTGTGCCATCAGATCCTCGCGATCAGCCGCGACATAAGATGCTGGGACAAGTTTCACCAGCACACATGAACCTCTTGCCTTATGGGAAATTACCTTATAAGCTGTAGATCTGCATTAATACCAAACTACAGTTAAAGCACACTTGTGGGCTACCTAGTTATCCTGATACCAAAGCTGGCAAGATCCAGAGCTATTGTTAAAATTATAACTAATTTTACCCTCTAGAAATGTTTTGTTAAGTTCCTTTGACAGGTGTCTGTTTGGATTTTACTAGTCTGTCAAAACTCCTCACACCAATATGAACGTCACATATAGCCACCGTCATCGCTGGGGCACTAATACCCAACCATGTGTCCTGTTCTCTTTCTCAGCTAGTTGGGATGCTTTTCATCGTTACCCTTGCTAAAATGTATTAAACAGAAAAATATAAATAAACAAATATACTCCTCTACTCTTTGTGGTTGATCCGCTTCTTGCAGTGGCTGGCGTGGTCTCATCCCTCAAGCTTCTTTACAATGACCCAGTCACCTGGTTGGAAAGAATGTAAAATGGTTATTGTGTCAGGGTCCCGGACGGACTTGTGAACCCTGTGGTGGACCTTTTGAAATTCATGTTACAGTGATTGCACCTACCCCATCAGCTGAGAATGTAGGTGTCAGCTAATGAGGAAATTACAACTCTGTTTTTGGTTGACGTCCAAACAAACCTCATATGACAATAACCCAGACATCAGCACTGTGGTCACTGCATAACCTGTGCGTGGCTTACCATCTGGGGTGTAATACCTGGAACCAGTGACAAAAAGGTTCTTAGCATCTGGGATGGGAGCCTACTTCACCAGACTGCTGCTTGCTGATTCAAATTCTATCAACGAAAGACAGTCTTGGCACAAACTTGGTTAGAATTACAAAGGTTAGTATTATTGGTTTGAAAAATTGTCATTCTCACCACTATCATCCCCCCTTTTCTTCCTCCTCATTACAAACTGGAGGAAGACATGCAGGGTTTAGAATGGTGCAGAACAAAACAGTGAAATAGACTATGATACTTTTACCTTCTTATACACCTGTACACACACTTTCAGAAACTCTTTGGACCTGAAAAGATACTTATAAACAAAGGTGATTAACTCTATCCTTCAAAGAATTGTAAACAATACAACATTCGTGTACATTGGTAAATTGTCACTGACATTCCACAAAACCGATAATAACTAAACCCTCTGTAAATCTTACTTTCAAGTTTTTACTAAAATACAACAGCTGTGACACTCAAGAGGGCTGTCGCGGTAGGTTCAAACATCTTGTTACTACATACAAACATGAGACAAACATTTAGATACAAATGTGGGGGAGATATTTCATAGTTCCCAAAAACGAAAATGAAAAAAAAAATAAAAAAAAACAGATGGAATGCTGCCTTCACTCTTTTAGCGATAGAAAAAGAATACAATTTGAAAAGCATGAGAGCATTTCGAAATCTTTGCATGGACCAGCCAAACAAAGTTCAAAAACAGGCCTGTATATTTTTAATCACACAAACGTGTACTACGCATCCATCAACTCACTCAACATTACAGATTTCTGAAGCCACAGCTGAACTACTTCCAAGGTATTTTTTTTCTGGGGTCTCGTACCTCCAGACATCAAAAGTACCTTCCAAAGGAGTACACCTTACTGTACCCTCTGACCATATCTGCCAATGTTTAAGGGGTCTCATGTCCGGAGCCCCAAACCCAGATCTCCTGTGAAGTGCAGCTGTCTGACTGGTGTGGACCCTCATTTTTTTCCTCCAACGCATGGAGGGCACATTACCCATGACGATTCAAATCGCTTTTTTGGTGTACTCTGCATCCAGAGAACCCTGCGCTTTACTTTTGGTTTGCACCTTTATCACCATAATCGACCCCCGCATTCCGATTATCATACACGACCTGAGCGGGGCTGTTAGCGTACTACTCCTCACGTTTACATTCTCTACAACCGGTTATTGACAGCCCTATAAATGTGTTGTCAGACAAACTACAAAGCACAATGAAATCCTCCACTATTCAAAACAATATTATGGCTTCTATCTGTACCTAGATATTACAACAATAACTTGGATGCCTCTTGTTTGCTCTCTACTCAAAACTGTATTACAGTATAAACCTTAATTTAATTTAAAAATAAAAATGATTTCGTCCTTACAAACACAAGTCAAAAGACCCCAAGCCCCTCCCACCAACTTCCTGTTGCACACCTGAGTAGGAAGAGGAAGCCTTGAATAGCTTCCTATTTTGTCTATCAAGATATTAGAAAAATCTATGGCTAACATCAACAAATAAAAACTTTTGTCCAGGAGTGGGTGGAATAAACCCCCATATTGCAAATGGAGGGAATCCCCCTTGACTCACATATCCCCTGGGAAGTCAAACCTTAAGTTTTGAGAAATACCACACAACAGTGTAACAAAAGCCAAAAACTGAAACTCCTGCAAAAAGAAGGCTGAAGGAGTTCAACCAAAGTCTTTTCCCTTCCACTGCAAGCCACAAACAAAATGGCGCCATTAACACATGAAATTTAGTTGTTGATCCCGCCAAAATCGAGATTTCTTCACTAGAAACATAAACTTCTTTAAAACAACTGCAATAAAAACCTAAATGATTCTACTGAAAATGGAATTCACTACAAAACCAGAGACATTTTGCTCGAGACTAAAATCAGCAGAAACAAAAAGGCAGTTGCAGCAATCGAAAATCGGTCCACGGCAAAATGGTGAATGAAACCCGGACTACAGAAAAATGGCCGGCATTAGCAAATGAAAAGACAAACCATTATTTCTCCCTACCGAAACTGACTATACAATTGAGACACTAATTGAGACACCAATTTTCTTTTCAAAATATTTATTGGTTTTTTCAATAAGTAAGTTGTACAGTCAACGAAGCATGAATGCAGAGTAGTCATATCACATACAGTTAGACCCCAATGGGGTAGGCATTTCAGGTAGAAGAAGAAACACAAGAAAAAAACACAGAAAATACAAGAAAAACAATAATAAGTGTTAGGGGTTAGGACCCGGCCTGTGGTTTTAACAGATAATCCAAAAGAACAACACCGTTTACCTAAAGAAAGAGCTAAAGAGAGGATAAATCCCTAGGCTATCCATGGAGTAGTTGTAGGAGGCTTGAGGGATTCCGTCGGCACCCCAAAAGGGAACTCACTGTGACCGGCGAAACCTCCAACAGCTCCCCCCAACCGCCCAGTAAACATTGCTGAACTGTAGATATCCAGCTAGTGAAACATCATCAGAATATTTTAACCCCTTAGAACATAAACCATCTGGGATCATAAGTAACACTAAAACCATCGGACTGTCTGCGATTCAAAACTTAAGGCAAGTAAAAAGAGAGAAAAGAGTGTGAAATGGAGAGGGGAGGGGGAAGGAGAGAGAAGAGAGGTAAGGGAGCCAGCCCGCGGGGAGATGTCCCGCATCCCCGCAACATCCAGCTGAGTTATGGTTGCATGCCCGGAATCAGGGAAACACCAATGAAACTTGCCCAGGGTTCCCAAATAGCCTCAAATTGGTCTTTTGAGTTGTCGAGAATGCTAGCGAGCTTCTCTTGGGCCATAATCCAGGAGATTTTCCGGATCGTCGCCTTAAGGGACACTTTGGGTTTCTTCCAGGCCTTGGCGATGGTGAGCTTAGCGCCCAGAAAAATAAAGTGGATTAGTTTGCGGGCAAGCTTCGGGACCCTGGGCAAGTTGTCATTTAGGAGAGCCATAGATGGTGTTTTCGGGATATGGGCCTTGGTAATTTTCTTTATCAGGAGGAAAATCTTATTCCAGAATGTCCTCAATCTTGGGCACTCCCAGAATATATGGACCAGCGTGCCCCTAAGTAAACATCCTCTAAAACACCTCGGGTCAGCCGAGGGGAACATTTTGGCTAATCTGTCAGGAGATAGATACCACCTAGTAATAACCTTAAGACTAGACTCTATCATGGGAATATTCTTAATGCCCCTGTAGGCCCTGATAAAGATGATCCTCCATTTATCTAGGTCCCACTGCATGGATAGGTCCGACTCCCATGCCAGCATATATGGAGTCTTGGTTGACTGATTGGCGAGTGACTGATATATGACGGTAATGCCTCCCCTCTGCTCAGGAGACCTGCCACACCAGAGTTCGTATGGCGTGAATGAGTGGGGGGCCGATTTTGCCTCCCCGTTGTGGGCGAGGAAATGACGAATTTGATGAAATCTGAATCGCTCCGAGGTAGGCATCTCCAATTGGCTCACCCAAAAGGCCAGGGTAATAGGGCCTAAACTCGTATAGAAGTGTCCGATCCGGTACATCCCCTTATCCAACCACCAACGGAATGCTTTGATGTCTAGACCTGGAACGAAGTCCGGGTTATTGAAAATGTGAGCAAGAGGGTGGCAATTTGAGATCAAGCCCCGATTGTTTCTTAGAGAGTCCCATACTTTAAAGGATTGAGATAGAGTTGGTGAGAGAATCGAGGGGCGTTTTCTAGGAGGGACCCACAGTAGGAAATCTAGGGTGTGGGATGGTACAGCCTGTCTCTCTATTTGGATCCAGTCAGGTTTTTCTGTCTTCGCATACACTACTGATAACTGGGCGAGTCTGGCAGCTTGATAGTACCAGAAGAGCTGAGGGAGACCTAAGCCCCCCTGTGATCTGGCCAAGTATAAGGTATTTTGCTGGAGTCTGTGTCCCTTACCTCCCCAGATAAACTTGAGGACTTTTCTTTGGAATGCAGATAGATGATCTTTTACAATATTTATCGGGAGGGCCCTGAAAAGGTAGAGGAGTCTCGGTAGCAAAGTCATCTTAACTGCATGAACTCTACCTAGCCAAGAGATTCCTCCCTTAGCCCAGTTGCCTAGGTCTGACTCTAGCTTGCGGTATGTGTGAGGGAAGTTGGCCGAATAAAGTAGCTCTGTTTTCGCAGTGAGCTTGATTCCTAAATAGTCAATAAAAGTGTCGCTTCATCTAAACTCAAAGGCATTCTGGAGGGAGGAGACCACATGTGGTTTGAGGGAAATGTTCAGGGCGAATGATTTTGAGTAGTTTACCTTTAAGCCCGAGGTCCGTGAGAATTCCTTTAGGAGTTTACACAGATTTGGTAGGGAAGTGATTGGTGATGTGATGAATAAGAGCATATCATCGGTGAATAGCCCGCATTTGTGGACTTGTTCGCCGCATTTCACCCCTAGTATATTGGGATCCGATCTGACTGCGATTGCTAGGGTTTCAATCGCAATGGCAAAAATTAAAGGGGATAGAGGACAGCCCTGTCTAGTGCCTCTCGCTATAGATAGAGGTTTGGAGTAATGGCCTTGTAAGCGAATTACTGCTTTTGGAGTGGAGTATAAGGATTTTAGGGTCCCAAGAAACCTGGGACCGAAGCCCCATTTCTCCAGTAAGGAGAAAAGATAAGGCCATCCGATAGAATCGAAGGCCTTATGGAGGTCCAAGGAGAGGAGGAAACCTTCCTGTTTCGGTCCCCCTTCCCAATTTGATTGGAGGATGGAGACAATGTCTATTGCTCTCCTAATTTGGTCCGGTCCTTGTCTCCCTGGGATGAAACCAACCTGGTCATTGTGTATATAAAGATTAATAAAAGATGAGAGGCGGTTGGCCAGGATTTTGGTGAGAATTTTGAGGTCATTATTGATCAGGGAGATCGGCCTGTAATTTTCCACTTCCTCGTGATTTTTGTTGGGTTTGGGGATGACCGAGATAAATGCAGTATTCAGTTGTGTATCAAGGGGAGTACCTGTTTTAAAGGAATTGAAAAATTTAGCCAAGTAAGGAGCTAAGATTTCTCCAAATTGTTTGTAGTAGGGGACCGAGAGGCCATCTGGCCCTGGGGCAGATCCGGGCTTTAAGCCTTTTATAACCGTCCTGACCTCCTCTACTGAAAAGGCTCCTTCCATTAGATCCCTGCAATCTTTGGAGATTGAGGGGATCTGCAGATTGTCCAGAAAGACCGTGGTTATAGGGCCCTTCCCTGATTGTGGGGATTTGTACAGATTTTCATAAAATTCATGAAAGGCTGACATTATTTTGTTCGGGTTAGCTGTTGGGGGATGACCTGCGATTCTAAGTTTAGGGAAGGAAGAGGATCGGAACCTCGGGGGGAGTTTGGAGGCTAGCATTGAGCTGAATCTGTCCTTTTGGCAATAAAATTTGGCTCCACTCCACCTGATGTTTTTCTCTGCTTTGGCCGTTAAGGCGAGGTTCAGCTCAAGTCTAGTCGCGTCTAACCTATCTGAAATGGACCTGTTCGGGTGTTTTTTGTGTTCTGCTTTTAAGGTGAGGAATGTTTTTTCAAGGCGTTGAATATCTATTAAGCGCTCCTTTTTGTATTGAGTCGCGATCCTAATTAGAGTGCCTCTAATGGTTGCCTTGTGGGCGGCCCACAGGGTCTCTGGAGAGATATTGTCTATGTCATTCAGGGTAAAGTATTCTTTAATGGAGTCTGCTATCTCCTTACAGTAGCGGGGGTCAGAGAGCAAGGATTCATTTAGGCGCCAGTAGGAACCACCTCGCCCCGAGAGGACGTTTCTCAGGGTAAGGAGGACCAAAGAATGGTCCGACGAGGCTGTGTCCAATATTGTAGCTTTTTTGGAGAGGGGTATAAGTGAAGATGGGATAAGTATGTGGTCAATCCTGGCGTAAGATTGGTGGGGGGCGGAGAAGTGTGTGTAGTCCTTACTTTTGGGGTTTAGTTCCCTCCAGATGTCTATAAGTCCATGGGTATGTAGCAGTTTAGCTATTTTGGTGCTTAATTTCGTGGGGCGTGTGAGCTGGTCCTTGGGGGGTCTAGTTTTGTCCAAGCCCTGGTCAAACGCCACGTTAGAGTCTCCTCCCATAATGACCTTCCCTTCCAATAGGGGTTCTATTGTACTGAGGAGTCCCTGGAAAAAGGATGCTTGACCCTTATTCGGGGCGTAATATGAAATGATCGTGTATAAAACTCCTTCCAGGGTTCCCTTCACCACAAGAAATCTTCCCTCTGGATCTTTATAATCAGAAATATAGGAGAATTTGCTGTTTTTGGAAAGTAGGATTGCCACCCCCTTAGTCTTGTTAGGGGCATTCGCTAAGAAGAAGGATGGATAATAAGAGTGAAGGAACTTGGGGGTGTACCGGATGGGAAAGTGAGTCTCTTGAAGGAGAACTACATCAAGTCTTAAAGATTTGTAGTGATCCAAGGCTAGTCTTCTTTTTCCAGGTGAATTCAGTCCCTGAACATTGTGAGAGGCTACCTTGAGATCGTTTCCTAGTGTAAGTGTGTCAGTCATTTGAGCAGAGGGGAGGGGGACTCAAGATCAAGCAGTCACTCACCAATGGAAGTCTTCCACATATTGCCGGGTAAGATACGTAACGGGTGTCTTCTATGTTTATCTCTGAGGGGTGCGAGGCTCCTGCCCGCAGGACGGCTGGAAAAAAGAAAAGGGATGAGCGGATACAAAGAATAGAAAAGGACAAACAGACATATAAGAGCAATAATAATAGCAACATGGGTCTCAAAATATGACCCTTGGGATCTTGTGGAAAATTTTCCACAACAAACCCAAATTTAACCTTCAGTCCAGCTGGGGGGCCGACTGAAGTCCCAAATCCAAAGGACACTGAGGTTCTTCGGAAATGAGAGGAGGCACAAGGGATCCACCCCGGACCCTTTCTTTGTTAAGGTAAAACATTAATACATACACACTAACGTAAAAGAGCAACTGTAGTAAGGTTCAAACAGCCCTGTACTCATGGCACTGCGTGCCAGGTTAACTAGTAATAAACCGTAATGCTTAAATCAAAAACGATAACTCCTCACCCGCTGGAGCACTTCCACCCCCCCCTTCCCCAAATCTGACTTGGTGGGGAACCTAAACGACCCGGGCTCTACACTGTAGAGGGGAAAACACCCCTACCCTCTGGGCATATCTTGCAAACTTTGGGTCATTATTAGCTAGACCTACAAGCAATCTTGCCCTATACTAGAGCGGGGCTAGGTACCAAAGTCCCAGTAAGACTGAAACAACTCTACAGTCCACTAGGACTATTGTCGAGAAGATCCAAACGTCTGCTGGAGAGCGTCTGAGTCCGCTGGACAGTTCCGCTATAGGGAAGGATGTAGATATTCTGGTCTTGGAGGGTTGCTTCCCTTCCCCTGTGGAGGGGTTTTTCGTTGGGGGGAATTGGTGCTATAAAGTGCCTTGGGAGGTGTAGTTCGGGTGATGGGCTTATCAAGCCTTTGAGCCGTGATGGGGTGTGGAGCTCCAGCTCCGACAACTGTGGGGACCATCACCCCAAACAAAAGTCCCTGCTGGGACAGAGAAAAGAGAAGAGACCAGCCCGGCCTTATGAGGGTTTTCCCTTCTTGCTCCTCTTGGACGTGTTCTTATTCCACAGGGGGGACACAGGGCTGCCTGGTGGAGGGCGTTTTGTCGAGCCTGATGAGGATGCTGAAAAGTCCATTGGAGCTTCCTGTGAGATGAATTTAAGGGATAGCAGCAGTTTTTCACCTTCTGGGAAGCTGGAAAAAGAGTGGGTTTTACCCTGCAATGTGAATTTTACTGCGAAAGGAAAGGACCAGCGGTATTTAATGTCCCTTTGTGATAGGATCAAGAGAAGAGGTTTTAGAGTTCTGCGTCTTTGAATGGTGGAGGGTGCTAAATCCGCAAAGATCTGGATCTGATGTCCCCTGTGTTGCAGTTTGGGGTTCTGACGAGATTGTCGCATGACTTCCTCCTTGGTCGCAAAAAAGTGTGGTTTCACAATTATGTCTCTGGGTGAGCCATCTTGTCTGGGGGGACCGAGGGATCTGTGGGCCCTGTCTATTTCGAGGCGCTGAGTGGGGATATTAGGAATGAGTTCAGAGATAATGTCCTGTACCGTGGAGGGAATATCCGTGAAGGTTTCTGGGAGGCCTCTAATTCTGAAATTATACCTCCTGGACCTGTTCTCGAGTTCGTCTATCCTGGAAAGGGCCACATCGAGTTGTTCTTGAATAGACTGTAGGTGAGCTGCATTTTGGTTCGTTCTAGAGACCGTGCACTCAACTTTTTCCTCTATTGCTTCTATTCTTGAGCCAATACTTGATAGGTCAGCTTTGATCGTGTTAGTGATCTGATGTGCTGTGCTGGCCAGGCCTTTCTCCAGTAATGAGGAAAATTTAATAAACATGTCTTCTTGCATTTGGGTAAAGTCACTGATTGAGAAGCCTGAGGACAGGTGAGCTGCCCCTGAGAGCTGGGCCTGTATGGGAAGGGCCTGGGGAGACATCTCCTGGTGTGTCATGCTAGAGGAGCCTGTGGAGGCCTTAGCAGAGGCCTGGGGTTTCTGGGAGCCTTGATGGGGATTCTGATGGGCGGTTGGGGGCCCCTGTGCTGCCTGGGCATAAGTGAGAGTCGGAGGGGTTAGTACTGGACTGTGTTCAGGAGCCTTGGGGTGCTGGGCCGCGTGTGGCTGTGTGAGGTCCGTGCTGGCGGCCATCTTGGGACTCCCGTCGGCTCCCGCCATGTCGAAAAGCGGGCCGAGATCTCTCCTCACTGGGGGGCCGGACATCTCCTCGGAGGGTCCCTGACACGGGTGGGTTAGCGGCAAGTGGCGCTGAGGGCTGTGGCTGCCGTAGTGCGGCTCTGCGGTCCGGGGTGGAGCGGAGCTCCTGGCTCAAGCAGCCATATTGGAACTCCCGCGCATGGGCCAGAGACACCAATTTTAACACTTATCCCTAGACAAACACTTTAGGCTATGTCAATTAGGACCTATACTGAAATATAGGCATATTTAACTAAACAATATTGGGTGGCACAGTGGTTTAGTGGTTAGCACCCCCACCCAGAAGCAAAAAGGGACACTGGCTTGAATTCCAACCATGACACCACCAGCCCGGTCTCTGCATGTTCTCCCTGCGTCTGCGTGGGTCTCCTCCGGGCACTCCAGTTTCCTCCTACACTCCAAAGACATGCTGGCAGGCCAATTGGCCTCTGTCCAAAATTGGCCCTAGTACATGAATGCTCCCCGAGGGCAGGGCCCAACGTGAGCATGCGATGCATGTGTGGAGCCCTGCGCAAACCGATGGCGCTATATGGGTACCTTTAAACAAATATGAGCATCTCAATGATACACAATGCACAGGGACAGGGACAACAGCAGACACACACCCACACTCACTCAGGCTGAACTGGATGGACTGGTGTCTCCACCCTACCCCACCAACCATGCAATTATGTAATATATCCAAAACGCCAAAGTTACATAAAACATGAAATAAAACGTCTTAAACAATACACTCTTGTCGCAAATACAACATAATATTTGACTCTGAGAGATAGAAAGTCAACAGAACTCCCCCCCATGCTATTACCTAGAAACCTGAGACCCCCCACAGGGTGTAAACAGCTCCTATTGTGATGTCTCAACAATGCATGGGCACTTGTATATGCGACAGGCATTTCAACTTATAACCAATATTCAATACAGAAAACCCAATAGTTTCCTTGAAAAGTATGTAAACCGTACAAAAATAGAATTCACTTAAAGGGGGACAGAAGGTGGCGGCCCAGACTGCATGGCTACACACACACACAAAGGAAATTGGAGCAGCTTCCCCTGTAGGAAGGCCCTGTGAAGATATGAACCATATCTTTCTATGTATCCAGAGTTCCTCTTCAACTTTCTTTTGTATTTTTGATAATTCTTATACTTGTTTTTCTGTAAAATGTTTCTGAATTCTTTTGGTATTGCAACACATGTGGCTGACCAGTTGACATCAAATGTTCTGCCAATGATATATCACAATTCTCGGAAAGGATGTGATATGGGATGTTGACATAGAAAGTCCCTGTCTAAAAGCCAAATTAACTTCTTCCAAATAATTATTCTTCCTTTCTGTCAAAACAGCTTGTCACACTTCAGGTTCCGGCGCCACATGAGGAGGAGGTAGATAGCTCCAGCTCCCGCAGCGCTCCTCACTAATCTGCTTTTCAAGCCGGCCACTGCTCTGAGGAGACCCCCCTCGCACTGCTGATACATAGCGGGCTCCCATGGATCGATTTGTGGAGCGATCGTACGCCCGGGCGGTGACTTCCACGATCTCCCCCGGAGGAGATACAGCGGCAGACACAGCCAAGATGGCGGCCGCCCCAGGCATAACGGAGCAGGCACACACGCAGCCACAGCCGCAGCCACAGCTCCCCTCAGCTCCAGATGTGACAGGTATGGACCCTACTTCCCCTGTTGGAATTGCACAAGCAGTAGTTACACTGCTGGGCCCTACTCTTACAGCTACTGTTGACGCCGCAGTACATAGAGGGTTAGAGCAGCTGCACATTGATTTACAAGCACAGGCACAGAGAATCAATCAGGTTGAGGATAGGAAATCCTCCCTGGAAGATGAACTCACAGCCTCATCTGCAGCGGTGGCACGTCTCACAGCTACTAACAGGGACATCTGGGACAAACTCGACGATCTTGAAAATCGTTCGAGGAGAAACAATCTACGCATCATTGGTTTGCCTGAATCAGTGTCCACAACACAGCTAACAAATACATGCGCAAAAATCATCCCAGAACAACTGGGCCTTCGCATTCCCTGCACTATTGAACGCGCGCACCGCATGGGTCAATTCTCAGAAACCCGCGCCAAACCTCGCCACGTTATTGTAAAGTACCTCAATTACGCAGACAAGAATGCTATAATGCAAAAGTTTCGCCGTTCACGTTCTTTAATGGTTGATGGCGCCAAACTCCTCCTTTTCGCAGATTATTCCATGGAGGTGATGAAACAACGTAAAGCGTTTTCACCGATCTGCTCAACCCTACATCACAACCAAATCCGGTTCTCCCTAGCCTACCCAGCTATTCTCTGCATCCAAACGCATGAAGGAGAACACCTCACATTCAACACACCTGAGGAGGCGGATCATTATCTCACGACACGAGGCACCGAAATGGAGCATAGCAACACTGAAGAGAATTCATCATTGTCATCGCCATCGACAGCAAAGGCACCACCCAAACATCAACGCAGACCCACCAAACCTCCATACAAACGCAGCCGCTTCACCAACCAATAGGACCACTCTGAAAATCGCTGAAGGACTCCAGGAACTTGATCTAACCAATCGCACTTCCACGGATGGGTAATATTACCCCCCATTGTCTCTAACCTGGTCTCTTCTTATTTTATTTGTTAGTCTGTTCATTTTTAATGTTTCACACTGTTGCTGTTACTTGCTAGCTCAAGGCCCTGTCCTAATGCTCCCCAGCCTGGGTTACAACCCCCCCAGCATCCACATTCTGCTTGCCCAAAGGGTCAACCCAGGGACACATGTGATTTCCGCAGCTATCGACCCCTCACTGGGCAGACCCTTTGACTGAGCCCTTTTTCTTTTTTTATCTTATCTGAGCCTACTGTATGGCACAGATGCAAGCAGCCCTATCCCTAACCCTCCTTCCCCTGTTTACCCCTCTTTACCAACCCCTACCCACCCCCCTCCCTCCCTTCCCTCCCCTCCCCTCTTCCCCTATCTCTTCCTACCTCCCTCCACTCCTCTTAGCCAACATCATGCTCATATGTGAGGAGCTAGCGGGCCGCTGAGAGCCATTATGGTTAGTTGAACCTCATGTGGAAAAAAGTGAAGTACACTGTTTGTAGTTTGTTTCGCTTTAACCGAAACTTTGTCTTGTTACAGCTCAATTTTTATTGCTTAACAGTTATGCAATTCATGTTTGCCTTATTAGTACCTTTCCTTTTATGTGACCTACAACATTCGGGTGATTCCTGTATGGTTGACACTGTACATATCAAGAGGCTTCTTGACAAGCCTCCCACTCAAAACAATTATTATCTCCAGTCATGTCTCTCTCAACCGATGGGAGTCACCTGAAATTTATCTCATGGAATGTTAAGGGGCTCCGATCCCTGAATAAACGTATGTCCATTCTTAGACATTTGCGACGTCTCCGGGCAGATGTGGCTCTACTACAGGAGACACACCTCTCCGCAGAGGATTTAGCACGCCTTCAAAAAATGTGGGTAGGATCTGTATATGGGTCCCCTGCAGTAGGCCGTAAAGCAGGTGTAGCTATTTTAATACACAAAAACCTACAACACTCTATCAGGGAGGTGAGGGCTGACTCACTGGGCCGCAAACTGACTTTACATATGACCATAGGCAACAAAGCAGTGGCTGTCACCAATATATATGCTCCCAACTCTCCAGACGCTTCCTTTTTTCAGGACATGGTACAGTGGGTTATCACTGCCCCTGAGGTGTTACATCTAGTGGGCGGGGACTTCAACTCGGTCATGTCTACACTAGCAGACCGCACATATTGCCCTATGCAAAGGTCACATTCCGATACCTCCCATACACCAGACTCTACCCCATTAGCGCATTCCATTGACTCTATGCATTTTGTCGACATCTGGCGCCTGATGCATCCAACAGACAGAGAGTATACCTTCTTCTCGCCCCCACATAATACCTTTTCTCGTATAGACTACTTCTTTGCCTCCCCAGCCCTAGTATCTGTAATCAATAACCCAGACATTAATGATGCCAGAATCTCAGACCACAGCCCTATCACAGTCCACATGACTCAGACCACACCCTCAACTCCTTCCCCTACCTGGCATTTCCCTTCATACTTGGCAGATAATGAAGACTTCCGCCACGTGTTGAACCAAACATGGGAAGAATATGTCTCCACAAATAGAGCACATATTTCTGACCCAAACCTCTTCTGGGAAGCAGGCAAAGCCTTCCTACGGGGTAAAATAATTTCCTACACCGCTCAATTTAAAAAGCACACCCGACAACAATATATGCAAGCAAGTGAAGCCTTACACTTAGCCCACGAGAAGCTAACACTAAACCGCACCTTAGCTAACATACAGGAATGGAGACAAGCCAAGTGCACCTTTGATCTCTGGGCAGAACATCACGAAGCTGCTAAAACCTCGTACTCTACTCTCCACTTTCACAAGTTTGGCAACAAGGCAGGCAGATTGCTTGCCAGATTATGTTCAGGACCAAGACGTCCTACACATATCTCAACCTTGAGAAATGCCTCCTGCTCGCTAGTTGCCTCGCCTGCCAAAGTTAGCAAATTACTTGCAGACTATTATACTGATTTATACCGAGCAGACCCAGTGGATCAACTTGCTGCGGAAGCTTTGCTAGCCAAGATACGCCTGCCCAGACTTCAAACGGAGAAATTGGAGGCACTTAATGCGCCTATCACTTTAGAAGACATACGACACACGATCAAATCTATGGCCTCTGCTAAAGCTCCAGGCCCCGACGGGTACACTGCGGAATTCTTCAAATTAACGACTGATTTCATTCCCGACACCCTGAAGCATGTGTATGCAGCCATGTGGGACGGAGGTCCGTACCTTCCCACAGGAACACAGGCCCATATCAAATTAATTTCCAAGAAAGGGAAAGATCCCCTACATCCAGGCTCCTATCGCCCAATTTCATTAATTAATGTGAATGTAAAAATCCTGTCTAAAATAGTAGCATCACGCTTAGCTCTCTTGCTTCCGTCCCTCCTACACCCAGCCCAATCTGGTTTTGTCTCAGGACGATCAGCCACACTAAACATCCGTAAGGTCCTAATGGCTCTAGAATATGCTAAAACCCACCCCGATCAAGACGTCGCTATCATGTCTCTAGACGCGGAAAAAGCCTTTGACAACATTGGTTTCTCATGGCTTTTCACGGTAATGGAAAAATTTGGCTTTTCCGGTCAAATCACAAGATTCCTCTCACAAATGTATGCCTCACCAACGGCACGCCTTGTCACCCCGGACTTTATATCAGACACTATCCCCTTAGCGAAGGGAACGCGACAGGGCTGCCCCCTATCCCCGTTGTTGTTCAACATTGCGATTGAACCTCTATCCAGAATCCTCAATTCAACTGAGGGGGTTAGTGGCATCACTATGAGGAACCAAACACTCCGGTCTGCACTATTTGCGGACGATATTTTATTATTTTCTACCGACCCCGTATCAGACTTTGACAGACTTAAACAACTCTTTGCGGCCTTTCGACTCTGCTCTGGCTTTCGTATAAACTTTGATTAAGAGTGAAATCCTAGCACTACACCCACGCCTATCTACTAAATGGAAACATTTGTCTCTGCTCACCATTGCATCTCAACATATTACTTACTTAGGTATTCATTTAGGACGGGATCCATCCTCTTTATATACACTTAATTATCCTCCCTTGGTTGCCAAAATTGTTAGGGAATTGGAGGCTTGGGGTGCCCTTCCCCTCTCGCTTTTTGGGAGATGCCACCTTTATTAAATGGTCTCATTTGCACGCCTGCTCTACCCTATGCAGACCATACCTCTTTTACTGAGGCACTCAGATGTGCAAAAACTCCAGAAGGCATTGACAGCTTTTCTATGGTCTAGCAAAAAAACACGCATTGCGCTTCAAAAACTATGTCTCCCGAAGGGCGAGGGCGGGGCGGGACTCCCCAACATTCGTTTTTATAACCTAGCCTGCTTACTTAGACAGGGCCTAGATTGGTTAACAGGAGGATCCAAATATTCCAACTACGCCTTAGAAGATTCTATGGCTTCCCCATACGATCTTACAGGCATCCTCCACTCTAATCCTAACAACCTGCCACATCACCTCAAAAATAGTGTACTTTTCAGAGATACTGTCATCGCCTGGAGGGAGGTCAGAAAACTACTTGGATTGCCCTCTAGCATCTCTAAACATCTAAGAATACAAGGCAACCCTATGTTCTTACCTTCCACTTTACATAAAGCCTTCACCCAATGGCAATCCAGGGGCCTCATAAAGATAACTTCGATATATCAAGATAAGCCATGTAAATTCAAACCCTATCACACCTTGATGCGGGAATTCTCCCTACCACCAACTCACAGTTTCTTCTATCACCAACTCACGGATTATTTGAGATCCTGCTGTGGTCCTGAGTCTGATCCCTTTAAACCATCCTTCATTGATAACATACTTCAGAGCAAGGATTACTCTATTTCCAACATCTATTCCCACCTCATTCAACACCAATCGCGGAAGTACCGCCTTACTCCTTTCCAAAAATGGTCCCACCTACTGGGGGACGAAGATCTACCTGACAAAATCCTTGAGGGATATAGGCTTATCCGACAACTCACAATATCTGAAACATGGCGTGAGACTCAATTTAAGATTATCCACAGAGCATACTTCCCATTTCGTTTCAACAAAGCAGACCCGTCTCAAGCGCTCTGCCCATGGTGCTCACTGCCTCGTCCCACACTGCTGCACAGGCTTTGGGAGTGCTCTGCTATTACCAGTTACTGGAATGATGTGATAGCCTATATTAACAAAATCAGCCGTATCCGGCTACATAGTGACTGCCTACTATGCCTGTTTAGCATTCCACCTTCAGCCTCCTCCTCATCCGCACTGGACTTACCAAACATACCACACTGGGCTCATATCTGTCTTCTTATAGCCCCAGGACTATCATGTCCCACTGGGTTATGACAACACCGCCTAGCCTACCCGCTGTTATAAAAGCTATGACGTCATTATTTTATTTGGAAAGATTGGACCTCATCACGTCAAATCTACGTTTTACCCCACGATTTTTCAAGCGCTGGAGAAAGTTCTTGGAAGCCACATTCCATCAACAGACCATCCAAGACATAATGCATCCATTTTGGTACACAGCATGGTACCTGAAGAGTGACATTACTAACACACTTGGCAAACTTAAAATACCTTCCGTCTCTGACCCTTCTTCATTTAAACCACCATAAGCTGTCTACAATCACCTACGGCTCCTTAACATCCACCAACTTCATTTATCTCACCCTGGGACTATCTTCACCCAAACAATTTGCTTTAACCAGATCATAATGTAGGTTATCTAGTTAGACATGTTCATAAGTCGCCTCCATTCCCTAAAGGTACAAAGGTTTAAGTTAAACCCTTTCTGGCAATTTCTTGCCAAATGTTCATGACTAGATGGTGAATGTGAATTGCTTACCCCCTCTCCCTCCCCCCCCCTCTCCCCTGTGTTCCCTCTACCTGTGTTAAGGCATAACATGCATTCTGTACCAAGAATAATTGTATTTCCATGCCTTACAATTGTTTTGTACAATGTTTTCTATGAATATATTTTGAAAAAATCAATAAATATTTTTCAAAAAAAAAACAACTTGTCACAATAAAATATTTTGGGTCAAAGTAACCCAGAAAGTTAGCCAGAACCTGTGTTGAAATACTTAGTGAAATGCGTACTTGTGATGTGTAACTTTGGGCTTGTGCCCGCCATAGAATGTAATGCTAGAAGTTTATATAAAAGTCTGAAATCACTTGTAATCGGGATCACTCCTGACTTAGAGGAGTGGTCCGCTGTTCAGTGTATATTCTGAAGTAAACATGTATGAGACAAATGCAGCTCTATTGGCGTTAATGTCCTTTATTTCAAGGTTCAACTTAACATTTGGTGACCCCCGATTTGTGTGTTCTTGTCTGCATCTCCACCACCGGCTCTCCACCCTCTTCAGGACAGACAGCGGCAAAGAGGCCTCAGGTGAGAAAACTTTTTTTTTCTCATGATAAATACTGTCTTTTCTGTGCGGTGTTGAGGGACCGGTTGGGGGAGTGCGGCCACAGAAGGTAACACGTTTCCTATTTGATTTTGCCTGCATATTGTCTCTGCATGGTTACTGAGAATGTTAAAGGTACCTATTATAATTTAAAGCATGCTAAAAAAAGAAATGATGATCATTTTAAGGGCTTGCCTTTTCTCCTTATCTCCAGAAATGACAATGTATATATATATATATTTTATGAAGGGATGTATAAGTGCAGGTACCACAATTTCTGAGGAGTGAATAGAAGTTGGTGGTGGTGTTGAATTTTTTTTGTATAAACGTTTGTGGTCCTAAGGCAGATAGGTATTGCCTTCAGCGGATATCCACAAATGGGTGAATGATATTTTTTGAACGTTTGTGGTCCTAAGGCGGGTAGGTATTGCCTTCAGTGGATATCCACAAATGGGTGAATGACCTGCTGTATGTTCTCTGGAATAGGGAGTCTAGATAGGGACTAGCCTATTGCCACTCAGAAGGAGACGTCCTTCTGAGAGTAGAACGAGCAAGATATCTCAACTTATGTACTGGGCTGCTGGTACACAGCCATAAAGATAAACAGTGGAGCTCTCATTGTCATTTCTGAAGAGATTAATGAGAAATTGTGATAAATATGGGAAATTTGCTTGAAAAAAAATGTTTTGCCTGTCATGAATACATTTGGGTTAACAAAAGATAGGGCAAAAAAGTTATTGAAAATAGCAAAAGCAACAGGGCTAAGTATTACTAAACTACAACCAAGTGCTCCTATCATCAGAATGATGGTGAGTGGAGACCCAGATGCCCTGAAACATCATGCGAAATGGTGTAAACTAACAAAAGAGTATTTTAAATCTAAATTAGAACCATTTGGACAAACGCCCTTGAGAGAGGTAGCTTTACCGGGGGAAGAAGATGGCCAGGGTAATTATACCGCAAGAGTAGGAAAAGTTTATGTCCTCTGGAAACCCAATGAAATTAGGGCAATTATTGTTGATCTGCCCAACTTAGAGAAATGTGGGGGATAGAGAAAACGCAACAAGCTACATATATTGATATGTGGATCTTGATTGATTGTGCTTTGCTAGAAAAGTATGTGTATGTATAGAATGTATTTGCAAGATATGCGAGCATTGATGGATGTTGTGCAGAAGAAAGAAGAGGATGTGTTAGATTACTGGAATAGATTCAAAGATGCTATTCAGAAGCATACTGATTGGATTCCAGATGATGAGAGTGATATGAAGCAAGCAGAGTTGGTGAATGTATTGGTGGGTGGAATGTTGCCTGAAATGAGGGAAGAAATAGAACTTCGTACGGTGGGATGGAGAAAGAAACCTGCCCCTGAATTAGTTGAGATTGCTCAAATAGCTTACGAAGTGTTATAGAAATGGAAAGACAAGGTAGAAAAGAAGGAGAAAACAAAAATGATGAATATACAACTACCAGAGGTTAAAGAAAAAGTCCCAGAGCCCAAGGGGGTAACAGTATCTACAGTGCAGGTAACACCTCAGGGTTTACCAGTAGCAGCCCCCCTTACCCACCTTCGGGAGTAGTATATATCTCTAATTATGGGGCTCCACGGCAAAAGCGTGGTAATTGGAGACAAAATGAGGGACAACGCATAAACCCTAGAATTCAGTCCCAATACCAACAAATCATCCCAAAAAGAGTAAGACCCCTGACCCTGCAGCCTCGTGCCTTCCCCACTTGCT
The DNA here is from genome assembly GCA_037952835.1 of Lithobates septentrionalis. Classification (NCBI taxonomy): domain Eukaryota; kingdom Metazoa; phylum Chordata; class Amphibia; order Anura; family Ranidae; genus Lithobates; species Lithobates septentrionalis. The sequence continues at coordinate 16,588,654 of JBBDGP010000084.1, read as the reverse complement.
ACAAGTGTGGATTGAGTGGGCATATAGCCAAGGACTGTAGGGGGCGCTAGGATAAGGTTGGATGTGGTGACAGTATAGATGACACATTTTATCAAGCTTTAGCTGTAATTGAAGTTGATTCTGTTGATGAGCCAGTGCTTGAAACAAATGTAAACGGTATTGATTTGTGTGGTCTTATAGACACAGGGGCTTCACGGCCCCTTTTAAATGTCTTTGACCCTAACTTACCACTTTCCAATGAAAGAGTTTCTTTGGTTGGAGTAAGTAATAATATAATCTCAGCAAGGGTTACGCAATCTGTACCGGTGACATTGGGAGAGCATTCAACAGAACACTCATTTCCACACTCGTCTCCGCATTCCCCCTGTAATTTATTAGGACGAGATTTACTTTCTAAAATGAGGGTAACCATTGCTTTATCTCCGGATAAAACTGTCATTGACATACCGCATAGGTTAAGAGAAGAAGCAACTGATCTGTTGTTCATGCCTTTATTAGTAACTGATATGGAGGGAGGAATTCCAGAAGAAGCCAAACAAAAAATGAACCCCTACATATGGGTAACAGGAGCAAACACTCCTGGCCTCATGAAAGTTGCCCCTGTGTGATTAAATAGAGACCCTACACTACCAGTACCTGGACTACCTCAATACCCCTTATCTCCTGAATCAGTTGAAGGTATTAAACCAGTAATAGAGGAGTTACTACAGGAGGGTGTTCTTACTCCTTGTAGGAGTTCTGCTAACACTCCTATCTATCCAGTTCCCAAACCTATAAAAGTAGGAGAAAGAAGCTATCGCTAAAATTAATAAATATTGAATTTTACAGAATCTGAGAGTAATACGGATAGAGATAAAAATAAATAATAATGAATGTATAGCAAGTTCCTGTACCGGGAAAAGCAGCACTGCATATGGAAAGTATTAAGGTATAGGTCTTAACTGTTCAAATTAGAAGAGAAAGATGAGCTAATGCCGCGTACACACGAGCGGACTTTACGGCGGACTTTGCCCGGCGGATTTTTCGACGTACTTTCCGACGGACTTTCTGAATGAACGGACTTGCCTACACTCAATCCACCAAAGTCCGTCGAATTCGTACGTGATGACGTACGACCGGACTAAAACAAGGAAGTTCATAGCCAGTAGCCAATAGCTGCCCTAGCGTGGCTTTTTAGTCCGTCGAACTAGCATACAGACGCGGACTTTTCGACCGGACTCGATTTCAACGGATAAATTTTAAACAAGTTTCAAATCTAATTCCGTCCAACTTTTGAGAAAACAAAGTCCGCTGGAGCCCACACACATCGAATTGTCCGACGAAATCCAGTCCGCCGGGCAAAGTCCGCCGTAAAGTCCGCTCGTGTGTACGCGGCATAAGTCTAGCATAACTAAGATGTACGGTATGTTAGAAATGCCCCAAGAGTGGGGGCTCAGGTTCAGCAGATAGTGGAGTGTGGTGATTTGATTAATGAAAATTTCATTCCTTCCCTGAACTTGATGTCTTGAATTTGCGACAAAATACAGAACCAATGATTGATGTGTCAGTTAATGGTTTATCTATCCTGTGTTTAATAGATAAAGGCGATTCAAAGAGTTTGTTAAATATATGTGATGCCAATGTTGCCACTTCGAATCAGCAGGTAATTTTGGTCGGGGTAAGTAATGATGTAATTACTGCCAACGTCACTGAACCTCTATAAGTAAGAATGAGTGGTCAGTGTCATAAATGTTCTTTTGTTTTAGCGCCATACTCCCCTGACAGTCTACTAGACAGAGGTATAGTAATAAATATAGGAGTAACTATAGTTTTAACCACTGAAAGAATGGGAGTAAAACATACTTGAAGTAAAGGGAAACTTTAGATTTGCTCCTTATGCCAGCAATTTATTAACCCCAAGAAGAAGGGGCTATTGTAAATATTTATAGTGACTCAGCTTATGCTATAGGCATAGTGCATAGTTTTGCACAACTCTGGCAAGAAAGGGGTTATCTGACAGCAGCAGGAACCCCTATACAACATAAAGAGTTAATTGTTAGATTATTGGCAGCGGTCCAGCTGCTTCTTAAAGTTGCAGTAATTAAATGTAAAGCACATACCAGAGCAGATGATAGTATATCACTTGGGAATGCTTTGGCTGATAGGTATGCTAAAGATGTTATACATTCTTATGAGCCAACTACCTTCATCTTCAAGTAGATCTGAACATCCTATCAGCCCTGCAGGCAAGCTCGCCTCATACATCCTTTTGGATCACAAAGGGAGCTGTTTGTGGGACAGATGGTCTATGGAAAAAAAACAGACTGGTTGCTCCTCCGACATTGTTTCCTTCTTTGTTTGCTTTGAGCCATGGGCCTTGCCATGTCTCAACAGGAGGGATGAGTCGGGTGGTAGCCAGAGAGTGGTGGGCTCCAGGTTTTTCTGCATATGCTGCTAAGAAGGTTACTGAATGTTCTATATGTCAAATGCATAACATAGGAAAGTCAGTGCCCACTCCCATGAGGCATATTCCACACACTGAGGAGTAGGGATGAGCTTCGTGTTCGAGTCGAACCCATGTTCGACTCGAACATCGTCTGTTCGCCCGTTCACCAAATTGCGAACGATATGGGCCGTTCGCGCCAAATTCGTGTGGCGCGTCACGGCCCATAATTCACTGCGGCATGATTGGCCAAGCATGCACTATGACCCGCATGCTTGGCCAATCACAGTGCCGTCTGAACAGAGAGCCGTAATTGGCCAAAGCCAAGGGGGCTTTGGCCAATTATGGCTCAGGGGATTTAGTACACGCCCCACACTATATAAGGCCGCCTGCACGGCGGCCCCATGTAGTGTGTGTTCCGGCATTGAAAGAGATAGACAGAGAGGCAGTGTCATTTGATTTGAGTTAGATAGATTAGGCAGATTAGTCAGTTAGTTAGCTGCACTTACAGTGTATTGTGTATATATATGCATCCTAGGTGTTGCATATATATATATATATATATATATATATATATATATATATATATATATATATATATACACTGTATTTAGTTTAGCTAGATCCGTTCCTGTTATCTTTTTACTGACAGGCAGGCTTGTCTTGTTACAGTATTTACAGCTACCTGAAGAAAATTGCTGGTGTTCTTTTGATCCTATTAGTACCACAGTCAGGCAGCTAGACTATTTACAGTTAGTGCAGTGCGTCCTGCTCACAGTGTTCAGCTAGATCCGTTCCTGTTATCTTCTTACTGACAGGCAGGCTTGTCTTGTTACAGTATTTACAGCTACCTGAAGAAAATTGCTTGTGTTCTTTTGATCCTATTAGTACCACAGTCAGGCAGCTAGACTATTTACAGTTAGTGCAGTGCGTCCTGCTCACAGTGTTCAGCTAAAACTACAAGTTAGTGGGGTGCGTCCTGCTCACAGTGTTCAGCTAAACCTACAAGTTAGTGGGGTGCGTCCTGCTCACAGTGTTCAGCTAAACCTACAAGTTAGTGAAGTGCGTCCTGCTCACAGTGTTCAGCTAAACCTACAAGTTAGTGGGGTGCGTCCTGCTCACAGTGTTCAGCTAAACCTACAAGTTAGTGGGGTGCGTCCTGCTCATAGTGTTCAGCTAAACCTACAAGTTAGTGTGGTGCGCCCACCTCACAGTGTTCAGCTAAAACTACAAGTTAGTGCGGTGCGTCCACCTCACACTGTTCAGCTAAACCTAGAAGTTAGTGCGGTGCGTCCAGCTCACAGTGTTCAGCTAAACCTATAAGTTAGTGCGGTGCATCCTGCTCACAGTGTTCAGCTAAACCTACAAGTTAGTGGGGTGCGTCCTGCTCACAGTGTTCAGCTAAACCTACAAGTTAGTGGGGTGCATCCTGCTCACAGTGTTCAGCTAAACCTACAGGTTAGTGGGGTGCGTCCTGCTCACAGTGTTCAGCTAAACCTACAAGTTAGTGTGGTGCGTCCACCTCACAGTGTTCAGCTAAAACTACAAGTTAGTGTGGTGCGTCCACCTCACACTGTTCAGCTAAACCTAGAAGTTAGTGCGGTGCGTCCACCTCACAGTGTTCAGCTAAACCTAGAAGTTATTGCGGTGCGTCCTGCTCACAGTGTTCAGCTAAACCTACAAGTTAGTGGGGTGCGTCCTGCTCACAGTGTTCAGCTAAACCTACAAGTTAGTGGGGTGCGTCCTGCTCACAGTGTTCAGCTAAACCTACAAGTTAGTGGGGTGTGTCCTGCTCACAGTGTTCAGCTAAACCTACAAGTTAGTGCGGTGCGTCCACCTCACAGTGTTCAGCTAAACCTACAAGTTAGTGCGGTGCGTCCACCTCACAGTGTTCAGCTAAGCCTAGAAGTTAGTGCGGTGCATCCTGCTCACAGTGTTCAGCTAAAACTACAAGTTAGTGCTGTGCGTCCTGCTCACAGTGTTCAGCTAAACCTACAAGTTAGTGTAGTGAGACCTCTGCACAGTGTTCATCTAAAGCTACAAGTTAGTGCAGTGCGTCATGCTCACAGTGTTCAGCTAGATCCGTTCCTGTTATCTTTTACTGACAGGCAGGCTTGTCTTGTTACAGTATTTACAGCTACCTGAAGAAAATTGCTGGTGTTCTTTTGATCCTATTAGTACCACAGTCAGGCAGCTAGACTATTTACAGTTAGTGCAGTGCGTCCTGCTCACAGTGTTCAGCTAAAACTACAAGTTAGTGGGGTGCGTCCTGCTCACAGTGTTCAGCTAAACCTACAAGTTAGTGGGGTGCGTCCTGCTCACAGTGTTCAGCTAAACCTACAAGTTAGTGGGGTGCGTCCTGCTCACAGTGTTCAGCTAAACCTACAAGTTAGTGGGGTGCGTCCTGCTCACAGTGTTCAGCTAAACCTACAAGGTAGTGGGGTGCGTCCTGCTCACAGTGTTCAGCTAAACCTACAAGTTAGTGGGGTGTGTCCTGCTCACAGTGTTCAGCTAAACCTACAAGTTAGTGCGGTGCGTCCACCTCACAGTGTTCAGCTAAACCTAGAAGTTAGTGCGGTGCGTCCACCTCACAGTGTTCAGCTAAACCTAGAAGTTAGTGCGGTGCATCCTGCTCACAGTGTTCAGCTAAAACTACAAGTTAGTGCTGTGCGTCCTGCTCACAGTGTTCAGCTAAACCTACAAGTTAGTGTAGTGAGACCTCTGCACAGTGTTCATCTAAAGCTACAAGTTAGTGCAGTGCGTCCTGCTCACAGTGTTCAGCTAGATCCGTTCCTGTTATCTTCTTACTGACAGGCAGGCCTGTCTTGTTACAGTATTTACAGCTACCCGAAGAAAATTGCTGGTGTTCTTTTGATCCTATTAGTACCACAGTTAGGCAGCTAGACTATTTACAGTTAGTGCAGTGCGTCCTGCTCACAGTGTTCAGCTAAAACTACAAGTTAGTGCTGTGCGTCCTGCTCACAGTGTTCAGCTAAACCTACAAGTTAGTGTAGTGAGACCTCTGCACAGTGTTCATCTAAAGCTACAAGTTAGTGCAGTGCGTCCTGCTCACAGTGTTCAGCTAGATCCGTTCCTGTTATCTTCTTACTGGCAGGCTTGTCTTGTTACAGTATTTACAGCTACCTGAAGAAAATTGCTGGTGTTCTTCTGATCCTATTAGTACCACAGTCAGGCAGCTAGACTATTTACAGTTAGTGCAGTGCGTCCTGCTCACAGTGTTCAGCTAGATCCGTTCCTGTTATCTTCTTACTGACAGGCAGGCTTGTCTTGTTACAGTATTTACAGCTACCTGAAGAAAATTGCTGGTGTTCTTTTGATCCTATTAGTACCACAGTCAGGCAGCTAGACTATTTACAGTTAGTGCAGTGCGTCCTGCTCACAGTGTTCAGCTAAAACTACAAGTTAGTGGGGTGCGTCCTGCTCACAGTGTTCAGCTAAACCTACAAGTTAGTGGGGTGCGTCCTGCTCACAGTGTTCAGCTAAACCTACAAGTTAGTGGGGTGCGTCCTGCTCACAGTGTTCAGCTAAACCTACAAGTTAGTGGGGTGCATCCTGCTCACAGTGTTCAGCTAAACCTACAAGTTAGTGTGGTGCGTCCGCCTCACAGTGTTCAGCTAAACCTACAAGTTAGTGTGGTGCGTCCTGCTCACAGTGTTCAGCTAAACCTACAAGTTAGTGGGGTGCGTCCTGCTCACAGTGTTCAGCTAAACCTACAAGTTAGTGGGGTGCGTCCTGCTCACAGTGTTCAGCTAAACCTACAAGTTAGTGTAGTGAGACCTCTGCACAGTGTTCATCTAAAGCTACAAGTTAGTGCAGTGCGTCCTGCTCACAGTGTTCAGCTAAAACTACAAGTTAGTGCTGTGCGTCCTGCTCACAGTGTTCAGCTAAAACTACAAGTTAGTGCTGTGCGTCCTGCTCACAGTGTTCAGCTAAAACTACAAGTTAGTGTGGTGCGTCCACCTCACAGTGTTCAGCTAAACCTACAAGTTATTTTTTTGCGAGCTCTGCACAGTGTTCACCTAAAGCTACCTGTAGAAGGTTGATGGTGTTTTCCTGATCCTATCACTACCGCAGGCAGCTAAAAAAGCTACAAGTTAGTTTTTTGCGAGCTCTGCACAGTGTTCAGCTAAAGCTACCTGTAGAAGGTTGGTGGTGTTCTCATACTACAGGCAGGCAGTTGATTTTGCTAGCTGCAGTATCAGTACATATATATATATATATATATATATATATATATATATATATAGTGCCTTGCGAAAGTATTCGGCCCCCTTGAACTTTTCAACCTTTTGCCACATTTCAGGCTTCAAACATAAAGATATAAAATTTTAATTTTTTGTGAAGAATCACCAACAAGTGGGACACAATTGTGAAGTTGAACGAAATCTATTGGATTGTTGAAACTTTTTTAACTAATAAAAAAATGAAAAGTGGGGCGTGCAAAATTATTCGGCCCCCTTGCGTTAATACTTTGTAGAGCCACCTTTTGCTGCGATTACAGCTGCAAGTCGCTTGGGGTATGTCTCTATCAGTTTTGCACATCGAGAGACTGAAATTCTTGCCCATTCTTCCTTGCAAAACAGCTCGAGCTCAGTGAGGTTGGATGGAGAACGTTTGTGAACAGCAGTTTTCAGCTCTTTCCACAGATTCTCGATTGGATTCAGGTCTGGACTTTGACTTGGCCATTCTAACACCTGGATAAGTTTATTTGTGAACCATTCCTTCATAGATTTTGCTGTATGTTTGGGATCATTGTCTTGTTGGAAGATAAATCTCCGTCCCAGTTTCAGGTCTTTTGCAGACTCCAACAGGTTTTCATCCAGAATGGTCCTGTATTTGGCTGCATCCATCTTCCCCTCAATTTTAACCATCTTCCCTGTCCCTGCTGAAGAAAAGCAGGCCCAAACCATGATGCTGCCACCACCATGTTTGACAGTGGGGATGGTGTGTTGAGTGTGATGAGCTGTGTTGCTTTTACGCCAAACATATCGCTTTACATTGTGGCCAAAAAGTTTGATTTTGGTTTCATCGGACCAGAGCACCTTCTTCCACATGTTTGGTTTGTCTCCCAGGTGGCTTGTGGCAAACTTTAGACGAGACTTTTTATGGATATCTTTGAGAAATGGCTTTCTTCTTGCCACTCTTCCATAAAGGCCAGATTTGTGCAGTGTACGACTGATTGTTGTCCTATGGACAGACTCTCCCACCTCAGCTGTAGTTCTCTGCAGTTCATCCAGAGTGATCATGGGCCTCTTGGCTGCATCTCTGATCAGTCTTCTCCTTGTCTGAGCTGAAAGTTTAGAGGGACAGCCAGGTCTTGGTAGATTTGCAGTGGTCTGATACTCCTTCCATTTCAAAATGATCGCTTGCACAGTGCTCCTTGGGATGTTTAAAGCTTGGGAAATCTTTTTGTATCCAAATCCGGCTTTAAACTTCTCCACAACAGTATTACGGACCTGCTGTTCCTTGGTCTTTATGATGCTCTCTGCGCTTTCAACAGAACCCTGAGACTATCACAGAGCAGGTGCATTTATACAGAGACTTGATTACACACAGGTGGATTCTATTTATCACCATCAGTCATTTAGGACAACATTGGATCATTCAGAGATCCTCGCTGAACTTCTGGAGTGAGTTTGCTGCACTGAAAGTAAAGGGGCCGAATAATTTTGCACGCACCACTTTTCAGTTTTTTATTTGCTAAAAAAGTTTAAAATATCCAATAGATTTCGTTCCACTTCACAATTGTGTCCCACTTGTTGGTGATTCTTCACAAAAAATTAAAATTTTATATCTTTATGTTTGAAGCCTGAAATGTGGCAAAAGGTTGAAAAGTTCAAGGGGGCCGAATACTTTTGCAAGGCACTGTATATATATATATATATATATATATTCACTTGTGGAGGAGAACCGCACTCTGCTTACGATTTAGTGCCAGCAATCAGGTCTTCCCACTGACCTTGTATATAGAAAAAGAGTCCAAGAGGTTGCTGCACTTAAAAATTTTCTTTGCTTTATTTCACAATTTGTTCAATAGGGATTTACAAAGCAAGTATAATCCAAAATCACAGGCACGAAATGCCTACACAGTTTCAGACACAAGTGGATTCAGATATGGATGGATGGATGGATTACGTCTCGGGCTAGTCAGCTTACGCCCTTCCTAAGATCCATTGAAGCACATCTGAGGGTTTCAATCCAATCATTCATTTAAATACAGGTCAAGTGAAGTACTTCACATATGGAATCAATATGGCTAATTAGTTCAAATCGCATACCATTTAACATCTATATATGCATATATTTATCTATAACATGCCATTAGAGCAAGGATAAGCAACAGGTGTCAAATCTCTCATTCTCTTCACTCGCATTATAGAATATTTGGAATACCTATAAAAACGCAGGGAAATGTTGCATTCATGAGTAAATACAAAAACAAAAAAGAAAAAACAAAAAAGATATCCCCATCATGGAGTTATTTTATCTGGCTACTTTCATATGCTTATTCCAACAGTTAAACAAATAAATAAAGATCCAAATCAACATTTAAGCCATATGGAGCAATTGTATTCAAAAAAATGTATCCAGTATACTTCTCTTTTTCTTAGTATCAATTCATGGTTGCCCCCTCTCCTATTTTTTTCAATACCTTCTAGGACCATATACTTTAGTTGTGATACATTGTGGCCAAATTCTAAAAAGTGTCTCGCCAGTGGTAATTGGGTTAATTTATCTCGTATTGAGTATTTGTGTCTTGCTATCCTATCTTTGATTTTTTGTGTAGTCTCCCCTACATAAACTAAACCGCACGGGCACTTTATGGCATAAATTACATATGAAGATTGGCATGTGTAGTAACCCCGTATGGGGATGTTGAAACCCCTATGTGGATGTTAAAGTATTTACCTTTAATCATAGAGTTACATTGTATGCATGACAAGCAGGGATACGATCCCAGATTTTTAGGTCCCAGAAAGGTTAGTTTGGCTGCTGCAGCCACAGGTTGATCAGATTTAATCAATCGATCTCGTATCGTTCTACCTTTTCTATAGGAGGACATGGGTGGATTCCAGAATTCCTGTACCATGGGGTAACTGGATCTTAAAAGATTCCAATGTCTTTTGATAATTTGGTTAATTTTGTTGGAGAAAGGATGATACTGCATAATAAAGGGGATTCTCTTGTTTTCTTTTCGGGGTGATCGATTACTATCCGTATTAGGATGATCGATATTAACTAAAGCTTGCGGGTATCTTCTACTAATAAGTTTGTTTTTTATTTCATTAAGTCTCTGATCACGGCACAGCGGGTCACTCACGATCCGCTGCACCCTCATCATCTGACTTTTTGGGATGGATGAAAAAACGTTTGGGGGGTGAAAGCTATTAAAGTGTAGCAATTGGTTACGATCTGTGGGTTTCACATATAAGTCGGTAGTAATCTGCCCATTGTTCAATTTAAGAAGAGTATCAAGAAAGGAAATCTCATTTTTACCAATTTCAATGTTGAACTTTAATCCAGGTACTAAATAGTTAATGTATTTATCAAATAAGTATAGGCTTTCCATGTTGCCATCCCATATAGCGAAAATATCGTCCACAAATCTGTACCAACATTGGCAATGTTTTAAAAATAAATCATTGACATAAATAAAGGACGTCTCTATCATATTCATAAATGCGTTCGCATATGGGGGTGCAACATTTGAACCCATCGCTGCTCCATTCAGTTGCAAGAAATGAGTATCCCTGAAAAGAAAATAGTTCTCTTCAAGAGTAATTTTCAAAAGGTCAAGCAGAAATGAAATCTGTTCGGTTTTATAGATGCCTGATTGGATTAACAATCGCTGACATGCCTCTATTCCTAAATCATGTGGAATGATAGTAAATAAGCTAGAGACGTCCCATGATATCAGGATGGAATCTGATGACAAGTTTATATCTTGAATTTTTGACAAAAAATCAGTAGTATCTCTTATAAATGATTTAGTGTTTAATAGCAATGGTGTCAAACACTTATCCAGGTATTGTGCTAGATGTGTTGTCACAGATTCCATCCCTGATACAATGGGACGTCCCGGGGGATTTTTAGGGTCTTTATGGATTTTTGGTAACATATACAGTACCGGTGTAACCGGATATTCACATATCAAAAAATCCATAGTTTCATCATCAATGATTTTTTGTTTAACTGCCTTAGTTAGAGTTGTTTTTATCCTTTTTTGCACTTTAAAAACAGGACAGCAATCAAGTCTTTTATAAGTAAGGGTATCACTCAGATGTTTCATTATTTCATTTTCATACATGGATGTGTCCATGACCACAATAGCTCCCCCCTTGTCAGCCGGCTTGATAGTGATATCATGCCGGGCTGACAAGGAGTTTAACGCTGCAATCTCATCTCTATTTAGATTGTGGGGTATATGGTCTCTCTTATCTCTGTCACACAAAAAACGTTTTATATCATTTTCCACTTTGTCTATATATACCTCTACAGCAGCACATGAAGTGGGTGGTACTTTAGTGCTTTTTGGTTTTAAACCCATGTTTTTGATCGATAATATTGATAATTCTTTAGTTGTGGCAGTGGACACACCAGAATAGTATGCTTTAAATCTTAATTGTCTAAAAAATCTATATAAATCCTGTTTAAGTACAAAATCATTCATTTTCTCTTTAGGGCAAAAGCCCAAACCCTTATTCAAAACCCTTAGTTCAGTTTTAGACAAAACAATAGAAGAAATGTTATGTACCAGGTTTTCATCTAATGTCTCTGGTGGTTCTGGCGTCTGGTGGTTACACCCCCTGCTGTGTCTTTTCTTTGTTCGCCGGCCGCCCCTCCTGGTCCGGATTCGGTCAGGTTCCCTGGTAAAAAAGGAGTAGTTGATACACTGGTGGATGATCCAGTAGATGTCATAGAGGAGTTTGAGCTAGCCAGATTTTTTCGTTGTATTTTTCTGTAGCCCTTTGAATGGTAATATGTAGGATCAGTCCAATTGTAGACACGATCATTTTTATAATCTTCCCGATCTCGTTCAAGTTTTGTACGCTTACGGAATTGAATATTGGTGCGAAATCTTTCTAATTTATCATTATTCGTTTTCTTGAATTCCTGTAGTTCCTCTTGATTAGAACATTGTTGTAGCTGTCTTTCAAGTTCAGCAACCTCCTGCTGTATGAGAGTCCTCTCTTGTTGCAAGAATTGCACAGTTAATGTCATGATATCAAAGGAACATTTATTGAGAATCTGGGCAAATTTGGTTTTAAAGTCCTTGTTCTGTGAAAAGAGGGTTGGAGTCAGACGAACCCTCAGCCCTCTAGGTATCATTTGTAACTTATAGTATTCGGCTAATGTTACCTCGTGAAGTTCCATAGTGGTGGCTCTTTGCATTAGTTTCTCCATTTTTCTGGTAAGTTGTATAGAGGAGGACTGGATCAGAAAATCTCTGGATCCCATGGTGTCAGTGAAAATCCTTGAAGCCTCTGTTTCAGAGAATGAGTATGAGCCACCTGTTGCCATCCTTGCAATGATTCCTTGATAGTAGCTGGTGCTTGTTCCCAGGGGAAAATATATTCACTTGTGGAGGAGAACCGCACTCTGCTTACGATTTAGTGCCAGCAATCAGGTCTTCCCACTGATCTTGTATATAGAAAAAGAGTCCAAGAGGTTGCTGCACTTAAAAATTTTCTTTGCTTTATTTCACAATTTGTTCAATAGGGATTTACAAAGCAAGTATAATCCAAAATCACAGGCACGAAATGCCTACACAGTTTCAGACACAAGTGGATTCAGATATGGATGGATGGATGGATTACGTCATGCATACAATGTAACTCTATGATTAAAGGTAAATACTTTACACATCCACATAGGGGTTTCAACATCCCCATACGGGGTTACTACACATGCCAATCTTCATATGTAATTTATGCCATAAAGTGCCCGTGCGGTTTAGTTTATGTAGGGGAGACTACACAAAAAATCAAAGATAGGATAGCAAGACACAAATACTCAATACGAGATAAATTAACCCAATTACCACTGGCGAGACACTTTTTAGAATTTGGCCACAATGTATCACAACTAAAGTATATGGTCCTAGAAGGTATTGAAAAAAATAGGAGAGGGGGCAACCGTGAATTGATACTAAGAAAAAGAGAAGTATACTGGATACATTTTTTGAATACAATTGCTCCATATGGCTTAAATGTTGATTTGGATCTTTATTTATTTGTTTAACTGTTGGAATAAGCATATGAAAGTAGCCAGATAAAATAACTCCATGATGGGGATATCTTTTTTGTTTTTTCTTTTTTGTTTTTGTATTTACTCATGAATGCAACATTTCCCTGCGTTTTTATAGGTATTCCAAATATTCTATAATGCGAGTGAAGAGAATGAGAGATTTGACACCTGTTGCTTATCCTTGCTCTAATGGCATGTTATAGATAAATATATGCATATATAGATGTTAAATGGTATGCGATTTGAACTAATTAGCCATATTGATTCCATATGTGAAGTACTTCACTTAACCTGTATTTAAATGAATGATTGGATTGAAACCCTCAGATGTGCTTCAATGGATCTTAGGAAGGGCGTAAGCCGACTAGCCCGAGACGTAATCCATCCATCCATCCATATCTGAATCCACTTGTGTCTGAAACTGTGTAGGCATTTCGTGCCTGTGATTTTGGATTATACTTGCTTTGTAAATCCCTATTGAACAAATTGTGAAATAAAGCAAAGAAAATTTTTAAGTGCAGCAACCTCTTGGACTCTTTTTCTATATACAAGGTCAGTGGGAAGACCTGATTGCTGGCACTAAATCGTAAGCAGAGTGCGGTTCTCCTCCACAAGTGAATATATTTTCCCCTGGGAACAAGCACCAGCTACTATCAAGGAATCATTGCAAGGATGGCAACAGGTGGCTCATACTCATTCTCTGAAACAGAGGCTTCAAGGATTTTCACTGACACCATGGGATCCAGAGATTTTCTGATCCAGTCCTCCTCTATACAACTTACCAGAAAAATGGAGAAACTAATGCAAAGAGCCACCACTATGGAACTTCACGAGGTAACATTAGCCGAATACTATAAGTTACAAATGATACCTAGAGGGCTGAGGGTTCGTCTGACTCCAACCCTCTTTTCACAGAACAAGGACTTTAAAACCAAATTTGCCCAGATTCTCAATAAATGTTCCTTTGATATCATGACATTAACTGTGCAATTCTTGCAACAAGAGAGGACTCTCATACAGCAGGAGATTGCTGAACTTGAAAGACAGCTACAACAATGTTCTAATCAAGAGGAACTACAGGAATTCAAGAAAACGTATAATGATAAATTAGAAAGATTTCGCACCAATATTCAATTCCGTAAGCGTACAAAACTTGAACGAGATCGGGAAGATTATAAAAATGATCGTGTCTACAATTGGACTGATCCTACATATTACCATTCAAAGGGCTACAGAAAAATACAACGAAAAAATCTGGCTAGCTCAAACTCCTCTATGACATCTACTGGATCATCCACCAGTGTATCAACTATTCCTTTTTTACCAGGGAACCTGACCGAATCTGGACCAGGAGGGGCGGCCGGCGAACAAAGAAAAGACACAGCAGGGGGTGTAACCACCAGACGCCAGAACCGCCAGAGACATTAGATGAAAACCTGGTACATAACATTTCTTCTATTGTTTTGTCTAAAACTGAACTAAGGGTTTTGAATAAGGGTTTGGGCTTTTGCCCTAAAGAGAAAATGAATGATTTTGTACTTAAACAGGATTTATATAGATTTTTTAGACAATTAAGATTTAAAGCATACTATTCTGGTGTGTCCACTGCCACAACTAAAGAATTATCAATATTATCGATCAAAAACATGGGTTTAAAACCAAAAAGCACTAAAGTACCACCCACTTCATGTGCTGCTGTAGAGGTATATATAGACAAAGTGGAAAATGATATAAAACGTTTTTTGTGTGACAGAGATAAGAGAGACCATATACCCCACAATCTAAATAGAGATGAGATTGCAGCGTTAAACTCCTTGTCAGCCCGGCATGATATCACTATCAAGCCGGCTGACAAGGGGGGAGCTATTGTGGTCATGGACACATCCATGTATGAAAATGAAATAATGAAACATCTGAGTGATACCCTTACTTATAAAAGACTTGATTGCTGTCCTGTTTTTAAAGTGCAAAAAAGGATAAAAACAACTCTAACTAAGGCAGTTAAACAAAAAATCATTGATGATGAAACTATGGAGTTTTTGATATGATATGTGAATATCCGGTTACACCGGTACTGTATATGTTACCAAAAATCCATAAAGACCCTAAAAATCCCCCGGGACGTCCCATTGTATCAGGGATGGAATCTGTGACAACACATCTAGCACAATACCTGGATAAGTGTTTGACACCATTGCTATTAAACACTAAATCATTTATAAGAGATACTACTGATTTTTTGTCAAAAATTCAAGATATAAACTTGTCATCAGATTCCATCCTGATATCATGGGACGTCTCTAGCTTATTTACTATCATTCCACATGATTTAGGAATAGAGGCATGTCAGCGATTGTTAATCCAATCAGGCATCTATAAAACCGAACAGATTTCATTTCTGCTTGACCTTTTGAAAATTACTCTTGAAGAGAACTATTTTCTTTTCAGGGATACTCATTTCTTGCAACTGAATGGAGCAGCGATGGGTTCAAATGTTGCACCCCCATATGCGAACGCATTTATGAATATGATAGAGACGTCCTTTATTTATGTCAATGATTTATTTTTAAAACATTGCCAATGTTGGTACAGATTTGTGGACGATATTTTCGCTATATGGGATGGCAACATGGAAAGCCTATACTTATTTGATAAATACATTAACTATTTAGTACCTGGATTAAAGTTCAACATTGAAATTGGTAAAAATGAGATTTCCTTTCTTGATACTCTTCTTAAATTGAACAATGGGCAGATTACTACCGACTTATATGTGAAACCCACAGATCGTAACCAATTGCTACACTTTAATAGCTTTCACCCCCCAAACGTTTTTTCATCCATCCCAAAAAGTCAGATGATGAGGGTGCAGCGGATCGTGAGTGACCCGCTGTGCCGTGATCAGAGACTTAATGAAATAAAAAACAAACTTATTAGTAGAAGATACCCGCAAGCTTTAGTTAATATCGATCATCCTAATACGGATAGTAATCGATCACGCCGAAAAGAAAACAAGAGAATCCCCTTTATTATGCAGTATCATCCTTTCTCCAACAAAATTAACCAAATTATCAAAAGACATTGGAATCTTTTAAGATCCAGTTACCCCATGGTACAGGAATTCTGGAATCCACCCATGTCCTCCTATAGAAAAGGTAGAACGATACGAGATCGATTGATTAAATCTGATCAACCTGTGGCTGCAGCAGCCAAACTAACCTTTCTGGGACCTAAAAATCTGGGATCGTATCCCTGCTTGTCATGCATACAATGTAACTCTATGATTAAAGGTAAATACTTTACACATCCACATAGGGGTTTCAACATCCCCATACGGGGTTACTACACATGCCAATCTTCATATGTAATTTATGCCATAAAGTGCCCGTGCGGTTTAGTTTATGTAGGGGAGACTACACAAAAAATCAAAGATAGGATAGCAAGACACAAATACTCAATACGAGATAAATTAACCCAATTACCACTGGCGAGACACTTTTTAGAATTTGGCCACAATGTATCACAACTAAAGTATATGGTCCTAGAAGGTATTGAAAAAAATAGGAGAGGGGGCAACCGTGAATTGATACTAAGAAAAAGAGAAGTATACTGGATACATTTTTTGAATACAATTGCTCCATATGGCTTAAATGTTGATTTGGATCTTTATTTATTTGTTTAACTGTTGGAATAAGCATATGAAAGTAGCCAGATAAAATAACTCCATGATGGGGATATCTTTTTTGTTTTTTCTTTTTTGTTTTTGTATTTACTCATGAATGCAACATTTCCCTGCGTTTTTATAGGTATTCCAAATATTCTATAATGCGAGTGAAGAGAATGAGAGATTTGACACCTGTTGCTTATCCTTGCTCTAATGGCATGTTATAGATAAATATATGCATATATAGATGTTAAATGGTATGCGATTTGAACTAATTAGCCATATTGATTCCATATGTGAAGTACTTCACTTAACCTGTATTTAAATGAATGATTGGATTGAAACCCTCAGATGTGCTTCAATGGATCTTAGGAAGGGCGTAAGCTGACTAGCCCGAGACGTAATCCATCCATCCATCCATATCTGAATCCACTTGTGTCTGAAACTGTGTAGGCATTTCGTGCCTGTGATTTTGGATTATACTTGCTTTGTAAATCCCTATTGAACAAATTGTGAAATAAAGCAAAGAAAATTTTTAAGTGCAGCAACCTCTTGGACTCTTTTTCTATATATATATATATATATATATATATATATATATATATATATATATATATATATATATATATATATCCCAGCTTAGTGCAGCTACAGGCCATTAGTATGTCTGGAAGGCCAAGAAGGAGAGGCAGACAGTCACAAGCCAATAAGAGAGGGCAAGCAGGTTCTGTGTCTAGTGCTGGTCGTGGAGACGGTGCATCCTCATCAGCACGTAGCCTTGGGACACGCTTGGCCTTTTTTTTGGCAGCTGGCCGTGTTGAGCCGCAACATGCGGAAGACTTGGTTGAGTGGATGACCAAGCCGTCCTCATCCTCCTCATCCTCTCTCACCCATGCCCAGGGTACTTTGTCTGGCAAAGCAGCGGCCTCTTCCCTCGGCTCAATGTCATCAGTTACTCCTTCCCTAGCCCCACCATGTCCTCCTGAGGAGTCCCTCGAACTGTTTGACCACAGTGTTGGGTACATGCTCCAGGAGGATGCCCAGCGTTTGGAAGGCTCTGATGATGATACTGAGCTCGATGAAGGCAGTAACATGAGCACGGACAGAGGGGTTGCCCAAGAAGAACAGCAATCTGGCAGTCATGCTCCCCCTGCTGCAGCATACTGCCAGGTTTGCTCCAGTGATGAGGAGGGAGGGGATGATGAGGTCACTGACTCAAGGTGGGTGCCTGATAGTAGAGAGGAGGAGGAGGAGGAGGAGGAGGCACATCACCAACGAGGCAGGATGCCCTCCAGGGGCCAGCCTAAGGGCATCACATTGACTGCATCACACCCCAAAGCTCCACATGTGCAGGGCGCTGAGGTCTCTGCACGTTATTCAAAAAGTTCTTTGGTGTGGGCCTTTTTTGAGACGAGTGCATCAGATCGCACCGCTGCTATTTGCAACATATGTCTCAAGCGTATCTCGCGTGGCCAAAACATCTCCCGCTTGGGTACCACATGCTTGACCAGACATATGTTGACCTGCCATGCAGTTCATTGGCAAGCGTGTCTAAAAGACCCACACCAAAGAACAAAGAGGACCTCTCCTTGCTCCTCATCAGCTGAGATCTCCAACCCCACTATACCTTCAGTCCTCTCTGAGACCCTCACTGAGAGGAATGAAGGTGTAGAATTAGGTGTGTCACAGCCAAGTACTTGTGGGCAATCTGCTTTTGGTACACCGACGTCAGATTGTACCAGGCAGATTTCCCTGCCCCAGCTGCTGCACCGCCGAAAGAAGTTTGCTCCCAGCCATCCACATGCCCAGCGGTTGAATGCTAGCTTGGCAAAATTGCTAGCACTTCAGCTGCTGCCTTTTCAGTTGGTAGACTCTGCCCCCTTCTGTGAGTTTGTGGAATGTGCGGTTCCTCAGTGGCAGGTACCCAAACGCCACTTTTTCTCACGGAAGGCGATTCCGGCTCTCTACCGGCATGTGGAAGGCAATGTCCATGCCTCGCTGGACAGGGTGGTCAGCGGTAAGGTGCATATTACCGCTAACTCATGGTCCAGCAGGCATGGACAGGGACGTTACCTAAGTTTCACGGCGCATTGGGTGACTCTGCTGGCAGCTGGGAAGGATGCAGGACAAGGTGAAGTAGTGTTGGAGGTTGTTCCACCACCACGCCTCCAAAATGCTAATGATTGTGACACACCTCTCTCCTCCACCCCCTCCTCTTCTTCTTCCTCCATGGCCTCTTCCTGTGCTTTGTCCTCGGAACCAGCTTTGCTCCGTAGCCATTCAAGGGGCTACGCAAGTACGCAGGCCAAAAGATGCCATGCGGTGCTTGAGCTGGTGTGCTTGGGGGACAGGAGCCACACTGGGGCAGAGGTTCTGTCAGCTCTGCAGGGGCAGGTTCAGAGGTGGTTGACGCCACGCCAACTTAAGGCAGGAATGGTGGTTTGCGACAATGGCACCAACCTCCTCTCTGCCCTCCGACAGGGACAAATGACCCATGTGCCCTGTTTGGCTCACGTCCTTAACTTGGGGGTGCAGCGGTTCTTGGGCAGGTACCCGGGCTTACAGGATGTCCTGAGGCAGGCCAGGAAAGTCTGTGTGCATTTCCGCCGGTCATATAATGCCAGTGCTCGGCTGGCGGACCTCCAAAAGGGGGTTTAACCTGCCCAAGAACCGCCTAATCTGTGACATGTCCACCAGGTGGAACTCAACATTGGCCATGCTGCAGCAGCTGCACACGCAGCAGAGGGCCACCAATGAGTACCTGTGCGACTATGGCACCAGGACAGGGTCAGGGGAGCTTGTTTTTTTTTCCCCACGCCAGTGGGCCATGATCAGGGATGCATGCACTGTCCTGTCACCATTTGAGGAGGCCACGAGGATAGTTAGCAGTGACAGTGCATGCATCAGTGACACTGTCCCCCTTGTCCTCCTGTTGGAGCACACGCTGCATGGAATAATGGACAGGGCACTTGAGGCAGAACAGAGGCAGGAAGAGGAGGACTTCCTTAGCTCTCAAGGCCCCCTTTATCCAGACAGTGTTCCTGCGTGCCCGCCGATCACACAGAAAGAGGAGGAGGAGGAGGAGGAGGAGGAAGATTGTGTCAGTATGGAGGTGGAGCCTGGCACTCAGCATCAGCAGCAGTCTTTAAGGGATCAGTCCCAAGAAACACATGGACTTGTACGTGGCTGGGAGGAGGTGGCTGCGGACCATGTCGTCCTTAGTGACCCAGAGGACTCCGGACCGAATGCCTCAGCAAACCTACACTGCATGGCCTCCCTGATCCTGCAAAGCCTGCGTAAGGATCCTCGTATTCGTGGTATCAAGGAGAAGGACCAATACTGGCTGGCAACCCTCCTTGATCCACGTTACAAGGGTAAGGTTGCGGACCTTATCTTGCCATCGCAGAGGGAGCAGAGGATGAAACATCTTCGGGAGGCCTTGCAGAAAGGTCTGTGCAACACGTTCCTGGAGACTGGGAGGTTACAAACTCCTGTTTCTGGACAACGTGTTGCTGAGGCTTCGGTCAGTCAAAGAAGGAGCGGTGGAGAAGGTGGCCGTCTGACCGATGCGTTCAGACAATTTTTTGGCCCGCAGTCCCAAGGTATGATCGGATCCAGCAACCATCGCCAGTGTCTGTTTTACATAGTGCAGGAATACCTAGGGGCAAGATCTGACTTGGACACCTTTCCCACCGAAAATCCTCTGGGTTACTGGGTCTTGAGGATGGATCACTGGCCAGAGCTTGCACAGTATGCAATTGAGCTACTGGCCTGTCCTGCATCCAGCGTTCTTTCGGAATGCACATTCAGTGCTGCTGGAGGCGTGGTAACCGATCACAGGGTGCGTCTGTCCACCGACTCGGTCGATCGACTGACCTTCATAAAAATGAATCAGTCTTGGATCACCACCAGCTACCAAGCACCTGATGATGATGTAACCGAATAATTTTTTTTGAAATCTCAGATCCCTTCAAAGACTGCCTATGCTGATGCTGAGTGACTATCCCTGAGTAATTATCCTCTTCCTCCTCAATGATCACGCTGATAGCTTGTAAGAACATTTTTGGTTCTGGGCGCCACCACCAGTGCCTAAGGCACAATTTTTCAGCCCCTGTTTAACAGGGGCGTGTAATTACAATTTTTAATGCAATACTTTGCAGCAGGGCTCGTTTCTGCGTTACAGCTAGAGTGTCTGTGAGGGGTTGCAGTGTTGTGGCACCAACACCAGTGCCTAAGGCCTAATTTTTCAGCCCCTGTTCAACAGGGGCATGTAATTACAATTCTTGATCTAATATTTCACAGCAGGGCCTATTTCTGCACCCACCAAGAGCGAGTGAGGACTTATGCCCCGTACATACGGTCGGACTTTGTTCGGACATTCCGACAACAAAATCCTAGGATTTTTTCCGACGGATGTTGGCTCAAACTTGTCTTGCATACACACGGTCACACAAAGTTGTCAGAAAATCGGATCATTCTGAACGCGGTGACGTAAAACACGTACGTCGGGACTATAAATGGGGCAGTGGCCAATAGCTTTCATCTCTTTATTTATTCTGAGCATGCGTGGCACTTTGTCCGTCGGATTTGTGTACACACGATTGGAATTTCCGACAACAGATTTTGTTGTCGGAAAATTTTATAGCCTGCTCTCAAACTTTGTGTGTCAGAAAATGTGATAGAAAATGTGTGATGGAGCCTACACACGGTCGGAATTTCCGACAACAAGGTCCTATCACACATTTTCCGTCGGAAAATCCGACCGTGTGTACGGGGCATTACAGTGTTGTGGCACCAGCACCAGTGCCTAAGGCCCAATTTTTCAGCCCCTGTTTAACAGGGGCATGTAATTACAATTTTTGATGCAATACTTTGCAGCAGGGCTCGTTCCTGCGTTCCAACTAGAGTGTCTGTGAGGGGTTGCAGTGTTGTGGCACCAGCACCAGTGCCTAAGGCCTAATTTTTCAGCCCCTGTTCAACGGGGGCATGTAATTACAATTCTTGATCTAATATTTCACAGCAGGGCCCTGTGAGGGCTTACAGTGTTGTGGCCACAACAACACCTAAGGCCCAAATTTCTGCTGAGTATATAGGGCAGGCCCCTACTTTCAAACATCTAACTTACAAACGACTCCTACTTGCAAACGCAAGGAAACAACAGGAAGTGAGATGAAATCTACCCCTAGGAAGGGAAATTCTCTCCTGTAAGAGTTAATATGGGAAAAACATTTCTCCTTTCCACTGATGCTTTCCAGTCCTTGTTCCACAAAAAACCCCAAATTTTCAAAAAACATTTGTCATTGGGACAAAAAGTGAGGTGAAATCTTCTGAAGAGGAGGAAAGACAGCAAAACAAATGTCACAGGGGTGATAACCCTTCCCTATGTTTTCCAAAAAGCTTAAAAAAGATTTTTTGGCTATAGCTAAACACGTTAAAAATGTACCCGTTCAAAATTACAAACAGATTCTACTTAACAACAAACCTACAGTCCCTGTCTTGTTTGCACCGCCTGTATACTGCTGTTCAGAGTATATAGGGCCTGGTGGCCCCACACCTTTCCTTATTTTAATTTGGGTGCGGGGTTCCCCTTAATATCCATACAAGACCCAAAGGGCCTGGTAATGGACTGGGGGGTACCCATGCCGTTTGTCTCACTGATTTTCATCCATATTGCCAGGACCCGACATTACATTAAACCCGCAAGCAGTTTTAAATGAGATTTTTTCCTTTAAAAATGACATTTTGTGCAGGGACTATTCTAAACACGAGAAACACGCGCCACTTTACAGGCATACTATAGACACACCCCAGGTACGATATTTAAAGGAATATTTCACTTTTTTTTTTTACTTTAAGCATCATTAAAATTACTGCTCCCGAAAAAACGTCCGTTTTTAAAAGTTTTTTTTTGCATTGATACATGTCCCCTGGGGCAGGACCCGGGTCCCCAAACCCTTTTTAGGACAATACCATGCAAATTAGCCTTTAAAATGAGCACTTATGATTTCGAACGTTCGAGTCCCATAGACGTCAATGGGGTTCTAAATTTTGTGCGAATTTTCAGTCCGTTCGCAGGTTCTGGTGCGAACCGAACCGGGGGGTGTTCGGCTCATCCCTACTGAGGAGCCATTTCGAATTGTGCAAATTGACTTCTCGGATATGCCCCCTTGTGGTCGATTTAAGTATTTTTTGGTTTGCATTAATCAATTTTTGAACTGGCCAGAGGCTTGGCCCACGTCCAAAAATGATGCCAGAACTGTGGTAAAATGTCTGACGAGGGAATTGATCCCAAGGTTTGGTATAGGGTCAATAATTTCCTCAGATAGAGGTACACATTTTTGATAATAAACTCATGGCAGAAGTAGTGAGTATTTTGGGTATGAAACAGCAATTGCATACTCCTTACAGACCTCAGGCTAGTGGCCTGGTGGAACACAGCAATCAAACCCTGAAGAGGTATTTAGCCAAAATAACTGCTAATGGACAAAGCACATGGGTAGAAGCGTTACCTATAGCCTTGGCGACCATTAGGACTACCCCTAAGGAGAAACATGGACTGTCACCTTTTGACATATTATTTGGGCGACCGCCTAAAAGACTACATTCATCTCTTGTGCAGCCAGAGACAGTGACTTTAATAAATGGTCAAGATTCCATGATAGAATATGTTCGCAAATTGGCAAATGTGTTTTCTGATACTTTTTCCAGAGCCAAAGCAGGACAACCTGTGGACACGAGTGAAGGAACTCATGGACTAAAGTTAGGAGATTGGGTGTATATCAAGAATCACACACCCCGGACTACTTTGTCCCCTAAGTGGAAAGGACCATTTCAGGTCATTCTTGTGTCTCCTACTGCAGTGAAGCTGAAAGACTATAAGTATTGGGTGCATGGTTCACACTGTAAGAAGTCTGTGATTCCAAAAGAGAATATAAACCGGTCTGCTGCTGGCAAGAATTGTTCTGTACCTTTACCTTCCAGGTCTCCTCCACTGACTCGTGCGCGAGCAAGAAGACTGCAGAATGAATCTCCTAGGGCCTAAGATGATTGTGAAGCTCTGGAGTGTTATCCTCTGCGGTGGAGTGGTGGTATGGATTACAGTCATGGCATATGAATGGACATACAAGAAAGGAAAGGGTAAGATGCAAGACACTTTTCTTTTTAATGCTACTGTAATGGAAGAAATGTTACAACGTGAACCGGTTTCAGATGCTGATCTGAGAGCACGGAGGGAAGCTGCACATGAATATCATGCCAAGCTGACAGAGCCTTTCCATAACTCTTTTGTAGCTATGCACCTGCAAGCTGCCAAGAAACTGAATATCACTAATTGCTGGATATGCACACATGCACCTATTTCTCATAAGACTTTCTCCTCTTTGTTAGGAATACCTAGCACTTTAGCTGAAAGGGAGGACAGTGCACATTTTGGTGATGTTAGTAGAACAATGATTGACAGAGTCATTTTACTCCTACTATTCACAAATGCTCCATTGAGAAAACCAGCTGTCTGCATAACTTTACGCGAACCTATACACCTGAGTTGCTTTCCCAGGGTTACCAGAGTACTACCCGCACTCCAACTGCATGGATAACGCCGATATCAAGTACTGGTTTGATGGTAAGGATGTTGTGTAGAGTACTGACAGATGTCAGGAATTACATGATTACACACATCGTCAACATTCCCGGCAGAATAATATGAAGCTATTGATGTGCCTACAAGGATATAATTTCAATAAAGCTTGTGCTGCCCCACCAGGTTATTACTTCATATGTGGAAAGAAAGCATATACTTGGGTTCCTCTGAATTCTAATGGGGTTTGTTACTTTGGTAGAGTCATACCTGCTACTTGGTATATGGAGGACAATGACTTTCAAGAAACACAGCTCCACAAAATACCTATACACTTTCTTAAAAAAGACTTAGTGCACAAGGGATCTCACTGACCAGTCAGCTCCAGGAGAAAATGAAATCCCAGGAGGAAAAGAGGAAGAAGAAGACTCCGAGGTTAATGAGAAAGATGATGATTCTCCTGACAGACCTACATTTTATCCTGAGTCAGATGATAACTTTACAAATATTGAATCACATGATAGAGAGATTAAACCATTGTTTTCTATTCCTTGGGTAAATAGATGTTGTATTAAAAAGGCTTTCAGTTTCATCATTGATTTGGCAGACTTGATGGATAACATTACTGCCTTGTATGATAGAAACTTTATAGCCCTTGCTATAGAATTAAAGATGATCAAAAAAGAGGTTTTGCAGCACCGGCTGGTGCCGGATTATCTCACGGCCAGTCAAGGAGGAATATGCACCATAGTGGGAACTACTTGTTGTAACTACATTGGAAATGATACTAAGACTGAAGATGCCATCATTTCGCATGTAGAAAAGGTACAACAAATGAAGGTTAATTTTCGTAAAGAACATACCGAAACTGGGTCGAAGGTAGCTGGGAAAGCTGGCTTTCCTGGCTCAATCCTCTCAACTGGTTTTCTGGTATTGCAGGATGGTTTTCTGGAATTTTACATGGTATTTTATACGTTGTAGGAATTATAGTCCTCATAATCCTAATAGTTAAATGCGCACCTATGTTATACAAATGTTGTTTGAAAATAATCACACATGCTGGTACTAATATTGGTTCTTCTGAGCCCTTAAGGTCTCGAGTCAGAACTGCTCATGAGATGGTGGTCCGTATACTTGGAGATCAACCTAAAGACACAGAAGAAGCTTAAAAGGGATACCGAAAGAATTCTAAACACAGGAGGGGCTGTGAAGATATGAACCATATCTTTCTATGTATCCAGAGTTCCTCTTCAACTTTCTTTTGTATTTTTGATAATTCTTATACTTGTTTTTCTGTAAAATGTTTCTGAATTCTTTTGGTATTGCAACACATGTGGCTGACCAGTTGACATCAAATGTTCTGCCAATGATATGACACAATTCTCGGAAAGGATGTGATATGGGATGTTGACATAGAAAGTCCCTGTCTAAAAGCCAAATTAACTTCTTCCAAATAACTATTCTTCCCTTCTGTGAAAACAACTTGTCACATTAAAATATTTTGGGTCAAAGTAACCCAGAAAGTTAGCCAGAACCTGTGTTGAAATACTTAGTGAAATGGGTACTTGTGATGTGTAACTTTGGGCTTGTGCCCGCCATAGAATGTAATGCTAGAAGTTTATATAAAAGTCTGAAATCACTTGTAATCGGGGTCACTCCTGACTTAGAGGAGTGGTCCGCTGTTCAGTGTATATTCTGAAGTAAACATGTATGAGACAAATGCAGCTCTATTGGCGTTAATGTCCTTTATTTCAAGGTTCAACTTAACAGCCCACAGGTCTTCAAAATGGCCGCTGATCCACATGGTGACTACAACAAAAGCCAGACCACAACAAAATGGCGCATTTTCCCGCCAAAACTGAAATCCAATACCAAGATGGATAAACATTTCAAAGTTCACGCACAAAGGACTTGAAAATAGCAGACAAAAAACATTTTCCTGCCAAAACCAAAAATTTCTCCCCACAAATTTACACATTTGAGATACTAAATGAACACACAAACATTTAAAAGTGTTAAAGTTACGAACTAGCACAACTTAGGAACACATGCTATCCAATGAAACAACCAAGCCACATAACCCACAATCACACGGCTGAAACATACCCTCTTTTCTCAAACTCAGTTCACATCAGCTTTCACAGGAACAAGACATTGAGAAATACAGACAGTGAATGCTTGCATGTTCTTTTCATCTCAAAACAAAACCTTTCTATTGCCCACAGGGAGCAGCCAACTTTCACCATTGTAAAATGCTTGGCCGCCCCTCCCCAAGGCCGCATGCCCACTTGAAAATACAGCAGCCATCTTCAAACCAAAAGCTTTCCTCAAAGTCCACTAACCATCTGTGTCTTGAGACAATTAAACACTCTACAAAACTCATGCAATCTACTTGTCCCATACATAAGTAATAATTACAATTCATCCATTTCTCACATGCATTACAAACTTGTTACACAGCATCAGTCACACCCACATTGCAGGCTGCAAAAAATCCCAATTCATACATTTATATTTCTCATATACTTATTACACAACATACAGTTACTTACACATACACACAGCACACAGTCTCCTTACACAAACATTCGAGATACAAATCACACACACACACACACACACACACACACAATCAAACTTCCAGCATTATCTCAAAAGACGGAAAATTAGCTCTTTTGCAGAGCAGAGGCTCCCCAACACATCGGAAAGAGATGTCCTGGACTGGGATCCGTTCCCCCCCCCCCTTCCGATGTGGAGGGGGGCTCTGTCTGCTTCATAAAGTACCTGACTCACCATCCTGACAGCGAAATTTGGCTTTACGCAGAGCCCACAGCCAAATCTCCTGTTTCTAATAATAACAATTTCGTATATTGATATAAATGCATCTCACCTTTTGATCATATGCCATCCTCTGGCGTGTGCCCCTTCCCCAGAAAAACAGACATCAACACATCCTTATGTTCTCAGCTCAGCATCACTCTCCCTGGCCCTCAGCCGGGCGTCCCTTTATTAACATATCAACAGGAAGTCCCAAAACTTGAGGGTTGGGCTTCCAACAGCCAAACACCTCTTACAAGCTTGTGACCTCACAGGAAATGAACACAGGATGTAAATGACCATAGGATTAAGGATTTAACAACACAACAAAATACAACCAAATGATGATGACTAGAGTTCCTCGTGGATGGGAGCTTATCTGCAGGTGTACGTCATGGCACCCTAAATATGTTGATCAGGCATACCGGGTTGACAAGAGCAAACAACCGCTAAACCGATAATGTCTTTGCAGAGCGAACACACCCCCACCAGATGATCGTTCTGTGCATTGCACAGGGGCCCTTTGCTGGTGGACATGTCCTCTCTCCGCAAACAACTCTCTGCAAACACCAGGAAGTTTTCCACTACCTAACAGGTCTCACCCAGCGTTAGTCTGCCCCAGTCAGCTCTTTAGAGCGGGCTGCTAGAGAACAGACACTGGGAGACTATTATGACAATACATTAATATAAAATTTTCCACAACACAGGGAGGCCAGAGGAATAGGATGTGGGCAGAACAGAGCACTCTACAGGGAGACCAGAGGATTAGGATGTGGGCAGAACACAGCACTCTACAGGGAGACCAGAGCATTAGGATGTGGGCAGAACACAGCACGAAGCAGGGAGGCCATAGGATTAGGATGTGGGCAGAACACAGAACTCTATAGGGAGACCAGAGGATTAGGATGTGGGCAGAACACAGCACTCTACAGGGAGACCAGATGATTAGGATGTGGGCAGAACATAGCACTCTACAGGGAGACCAGAGGATTTGGATGTGGGCAGAACATAACACTCTACAGGCAGATCAGGCGATTAGGCTGTGTTCTTTCACCATAGGATTACATTAACTCATCACTAGAGTATCTCTAGGCTACAACAAAATGGTCGCGGAAATTTTATAATGACTGACAGTTCTATCGTCCAATCATATTGGCCCCTGAAGAAGATACGTAATACCCCTTGTATCGACATGCGCTGGGGAAGGGGACAGGAGGGAACGCTGGGCAGAGGACCCTCTGTGCATAATCAGCATACCAGCCTGATATCGGCCGGCTTATCACACTTGATTGTGTCTTTTTTAGAGTGGCGCCCTGAAGCGCCATGCAAATGTGAGCACCCTGTATGGGATTTTATTGTGTTTATTAAAAGTGTTTTCATACTACACCATGAAGCCCTCTCTCTATTGATATACCAAGGTTAAAAGTCGCATTCCTTTGAGGCACAGTGACATATGATCAACTCAGGATCCCGGA
The DNA here is from genome assembly GCA_037952835.1 of Lithobates septentrionalis. Taxonomy (NCBI): domain Eukaryota; kingdom Metazoa; phylum Chordata; class Amphibia; order Anura; family Ranidae; genus Lithobates; species Lithobates septentrionalis. The sequence continues at coordinate 16,560,431 of JBBDGP010000084.1, read as the reverse complement.
TGCACCATAGAACCCTTTAGTGGTTCAAAGGCATGTTTTGACCAAGCCTAGCAGCAAGGTCACACGCCCTAAGGTGAGCAGATATCACCTAGGGGGGATCACTTGTGTGTGGACACAGCTTCTTACTTTTGGCATTTCACTGAATCGCATGGATTTTTGTAGCACTTATGGACTATTTTAATTATTGCACAATAATTATTGCACAATAATACATAGTACAGGGGGTCCCCTAGTTACAAACATCCGACTTACAAACGACTCCTACTTACAAACGGAGGGAGACAACAGGAAGTGAGAGGAAATCTACCCCTAGGAAGGGAAATTCACTCCTGTAAGACCTATTATGGGGAAAAGGTACCTTCCCTGATACTTTATCACCAGGGCTTGTTTCCACAACAACCCAAAATTTTCAAAATCCAATTGTCATTGGGACAGAAAGTGAGGTGAAATCTTCTGAACAGGGGCACACACAGCAAAACAAATGTTACAGGGGTGTTAACCCTTCCCTATGCTATCCAAAAAGCTTAAAAATAGTTTTTTTGGCTGGAGCTACACTTAAAAAATTTACCTGTTTCGACTTACAAACAGATTCAACTTAAGAACAAACCTACAGTCCCTAACTTGTTTGTAACCCGGGGACCCCCTGTACTGCATATTTTATTTAGTGCATTTCACTGTTATGTATTTTTCATTTGTATTTTTCTGCCATTTTTTTTTAAGGATTTTTAATTTATGCAATATATATTATATATATTTATATTTATATGTTATCACAGAGTCGTTCACGTATAGGCACAATATCACTTTATATAATATTGCATATATTGCATATTTAGCACTTTATTTAATATTGCATGCATTGCACATTTAGCACTTTATGCTAGAATATATATTTTGGATAGCGCAGCGTATTTATACAGTGCCTTGCAAAAGTATTCGCCCCCCTTGAACTTTTCAACCTTTTGCCACATTTCAGGCTTCAAACCTAAAGATATAAAATTTTAATTTTTTGTGAAGAATCACCAACAAGTGGGACACAATTGTGAAGTGGAACGAAATCTATTGGATTGTTGAAACTTTTTTAACCAATAAAAAAATGAAAAGTGGGGCGTGCAAAATTATTCGGCCCCCTTGCGTTAATACTTTGTAGAGCCACCTTTTGCTGCGATTACAGCTGCAAGTCGCTTGGGGTATGTCTCTATCAGTTTTGCACATCGAGAGACTGAAATTCTTGCCCATTCTTCCTTGCAAAACAGCTCGAGCTCAGTGAGGTTGGATGGAGAGCATTTGTGAACAGCAGTTTTCAGTTCTTTCCACAGATTCTCGTTTGGATTCAGGTCTGGACTTTGACTTGGCCATTCTAACACCTGCATACGTTTATTTGTGAACCATTCCTTTGTAGATTTTGCTGTATGTTTGGGATCATTGTCTTGTTGGAAGATAAATCTCTATCCCAGTTTCAGGTCTTTTGCAGACTCCAACAGGTTTTCATCCAGAATGGTCCTGTATTTGGCTGCATCCATCTTCCCCTCAATTTTAACCATCTTCCCTGTCCCTGCTGAAGAAAAGCAGGCCCAAACCATGATGCTGCCACCACCATGTTTGACAGTGGGGATGGTGTGTTGAGGGTGATGAGCTGTGTTGCTTTTTCGCCAAACATATCGTTTTGCATTGTGGCCAAAAAGTTATGCCGCGTACACACGGTCGGACTTTTCGTCTACAAAAGTCAGACAGCCTGTCCGACAGACTTCCGGCAGACTTCCGGCAGACTTTCGGCGGACTTGCGGCAGACTTTCTAACGAACGGACTTGCCTACACACGACCACACAAAAGTCTGACGGATTCGTACGTGATGACGTACACCGGACTAAAATAAGGAAGTTCATAGCCAGTAGCCAATAGGTGCCCTAGCGTGGCTTTTTGTCCGTCGGACTAGCACACAGACGAGCGGATTTCGGGGTCCGTCGTAGTTACGAAGTAAAAATTTAAAGCATGTTTCAAATCTAAAGTACGTCGGATTTGAGGCTAAAAAAGTACGTTGAAAGTCCGGAGAAGCCCACACACGATCGGATTACCAGCCAGCTTTAGTCCGTCAGCGTCCGTTGGACTTTTGTAGACGAAAAGTACGACCGTGTGTACGCGGCATTAGATTTTGGTTTCATCGGACCAGAGCACCTTCTTCCACATGTTTGGTGTGTCGCCCAGGTGGCTTGTGGCAAACTTTAGACGAGACTTTTTGTGGATATCTTTGAGAAATGGCTTTCTTCTTGCCACTCTTCCATAAAGGGCAGATTTGTGCAGTGTACGACTGATTGTTGTCCTATGGACAGACTCTCCCACCTCAGCTGTAGTTCTCTGCAGTTCATCCAGAGTGATTATGGGCCTCTTGGCTGCATCTCTGATCAGTCTTCTCCTTGTCTGAGCTGAAAATTTAGAGGGACAGCCAGGTCTTGGTAGATTTGCAGTGGTCTGATACTCCTTCCATTTCAAAATGATCGCTTGCACAGTGCTCCTTGGGAGGTTTAAAGCTTGGGAAATCTTTTTGTATCCAAATCCGGCTTTAAACTTCTCCACAACAGTATTACGGACCTGCCTGGTGTGTTCCTTGGTCTTCATGATGCTCTCTGCGCTTTCAACAGAACCCTGAGACTATCACAGAGCAGGTGCATTTATACAGAGACTTGATTACACACAGGTGGATTCTATTTATCACCATCAGTCATTTAGGACAACATTGGATCATTCAGAAATCCTCGCTGAACTTCTAGAGTGAGTTTGCTGCACTGAAAGTAAAGGGGCCGAATAATTTTGCACGCACCACTTTTCAGTTTTTTATTTGCTAAAAAAGTTTAAAATATTCAATAGATTTTGTTCCACTTCACAATTGTGTCCCACTTGTTGGTGATTCTTCACAAAAAATTAAAATTTTATATCTTTATGTTTGAAGTCTGAAATGTGGCAAAAGGTTGAAAAGTTCAAGGGGGCCGAATACTTTTGCAAGGCACTGTATATATTTTTTATGAAATTGTGGTCTATTCGTGAGAATGAGCAATGGGGATGTGAATAATGTGTAAATTGTCTTTTAGTTGGATTCAGTTCACGCCAGGAGTCTACTAAATTATGTTTTGTAATAAGTTGTGAAAAAGTGTCCATTAGGGACATTTGATTGAGATATAGGTGATTTGTCTAGAAAGGGAAAGAGCATAAAGCCTCGTACACACGATCTGATTGTTGGCCAACAAAACCATGGAATTTGTCCGAAGGGCATTGGCCAAAACTTGTCTTGCATACACACAGCACACAATTGTTGGCCAACAATTACGAACGTAGTGACGTACTAGACGTACTACGAGCGGATAAAAAGTTCAATACTCACGCGCCACCCTTTGGGCTGCTTCTGCTAATCTCGTGTTAGTAGAAGTTTGGTGAGTGCCGATTTGCGCTTTTCAGGACGTGCTTGTCAGTTCTAGGGATGAGTCGAATCTTTGTTTGACTCGAACATCGGGTGTTCGCCTGTTCAGCGAACAATATGCGGTGTTCGCGGCAAATTCAAAAGCTGCCGGAACACCATTAAAGTCTATGGGACAATAACATGAAAAATCAAAAGTGCTAATTTTAAAGGCTTATATGCAAGTTATTGTCATAAAAGCGTTTGGGGACCTGGGTCCTGTCCCAGGGGACATGTGTCAATGCAAATTTTTTTTTTTTTAACGGGAGCAGTGATTTTTTTTAATGCTTTATGTGAAACAATAAAAATGAAATATTCCTTTACATATTGTGCCTGGGGGGGTGTCTATAGTATGCCTGTAAAGTGGCACATTTTTCCAGTACCGCAGCAAAATGACATTTCTAAAGGGAAAACTGTCATTTAAAACTGATCGTGGCTGTAATGAATTGTCGGCTCTCGGCAATATAGACAAAACTCATTGAAAAAAAGAGCATGGGATCCCCCCCAGTCCATTACCAGGCCCTTTGGGTCTGGTATGAATATTAAGGGGAACCATGAACCAAAATTTAAAAAAAAAATTGCGTTGGGGTCCCCCTGAAATCCATACCAGGCCCTTCGGGTCTGATATGGAAATTAAGAGGAACCCTGCACCAAATTTTTTAAAAAATGGTGTAGGGGTCCCCCCAAAATCCATACCTGACCCTTATCTGAGCACGCAACCTGGCAGGCCACAGGAAAAGAGGGGGGCGACAGAGCGCCCCCCCTCCTGAACCGTACCAGGCCATGTGCCCTCAACATGGGGAGGGTGCTTTGGGGTAGCCCCCAAAGCACCTTGTCCCCATGTTGATGGGGACAAGGGCCTCATCCCCACAACCCTTGCCCAGTGGTTGTTGGGGTCTGTGGGCGGGGGGCTTTTTAGAATCTGGAAGCCCCCTATAACAAGGGGACCCCCAGATCCCAGCCTCCCCCCTGTGTGAATTGGTGACGGGGTACAAGTACCCCTAGAATTTCACAAAAAAAGTGTCAAAATGGTAAAAAAAGACAAGAGACAGTGTCATGGTCGTGCAGTAATCTTTCTCTGTCAGCTTACCTTCTCCTCATGTGTTCAAACTAAGAGGCCAGCCACTCACACCTGGCTGGTTTTACAACCTCTCCTCTAAGCATGGCCCCACCCCAGGTCCTATCAGGGAACCCTATATTAACCTGTGCACTGCAAGCCAGCAATGCTGATCAACCATTGTGTGTTAGCTTTCGTGTGTACTTGTTGTGTTTCCTACGTCTGATCCAGTTACCGAATTTGGCCTGCTCTTGACTTTCCCTGTCTGCTTGTGACCCTGACCTTTGGCGTGTTATGTTAATCCTTGTCTGCTAGTCGCTCTGACATTTAGCTTATCCCTTACTTTCCTTGTTGTTCCAGCCTGCTGCCTCCTTCCTCTTCTCCTGTAGTCTACTGTGAGCGTGAGCTGTGAGACCCTGGGGGCCGCGACCTGGAGCCAGACTGCAGCTCAGTCCATCCTCACCACTAGAGGCTCTGGTAAACACCTGCTGGCTCTTAGACTCCACGCCCTGGGGAATCTATGCTCTAGCCCCCAGTGGGATCTGTGTTCGTGATCCAGTAGACCTGCTTCCTGAACCTCCCAGGGTTCAATCCGCAGCAGTCAGTCCTAGGGTCCACTACCTAGCGGTGCACTTCCGACTCCTACAGAGTTCATCTGTCACCTGGTCTCAGGTGACCTGACAGACAGCTTGGGACAAGTCCTTTATTAAAACATAAAAATGGAGTGCGCATGCGCGCGGGCACGGGAGCGGACATGTTCTGACCTGCTCCGCACGCCGCCGGCCTTTCCAAGCCACAATAAGCCAGAGGGAAGCCAAGCACATCGCCATTCCTCGAGCGATCCGCACTATGAACCGGAGAGGAGGGGGGACAGCCAAAAAGTAACCCCCGACTTCTAACTATTCGTTCCGTTCGGGGAACGCTGCAGCAAGGACTCCCCCATCCAAGATGGCGTCGGGACAGAGGACGGAGGCTGATACAACAAAGCAGGTGAGCGGGACCCAGGGACATCAGGGCCCCCCTGCACAAAGATTCTCCCCCCACAACACTGTGACTGCAGGCCTAGACAGAGAACGAGACCCCTTCTCCTCCCAGTCACAGGAAGATATTACAGGACTGCAAAAAGATGGGTCCCCGTGGTTCTCTCTCTCCCCCTCCCAAACTTATCAGGGGGGGGCACTGGATGGCGCAGATTCCCCTGCTTCCTCCATGGAGAGGAACATGGCTGAAATAGCAGAGCTTGCACTAAGCCAAAACAGCATAGGAAGTGAACAACAGCCTCCACCTCCAGCAACATATTCTGGGGATTCTGTCCTCCTTGCTCGCTTCTCAGCACTACTACAGCAAGAGCTTACAAAAGCCTGCCAACATATTACAGCAGAAATGAAGCATGACTTTAATGATATAGGTGACAGATTGGATACCATTGAATCCAAAATGGATGGCACAGTGCGGAGGGTAAATCAGAACTCAAGTATGATAGCCTCATTGCAAGATCAATTAGACCAAGCCAACGCCAAAATTGAAGATCAGGAAAATAGATCCAGATGCTATAATTTTCGAATCCGCGGTCTACCAGAGGCAGTTACTGATCTAGAAGACGCAGTACATACCCTCATGCAAGATCTGATTCCAGATATTTCCCCACAGCACATGGAAATTGACAGGGTACACCGAGCCCTGATGGCACCAAGACAAGATGGCCCTCCTAGAGATGTCTTAATCAATCCGCATTTCTATAGAATCAAGGAACAAATAATGTCTACAGCCCGGGCAAAGGGCGATATAAACCTCTTGGGTCACCAGATACAAATTTTCGCGGACATTTCGCAGATGACTATCCAAAAAAGACGGGCCCTGAAACCATTATTGGCACAGCTCACTAATAACCAAATCAAATATCGGTGGTCGTTCCCGTTTCAACTATCTTTTTCATTCAAGGGGAAAACATACTCCTTTGCAAATTTTCCGGATGGAGAAGATATCCTTTTGGGTCTTGGTTTGATATCCAGAGACTCTTCGGCCCTCAAAGCACAACAGGAAATGGATCGTCCAATCTCGCCCCTCTGGGAACAACAACGCCAGCAATATTCCTCTAGAAGGCGACACCTAGCAACCGGACCGGATGGATGAAGCTGAAGATGAAACCCTCTTTTCTACTCTTCTAACTTTTACCTTTTAGGAGAAGTATCCACCACATCATAATATCTGATACCACAGTAAACCCGTATGGGTTTCCCCCTTTAGCAGTCTAGATCTTGCTCTGTTAGCTATCTTTATTTGTCTTCAGGACACTAAAGAGACTGCCTACATCCTGGAGGGGTAAAACCCCCCTCTCGGTATTGAGAGATTAGATTAGAGCTGTTTTACTCATGTTCATTTGCTCTCTTCTAGAATCTATCCCTAGATATAGTACATCCTGAACCCCCCAACCTAAAGCTAAATTTAGATAAATATTGCTTTGTTTAGTTAGAATAGAGGTATTGTAATAGTTTAAACCTCCTGGATCTAACTGACTCCCCTCTATACCACTACAATGCTTTATACGGAAAGTGCCGAGGCGAAACCACATGCCACTCCCAGACGAGCTTGTCTTCATCGCTTAGATGGAAACAACCTCGCCATACTTAGTAGAGACTATAGTCTCCGGGACCATTACGAATATGTTTATGATGATAATTCAGTTTTTTATGTACTTTATTTCTGAGGTGACAGATGGACTTTGGTCCAGTCCATCTTATCCCAACATTAACCTCTTTTTTCTCTTTCCTTCTGTTTTCCCCTTATACCTGAGTGCACCCCTAAGCCTGAAAATTGGAGAAGCCCATCAAAACACTTCCTTCTCGAGAATCAGGATGACCATCTACAACAGGCAAGTACAGTCTGCCAGACCACAATGCTAAAGTCTCAGTTGCCTCTTTCACACACTAAAGTATTAACACATAACCTGCAAGGTCTGAATTCCCCTACTAAGCGCGCTAAAGCCTTCCTTGACTACCATAAACTGGATGTAGATTTTCTGCTCCTTCAGGAAACGCACTTTTCACACATTTCAGCTCCTAAATATCTGAATGCTAGGTTCCCCTTGATTTACTTATCTAATGGGGTAGATAAAAAAAGAGGGGTAGCGATTTGCATCGCAAAAAGGGTACCATTTACCCCCTCAACAGTCATTAGAGATAAGGAGGGGAGATTTGTCATGGTAGCAGGGAAAGTAAATGACAGTGCCGTCACTCTCATCTCATATTACGCCCCCAACACGGGTCAGGTAACTTTTTTCGAAACCATGCTGCGAACACTGATGCCTCATGTACAAGGCCAAGTGATAATGGGGGGCGATAGCAATGTCTCCTTAGATCAAGCCGCAGACAGGACCAATGTACATAAACCTATCCTGAAACATATTCCCAAACAGGGAGTTAAACTGGCCCGGATCCTACATTCCTATGATCTCATAGATACTTGGCGGGATTCCCATCCCACTACCAGAGACTATACCCATTATTCTCAGGTCCATAAAACGTATTCGCGCATAGACCATTTATTAACGCAGTCTTCACTTTTACTCTCAATTGAATCAGTCAAAATAGTACCTAGCTCATGGTCAGATCACTCCCTAGTGCTAATGGCACTGACTGATTTATGGAAAAGACCAAAACCCTCCACATGGCGACTTAACGCATCATTACTCAATGACCCTATTATATACACTGAGATTGAGAAGGCCATACAACAATACTTTACAGTTAACCGAGCTAACGACACGTCCCAAAGTATTAATTGGGCGGCACATAAAGTCACCATTCGTGGCACATTGATTCAAGTGGCCTCTAGGAAAAAAAGGGATGATGCACAAAAAATCCAACAACAGGAAGATGAACTACATAAAATAGTTCAGGAACAAAAATCTAACCCTCATCTTGACCTGTGACATAAAATAGACACAGCTAGAACGGCACTAAATCTTAGTCTAACAACCAAAGCAGAGAAATTTCTACGCTGGTCTAGACATCGCTATTATACCAAGGGAGACAAACCTACCACACTTTTAGCTAGAAAACTTACTCCATGACCATTTAACCCTGCAATGCCTAGACTGCGTACTCGAGATGGGAAAATTACTCAAAACCCCCAAGAGATACTTCAAGAATTTTCAAAGTTCTTTACTGATCTGTATAATAAGCCAACCCCATTTCCCAAGGACCGAGCAGAGGAATTTTTCAATGACATTTCCTTGCCAACATTAGAACAGGAACACATAGAATTAATGGAAGCAGACTTCACTGAAGGAGAGATACTGGCAGCCATTAAGAGCTTGAACCCCTCAAAAGCACCTGGCCCAGATGGCTTTACGGGCCACTATTATAGAAAATTTGCAGCCATACTGACTCCTCATTTGTGTTCTTTTTTTAATGCGATACGGAAAGGCAACCCCCTATCTTTACATGAAAATGAGGCTCTCATTCAAGTAATCCCTAAACCAGGAAAGGATCATGGGGATCCCGCAAATTATCGCCCGATATCGCTCATTAATGTGGACCTTAAACTAATGACCAAAGTCTTGGCAACCAGAATGAATTCTTTTCTGGCCAAATATATCCACCCTGATCAAGTGGGATTTGTTCCAAATAGACAGGCCCCGGACCAAACCCGACGAGCGATCGATATCATTGCAGCACTTAACTCAAACTGGGACAATTTGGGTTCGCGGAAGGGCATGATTTTGTCGTTAGACCTTTGTAAGGCTTTCTACTCGGTAACATGGGAGTATATATACTACGCATTGAGAAGATATGGATTTGGGCCTCATTTTCTGAATATATTACAAGTACTGTACAACACACCCATGGCCAAAATCCAGATAAAAGGCTACAAATCCCACACAATTAATATACACAGGGGAACGAGACAAGGGTGCCCCCTTTCTCCTATTTTATTTATATTAGCATTAGAACCCCTAGCAATAAAGCTTAGGAATCACCAAGACATAAAAGGCATATGCTGCGGAGACGGAGAGCAGAAATGCTCTCTGTTCGCCGATGACATCCTTATGTTCCTTTCCTCTCCGATCACGTCCCTTCCTAACTTATACCGAGTCTTAAGGCGCTTCACCGCGTTCTCAGGTCTCACGATAAACCATTCCAAATATGAAGCCCTAAATTTAACCCTAGAACCACAGACTGTACAACTTCTCCAAAAATCGTTTCAGTTTAAATGGCAACAAAATAAACTTCCGTATTTGGGTATTTTTTTAACCAACAATCTACAGACTCTGTATCAGGCCAATTACCCCCCTCTCTATAAGAATCTATCAGCAGATTTATTGTCATGGGCTAAAAGCCCTCCATCGTGGTTTGGCAGACTGTATTCCATTAAAATGAATCTTTTACCAAGACTGTTGTATTTGTTCAGAACCCTTCCAATAGCAATCAATAGGCCTGATCTTAAGGTTTTCCAGAAAAAAATCATGCAGTTCATTTAGGGAGACACAAGACCTAGGGTGAATCAGCGAACCCTCTATGCCCCCAGACTTAAAGGGGGGTTGGGAGTACCAAATTTGGTCAGGTATTTTGAGGCAGCCCAATTGGCCCAACTAATTCGCACCCACTCTGGACTGCCTCAACCTTCTTGGATGAAGCTGGAATCATCCCCATACCCCACAAAACCGATTAGCCATTTGCTGTGGCTCCATATGAAAGACAGACCTACCATTTTGTGCCCCACATTATCATTTTCATTAGGTTTGTGGGATAGATTAAAAAAACCTTTTACCTTCCGCTCACCCCATGCTCCCTTAGCCCCATTAACGGGCAACCCAGATTTCACCCCGGGTCTTAATCCTCAAAGATTATTATGGTGGACCAATAAGGGCTTGACTCGTATACTCAAAACAATTCCTTATAGAAAAATACCAATTACCTAACACAGAATTCTATCACTACCTCCAGATAGTACATTTCCTGAAAACTCTACAGCGCAAATCTGACATTATGGCGTTCACTCCAATGGAATATTTATGCAGGTCCTTCGATAAACATAAAGGTCACATATCCAACATTTATGGTATTTTTTCCTCTAAGACAGAAAAATTATTTTACATGCAAAAGTGGGAACAAGATATGGAGGAAACGATGGAAACGGACACATGGTTTAATACGGCTCAATTAGCCTCAAAAGGTTATATAAATACCTCCCTAATAGAGGCAAATTATAAAGTCTTATTACGGTGGTATATGGTTGCGGCGAGAATTGCTACATACATCCCCACTATGTTTTAGGGGGTGTGGAGGGGAGGGCACGATATATCATACTTGGTGGTCCTGTCCTAAGGTTAGACGGTTCTGGATACGCATCTATAATTTTATCTACTCACTGACCCAAGTTAACGTAACCAAATCCCCACAACAGGCACTACTGGGAAGTCCAGTGGAAGGTGTGCCTCGGTACACGAAAAAACTCATATCCTTTGTCTTCACAGCATCTAGAATTGTGATTGCTAGATCCTGGAGAAAACCTCTGATCCCATTTGAACTGGTAAAAGCTAAACTGACATGGATCATGATTAATGAACGCCTGTCGGCGATCCTTTCGGATAAACAACAGGCTTTCGACAGGATCTGGGAACCATGGTTGACATACCTATCTGCGGGCTTTGATAACTAATGGATCTCAGAGAAGATCCCTAGGGGTGCACTCAACCCCAATTCTTCCCCCCACCTCTTCTTTTCTTCTTCTTCTGCTCCCTTGCTCTTTGATTTTTCCTCTCTCCACATTTATTAGTTTATGTAGGTTCTCCTGTCTGGTGTTATTGCCCTCGCAATATTAGCAAAGAATCAAGAAGCAATAGTAGCATAGCTGCTTGTAAGTGGGGGGGATTGGGGGATTGGGAGCCTCTCGTCCGCAGAGTAGATCCCATGCGGGGTGGACAGGTGGGCGCCCGGCACCACAACCTCTCTACAAGGAATACATAAGTGATAAGGTAACGATTCTGGGGCAACTAAAATATAAGGACAGACAGATGTAGAACTGATATACTCACCAGTAAAAATGTTACATTTTGCTACATGTACTGTGTGTAGGCCATGTTGGCCGAGTTCCGTTCTCTTAATCCCTTCTACATTGTTGTTTATATTTGAGAAATATGTATTGTATATTTTTCATACACTATATTCAATAAAAATATTGGAAAGAAAACATAAAAATATCCCACAAAGTAAGTTCACGCTGCCCGACGGACCGAAAAAGGAAAAAAAAAAGCCACGACCGATCCTTCTCCATGGTAGGCTCCCGCCGAGTGACACGTTTTCTCTCTGACAGCTCTTATATAACTGAGGGCTGGGCCACCGAGTGATCCCACCCCCTCTGATGCCATGGGGCTTCCCCATGGCTTCCCTGTGGCATCAGAGGGGGTCGGGCCACCCGGTGACGTAAACCGTCACCGGGTGGCCCCACACTCAGTTATATAAGAGCTGTCACAGAGAAGACGCGTCACTCGGCAGGAGCCTCCCATGGAAGTGGATCGGTTGCGGCTTTTTTTTCCCCTTTTTCAGTCCATCAGGCGGCATGAACTTACTTTGTGGGACATTTTTATTTTTTAATAAAATGTCCCAAGCTGTCTCTAATCTTTTTTACCACTTTGACACTTTTTTTGCGAAATGGTAGGGGTACTTGTATCCCGTTACCAATTCACCTGGGGGGAGGCTGGGATCTGGGGGTCCCCTTGTTAAAGGGGGCTTCCAGATTCTGATAAAGCCCCCCACCTGCAGACCCCTACAACCACCGGGCAAGGGTTGTGGGGATGAGGCCCTTGTCCCCATCAACATGGGGACAAGGTGCTTTGGGGGGCTACCCCAAAGCACCCTCCCCATGTTGAGGGCATGTGGCCTGGTATGGTTCAGGAGGGGCGCTCTCTCATCCCCCCTCTTTTCCTGCCAGGTTGCGTGCTCGGATAAGGGTCTGGTATCAATTTTGTGGGGGCCCCTACGCCATTTTTTTTTTAATTTTGGCGCATTGTTCTCCTTAAAATCCATACCAGACCTGAAGGATCTGGTATGGATTTTAGGGGGGGACCCCTACACCATTTTTTTTTAATTTGGTGTAGGGTTCCCCTTAATTTCCAAATCAGACCCAAAGGGCCTGGTATGAATTTTAGGGGGACCCCCACGCAATTTTTTTTTTACATTTTGGTTCGGGGTTCCCCTTAATATCCATACCAGACCCAAAGGGCCTGGTAATGGACTGGGGGGATCCCATGCTCTTTTTTTTAATGAGTTTTATCTATTTTGCCGAGACCCGATAATTCATTACAGCCGCGATCAGTTTTAAATGACAATTTTTCCTTTAGAAATGTAATTTTGCTACAGTACTGTTCTAAACACGGGAAAAATGCGCCAATTTACAGGCATACTATAGACACCCCCCCAGGCACGATATTTAAAGGAATATTTCATTTTTATTGTTTCACTTTAAGCATTAATACATGTCCCCTGGGGCAGGACCCGGCAATAGTTTGCATATAAGCCTTTAAAATGAGCACTTTTGATGATTCATGTTCGTGTCCCATAGACTTTTAACGGTGTTCATGTGTTCTGCTAAATTTTTTGCATGTTCTGCTGTGAACCGAACAGGATGGTGTTCGGCTCATCACTAGTCAGTTTGTTTCTATTTTTCAGATCATGCTTGTCAGGTCGTTTCTGATTTTCAGGTCGTGCTTGTCAGGTCGTTTCTGATTTTCAGTGCATGCTTTTTAGTTCATTTCTGATTTTCAGATCATGCTTGTCAGGTTGTTTCTTATTTTCAGGTCGTGCTTGTCAGGTCGTTTCTGATTTTCAGTGCATGCTTTTCAGTTAATTTCTGATTTTCAGGACATGCTTGTCAGGTCGTTTTTGATTTTCAGGTCGTGCTTGTCAGTTCGTTTCTGATTTTTAGTGCACGCTTGTCAGTTCGTTTCTGTTTTTTTTTCAAAAAGTTTTTATTTGAATTTCAGAGAATACAATAATAATGCCGTCTTGTGTACAGTCTTATTTTGTAGCATATACAGAAGCAACTAATAAAGGATTACCTAGTTACAAACTTGGTTTTTACAATAGGGGAGAATTTCCAGTGTATGTAGCCCATGCAGGTTACTGCATGAGCATGTTTACCAGATCATAGCATTTCAATAAATGGTGGCAAATAGTGGATACCTGGATGGATCTGTTAGAAAAACCCTGAGTACATTGCATTTTAGAACCTGAAAAAGACACAAAGAAAATAATACTAAGAAAAAATAACGAAAAAACAGGGGGGGGGATTGGGAGGGTAAGTGGGGGGGGGTAGGGGAGGGAAAATAAGGGGGGGTGGGGCGCCCTATATAGATTAGGAGAATTGTTATGGTATGATGTAATGTCATACAAAATTGTCCAATAATAATATTTATTTCTATTTGTAGTATATATTTATTTATGTTGACCCACTGAGATTGACATTGGCACTGGCGTTAGGTTGGCTGGTGTCAGAGATTGGAGTGTGATTCCGGTTGTAGTCTTGAGATGGCATCGGGAGGGAGGAATCGTAGTAGGAGAAGGAGGATGAGCTGAGGTTTGTAATTTCTTCTTTTGAAAGAGATGAGTGCATAAAGGCTTGCCATTTGGAGTAGAAGTGATCTGAGGAGTTTTTTTGTTTGAAGTCCGTGTTTAGGTGGTCTTTGAGTAGAAGATGCATGAGGTCCCGTTTGACTTGAGTGATATTGGGGCTTACAGGTGTAATCCAGTTTTTCAAGATGGTTCTTCTTGCAATTAATAGGCAAGTCAAGGACCACCCTTTGTGTGATGCGGTGTCCTTCGGGTTCTTTGTAGAGCCGACCCTGGTGACGGCAGTTTTGGACCATGGCAGTAGGATTGGGTCCCAGTGGCCGAAGATAAGAAGCAAAGGATCCTTGGGTAGTTTAATTAGGGTCACTTCAAATATGTAGGCAAGAACTTGGTCCCAGAAAGTGGATATGTAGGAGCAGTGCCAGAAACGATGAGCTAAGGATGGTTTCTGGTGTTTACAGAGTGGGCAGAAGGCTTTGTTTTTGTCCGTTTTTGAAGATAAGAAAGGCATATATGCTCTGTGGGCTATTTTCAGTTGTGTTTCTCTCCATATTTCGTTTGGTGTTAGCTTTTGGACAGCGTTAAGCCCTTGTATGATTTTTTCTACTAGGTTTGGATCAGGGAAGTCTTTATTCCAGTTTTTAATTGACGATGACGAGAGAGGTGAAGAGGACTTGTTGAGGAGTGGTTTGTATATGTCCGAGATTTTGTATGTATTACTCATTATCATTTGGTCCGTGACATTTGTTTGGAACCTTTTGTCGTCTTGATTGCACGCCTCCCTTAAAAAACTGGTACATTGCCCATAGTAGAAGTTATGTGTGGAGGGTAGAGAGAAGGTTTTCGCGATGTTGGCGAAGGGTAATGGTTGACCCGTCTGGATGTTGCAGAGATGGGAGTATTTAGTTAGGCCTTTCTGTTCCCATGTTTTGAAAGATTTGTGCTCTAGACTCGGCGGGAATGCCGGATTTCCTTGAATCGGGAGGTGTATCGACAGAAAAGGGGATACCTTGAGTATTTTCCGTGCTTCTCTCCAAGCTACTGCTGTATCCCTTAATAGGAGATTATGTTGGTGGGAAGAGGGGACTGACTTCCATCTGCAGTGTAAGAGGGCTACTAGTGAGTAGGGATGGGCCATGTCGGATTCCAGAGAGAAATTTGAGTAGCGAGAGGACTGGGTTATCCAGTCTAGACTTGTTCTTAGCCAACATGCTAGGCTATACATTCTGATATGAGGGAGACTGATGCCCCCTTCGCGTCTCGGAAGATAGAGTTTTTTTAAAGCTATACGTGGTCGTTTGTTCTGCCATAAGAATTTAGATATAGCGTTATTGAGTGAGGTCACATCTTTATGATGGAGAAGTAGTGGGATGGTTTGCATGGGGTAAAGTAGTCTTGCAAAACTGACCATTTTTACTAAATGACATCTTCCCAAAAGCGAAAGGGGCAGATCCATCCAGGTATTTAATTCCTGAGTTATTTTTGACACCAAAGGAGGGTAATTGAGGTGGTATAGCGAAGAAGGGAGTTTTCCTATTTTTATTCCTAAGTATGTAATGTGGGATTTAGCAACAGGGAAAATTGATTGCTGGGTCCATTTAGGTGTGGAGTGGGAACCGATGGGAAGAATTTCGCTTTTGGTGTAATTAATACGGAGGCCCGAGCACAAGCGAAATTCATCGAATACGTTTTTTACGGTTAGCATATCAGACGTGGGGTTGGCTGAAAATATAAGGACGTCATCTGCAAAAAGTGAGGTACGTAAGTCGTGTGGGCCTATCTTTAAGCCATTTAGGGGGGCTACTGATGTTAGATATCTGGAAAGTGGCTCTAGTGCTATATTGAAGAGGAGTGGCGATAGGGGGCAGCCCTGGCGTGTGCCCTTATGGAGGCGAATTTCTTCTGATAGGAGGCCTGCCGCCACTAACCTTGCTGTCGGGGCTGTGTACATGGCGGTAATAAGATGGTGGAAGGGACCAGAGAAACCTATTGCCTTCATTGTCATGGATAACCAGTCGAAACTGACGTTGTCGAAAGCTTTTTCCGCGTCTAGCGTGATAATGGCATGATCCGTGTTTGGGTGATGCATTGCGTGTTCTAGGGCCAGCATAACTTTGCGGATGTTAAGGGTGGCTGTTCGTCCTTTAATAAAGCCTGACTGGGCGGGGTGGATTAAGGAGGGCATGATGTCTGCTAGTCTGGTGGCAACGATTTTTGAGAGGATTTTAACATCTAGGTTGAGAAGTGATATAGGCCTGTATGAGCCCGGTTCTTGGGGGTCTTTGCCCTTTTTTGCCAGTAGTTTTATAATGGCTTGGTCCCCCGAATGAAGGTATGCACCCCCTGACCATATATGTTGATATACTTGGAGGAGAGTAGGTTCTAATAGGGGTTGTAGGGTCTTGTAGAATTCGCTGGTGAAACCATCTGGGCCTGGGGCTTTAGACAGGGTTAAGTTGCGGATGGTTGACGATATTTCGGGGAGAGTGATAGGTGCGTTTAGGGTTTCTAGTTGTGTTGGGGAGATTTTGGGAAGGGATATTTTTTCTAGAAAAGCGCGTGCTGTTTGTGAATCTATCGGGTCTGAGGCATAAAGAGTGGAGTAGAATTTTTGCATGACTTTGTTAATTGGAAGTGGAGTGGCGTGCAGGGCGCCAGATTTATCGCGTAGGGATGTGATGTGGGTTGGGCGGTATGGACCTTTGCAAAGTCTGGATAGGAGTTTTCCTGCTTTGTTCCCAAATTTATGGAATGAGGCATCTAAATAGGCCTTCTTGGTGTTTTCCAGGTTGTTTACCCAAATGTCAAATTCCCTTTTTGCTATCTGCCATTCAGAGCGTGTTGTTGGGGAGTCTTTGGTGTACATTTCTCGTTGTGCCCGGTGTAGGCGAGAGCTGGCCTCTTTGTATTTAGTTAGGGTGTTGCGTTTAAAAGAGGTTGCATAAGATATGATATGGCCCCTCAGGAAAGCCTTACCAGCGTCCCAAAATAGGTTGGGGTCGTGCATGTGTGGGGCGTTGTTTGAGGAGTATTCAGCCCATGCGTCGGAGATGTAATTTTGGAAGTCAGTGTTGTTTTGCAGATAAGATGGGAACCGCCATATATTGGGGTGTGGAGGTAGGTCTAGATTATCTAGTGTCACCTCTATAGGGGCATGGTCAGAAATGGTTATGTCGTGGATATTGGAGTTCTGGAGGTAGGGGAGAAGGTTGTCAGAGCCGAAGAGGTAGTCTATCCTGGTGAATGTTTTGTGTGGATTAGAGTAGAAAGTGAATTCCCTGTCTGCCGGGTGGGAAAGGCGCCATAGATCCTGGAAATGAATGGATTCCATGGTGCTAGCCAGGAGGGAAGGGGCTAGTGGGTTAGTGTCCTTTTTTGGTCTTTTTTATGAAGACCTGTCATCTATCTGATGGAGGGTGTCATTGAAATCTCCTCCGATTAGATGAGGGAGATGTGTGTTTTCTAGTAGCCAACTGGTTAGTTCAGTGTAAAATTGTCTGCCTGGATTATTAGGGGCATAAACATTTGTTATAGCTAGTTCTTTGGAGCCTATTTTGATGTGTACCGTGAGTAGACGGCCCTGGTCATCGTTTTTTGCGGACAGGACTGTGCACGGGAGGTTCTTGTGTATGAGTAGGAGAACGCCAGCTTTGCGTCCTGCTGCCTCTGAGCCTAGAACAGTGCCTACCCAGAGTTTCTTCATGCGATGAAAGTCTGAGGCTGGTAAATGCTATTCCTGTAAAAGTGCTATATCAGCTTTGAGCCGCTTGAGATGCCTTAGGATTTTCATTCTCTTTTGGGGGGATCTGAGACCCTTTACATTCCAGGAGAATATTTTCATATTAGGGGGGTTGAAAAGGGGTGTGTGTTGTTAAGTATGGTTTAATATTGTGTGGAAGGTGTGATAGTGTGCCAGCTGTGTCTGGATGCCTGAGGTTGTTATATGGGAGGTGGATAAATACGAAAGTGGACTTGATTTGGCTAGGGCCGTGTGAAAGAGAGGGGGGAGGGGAAGAGGATTGAACCTGTAGGGGAATCAACATAGGGAAAAGTATCACCAATAAAACAAACAAACATGGAAACTTCGCTTTTTTCCGCATGGAGTCACTGTGTAGGTCAACTCCCATTTCGGGACGGAAATGATATAGCCCCAGAGAGCCCTTGGCCGTGAGACAAGTGTTCATGTGGGCACCAAGGGGTCACATATGAGGGGGGGGAGGGGTGCAGTTGTCCGCACACAGTGAGGCCAGGAGGATGTAAAAAATTAACCTTTAAAAACAAAAGTAACTTGCTAGGAAGGGACCTGTAAGAAAAGTATTACAATGGCAAAGCAAGCATATGTATACGAAAACATTATACATTACGTGTTGATGAGGTACAGATGATATGTGGAACCTGAGGGGGGACAGAAAAAATTTTACTGTCCAAAATTTTGGGACCGATAGAGGTAGGATTCAGGTTTTAGTTCAGCGGTGTGTAAAGCGATGCTGGTCCAGAATCGAGGATCTGAATCGCTTGGGGGAGTCTTTACGCGGGCTTCGTTGATCCAGGGAGCGGTTGATTGAAGTACCTTTCGAAGGGGTGTGGTGTTGAGCGTTGGGGAACAAAGACCGCATGTAGGCTTCTGCTTCTCAGGGTTCCTGGAAGGATAGCTGGTCCCCGTTGGGTGTCTTGAGGCGTAGGGTGGCCGGGAAGGCTAGGGTGAATTTGATCTGTTGCTTAAAGAGTTCAGAGCATATCTGTTGAAAGGCCTTGCGTTTCTTTGAAACTTCGATGGAGTAGTCAGCAAAAATCAGGACTCTCACTCCGTCAATTTGTAGCGAGCGAGATTGTCTAAATTTTTGAAGAATGAGAGCCTTGTCGGAGTAGTTAAGATATTTGGCTATGATGGGCCGAGGATTCTTGCGTTCTTCATTGTACGACCCCATCCTGTGAGCGCGTTCCACCGTGTAGGGGCCTGTTAGGCCTAGCGCCTCGGGTATGCGTTGGGAGCAAAAGTCCATTAGGGCAGATGCTTGGAGAGATTCTGGAATCCCCACGAATCGCAGGTTGCTCCTTCTGGATCTATTTTCCAAATCGTCAAGTTTTTGGATTATATATTGGTTTGTTTTGTCTTGTGCTTGTTCCGTGGCTTGAGCTTGGTACATCTCTTCCTCCATGCTTGATTGGCGATGTTCTAGCTCGTTTAGCCTAGTGTTGTGTTCTCCTAGCTGGGCCTTTATCTGTTTCATCCCCGCATTTACAGCCTTTCCTACCGAAGCAGATATCATGGGGGACAGTAGTGCAGCCACTGCCTGTGCGATGCACTCGGTTTTGTGGTCCCCGGCGAGCTGTGGGGATGTAGCTGGCATGGAGAAGGCCTGAGGAGAGGGTGCTTGGGGAGAGGAGGCCTGGGAGTGTGGCTAAGCAGGGGATGCCTGAAGGGATGTGTGTGGAGCTGTGCTTCCACTTACTTCCATCTCCGCTGTGTGTTGCTGCTGCTGCTGCTGCGCGCCTGTGTAAGCTTCTGTGTAGGCCGAAGCCGGGGCCTCGATTTGCGGCTGGGCCGGCGGCGTCAGGGCCGTGTTGGAGCGGGAGCCGCGGACCTCCACAAAACGGTCCATAGAGCGGGTGTAAGTGCCCGAGGTGGCCGATGGAGGTTTCTGGCTTCTGGGCCGGATTTTCAGGCAGATTTAGGTGTCCTCAGAGCGGGAGCTGTGAGAGAGTGCAGCTACTCCATGCGGCGCCGGAACCGGAAGTGGTTTCTGTTTTTCAGATCATGCTTGTCAGGTCGTTTCTTATTTTCAGTGCATGCTTTTCAGTTCATTTCTGATTTTCAGGTCGTGCTTGTCAGGTCGTTTCTGATTTTTAGTGCATGCTTGTCAGTTTCTGAACGGCCGTTCATCTACTAGCCATGTGGCGTTCTCGTCAGAGTGATTGTACTATCATTGGGCTTGGAGTTATTGCTTTGACCCAAGTCCAGTCCAGGAACAGGAGGAGTTCTTGGACCAAGAATTGGTTGCTTAATCGTGACCAATTCTATCATATGCCTTTGCAGGAGCTCCTGGAGAGTAATCCTGATGATATCAGGAATTATCTCCAGATGACAGACCCCTGCTTTCACTGTCTATTGGCATTGCTGATCCCCTATATTAGTAAGCGGGACACATGCATGTGGCTTGCCATTACTCCCAAGCAAAGGCTCATAACCACCTTGCGGTAGTTGGCGACGGGGAGAAGTCTCCAGGACCTGAAGCTCACAACTGGGATCTCCCCTCAGGCTCTGGGACTCATTATTCCAGAGACTTGTTCTGCCATTATCCAAGTCCTGCAGAAGGACTATATTTGGGTAAGTTTTAGTCTTTAACATCACATTCTATGTATTTATCGTTTGCTAATGTATTGTATTAATTTCTTCGTTCCATAATTACCATTATTGTAATATGCTGTGAATGTCCTCTTTGTCCTCATGCATACTGTAATCTTTTATTGCTCCTTTTTTGTTCTTCATGCATATTTTCCTTCACTAACCTCCCCAGCATGCTATCCTGGGCACATACACACCTAGCCTAGTAACTTAACAATGTATTTTGTCAGCTTCATTTTTGTGCTTACCCTAAAAACCCCCTAAAATGTGTACAAATGTTATTGTTGTCCTCAAATTCAGGTGCAAGAGGCCATTTTCTTGGGGAACAAACTCATTTGGACCCCCCCTCCAAATGCTAAGTTAACCAATACCAATCCTCTATCTGCTGACTTTGCAAAACCCATACACACTATATCTCTTTTGTGGTCATATTTCTGGATGAATTCACCAAAGCATGTAGTGCAAGGGCCTGCCTGAATACCTTCAAATGGTACTGTTGAAAGTTTTTGTCTCCTATTATCTTGATCAGTAATTTATGAATGTAAAAATGTGCTTCAATTTGGACAGTGTGTATCCATATTTTTGGATTATGACACTTCTTACCTGTCCAGTGGGCTGGCAATAGTCTAAGTAAGGAGGAGCAGGCCAAAGTATCACACATTATTTATTCATTCAGCTTTAATGGAAGTGGAGAGGGCTACCTGTCCAAAACATCTACCCATCCCCCCCCACCATAACATTTTTAGAATGGGCCACCAGAGAGGGTGAGGAATCTGATAAGTTGACCTTATACTTTTGTCTTCAAACTACTTCCCACCCGGCCAATGTACATAAACGGCCGGGTGGGCGCTCTCTCCTTCTGAGTGGACGTTCAGGAACGTCCCTCAGAAGGAGCGGGATCGCGCGCGCGCGTGCCCGCGCAGCGGCGCGATCCCGATGCGCTCGTGTCCCCCGGACACGGCGCATCTCGGATCGGCAGGAGGGCTCTGTGATTGGCCCTCCTGATCACATGACGGCCGTGTCCAATCACAGCCGTCATGTGATGTAAACACAGCCGGTTGCTAGGCGATCAGCTCTCCTCTCCTCACACGGAAGTTGTCGCTGAGGAGGAGAGGAGAGGGGATCGCTGCAGCCGGCTGATGATCAGTGAGTATGAGCTGTTTTTTACAGCTTTTTACTCACTGATCACCAACCTAGTGTCAACACACATGTAAATACATACATGTAAAACACACACATGTCCCCACATAATGTAAAACACACACACATGTCCCCACATAATGTAAAACACACATGTCCCCAAAACACATGTCCCCAAATAATAAAAAAAGCTGTCCCCCACATATGTCACACTAAAATCACATGTCCCAATGGTAATCTGCACACATATGTACGTGATCACCTGCACACATCTGTACATGATCATTTGCGTACATATGTCCGTGATCACACAAACCAATTATTATACACTTAACAGGATTTTTTTTATCAAAAACATGTAGCAGAATACATTTTGGCTTAAATTTATGACAAAATTCGATTTTACTGGATTTCTTTTAAAACAGAAAAAAGAAAATATTGTTTTTTTTCCAAATTTCCACTATTTTTGCGCTTATATCGCAAAAAAAAAAAAATGGAGTCGTGAATAAATACCACCAAAAGAAAGCTCTATTTGTGCGAACAAAATGATAAAAATTTTATTTGGGTACAGTGTAGCATGACCGAGTAATTGTCATTAAAAGTGCGAGAGCGCTGAAAGCTGAAAATTGGTCTGGGAAGGAAGGGGGCGAAAGTGCCCAGTATTGAGGTGGTTAAATAAATGTTATACTTATGTTGGCCAAGAATGTTTGTGTCAAATCTGCTTGCAATGTTATGTGCAAAAGTAGTATTTTTTTTATTGTTTGACTCCACAGTTTCCTTCCAAACCACAGCAATGGCAGGCTGTTGCAGCCCAGTTCCACCATCAGTGGGATTTTCCCAACTGTGGTGGGGCGATTGATGGGAGGCATGTCCATATTGTCCCACCACCCAACTCAGGCTCCTATAATTAAAACTATAAGGGCTTTTGCAGCATAGTGATGCTAGCGGTAGTGTCTGCCAACTACCAGTTCCTGTACCTGGATGTTGGGAAGAGCGGCCGCAACTCTGACGAAGGAGTGATCACACAGACCGAATTCTACCATCGGCTACAGAATAGCACCTTACATTTGCCACCTCCTGAGGACAATGTCGAGGGCCTCAGTTTTGTGTTTTTGGCAGATGAGGCCTTTGCTCTAGGGGGAACATCTTATGAAGCCTTTGCTACGAGAAACCTCACCCCAGAGCAGAGGATCTACAATTACAGGCTCTCTTGTGCCAGAAGGGTTGTGGAAAACGCCTTTGGCATACGTCTAGTCCAGGGGTCATCAACCCCCAGGTCGCGGCCCACTGCTGGGCCATGGCCTGTTTGCAACCGGGCAGCTTAGGCTGCACTGTTTGACGAGCGGTGGCGGAGGAGCAAGCAGAGAGATGACATCATCTCTCACCGCCCGCCCGCATCACCGCTGTTCAGTGCTCACTGCGGGGCCACAATACGGAGGCGAGCGAGCAGAGAGATGAGATCATCTCTCACCGCCCGCCTGCATCGTCGCTCTTTCACGCTCACAGTGGGGCTGCTATAATGCTGGAGGTGAGGCAGGGGGAGCAGAGAGCTGAGATCATCTTTCACTGCCCACCCACATCACTGCTCCTCCGCCGACACAGTGTGGCAAAACACCAAAAAAAAGTGCTGGAGGTAAGGCAGATCATCTCTCACTACCCATGCCCCCCATTACCACTGTTCTCCCTCACAACCCACTACTCCAGGCTTGCCTCTGAACTAATGCGCACACCTGTGCTGCCACCACTGCAGTGACAATTTTCCTGTGGTGGCAGGTGATGTGGCAAATGACAAGCTGCATCTGATGGCAGGTGACGTGGCAAGTGACAATCCAAATCTGATGGCAGGTGACGTGGCAAGGGACAAAATGCATCTGGTGGCAGGTGACGTGGCAAGTGACAAGCTGCATATGAAGGCAGGCGACGTGGCAAGTGACAATCCACATCTGGTGGCAGGCAACGTGGCAAGGGACAAAATGCATCTGGTGACAAGCGACGTGGCAAGTGACAAGCTGCATATGAAGGCAGGTGACGTGGCAAATGACAATCCGCATCTGGAGGCAGGTGACGTGGCAAGGGACAAAAAGTATCTGGTGGTAAGCAACGTGGCAAGGGACAAAATGCATCTGGTGACAAGCGACGTGGCAAGTGACAAGCTGCATCTGAAGGCAGGCGACGTGGAAAGTGACAATCCGCATCTGGTGGCAGGCGACGTGGCAAGTGACACTCTGGCACATTCTGCATTATGGTGAGTTGAACTATTTCATTATATTATTACAATGTAATAATAGAAATAAATGTGCTTCAATCATCCTGACACCACATCAATGATGGTGCCGGGATGATTGAAGCACCAACACCAGCCATTGCCCCGATAAATTGCCCGCGAAAAGCCACATACCCCCCCCCCCCGGCCTTGGCACAATTTTCTTCAACAGCGCCGGTCCCCGGAGCCAAAAAGGTTGGGGACCACTGGTCTAGTCAGTTCAGGCTGTTTCTAACCTCAATTAACCTGGTGGAATACAAGATCAACCATGTGGTATTGTGCTGCTGCATACTGCACAATTACTTACGGAGGAATGCAAGCAGCTACCTTGCCTCACTGCAAAGTGAAGTTGAACTTTCAGTATTAGGCCCAGCTGATCCTGGCGTGATGACGACTCTTTAAACTGGCCATGCTGGGTTGCCCTCCCAAACTGCCCGTAATGTCCGGCAACAGTATATGGACTACTTTGTGGGTAGAGGGGCAGTGGCTTGGCAGCAAACTGTTGCTGATCATTAACCACTTGACAACTGGGCACTTAAACCCCCTTCCTAACCAGACCAATTTTCAGCTTTCGGTGCTCTCACATTTTGAATGATAATTACTCAGTCATGCAACACTGTACCCATATGAAATGTTTGTCCTTTTTTTCACACAAATAGAGCTTTCTTTTGGTGGTATTTAATCACCGTTGGGTTTTTTATTTTTTGCGCTATAAAAGAAAAAAGACTGAAAATTCGGTAAAAAATGAAATTTTCTTTGTTTCTGTTATAAAATTTAGCAAATTAGTAATTTTTCTTCGTAAATTTTGGCCACAATTTATACTGCTACATATCTTTGGTAAAAATAAGCACAAATCAGTGTATATTATTTGGTCTTTGTGAAAGTTATAGAGTCCAAAAGCTATGGTGCCAATATCTGAAAATTGATCACACCTGAATTACTGACGGCCTATCTATATTCTTGAGACCCTAACATACCAGAAAAGTACAAATACCCCCCAAATGACCCCTTTTTGGAAAGAAGACATCCCAAGGTGTTTAGTGAGAGGCATGGTGAGTTTTTTGAAGTTGTCATTTTTTCCCACAATTCTTTGCAAAATCAAGATTTTTTTTTTCTTTTTTTTACAAAATTGTCATATTAGCAGGTTATTTCTCACACACTGCATATGCATACCACAAATTACACCCCAAAACACATTCTGCTATTACTCCCGAGTATGGCGATACCACATGTGTGAGACTTTTACACAGTGTGGCCACATTTTGAGGCCCAACATGCAGGGGAGCACCTCCAGGCGTTCTGGAGCACCCAGGCCAATTCTGACATTTCTCTCCTACATGTAAAAATCATCATTTATTTGCAAGAAAATTACATAGAACCCCAAAATATTATATATGTTTTTTTAGCAAAGACCCTAGAGAATACAATGGTTGCAACTTTTTATCTTGCACAGTATTTGCGCAGCAATTTTTTGAACGCTTTTTTGGGGGAAAAAAACAGTTTTGTGCTTTAAAAAAAAAAAAAAACAGTAAAGTTGGCCCAATGTTTTTCCATAATGTGAAAGATGAAGTTACACCGAGAAAATAGATACCTAACATGTCACCCTTCAAAATTGCACACGCTCGTGGAATGGCGCCAAACTTCGCTACTTAAAAATCCCCATGGTTACATGTTTTGAGTTACAGAGGAGGTCTAGGGCCAAAATTATTGCTCTCGCTCTAACGTTTGCAGTGATACCTCACATGTGTGGTTTGAACACGTTTTCATATGTGGGCAGGACTTACGTGTGCATTCACTTCTGCATGCGACCACACGGACAGGGGCACTTTAAAAAACATTTTTTCTTTTTATTGTTCATTTTACTTTATTTATTTTATTTTGACACTTTTTCCCCCCCAAAAATTTTTTGATCACTTTTATTCCTATTACAAGGAATGTAAACATCCCTTGTATTAGGAATATGGCATGACAGGTCCTCTTTACAGTGAGATATGGGGTCAATAAGATCCCACATCTCACCTCTAGGCTGGGAAGCCTGAAATAAAAAAAAATTAAAAAAATGATCCTGGCTTCGATCGTAGCGGTGAGTCGGTAGAAGCACTGGAGGGCGGCGGGAAGGGGGGGAGGTCCACTCTTGACTCCCATAAGAACGATCAAACAGTGGAACAGCCACTATGATCATCCTTATGGTGTAGGGAATCGCCGGCTGAAAAAGCTGATATCTGAATGATGCCTGTAGCTGCAGGCATCATTCAGATATCCCCGCACAAAGTCAAGGACATAACATGTACATACCAAAAATGACACCCCAAAATAGATTCTCCTACTCCTCCTGAGTACGGCGATATCACATGTGTGAGACTTCCACAGCCTGGCCACATACAGAGGCCGAGTACAGCTGAGTATGGCAGAGTACAGCCGAGTATGGCAGAGTATAGCCGAGTATAGCCGAGCATGGCTGGGTATGGCAGGGTATCGCCGAGTATGACTGGGTATGGCTGGGTATTGCAGAGTAGGGATGAGCTTCGTATTTGAGTCGAACCCATGTTCAACTCGAACATCGTCTGTTTGCCGAATTGCGAATGATATGGGCCGTTCGCGCCAAATTTGTGTGGCGCGTCACGGTCCATAATTCACTGCGGCATCGCAGTGCATTGCTGGCTGATGATTGGCCAAGCATGCACTATGACCCTCATGCTTGGCCAATCACAGTTCCGTCAGTAGAGAGAGCTGTAATTAGCCAAAGCCAGGGTGGCTTTGGCCAATTATGGCTCAGGAGGTTTAGAACACGCCTTACACTATATAAGGCCGCCTGCACGGCGGCCCTGTGTAGTGTGTTCCGGCGTGCTTAGAGAGAGGGAGAGAGAGACAGTGTCATTTTATTTGAGTTAGCTAGATTAGGCAGGACAATCAGTGAGTTAGCTGCACTTACAGTGTATTGTGTATATATATGCATCCCAGGTGTTGTGTGTGTGTGTGTGTGTGTGTATATATATATATATATATATATATACACTGTATTCAGTTTAGCTAGATCCGTACCTGTTATCTTCCTACTGACAGGCAGGCTTGTCTTGTTACAGTATTTACAGCTACCTGAAGAAAATTGCTGGTGTTCTTTTGATCCTATTAGTACCACAGTCAGGCAGCTAGACTATTTACAGTTAGTGTAGTGCGTCCTCCTCACAGTGTTCCGCTAAAGCTACACGTTAGTTTAGTGTGACCTCTGCACAGTGTTCAGCTAAAACTACAAGTTAGTGTAGTGCGTCCTCCTCACAGTGTTCAGCTAAAGCTACAAGTTAGTTTAGTGTGACCTCTGCACAGTGTTCAGCTAAAGCTACAAGTTAGGGTAGTGCATCCTCTGAACAGTGTTCAGCTAAAGCTACAAGTTAGTGTAGTGCGTCCTCCTCAGTGTTCAACTAAAAGTACAAGTTAGTGTAGTGCGACCTCTGCACAGTGTTCAGCTAAAACTACAAGTTAGTGTAGTGCGTCCTCTGAACAGTGTTCAGCTAAAACTACAAGTTAGTGTAGTGCGACCTCTGCACAGTGTTCAGCTAAAGCTACAAGTTAGTGTAGTGCGTCCTCCTCACAATGTTCAGCTAAAACTACAAGTTAGTGTAGTGTGTCCTCTGAACAGTGTTCAGCTAAAGCTGCAAGTTAGTGTAGTGCGTCCTCCTCACAGTGTTCAGCTAAAACTACAAGTTAGTTTTTTGCGAGCTCTGCACAGTGTTCAGCTAAAGCTACCTGTAGAAGGTTGGTGGTGTTTTCCTGATCCTATCACTACCGCAGGCAGCTAAATAAGCTACAAGTTAGTTTTTGCAAGCTCTGCACAGTGTTCACCTAAAGCTCCATGTAGAAGGTTGGTGGTGTTTTCCTGATCCTATCACTACCGCAGGCAGCTAAATAAGCTACAAGTTAGTTTTTTGCGAGCTCTGCACAGTGTTCACCTAAAGCTACCTGTAGAAGGTTGGTGGTGTTTTCCTGATCCTATCACTACCGCAGGCAGCTAAATAAGCTACAAGTTAGTTTTTTGCGAGCTCTGCACAGTGTTCACCTAAAGCTACCTGTAGAAGGTTGGTGGTGTTTTCCTGATCCTATCACTACCGCAGGCAGCTAAATAAGCTACAAGTTAGTTTTTTGCGATCTCTGCACAGTGTTCACCTAAAGCTACCTGTAGAAGGTTGGTGGTGTTTTCCTGATCCTATCACTACTGCAGGCAGCTAAATAAGCTACAAGTGAGTTTTTTGCGAGCTCTGCACAGTGTTCAGCTAAAGCTACTTGTAGAGGGTTGATGGTGTTCTCATACTACAGGCAGGCAGTTGATTTTGCTAGCTGCAGTATCAGTATATATATATATATATATATATATATATATATATATATCTCAGCTTAGTGCAGCTACAGGCATTAGTATGTTTGGAAGGCCAACAAGGAGAGGCAAACAGTCACAAGCCAATAAAAGAGGGCAAGCAGGCTCTGTGTCTAGAGGCAACAGTGCTGGTCATGGAGACAGTGCATCCTCATCAGCACGTGGCCGTGGGACACGTTTGGCCTTTTTTTCGGCAGCTGGCCGTGTTGAGCCGCAACATGCGGAAGACTTGGTCGAGTGGATGACCAAGCCGTCCTCATCCTCCTCATCCTCTCTCACCCATGCTCAGGGTACTTTGTCTGGCAAAGCAGCTGCTAACGCGGCCTCTTCCCTCGGCTCAATGGCATCAGTGACTCCTTACCTAGCCCCACCATGTCCTCCTGAGGAGTCCCTCGAACTGTTTGACCACAGTGTTGGGTACATGCTCCAGGAGGATGCCCAGCGTTTAGAAGGCTCTGATGATGATACTGAGCTAGATGAAGGCAGTAGCGTGAGCACGGACAGAGGGGGTGCCTAAGAAGGACAGCAATCTGGCAGTCATGCTCCCCCTGCTGCAGCATACTGCCAGGTTTGCTCCAGTGATGAGGAGGGAGGGGATGATGAGGTCACTGACTCAACGGGGGTGCCTGATAGGAGAGAGGAGGAGGAGGAGGCACATCACCAACGAGGCAGGATGCCCTCCAGGGGCCAGCCTAAGGGCAGCACACTGACTGCATCACACCCCAAAGCTCCGCATGTGCAGGGAGCTGCTGTCTCTGCACGTTATTCCAAAAGTTCTTTGGTGTGGGCATTTTTTGAAACGAGTGCATCAGATCGCACCGCTGCTATTTGCAACATATGTC
This sequence comes from Lithobates septentrionalis, assembly GCA_037952835.1. NCBI lineage: Eukaryota > Metazoa > Chordata > Amphibia > Anura > Ranidae > Lithobates > Lithobates septentrionalis. Next base: position 16,531,394 of record JBBDGP010000084.1, on the reverse strand, counting down.
TCAAGCGTATCTCACGTGGCCAAAACATCTCCCGCTTGGGCACCACATGCTTGACCAGACATATGTTGAACTGCCATGCAGTTTTTTGGCAAGCGTATCTAAAAGACCCACACCAAAGAACAAAGAGGACCTCTCCTTGCTCCTCATCAGCTGAGATCTCCAACCCCACTATACCTTCAGTCCTCTCTGAGACCTGCACTGAGAGGAATGAAGGTGTAGAATTAGGTGTGTCACAGCCAAGTACTTGTGGGCAATCTGCTTTCGGTACACCGACTTCAGATTGTACCAGGCAAATTTCCCTGCCCCAGCTGCTGCACCGCCGAAAGAAGTTTGCTCCCAGCCATCCACATGCCCAGCGGTTGAATGCTAGCTTGGCAAAATTGCTAGCACTTCAACTGCTGCCTTTTCAGTTGGTAGACTCTGCCCCCTTCCGTGAGTTTGTGGAATGTGCGGTTCCTCAGTGGCAGGTACCCAAACGCCACTTTTTCTCACGGAAAGCGATTCCGGCTCTCTACCGGCATGTGGAAGGCAATGTCCATGCCGCGCTGGACAGGGCGGTCAGCGGTAAGGTGCATATTACCTCTAATTCATGGTCCAGCAAGCATGGACAGGGCCGTTACCTAAGTTTCACCGTGCATTGGGTGACTGCTGGCAGCTGGGAATGATGCAGGACAAGGTGCAGTAGTGTTGGAGGTTGTTCCGCCACCACGCCTCCAAAATGCCACTACTAATGATTGTGACACACCTCTCTCCTCCACCCCCTCCTCTTCTTCTTCCTCCATGGCCTCTTCCTGTGCTTTGTCCTCGGAACCAGCGGTGCTCCGTAGCCATTCAAGGGGCTACGCAAGTATGCAGGCCAAAAGATGCCATGCGGTGCTTGAGCTGGTGTGCTTGGGGGACAGGAGCCACACTGGGGCAGAGGTTCTGTCAGCTCTGCAGGGGCAGGTTCAGAGGTGGCTGACGCCATGCCAACTTAAGGCAGGAATGGTGGTTTGCGACTATGGCACCAACTTCCTCTCTGCCCTCCGACAGGGACAAATGACCCATGTGCCCTGTTTGGCTCACATCCTTCACTTGGTGGTGCAGCAGTTCTTGGGCAGGTACCCAGGCTTACAGGATGTCCTGAGGCAGGCCAGGAAAGTCTGTGTGCATTTCCGCTGGTCATATAATGACGGTGCTCGGCTGGCAGACCTCCAAAAGGAGTTTAACCTGCCTAAGAACCGCCTAATCTGTGACATGCCCACCAGGTGGAACTCAACGTTGGCCATGCTGCAGCGTCTGCACATGCAGCAGAGGGCCATCAATGAGTACCTGTGCGACTATGGCAGCAGGACAGGGTCAGGGGAGCTTGTTTTTTTTCCCAACGCCAGTGGGCCATGATCAGGGATGCATGCACTGTCCTGTCACCACTTGAGGAGGCCACGAGGATGGTGAGCAGTGACAGTGCATGCATCAGTGACACTGTCCCCCTTGTCCACCTGTTGGAGCACACGCTGCGTGGAATAATGGACAGGGCACTTGAGGCAAAATAGAGGCAGGAAGAGGAGGACTTCCTTAGCTCTCAAGGCCCCCTTTATCCAGACAGTGTTCCTGCGTGCCCGCCGATCACACAGGAAGAGGACGAGGAGGAGGAGGAGGAGGAGGAGGAAGATTGTGTCAGTATGGAGGTGGAGCCTGGCACTCAGCATCAGCAGCAGTCTTTAAGGGATTAGTCCCAAGAAACACATGGACTTGTACGTGGCTGGGAGGAGGTGGCTGCGGACCATGTCATCCTTAGTGACCCAGAGGACTCCGGACCGAATGCCTCAGCAAACCTACGCTACATCCTCTGGGTTACTGGGTCTTGAGTAGGGATGAGCCGAACACCCCCCGGTTCGGTTCGCACCAGAACCTGCGAACGGACCGAAAGTTCGCACGAACGTTAGAACCTTATTGACGTCTATGGGACTCGAACGTTCAAAATCAAAAGTGCTCATTTTAAAGGCTAATTTGCATGGTATTGTCCTAAAAAGGGTTTGGGGACCCGGGTCCTACCCCAGGGGACATGTATCAATGCAAAAAAAACTTTTAAAAACGGCCGTTTTTTCGGGAGCAGTGATTTTAATGATGCTTAAAGGAAAAAAAAAAAAAAAGTGAAATATTCCTTTTAATATCGTACCTGGGGGGTGTCTATAGTATGCCTGTAAAGTGACGCATGTTTCCCGTGTTTAGAACAGTCCCTGCACCAAATGTCATTTTTAAAGGAAAAAATCTCATTTAAAACTGCTTGTGGGTTTAATGTAATGTCGGGTCCTGGCAATATGGATGAATATCAGTGAGACAAACGGCATGGGTACCCCGCACCCAAATTAAAATAAGGAAAGGTGTGGGGCCACAAGGCCCTATATACTCTGAACAGCAGTATACAGGCGGTGCAAACAAGACAGGGACTGTAGGTTTGTTAAGTAGAATCTGTTTGTCATTTTGAACGGGTACATTTTTAACGTGTTTAGCTTTTTGGAAAACATAGGGAAGGGTTATCACCCCTGTGACATTTTTTTTGCTGTCTTTCCTCCTCTTCAGAAGATTTCACCTCACTTTTTGTCCCAAAAAAAAATGTTTTTTGAAAATTTGGGTTTTTTTGTGGAACAAGGATTGGAAAGCATCAGTGGAAAGGAGAAATGTTTTTCCCATATTAAATCTTACAGGAGAGAATTTCCCTTCCTAGGGGTAGATTTCATCTCACTTCCTGTTGTCTCCTTCCGTTTGCAAGTAGGAGTCCTTTGTAAGTTGGATGTTTGAAAGTAGGGTCCTGCCCTATATACTCAGCAGAAATTTGGGCCTTAGGTGTTGTTGTGGCCACAACACTGTAAACCCTCACAGGGCCCTGCTGTGAAATGTTAGATCAAGAATTGTAATTACATGCCCCTGTTGAACAGGAGCTGAAAAATTAAGCCTTAGGCACTGGTGCTGGTGCCACAACACTGCAACCCCTCACAGACACTCTAGTTGGAACGCAGGAACGAGCCCTGCTGCAAAGTATTGCATCAAAAATTGTAATTACATGCCCCTGTTAAACAAGGGCTGAAAAATTGGGCCTTAGGCACTGGTGCTGGTGCCACAACACTGCAACCCCTCACAGACACTCTAGTTGGAACGCAGGAACGAGCCCTGCTGCAAAGTATTGCATCAAAAATTGTAATTACACGCCCCTGTTAAACAGGGGCAGAAAAATTGGGCCTTAGGCACTGGTGCTGGTGCCACAACACTGCAACCCCTCACAGACACTCTAGTTGGAATGCAGGAACGAGCCCTGCTGCAAAGTATTGCATCAAAAATTGTAATTACACGCCCCTGTTAAACAGGGGCTGAAAAATTGTGCCTTAGGCACTGGTGGTGGCTAGGGATGAGCTTCGAGTTCGAGTCGAACTCATGTTCTACTCGAACATTGGCTGTTCGCAAGTTCGCCGAACAGCGAACAATTTGGGGTGTTCGCGGCAAATTCGAATGCCGCGGAACACCCTTTAAAAGTCTATGGGAGAAATCAAAAGTGCTAATTTTAAAGGCTTATATGCAAGTTATTGTCATAAAAAGTGTTTGGGGACCTGTCATGAGCAGGTGTGACCAGAACCGTGTGATCTGCGACAGAGGACACCAAAACGTATGTAAGTGAAAATATATTAATTTATTAAAGAAAGTGAATAATATAAATACAACCAACCAGCTCCAATATGCAAATAATAATAGACAGATAAGTGTAATAAATCGGAAATACCAGGTTCATAAACAATAGCCAGGCCAGGGTCATACACAGCAGATCAGCAGATGGACAAGGGATGTTCCAGAGACATAAACGTAAGCCAGGCCAAGGTCAAACACAGGGAGAGCAGCAGATGGGGTAAGGAACACAGGACAGGGAGAGGATGGATGGGTCAGACTGCAGGCAGGGATGCAAGGTAACAGGTGGGACAGGATAGGGTCCGAGACAGGGAGACAGGTTCAGGGCACAGGATCAGATCACAGGTTCAGGGCACAGGTTACAGGATCAGATAGCTTGCGGGTCAGGAGGCAATGACGAAGTCAAGGCAAACATGTAAATGTTTGCCGGGTATTTATAGGCCTGTGATTGGCCTCAAGTGACACCTGATTGTAGGAGGTACTGTCTGCTCCACACTGCCAGGATCCATCCGCTGGTGGATGCCAGTACTGCGGCCCAAAGATGATATACTATTAACAGGGAAAAGCTCTCCTGACAGTTCCAAACTGCCAGGAGACACCTGCTGGTGGACCTCAGTACTGCATGCCAAATAACAGGTCTTACCAGCGGATGGAACATTTCCTGACAGTACCCCCCCTCAAAGGAGCGGCCTCCGGACGCTCCAATTGGTTGTAATTGTCCATAGTCTATGGTATTAAGCAGAACAACAGATGGTGGCACAACAGGCAGAACAGGTGGTGGCACAACAGGCATGGGCACTTCAAGCTGGGCAGCGGGCTCATCAAGCTGGAGGGCAGTCACCGAGACATCAGGCTGGAGGGCAGACACCGGGACATCAGGCTGGAGGGCAGCAGGCACACGGTCATCGAGCTGGGCAGCAGGCTCCGGGTCATCGAGCTGGGCAGCAGGCTCCGGGTCATCGAGCTGGGCAGCAGGCTCCGGGTCATCGAGCTGGGCAGCAGGCTCCGGGTCATCGAGCTGGGCAGCAGGCTCCGGGTCATCGAGCTGGGCAGCAGGCTCCGGGTCATCGAGCTGGGCAGCAGGCTCCGGGTCATCGAGCTGGGCAGCAGGCTCCGGGTCATCGAGCTGGGCAGCAGGCTCCGGGTCATCGAGATGGACAGCAGGCTCTGGAACATTGGGCCGAACAGCGAGCACCGTAAGGGCAGGCCGGATTACAGGCACCGGCTCAGCAAGCTGGGTAACGGACCCCGGCCCAGTGGGCTGGGTAACAGGCCCTGACTCAGCGAGCTGGACACCGGGCACCGGTTCGGCAAGCTGGATAACGGATACTGGCTTGACAGGCAAAGTGATGGACTTCGGTTTAGCAGACTGGGTAACGGGCACCAGTTCAGCAGACCGGGTAACGGGCACCGATTCAACAGACTGGGTAACGGGCACCGATTCAGCAGGCCGAGACACAGGCACCGAAACTCCAGGCTGAAACACGGGCACCGAAACTTCAGGCTGAGACACCAACATCACGACATCAGGCTGGAAGACAGATACCAGGATATCAGGCTGGAGGATGGACACATCAAACCGGAAAGCAGGCTCATCAGGCTGAACAGTGGGCACATCAGGCAGAACAGCAGGTACATCGGACTGGTCAATAGTCGCTGGAGCGTCAGACTGGAACATGGACACTGGGGTTTCGGGCTGGAAGGCAGGCATATCAGACTGGAGAGCGGGTGCATCAGACTGGAAGGTGGGCACACCAGACTGGAAGGTGGGCACACCAGACTGGAAGGTGGGCACACCAGACTGGAAGGTGGGCACACCAGACTGGAAGGTGGGCACACCAAGCTGGAAGGCTGGAACGTCAGACTGGAGAGCTGGAACGTCAGACTGGAGAGCTGGAACGTCAGACTGGAGAGCTGGAACGTCAGACTGGAGAGCTGGAACGTCAGACTGGAGAGCTGGAACGTCAGACTGGAGAGCTGGAACGTCAGACTGGAGAGCTGGAACGTCAGACTGGAGAGCTGGAACGTCAGACTGGAGAGCTGGAACGTCAGACTGGAGAGCTGGAACGTCAGACTGGAGAGCTGGAACGTCAGACTGGAGAGCTGGAACGTCAGACTGGAGAGCTGGAACGTCAGACTGGAGAGCTGGAACGTCAGACTGGAGAGCTGGAACGTCAGACTGGAGAGCTGGAACGTCAGACTGGAGAGCTGGAACGTCAGACTGGAGAGCTGGAACGTCAGACTGGAGAGCTGGAACGTCAGACTGGAGAGCTGGAACGTCAGACTGGAGAGCTGGAACGTCAGACTGGAGAGCTGGAACGTCAGACTGGAGAGCTGGAACGTCAGACTGGAAAGCTGGAACGTCAGACTGGAAAGCTGGAACGTCAGACTGGAAAGCTGGAACGTCAGACTGGAAAGCTGGAACGTCAGACTGCAAGGCTGGAACATCAGACTGCAAGGCTGGAACATCAGACTGCAAGGCTGGAACATTAGACTGCAAGGCTGGAACATCAGACTGCAAGGCTGGAACATCAGACTGCAAAGCTGGAACATCAGACTGCAAAGCTGGAACATCAGACTGCAAGGCTGGAACATCAGACTGCAAGGCTGGAACATCAGACTGCAAGGCTGGAACATCAGACTGCAAGGCTGGAACATCAGACTGCAAGGCTGGAACATCAGACTGCAAAGCTGGAACATCAGACTGCAAAGCTGGAACATCAGACTGCAAAGCTGGAACATCAGACTGCAAAGCTGGAACATCAGACTGCAAAGCTGGAACATCAGACTGCAAATTGGGAGCAGGTTGGGTTACTGGCAGGATTGTGTGAGTGGGGAAGAACTTCCGTTTCTTCTTGGGCTTAACTACTGAAGATCTGTAGGTGAGGGGTGCAGCAGACTGGAGAGGAGGATTGGGATATGGCAGGGAAGAGGTAACAGTGGCTGGAGGAAGTTCGTGTGGGTTTGCAGGCAGCAGGGAAGAGACAGGTGGGTTGAATGCAGGATAGGTACAGGGAGCAGAGACTGGATATGAGTATTTGTTTGGCAGCAGCGTATACTGAGCTGCAACTGTGGTTGACATGGGTGATGGGGAAACATACATTTGGGTAGGCTGGTGTTTGGTGGCAGAGGTGGTTTGTTTAACTGGAGCTGCTTGCATCATGTCAGACCATGCTGAAAGTATAGGTTGTACAAACTGTGCTTTTAAACCTCCCTGTCTAACAAAAGACTGAGCAGACACAATGCACTCAGCAATCACCGGTGAGGGACAGGCTGAATAGTGCTCACAAAAATCGTCTGGATCATCTTCACAAAGCCAAACTAGTGATACAACCTGATTTATATCAAAAGGAGGAGTGAAATCATCACGGCCCTCAGGAATACAGGGCAGGGCCAGCTCAGTACATAGTTTGATCAAAGGCTGCACCTCCCCAAACAAAATATAACCCTGATCGACCAGGGAGTGAGCCAAACGTATAGTGGCAAACAACTGATCACTAGACCATCCTCTCAAAGCCTGGCGGCAATAATCACCACTTTCAGATGCCAGCAGAGAAAGATAAATAACCTCATCGGTATTCATGTTTGCAACCAACTGAATCAAAATGGTTCCCCTGTGCAGCCACTTCTGGTCAGGGATGTGCCTTGACTTACTGTCATGAGCAGGTGTGACCAGAACCGTGTGATCTGCGACAGAGGACACCAAAACGTATGTAAGTGAAAATATATTAATTTATTAAAGAAAGTGAATAATATAAATACAACCAACCAGCTCCAATATGCAAATAATAATAGACAGATAAGTGTAATAAATCGGAAATACCAGGTTCATAAACAATAGCCAGGCCAGGGTCATACACAGCAGATCAGCAGATGGACAAGGGATGTTCCAGAGACATAAACGTAAGCCAGGCCAAGGTCAAACACAGGGAGAGCAGCAGATGGGGTAAGGAACACAGGACAGGGAGAGGATGGATGGGTCAGACTGCAGGCAGGGATGCAAGGTAACAGGTGGGACAGGATAGGGTCCGAGACAGGGAGACAGGTTCAGGGCACAGGATCAGATCACAGGTTCAGGGCACAGGTTACAGGATCAGATAGCTTGCGGGTCAGGAGGCAATGACGAAGTCAAGGCAAACATGTAAATGTTTGCCGGGTATTTATAGGCCTGTGATTGGCCTCAAGTGACACCTGATTGTAGGAGGTACTGTCTGCTCCACACTGCCAGGATCCATCCGCTGGTGGATGCCAGTACTGCGGCCCAAAGATGATATACTATTAACAGGGAAAAGCTCTCCTGACAGTTCCAAACTGCCAGGAGACACCTGCTGGTGGACCTCAGTACTGCATGCCAAATAACAGGTCTTACCAGCGGATGGAACATTTCCTGACAGGACCTGGGTCCTGCCCCAGGGGACATGGATCAATGCAAAAAAAAGTTTTAAAAACGGACGTTTTTTCAGGAGCAGTGATTTTATTAATGCTTAAAGTCAAACAATAAAAGTGTAATATCCCTTTAAATTTCGTACCTGGGGGGTGTCTATAGTATGCCTGTAAAGGGGCGCATGTTTCCTGTGTTTAGAACAGTCTGACAGCAAAATGACATTTGGAAGGAAAAAACTCATTTAAAACTACCCGCGGCTATTGCATTGCCGACAATACACATAGAAGTTCATTGATAAAAACGGCATGGGAATTCCCCACAGGGCAACCCCGAACCAAAATAATAAAAAAAAAATGATGTGGGGGTCCCCCTAAATTCCATACAAGGCCCTTCAGGTCTGGTATGGATATTAAGGGGAACCCCAGCCAAAATTTAAAAAAAAAATTGACGTGGGGTTCCCCCTAAATTCCATACCAGACCCTTCAGGTCTGGTATGGATTTTAAGGGGAACCCCGCGCCAAAAAAAAAAAAAAAAACGGCGTGGGGTCCCCCTAAAAATCCATACCAGACCCTTATCCGAGCACGCAACCTGGCAGGCCGCAGGAAAAGAGGGGGGGACGAGAGTGCGCCCCCCCCCCCCTCCTGAACCGTACCAGGCCACATGCCCTCAACATTGGGAGGGTGCTTTGGGGTAGCCCCCCAAAACACCTTGTCCCCATGTTGATGAAGACAAGGGCCTCATCCCCACAACCGTGGCCGGTGGTTGTGGGGGTCTGCGGGCGGGGGGCTTATCGGAATCTGGAAGCCCCCTTTAACAAGGGGACCCCCAGATCCCGGCCCCCCCCCTGTGTGAAATGGTAAGGGGGTACTTACCCCTACCATTTCACTAAAAAACTGTCAAAAATGTTAAAAATGACAAGAGACAGTTTTTGACAATTCCTTTATTTAAATGCTTCTTCTTTCTTCCTTCATCTTCTTCTTCTTCTGGTTCTTCTGGCTCTTCTGGTTCTTCCTCCGGCGTTCTCGTCCAGCATCTCCTCCGCGGCGTCTTCTATCTTCTTCTCCTCGGGCCGCTCCGCACCCATGGCATGAAGGGGGAGGCTCCCGCTCTTCTCTTCATCTTCTTCTTCATCTTCATCTTCTTCTTCATCTTCTTCTTCTTCTCTTCTTCATCTCTTCTTCCTTCTTCATTTCTTCTGCGGGCCGCTCCGCATCCATGCATGGAGGGAGGCTCCCGCTGTGTGACGGCGTCTCTTCGTCTGACGGTTCTTAAATAACGGGGGGCGGGGCCATCCGGTGACCCCGCCCCCCTCTGACACACGGTGAATTGACGGGACTTCCCTGTGACGTCACGGGGAATGCCACAGGGAAGTCCCGTCATGTCCCGTGCGTCAGAGGGGGGCGGGGTCACCGGGTGGCCCCGCCCCCCGTTATTTAAGAACCGTCAGATGAAGAGACGCCGTCACACAGCGGGAGCCTCCCTCCATGCATGGATGCGGAGCGGCCCGCAGAAGAAATGAAGAAGGAAGAAGAGATGAAGAAGAGAAGAAGAAGAAGAAGAAGAAGAAGATGAAGAAGAAGATGAAGAGAAGAGCGGGAGCCTCCCCCCTCATGCCATGGGTGCGGAGCGGCCCGAGGAGAAGAAGATAGAAGACGCCGCGGAGGAGATGCTGGACGAGAACGCCGGAGGAAGAACCAGAAGAGCCAGAAGAACCAGAAGAAGAAGAAGATGAAGGAAGAAAGAAGAAGCATTTAAATAAAGGAATTGTCAAAAACTGTCTCTTGTCATTTTTAACATTTTTGACAGTTTTTTAGTGAAATGGTAGGGGTAAGTACCCCCTTACCATTTCACACAGGGGGGGGCCGGGATCTGGGGGTCCCCTTGTTAAAGGGGGCTTCCAGATTCCGATAAGCCCCCCGCCCGCAGACCCCCACAACCACCGGCCACGGTTGTGGGGATGAGGCCCTTGTCTTCATCAACATGGGGACAAGGTGCTTTGGGGGGCTACCCCAAAGCACCCTCCCAATGTTGAGGGCATGTGGCCTGGTATGGTTCAGGAGGGGGGGGGGCCGCACTCTCGTCCCCCCCTCTTTTCCTGCGGCCTGCCAGGTTGCGTGCTCGGATAAGGGTCTGGTATGGATTTTTAGGGGGACCCCACGCCATTTTTTTTTTTTTTTTGGGCGCGGGGTTCCCCTTAAAATCCATACCAGACCTGAAGGGTCTGGTATGGAATTTAGGGGGAACCCCACGTCAATTTTTTTTTTAAATTTTGGCTGGGGTTCCCCTTAATATCCATACCAGACCTGAAGGGCCTTGTATGGAATTTAGGGGGACTCCCACATCATTTTTTTTTTTTAATTTTGGTTCGGGGTTGCCCTGTGGGGAATTCCCATGCCGTTTTTATCAATGAACTTCTATGTGTATTGTCGGCAATGCAATAGCCGCGGTAGTTTTAAATGAGTTTTTTCCTTCAAAATGTCATTTTGCTGTCAGACTGTTCTAAACACGGGAAACATGCGCCCCTTTACAGGCATACTATAGACACCCCCCAGGTACGAAATTTAAAGGGATATTACACTTTTATTGTTTGACTTTAAGCATTATTAAAATCACTGCTCCTGAAAAAACGGCCGTTTTTAAAACTTTTTTTTGCATTGATCCATGTCCCCTGGGGCAGGACCCAGGTCCCCAAACACTTTTATTGACAATAACTTGCATATTAGCCTTTAAAATTAGCACTTTTGATTATTCATGTTCGTGTCCCATAGACTTTAACGGTGTTCGCGTGTTCGAACGAATTTTTTTCCTGTTCGCATGTTCTGGTGCGAACCGAACAGGGGGGTGTTCGGCTCATCCCTAGTGGTGGCGCCCAGAACCAAAAATGTTCTTACAAGCTATCAGCGTGATGATTGAGGAGAAAGAGGATAATTACTCAGGGATAGTCACTCAGCATCAGCATAGGCAGTCTTTGAAGGGATCTGAGATTTAAAAAAAAATTATTCGGTTACATCAGCATCAGGTGCTTGGTAGCTGGTGGTGATCCAAAACTGATTCATTTTTATGAAGGTCAGTCGATCAACCGAGTCGGTGGACAGACGCACCCTGTGATCGGTTACCACGCCTCCAGCAGCACTGAATGTGCGTTCCGAAAGAACGCTGGATGCAGGACAGGCTAGTAGCTCAATTGCATACTGTGCAAGCTCTGGCCAGTGATCCATCCTCAAGACCCAGTAACCCAGAGGATTTTCGGTGGGAAAGGTGTCCAAGTCTGATCTTGCCCCTAGGTATTCCTGCACCATGTAAAACAGACGCTGGCGATGGTTGCTGGAACCAATCATACCTTGGGGCTGCGGACCAAAAAATTGTCTGAATGCATCGGTCAGACGGCCACCTTCTCCACCGCTCCTTCTTTGACTGACCGAAGCCTCAGCAACACGTTGTCCAGAAACAGGAGTTTGTAACCTCCCAGTCTCTGGGAACGCGTTGCACAGACCTTTCTGCAAGGCCCCCCGAAGATGTTTCATCCTCTGCTCCCTCTGCGATGGCAAGATAAGGTCCGCAACCTTACCCTTGTAACGTGAATCAACGAGGGTTGCCAGCCAGTATTGGTCCTTCTCCTTGATACCACGAATACGAGGATCCTTACGCAGGCTTTGCAGGATCAGGGAGGCCATGCAGCGTAGGTTTGCTGAGGCATTCGGTCTGGAGTCCTCTGGGTCACTAAGGACGACATGGTCCGCAGCCACCTCCTCCCAGCCACGTACAAGTCCATGTGTTTCTTGGGACTGATCCCTTAAAGACTGCTGCTGATGCTTAGTGCCAGGCTCCACCTCCATACTGACACAATCTTCCTCCTCCTCCTCCTCCTCCTCCTCTTCCTGTGGTATCGGCGGGCACGCAGGAACACTGTCTGGATAAAGGGGGCCTTGAGAGCTAAGGAAGTCCTCCTCTTCCTGCCTCTGTTCTGCTTCAAGTGCCCTGTCCATTATTCCATGCAGCGTGTGCTCCAACAGGTGGACAAGGGGGACAGTGTCACTGATGCATGCACTGTCACTGCTCACCATCCTCGTGGCCTCCTCAAATGGTGACAGGACAGTGCATGTATCCCTGATCATGGCCCACTGGCGTGGGGAAAAAAAAACAAGCTCCCCTGACCCTGTCCTGGTGCCATAGTCGCACAGGTACTCATTGATGGCCCTCTGCTGCGTGTGCAGCCGCTGCAGCATGGCCAACGTTGAGTTTCACCTGGTGGGCATGTCACAGATTAGGCGGTTCTTGGGCAGGTTAAACTCCTTTTGGAGGTCCGTCAGCCGAGCACTGGCATTATATGACCGGCGGAAATGCACACAGACTTTCCTGGCCTGCCTCAGGACATCCTGTAAGCCCGGGTACCTGCCCAAGAACCGCTGCACCACCAAGTTAAGGACGTGAGCCAAACAGGGCACATGGGTCATTTGTCCCTGTCGGAGGGCAGAGAGGAGGTTGGTGCCATTGTCACAAACCACCATTCCTGCCTTAAGTTGGCATGGCGTCAACCACCTCTGAACCTGCCCCTGCAGAGCTGACAGAACCTCTGCCCCAGTGTGGCATCTTTTGGCCTGCGTACTTGCGTAGCCCCTTGAACGGCTACGGAGCACTGCTGGTTCCGAGGACAAAGCACAGGAAGATGCCATGGAGGAAGAAGAAGAGAAGGGGGTGGAGGAGAGAGGTGTGTCACAATCATTAGCATTTTGGAGGCGTGGTGGCGGAACAACCTCCAACACTACTGCACCTTGTCCTGCATCCTTCCCAGCTGCCAGCAAAGTCACCCAGTGCGCGGTGAAACTTAGGTAATGTCCCTGTCCATGCCTGCTGGACCATGAGTCAGCGGTAATATGCACCTTACCGCTGACCGCCCTGTCCAGCGAGGCATGGACATTGCCTTCCACATCCACATGCCGGTAGAGAGCCGGAATCGCCTTCCGTGAAAAAAAGTGGCGTTTGGGTGCCTGCCACTGAGGAACCGCACATTCCACAAACTCACGGAAGGGGGCAGATTCTACCAACTGAAAAGGCAGCAGTTGAAGTGCTAGCAATTTTGCCAAGCTAGCATTCAACCACTGGGCATGTGGATGGCTGGGAGCAAACTTCTTTCGGCGGTGCAGAAGCTGGGGCAGGGAAATTTGCCTGGTACAATCTGACGTCGGTGTACCAAAAGCAGATTGCCCACAAGTACTTGGCTGTGACACACCTAATTCTACACCTTCATTCCTCTCAGTGCAGGTCTCAGAGAGGACTGAAGGTCTAGTGGGGTTGGAAATCTCAGCTGATGAGGAGCAAGGAGAGGTCCTCTTTGTTCTTTGGTGTGGGTCTTTTAGATACGCTTGCCAACGAACTGCATGGCAGGTCAACATATGTCTGGTCAAGCATGTGGTACCCAAGCGGGAGATGTTTTGGCCACGCGAGATACGCTTGAGACATATGTTGCAAATAGCAGCGGTGCGATCTGATGCACTCATCTCAAAAAAGGCCCACACCAAAGAACTTTTTGAATAATGCGCAGAGACTGCAGCGCCCTGCACATGTGGAGCTTTGGGGTGTGATGCAGTCAATGTGCTGCCCTTAGGCTTGCCCCTGGAGGGCATCCTGACTCGTTGGTCATGTGCCGCCTCCTCCTCTCTCCTATCAGGCACCCACGTTGAGTCAGTGACCTCATAATCCCCTCCCTCCTCATCACTGGAGCAAACCTGGCAGTATGCTGCAGCAGGAAGAGCATGACTGCCAGATTGCTGTCCTTCTTGGGCACCCCCAATGTCCGTGCTCATGTTACTGCCTTCATCGAGCTCAGTATCATCATCAGAGCCTTCCAAACGCTGGGCATCCTCCTGGAGCATGTACCCAACACTGTGGTCAAACAGTTCGAGGGACTCCTCAGGAGGACATGGTGGGGCTAGGGAAGGAGTCACTTTTGACATTGAGCCGAGGGAAGAGGCCGCTGCTTTGCCAGACAAAGTACCCTGGGCATGGGTGAGAGAGGATGAGGAGGATGAGGACGGCTTGGTCATCCACTCGACCAAGTCTTTCGCATGTTGCGGCTCAACGCGGTCAGCTGCCGAAAAAAAGGCCAAGCGTGTCCCATGGCCACGTGCTGATGAGGATGCACCATCTCCACGACCAGCACTAGACACAGAGCCTGCTTGCCCTCGCTTATTGGCTTGTGACTGTCTGCCTCTCCTTCTTGGCCTTCCAGACATACTAATGGCCTGTAGCTGCACTAAGCTGGGATATATATATATATATATATATATATATATGTATGTACTGATACTGCAGCTAGCAAAATCAACTGCCTGCCTGTAGTATGAGAACACCACCAACCTTCTACAGGTAGCTTTAGCTGAACACTGTGAGGTGGACGCACCCCACTAACTTGTAGGTTTAGCTGAACACTGTGAGCAGGACGCACTGCACTAACTGTAAATAGTCTAGCTGCCTGACTGTGGTACTAATAGGATCAAAAGAACTCCAGCAATTTTGTTCAGGTAGCTGTATTTACTGTAACAAGACAAGCCTGCCTGTCAGTAAGAAGATAACAGGAACGGATCTAGCTGAACACTGTGAGCAGGACGCACCCCACTAGCTTGTAGGTTTAGCTGAACACTGTGAGGTGGACGTACCCCACTAACTTGTAGGTTTAGCAGAACACTGTGAGCAGGACGCACTGCACTAACTGTAAATAGTCTAGCTGCCTGACTGTGGTACTAATAGGATCAAAAGAACACCAGTAATTTTCTTCAGGTAGCTGTAAATACTTTAACAAGACAAGCCTGCCTGTCAGTAGGAAGATAACAGGAACGGATCTAGCTGAACACTGTGAGCAGGATGCACTGCACTAACTGTAAATAGTCTAGCTGCCTGACTGTGGTACTAATAGGATCAAAAGAACACCAGCAATTTTGTTCAGGTAGCTGTATTTACTGTAACAAGACAAGCCTGCCTGTCAGTAAGAAGATAACAGGAACGGATCTAGCTGAACACTGTGAGCAGGACGCACCCCCCTAGCTTGTAGGTTTAGCTGAACACTGTGAGGTGGACGCACCCCACTAACTTGTAGGTTTAGCAGAACACTGTGAGCAGGACGCACTGCACTGACTGTAAATAGTCTAGCTGCCTGACTGTGGTACTAATAGGATCAAAAGAACACCAGTAATTTTCTTCAGGTAGCTGTAAATACTGTAACAAGACAAGCCTGCCTGTCAGTAGGAAGATAACAGGAACTGATCTAGCTGAACACTGTGAGCAGGACGCACTGCACTAACTGTAAATAGTCTAGCTGCCTGACTGTGGTACTAATAGGATCAAAAGAACACCAGCAATTTTGTTCAGGTAGCTGTATTTACTGTAACAAGACAAGCCTGCCTGTCAGTAAGAAGATAACAGGAACGGATCTAGCTGAACACTGTGAGCAGGACGCACCCCCCTAGCTTGTAGGTTTAGCTGAACACTGTGAGGTGGACGCACCCCACTAACTTGTAGGTTTAGCAGAACACTGTGAGCAGGACGCACTGCACTAACTGTAAATAGTCTAGCTGCCTGACTTTGGTACTAATAGGATCAAAAGAACACCAGTAATTTTCTTCAGGTAGCTGTAAATACTGTAACAAGACAAGCCTGCCTGTCAGTAAGAAGATAACAGGAACGGATCTAGCTGAACACTGTGAGCAGGACGCACTGCACTAACTGTAAATAGTCTAGCTGCCTGATTGTGGTACTAATAGGATCAAAAGAACACCAGTAATTTTCTTCAGGTAGCTGTAAATACTGTAACAAGTCAAGCCTGCCTGTCAGTAGGAAGATAACAGGAACGGATCTAGCTAAACTGAATACAGTGTATATATATATATGCAACACCTGGGATGCATATATATACACAATACACTGTAAGTGCAGCTAACTGACTGACTGTCCTGCCTAATCTAGCTAACTCAAATGAAATGACACTGTCTCTCTCTCTCTCTATCTCTCAGCACACCGGAACACACTGTGGGGCGTGTACTAAATCCCCTGAGCCATAATTGGCCAAAGCCTCCTTGGCTTTGGCCAATTACGGCTCTCTGTTCAGGCGGCGCTGTGATTGGCCAAGCATGCGGGTCATAGTGCATGCTTGGCCAATCAGCAGCAAGCAATGCACTGCGATGCCGCAGTGAATTATGGGCCATGACGCGCCACACGAATTTGGCGCGAACGGCCCATATCGTTCGCAATTCGGCGAACGACCGAACAGCCGATGTTCGAGTCGAACATGGGTTTGACTCGAACACGAAGCTCATCCCTAGTCTTGAGGATGGATCACTGGCCAGAGCTTGCACAATATGCAATTGAGCTACTGACCTGTCCTGCATTCAGCGTTCTTTCAGAACGCACATTCAGTGCTGCTGGAG
Source organism: Lithobates septentrionalis (assembly GCA_037952835.1). Lineage (NCBI taxonomy): Eukaryota > Metazoa > Chordata > Amphibia > Anura > Ranidae > Lithobates > Lithobates septentrionalis. Next base: position 16,514,932 of record JBBDGP010000084.1, on the reverse strand, counting down.
GCTTTGTAACCGATCACAGGGTGCGTCTGTCCACCGACTTGGTCGATCGACTGACCTTCATAAAAAAAAGTCTTGGATCACCACCAGCTACCAAGCACCTGATGCTGATGTAACCGAATACTTTTTTTTGAAATCTCAGATCCCTTCAAAGACTGCCTATGCGGATGCTGAGTGACTATCCTGAGTAATTATCCTCTTCCTCCTCAATGATCACGATGATAGCTTGTAAGAACCTTTTTGGTTCTGGGCGCCACTACCAGTGCCTAAGGCCCAATTTTTCAGCCCCTGTTTAACAGGTGCGTGTAATTACAATTTTTGATGCAATACTTTGCAGCAGGGCTCGTTCCTGCGTTCCAACTAGAGTATCTGTGAGGGGTTGCAGTGTTGTGGCACCAGCACCAGTGCCTAAGGCCCAATTTTTCAGCCCCTGTTCAACAGGGGCATGAAATTACAATTCTTGATCTAAAATTTCACAGCAGGGCCAGTTTCTGTGCCCACCAAGAGCGAGTGAGGACTTACAGTGTTGTGGCACCAGCACCACCACCACCACCAAAGGCCCAATTTTTCTGCCCCTGTTCAACAGGGACATGTAATTACAATTCTTGATCTAATATTTCACAGCAGGGCCCTGTGAGGGCTTCCATTGTTGTGGCCACAACAACACCTAAGGCCCAAATTTCTGCTGAGTATATAGGGCAGGCCCCTACTTTCAAACATCCATTTTACAAACGACTCCTACTTGCAAACGGAAGGAGACAACAGGAAGTGAGATGAAGTCTACCCCTAGGAAGGGAAATTCTCTCCTGTAAGGGTTAATATGGGAAAAACATTTCTCCTTTCCACTGATGCTTTATCACCAATCCTTGTTTCACAAAAAAACCCAAATTTTCAAAAAACATTTGTCATTGGGACAAAAAAAGAGGTGAAATCTTCTGAAGAGGAGCACAGACAGCAAAACAAATGTCACAGGGATGATAACCCTTCCATATGTTTTCCAAAAAGCTTAAAATAGATTTTTTGGCTGGAGATAAACACGTTAAAAATGTACCCCTTCAAAATTACAAAGAGATTCTACTTAACAACAAACCTACGGTTCCTGTCTTGTTTGCACCGCCTGTATACTGCTGTTCAGAGTACAGAGCCTGTATACTGCTGTTTCCTTTTTTAATTTGGGTGCGGGGTTCCCCTTAATATCCATACAAGACCCAAAGGGCCTGGTAATGGACTTGGGGGTACCCATGCCGTTTGTCTCTCTGATTTTCATCCATATTGCCAGGACCCGACATTACATTAAAGCCGCAAGCAATTTTAAATGACTTTTTTTCCTTTAAAAATTACATTTTGTGCAGGGACTGTTCTAAGCACGGGAAACACGCGCCACTTTACAGGCATACTATAAACACCCCCCAGGTACGATATTTAAAGGAATATTTCACTTTTTTTTTACTTTAAGCATAATTAAAATCACTGCTCCTGAAAAAACGGCCGTTTTTAAAAGTTTTTTTGCATTGATACATGTCCCCTGGGGCAGGACCTGGGTCCCCAAACCCTTTTTAGGACAATACCATGCAAATTAGCCTTTAAAAGGAGCACTTTTTATTTCAAACGTTCTAACGTTCGTGCGATTTTTCAGTTCAGTGTTCGGCTCATCCCTATTGCAGAGTATGACTGGGTATTGCAGAGTATGGCTGGGTATTGCAAGGTATGGCTGGGTATTGCAGAGTATGACTGGGTATGACTGGGTATTGCGGAGTATTGCAGGTTATTGCGGAGTATTGTGGGTTATTGCGGAGTATTGTGGGTTATTGCGGAGTATTGTGGGTTATTGCGGAGTATTGTGGGGTATTGCGGAGTATTGCGGGGTGTTGCGGAGTAGTGCAGAGTATTGCAGGGTGTTGCAGAGTATTGCGGGGTGTTGCAGAGTAGTGCAGAGTAGTGCAGAGTTTTGCAGGGTATTGCAGGGTATTGCGGAGTAGTGCAGAGTATTGCGGAGTAGTGCAGAGTATTGCGGGATGTGGCGGAGTAGTGCAGAGTATTGCAGAGTATTGCGGGGTGTTGCAGAGTAGTGCAGAGTATTGCAGGGTATTGCAGAGTATTGGGGGGTGTTGCAGAGTAGTGTAGAGTAGTGCAGAGTGTTGCAGGGTGTTGCAGGGTGTTGCGGGGTATTGCAGAGTATTGAAGAGTATTGTGGGGTGTTGCAGAATATTGCGGGGTGTTGCAGAATATTGCAGAGTATTGCAGAGTATTGCAGGGTATTTCAGGGTATTGCAGGGTATTGTGGGGTGTTGCGGAATAGTGCAGAGTATTGCAGGGTATTGTGGAGTATTGTGGGGTATTGCGGAGTATTGCGGGGTATTGTGGAGTATTGCAGAGTATTGTGGAGTATCGCAGAGTATTTCAGAGTATTGTTGGGTATTGAAGAGTATTGTGGGGTATTGAAGAGTATTGTGGGGTATTGAAGAGTATTGTGGGGTATTGCAGAGTATTGCAGGGTATTATAGTATGGAGGGATGGCTGAGCATGGATGGATGGATGTGACTGTATTTGTCACAGAGCAGCGCTGTGGGCACTACAGATGCAGCCCACAATGCTGCTACCATCCGATCCCTCCCCCTCTCCTCCCACACTGTACCGATCGGTAAACAGAGGGGAGAGAGGAACCGACGTCATGACATGACGCCGGTTTGTTTACATGTGATCGCTCCGTCATTTGACGCGATCAGCGGCCGTTTACCGTGATCCGTGATGCGGATGTTCTCGGGTGCGCGCCCCTGGGGGCGCGCGAGAGCAGGATTCTGGGAGGACGCCCATGGACGCCCTCCCAGGATAAGCCAACCGCGCTGTAGCCGTCTTTCGTCTATGGCCTGGTCGGCATGTGGTTAATAAATATTTGATTTGATACTAAACTCTTATTTCATTTGAACTATGGTTTGTGTTTCTTTTCTGTCTCCTATGTTCACAAATGGCCTTAATTTTGGCCATTTTCTACAAAAGTGCAAACGTACCTTTTTTATCTCCATGAGGTGACAATCTCTTCTTCAGCTAACTATTATGTTGTGCTGTGGGTCTGCTCCACACCCACAATGTTATTGTTGTTAATTTGTCTACTGCATTAATGTTAAAAATATTCTGCCTTTTCAACTCCTTTAATTTCTTTGAGGCCCTAAAATTGCCTGAGTTTGCCACATTTTAGAGCACATTGTCACTGTAATTACACCAACTTAACAAATACACTGGTATTGAGCATTGGAATTAGAGGCCACACATTGTTTAGTATAAGACATTTTACTCCAAGCACATTCACATGTGCGTTTTAAAAGTTTTTTGAACAAACCAACATCTTGGTGTATAACATGTATGTTTACCATTATTTTGCCTTTTTTGGGGCTAAACAGGCATGTTTAAAAACATAAGATACACATTCCCAACTCAGGAACTTACAAAGTTCGACTTTGCTAAAGTGAAGGCCATATAAGACATTAGTATCCCAAAACTGTGTCGATGTTGCCTTCCTCAGATGGGGTGATGTCACCCCTCTAAAAGCCAAAATTTGAAGCCATGTACACGTAGAGGCATAACTGTTAAATGTCCCTTATGACCCCCTGCCTAAAATGTGTGTAGATACAAACAGGTTCATTTCTAAAGCCCCAAAGCACACAGTGGGGGTTATTTAAGAAAGGCAAATCCACTTTGCACTGCACTTGGAAGTGCAGTGGCTCTAAATCTAAGGGGTAGATCTGAAATGAGTGGAAGCTCTGCTGATTTTATCATCCAATCATGTGCAAGCTAAAATGCTGTTTTTTAGTTTCCTTGTATGCCCCCCTCGGATCTACAGCGACTTTACTTCCAAGTGCACTTTCAAGTGCACTTGCAGTGCAAAGTGGATTTTCCTTTAGTAAATAACCCCCAGTGTGTCAACATGTGCTAATCAGACAGCAAGTGCACTTTCATAAACATAGTGCTGCTGTGTAGTATGCACAGCTTTTGACAAGTTCGGGGCTAGTTCTTTTTCCAGTGCCTCATGATAGTTAGCCTACCTGATAGGAGGAGATTGGCTATCATCTTACGATAGGTAAGGGGGTAATGGTCAATTCCCAGATTTAAGAGAGCCAAGCTTGGGTTCGGAAGAGTAATGCCCAGTACACACGGTCGGACATTGATCGGACATTCCGACAACAAAATCCTAGGATTTTTTCAGACGGATGTTGGCTCAAACTTGTCTTGAATACACACGGTCACACAAAGTTGTAGGAAAATCCGATCGTTCTAAACGCGGTGACATAAAACATGTACGTCGGGACTATAAACGGGGCAGTAGCCAATAGCTTTCATCTCTTTATTTTTTCTGAGCATGCGTGGCACTTTGTGCGTCGGAAATTCCGACAACGGATTTTGTTGTCGGAAAATTTTATAGCCTGCTCTCAAACTTTGTGTGTCGGAAAATCCGATGGAAAATGTGTGATGGAGCCTACACACGGTCGGAATTTCCGACAACAAGGTCCTATCACACATTTTCCATCGGAAAATCTGACCGTGTGTATGGGGCATAAGAATACCAGAAACCTCTGATAGTATTTGGAAAATTTTCAGCCAGAAGCTGCGAATACTCCTAAGAACCACAATATATGGAACACATTACCTGTTAGGCTAAAACCTCTTGTTATCGAAATTTGGCTGCACACAGAGCACACAGCCAAATCTCCTGTTTCTAATAATAATAACAATTTTGTCTAATGATATAAATGCATCTCACCTTCTGATCGTATGCCATCCTCTGGTGTAGCCCTCTTTTTTTTTTTATAAATCTTTATTTAGTTTTCAAAAAAGGTTTACATACAAAAAGGACCCCTTCAGCTGGGAGGGTCTCAGAACATCTTAAAGCAGTATCTTTCCATTTCACAAGTTATACTTAAACCAAAAATAAGAATACCTCCCCCACTGATCCCCCCCTCCCCCCCCATGCCCCCCCTCCCCCGCAGACCCTTTTCTTCTCTTCTAGTCAGTTCTTATCAACCTTGGTTCTAACCCAATGTGCTATTTTAGCACTGCTTCCGTATATCTGTCTGTTTTTTTTAAAGGCCCCCCCAGGGACTCCACTTGCCCCTCTCTTCCTCTTGGTCCCTATCAAGATGTTCTTTATACTCGACTCTCTCTAATCTATAAATTTCATTCATTTTAGCAATCCAATCCTTAATCATCAGAGCTGCCACTTCCTGCCATTTCTTTGGAATTACATTTTTTGCAGCATTAAGTAGTACTGGGGTTAATGAGAACTTATACCCTTTTTTCCCTCCCTCCAGGCCGTGGAACAAACAGCTCCAGGGGTCACATTGTATACCCTTACCCGTTATCTCCTCTATTAGCCTAATCACTTCCTGCCAAAAAAATTTAATTTTAGGGCAATCCCACCATAAGTGCGCCATTGTTCCCGGGGTTCCACACCCTCGCCAACAGTTGGGGGACTTATCTAATGAAAATTTACTCACTCTAGCCGGGGTAATATACCACCTGGCTAGACACTTATAGTTACTCTTCCTTGTTTTCATATCAACTGCCATTCTGTGCGTCGCTCCCAGGATACACTTCTCCATTTCCCTGTCTCAGCGGATCCCCAATTCCTCCTCCCATTTTCTGATGAACGGAGGAGGGTCCTGTCCGCCCCCCGTTCATCAGAATTTTATAAACCTCAGAAACAATCCTTTTTACTCCTTCCCTACATGATAGTTTCTCTAACCCTCTATAGTCTGCTTCCTCCCTTAAGGGGCCCAGAAGACTTCTGATAAAGTGCTTAAGTTGATTATACCGCCACCCATTCATTAACATTACATCCTTTAGTGCTATTAATTCTTGAAGCGATCTTATTTTACCTCTACTTATTATATCCCTTAACTGTGTTTCCCTATCAAAAATCCAATTTCCTCCTATTTTCTCCATCCCTGGGGGAAATAACTGGTTGTCTTTTAAATAAATTAAAGGGGAATTGGGGGCGTGGCTAAACCATGGAAGCGTGAGGACGCTCAGACCGGAGCTCTGCACTAGAACGGGCCGAGAACCTGCCATATAACCGCTCAGACGAGCCAGCTTCTCATGCCAGGGGATCGTAAACACCCGCCGGCCAGTGAGGAACGGAGGGGACCCGAGATTTCTCATTATTTCCTGCGGCAACACCAGCTTTCTTCACCGGCCGCACGAGGCAAGATGGCGCCGCCACGAATCCCGCCGGGAGGCACCGCTGCAACAGCAAGTAAGAAGGGGGGACAGACGGACACTGTAGCAGCAGAGGAAGATTTCCCCCCTCTTCCCCCCAGGTCTCACTCACCCATACAGTCCCCTGCCATTCCCTTCTTGAACTCACAATTGCCATCTGAGAGCATAGGGGGAACGAACAGCCTCCTGGAGGAATCCCTGAAAGGCATAGTCTCAGGCCTACCTACAAAGCAAGATCTCAATGCTATGGCAACCTCCATAGTTAATGCACTTACAAATGAACTGCATGACTTAAAACAGCAGGTGGACACGGTAGAGGAAAGGGTGACTGTGATGGAGGCCTCGCAGACAGCCACAGAAGCACGCATCACTGGCCTAGAGCAGGAACATAAAGTTTACCGCCGCCATCTTGTAGATGCCCACCTGAGGATCGACGATGGCGAAAACAGGAGTAGGAGGAACAATCTACGCCTCAGAGGTATCCCGGAGGCTACTATGGGCCCAGATCTCTGCTCTACTGTCGTGGTGATCCTAAACCAGGTTCTGGGTAAGCCACCTACCGCAGACCTGGAGCTGGACAGGGTTCACCGTGTACCCGGGCCCCGGGCCCCCCCCATGGCACAGCGGGCCCCAGCAGACCAAGACCTCCCTCGTGATGTTCTGTGCAGGGTACACTTTTTTACTATTAAGGAGGAGATCCTGCGTCTGGCGTGGGAGAAGGGCACGATTGACTTTGATGGAGCGCCCGTACGGATCTACCCTGATGTATCCAGACAGACCCGTGTCATGAGAGGTCTACTGCGACCATTGCTGGAGGTGATACGGGAAGCCGAAGCCACATACCGATGGGGTCATCCCTTTCACCTGATTGTCCGGAAGCAAGGCTCAGAGTTCCACCTACGCACGCCAGATCAGCTGCCGGACCTCTTCCAATTTATAGCCAAACCTGCTGTCAGTGTACCTAACTGGTTCGACTACCTGCTGTCCCAGGACACCTCGAGCCCAGCTCTGCCCAGGCAACAGAGGATCAGACGACCACGTTCCCGTCCGCCCAATCGAGACGCCTACAGACCACATCCAACGACCTCCGAAGATTGACCGCCTCTTCTTCCACACGGTCCGGTAAGGATGTGCAGTATTCCCCCTAGGCAGTTTCTATTGCCAATGGTACTTTTTCTATGACTTTCTTTGAAACCGCCCCGTCAACCACCAAGACCCCTATCAAACCTAAGAGAGGACATATATCATTTTTCATGTTTCCCCCCTTTTTTTGTTGTCCCATGGACAGGACTTGAAAACAGCCGGTGAACTTAAGCCGCAACAGAGGAGGACGTTTCTCTACCTTTTATGCATTCACCTGGAGTGCCTGTTTTTTCTTTTATTTTCATTTTTTCTCTTTTTATTTTTACTCATCCTCTGTACATTTGGGGACTACCTTGGTGGGGAGGGGGGGGAATGTTGTGCACCTCAGATAGCCAGATTGCGTTAAGAGTTGACCGGAGTATTTTATCTGCAGCAGACTCAGAAGGGCTTTAGATAGTAAAGATGCTTTTCAGACTGTTGCAGCACTTTTGCTGCCAATGTTATTTTTTCTTTTATTTGTCTCTTATATATAGCCCACCCAACCTTACTTCCTACATTCAATTGCTGCAGATGTTTACTATCCAGGAAAATGGTATCCCGGTCTTGAGGCATCGGGGGAAGGGACGTAGAAAACTCCGACGGGTCCCACCTATTGACCTCCATGACCTGAGTAGGGTCCCTGAACCACAGAGCCCTCCTCCCGATGCAGCAACGCCTTGCGGTTACAATAGACTGGTATCTGTTTAAGGTATGTTTACTTCATGTTCGCTTGACTATACCTAATGTTAAGTTGGTTCTACCATTATATCTATGTTTATTGGTTCCCATGACCCTACCTAGTGCATCTCCCCTTTCAATGACTTCTGTCTTTGTCAAATTCTTGGTCATTGAATTCTCTGACCAATAATCCTCACCGCTCTGTTCACCCCCAGTTAGGGCGGTCACCCGATTGGACTCCTTAGTGCTAATCGGAAGACCAGAGAGTAACTGTCTTAATAGATTGCTTTTTCCCCAACCCCTGCCCCCTCCCTTCCCCCCTTCTTTTCTTACCCGTTACCCCCTCCTCTTCCCCTCTGCTTGCTTTCCCCCCCCCCTCCCCTAGTGCCCTTTTCTGTCGGTCGGTGGTGTTGCCCCCCCCTGGTTGGGTGGGGGCGGACACTGGAGAAGTTTATCTACACCACATTATTGTCCTTGCTCACCGGACTAATAGCCGACGCTATGGGTCTCCTAAAGGTCACCTCCCTCAATGTACGTGGTCTCAATGTACCAGAAAAACGCTCCCAGCTCTTGACTGACTTGCGTAAAAGCAAAACCCAAATTGCTTTCTTACAGGAAACGCACTTCCATGGTGATCGTATTCCTAAATTGACTAATGGAACGTTCCCGACGGCATACCACAGCATATCGCCCATCTCCAAATCTAAGGGGGTCAGCATCCTTGTAGCAAAATCGGTTCCATGGGTCTTTGGGGCGCAGCTGGTGGATCCCCAGGGTCGCTTTCTCCTCCTAAAGGGAAGGGTGTCCGATGTGCAGGTTACCTTCGCCAATGTATATTTTCCCAATATAGACCACCCACAATTCCTGCAGAGGCTGCTACCGCAGCTGCTGGAGTTTTCGGAGGGGGTGCTTGTCTTCGGGGGGGACCTCAATTTCACAATGGATCCTTTGCTAGATGCCTCACGCGGCTCATCCCATCTACCTTATACACGCCTCAAGAGACTGAAGGCAGACCTCCATGCTCTGCGCCTAGTAGACCCCTGGCGCCTATCGCGTCCGCAAGATAGGGACTATACGTACTTCTCTTCGGTCCACCACTCATATTCGAGACTGGACTATCTACTGATCACACATAAAGATATAGCTAGGGTAGTGAATACCTCCATAGATGTCATTTCCTTTTCAGATCATGCACCGATCCATATGACTCTCCAGCTGGGTCCAGTGACCCGGACCCCACCCTCCTGGAGGCTTAATGAAGCCTTGTTACAATCGGAAGAGACATGCACAGAAATACAGACTAAGTTGAGGGAATACTTCGCTGTCAATGAAGCCTCAGTTCCCAACCCTTTAATGGTTTGGGAAAGCTCATAAGACAGTTATTAGGGGCACTTTAATTAGTATAGGGGCCCGCCTTAAGCGAGAAAGAACTCGTCGCATTGATGAACTCTTCGCCCAGATCCGTGTTCTGGAAGGTGCCCATAAGGCCAGTCTTGCCCGTTCCGCCCACCATGACCTTCTTAAAGCCCGCAAGGAGCTTCGTGCACTCTTGTTCCATAAAACGAAACAAAAATTGGCATGGGCGCGTCGGACGATGTACGAGTACTCCAATAAACCCGGCTCGCTCCTAGCCAGAGCACTACGGGGCCCACGTACCAAAACCTATATCTCACACATCCTGTCATCCTCTGGTCGTAAGATGACTACATCCTCTGACATTGCGGTGGAGTTTCGATCCTTCTATGAAGGCCTCTACAACCTTGATGGGCGACCATCGGGGGACCCTAATTCTGCCGGGGGATTCACCTCCCGGTCCTACATCACCATGTCGGGTATGCCCTCACTCCCGACTGAGGTCCAGGAAGAGTTAGAGGAACCCATCACTGTAGAGGAACTGGGTGTAGCACTTGCGAACTCAAAGCCTAAGAAGGCCCCAGGCCCAGACGGGTTTACCCCGGCGTACTATAAGACATTCTTTGAGACGCTGTCTAATCCCCTGGTGTCTGCACTCAACTCGATCACAGAGGGCAACTCCTTTCCCATTGACACCTTAAGGGCCTACATTTCCCTTATCTCTAAAGAGGGGAAGGACCCCTTGCAGTGTGGAAGCTACCGGCCGATAGCTCTCCTGAACACCGACCTGAAATTGTTTGCCAAGATACTGGCCAATAGGCTAATTCTGCATATGCCGAACCTGATCCATAAGGATCAGGCAGGCTTTGTGCCATTACGAGAACCCCGCGATAACACCATCCGGGTAATCAATTTGATCCACGCAGCCAGGACATCACGGCGACCCCTTCTCCTGTTATCTACGGATGCGGAGAAGGCCTTCGACCGTGTGGATTGGTCCTTCATACAGGCCACCCTGGAACATATCGGTCTCCGCTCATCAATGCTCAGCTGGATACTTTCCCTCTACTCGCATCCTACAGCAGCAGTTAAGGTAAACGAAACAAGGTCGAGCTACTTCTCTATACGCAATGGCACCCGACAGGGTTGTCCTCTGTCTCCGCTTATCTTTATACTCACGTTGGAGCCCTTCCTCTGCAGGATAAGGGCGGACTCGGGCATCGCCGGTTATCACAAACCCTCCGGGTCGCATAAGGTAGCCGCTTTCGCTGATGACCTCATCTTTTTCCTGTCGGACCCACTGGCATCACTCCCTAATCTACTCCACTCCCTCCGAATTTACGGGGATCTCTCCCAATTCAAAATTAACCTAACAAAATCCTCCCTACTTAATATCACGGCGGGCACAGACATAGTACGCAGATTGCGCGCAGAATATCAGTTACATTGGGCAACCGATACTATCCCATATTTGGGAGTTTACATTACCCCCGACCCTGCCAACCTATATCAGGCGAATTTCGCTCCTCTACTCCTTCGCCTCAAGACAGACTTGTTCCACTGGCATGCCTTGACCTTGACATGGTTCGGTCGATGTAATGCCATCAAGATGACAGCCATGCCTAGGGTGCTCTACTTGCTACAGGCCCTCCCCATTCGTCTCCCTCCCTCCTTCTTCAAACGGATTCATTCACTGTTCCGTGACTTCATCTGGTCACACCGAAAGTCACGTATTAAACTGCAACTTCTCCACATGGCAAAGCACAAAGGAGGGATCGGTCTCCCCGATGTGAAAGCGTACTATAGGGCAACCCACCTCACCAGGGTAGTGGATTGGCACTGTCATGCGGAGGCAAAGCAGTGGGTGACGATGGAGTTTGAGGACTCCGAAGGCACGGCCAAGTGCTGGCCTTGGACCACCACTCCCCTATCGAGGGACATCGCTGATCACCCCACTCTTGGAAGCACGATCCAGGTGGCGAGAGATGCTTTCAAGCATTCCTCGATATCCCCCATACCCTCACCTATGGTGCCAATCCCGGGCAACCCTGATTTTCCACCCGGTTGCGGGGGTCCTGTATTCCGTTACTTGACGAGGGAGGGCAGCTGGCCACATCTCCACGATTTTCTAGGCTCGACTGGCCAGCTTGCGGCGGACGCCGGGTTGGCAGGCTCTGACCCTCCACTAGACTTTCTGAGCGGCCTCCAACTTCGCAATTTCTTACGCCGTTGCGCACGGACACCGGGCATATCGCGTAAGCTCACAGAGCTGGAACAAATCTGTCATCGTAAAGAACCGACCCGCCATTGTCTATCACTGATCTATTCCTCACTAATATCACCAACAGAAGGATTTGTACCCCCCTTTCTCTCTAAGTGGGAAGAAGAACTAGGCGTACAATTCAATGAATCCCAAAGAGGAAAGATCCTACATTTTGCCCAGAAGTCATCCCTGGCCACCAGGGTACAAGAGACGTGCTATAAAGTAGTGACTAGATGGTACAGGGTGCCTTCTACCCTGCACCGTATTTTCCCACAGGTCTCGAGCTTGTGTTGGCGATGTGGGGAGGGAGAGGGAACGATGCTCCACATTTTCTGGGACTGTCCCAAAATCAAACCGTACTGGCTGGAGGTGGCATGCACAGTTGAGCACCTGACTGGTGTTGCTTTGGAGGGGGACCCTGGGGCCTGCTTGCTGCACCTCTCTAAACGTCCGATCAAGAAATACAAAGCCTCTCTAACCATCCAATTGTTGAATGCAGCTAAGGCATGTATACCCTTATGTTGGAGGTCGGAGCTCCCACCTACAAAAATGCAGTGGTATGCTAAAGTGAACGAACTTCGAGACATGGAAGATCTAACTGCCACGCTGTACGACAGGGAGGAGGCCTTTCGGGAGACTTGGAGACCTTGGCAACACTTTACTTACACTGATCCATACCTCCAGGAGATGGCTCACTCTGAATAATTCCGTGGACTGGGCTGCCTGTCTGGCCGGGGGGCGCCACCACCGCCGCTGCAATCCCTTCCCCCTTTCCCTCCCTCCCCCCCCCCCCCTTTTTTCCACCCCTCCTCTGTCTTCCCCTTACCCCCTCCAGTTGTGGGGAAAGCTTAGTCAGATAATGAGCATATCTTGGTACATATTGCCTATCAGTGCTCCCACGACTGGACTCAACTGGTCGCTTGGGGGGTTCCCCCTCCGACCAGCTGGGGAATTTTTAACTTTATTATTCACGAATCAGCCTTGGTTGTTATATAGACTCAAACGGGGTTTTAAGTTGATATATGAGAAACTCCTATCTCTTTTTGTTTATCTCAGACTGGGATCTCAGACTACCCCACCATAGGGTTATAACTCTTTATACACTACACTGAATGTATACTTAAGGGGTTTGTTGGATTGCCGTCTCTGGTTCGATTTATAACCCTATATGTGACAGGCCTTTGGCTTAATTATCTATGTATATGCTGACTTTTGTTACATCTGTATCTGTGGATTACCATGTGATATATTTGAAAGAAATAAAGAATTATAAAGGGGAATTATACTCCCACTTATTTAAGTAGTGAACCTGGTCCCAAATTTTAAATGTGAGGTGCGTTATATAATGTGTGTCTTTGCCTAAACTCCTATAGTGCGGTGAGTTCCAAATCATATGACTCAAACATACATTACTTAACCCTGTTTCTAAGTTAACCCACCTTTTATTATTACAGCTTTTTCCCCACTCAAGTGCCCGTGATATTACGATCGCTTTATAACAATTTCTGAAATCGGGGATTGCTAACCCCCCCCCCGTGCTTTATCTCTACTCAACACTGCGTGCCCTATTCTTGGTTTCTTATTACCCCAAACATATCTATTTATTAAATCTGATAGGACCCTGAAGAAATCTCGCGGGACCGGAATGGGCAGCATCTGTATTTTTTACTATATTTATTCGCCCAGTCCAAGAGACAGGACCATGAGATATTCTCTTTATTTCAGCTATTATTTCATTCAAAAGGGGTATATAATTTATCTTATATAGTTTCCCCCTAGAGCCTGTTAGCTTCACCTCAGCGAGTCTACTGGCTTCCTGTTTATTAATATTGATCTTTAATGCTTCTGACTTTTCTATATTAATTTTAAAGTTTGAGAGTTTGCTATATTTCCTCATTATGGCCAACAGATTGGGAATTGAAATTCTGGGATTTGAGATATAGAAGAGTATATCGTTGGCAAATGCTGCCAATTTGTGGTCCTCCTCACCTACCCTACATCCACTGATGTCCGGGTGTTTTCGGATCATGTTGAGGAGGGGCTCCAGGGCCAAAACAAATAGGAGCGGGGACAACGGACAGCCCTGTCTAGTACCGTTCTCCATGACAAACCGTGCAGAAGGTATGTTATTCACCCTTACAAAGGCCGCAGGTTGGTTATATAGGATTTTTATCCATTTTAACATTATTGGCCCCACTCCCATTGCCTCCAGCGTTCCAGAGGTGAACATAAATCCCCAGTCTACTCTGTCGAATGCCTTTTTTCAGCATCTATCGACAGAAGTAGCCCTGGGGATCCGCTTGCCTTAAATACCTCTATTATAAGGAGAGACCGCACCCCATTGTCTCTTCCCTCTCTCCCTGGGACAAACCCCACCTGGTCCGGATGAACCAGGTAGGCCATTTTCTCCCTCAGCTGGAGTGCCAACACCTTGGCGTAAAGTTTGGTATCTGTGTTTAACAGCGCAATTGGCCGGTAACTCGAACATAGGGTGCGGTCTCTCCCTTCCTTGGGGATCAGCGTCACCGCTGCCAGTAAAGCATCTCCACACAGTTCTCCCTGTTTTCCCAGACCGTTCCACATCTGGCAAAGCCGTGGGACCAGGGATTCTTTAAATTTTTTGTAAAAACTAGCTGTGAAACCATCCGGCCCGGGACTTTTACCCTCAGGGGATTGCTTCAGAGCACTCAGAACCTCCTCCTCCTTAATCGGTCTCTCCAGTTCCATTGAATCTATTTCTGACAGAGTTGGGAGGGCTGCTTCTTTTAAAAATTCTCTCACCTTCTGCTCTTTCTTCCCCGCCTGCTTTTCCCTTTGCCCAACTGAATAAAGAGAGGTAAAAAAAGTCTAAATTCCTCCGCTATTTCTCTTGTGGAGTGTCTCATTTCTCCTTTTTTTTTTAACCTTCTCTATATAGTTCTCCACCTTCTTTTTCCTAATAGTTGAGGCCAGATGTTTCCCCACCTTATTCCCCTTCAAATGGAGGTCTTTGAAATGGTTGTACCTTCTTTTGAGGGCTTCTAATTCTAATAACTCTCTCAGCTCCTCCCTTTTTAGTGTCAGTTCACTAAATACCTTTTTTTCCTCTCCCCTGTTGGCTTTATGCAGTTGTTCTAATTGATGTATCTTTTCTATAAGACTCTCTTGCTTTTTCCCCCTTTCTATCTTCTCCCCTCTGCCGATCGATATTAACACCCCCCTTACATAAGCCTTAAAAGTCTCCCAAATGACTGTCCCTGGGATTTCTTCAGATTCATTGTTGAGGAAAAACCCATCAATCTCCCGTTGAATTCTTTCCACAATAGACTCTTTCTCTAAAAGAAATTCATTTAACCGCCACTTATTTGGGATCCTTTGTAGACCCTTAATCTCTAGTGTCATTGCAACAGGGGCATGGTCTGATATAGTCTGGATCTCTATCTTTGAACTCACTATCGAATCTAATAAGCTATGGTTTACTATCAAATAATCCAGCCTTGAATAGGTCCTATGGACCGGTGAAAAGAAGGTGTAATCCCTCTCCTTAAGGTGCAGCACCCTCCATACGTCGATCAGTTGATGATCGTGCAATTTCTTCCCAATTCTGAAGCACCCCTTTTTATCTGCCCTCTCGGCTCCAACTGACCTATCCAGGGCCGCATCTAGACCGAAGTTGAAGTCTCCCGCCAGGATCACTTCCCCCTCTTTAAGTTCCTCTAAACTATTCAGGGTCCGGGAGAGGTATTTTATCGGATCTCTATTTGGACAATACACGTTGGCCAATGTAAAAATCTTTTCACTCATTTTTATTTTAATAAACAGAAATCGCGCCTCTGAATCCACCCTCTTATCCAATATATTGAATTTCATCCGCTTTGAGAATCCGATAACCACTCCCTTCGCCCTTTTAGAGGGGGAGTCACAATATATCCATACCGGGTAACCTCTTGAGTCCAGTTTAATACCCTCCTCATACACCAAGTGTGTTTCCTGCAGAAAAGCAATATCAATATCATACCTCTGTAATTCTTTGGCTAGTTTGCGCCTTTTCCCTGGAGGGTTAAGCCCTTTCACATTATATGACAAGCATCTAAATTTCCATTTCCGCCCCTCTTTAAGCGTACTCTTGTATCACACATATTCCCTTCTACTTTTTCCCAGAGTTGGCCTGGCATCGTTACCCAGTAAAAAGAGACAGAGAGCTTGTACCCTAGATCTGCGGGGGCCCTTCCTCACCCAAGTCCAGTGGAACCGTTATGTTTAAATTTGTGCAGAAGTCCTGTAAGTCCTCAATCCGTTTTAATCTAAAGCTTCTACCCTCTTTCACTACGAGTAGCGAGAAAGGGTGGCCCCAACTATACTTCAAATTACCCCCCCTTAAAGCGTCCAGCAGGGGTTTTAGCTGTCTTCTCCTTGCTAGAGTTCTAGCGGACAGATCTGTAAAAATTTGAATGTCCCCATTGCTATATTTCACAGATTGGACCCCTCTCAAATTCTTCCAGATCTTTGCCTTTTCTTCGTAATGATGAAACCTTACAATCACATCCCTTGGCGAATCTTCTCTTGCATTTAAGGGTTTTCTAATCCTATGGACTCGCTCCACTTTAAGCTCCTCCTCTTTACTTCTTCCCAACAATGGATTAAAAATTTCTTTCATTATAGAGAACAGATCTTCCCCTCTCTGCTCTGGTATAGATCTAATTCTTAGGTTTTGCCTTCTATTTTGATTCTCTTGCTCTTCCAGTTTAAGGAGCAACTCCCGCTGGTCTGACTGTAAGTTTTTAACTTGTTTTTTTAGATCTTCAATCGCTGACGTGTGCTGCTCTGTTACTTCTTCCACTGTTTCCACCCGTTTCAGGAGGTGTCCCAGATCTTCCCTAATATTGAGAATTTCTGCCTTCAGCACGTTCTCTAATTTGGTGAACATATCTTGCATCTCTGTTTTTGTTGGTAATACCTCCATATTTGCTTCTATGCTTAAGTCAAGTTCAGGCTCCGGGGAAATCGCAACTCTGGAAGTACTTCCTGACGCTCCTTTATTTTTGGTGGGACCTTTGTTTTTATCCTTTACACTTTCTTAAACAACAAGAATAAGGGGGTGGAGCCGTGGTTGCAGTTGCTGCTATTGTCAACCCCGGTCTTGACCCCCCAAAAAGAGGGAGAGGTGGGACTATTGCGGTACTCGATGCATTAATGAATGTGAAAATTAATTAGGATTGTAGTATAAAAAATCACTTTTAATAGAAAAATATTTTTTTTAAAACATAAGTATACAAAGCAATTATGGTTGCAATTACAGACAACAGCACAACAAATAAAAATAAAACAAGGAAATACCACCCAATCTAAACAAGTGGATTCCGCAAGGTTTGAAGATGAAAGTTGTATGTACAGCTTAATTCTCGACCGGTTTCGCGGTTAACACCGCTTCTTCAGGAGAACCATATCTATAACATGATATGAGATAGCTTTAACATATATGGGTATATGCATAGGGTTATTGCAGCAAGTCATTTAACAAACATATCAAAATATTTCATACAATTCAGATAAAAAGTAAGGACAAGCTCACCCACTCAGGCGACTTCCGTGGGTATGTAGGACCCGAAAAGATCCCCCTGCGGCGGACACAGGAGATGACAGGCATCCTCTGATGAATAGATATTGAATTAAGTGATAATGAATATCACAATGGTGTGATATCGTGAAGAGGTGTGCAGTTTCCATGCGATTTACGACAGACCCAAGGTGATGGTGAGGGTGGGGAAGATGGAGGGGAAAGAGGGGGGAACGGGAAGGAGACAAGTGAGGGGTAGGGGTGGTGAGGAAAAGGGGAAGGAGAACAGAGAAGGGGGGGAGGAGGGGGGGAGAAAAAAAAGGGGGACCGGGGAAGGAAGGACAAGAAAAGAGGTAGGGAAAAGGGGAGAAAGAAAAGGAAAAAAGGGGGAGGGGGGGAAGGGAAGGAAGAGAGAGAAACGGACCACTGGGCAAGAGCAGAGGGGGGCCAGGGGATGGGGTCGGAAAGGAGGGAGGAGAGGAAGGGAAAGTGATGGGAAAGAGCGGAGGGAAAAAGAGGAAGGGGAGGGGGGACAAAAGAGAGGGGGAGAAAAGGAGGGGGGGGAAAGGCGAGGTGGGGGGGGAATGGAGGGGGGGGGAGGGAAGGGGGTGAAGGGAGGGAGGGGGAATGGGAAAACAGGGGGAGGGGAGGGAGAAAGGCCACCACCCTTACGGTACAAAAAGGCTGAAGAGTTTTTAAGAGCTGCACACTGATAGCAAAGGCTGGCACTCACCAGCTATAAAGTATTACCTATATAACGCTTGAGCCGAGGTTGAAACATAAAAATTCACTTTATGGAAAGTAATTAGAATCCTGTGGGGCCATACAAGGCACCGCAACTGCAGGCGCAAGTAAGGGAGCCAATAGGCACATCGCATTCAGCCACTCCAACTAAGGACAAAATTAACATGAATAAGTTATTGGTGCCATTGAATAAGAAGAAAATCAAAAACAAGTCAGACAGAGGGGTAATGGCAGAAAGCAGTCTAGTATCTGAATAAGATCACTAGGGTAAGGGACATATAATTAGCAAAAGATAAAAAGTGAAGTTGTTGGAATAAGAGTAACTCCAGCAATGCCCTCTACTACCAAAGGGGGCGTCCATAAAGCCCGCCAGATTACCTAGCCAGAATAAGACAAGTAAGTCTCAAAAAAACAAGAAAAAGGGGAATTCTTTAGTGAGGAACATGCAGTAGACAATTTTATGAATATAAATTATTTAATAGGATAATCACAATAATCACCAGTCCAAAAAATGTACTGTGAAGACAGGTACCATCACCAATTAAAAAGACAATATTGTCAAAGACATGCGCAGATGGCCACCTCACTCAGCCACAAATTCAACCCAAGCATATGAACTTCATTCATAAATAATGCATAATAAGTAACAGCAAGAAGATTTAGATGCGCCAGTATGCAAAAAAGTCCTTAGTAATCAAAGGAGAGCAGCTGGTTGGGACATGTAGACTGAGCTTGGGTAATATAAAAGTAAAGAAACCGGCCTGGTTGTAAAAGTAGATGCCTGCTGAGATCAGGAGAAGAGGAGAAGATGCTGGGGATGTAGGGGGTCTGTAGTAATAAACCACCGGATCGTGGGACCCCAGGCTGTGGAACAGCATTAATGGTGAATATGCACGCCTGTATGATGAATGTCTCTCTAGATAGCTTATCGCTAGAGGTGTGAGAGGCAACTTGCACCTAACCCGAAGATACACAGAGTGACTGATTCAGTAGAGTGGATGCAGTAGACAGACTCAGGATGTATTAATACAGTGGCAATCCCATAGCTGGGATGCATAAAGGTTAAATCTCACCCGGTGTCAGCTGCTATCCTCTTCAGGGATGGAGGGTGATGATAACTTTCACCATCTCACACGTGTAGATTGCGGGTTACTGGGTCTTCCGCAGGGTCAATTAGGGTGCAGAGCCGTTGACGATCCCATGGGAATCAGGGTAGTAATTGTCCTGGTGGGGTGTCGTGCCGGAGTCAGGTATACAGGCAATGGTATGCTTCCTCTTTTCCGTCACTCCGAATATGTGCAGGTAAGCGTGGTAATGCAGGCCGGAGGTTTGGAGAGGCTGGTGGGTGGTTCTGCGCCACTGCCAGGACGCTATAGGCAGCGTGATGGCGTCATGCTGACGCGTTTCATCCGGGTCTCGGATTTCCTCAGAGCTGATGCTCTGAGGAAATCCGAGACCCGGATGAAACGCGTCAGCATGACGCCATCACGCTGCCTATAGCGTCCTGGCAGTGGCGCAGAACCACCCACCAGCCTCTCCAAACCTCCGGCCTGCATTACCACGCTTACCTGCACATATTCGGAGTGACGGAAAAGAGGAAGCATACCATTGCCTGTATACCTGACTCCGGCACGACACCCCACCAGGACAATTACTACCCTGATTCCCATGGGATCGTCAACGGCTCTGCACCCTAATTGACCCTGCGGAAGACCCAGTAACCCGCAATCTACACGTGTGAGATGGTGAAAGTTATCATCACCCTCCATCCCTGAAGAGGATAGCAGCTGACACCGGGTGAGATTTAACCTTTATGCATCCCAGCTATGGGATTGCCACTGTATTAATACATCCTGAGTCTGTCTACTGCATCCACTCTACTGAATCAGTCACTCTGTGTATCTTCGGGTTAGGTGCAAGTTGCCTCTCACACCTCTAGCGATAAGCTATCTAGAGAGACATTCATCATACAGGCGTGCATATTCACCATTAATGCTGTTCCACAGCCTGGGGTCCCACGATCCGGTGGTTTATTACTACAGACCCCCTACATCCCCAGCATCTTCTCCTCTTCTCCTGATCTCAGCAGGCATCTACTTTTACAACCAGGCCGGTTTCTTTACTTTTATATTACCCAAGCTCAGTCTACATGTCCCAACCAGCTGCTCTCCTTTGATTACTAAGGACTTTTTTGCATACTGGCGCATCTAAATCTTCTTGCTGTTACTTATTATGCATTATTTATGAATGAAGTTCATATGCTCGGGTTGAATTTGTGGCTGAGTGAGGTGGCCATCTGCGCATGTCTTTGACAATATTGTCTTTTTAATTGGTGATGGTACCTGTCTTCACAGTACATTTTTTGGACTGGTGATTATTGTGATTATCCTATTAAATAATTTATATTCATAAAATTGTCTACTGCATGTTCCTCACTAAAGAATTCCCCTTTTTCTTGTTTTTTTGATATATGCCACTTGAATTCAGAGGAACACACCCACACTCTGCAGGTGATAGCAGTAGCCCTTAATTCATACAGACTCGGTTGATATTATTCCCAGTCTGTCTTACTAATATTTGCGCGCAGAGCTCATACTGGTTCCCTTTTTGCTTTTTGTTTGGCAAGTAAGTCTCTCCATCTGACAAAACTGTCATTACATAGGGAGCAGTAGAGTGGCGCCAGGTATATATGTACAGGAGAGCAAGAGGAACAATAATGGAGTACAGCAGAAAGAAAGGGTAAAGACCAGGACCAGAAACTGACCCTAAGTGAAGACATCCATGATTTGGCTCAGCGGCGAGGAGGCTGTCAGGCTCACATAGCTGCCAATACTGGCCGCTATAAGAGCTCCCCAACCCGGAAGTCAGGGCACGTCGACGTGGGCGGGCCCTGACGTCACCGGGTCTGTTTACCCGCACTGCGCAGGTGCACAACAGAGTGCTACTGCGCAAGTGCGTGCTCCTGTCAAAGGGAATCACGTTCCCAGACACGGAGACACAAGCAGCCTGAACAGGCTGCCAGGGCAAACATTTGTCCGCCGCAGATAGGAGGAACGGTACCCAGCAACCACCACCGACGCCTGGAGAAGGGAAGAACATGTCCTTTTACAGCAAAACTTACAACAATAATGACAAAAAAATTTTTTAGACACGGAATAATAATAAACAACAAAGCAAATGCATGTGGATACAAACATCATAATTACACATGTCACCTAGGAAAAAGGGGTTTATCCCAACAACATTAAGGAAAGTCACAAGTAGAGACATATGATGTGTAAACCATCCTATCATGAAATAAAGGACTCATACGGAGAGGGGGGGAGGAAGAGCAGGGGGGGGGAGGGGGGAAGAAAGGGGGACAGGAAGGGGAGGAAGGGAGTGCCAGAGTGGGGGGGAAAAAAAGCCAAAAGAATTACAAGAATGCCTTATATGATACTGACTCGTTGAGGCCAGGAGGGATGGTGGCGTTGAGTCGCTTGATCCAAAGGGATTCCCTCTGAAGTATCGAACGATCCCAATCGCCACCCCTGGGATTGGGTTGAACCACATCAAGAACCAGAAACTTGGCAACGGAGTTGTCAAATCTGTGGTACAATCCAATATGTCGACCAATAGTGGTTAATTTCCGGTTTTCTGAATCATAAAGGTGGTCACCAATTCTTTGTCTGAATTCTCGAATCGTTTTTCCTACGTAAAATGCTTTACAAGTACAATTCATTAGATAGATCACCCCTTTAGTACCACAATTGGCAAAGAACCGTGGAGTCAGGGTCTCACCATTGGGTAGGGTGAAATATCTACCTTCCTGAACCCAAGGACACCGGGGACAATCTCCGCATTTAAAGGTACCGTTGGGTCCAATCCTCGCGGGTTTGGTAGAAGTGTAATGGCTGGAGGTCGAATCCCAAAAAAGATTTGAAAGGCCCCAAAGGCCCTAGATCTACACGTGCACCCCCAGTACAACCACCAAATGATACCACTACCCCCTTAGAAGGGGCAGTTGGTCACTCTACACTACATGGCACTATTCCCAAAATTCTAAATTCAGCTTTAATGACAAACAAATAAACGAAAATTAATGAGGATGCTATTTTTTTAGACCTCAAGAAGCAACAGACCAACCTCGACACTTATGTCCTGAAACCTTCACGATCTCAACACAATCCCCCCCCTCACGCCACACCAACTTCAACATCATAAACCTCACTCCGTATACACTTAATGTAGATGAATCCTCGTTATTGCAATTAGGACTGGGTTTCTGCCCCCTTGATGCGCTTAAGGTCACCGAGACAATTAAGGACTTGTACTTGTTCGCACGTAATTTAACTTTCAGATATATCTATGATAAGGATCGTGTCAACATCGGCCTCGAGCGTGAGCTCGCGGAGCGGACCAGAGGCTTCTCTATGGAGGAGTTTCGGGCGCTCCGTGACCTCATGCTCTTGTTCGATGAGGGAGACACCGGGGACCCTGCTTTACCTCCTAGCAGTGGGTCTCTCGGTGATACCCTCTCAATTGGGTCCCAGATGGGGACTATCCCCGCTACCACTTCCTTACCCAGCGCTTCTTGCCAAACCGTCACTTCCAAACCCACACTACCTCCGAAGTCCTTTCGATTACGATCCCATAGGTTCCCTGACCTGAATACTTGCCCGGAGATCTGGGCCTTCCTTAGAGCGACCATTAGTGACCTTAAAAAACAAAAATGGCCTGACTTCCCTTCCAATCTCAATCCCTGTCAAACTCGAGCTCTCCAATCTCTGCAGAGACGCTCAGATGTCGTTATAAAACAATCGGACAAGGGTGGGAATATTGTCCTTATGACACACCACCAATACCAATCAATGTGCCTCGCCATCCTCAACAACAGGAATTGGTATATACCCATTACCCAAGCCCATGTATCGTCCTTTGCACAGGAACTCCAGGCTCTTTGCACTGAGGCCTATTTAATGGGCCTCATTGACAAAGACACCTTGGATTTCCTGGTTCCCAAATTCCCCCACACTCCTACCTTCTATTCCTTACCCAAAACCCACAAGTGTGTGCAAACTCCCCCAGGAAGATCGATAATTTCGGGGATAGGCTCGTTAACTGATAATGTTAGCAAATTTGTTGACGCATTTTTGATGCCCCATTTTTGATGTTCGCAGCCTCCCGTCCTATATCAGAGACACCACTGACCTATTGCAACGCCTTGAGGGAATCCAGATCCCTCCGGACGCCCTGCTTGTGGCTGTTGATATCAAGGCTCTCTACTCGAGTATCCCCCACGGGCAGGGCGTACGGATGGCTGGTTCCTTCTTATTCGAACAGGATACAACCACTTGGCCCCTGAATCATTTTGTACTTGCATTGTTGCACTTTATATTAACGAAAAATTATTTTACTTTTAATAACCAATTGTTTTTGCAAATACAGGGCATTGCAATGGGGACGTCGTGTGCCCCAGCTTATGCAAACCTATATTTAGGTGGCTGGGAGAGGCATATTTATGCTCACGACCAATACTCTGAATTTCTAGACGATATCCTTTTGTGGTATCGCTTTATTGATGACCTATTACTGGTCTGGATGGGCTCTAGGGACAAATTGTTACAATTCCTTCGTGAACTAGATATCAATGAATTGAATCTCAAATTTACGTTCAAGATTGATTTTGAACAGATCTCCTTTTTAGATTTAAATATTATCAAACAGCCGGATGGAACTTTGGGCACTGACCTCTAAAGAAAGCTGACTGCCGGTAATACGCTCCTGTTTGCCACCAGTGCGCACCCGAGCTCTTTGGTACGGAGCATACCTTATGCCCAATATCTACGTTTACGTAGAAATTGCACACGGGATAGCGACTTCAGACTACAGGCCAGGGCACTGCGTGAATGCTTACTATTACGTGGCTATTCCCCTACCAATCTTCGTAAGGCATTCAATAAGGCAGTGTCATGCTCTCGGACCTCCTTACTCTATAAACGTGGGGAACCTTCCCCCCCCCAAGGACACTGTGAGATTTATCACGACATACTCTGCACATCAATATTTGCTCCGAAATATTCTAACCAAAAATTGGCATCTCTTGGCTGAGCATCACACGCTGGCCAAATATATACGACCTACGCCGGAAGTGGTTTTCCGTAGGGCGCGGTCCCTACGTGATCAATTGACCTCCAGCCATTACATTTCTACCAAACCCGCGAGGATGGACCTAACGGTACCTTTAAATGCGGAGATTGTCCCCGGTGTCCTTTGGTACAGGAAGGTAGATATTTCACCCTACCCAATGGTGAGACCCTGACTCCACAGTTCTTTGCCAATTGTGGTACTAAAGGGGTGATCTATCTAATGAATTGTACTTGTAAAGCATTTTACGTAGGAAAAACGATTCGAGAATTCAGACAAAGAATTGGTGACCACCTTTATGATTCAGAAAACCGGAAATTAACCACTATTGGTCGACATATTGGCTTGTACCACAGATTTGACAACTCCGTTGCCAAGTTTCTGGTTCTTGATGTGGTTCAACCCAATCCCAGGGGTGGCGATTGGGATCGTTCGATACTTCAGAGGGAATCCCTTTGGATCGAGCGACTCAACGCCACCATCCCTCCTGGCCTCAACGAGTCAGTATCATATAAGGCATTCTTGTAATTATTTTGGCTTTTTTCCCCCCTCTATTTCCCCCCCCGATCTGGCACTCCCTTCCTCCCCTTCCTGTCCCCCTTTCTTTCCCCCTCTCCCCCCCTTCCCCCCCCCCCTTCCCCCCCCTGCTCTTCCCCCCCCCTCTCCGTATGAGTCCTTTATTTCATCATAGGATGGTTTACACATCATATGTCTCTACTTGTGACTTTCCTTAATGTTGTTGGGATAAACCCCTTTTTCCTAGGTGACATGTGTAATTATGATGTTTGTATCCACATGCATTTGCTTTGTTGTTTATTATTATTCCGTGTCTAAAAAATTTTTTTGTCATTATTGTTGTAAGTTTTGCTGTAAAAGGACATGCTCTTCCCTTCTCCAGGCGTCGGTGGTGGTTGCTGGGTCCCGTTCCTCCTATCTGCGGCGGACATATGTTTGCCCTGGCAGCCTGTTCAGGCTGCTTGTGTCTCTGTGTCTGGGAACGTAATTCCCTTTGACAGGAGCACGCACTTGCGCAGTAGCACTCTGTTGTGCACCTGCGCAGTGCGGGTAAACAGACCCGGTGATGTCAGGGCCCGCCCACGTCGACGTGCCCTGACTTCCGAGTTGGGGAGCTCTTATAGCGGCCAGTATTGGCAGCTATGTGAGCCTGACAGCCTCCTCGCCGCTGAGCCAAATCATGGATGTCTTCACTTAAGGTCAGTTTCTGGTCCTGGTCTTTACCCTTTCTTTCTGCTGTACTCCATTATTGTTCCTCTTGCTCTCCTGTACATATATACCTGGCGCCCACTCTACTGCTCCCTATGTAATGACAGTTTTGTCAGACGGAGAGACTTGTCTTATTATGGCTAGGTAATCTGGCTGGCTTTATGGACGCCCCCTTTGGTAGTAGAGGGCATTGCTGGAGTTACTCTTATTCCAACAACTTCACTTTTTATCTTTACTAATTATATGTCCCTTACCCTAGTGATCTTATTCAGATACTAGACCGCTTTCTGCCATTACCCCTCTGTCTGACTTGTTTTTGATTTTCTTCTTATTCAATGGCACCAATAACTTATTCATGTTAATTTTGTCCTTAGTTGGAGTGGCTGAATGCGATGTGCCTATTGGCTCCCTTACTTGCGCCTGCAGTTGCAGTGCCTTGTATGGCCCCACAGGATACTAATTACTTTCCATAAAGTGAATTTTTATGTTTCAACCTCGGCTCAAGCGTTATATAGGTAATACTTTATAGCTGGTGAGTGCCAGCCTTTGCTATCAGTGTGCAGCTCTTAAAAACTCTTCAGCCTTTTTGTACCGTAAGGGTGGTGGCCTTTCTCCCCCCCCCTTTTCCCATTACCCCTCCCTCCCTTCACCCCCCCCTCCATTCCCCCCCCCTGCCTCGCCCCCCCCCCCCCTTTCCCCCCCTCCTTTTCTCCCCCTCTCTTTTGTCCCCCCCCTCCCCTTCCTCTTTTTCCCTCCGCTCTTTCCCATCACTTTCCCTTCCTCTCCTCCCTCCTTTCCGACCCCATCCCCTGGCCCCCCTCTGCTCTTGCCCAGTGGTCCGTTTCTCTCTCTTTCTCCCCCCCCCTCTCTCTCTGTTTCCCCCCTCTATTGTCCCTTGTGTCCCCTCTTGCCTCCCTCCTTCCCCCCGCCCCTTCCTCCCCCTTTTTTCCTTTTCTTTCCCCCCTTTTCCCTACCTCTTTTCTTGTCCTTCCTTCCCCGGTCCCCCTTTTTTTTCTCCCCCCTCTTCCCCCCCTTCTCCGTTCTCCTTTCCCTTTTCCTCACCACCCCTATCCCTCACTTGTCTCCTTCCCGTTCCCCCCTCTTTCCCCTCCATCTTCCCCACCCTCACCATCACCTTGGGTCTGTCGTAAATCGCATGGAAACTGCACACCTCTTCACGATATCACACCATTGTGATATTCATTATCACTTAATTCAATATCTATTCATCAGAGGCTGCCTGTCATCCCCAGTGTCCGCCGCAGGGGGATCTTTTCGGGTCCTGCATACCCACGGAAGTCGCCTGAGTGGGTGAGCTTGTCCTTACTTTTTATCTGAATTGCATGAAATATTTTGATATATTTGTTAAATGGCTTGCTGCAATAACCCTATGCATATACCCATATATGTTAAAGCTATCTCATATCATGTTATAGATATGGTTCTCCTGAAGAAGCGGTGTTAACCGCGAAACCGGTCGAGAATTAAGCTGTACATACAACTTTCATCTTCAAACCTTGCGGAATCCACTTGTTTAGATTGGGTGGTATTTCCTTGTTTTATTTTTATTTGTTGTGCTGTTGTCTGTAATTGCAACCATAATTGCTTTGTATACTTATGTTTTTAAAAAAATATTTTTCTATTAAAAGTGATTTTTTATACTACAATCCTAATTAATTTTCACATTCATTAATGCATCGAGTACCGCAATAGTCCCACCTCTCCCTCTTTTTGGGGGGTCAAGACCGGGGTTGACAATAGCAGCAACTGCAACCACGGCTCCACCCCCTTATTCTTGTTATTTATGATACTTGGGGATGATGGTACTTGTAACTATTTCAATATCCCTTGTACTGTAGGCCGTATTGATTATACTTTACACTTTCTTGTTTATTGTCCATACTAGGGCTCTTAGCTTGAGATTCTGTCAAGTATTTTTGAATGGTACTTGCGTTTAAACTACTGTATCTCTTGTTTTTTTAGCCTCAGCAGCCTTATTAGAACGCCCTTTCATATTCTTCTCTCCCAACTCCGCTCCTCTCTTTTGTTAGTCGTCTGAGTCTCCTTGCTCCACTCTACAACCCCCTCAGTGCGCTATTCCTGATCTTCAAGAAACAATTTACCGCATACACATTACACACAGGGACTCATTCAGCATCCGCTGATCCTACCTGGTGTTGTCTTGTTGCTTAAGCACGCAGGGATCACAGAGATGCACTCCGGATTTTCATACCTTGCACGGCTGACGGGGGCGTTCTCTGCTGCTACCCAGGGCTCCACCGACTCCACATACACAGGAGGGTACCTCTTCTTCTCAGGAAGGTAACTGCACCTACCACTGCTGGGGTCCTGGGTTCAGGACAACACGTCCGGTTTCCACTCCAACTTAGGACGAGAGAGGGGGTGAAGAGAGGGGAGAGAGGCGGCTCCAATCCCCTCCACGCCGGGGGGGAGGGGGGGGGGGGCGGCCGGCCAAGTCAAAACCGGGGCCTGAGGGATCTTGCTGCCCCAGGAGTGTGTCCCATCTAGGCAGACCGGGAGCTTCGGCGACGCTTCCTCCCTCTGTTTTTGCCTCACGGCACACTATTGCCGGTCTCCGCTTCGGGTTCAACACCCCGACTGGCTGCCAATTGCTGATTACTCGAGCGCTGTTGGTATAGCTGTCTCCCGGAGATCAGCGTGAGCTCTCGCCCCACGCTGTCTCTCTCACCATCGTCCTTCCTCCTCCGCTGACCTCCACCACCCCACAGCAAGGCCCCTCCCCTAACCCTCACACGTCACATCCTCCTCCTCTCCTCTGGTGTAGCCCTCTGTCATGAACAGGTGTGACCAGAACCGTGTGATCTGCGACAGAGGACACCAAAACGTATATACGGTAAGTAAAAATATAATAATTTATTAAAGTAAGTGAATAATATAGTATAACCACCTCCAATATGACACAGTGCAATAACCAACCAACAGACAGAGACCCACAAATAACAACAGACATATAAGTACAATAAATGGGAAATACCAGGATCATAAACAATAGCCAGGCCAGGGTCAAACAGCAGATCAGCAGATGGACAGGGGATGTTCCAGAGACATAAACGTAAGCCAGGCCAAGGTCATACACAGGGAGATCAGCAGATGGGGTATGGAACACAGGACAGGGAGAGGATGGATGGATCAGACTGCAGGCAGGGATGCAAGGTAACCGGTGGGACAGGATAGGAATCGGGACAGGGAGACAGGATCAGAAACATGGGTTACAGGTTCAGGGCACAGGAACAGGTTCAGAATCAGGATCAGATCACAAGCTAGCAGGTCAGGGCGTAATGAAGAAACCAAGGCAAACATGTGAGTGCTTGCCGGGCATTTAAAGGCCTGTGATTGGCCTCAAGTGACACCTGATTGTAGGAGGTACTGTCTGCTCCACACTGCCAGGATCCATTCGCTGGTGGATGCCAGTACTGCTGCCCAAAGATGACATAACATCAGCAGGGAAAAGCTCTCCTGACAGTTCCAAACTGCCAGGAGACACCTGATGGTGGACCTCAGTACTGCATGCCAAATGACAGATATTACCAGTGGATGGAACATTTCCTGACACCCTCCTCTGGTGTGTGCCCCTTCCCCACAAACAGACACAACACATCCTTACGTTCTCAGCTCCAGCATCACTCTGCCAGCAAGCCCGCCCTGCCGAGCAGAGTCCTGGCTCTTTATTAACATAACAGGAAGTCCCAAAACTCGAGGGTTGGGCTTCCAACAGCCAAACACCTCTTACAAAGCTTGTGACCTTACAGGAAATGAACACAGGATGTGAATGACCATATAAGGATTTAACAACACAACAAAATACAACCAAATGACGATGACTAGAGTTCCTCATGGATGGGAAATTATCTGCAGGTGTACGTCATGGCACCCCAAATATGTTGATCAGGCACACCGGGGTGACATGAGCAAACAACCGCTAAACCGATAATGTCTTTGCAGAGCGAACACCCCCCCCACCAGACGATCGTCCTATGCATTGCACAGGGGCCCTTTGCTGGCGGACATGTCTTCTCTCCGCAAACACCTCTCTCCAAACACCAGGAAGTTTTCCACTACCTAACAGGTCTCAACCAGCGTCAGTTTGCCCCAGTCAGCTCTTTAGAGTGGGTTGCGAGAGAACAGACACTGGGAGACTCTTATGACAATACATTAATATAAAAATTTCCACAACAGTCCCTCCTCTTGTCATATGATCCCATGTGTCCCTCGATGAATCCTGATCTTCTTCTTAGTAAAACACGGCTTGACATG
The DNA here is from genome assembly GCA_037952835.1 of Lithobates septentrionalis. NCBI lineage: Eukaryota > Metazoa > Chordata > Amphibia > Anura > Ranidae > Lithobates > Lithobates septentrionalis. The sequence continues at coordinate 16,485,383 of JBBDGP010000084.1, read as the reverse complement.
TAGATTCTGTTGGAGATGACGTGGTGAGCTGTAGTAGTCGCCAGTCGGTCTGGGATCCTCTGTGTCTTGTACGTGGGTTGGGCTTCGGAGCATGTCATCAGGGAAGATGTGGTCATCTGCTCAGGCTCTGGTCATGCGTCCAATCAGGCAACAGGAGCACCTCATTATGGCATATAGAAGAAATAGAAACAAAAACAACATGAGTATATATACCCCTACTTCCTTCACTAGGATCCGCTGCAAGATAAAAATTAAATCCCCAAAGATTCCCAAACCCTTAAAAAGGATTCCAACCTTCACTATTTATAACTCTGGCTTTGCCTTGTAGGGACCTAAATCTTATCCATATGGGCCTGAACTTTGTCATTACTATCCCCGATCCTGATATAACAATCTTTACTTATGAATTCCCAGAAACCCCCTTGGACTGTGGGAACTTCCTTGTAGCTTCAACAGTTACATGAAGACATCCCATCCTTAATGGATGAGAAATTGTTCAAGTGTTTCATAAGCTCAAGCCCCCACCGTGTACAAGCAATTCCCTTCCAGCTGTCCCTGCCATTCTTACCTTCTCTTGCGCCATCAGATCCTCACGATCGGCCACGACATAAGATGCTGGGACAAGTTTCACCAGCACACATGAACCTCTTGCCTTAGGGGAATTACCTTATAAGCTGTAGATCCGCATTAATACCAAACTACAGTTGAAGCACACTTGTGGGCTACCTAGTTATCCCAATACCAAAGCTGGCAAGATCCAGAGCTATTGTTTAAATTATAACTAATTTTACCCTCTAGAAATGTTTTGTTAAGTTCCTTTGACAGGTGTCTGTTTGGATATTACTAGTCTGTCAAAACTCCTCACACCAATATGAACGTCACATATAGCATGTACCGCTGTCATCGCTGGGGCACTAATACCTGACCATGTGTCCTGTTCTCTTTCTTAGCTAGTTGGGATGCTTTTCATCGTTACCCTTGCTAAAATTTATTAAACAAAAAAATATAAATAAACGAAGATACTCCACTATAGGGATGAGCTTTGAGTTCAAGTCAAACTCACGTTCGACTCAAACATTGGCTGTTCGCCAGTTTGCCGAACAGCGAACAATTTGGGGTGTTCGTGGCAAATTCGAAAGCCCAGAACACCCTTTAAAAGTCTATGGGAGAAATCAAAAGTGCTAATTTTAAAGGCTTATATGCATGGTATTGTCATAAAAAGTGTTTGGGGACCTGGGTCCTGCCCCAGGGGACATGGATCAATGCAAAAAAAAGTTTTAAAAACGGACGTTTTTCGGGAGCAGTGATTTTAATAATGCTTAAAGTGAAACAATAAAAGTGTAATATTTCTTTAAATTTCTACCTGGGGGGTGTCTATAGTATGCCTGTAAAGGAGCGCATGTTTCCTGTGTTTAGAACAGTCTGACAGCAAAATGACATTTGAAAGGAAAAAAAGTAATTTAAAACTACTCGCGGCTATTAATGAATTGCCGGTCTGACAATACACATAAAAGTTCATTGATAAAAACGGCATGGAAATTCCCCACAGGGGAACCCCGAACCAAAATTAAAAAAAAAAATGACGTGGGGGGTCCCCCTAAATTCCATACCAGGCCCTTCAGGTCTGGTATGGATATTAAGGGGAACCCCGGCCAAAATGTAAAAAAAAAATGGTGTGGGGTCCCCTCAAAATCTATACCAGACCCTTCAGGTCTGGTATGGATTTTAAGGGGAACCCCACGCCAAAATTTTTTAAAAAATTGGCGTAGGGTCCCCCCAAAAATCCATACCAGAACCTTATCCGAGCACGCAACCTGGCAGGCCGTAGGAAAAGAGGGGGGGACGAGAGAGTGCCCCCCCTCCTGAACCGTACCAGGCCACATGCCCTCAACATTGGGAGGGTGCTTTGGGGTAGCCCCCCAAAACACCTTGTCCCCATGTTGATGGGGACAAGGGCCTCATCCCCACAACCCTTGCCGGGTGGTTGTGGGGGTCTGCGGGCGGGGGGCTTATCGGAATCTGGAAGCCAACTTTAACAAGGGGACCCCCAGATCCCGGCCCTCCCCCCTGTGTGAACTGGTAAGGGGGTACAAAAGTACCCCTACCATTTCACAAAAAAAGTGTCAAAAATGTTAAAAATGACAAGAGACAGTTTTTGACAATTCCTTTATTTAAATGCTTCTTCTTTCTTCTATCTTCTATCTTCCTTCGGTTTCTTCCTCCATCTTCTGGTTCTTCTGGTTCTTCCTCCGGTGTTCTCGTCCGGCATCTCCTCCGCGGCATCTTCTTCTCTTCATCTTCTTCTCCGGGCCGCTCCGCATCCATGATGGCATGGAGGGAGGCACCCGCTGTGTGACGCTTCTCCTCTTCTGACGGTTCTTAAATAACGGAGGGCGGGGCCACCCGGCGACCCCGCCCCCTCTGACGTCACGGGGAATGCCACAGGGAAGTCCCCGTCAAGTCCCCGTGCGTCGGGGGCGGGGTCACCAGGTGGCCCCGCCCTCCGCTATTTAAGAACCGCCAGAAGAGGAGAAGCGTCACACAGCGGGAGCCTCCCTCCATGCCATCATGGATGCGGAGCGGCCCATAGAAGAAGATGAAGAGAAGAAGACGCCGTGGAGGAGATACCGGACGAGAACACCGGAGGAAGAACCAGAAGAAACAGAAGAAAAAGAAGATGGAGGAAGAAACTGAAGGAAGATAGAAGATAGAAGAAAGAAGATAGAAGATAGAAGAAAGAAGAAACATTTAAATAAAGGAATTGTCAAAAACTGTCTTGTCATTTTTAACATTTTTAACAGTTTTTTTGTGAAATGGTAGGGGTACTCTTGTACCCCCTTACCATTTCACACAGGGGGGAGGGCCGGCATCTGGGGGTCCCCTTGTTAAAGGGGGCTTCCAATAAGCCCCCTGCCCGCAGACCCCCACAACCACCCGGCAAGGGTTGTGGGGATGAGGCCCTTGTCCCCTTTAACATGGAGACAAGGTGTTTTGGGGGGCTACCCCAAAGCACCCTCCCAATGTTGAGGGCATGTGGCCTGGTACGGTTCAGGAGGGGGGGCGCTCTCTCCTGTCCCCCCTCTTTTCCTGCGGCCTGCCAGGTTGCGTGCTCGGATAAGGGTCTGGTACGGATTTTTGGGGGGACCCCACGCCAATTTTTTTTAAATTTTGGCGCGGGGTTCCCCTTAATATCCATACCAGACCTAAAGGGCCTGGTATGGAATTTAGGGGGACCCCCACGTCATTTTTTCTTTTAAATTTTGGTTCGGGGTTCCCCTGTGGGGAATTCCCATGCCGTTTTTATCAATGAACTTTTATGTGTATTGTCGGACCGGCAATTCATTAATAGCCGCGAGTAGTTTTAAATGACTTTTTTTCCTTTGAAATGTCATTTTGCTGTCAGACTGTTCTAAACACGGGAAACATGCGCCCCTTTACAGGCATACTATAGACACCCCCCAGGTACGAAATTTAAAGGAATATTACACTTTTATTGTTTCTCTTTAGGCATTATTAAAATCATTGCTCCGGAAAAAACGTCTGTTTTTAAAACTTTTTTTGTGCATTGATCCATGTCCCCTGGGGCAGGACCCAGGTCCCCAAACACTTTTTATGACAATAACTTGCATATAAGCCTTTAAAATGAGCACTTTTGATTATTCATGTTCGTGTCCCATAGACTTTAACGGTGTTCGCGTGTTCGAGCAAATTTTTTGCCTGTTCGCAAGTTCTGGTGCGAACCGAACAGGCTCATCCCTACTCCTCTACTCTTTGTGGTTGATCCGCTTCTTGCAGTGGCTGGCGTGGTCTCATCCCTCAAGCTTCTTTACAATGACCCAGTCACCTGGTTGGAAAGAATGTAAACGGGTTATTGTGTCAGGGTCCAGGATGGACTCGTGAACCCTGTTGTGGACTTTTTGAAATTCATGTTACAGTGATTGCACCCACCCCATCAGCTGAGAATGTAGGTGACAGCTAATGAGGAAAGTACAACTCTGTTTTTGGTTGACCTCCAAACAAACCTCATATGACAATAACCCAGACATCGGGACTGTGGTCACTGCATAACCTGTGCGTGGCTTACCATCTGGGGTGTAATACCTGGAACCAGTGACAAAAAGGTTCTTAGCATCTGGGATGGGAGCCTACTTCACCAGACTGCTGTTTGCTGATTCAAATTCCATCAAAGAAAGACAGTCTTGGCACAAACTTGGTTACAATTAGAGCGGTTAGTATTGTTGGTTTGAAAATGTGTCGTTCTCACCACTATCACCCCCCATTTTTCTTCCCTCCTCATTACAAACTGGAGGAAGACATGCAGGGTTTAGAATGTTGCAGAAAACAGTGAAATAGCCTATGATACTTTTACCTTCTTATACACCTGTACACACACTTCCAGAAACTCTTTGGACCTGAAAAGATACTTATAAACAAAAGTTATTACTCTATCCTTCAAAGAATGGTAAACAATACAACATTCATGTACATTGGTAAATTGTCACTGACATTCCTCAAAACCGGTAATAACTAAACCCTCTGTAATGCTCCGTACACACGGTCGGACTTTGTTCGGACATTCCGACAACAAAATCCTAGGATTTTTTCCGATGGATGTTGGCTCAAACTTGTCTTGCATACACACAAAGTTGTCGGAAAATCCGAACCTTCTAAACGCGGTGACGTAAAACACGTACGTCGGGACTATAAACGGGGCAGTAGCCAATAGCTTTCATCTCTTTATTTATTCTGAGCATGCGTGGCACTTTGTCCGTCGGATTTGTGTACACACGATCGGAATTTCCGACAACGGATTTTGTTGTCGGAAAATTTTATATCCTGCTCTCAAACTTTGTGTATCGGAAAATCCGATGGAAAATGTGTGATGGAGCCCACACACAGTCGGAATTTCCAACAACAAGGTCCTATCACACATTTTCCGTCGGAAAATCCGACCGTGTGTACGGGGCATAAGTCTTACTTTCACGTTTTTACTTAAAATACAACAGCCGCGACACGCAAGAGGGCTGTCGCGGTAGGTTCAAACATGTTACTACATACAAACATTGAAAAGAGACAAACATTTAGATACAAATGTGGGGGAGATATTTCATAGTTCCCAAAAACGAAAATTAAAAAAATTAAAAACGACCAGATGGAATGCTACCTTCACTTTTTTAGCGATAGAAAAAGAATACAAATTGAAAAGCACGAGAGCATTTCAAAATCTTTGCATGGACCAGCCATACAAAGTTCAAAAACAGGCCTGTATATTTTTAATCACACAAATGTGTACTATGCATCCATCAACTCACTCAACATTACAGATTTCTGAAGCCACAGCTGAACTACTTTCAAGGTATTTTTATTCTGGGGTCTCGTACCTCCAGACATCAAAAGTACCTTCTGATCATATCTGCCAAACTTTAAGGGGTCTCATGTCCGGACCCAGATCTCATGTGCAGTGCAGCTGTCTGACTGGTGTGGAGCCTCATTTTTTTCCTCCAACGCATGGACCAACATTACCCATGACAATTAGAATCGCTTATGACGGTCCCTGCATCCAGGGCACCCTTGCACTAGTTTTCGGATCAGTACTGCTTAGTGACTATTTTTACAGTACTGGCACCCGGCGTTCTCCGATTATTTTACACGGCCTCCCGGTGTGCTAGCGTACTAATCCTCACATTTACATGCTCTACAACCGGTTATTGGCAACCCTATAAATGTGTTGTCAGACAAACTACAAAGCACCATGAAATCCTCAGATATTCAAAACAAAAACAATCTTATGGCTTCTCTCTGTACCTCGATATTACAACAATAACTTGGATGCCTCCTGTTTGCTCTCTACCCAAAATTGTATTACAGTATAAACCTTAATTTAATTTAAAAATCAAAATGATTTCATCCTTCCAAACACAAGACAAAAGATCTCAAGCCCCTCCCACCAACTTCCTGTTGCACACCTGAGTAGGAAGAGGGAGGGGGAGGGGAAGCCTTGAATAGCTTCATATTTTTTTCCAAATAACCTTTTTTTAATATTATTTCGTTTTTGCAGTACATTATGCATTAACAAGTGGTAAATGTAACAGTAGTACAAAAATGCAGGTTTCTTGTATACAGTGCTGGTATTCAATTGCTATGTTCCAATATTAAAACTTTGCAAAATGCCAACTGAGTGTCATCGTCTGTCATTTAATATATCTATTGGCAAGTTTATAACTTTAATGTGATTGCAGAATCATAACTTAGTTATCTGTATCTATAGCCGTCACAGGTTTACATAGTGTAGGAGAGTAGAAGGGGATAGTAGAAAGAGAGGAGGGTAGAGGGGGGAGTATAGTAGATATATCAACGGTGGTGTTACCTGGTCATGGTGGGTCCTCCCGGAGGTGCCATAGCTCCCAGACCCTGTTATGTGCTTCCAGTCTATCTTGTAGTCTGGCCGTCATCTTCTCCATTACCTCTATATCCTTTATTCTAGCATATAGATCCTCAGCAGAAGGGGGGGAAGAACGTTTCCAGTGTAATGCTATAAGGCATCTTGCCGCTGTTAGTATGTGGCGTACCAGCTTTTTATATGGAGTGGGAAGTTTAAGTGGCGATAGGCCCAATAGGAAGAATTTTGGGGACGCCTGGACCTGCGTGTCCAGGAGGCGAGCTAGTAATTGTTGGACTGTGGACCAGTAAGGAGTTAACAGTGGGCAGCTCCAGTATATATGTATGAAGGTGCCCCTTGCTCCCTGGCATCTCCAGCATCTATCGGAACTATTGGGGAAAATGGCATGGAGAACATCTGGAGTCACGTACCACAGCAAGAGGATTTTATAAGAGTTTTCTTTGTATAAAGAACATAGTGAGCTCTTTGCTGTTTGATTCCATATGATCTGCCATTGTGAGATATAAAGTTTCTCACCGAGGATCCCCTCCCATTTAGTCATATACAAGTGTTTACCCTGACCATCCCCAGAAAAGATGTTCAGGATTAGGGATGAGCTTCGTGTTCGAGTCGAACCCATGTTCGACTCGAACATCGGCTGTTCAGTCGTTCGCCGAATTGCGAACGATATGGGCCGTTCGCGCCAAATTCGTGTGGCGCGTCACGGCCCATAATTCACTGCGGCATCACAGTGCATTGCTTGCTGATGATTGGCCAAGCATGCACTATGACCCGCATGCTTGGCCAATCACAGCGCCGCCTAACAGAGAGCCGTAATTGGCCAAAGCCAAGGAGGCTTTGGCCAATTATGGCTCAGGGGATTTAGTACAAGCCCCACACTATATAAGGCCGCCTGCACGGCGGCCCTGTGCAGTGTGTTCTGGTGTGCTGAGAGATAGAGAGAGAGAGAGAGACAGTGTCATTTCATTTAAGTTAGCTAGATAAGGCAGGACAGTCAGTCAGTTAGCTGCACTTAAAGTGTATTGTGTATATATATATATGCATCCCAGGTGTTGCATATATATATATACACTGTATTCAGTTTAGCTAGATCCGTTCCTGTTATCTTCTAGACTATTTACTATTTACAATTTTGCACAGCCAGGAAACGCCAGAGACTCTTGTAAGCAAGCTTGGATCACTGCATCCCAGGTGACACTGGGATTAACAAGGAATTCGGAGCCTACACCCCCAGCTGATGCGCATTACATCTATGCTTTGCTGCCAAAACACGAGAGTGTGAGGCATTGTGAGTCGGTGAGTGCTGATTTTAAGGGGAGTGGAGTCACGGACACTAAGTGAATTGGTGGACTATTTCCAGATTCATCACATCTTTTGCACGGTGGTCTATCTATGGACTTTATGGACTTTACCACTTGATCTCATTTTTGTTTATGTGTCATCACTATTGCCTTGTGTATGGCACATTTGCACCATTAATTTTGTATTTGAATAGGTTTTCTATGATATAGATTCATTCACGTTATCTACCTCAATATTCTGTTGTTGATAGATGTACTAGATCACTTTTGAGTGTTGTATGATTTATCACTGGCATTTAGCGCTACTTATATTGTTCCACCAGGATCGCATCTATTTGGGCTCTTGGGAATAATAGGATTTATTGCACTGTATATTTAATAAGTGGCAGCTTTGGATTCACTCCATTCACATTTCACATGTTCAAGTTTCACTTATTTGTTTTACACACTTTGTGCTTTAATTTTTTCACATTTTTATAGGAGGGCCAACACCCCCCTTGTTTTTGCATCGAGCGCAGTGGTGAGAACTCAGGAAGGGCGCGTTGTTTTGAGTTTTTATTTACATTTAGTGCAGTGCGTCCTGCTCACAGTGTTCAGTTAGATCCGTTAATGTTATCTTCCTACTGACAGGCAGGCTTGTCTTGTTACAGTATTTACAACTACCTATAGAAAATTACTGGTGTTCTTTTGATCCTATTAGTACCACGGTCAGGCAGCTAGACTATTTACATTTAGTGCAGTGCGTCCTGCTCACAGTGTTCAGCTAGATCCGTTCCTGTTATCTTCCTACTGACAGGCAGGCTTTTCTTGTTACAGTATATAAAGCTACCTGAAGAAAATTACTGGTGTTCTTTTGATCCTATTAGTACCACGGTCAGGCAGAGATTAGACTATTTACATTTAGTGCAGTGCGTCCTGCTCACAGTGTTCAGCTAGATCCGTTCCTGTTATCTTCCTACTGACAGGCAGGCTTGTCTTGTTACAGTATATAAAGCTACCTGAAGAAAATTACTGGTGTTCTTTTGATCCTATTAGTACCACGGTCAGGCAGCTAGACTATTTACATTTAGTACAGTGCGTCCTGCTCACAGTGTTCAGCTAGATCCGTTCCTGTTATCTTCCTACTGACAGGCAGGCTTGTCTTGTTACAGTATTTACAGCTACCTAAAGAAAATTACTGGTGTTCTTTTGATCCTATTAGTACCACGGTCAGGCAGCTAGACTAGTTGCATTTAGTGCAGTGCGTCCTGCTCACAGTGTTCAGCTAGATCCGTTCCTGTTATCTTCTTACTGACAGGCAGGCTTGTCTTGTTACAGTATATAAAGCTACCTGAAGAAAATTACTGGTGTTCTTTTGATCCTATTAGTACCACGGTCAGGCAGCTAGACTATTTACATTTAGTGCAGTGCGTCCTGCTCACAGTGTTCAGCTAGATCCGTTCCTGTTATCTTCCTACTGACAGGCAGGCTTGTCTTGTTACAGTATTTACAGCTACCTAAAGAAAATTACTGGTGTTCTTTTGATCCTATTAGTACCACGGTCAGGCAGCTAGACTATTTACATTTAGTGCAGTGCGTCCTGCTCACAGTGTTCAGCTAGATCCGTTCCTGTTATCTTCTTACTGACAGGCAGGCTTGTCTTGTTACAGTATTTTGAAGAAAATTACTGGTGTTCTTTTGATCCTATTAGTACCACAGTCAGGCAGCTAGACTATTTACATTTAGTGCAGTGCGTCCTGCTCACAGTGTTCAGCTAGATCCGTTCCTGTTATCTTCCTACTGACAGGCAGGCTTGTCTTGTTACAGTATATAAAGCTACCTGAAGAAAATTACTGGTGTTCTTTTGATCCTATTAGTACCACGGTCAGGCAGCTAGACTATTTACATTTAGTGCAGTGCGTCCTGCTCACAGTGTTCAGCTAGATCCGTTCCTGTTATCTTCCTACTGACAGGCAGGCTTGTCTTGTTACAGTATATAAAGCTACCTGAAGAAAATTACTGGTGTTCTTTTGATCCTATTAGTGCCACGGTCAGGCAGCTAGACTATTTACATTTAGTGCAGTGCGTCCTGCTCACAGTGTTCAGCTAGATCCGTTCCTGTTATCTTCCTACTGACAGGCAGGCTTGTCTTGTTACAGTATATACAGCTACCTAAAGAAAATTACTGGTGTTCTTTTGATCCTATTAGTACCACGGTCAGGCAGCTAGACTATTTACATTTAGTGCAGTGCGTCCTGCTCACAGTGTTCAGCTAGATCCGTTCCTGTTATCTTCTTACTGACAGGCAGGCTTGTCTTGTTACAGTATATAAAGCTACCTGAAGAAAATTACTGGTGTTCTTTTGATCCTATTAGTACCACGGTCAGGCAGCTAGACTATTTACATTTAGTGCAGTGCGTCCTGCTCACAGTGTTCAGCTAGATCCGTTCCTGTTATCTTCCTACTGACAGGCAGGCTTGTCTTGTTACAGTATTTACAGCTACCTAAAGAAAATTACTGGTGTTCTTTTGATCCTATTAGTACAACGGTCAGGCAGCTAGACTATTTACATTTAGTGCAGTGCGTCCTGCTCACAGTGTTCAGCTAGATCCGTTCCTGTTATCTTCTTACTGACAGGCAGGCTTGTCTTGTTACAGTATTTTGAAGAAAATTACTGGTGTTCTTTTGATCCTATTAGTACCACAGTCAGGCAGCTAGACTATTTACATTTAGTGCAGTGCGTCCTGCTCACAGTGTTCAGCTAGATCCGTTCCTGTTATCTTCCTACTGACAGGCAGGCTTGTCTTGTTACAGTATATAAAGCTACCTGAAGAAAATTACTGGTGTTCTTTTGATCTTATTAGTACCACGGTCAGGCAGCTAGACTATTTACATTTAGTGCAGTGCGTCCTGCTCACAGTGTTCAGCTAGATCCGTTCCTGTTATCTTCCTACTGACAGGCAGGCTTGTCTTGTTACAGTATATAAAGCTACCTGAAGAAAATTACTGGTGTTCTTTTGATCCTATTAGTACCATGGTCAGGCAGCTAGACTATTTACATTTAGTGCAGTGCGTCCTGCTCACAGTGTTCAGCTAGATCCGTTCCTGTTATCTTCTTACTGACAGGCAGGCTTGTCTTGTAACAGTAAATACAGCTACCTGAAGAAAATTGCTGGTGTTCTTTTGATCCTATTAGTACCACAGTCAGGCAGCTAGACTATTTACAGTTAGTGCAGTGCGTCCTGCTCACAGTGTTCAGCTAAACCTACAAGTTAGTGGGGTGCGTCCACCTCACAGTGTTCAGCTAAAGCTACCTGTAGAAGGTTGGTGGTGTTCTCATACTACAGGCAGGCAGTTGATTTTGCTAGCTGCAGTATCAGTAAATATATATATATATATATATATATATATCCCAGCTTAGTGCAGCTACAGGCCATTAGTATGTCTGGAAGGCCAAGAAGGAGAGGCAGACAGTCACAAGCCAATAAGAGAGGGCAAGCAGGCTCTGTGTCTAGTGCTGGTCGTGGAGACGGTGCATCCTCATCAGCACGTGGCCATGGCTTTTTCGGCAGCTGGCCGTGTTGAGCCGCAACATGCGGAAGACTTGGTCGAGTGGATGACCAAGCCGTCCTCATCCTCCTCATCCTCTCTCACCCATGCCCAGGGTGCTTTGTCTGGCAAAGCAGCGGCCTCTTCCCTCGGCTCAATGTCATCAGTGACTCCTTCCCTAGCTCCACCATGTCCTACTGAGGAGTCCCTCGAACTGTTTGACCACAGTGTTGGGTACATGCTCCAGGAGGTTGCCCAGCGTTTGGAAGGCTCTGATGATGATACTGAGCTCGATGAAGGCAGTAACATGAGCACGGACAGAGGGGGTGCCCAAGAAGGACAGCAATCTGGCAGTCATGCTCCCCCTGCTGCAGCATACTGCCAGGTTTGCTCAAGTGATGAGGAGGGAGGGGATAATGAGGTCACTGACTCAACGTAGGTGCCTGATAGGAGATAGGAGGAGGAGGAGGAGGAGGCGGCACATCACCAACGAGGCAGGATGCCCTCCAGGGGCAAGCCTAAGGGCAGCACATTGACTGCATCACACTCCAAAGCTCCACATGGGCAGGGCGCTGCAGTCTCTGCGCGTTATTCAAAAAGTTCTTTGGTGTGGGCCTTTTTTGAGACGAGTGCATCAGATCGCACCGCTGCTATTTGCAACATATATCTCAAGCGTATCTCACGTGGCCAAAACATCTCCCGCTTGGGTACCACATGCTTGACCAGACATATGTTGACCTGCCATGCAGTTCGTTGGCAAGCGTATCTAAAAGACCCACACCAAAGAACAAAGAGGACCTCTCCTTGCTCCTCATCAGCTGAGATTTCCAACCCCACTAGACCTTCAGTCCTCTCTGAGACCTACACTGAGAGGAATGAAGGTGTAGAATTAGGTGTGTCCCAGCCAAGTACTTGTGGGCAATATTCTTTTGGTACACCGACGTCAGATTGTACCAGGCAAATTTCCCTGCCCCAGCTGCTGCACCGCCGAAAGAAGTTTGCTCCCAGCCATCCACATGCCCAGCGGTTGAATGCTAGCTTGGCAAAATTGCTAGCACTTCAACTGCTGCCTTTAAAGTTGGTAGACTCTGCCCCCTTCCGTGAGTTTGTGGAATGTGCGGTTCCTCAGTGGCAGGTACCCAAACGCCACTTTTTCTCACGGAAGGCGATTCCGGCTCTCTACCGGCATGTGGAAGGCAATGTCCATGCCTCGCTGGACAGGGCGGTCAGCGGTAAGGTGCATATTACCGCTGACTCATGGTCCAGCTGGCATGGACAGGGATGTTACCTAAGTTTCACTGCGCATTGGGTGACTCTGCTGGCAGCTGGGAAGGATGCGGGACAAGGTGCAGTAGTGTTGGAGGTTGTTCCGCCACCACGCCTCCAAAATGCTAATGATTGTGACACACCTCTCTCCTCCACCCCCTCCTCTTCTTCTTCCTCCATAGCCTCTTCCTCGGAACCAGCGGTGCTCCGTAGTCGTTCAAGGGGCTACGCAAGTACGCAGGCCAAAAGATGCCATGCGGTGCTTGAGCTGGTGTGCTTGGGGGACAGGAGCCACACTGGGGCAGAGGTTCTGTCAGCTCTGCAGGGGCAGGTTCAGAGGTGGTTGACGCCACGCCAACTTAAGGCAGGAATGGTGGTTTGCGACAATGGCACCAACCTCCTCTCTGCCCTCCGACAGGGACAAATGACCCATGTGCCCTGTTTGGCTCACGTCCTTAACTTGGTGGTGCAGCGGTTCTTGGGCAGGTACCCGGGCTTACAGGATGTCCTGAGGCAGGCCAGGAAAGTCTGTGTGCATTTCCGCCGGTCATATAATGCCAGTGCTCGGCTGACGGACCTCCAAAAGGAGTTTAACCTGCCCAAGAACCGCCTAATCTGTGACATGCCCACCAGGTGGAACTCAACGTTGGCCATGCTGCAGCGGCTGCACACGCAGCAGAGGGCCATCAATGAGTACCTGTGCGACTATGGCACCAGGACAGGGTCAGGGGAGCTTGTTTTTTTTTCCCCACGCCAGTGGGTCATGATCAGGGATGCATGCACTGTCCTGTCACCATTTGAGGAGGCCACGAGGATGGTGAGCAGTGACAGTGCATGCATCAGTGACACTGTCCCCCTTGTCCACCTGTTGGAGCACACGCTGCGTGGAATAATGGACAGGGCACTTGAGGCAGAACAGAGGCAGGAAGAGGAGGACTTCCTTAGCTCTCAAGGCCCCCTTTATCCAGACAGTGTTCCTGCGTGCCCGCCGATCACACAGGAAGAGGACGAGGAGGAGGAGGAGGAGGAAGATTGTGTCAGTATGGAGGTGGAGCCTGGCACTCAGCATCAGCAGCAGTCTTTAAGGGATCAGTCCCAAGAAACACATGGACTTGTACGTGGCTGGGAGGAGGTGGCTGCAGACCATGTCGTCCTTAGTGACCCAGAGGACTCCGGACCGAATGCCTCAGCAAACTTACGCTGCATGGCCTCCATGATCCTGCAAAGCCTGCGTAAGGATCCTCGTATTCGTGGTATCAAGGAGAAGGACCAATACTGGCTGGCAACCCTCCTTGATCCACGTTACAAGGGTAAGGTTGCGGACCTTATCTTGCCATCGCAGAGGGAGCAGAGGATGAAACATCTTCGGGAGGCCTTGCAGAAAGGTCTGTGCAACGCGTTCCCAGAGACTGGGAGGTTACAAACTCCTGTTTCTGGACAACGTGTTGCTGAGGCTTCGGTCAGTCAAAGAAGGAGCGGTGGAGAAGGTGGCCGTCTGACCGATGCGTTCAGACAATTTTTTGGTCCGCAGCCCCAAGGTATGATCGGTTCCAGCAACCATCGCCAGCGTCTGTTTTACATGGTGCAGGAATACCTAGGGGCAAGATCAGACTTGGACACCTTTCCCACCGAAAATCCTCTGGGTTACTGGGTCTTGAGGATGGATCACTGGCCAGAGCTTGCACAGTATGCAATTGAGGTACTGGCCTGTCCTGCATCCAGCGTTCTTTCGGAACGCACATTCAGTGCTGCTGGAGGCGTGGTAACCCATCACAGGGTGCGTCTGTCCACCGACTCGGTCGATCGACTGACCTTCATAAAAATGAATCAGTCTTGGATCACCACCAGCTACCAAGCACCTGATGCTGATGTAACCGAATCATTTTTTTTGAAATCTCAGATCCCTTCAAAGACTGCCTATGCTGATGCTGAGTGACTATCCCTGAGTAATTATCCTCTTCCTCCTCAATCATCACGCTGATAGCTTGTAAGAACATTTTTGGTTCTGGGCACCACCACCAGTGCCTAATGCACAATTTTTCAGCCCCTGTTTAACAGGGGCGTGTAATTACAATTTTTGATGTAATACTTTGCAGCAGGGCTCGTTCCTGCATTCCAACTAGAGTGTCTGTGAGGGGTTGCAGTGTTGTGGCACCAGCACCAGTGCCTAAGGCCCATTTTTCTGCCCCTGTTTAACAGGGGCGTGTAATTACAATTTTTGATGCAATACTTTGCAGCAGGGCTCGTTCCTGCATTCCAACTAGAGTGTCTGTGAGGGGTTGCAGTGTTGTGGCACCAGCACCAGTGCCTAAGGCCCATTTTTTCTGCCCCTGTTTAACAGGGGCGTGTAATTACAATTTTTGATGCAATACTTTGCAGCAGGGCTCATTCCTGCGTTCCAACTAGAGTGTCTGTGAGGGGTTGCAGTGTTGTGGCACCAGCACCAGTGCCTAAGGCCCAATTTTTCAGCCCTTGTTTAACAGGGGCGTGTAATTACAATATTTGATGCAATACTTTGCAGCAGGGCTCGTTCATGCGTTCCAACTAGAGTGTCTGTGAGGGGTTGCAGTGTTGTGGCACCAGCACCAGTGCCTAAGGCCTAATTTTTCAGCTCCTGTTCAACAGGGGCATGTAATTACAATTCTTGATCTAATATTTCACAGCAGGGCCCTGTGAGGGCTTACAGTGTTGTGGCCACAGCAACACCTAAGGCCCAAATTTCTGCTGAGTATATAGGGCAGGACCCTACTTTCAAACATCTAACTTACAAACGACTCCTACTTGCAAACGGAAGGAGACAACAGGAAGTGAGATGAAATCTACCCCTAGGAAGGGAAATTCTCTCCTGTAAGAGTTAATATGGGAAAAACATTTCTCCTTTCCACTGATGCTTTCCAATCCTTGTTCCACAAAAAACCCAAATTTTCAAAAAACATTTTTCATTGGGACAAAAAGTGAGGTGAAATGTTCTGAAGAGGAGGAAAGACAGCAAAACAAATGTCACAGGGGTGATAACCCTTCCCTATGTTTTCCAAAAAGCTTAAAAAAGATTTTTTGGCTGGAGCTAAACACGTTAAAAATGTTCAAAATTACAAACAGATTCTACTTAACAACAAACCTACAGTCCCTGTCTTGTTTGCACCGCCTGTATACTGCTGTTCAGAGTATATAGGGCCTGGTGGCCCCACACCTTTCCTTATTTTAATTTGGGTGCGGGGTTCCCCTTAATATCCATACAAGACCCAAAGGGCCTGGTAATGGACTGGGGGGTACCCATGCCGTTTGTCTCACTGATTTTCACCCATATTGCCATGACCCGACATTACATTAAACCCGCAAGCAGTTTTAAATGAGATTTTTTCCTTTAAAAATGACATTTGGTGCAGGGACTGTTCTAAACACGGGAAACACGCGTCACTTTACAGGCATACTATAGACACCCCCCAGGTACGATATTTAAAGGAATATTTCACTTTTTTTTTTTTACTTTAAGCATCATTAAAATCACTGCTCCCGAAAAAACGGCCGTTTTTAAAAGTTTTTTTTGTATTGATACATGTCCCCTGGGATAGGACCCGGGTCCCCAAACCCTTTTTAGGACAATACCATGCAAATTAGCCTTTAAAATGAGCACTTTTGATTTCGAACGTTCGAGTCCCATAGACGTCAATGGGGTTCTAACGTTCGTGCAAACTTTCGGTCCGTTCGCAGGTTCTGGTGCGTACCGAACCGGGGGGTGTTCGGCTCATCCCTATTCAGGATCTTGTATATGCTCGATATAGGCTCCTTCTGGTTGTTACCTGCCAGGATTGTGGTTTCAAACGGTGATGGAGGTGAGAATTGTAGGGTGGATGTTATAGTAAGTGCATAGTGCCGAATTTGTAAATTCCCGTAAAATGCCTGTCTGGGGAGGTCATGTTTGTTTTGTAGTTCGGCGAATGGCAATAGTTTCCTAGTCCTGGGGTCCACCGGGTTCCCAAAGTGGAACAAATTCCGGGATGTCCAAGGATGTGACATTTGGTAATTTAGACTGTCTGGCACTTTGGGGTTACAGATGAAAGAGGTCAGAAGCGATTTATCCGATGAGAGTTCATGTTTGGGAGCCAGAGTGCGCCACGTCCGTCTCAAATGGGACATGGGACCCAGCATACGTTCAGGGGCTACGTCCGCATTCGCGCTCCACAGCAAATTATTTGGATGTATGGGAGCTAGCCATAATTTTTCAATTTCTGTCCATTTATTGTAAGATTTGTGGGTGTACCAGGAGGCTGTTGCTCGCAAAGGAACTGCGTAATAATATTTAATAATATTAGGGAATGCTAGTCCCCCCTCATTGCGGGACGCCATCAGCACCGATCTCGGAACCCTGTGTCTTTTGTAATTCCATGTATAATAAAGTAGGTCGGATTGGAGTTTTTTCAGTTGGGCAGTCGGGATTGGTATGGGTAGTGTTTGGAAGAGGTATAGAAGCCTCGGGAGGATAGTCATTTTTATCGAAGCTATTCGACCTAGTAGAGAGATCTGGTGTTTTTTCCATTGAGTCAGTGAGGATCTTATAGATCGGAACAGTGGTGGAAAATTTTCTTGGTATAGAGTATTGAATTTAGGTGTGATAAATGTACCTAGATACTTCAGGGAAGTCGTTTTCCATGTGAATGGAAAGTTGGATTTTAAGAGTGAGATCTCCGTGGGAGGGATATTGATTGGAAGGGCCTCCGATTTTGATGCGTTTATCTTATACCCTGAGAGAGCAGGAAAGCGATCTAGTTCTGCTTGCAAAATCGGGAGAGTAATGTGAGGTTGAGTTAATGGGAGTATGATATTGTCCGCGAAGAGGGAGATTTTAAATTCCCTTCCTCTAACCGATATTCCCCGTATATCCGGATTACTCCTGATGGATGCGGCAAGGGGTTCAACGCAAAGTGCAAATAGCAGGGGCGAAAGTGGGCACCCTTGCCTGGTCCCATTCGCCACTGAAAATACCGGGGATAGTGCAAAGGGGGTCCTTACTTGGAATGATGGGCTGGTGTATAAGTGTCTGATAGCTTGTAAGAAGGGGCCCCGAAATCCCATGAATTGTAAGGTGGCAAAGAGAAAAGGCCATCCCAAGCGATCAAATGCTTTTTCTGCGTCTAAACTTAGCAGCAAGGCCGCCTGGTGTTCTCTATTTGCCACCTCCACTAGATCTATAACCTTCCTGGTATTGTCGCTGGCCTGTCGCAGCGGGACGAACCCCACCTGGTCTTTATGGACCAAGGATGGGAGAAACTGATTTAGGCAGTTGGAGAGTAGTTTGGTGAAGATTTTAAGGTCAGAATTCAGTAATGTGATGGGTCTATAACTTGCGCAGAGGGAAGGATCTTTGTCCGGTTTAGGAATTAAAGTGATGAAAGAACGCTGCATGTCTGGAGGTATGGAGGCGTCGTGAAGAAAGGCATGAAAGACCTTGCGCATATGTGGAAGCAGTATAGGGAGAAACCTCTTGTAGTATTCGTATGGGAATCCGTCCGGTCCTGGGGCTTTATGAGATGGGAGGGACTTAACGGTCATTTCTATTTCCTCATCTGTAATCTGTGTGTTCAATGTCAACAGGTCAGAGGGTGTTAAGTGGGGAATTCCACTGTGTTCCAAGTATTCTCGCATTTTGTGGGATAAGTCTGGCAAAGGGGGATTGCTAGGTATATCTGGGTTATTGTATAAGTGTTTATAGAAGTCTGCAAAGACATGAGCAATCTCTTTAGGGTGGGAGACTATATGCCCCGACGTATTTTTGATCTGATGTGGTGTCTGCATGTGAAATTTGGCACGCAGTTTGTTAGCTAAGAGGGAGTGCGCTTTGTTTCCCTTGTCGTAGAATAATTGCTTCAGTCTTGTCAGTGCTTTTTCTACCTGGCCTAGGGCGAATTCCTTTAAAATTGAGCGAAGGCTAATAACCTTCCGAAGGATGGGTATGGAGGGAGTAATTTGGAGTTTACGTTCAAACAATCTAAGATCCTGTTCAGTTTTTGTCTTTGCAGCTAGGGAGTCTTTCTTCATTGCGGAAGATAAAGCTATACATTTACCGCGCAGGACCGCCTTATGGGCTTCCCAGAGGGTGGTTGGCGATATATCCGGAGTGGTATTTTCTATGAAGTAGTGTTTTAGGGTGGTATGTAGTTCAACTTGGGAGGGGAGATGTTGAAGAAGAAATGTGTTAAGCCTCCAGTTATATGATTTACGGTTAGGGTTATCTAGTTCCAGCTCTAGTAGAATAGGGGTGTGATCTGACCACGAGATAGGGAGTATTTAGGCTGTTCGTGTAAGTTTGAGTGTATGATTGTTAACAAAAAAGTAGTCTATTCGGGAGTGTGTGCGGTGGGGGGCGAAATAGAATGTGTACTGCCAATCACCTGGGTGAAGGACCCTCCAGGCATCAAAGAGCGCATATTGTCTGGAGATTTGTCGAAACAATCTAGAGTCCCGGAGGACACCTGGTGGAGATACCCGGGGGCCCACCACCAGACGATCGACAGTTGCTGATTGAACGAGATTGAAATCTCCCCCCACGAATAGCTTCATATTTTGTCTATCAAGACATTAGAAAAATCTATGGCTAACATCAACAAATAAAAACTTTTGTCCAGGAGTGAGTGGAATAAGACCCCATATTGCAAATGGGAGGGAATCCCCCTTGACTCACATATCCCCTGGGAAGTCAAACCACAAGTTTTGAGACCGAAATACCATACAACAGTGTAACAAAAGCCAAAAACTGAAACTCCTGCAAAAAGACGGCTGAAGGAGTTCAACCAATATCTTTTCCCTTCTACTGCAAGCCACAAACAAAATGGCCCCATTAACACATGAAATTTAGTTGTTGATCCCGCCAAAATCGAGATTTCTTCACTAGAAACATAAACTTCTTTAAAACAACTGGAATAAGAACCTAAATGATTCTACTGGAAATGGAATTCAGTACAAAACCAGAGATATTTGGCTTGAGACTGAAATCAGCAGAAACAAAAAGACAGTTGCAGCAATCGAAAATTGGTCCACGGCAAAATGGTGAATAAAACCCGGACTACAGAAAAATGGCCGACATTAACAAATGACAAGACAAACCAGGATTTCTCCCTACCAAAACTGACTATAAAATTGAGACACCAATATTAACACTTATCCCTAGACAAACACTTTAAGCTATGTCAATTAGAGCCTATACTGAAATATAGGCATATTATACTTAGCAATATTGGGTGGCAAACTGGTGTAGTGGTTAGCACCACCGCCCAGCAGCAAAAAGGGCCGCTGGCTTGAATTCCAACCACGACGCCACCCGCCCGGTCTCTGCATGTTCTCCCTGCGCCTGCGTGGGTCTCCTCCGGGCACTCCGGTTTCCTCCCATCCTCCAAAGACATGCTGGCAGGTCAATTGGCCTCTGTCCAAAATTGGCCCTAGTACATGAATGCAAACCGGGGACCCTGGACTGCAGGCTCCCCGAGGGCAGGGACCGACATAAGCATGTGATGCACATGTGGAGCCCTGTGCAAACCGATGGCGCTATATGGGTATCTTTAAACAAATATGAGCATCTCAATGGACACAATGCACAGGAACAGGGACAACATCAGACACACACCCACACTCACTCAGGCTGAACTGGATGGACTGGTGTCTCCACCCAACCCCACCAACCATGCAATTATGTATTATATCCAAAACGCCAAAGTTACATAAAACATGAAATAAAACCTAGCTCCCCCCATGCTATTAACTAGAAACCTGAGACCCCCACAGGGTGTAAACAGCTCCTATTGTGATGTCCCAACAATGCATGGGCACTTGGATATGCGACAGGCATTTCAACTTAAAACCAATATTCAATACAGAAAACGCAATAGTTTCCTTGAAAAGTATGTAAACAGTACAAAAATAGAATTCACTTAAAAAGAGAGGGAAGGTGGCGGCCCAGACTGCATGGCCACACACACACACACAAAGGAAATTGGAGCAGCTTCTCCTGTAGGAAGGCCCACATGTCTTCAAAATGGCCGCCGATCCACATGGTGACTACAACAAAAGCCAGACCCCAACAAAATGGCGCATTTTCCCGCCAAAACTGAAATCCAATACAAAGATAGATAAACATTTCAAAGATCACACACAAAGGAATAGAAAATGGCCGACTGTAGTCACATGGTAGACAAAAACAAAAGGAAATAGCAGACAAAAAACATTTTCCTGACAAAAACCAAAATTTTCTCCCCACAAAATTACACATTTGAGATGCTAAACACTTAGACAAACATTTAAAAGTGTTAAAGTTACGAACAAGCACAACTTAGGAACACATGGTAGATGAAATCTGGACCACAGCAAGATGGCCGATGACAAAAAGACCACACTAAAAACACAAGCACACGGCTAAAGCATACCCTCGTTTCTCAAACTCAGTTCACATCAGCTTTCACAGGAACAAGACATTGAGAAATACAGACAGTGAATGCTTGCATGTTCTTTTCATCTCAAAACAAAAGCTTTCTATTGTCCGCAGGTAGCAGTCAACTTTTCACCATTGTAAAATGCTTGGCCGCCCCTCCCCCAGGCCGCATGGCCACTTAAAAATGCAACAGCCATCTTCAAACTAAAAGCTTTCCTATACAACTATCAAAGTCCACTAACCATCTTGCTGGATCATTTCTGAAACGTACTAGAAATTCATGTCACTGAAAAATGTTCCTTCTGGTTAATGGACAAATATACTGTATATATAGAAGATATTTTTTCATGATTTTAGAACAATAACTGAACTGATATTAAATCATTAATGGCACAAATATATCTTCATAGAATTCATCACAGCATGAGTTAATAAATGTGTGGTTTCTACTAGAGCTCATTGGGATAGGGTTGTTCACCTAGCTAGCATACTGTAAGTAAAAAGTGCTAATATATTATGAACATGAATATATAGAATGATAAAACCATGTTGCATAGTTAGATTTTCTCTATGACCCCACAAACTTGTGAATTAATCTTTGTATTGTGATAGTAAACATTTTGCTTTTGTCATCCTTTTCTTGCAGTATCACCTCTTTTTTGGGGAAGTACAGTTCAATGTCCCAGAGGAACCAGAAATCAGTACCTTTAACACACCATTCGGAAAGTTTGGAATTTTTATCTGCTATGATATATTGTTTTATAATCCTGCTGTACCTTTAGTGAGTCAACACAATGTAGATACTATTATTTTTACTACAGCTTGGTTTAATTTATTGCCTTACTACAGCGCTATTCAGTTTCATTCAGCATGGGCAATGTCAATGAGAACCAACCTTCTGTCATCTAATATACACAACACCAGCTTGGGAATTACAGGTATGGTATTTAAAGGAGAATTATTTATAACTTTTTATTGATAAGAATTCATTCGCATTGAAGGCCTTTTTATTTTTCCCTGGACACTAACTTCTGTAAAGTTTTTTTTTTTTACATTTTTTAATTTTTTTTGTCTGTTAGCTGATTGGGAGATTTTACCTTATTTTTCCGTCAATGTGATGGCAGGACAAGAGGGATCCATAGATAGTGAGACAGGAAGACAGTAATAATGACCTGGCAGAAGATCTAACTCTTCCCCGTTTTTCTAGAAACAAAATCTTATTTCTAACACTGTTTGACAGTAATTGAAGGGAAATTTTACCAAGGGGGACTAGGACAACAATAAATATGGGTCCTACTACTTCCATATTCTGTCTTAAAGTTTTGACTAGAGTTGAGCTTTTAATTGTGAATGTCAATGCATATTTTCCAATATAAAATCAAGCTCCTGATTTCACAATCTCTAAGCTTGATGTATTATTGCAAGACAGTTGTGAGGTAATATTGAGACTGCTGATGCCCAAACTATTAAAAATAATAATTCAGAACTTTGCCACTAGATGGCAAAGAAGCACAACAGAAATACCAAAGATATTGCATTGTGATTTAAAGCACACTTGGGCGGTTTGCAAAGTCATCTGACAAATGAATAGCTGATTATTGTCTATGCATTACTGAATCAAATATCGTACATTGTAATATTTTTGTGCTATATGATTATGTTTTGGTTTAGCACGTAGGCTTAACATTTAATAACTTCAGCTGCATACAGAGTTTAAATCTAGCTTGTAGCTATCAAAGTTGGACTTTTAGGATTAGTTGACTAACCCTTTTAGGGTTGCTTGACAGCCCTTAATTACAACTTGATATGGGGACTTTTTTATCAATTTTTACATTTTGTTTTTACTAAAATAAGCATCAACATAAAAATGATTTATCAATCATTTTATCAAACTATTAAAGCTTGTATCTATGTTCTGTTGCCCACACTGGGCATTCTGAGTAAGCAAGGTAGAAAGCCTAGCACAGCTTGCTTGCAGTCACAGTAGTCCGACATTAGCTTTTGGGATGATTTCAAGATGCTAATGTTAAGAAGACAATCCATATGAGCAGACTGGGGACATGGCTTCTACAAACAAATGCAGAATGGCATATCCCATACATGCCAGTTACCGATCTGGTCCACAAACGGTACTAAGTATACAAACAGCTGAAGAGTGAGGTTTATTGGCATCTAAGGTTAGTTTTTATTTATCTAATATTTTTAGTTTCTGGGTTTGCAAAGATGTCTGGTGCACACAAAGTAAATGTATATCCTCTGTGGCGACTGAGGAATATATATATACGTTAAAGATTTTGTAACTAAGTTTAAGCTTTAAGGGTTCCTGAGTAACAAGTTGGCCATGTCCAACAAAGTGTACAAACTGGTAATAGGCAATTACCTGTGCTTGTCTTCAGATCTATTTGTGCTTGGTGCTGTTCTAAACCTTACCCCACTGTCATGATCCACATGCAAGTATATATATATATATATATATATATATATATATATATATATATATACACACACACACATATACGGTATATATACAGTGTGTGTATATATATATATATATATATATATATATATATATATATATATATATATATATATATATATATATATATATATATATATATATATATATATATATACACTGTATCTATATCTTCTTAAAATATGTTGTGGCTATATGGAGGCCTCCAGTGGTTCTTTGAGGAAAACAAATATCTATAGCTCCTTAAAATATGTTGTGGCTATATGGAGACCTCTAGTGGTTCTTTGAGGAAAACAAATATCTATATCTACTTAAAATATGTTGTGGCTATATGGAGACCTCTAGTGGTTCTTTGAGGAAAACAAATTTTATATTATCACTGTACAGTATTTTGTTTTTTATACAAGTTTTATTTTATACAAGCTAATTATAACAAATGACAAGAACTCTTTTTAATAGGAGATAAACTGGTATATGTGTGTTAAATGTGTCTATCTCATTATAAAGTCCCAAATGATAGAGAAAACAATTAGTCTATAAATAATTGGGGATGTGGCACAGTAATTCCTGGGGCAAGGTATAAGTTAAAGTAATAGCACAAACAAACAGAAGTTTTCAAAGAACACACACCGGCTAGCCTGCAAAAAACAAAAAACCCCACAATTTGCATTAAAAAGAAAGTTTTTTAACTGCTTTCCTACTGGGCACTTATACCCCCTTCCTGCTCTCACACTTACTCAGTCATGCAACACTGTACCCATATGACATTTTTGTCATTTTTTTTCACACAAACAGAACTTTCTTTTAGTGGTATTTACTCAGCACTGGGATTTTTATTTTTGGCGCTATAAATGATAAAAAGACAGAAAAACTGCTAATGGGAGGCTGTAGGACAGGTACTCTGATGATGGGCAGCTGTGTAATGGGTATACTGCTGATGGCGCCACTGATGGGCGATGTGCGACAGGTACTGACTGGTGACAGGTGCACTGCTGATGGGCCTTGATGAGCTACAGGTGCACTGCTGAAGGCACTGATGGGCAGACAGGGACTCTTTATTGTAGGGCAGTGGGGTGTTGTGTGCACAGTAATGTTTTGTAGACTGTTAACTCACAGTTCCCTGGCTCTTCTCCTCAAACTGATCTGTGTGTGAGTTGAAAAGCTGGGAACAGCGAGTTACTGGTCTTTGTTTACATTTTGTGATCAGCTGTGATTTGACACAGCTGATCATGTGGTAAAGAGCTGGTGTCATTGGCTCTTTACGACGCTTGGTGATGCGCTGTATCCAAGGGACACGGCTCAATGCCAGTCTCCACTCTGCGCACCAAGAATGGAAGGACGTCATATGACGCCCTCCCAGAAACAGTCATTTGACTATACACCGGGCAGGAATCGGTTAAGCCACTCTGTAATGTGTGGTCCTAACTTTTATATTGAAGAGTCTCTCGTGTAGTTTGATGCAATTGTAGAGCTCAGTTTGCTAAAAAAGTTAATGCTGGTTCTGACAGGTTTCAGAACACACAGTGCATCCCAGTTTGTTGTGTATGGGGCTGCATAGCTACACACTAGTCAAGGTGCCCATTCTGACCCATGTCCACAGCCAAAAGTAAACACAAAAGTGCAGCACTTAATATGAATCACCAATATTGTACAATATGGAAAAATCTGTACTAGATCTGTGAAAAATATTATATATAACAATAGTAAATGATAAATTCCCATGCAGAAAAAGATTTAAAAAGTCCCATACAAAAAATCCCAGGTGATTGGTGATCTATTGACACAGTAAAAGGGTGTATCTCAGAAGGAACTGACTTCCAAACCCCAGTGAATCACCAAAGTGGAGGTGAGATGGGGGTTTACCATATATTAATGACCCTCATTGAAGAGAAGTCATAACAGCATTTGTAAGTATGTGCTGGCTCTGCAGGACCTCTGGTTCACTCACTCCGATTACAGCAGAGCAGTATGTGTCACACTGTATCACTACATATGCTGGACAATAGGGCTCCATATATCCACATTCCCATGAAAAGAAAAATGCTCTTCATAGAGGGAATCAATTTAAAACAATGTGGTTTATTAAAAGAATTGCACTTACAGTATTTCTGGTGTTAGCAGGCATTCAAACAAAGCGAGCTCCATTTTTTTCCTCCACAAATATAATGGCTGGTTGGCGCATGCGCAGTGGCGTGTATTCTGGCTCCACCCCATGCGTTTCGTCCTATGGTTCGTAATCCACAACCAAAAGTTCCCACAATGGGCACATTAGCTATAGAACTGGAGCATGGAGCAATGGAAGGTGTCTTTGAGGTGTTGACTGGGCCTCCAAATTCTCTAGGTCTCAATCCGATTGAGCATCTGTGGGATGTGCTGGAAAAACAAGTCCAATCCATGCAGGCCCCACCTCACAACTTACAGGACTTAAAGGATCTGCTAATGACAGCTGGATGCCAGATACCACAGCATACCTTCAGAGGTCTAGTGGAGCCCATGCCTCGACAGGTCAGGGCTGTTTTGATGGCAATAGCGGGACTTACTCAGTATTAGGTGGGTGGTCATATTATAGTGGGTGGTTAAAATGTTATGGCTGATCAGTGAATATAGCAATGAATAAATTAAGGGTAGGTATGAGAAGTGCCTTTTGTTTTTTTAACACAAATTGTTAGTGACATTTTTTTTTGCAGGCTAGCTGGTAAGTGTGCTGGGAAAATTTTTTTTGTTTGTGCTGTGCATTGCACTTCCGTGTACACGTTACTTCAAAATCTTGTTATAAATTGTGGTGGTTGCCATTTTTGTATATATGAAATCTATGTGATAGTGCTGCTTGTGAAACTTAATGCTATATGTGACTATACAAACATAAAATTTGTTGCGCTATGTTACGCCACCATCCTTGTGGCTTCATCTGGAGGAACAGATGAAGCCACGAGGGTGGTGGCGTAACACATAGAGGTAGAGCCTAGCAGTGGGATTTTACACGCAACACGTAAGATCTACTGGACTGTGTTTTTGTGCTGTATTTTATTTAAATAAATGTGAGTGCAATATATGAAGCTGAGGTGGCGAAGTTTGTTCATATTAACACCTTAGGAAATGCACTATTGGAAGCATTCTTGTTTTCTATGTCCTTTTTGGAGCTGCTGGGGATCAGTGTGGAGCCATTTTACAGGACAATCACACTGTGTTCAGAGTGTATTTGACCCTTTTAGGGTCTAAGAAGGAAGTGAGTTTGCAATTTACTCAGTGAAGGGAACACTAGTCATGGAGTGGATTTATTTGTGAAGCACGTTTCTTATGGAAACGTTTTGTGTGCACCTTATATAAGAATATTTTTACTCATCATATCACATATGGACTCTATATAAACTGTGTGCACTTATTGATTGTTTGGCACATTATTTATTGGCACTGACACTTTAATTTTATGTTTGTATAGTCACATATAGCATTAAGTTTCATAAGCAGCGCTATCACATAGATTTCATATATTATTGCTGTTGATGTAAGAACACATAGGTGATAGCAGCAGCTTTTCTATACTATAAACCTTTGTTCACCTACCACTAGATGGCAGTGCACAACTATTTGATTACTTCTTTTGTGCCATTTGTGTATAGCTTTTGTTATAATAATAGTCTTTAATACTGAAAAAGACACTGCTGTTAAACCATGCCTAGTTAATCATGCCCCATCACAGTAAGCTACACCTACATCAGATTGCTGCATTTATTTCAGTCATATCTTTGATTCAGAATAGAGGAAAAATAACACAAAGATAAATTCCTATGATTTCCAAATACCACTGGGTTTCTTTATTTGATGTGGGCAAATGATCTTTTAGATCCATTAATTAAGCAGTTTCTCTTTAATCCAGGTTTCATGAATTATCTGCTGGAATCTTCTCTTCTGCCCCCCCCCCATATGTGAGATTGTCCTTCTGTAGCACCCTCCAGTGTGCTAGATGTAAATAGGTTTAGTTGTTTGCGTAGGAAACTTTAGCTTGGCTGAGAGCCAGGCTGGGTTGAATCTGGGTCAGGGCTGAGTGACTCAGGGAGGCTTGATGACTCAACAGGCAGCATCTCTGGTACCTCCCCCTGCTTTCTAGAACCTTGGAGAATTTTCTAGAAGTGGTGGGAGGAGGTTAGGAGGAGCTGCTTGGCATATTTATGAGGTCCTGACCAATCCCCAGTGGAAAGAGGCTGGAAGGGGACCTATTTACCTCATAAATATGCATGGGTAAGACCAGCAGGGGCAGTCGGGTGGAAGATGGAGAGTGCTGAGGTGTCGGTGGCCCTTGAGGGTGCCCCCTAGTCTGGGGAGGGGGGGTGACTTCAGACCTGGGGCTTGTGTTCTGGAGGTACCCTCTACAACACATGGAGGAATTCTATCCTGGAAGCACTGGAGCAAGCAGAGGACAATAGGAGAGGGACAGCACATCTGGAAGTTTTCCTGAGGAGTCAGCTGGGTGGGCTGGTGAATGTTTCAGTCTGGAGAGGACTGTGGAGCAGTTAGCCAGGGGGGCTAGTGAAAGGGGCAGCTGCAGACAGGTGGGTTGGCAGTGCCTGAAGAGGTGGTGCTGGGATCAGTAGCCACAGGGACTTTTTGCTACACACTTAAAGGGGGCCTCGGGTTCCTGCCTGTAAAGGGCTATTGCTTCTATTCTGACTGAGTGCTTTGTCAGATCATCAAAACAGTGTGCCAGCTGGAGTTCTGCCATCAAGTTAGTGCTGGAGGAAGAGGGGGAGTGTATATAGACTTTATAAAGGAGAAGTTGTCCCTGAAATTGTTTTGAAGTCAAGTGGGCATCCCATAATTTCCCAATTCCTATCCAAGTTCTAATCCCTCAATAAAACAAAAAAACAAAGCACTGGACTGTTCTCTGACTCTGGAGTGTCTGTGAAGATTCAGTGTGTCTGGCTGTGCAGGGTGGGGGGATCCCAGTTCTACTTGTGGCTCCTTAGGGGGTGTGTTGCTCTTCATTAAGTTCTATTCAATTACAACACCAGGTCATTGCTTTTTGACACAGACTCTTTCCTCTCCGTTCTCACAACAGAGCACTTTATGTGACTTTGGGTAGTTAGCATTAGCATAATGCTTAATTCCCTCACAAATAAAACAAGTTATATTTTGTGGGAACTACACTAGAAACAGGATAACTTTAGGGTGATCAGATATCCCTGCTTTCCCAGAATGTACAAGATCTCAAACTGAAGGCCTGGGAATAAAAATCTGGTCCTGACAACTGTTGAGACAAATTACTTTTTTATTTAGAACTACTAACAGCTCTGTCCCAAAATATGTATGGTCTGTCTGGGAGTTGGAGCGTGTATCTTTGATCTGTGGTAAAAGCTGGCCAATAAGGTGAAAATGGAATAGAGTGCAAAACTGAAAGACAGGAACATATTTTTTACACCCTATATGTTTATCGTTTGTTGTGCAAGACAAACACCACTGGAAGCCTTATCAGACTGCCACATTTATTTCAAAGACAAATAATGTTGGCAGTCCCCCCTGATTATTACATTTTCTGCAATGAAGAGAACTTTGTTCTGACTGTTAGCAGCTCAGTAGGTCAATGGGGTTCAATTCATTTTGAATAAGCTGTTCAATTTGCAATAAAATTATCCCAAGAGCTTACTGAATGTGGTAAAATGTAACTTTGCAAAAAATACGTGCAAGGACAATTAAAAAAAAAAAAAAACATCCTTTTTGCTTGCACATGATTGGATGGTGGAAAACATAGCTTCAACTCATTCACTAAGCTCTACGCAAAATTCCCTTACAAAGTGAACAACCTTTTTTGCCTTTAGTAAACCAATCTCAATAAGTCCAAAGCTCTACAAAACAGCTGCCGCTCTGCAGGTGATCACATATTGTTAGGCCCCTTTTACATGGGGCAGATTCCTTTCCGATCAGCAAGGGATCAGCTCATAGATCCCCTGCCCTGCTGATCAGTACAGAGCGGGCAGATGATGCATCCGTGTCTGCTCAGTTTCTGTAGAGAAGACACTGACAGAGTCCGATCTGCTCTATGGGGGGCTGGGAGTAAACCCATCTGATCTGCCTGAATGGATCCCTTACATTTTTTTTTTCAAGCAAGCCAGATTGGACCCAGAGGTAGATGGGTATAAATGGATACAAGCAAAACTCGGCAAAGAATTTGCAGCCAATAAGGTAGGAGAAATGTTGGACAGGAGAGAGGGCCAAAGGAAATGGGGATCTAACACCCCCAGAAGTGTAGGATTTCTGTAAAATTTGTAGCTCATCTATCAAGAAGATTAAAGAGTATAATTTCACAAGAATAGACATACATGTAAGTACCTAGTGTACTTAATAGCTGAATTTAACTGTGGACTTTTAATGTGGTGTCTCCTTATTAATATCATCCTATATAGGCTCCCATCCATTTTTGAATAAACACCTACAGTGTGTAATTCCACTCTACATCTCTGATCCTCTCCATATTTAGTGCCCTGTACTCTTCTGAGACCCACCATAATCATTCTTAAGATCTGGGGGGAGGAGAAGCAGCAGCACACTGAGCTTCCCAGTGAATGGCTGTGCAGTGGGGGGTGGGGGGTGTCAGGACAAGTCTAATTATTGGAGGAGAGTAGAGTGATTTCCCAGCATAGCTAGAGAGCTGACCATGCTGTGCTCACATGCCTAGTGTGGTCAGTTTTTAATAGGAAAGCAGAGGGACTGGCAGGAACACCAGGGATTTCACATAAAGATACTAAAATACAAAGAGAGCAGTATACTTTTTCATACAAGTACATGGTACAACAGGCATATATCAGGAATATGAAGTGTTGGGGTAACAAAAGCTTTAAGGATGGTAAACATGAGTGATACATTCTAAAAAAAAAATCAGCAAAGTTTCTAGGACATATTTCCTACGTTCAGCACTTCTTCTCCTGCTGCAGATCCCCCCGTCTCTATTATTAGCATCTACCAGCTGTCAAAATGTCAGTCGGGAATGGGTATGTATTACAACATAGCAAAAGCAGCTGTCAAATGTAATATTTGATTGTATCTACTATTTTATTCATATGTAGATTAAATGTGTGATATGTAGATTACAGTGTTTGTTACCCTGATATGTGCCTGCTGTACCATGTACTGTATTTGTTTAAAAAAAGTATCCGTTCTCTTTGTATTGCTTCTTTTGTGTGAAATCCCTGGTGTTCCTGCTCTCTGCTCTCCTATTAAAAACTAACCTCACTAAGCAGGAGAGCACACCATAGTCAGTTCTCTAGCTATAGGAAAAAAGAAAATTAAAACTGCGCTAAGAAATATGTGATGCAAAAATAACGTGAGCTTATGACTGTGAAAAGCAGCAATTCAAAATATGACACCCATATACCAAATCAAAAATAAATAAACACCTGAATCGCGCTAATAAATAACCATAAAAATTATTTTGAAAATATCAATTAGGAATACTATATGCCCAAGACTGGATTGCTGAGATGCATAAAGTCAAATGGGTATATAAGCTATATTAAAAAATGTAAATCTCAAGGCGCATGCGCGGCGGCACCTAACATGGACGCTTAGTCCGGGAGCTCCGTCCCGCTCCAGCAGCTACGGCCTCAGAGAGAGCAGACCGAACGGCATCAGCCGACTGGATCCACCCCCCAAGTGTGGGAGACAACCCGGGGACCGTCCCCATGTACTCCGGAGCGGTAAGACGCAACCTACAGCCCGCTTTTGAAGCCTCACCGGCCCGGCCTGATACAGCTAAGATGGCGGCGGCCCCTCACTGTGTCTCCTCAGATAACACACAGACCTCGCGGCCCACGCCCTCCCCCTCTCTACTGCAGCAAGACAACCTTGCACACAGCACTGCCATGGGCCTCAACTCCCCTGCCTCTACCGAATCCCTATTAAGACGCTGTACGGCAGGTGCAGACTTTTCCCCTATGGAAGCAGGCCCTCCCCAGTCACAACAACTACTACAGCCCGGGGACTCGGGCCTACCTCAGCCTGTTGATGTTGCGGATCTCTTTGAGAAGTTTGCAGTACTCCTGGATAGGGGATTAATTAACACTGCTAATAGGATTACAAATGATATCAAAGCAGATCTACAGAATATTGGATCCCGCATGGAAATAATTGAAACACACCTGGAAGCCACCTCATCTAGAACAAATCAGAACACTACCTGCATACAGATTCTCCAAGAACAGCTTGAAACCGCGCATGCAAAGATTGATGACCTGGAGAACAGGAATAGAAGGTATAACTTCAGATTAAGGGGGCTCCCTGAGTCTTATAAAGACATACCAGGCACAATACAAGCTTTCATTAAGGAA
Source organism: Lithobates septentrionalis (assembly GCA_037952835.1). NCBI lineage: Eukaryota > Metazoa > Chordata > Amphibia > Anura > Ranidae > Lithobates > Lithobates septentrionalis. The sequence continues at coordinate 16,453,675 of JBBDGP010000084.1, read as the reverse complement.
TTACTTCCTGACACCCCACAGCACAGATTGGAATTAGACCGGGCTCACAGGGCTCTCAAACCACCTAGAGCAGACGGTCTTCCATGTGACGTCGTGGTCAAACCACATTTTTACTCCATCAAGGAGGAACTAATGCGGAAATCAAGAACAATGCCTAAAATCATCTTTCAAGGCCACCAACTGCAAATTTTTGCGGATCTCTCCCCATCCACTATACAGAAGAGGAGAGCCTTGAAACCACTCCTCCAAATCCTGATGGACAAGGATATCAAGTATTGGTGGCTATTTCCGTTTCAGCTAAAATTCATCTGGAAGGGCAAATCATACACTTTCGGTTCGCTTCAAGAAGGTGAAAAGGTTCTGCTTCAACTGGGCCTCATCAGCCAGGACTTTAACTCTACACCGTCGGGATCAAATCCAAATTCAACGAAAAGACAACTTCCAACCAGCCCCCTGACACCAGTATGGGAATCGGTGAAGTCCAAGAAACATAAGGAGACAGTCCCTCCATGACTCTCTCGAGTTTAAGGCCATCTGGGCCGTATCCGGTCCTAGTGGACTTTTTTTTCTTTTTTTGCTTTCTTTCCTCTCAGGTGACCTGGGGGGTCTCGCACCCCGGGGTGGTCCCTCGTGGGATGGTCTCCCCTTGGCCTGAATTTTTTACTGGGCCGAGGGGATCCCACGGGGAGTCCCTGCCGGGGATATGAGCCCTACCTAAAATTTACACTTTTCTCAATTTATAATTGGGGCCCCCCTCTCGGCCATGTCCCTATGGAGGTATCTGAGAGGAGGAGGAGGTATGATAATAACCCCAATCAGTTTGGGCTCATCATAGTGAACAGCTCCTCCTGTAACCCTATCTCTGAAAGTATTACCTAGAGTACCCGACCCTTCCGGAATACTCTCCCTCCCTACCCCCTCCACCATGGGCATCTATGCCCACAGGGATCCAGTTTATTATCGCCATCCTTAAAAGGCTCACAGTTTTTCGTTACGTTTTTACTCTTTTTTGTTCTTTTTTCAGGGCAATATGTAGTCTCACCTCCTGCTCCTTTTTTACATTCCCATTAGTTGGAGCTACCTAGGGTGGAATATTATGCCAGTTATTAATGTTTGAGCCTTGCAACCTATATAAGTTACCCCTTTTTCGGTCTTAATTGGAGCTATAGATTTAGCGGCCTGTCTGCTGGAGTGGTGCTCATGCACCCCCTCTTGTCTGTGAGATCAGATTTTAGTCTCTTCTCTGGACAAGTGTAGTCCCCGTTGATTAGAGGGACTCCAAAGTTCACCCTTAACATAGATGGGGGATCCTGTCACCTCCATCCCTCGGAAGACTCCCTTGTCTTCCGTCTTTCCTGTCTCCTTTACTTTCATCTCTCTTTCACAAGACGCTCATTATATTCTCTTTTCAGAAGTCGACTGGGGGGACACACCCCAAGGTCGTATATTGACATCCGAGGACTCTGATAGGCTTACGAGGTACCTTGGCTTTACTGAACTCGTTTGGGTAAGTGTTGATATGGCCCCGGATCGCTCCCCACCTCTGCTCAATGGCTAATTCACCACAGATACAAACCACCATCAAGGTAGTTACGCATAATGTGCAGGGATTGAATTCTCCCATTAAAAGACGTAAAATTTTTAACTATATGCACTCGCAAAAAGCTGACGTAATTCTCATACAGGAAACCCACTTCCCTAAAAATTTCTGCCCATCGTTCATTCACGCTAACTTCCCCTTCTTTTCTTTGGCCAATGCCGAGACTAAGACTAAGGGAGTAGGCATTTTCATTTCAAAGAGAAACAAATTCACCTTAAAGTCAGAACACAAAGATCCCGATGGAAGATATGTATTACTGGTGGGTGAATTAGATGGACAATTATACTCATTTATCTCATATTACGCCCCCAATACTGGCCAATTAGCTTTCTTCCAAAACATGCTGCAGACCCTAAATCCGCTAACTGAAGGTACGGTGATCTTTGGGGGAGACTCCAACACTGCGTTTGATCAGGGATTGGATAAATCTAGACCCCCGGGCGCACGCTTAACCAGACCTTCTAATCAGAGCCTCCGTTTAGCCAAATTACTCTTTCAACATGGTCTGGTCGACATATGGAGGGAAGTCAACCCCACTACCCGAGACTTCACACACTACTCCAACCCACACGGAACCTTCTCTAGGATCGACCACATTCTCCTTACATCACCCTCTATCCCACTAACCAAAAAAGCTTTTATTAAAGAGGTGGTCTGGTCGGATCACTCCATGGTAGTTTTGACACTCCTCCGCCGGGGAAGCAGGCTCCCTGATAGACGCTGGAGACTTAATGAATCCATCCTGAGTGACCCGTCCAGAGCAGCGGAAATAGAAAAACTTATCAAATCCTATTTCCACACTAATGACACACCAGATATTAGCCCTTCTTGTCTCTGGGCAGCCCACAAGGCAGTCCTTAGAGGCCACTTAATTCAAATAGCTTCACACATTAACAAATCCAATAAAGCGGAAATAGCAAAACTAGATAAGGAATTCTCTGATTTGGCCAAATTGCACAAAACTAACCCTAGCTCGGTACCCATAGCCAAACTAGACGCAGCCCGTATGGCACTAAACCTAGCCCTCACTACCAAGGCCGAAAAATGGTTAAGATGGAATAGATCCAAATTTTATTGCCACGGCGACAAATTAAGTTCAATGCTAGCAAGTAGGCTCTCTCCAAAATTCAGGTCCCAAGCTCTCCCAAAAATTAAAATCCAGGGGGGCACACTCTCTCAGAATCCCCAACGTATCATGGGGGAATTTCAGAGTTACTACGAAGCCTTATACAGAGGGGATTAAAACCCTCCTCAACGGGAGATGGACAGTTTTTTAAATAGCATTCAAATTCCTAAATTACAAGATACCCACCGTCAAAAATTAGATGCCCCTATCTCAGCAGAAGAGGTATGCTCGGTCATTAAAAACTCTAAAACTCTCTCAGCACCAGGCCCAGATGGGTTTTCTATAACCTATTATAAAACTTATGCCATCACACTTGCCCCATATATGGCCCGGTTCTTCAACGCCCTCAGACAAGGGGGACAACTGGACTCCTCACTTAATATGGCTCACATCACAGTCCTCCCCAAACCCAACAAAGACCCCAGCTCTGTAGGCAACTACAGGCCTATTTCTCTTATCAACAATGACTTGAAGTTCCTGACTAAGATCCTTGCAGACCGCCTGGCTTCCTTCATTAGCTTATACATTCACAAAGACCAAGTAGGTTTTATCCCTGGAAGACAGGGTCCAGATCAAACTAGACGTGCGATAGATATTATTTCTCTCCTCAACTCAAACTGGGATGGAGGCCCATCCAGACAAGGCTGTCTATTGTCCCTAGATCTCCAAAAAGCTTTCGACTCCGTCAATTGGAATTATATATTCAACATTTTACATAGATGGGGTTTTGGGGACTCCTTTCTGAATGTTCTGCATGCTCTATACTCATTCCCCACAGCCCAGGTACGTCTGCAGGGATTTTACTCTGAGTCTTTCCCCATCTCGAAGGGTACAAGACAGGGGTGCCCCCTATCCCCATTGATTTTTGCCATAGCAATCGAATCCCTAGCAATCGCCATCAGATCCAATCCGAACATACAGGGGGTTCAGTGTGGCCCCCGTCACCACAAATGTGCATTGTTTGCAGATGACATCCTAATGTTTATATCGTCTCCCCTGACCTCCCTCCCCAACATATGCCGCCTCCTTGACGAATTCGGATCTATCTCAGGGCTTAAAGTAAATTATGACAAGTCTCAAGCGCTCAATATCAACCTACCTACCCCTTTGCTGGCCAGGCTAAGAGAGAGTTTCAGGTTCACGTGGAATGATGCACATATCACATACCTGGGGATTAAATTGACCCCCAAGATAGAACTCCTCTATCAAGCTAACTATCCTCAGCTATACCAAAAACTGGAAGAGGACTTGACCAGGTGGTCTGGGCTCTCTCTATCCTGGCTTGGCAAAATAAATTCAATTAAAATGACCCTTCTTCCCCGCATCCTATATTACTTTAGGGCCCTACCAATCCCTATTGACAAAGCCCAACTCAAAAAATTCCAAGCCAAAATTATACAATTTGTTTGGGGCAAAAGAGGTCATAGATTCTCAAAATCAATCCTGTTTAGAGCCAAGACCGGTGGCGGACTGGGCTTACCTAACCTACTCTGGTATTTCCAAGCTGCCCACCTTGCTCAAATATCAGCAGTTTACTCCCGTTGGGAAAAACCTGACTGGGTGCATATCGAAAGGCTGGCAGTACCACTCCATACCATAGACTATCTCCTCTGGTGCCCTAAAAAACTACGACCTTCAATCCTATCCCCGACACTTTCACACTCTTTCCATCTCTGGGATTGTATACGGAAAAACAACCAGATCTCATCTCCTATAGAACCTCTTAAACATATATTTCATAATCCTGACTTCCCACCGGGGCTAAACATTAAAGCCTTTCAATGGTGGCTAGACAAAGGGCTTTACAGGATAGGCCATTTTCTCAGGCCTTTGGGCCCGATCTCCAAACCATATTGTATTAGCAACTTAGAAATGCCCTCCTCAGAATTTTTCAGATTCTCTCAAATCTCAAACTTTTTACAGAAAAAGTGCAAGACATCTTCCCACGAATTATTACTAACTGAATACGAATCTTGGTGTGGCCAGGCCAGTGAGCAGAGGGGGGGAATTTCGGTGATCTACAGGGCCCTATCGACAACACAATCCAAGGCACCTTACATGATGCAATGGGAGGAGGACTTGGCACAACAATGGAAAACCGACACTTGGCACCGAAATTTTGCAAACTCCTTCAAGGGGATTCTTAACACTAGCCTCATGGAAGCTAGCGCAAAAGTTATAACTAGATGGTACCTAGTCCCATCTAAACTAGCTGCGATTTTCCCATCCTCCTCTCCTCTCTGCTTCAGAGGCTGTGAATTAAGAGGTGATATGATACATACGTGGTGGTCCTGTCCCAGAATATGCCAGTTTTGGCACAGGATCTTCACCTGGATTAACAAAATCACGGCCTTATCCATACAAGTTTCTCCCCTCATAGCACTCCTTAACTTCCCAGTCCAGGGAGCCTCCAGGATCACGCAACGCCTCATACACTTTATCCTTTTAGGAGCCAAGCTCACGATAGCCAAAGCTTGGAAGCAACCTTATGTTTCCACCCTTATGGCCAAACGTAAGATATCCTGGATCATGAACCAGGAAAAGATGGCGGGAGTGATCTTGGATCGCACAGAAAAGTTCAAAATGGTATGGGAGCCTTGGGCGGATTTTGTGGGAATATCCCTCTACTAGAGCCCTCGAGAGGCGACTACAGGACTCTGGGCTCCTCCCAGTCGGCTTCCAATATAAACTCACATTTCTTCCTCTGTCTCTTCCTTTTCTTTTCTCCTCTTCCCCCTCCCATTCTCACTCTCCCTAAGGTCCCCTCCCCCCACTTCTTTCTCTAATGATTTTTAACTAGACTAATCAAAATTACTCTTTAGTAATGTGGTCTAGCTTTATGTTGGAATATCGCACTCTCCTCAAAAATGGAAAAACCAGTTACTTGTTAAGAATATCTTTTCTTCCATTTTTTTTCCATTGCATTTAAACTAATTGTTTGTCAGGACGGGCAAATACATGCCATAATTTCTGGTATGTGGCTATTCCTAGACCTCTGATCTGTCTTATAAGCCAAAAATGCTTATTACCCTCCACAGAAAGTGATGGGTTGTTTTCTTTTTTTTGTGTTTTCTTTTGTTTTCTTTTCTATTCACAAATGTTATGTACTGCAAGATGAATGTCGGGATGGGGGGTCTTGGGGGGGGGAGCTCTGCCACAGAATGTTCCCTATTGGGGTGGTGGAGCTCCCCCCGTCTGGGATCTCCCACCATAACACAAAGAGAGGTGTCCCTAGTTAAATAATAAAGAAATAGATAACTTAGTCTTTGCCCTTCGGGATTTCATCCTCAACTACATGAATCCTCATATGTATTATAGCTCACCAAGTTATACTTATCACTTTCTGATCACTTTAAGAATTTCCTGTACTATATGATGATTATTTTTCTGTAACTGTTACATCACTCTCAGGTATGGCGGGGCTGTGGACCTGCTTCATGTTTTGTTTTTTTTTGCCTATGATGTATTCACTTTTATTGGAAAATAAAATATATTGAAACAAAAAATGTAAATCTCTGTGATCGCTAATGATGTGATCTATAACCAAATTAAATACATAATAACAAAATAAAAAGTCTCTCAATAGATGATGTAGATTGTCCACCCATGCAAAACAAAAAAAAAAACAGCATAAAAGTCCACACAAAGAAGGATCTTCAACTGTTGTATAGCGAAAAATTAGTGATCCACCACCAGTGCAGAAGGGGTTACTCCTTACCAGACATAGATGATCCCCCATTACAAAGGATCATAGAAGACATGTCAGCTGTAATGGTAAGTGTATCTCCCGTGCTGAACTGCAGCTGTACCTCAGATCGTCACATGGAACAGATCGGTTCAGGTTAAAAGCATGGCATGTAACAGAAAGTAGGAAAAACTCAGATCGTGTAAAACCTTTTACATTTATTGATGTTCCGCTCTCAAAACACTGACTATGTGTGGTTATAAACGGACAGCTAAACACTTGTCATAGACTCCAGTAAACGGAAGCCCAATGCTTGATTTGTCTACCGAAGTAATCCAACTTTATTTTAGTTTTTAGTTTTTGTGAAACTGCAATACAATACAATAACAAGATATCAGTACACATAGAATAACTAATCTAGCATAAATGACAGATGACACAACAGAAAGACACTTACAGGTGATGATGTCTCAAGCCCCTTGGGAGAGAAACAGACATACTGCATCCATGTAGAATGACAATCTAAAATGGCTGAAGAACTTCCTGAACCAAAGGTCCCATCTTGTATGAGAAATTTACATGACTGAAGATAAAGCTGCTACAGACTTTGGCCACTAGATGGCAGTGGTAAACTACACATTCTATATAAGTAATTATAACTTAATTAGCTTGCAAAGGCATCACACTCCCTGTCTGATATAATACATTATATCACTACTTATACATATCTACTGTACAGGGAAAAACACACTCATAAGAAAATACTTTCCCGTCTAGAACTGGTAACATAAACTAAAGCATGAGTCCACAATATCGTGTCTCTTGGCTATGGTACTTCAAGCTGGAAGCCCACATGAAGAAATAATTTTGTCCTTAAACCCATCTTCAGATTGGAGAAGCCGCACTTGGCCAAACTATCTCCAATGCCAATTGTAATCCACAGGATGAATTTTAACTCTTGGCGAATGTCACATCTGAAAGCTGTCAGTGACAAGCTCTATATTATGTATTGTGTCGACAACATAACAGAAATACCTGTTCAAAGGAGAACAATGACATCCGAAACTGGTCTGGCGTACACTTTAACAGTCCCTTGTTTTGTCACTTTGACTTCAACCTTTCTAACATTACCATCTTTACATGGCAACGTATTAGTGACAATTCCCATAGGCCAGTTGTTTCTGCTTTCTTGACCATCTTTCAATAACACAACATCTCCAACTTTAACATTGGGACTGGTCTTATCCCATTTCCTGCGACTTTGTAAGGTAAACAAGTAATCTCTCCTCCATCTCTTCCAAAACGTATCAGCCAGACACTGGACTTGTTTCCATTGCTTTACATGAAGTTCTGTTGTACTAAAATCTCCACGAGGGGCCGACACAGAGTCTACCTTTTGGGTCAAGAGCATAGCAGGAGTCAGAACTGTTGGATTATCTGGATCTGTAGATATTGGTACCAAAGGTCTTGCATTAATGATGGCCATAACTTCTGCCATGAAAGTACTCAAAGTCTCATGAGTCAAACGAGTAGGTTTAGCTTGGAGTAACATTGCATCCAAAATGCGCCTAGCTACACCTATTAACCTTTCCCAAGCACCTCCCATGTGAGATGAGTGTGGAGTGTTAAAGATCCATGTGCATCCTTTGTCTTCAAGATAGTCTAGAAGTTCTACATCATTTGAACATATATGCAGTTCCTTGCATGCTCCTACAAAATTAGGAACCAAAAACCACGAACAGAAAATAGTCTTCTTAGGGCGTTGATGAAACTGGATGCTGACATGGACTCAATCAATTCTATATGCACTGCTCTTGTAGAAAGACATGTGAAAAGAACAGCCCAACGTTTGTTGTCAGCGCTACCTCCTCTAGTTCAGCGTGTTACAACTGCCCAGGGACCAAACACATCAACACCCACACTAGTGAATGGACGCTCAGGATTGACTCTATCTTTTGGTAACTCTGCCATCTTTTGGCTTTCCAATCTCCCTCTGAGCTTACGACACATGACACATTTGTGAATGATTGCAGACACTAGACGTTTTCCACCAAGAATCCAGAAACCTGCAGCCCGGATTGCACCTTCTGTTATGAGGCGCCCTTGGTGAACTATTTGATCGTGATAATGTCTTACAATCAAAGTAGCAATATGGTGATCATGAGGAATGATGACAGGCTGCTTCTCCTCATCTGACAGCGTGGCAAAGGATAAACGGCCACCTACTCTCAATAGTCCATCTTGATCTATAAAGGGACTGAGTTTTGTAAGACGGCTATGTTTTGGAAGCATCTTTTGTAGTTCAATGCAGTCATATTCTTGCCTGAAATATGTATGTTGTACAGAAGAAATTATGACTGTCTTGGCTTGTGAAAGTTCTTCTAAACTGACTCTTTCATGGAAAACTCCCCAGCTTCCGGGTCGATCATCATTGGTTTTCTTCTGGAAGCTTTTCGCAACATGAATTAGTCTTGCTATGACCCTGTTTAGTCTCCTCCAGTTGGAAAATCTTTCGAAGCAATGTAACTGCAGTCTAGTGTCAACAGCTTTAGTGCTGAAGCTTACTACTTCTGACCTAATTTCAGGATCAGCTTCGGGTTCCACTAAAAAGTAAACATTGGTGTTATCAGGATTATCTACAACTGTCTGATACAGAAAATGTGGGCCTGAGAACCATATAGAGTCCTGAAGGCAAGCTATCTGTGTAGGCCTGGTAGCATAATCTGCAGGATTTTGTTCTGAGGGCACATAGAACCATTGCTCTGGACAGGTTGCTTGTCTGATCCTATTCACCTGATTGTAAACATATAAGAAGAATCTCTTGGTAGTGTTACAGATATAGCCTAAGACTGTTTTACTGTCTGTAAAGAATTTCACAGCATCTAGGCTTAGGTCCATCTCATCTCTCACTAGCTCATACAGTTCAACCGCTAGTACAGCTGCACATAACTCTAGGCGTGGAATTGTATGTGCCGGCCTAGGACTCAGTTTGGATTTTCCCATAACAAATCCAACATGACAGACATTTCCTCCATTGTTTACCTTCAAGTAAGCAACTGCACCTATTGCTGTAACAATGTACAGTTCCCTTTTGCAGGCTTGTGACAATGAAACAGGGACATAACATCTGGGTATTTGTAAACATTGTAAGGATTGTAAAGATTCTGTCCATTGGACCCACTCATGGAGTCTCTCTTGTGGAAGTAAGGCATCCCACTCACTTTCTCCACTTGACAGTTCACGAACTAAGGCCTTACCTTTTATGGTGACAAGTGCTATAAACCCGAGAGGATTGTAGAGACTGTTCACAGTGGATAGAATTCCTCTTCTCGTGAATGGCTTTTCTACTGAAGAAACCTGAAAAACAAAACAGTCCTTCTCTATATCCCAGCTTAGGCCTAAACTCTTCTTTAAAGGAAGGGTGTCTGTTCCCAGGCAAAGGTCTTTGAGATTCTTAGCTCTGTCTTCTGCGGTGAAAGCTTCCATGACTTGTTTGCTGTTAGAAGCTATCTTATGTAGTCGCAGATTAGACTCTGCCAGCATTTGTTTTGCTTTGTTAAGAATATTGATTGCCCCTTCACGAAACGCGTAGGGTGAGGCAGGACGACGCGCTGAAGTCACCTCAAGTCTGTGTGTTTACTTCCAGTAGGACGGGTCTGTCTGTGTGTGTTCGTCCGACACAACGGACTCTAGGCTTGATTACAAACTACGTTTGTAAGTGTGTTTTTGTCGTTTTATATCAATAAATGTAAAAGGTTTTACACCATCTGAGTTTTTCCTACTTTCTGTTACATGCCATGCTTTTCATCTGAACCGATCTGTTCCATGTAACGATCTGAGGTACAGCCGCAGTCCAGCACGGGAGATACACTTATGGTAGATCACTAATTTTTCGCTATACAACAGTTGAAGATCCTTCTTTGTGTGGACTTTTATGCTGGTTTTTTTTGTTTTGCATGGGTGGACACTCTACATCATCTATTGAGAGACTTTTTATTTTGTTATTATGTATTTAATTTGGTTATAGATCACATCATTAGCGATCACAGAGATTTACATTATTTAATATAGCTTATATACCCATTTGACTTTATGCATCTCAGCTTTCCAGTCTTGGGCATATAGTATTCCTAATTGATATTTTCAAAATAATTTTTATGGTTATTTATTAGCGCGATTCAGGTGTTTATTTAGTTCTCTAGCTATGCTTGGAACACAGCCTGTTCTCCTCCAATGATCAGACTTGTTCTGACACACCTCCCCTGTACAGTCATTCGCTGGGAAGATCAGTGTACTGTTGCTCCTCCTCCCCCCAGCTCTTATGCAGCTGAGCACAGAGGGTGTCAGTAACTTGGTAGGAGGCCGAGATGCTGGGAGGGCTCCCCTTGCGGCTGAGCTCAGCACACCAATGAAGGTGGAACAGCAGGTGTGGTGCCCACAGAAGCACGGGTGCCGGGTTGCTGGAGACAGGCGTGCTTGAAAGGTCCAGGAGACAGAGTCCAGTGGAATAACTGAATAGCGGAGCCGGGAGCCGGGTCAGGGGTCATTCACAGAGAGACAGTCCAGGATCAGAATGACCTAAGATTAGCTGCATCTTAGTACAGGGAGCAGGATAAACAGAGTCCAAAAGCCAGGCCGGGGTCAGATGCTGGGAGCAGTCAGGAGGAAGTCAGGTGCAAGCCAAAGGGTCAAGCCAGAGGATCAGGAAGAGCAGGTCAAAAAAAGCTGGGTCGGTACACAGGAGATCAGATCAGCAGATAATACAGGGCACAGGAACACAGGGGCAACACAGGCTGAAGACAAACCAGCATTTGCAGACACTAGCAGACTTCCTTATATAGGCCCATGTGACCTGCTGGTAGAGATACTGGGTCCTAAAGTCCTTCTCCTGCCAGAGATTCTCAAGGATGGATTCCACTTCAAATTCAGTCTCGTCTCCTACCAGGACCGGAGGTGGGGGTACTTCTTCTCTCCCTGGAAAATAACTAGAAATGGCATGTTTAAGAAGTGCAACATGAAATACAGGGTGGATCTTAATAAATTCAGGTAAGGGAAGTTCGAAGGCTACTGGATTTATTTTGCGTTTAATTTCAAAAGGACCAACAAACTTTGGCCCCAACTTTCGGGATGGACATGGCAGTTTGAGGTTTGCAGATGAGAGCCACACTTTGTCCTCCATTTTAAAGGCAGGGTTTCCTCTACTTTTCTTGTCATATTGTTTCTTATACCCTTCTTGGGCTTTCCGCATTATGTCCTGGAGAATTTGATAATTGGTTTGAATGAAATGTATTCTGTCTTGAACTGCCGGAACTGAAGATTCGGGGATGATATTGGGTAGAAATGAGGGATGGTAGCCATAATTCGCCCACAAGGGCGACTGGTTGGTAGCAGCGTGCAAAGAGTTATTGTATACGAATTCCGTACAGGGCAATAATGAAATCCAATCATCCTGAGAAAAGGAACAAAAACATCTTAGATACTGTTCTAGCGTTTGGTTAGTCCTTTCCGTTTGACCGTTGCTCTGGGGATGGTAGGCTGTGGAAAAACATGTTTCAATTGACAGCAATTTGCAAAGGTTCCTCCAGAACCTAGAGGTGAATTGAACACCTCTATCTGACACAATGTTGTCTGGTACACCATGCAATCTGACTATTTCTTTGATGAAAGTTTTTGCTGTGTCCATGGCGGAAGGTGTGCCCATCATTGGCAAGAAGTGTGCCATCTTGGATAGCCGGTCTACTACTACCAAGATGGTTGTGAATTCTTCTGAAGGGCGTAAATCCTCGATAAAGTCTAATGAAATGTTTTTCCAAGACTATTCCGGGACTGGCAGAGGTCTTAACAGGCCCCAGGATTTGGACCCCTTATTCCGCTGGCATGTTGTGCAAGAATTGACATACTCCTTACAATTGGATCTCAGAGTGGGCCACCATAAAGACCGTTGGACCAGTTTGGTCATTTTTTGGACCCCAAAGTGGCCAGCCAATTGGTGGTTGTGAAAAGTTCTTAAAACCTGAAGCCTGGCTTGCTGTGGGATAAAAATCTTGTTTTGATGCCAAAGGAGCCCCTCCTGGCTTCTTGGAGAGGAGATTTCTGCCTCCATGCACTGGGTGGATGCCTGCTCAATTGAAATCCTTAAATCAGGCTGGATCAAGAGGAAATTTTGAGGGGACAGAATTGAACTGGGTGTGACCTCTTCCAGGGTGTCAGGGAACATTCGGGACAAGTCGTCGGCTTTTCCATTCTTAGACCCTGGGCGGAAGGTGATATGGAAGTTAAACCTAGAAAAGAATAGAGCCCATCGAGCCTGCCGGGGTCTCAGTCGCTTGGCCGTGCGGAGATATTCTAGGTTCTTATGGTCTGTAAAGATTAAGATAGGATGGACGGCACCCTCCAGGAGATATCTCCATTCCTCCAGAGCAGTCTTAATCGCCAAGAGCTCCCGATCCCCCACGTCGTAGTTCTTCTCCGGCTGACACATCTTCCGTGAAGAGAAGGCCATGGGATGAAGCAGGGCTTTGGGCCCCTGACGTTGGGAAAGAACTGCCCCCGTGGCTACTTCGGAGGCATCAACTTCCAGGACATAGGGTAAGGTAGGATCAGAATGCTGTAAGATAGGTGCGGAGGTAAAGAGGAGCTTTAGTTGATCGAAGGCAGTTTGTGCTGCTACTGACCACTGGAATCTGGTATGTTGGCGGGTTTTCTGGGTGATAGGCACTACAATGCTAGAGAAGTTCTTTATAAATCTCCTGTAGAAATTTGCGAAGCCGATGAACCTCTGAACACCCTTCTTATCAGATGGAGCCGGCCACTCAAGGATAGCCTTCACCTTTTGAGGATCCATAGCTACCCCATTAGTGGTGATGATGAGTCCGAGGAATTGGATTGTCGTCTTCTCAAAGTTGCATTTCTCAGCTTTTACATACAATCCATGTGTTCTGAGGATGCCCAGTAACTTTTTTACATGCGTTCTGTGAAGCTCCAGAGTAGCTGAGAATATGAGAATATCGTCAAGGTAGACGATAATGAAGTGGTCTAAGTACTGCCGAAAAATATCATTTATGAAATGTTGGAATGTGGCCGGGGCATTGCATAGTCCAAATGGCATTACTAAGTATTCAAAGTGCCCGAATCTTGTTCTGAATGCTGTTTTCCACTCATCCCCCTCTCGGATACGGACAAGATTGTAAGCTCCACGTAGGTCTAATTTGGTAAAAATGTGGGCTGTACGAAACCTCTGGGAGAGTTTGGGGATGAGAGGTAGCGGATAGCGATTTTTGAGAGTAATTTTGTTTAAGTCCCTGTAGTCCACACATGCCCTCAAGGTTTTATCCTTTTTCTCAACAAAGAAAATGCCGCCACCGGCGGGAGAGGAGGAAGGGCAGATAAATCCCTTTTCAAGGTTTTCATCAATATAATGCCTCAAAGTTTCAAGTTCAGTCTCGGAAAGGGGAAAAATACGGCCAAAAGGAATCTCAGCCCCCGGTAGCAAGTCAATGGGGCAATCATAGGGACGGTGTGGGTGTAGAGTATCTGCCTTCTTCTTGTCAAAAACATCTTGGAATTCATGGTAAGCCGCTGGTATATTGGAATCCACACTGGGTGTGGGTAGGACAGACAGAGAACTAGAAAAGTCCTTGGATTCAGGAGCAAGACAATGCTGCTGGCAGTAGGAAGAAGTGAAGAGAACTTCCCTCTTGGACCAGTCAATCTGAGGATTGTGCGCCTGTAGCCATGGAATTCCCAGGATCACAGGAAATATAGGGGAGCTCAGGACATCAAAATGTAGAAATTCCTGGTGACTAGAATTGATGGAGGTAAAGATAGGTGCCGTTTCTTGGGTGACATGCCCGGAACTAGGCATTGAGCCATCGGCCAGATGGACGGTCAGTCTTTGCCTTTTGTGGTGAAGAGGGATATCGAGTCTCTTTGCCAAGGTCAGATCCAAGAAACAGCTACATGCTCCGGAATCCACTATTGCTTGGAGATGAACTTCCTCTCCTGCCACCAGTAACGTGACAGGAAGACTGATATGGGTTGGAGAAGACCTGGATACCTGAAAATTGACCAGAGTGCGGGGAACTGATTTCCTGGGTCTTACAGGGCAAAAGGTTATGTAATGTCCTGTTCCCCCACAGTAGAAGCAAAGGTTCGCCTGTCGGTGATGAAGTCTCTCCTCTGAAGCTAATGTTGGATGGACCAGGCCAAGCTGCATGGGGTTGGATGTAGGTGGGACTTTGGGCTGCCAAAGGGTTTGGATTCTTTAGACCGGCATTTCCATGAGCGTCTATGGATTTGAATGGTCAGTAGGATGAGACCTTCTAGTGTTGAGGGGGTTTCAATTCTGGACAGTTCATCCTTGAGGGATTCGGACAGCCCCAGCCGATACTGATAACTTAACGCTGCCTCGTTCCAACCTTAGTCTGAGGACCAGGTACGGAATTCCACCATGTAATCTTCCACAGGGCACTGACCCTGCCGTAGGGTATGCAGAGCAGCTTCAGCAGTGGCCACCCACAGGGGGTCATCGTATAATTGGCCCAAGGTTTCGAAGAACTGGTCCACAGAGTTGATGAGAGGACACTCCTGCTCCAATAAGCCATGAGCCCATACTTGGGGTTCATCAGTAAACAAAGAATTAATGAATCCCACCTTCACTGTTTCAGTGGAAAAAGTCCGTGGTTACAGTGCCAAGTATAGGTAACAGGCGTTCTTAAAGGATCTGAATTTCTTCCGATCACCGGAGAAGCGTTCTGATGTTGGTACTCGTGGTTCCGGAGGGGGCATCACCACAGTAGGAGTAACTACCAGAGGGTTGGCAGAAGACGGCCCTTGTTCTGTGGCAGTAGGTGTCGCAGACAGGTGCTGCAGGCGGTCCTCTAACTGAGAGTACCCTTCCTGGAGTTTTTGGATGACCTGAGTGAGGGCCGTGATCTGTAGACTTGCGGCTTCCAGCGGGGAGACACCTCCGTCGGCCTCTGACATGGCTGGTTTGTACTGTCAGTAACTTGGTAGGAGGCCGAGATGCTGGGAGGGCTCCCCTTGTGGCCAAGCGCAGCACACCACTGAAGGTGGAACAGCAGGTGTAGTGCCCACAGAAGCACAGGTTCCGGGTTGCTGGAGACAGGCGTGCTTGAAAGGTCCAGGAGACAGAGTCCAGTGGAATAACTGAATAGCGGAGCCGGGAGCCGGGCCAGGGGTCATTAACAGAGAGACAGTCCAGGATCAGAATGACCTAAGATCAGCTGCATCTTAGTACAGGGAGCAGGATAAGCAGAGTCCAAAAGCCAGGCCGGGGTCAGAGGCTGGGAGCAGGCAGGAGGAAGTCAGGTGCAAGCCAAAGGGTCAAGCCAGAGGATCAGGAACAGCAGGTCAAAACAAACTGGGTCGGTACACAGGAGATCAGATCAGCAGATAATACAGGGCACAGGAACACAGGGGGAGCTGAAGACAAACCAGCAATTGCAGACACTAGCAGACTTCCTTATATAGGCCCATGTGACCTGCTGGTAGAGATACTGGGTCCTAAAGTCCTTCTCCTGCCAGAGATGCTGGGTCCTAGTGCCCTTCTCCTGCTGTTGATTCCCTGACAGAGGGAATGTGATCACTTATAAAAAAGGGAAAAAAAGGTATTGATAATTTTTATATCTACAGTATGCATACATGTTTTGCCTTTCATTTATTTTTCAAACTGAATAGATTGTTTTACAAGGTAAGAGTTTACATATACTTTAAATGTGTGATATGTAGATTAATGTGCATATGTCATCAGTTAAAGTAAACAAAAATTTACAAAAGATGTATTCCTATGTAACTCCTTACAATCACTTTAAAGAGTATTTGTATTGCTTCCTTTGTGTGAAATCCCTGGTGTTCCTGTCAGTCCCTCTGCTTTCCTATCAATAACTGACCACACTAAGCAGAAAAGCACACTGTGGTCAGTCTGCTGTCCTGGGAACTCAGCCTGCTCTCCTCCAATAATCAGACTTTTTCTAACACCCCCCCAACACCTTTCACTGGGAAGTTTAGTTTCCTGCTGTTTCTCCTTCCCCAGCTCGTATGCAGCTGAGAACAGAGGGAATGTGATCACTTATAAAAAAGGGGAAAAGGGGTATTTATGATGATTTTTTATATCTATACACAAATGTTTTTTCTTTCATTTTCTGTTTTAAACTGAATCGGTTGTTTTATAAGGTGAGGGTTTACATATACTTTAAATGTGTGATATGTAGATTAATGTGCATATGTCATCAGTTAAAGTAAACAAAATTTTACAAAAAATGTATTCTTATGTACAGTGCCTTGAAAAAGTATTCATACCCCTTGACATTTTCCACATTTTGTCATGTTGCAGCCAAAAACGTAAATTTATTTTATTGGGATTTTATGTGATAGACCAAAACAAAGTGGCACATAATTGTGAAGTTAAATGAAAATGATAAATGGTTTTCAAATTTTTTTTACAAATAAATATCTAAAAAGCGTGGCATGCATTTGTATTCAGCCCCATTTACTCTGATACCCCTAACTAAAATCTAGTGCAACCAATTGCCTTCAGAAGTCACCTAACTAGTAAATAGAGTCCACCTGTGTGAAATTTAATCTCAGTATAAATACAACTGTTCTTTGAAGCCCTCAGAGGTTTGTTAGAGAACTTTAGTGAACAAACAGCATCATGAAGACCAAGGAACACACCAGACAGGTCAGGGATAGAGTTGTGGGGAAGTTTAAAGCAGGCTTAGGTTATAAAAAAATATCCCAAGCTTTGAACATCTCACGGAGCACTGTTCAATCCATCATCCGAAAATGGAAAGAGTATGGCACAACTGCAAACCTATCAAGACATGGCCATCCCCCTAAACTGACAGGCCGGGCAAGGAGAGCATTAATCAGAGAAGCAGCCTATAGGCCCATGGTAACTCTAGAGGAGCTGAAGAGATCCACAGCTCAGGTGGGAGAATCTGTCCACAGGACAACTATTATCCGTGCACGCTACAAATCTGGCCTTTATGGAAGAGTGGCAAGAAGAAAGCCATTGTTGAAAGAAAGCCATAAGTAGTCCTGTTTGCAGTTTGCGAGAAGCCATGTTGGGGACACAGCAAACATGTGGAAGAAGGTGCTCTGGTCAGATAAGACCAAAATGTACTTTTTTGGCTTAGAAGCAAAACACTATGTGTGGTGGAAAACTAACACAGCACATCACCCCGAACATACCATCAAACATGTGGTGGTAGCATCACGTTGTGGGGATGCTTTTCTTCAGCAGGGACAGGGAAGCTGGTCAGAGTTTATGGGAACATGGATGGAGCCAAATACAGGACAATCTTAGAAGAAAACCTGTTAGAGTCTGCAAAAGACTTGAGACTGGTGGCGGAGGTTCACCTTCCACCAGGACAACAACCCTAAACATACAGTGAGAGCTACAATGGAATGGTTAGATCAAAGCATATTCATGTGTTATAGGGCGTACACACGGTCGGACTTTGTTCGGACATTCCGACAACAAAATCCTAGGATTTTTTCCGACGGATGTTGGCTCATACTTGTTTTGCCTACACACGGTCGCACAAAGTTGTCGGAATTTCCGATCGCCAACCACGCGGTCACGTACACCACGTACGACGAGACTAGAAAAGCCCGGTTCAGAACCAAGCGCGGCACCCTTTGGGCTCCTTTTGCTAATCTCATGTTAGTAAAAGTTTGATGAGAGACGATTCGCGCTTTTTCAGACTCGTGGCTTTCAGATCATTTTCTGCCATTCAGTTTGTGCTTGTGGGTTTGTATCTGCTCTTCAGTGCGTGCAGTCAGTTCGTATCAGAGTTTTCTGTGTGATCTTGCCTGCTCGTTGCTGTTTTTCAGGTTGCTCTTCACAGGCCTTGCTGTTCTTCAGTGCGTTCTGTTACTTCGTTCTGAGCAGCCGACCGTTTTCTAGCCATGTTTCGTATGCGTACTCCTCGTAGAGTTCGTGCTGTGTGGGGGGGCTTGGTGTTGGGGTCCTGACCTTGACACAAGTCCAGTCCATGAACAGGGTGGGGAGGAGTTCATGGACCAAGAATTGGTTGCTTCAGCGTGACCAGTTCTCTCATATGCCTTTGCTCCGTGAGATCCGTGAGAATAATCCTGATGATTTCAGGAACTTTCTCAGGATGACGGACCCCGTGTTTCACCGTTTGTTGGCTTCGCTGACCCCCTATATCTGCAGGCAGGATTCCTGCATGAGGCAAGCCATCACTCCAGAGCAGAGGCTCGTCGCTACCCTGCGGTACTTGGCGACAGGGAGAAGCCTGCAGGACCTCAAGTTCTCGACAGGCATCTCCCCCCAGGCTCTGGGGATCATTATCCCAGAGACCTGTTCTGCCATCATCCAGGTCCTTCAGAAGGAGTATATGAAGGTAAGATTTTTATCCTTTTATATCACATTTTAGTGTATTGAATGTTTGCTAATATATTGTATTTCTTTCCTCATTCCCTAATTACCATGATTGTAATATGCTGTGAATGTCCCCTTTGTTCTCATGCATGCTGGATTTTTATGTAGTTATTATTTTAGGTCCTTCATACATATTTGCCCTTCAATAACCTCCCCAGCATGGTGTCTCCTGCCCTATATTCACCTCATGTAGTCACTTAACAATGTATTTTTTCTGCTCCATAGTAGTGCTTTACCCCAAACACCCCCTAAAATGTTTGGAAATGTTATTTTTGATTTAAATTCAGGCAGAGTGCCAGAGGCTTTTTTTGTGGTGTCCCCAAATAATTTTTAGTAACCCTCCCTCCCCCCAACTGCTAAGTCAGCTGATTCCAATTCTCTATCCTCAATCATCTATCTGCTGACTTTGCCAAACCCATACACACTATACCCACCTCTTTACTGGTCAGATTTATGAATGAATTCCCCAAAGCATGTAGTGCAAGGGCCTGCCTGTATACTTTCCAATGGTACTGTTTAAAGTTTTTGTATCCTATTATTATCTTGATAGCTAATAGCAGAATGTCCAAATGTCCTCAAATGTGTACAGTGTGTATTTATATCTTTGTATTATGACACTTACCTGTCCAGTGGGCTGCCAATAGTGTAACTAAGGAGGGGCTGTTCCAAGTAATACCCTGTATTTAGGCATTCATCTCTCAATGAAGTGAAGAGGGTTACCTGTCCAAGAGTTCCCCCCCTATAATGTTAGAAATGGCCCATGAGAGGGGGGAGGGGGAATATGATAGGTGTACCTTATACTTTGGCCTTGTTAAATTCCCCTTAATAAATGCTATCTGGAGGTTGCCCCATAATGTTTGTGTCGAATCTGCTTGCCATGTTTCAGAGTAAAAATAGTAATGTTTATTGTTTTTTCCTCAACAGTTTCCTTCCACGCCACAGGAATGGCAGACTGTGGCCTCCCACTTTGCCCAGCGGTGGGACTTTCCTAACTGCGGAGGGGCAATTGATGGGAAACACGTCCACATCGTCCCACCACCCAACTCAGGGTCGTACTATTATAATTACAGGGGGTTTAATAGTATAGTGATGTTGGTGGTGGTGTCGGCTAATTACGACTTCCTGTATGTGGACGTGGGGAAGAATGGCCGGATGTCCGATGGTGGAGTCATCGCCCAGACGGAGCTCTACAGGCGTCTCCAGAATGGCAGCTTGGACTTGCCAGCTCCAGAGGACAATGTTGAAGGACTCCCATTTGTGTTCGTTGCTGATGAAGCATTTGCGCTGGGGGACCACCTGATGCGGCCATTCCCGATGAGGACCCTCACCCCGGAACAGAGGGTTTTTAATTACCGGCTGGCCAGAGCCCGAAGAGTGGTGGAGTACACATTTGGAATCCTGGCCAGCCGGTTCCGCCTATTTCTGACACCTATCCATATGGCGGAATATAAACTGAACCATATAATACTTGTGTGCTGTGTTCTCCATAACTTTTTACGGAAACATTCGGCCAACTATGCTGGCTCAGTTGGGCCTGAGGCCGGAATCCTACATCAAACCACACTGACAGCGCTTGAAAGTGGCCGTCCTGGCTTGCCCTCCCTGAGTGCCAGTGATGTCCAGTTACGCTACCTGGAGTTCTTTGCCGGTAGTGGGGCTATCAATATGCCAGACTGTATGTGAAGGCTTTTTCAAATTAAAAAAAAAAAAAAGAAAATCTTTGTGGACATTTACTGCTTGTGTTTGTTTGAGCTGACCCTGACAGAAATGTGTGGAGTCCAGAAAATGTTGTGATTGTGTAACCTTATACAAAGCACTGTTGGCTGTTATTTCCTAAATGCAAAAACACATTTCACTACAAGTGCACTTGCAACTGCACTGAAACTGCACTTGTAGTGCAAAGAGGATTTGCCCTTTCGAAATAACCCCCATTTTCTCATAAAACAACAATTACATCACCCCAAAAGTGTTGTAGCGTTGAGACAATAATCCACACATTCTTGATTAACAATACCTGCACAATCACATGTGCATTTACCAAAGGTTTTTCACACAAACCAACATGTTTGTTGTATACTAATTTTTGTGGTGGCAGTATCCCAAATCAAAATGTCCATTTTTTAGAAAACAGGCCTGTGTAAAACCAACAAGAAAGACACAAATCTTGATCTTACAAAGCTCACATTTGGTAGAACTTGAAGGCAATATCAGACATGAGTATTTAGGAACTGTGTTTGATATTGCGTTCAGATGGGGGGAAGTCACCCCTGGAAAAGCCAAATTTGGAAGATGCACACAAATTTCCCAATGTCAACATGTGCTAGCTGCCATCACGGGGGATCAAGGGATGTGTTTTGGGGGAGCAAGCCCTTCCTCACCGCTACTTTATTATTGAGGAAGTGGTTGCACACCCAAAACGCGTCCATTGATCTCCCGTGATGGCAGATAGCACATGTTGGCACACTGTGTGCATCCTCCAAATTTGGCCTTGGGAAAAATCACAAAAACATTTAGCACATTGTAGCACACAAAAGAAGAAAGTGATTTGGAGGGGTTTTAAACTCGCCCCAAAACATCAATGATGTTTTTATATTTTGGAATAACATCATTGATGTTTTGCTTGATGATTTCCAATTGTAAATTACACCCCATGATCTCCCCGATCAGGATCTGGGCACTTTCGGATGTGAAAGGATCTTCATCCACAACCTCACGATCACCTAAAAAGAGAGGAAGCCCAAAATAAATTTGGTTTCAAAAAAATGCCGCCATCCATCTCTTATCTGAGCCTGTGGTCGCAGACACTCACCTGTTGTGGTGACTAGTTCCACCACGTCTTCTTCCTCCTGCTCAGATTGTGTTGGGGGGATTTCCCCTTCTTCCAGAGGGGGGGGGGGCTCTGGTCTCCTCGGATGAGGGATGTCCTCTGAGTCTTTTCTCCCCTATGTAAAACAAAAATGGTATAATTAGCACACAGATATTTGATGGCAGAACTAGAAATAGGAAACATTGCTTGGAAGTGGGGTACAATTATCTATTTTAGCAGAGTTCCAAGATGTAATTTTTTTAATGTCCTTTGTCAAGCTGCAATACTTTACCTGTTTTGTACAAGCTTCACAGATGGAGACCCCCCTATAGTATACACTGGAGCACCTGTGTGCCCCCCCTAATAAAAATGGTGTTCTGGGGTCCCACACTAGTGCTCCAGCGTCCAGATGTGAAAACAGCTGCTGAGTGTCCTCTCCATACACAGAATCTAGTTTGCATTTCATTCTAGTAACAAAGCCATCTACACAACCCAATTCTTTGAAGACAAGTATAGGCCGTCAAAATGGTGGCCAAATGCATATGGGCTAAACAATGATATTTTATATTTGGAACGAAAATTGTTTGATCCGAACGAATAATGTGCCCATGAACATGAAAGTTGCCATTTTAAACTGTACAACAGTTCCTAAAAGCACATGGAGCAGCACGAATGTAATAAAGACAAAAAGAATAGGAACACAGCAAAACTACTTACTTTTTTGCAGCACTCTCCGGATCTTTCTGTACTGCTCATGTTCTCGTAATTTCAAGTCCGACCACCGCTTCCTGAGCTGATCTTTCGATCGACGTACCCCGAATTTCCAGTGCAGACTCCTGACCACTTTCGCCATGATCTTGGCCTTTCTGACATTGGGGTTGGGGTAAGGCCCATACTTTCCATCATAGTCGGCCTTCTTCAGGATGTCCACCATCTCCAACATCTCCCCAAAGGACATATTTGAGTCCTTAAATCTCCTTCTGGATCGGGACGTTTCAGGCTCCGGCCTTTCCTCCCCCTCCTCCTCGTTGCTACAATTAGCACGCACCTGCTGTCTATCCGCCATGTGCTCTTCCCCCACTGCGCCGAACGAAAAGGGGCGGGGAATAGACTAGAAAGTACGTCAGGTGCGGGCGGAGTTATACGCATGCGCAGTGTGTATAAAGCGTAAAACACGTGCGTATTACGTACGATCTGTGAGCGGAGGAAGGGGCATCGGAGACGCCGATCGTGATAACGAAGGTAAGATCTAAACTTGCGCCTATACTTTTTCAAAATGTAAGCCTATATTGTAACAAGATTAGGGGAGTTTGGCCTTACATTAGGGTTTGTCTTGTGTTGTGTCTTGCAGAGAAAATGGATGGGTTCAACGACCACAATTTCCTGCCCCTGTTCATAGACAAGTACAGGGAGCTGCCCTGTCTGTGGCAAGTCAGGCACCCCCATTATAACCACAAACAGAAGAGGCAGGCAGCGCTGAAGAAACTGCTGGAGTTGGTGAAGCCGGTGGTCCCCACAGCAACCATCCCCTATTTAAAAGCTAAAATTGGTGGCCTGAGGAGCACATATCTTAGGGAGCGCAAGAAGGTCACAGATTCCCAAAGATCCGGAGCTGCAGCAGATGACGTTTATGTCCCCAGGCTGTGGTACTACGAGAGACTGCGATTTCTGTCAGACCACACTGAAGTCAGGGAATCTCTCTCTACTCTTCCTTCCACGCTTCCTTCCATCCCAGCTGAGGATTCCGATATCCAACCTGGGCCTTCCAGCCAGGAAGAAGTGGAGGAGCCCAGCTGGAGTCAGGTATAGCATTCTTCTACTCATTTCTGGTCAATAAATAAATGATGTTTACTAGATGTTATTATTGATCACTAATTGCTGATTAAAAAAAGTGTTTTACATATTAATAGACAGTAGTGGGCACCCAAAATTGGGACAAAAATGAAAACTGCTGGGCTCAGAATGATAGTCTGTTATATTTGTTAACATTCAATTTGCAGCAGTCAGGAGGTGAAAATTGTGTGTGATTGATGGAAAAAATACAGCCAGGAGGAGGCTGTGGAATGTGGCAGTCAGGAGGAGGCAGGGATTAGTGGCAGCCAGGAGGAGGCGGGGCTAATTGTCAGCCAGGAGAAGCCTGGGACCAGTCGCAGCCTGACTGAGTCTCAGGTCCCTCCCCTCCGCCTTCCATACAAAAGGGCCAGGAAGGCCACTCCGAGTCCCGTGCAGGATTCAGCGTACAGGCTGATCCAGGAGGCTTCTGCGTCCCTCAGAGCCTTCCCCAGTCCTGAAGAGGCCTTTGCCTGCATGGCTGCCACCAAATTGCAGGGCATGCAGGAGGGTCAACGCAGGCTCTCTGAGGACCTGATTTATAAAGTCCTACGTAAGAGGTTGAGTGGGGAACTAACACCCAAGACGGATGTCATTGAGATCGACGATCCTCCTCCTCCTCCTGCTGCCACAACTCCACCACCACAGCCACAGCGTGGAAGGAAGCGTGGAAAGAAGACCAAAGAGTGATGGCCCTGGGTTCAGTCTGGTCTGACAGAATCTGCAGTCTCTCGTATGACCACAGCCTGGGGACATAGATGTCATCTGCTGCTTTCCGGATCTCTGGGACTTCTGGACCAGACTGCCTTCCCTTAGATATGGACTCCTAAGGCCACCAATTTTGCTTTTAAATAGTTGATGTGTGCCCTGGGGGTCCAAGGCTTCGCCCACTTCTACAGTTTCTCCAGCGTTGCCTCCCTCTTTGTTTATAGTTGTGAGCCCTTAATAAATTTTTTGGTTAAATTCTACTCTCCTGTGTGTGTTTTCATCCAAAAAGGACAGTTTGTTGGTGAGGATTCAGGTACATTTCTAAAATACAATGTGAAATTAACAAGGGACAACAACACCAAACAATCTCCTACAGATTAAATAGAACAACATATCAATGGTGTTGTGGGAAATTGTCACAAAAAACACACACAAGCATTTTCGGGAGTAGAAATCAAAATCGCAAAAAAAATCAAAAAAAATAGAAATACAAAAAAAAATCTACATTAAAGTAAAAAAAAAAAACAAATATACAAAAATATGTTGTCAGATGTGAGAAATCAAAATATATTGAGGGAATCACGATAAATAGTAACAAAATAAGTTTGTGAGAAGTGTGTGTGAATATGAGCAGCAAAACTACTTCATTCTTGTCACATTATAAAGAAGAAGAGAGTGCGCTGTATTAAACCATTTTTAACATTGCAGCGTGACGAAAGTGCTGTATCCATTGCGAACGCTAAGTTTACCAGAACGAGCTGTCCCGTCTCAGAATTTCTTCTGAGCATGCGTGGCACTTTGTGCGTCGGAACAGGCCACACACGGTCGGAATTGACGCGATCGGATTTTGTTGAAAATTTTATCTCCTGCTGTCCAACTTTTTGTGTCGGAAAATCCGATGGAAAATGTCC
Source organism: Lithobates septentrionalis (assembly GCA_037952835.1). Classification (NCBI taxonomy): domain Eukaryota; kingdom Metazoa; phylum Chordata; class Amphibia; order Anura; family Ranidae; genus Lithobates; species Lithobates septentrionalis. Next base: position 16,428,579 of record JBBDGP010000084.1, on the reverse strand, counting down.
GATGGCGCCCACACACGGTCGGAATTTCCGACAACACGCTCCGATCGGACATTTTCCATCGGAAAATCCGACCGTGTGTACGGGGCATTAGAATGGCCCAGTCAAAGTCCAGACCTAAATCCAATTGAGAATTTGTGGCAAGACTTGAAAATTGCTGTTCACAGACGCTCTCCATCCAATCTGACAGAGCTTGAGCTATTTTGCAAAGAAGAATGGGCAAAAATGCCACTCTCCAGAGGTGCAAAGCTGGTAGAGACATCCCCAAAAAGGCTGTAATGCAACAAAAGATGGTTCTACAAAGTATTGACACAAAGGGGTTGAATACAAATGCACGCCACACTTTTCACATATTTATTTGTAAAAAATGTTGAAAACCATTCATCATTTTCCTTCTACTTCACAATTACGTGCCACTTTGTGTTGGTCTATCGCATACAATCCCAATAAGATACATTTACGTTTTTGGTTGTAACATGACATAACATTGTTATGTCACGTAACATTGTTTTTGTTGCAAAAAACAAAAGCAAAAAAGGGATTTATTTCATTTGCAAATAAATGTATCAGAAAAATAACTTTAGTGTAACTTTAAACTTGAAATATTACAGGATACATTATATACTTTTTAGTTAAAGTAAAACTTTTTTTTTTTTTAAACTAACACTTTTCACAACAGAAAACATTTCTCCATTGTTTTTGTCTCGTTATTACATAGAAAACAAAACAATTTTTACAGGACAATATTGCCAAAAAAGCCTAGTTTGCAACCAAAGAGCATTATTATTATATAATATTAATATTAATGTTGTAATGTTGTTTATATATGCATAGAACCTGAACTTCTTTTAAAAGTGTTTTAGATTTTAGTCATCCATGTTCTAATTTATTTCCTAATAAAGGGAGTGGAGTGTTTTCACCAGATAAACTTGGACCATATTATTACAATAAAGATCTAGATGAAGGACAGCTGGTGATATCAGAACTGAGATCCCATCCAAGACATAGGTGTCCGTTTATGAAGCAGTGATGAGCGGTGATCCCGAGGATCGCCGCTGATCACAGTCCATAAACAGTTTATGAAGCAGTGATAATCGGGGGAGAACATGTTTGAACTTGTTCTCCCGCCGATTATCTCTACACATGGAGAATCCTCATAGATGACACAGTAACGGCCAGTTTATGAAGCGGTGATCTCACCGCTTCACTGGCGATCTGTGTCAGAATTCACACTCCCAGGTTCACCAGCTCAGAGGTGGTGAATCGGGGAGTGAAGAGGAAATCTGGGGGGATCTGAGGGGGAAGGAGGAAGTTTTTTAACTTCCTTATGCCTCGTTCAGACCCCCCAACACTGTAAGCATGTCCCCCTGTCATATTTATGTGTATACATATATATACATATATACATATAATGTGTATATGTATATATATATCATGTGTGTGTATATACATGTATATATAATGTGTGTGTGTGTATACATATGTGTATAATGTAGGGGGACTCTTTATTTTACTAACATTAATCCACGCCGTTGAGCGGTGATAATTTATCACTGCTTAATAAACTGACATCTGGTACTGTAATCTCGTAAAGTCTCACGAGATTCCAGTATCAGGGGCCGTTCTCCACTGTTTGAAGCATTTGTAGATCGCTTCACTCCTCCAAAGGTGAAGCGATCTACACTGCTTCATAAACTGGCACACAGAGGAGAAAAATCTTCACTGTGAATGCCGGAGAACGAAGCAGTGAATAGATTTCACTGCTTCATAAACGGACACCAGAGTGCAAACTGTTCATTGGTCAGCTGGAATTTATTTGCATCTAAAATCAGTAAACCACCATCAAAAAAGGAAGTCTTCAAAGGAAAGGTTTTTCTAGATCTATTTAACCTTACTGAACTGAAAGACTCCGATGGGAATGTTACAGTTTGTCATAATAATCTTTGCTGACATCTCAGCTACAGTATGTTGGAGAAGAGGAATGATGAAGTATATGTGTTTGGTGCCTATGATGGCTTGCATGGACCTCGCCAAGTCTTTTATGTAGAGGTAATCAGTTTCATTTCAATAACAGAAATTATTAAACTGATTCCCCAGATTTGATATGCAACATGGATCAGGTAGATTTGGAGACAGTCGCTATTTGAGAATATTGTCTGATACACTATATAAGCTATGCTCTTTTTAATCAGGCCGGGTTCACATATGTGCGGCCGCGGGTTCATGCCTGGAGTCCAGTGTGTCCCTGTTCACCAGGTCAGGTGCAATTCAGGTCCGAATTTTTGCCTGAATTTGCACCTGATGCATAGAACCCTTTTTGAATGCGGACAACGGTCGCTCCAGGCCTGTGTGAACCAGTTCCATTGAGAACAGGTCACACTCGCCTGTCATGTGAATTGAATGCGGAGAAACCCTTCAGCTTCCAGGTTTTATTGCCAAAACTTAATTGAACAACCTGAGGTTAGAAGCTGATTTAGAAGCTGATTTCTCTGCAGAAGTGAGAATGATTTTGCACTCTCCAGCTTTAGTAAATAAACCTCTATGAGATCTTAAAACCTGCCCATATATTCTTATCATGTCAAAAAGGGAAATGACTAGCTGATGCCCTAGTAAGCTGATAAAAAGACTTATTGTTCCTATACCTATTTATAATAAGGCACACAGCATAAAATATACTGTGTGTGTGTGTGTGTATGTATGTACAGTGGGGACGGAAATTATTCAGACCCCCTTAAATTTTTCACTGTTTGTTATATTGCAGCCATTTGCTAAAATCATTTAAGTTCATTTTTTTCCTCATTAATGTACACACAGCACCCCATATTGACAGAAAAACACAGAATTGTTGACATTTTTGCAGATTTATTAAAAAAGAAAAACTGAAATATCACATGGTCCTAAGTATTCAGACCCTTTGCTGTGGCACACATATATTTAACTCAGGTGCTGTTCATTTCTTCTGATCATCCTTGAGATGGTTCTACACCTTCATTTGAGTCCAGCTGTGTTTGATTATACTTATTGGACTTGATTAGGAAAGCCACAAACCTGTTTATATAAGACCTTACAGCTCACAGTGCATGTCAGAGCAAATGAGAATCATGAGGTCAAAGGAACTACCTGAAGAGCTCAGAGACAGAATTGTGGCAAGGCACAGATCTGGCCAAGGTTACAAAAAAATTCTGATGCACTTAAGGTTCCTAAGAGCACAGTGGCCTATATAATCCTTAAATGGAAGACGTTTGGGACGACCAGAACACTTCCTAGAGCTGGCTGTCCTTTCAAACTGAGCTATCGGGGGAGAAGAGCCTTGGTGAGAGAGGTAAAGATGAACCCAAAGATCACTGTGGCTGAGCTCCAGAGATGCAGTCAGGAGATGGGAAAAAGGTGTAGTAATTCAACCATCACTGCAGCCCTCCACCAGTTGGGGCTTTATGGCAGAGGGGCCCGACGGAAGCCTCTCTTCAGTGCAAGACACATGAAAGCCCGTATGGAGTTTGCTAAAAAAACACCTGAAGGACTCCAATATGGTGATAAATAAGATTCTTTAGTCTGATGAGACCAATATAGAACTTTTTGGCCTTAATTCTAAGCGGTATGTGTGGAGAAAACCAGGCACTGCTCATCACCTGTCCAATACAGTCCCAACAGTGAAGCATGGTGGTGGCAGCATCATGCTGTGGGGGTGTTTTTCAGCTGCAGGGACAGGACGACTGCTTACAATTGAGGGAAAGATGAATGCGGCCAAGTACAGGAATATCCTGGACGAAAACCTTCTACAGAGTGCTCAGGACCTCAGACTGGGCCGAAGGTTTACCTTCCAACAAGACAATGACCCTAAGCACACAGCTAAAATAACAAAGGCGTGGCTTCACAACAACTCCGTGACTGTTCTTGAATGGCCCAGCCAGAGCCCTGACTTAAACCCAATTGAGCATCTCTGGAGAGACCTAAAAATGGCTGTCCACCAACGTTTACCATCCAGCCTGACACAACTGGAGAGGATCTGCAAGGAGGAATGGCAGAGGATCCCCAAACCCAGGTGTGAAAAACTTGTTGCATCTTTCCAAAAAGACTCATGGCTGTATTAGATCAAAAGGGTGCTTCTACTAAATATTGAGCAAAGGGTCTGAATACTTAGGACCGTGTGATATTTCAGTTTTTCTTTTTTAATAAATCTGCAAAAATGTCAACAATTCCGTGTTTTTCTGTCAATACGGGGTGCTGTGTGTACATTAATGAGGAAAAAAAATGAACTTAAATGATTTTAGCAATTGCCTGCAATATAACAAAGAGTGAAAAATTTAAGGGGGTCTGAATACTTTCCGTCCCCACTGTATGTATGTGTATATATATATATATATATATATATATATATATATATATATATATATATATATATATATATATATATATATATATATAATACACACTGAGCAAAATTATAAACGAAACACTTCTGTGTTTGCCCCTATTTATCAATGAGCTGAACTTAAAGATCTTCGACTTTTTCTATGTACATTAAAGGCCTATTTCTTTCAAATATTGTTCACAAATCTGACTAAATCTGTGTTAGTGAGCACTTCTCCTTTGCTGAGATAATCCATCCACCTCACTCAAGATGCTGATTAGGCAGCATGATTATTGCACAGGTGTGCCTTAGGCTGGCCACAATAAAAGGCCACTCTAAAATGTGTAGACCTCAGCTATGTTTAGTAGAATACTGTGGCTAGTCTCAATGCTTCAGCATTGCATGTGTGAATGAGCAGATCTCTCATCGCATGTCACTCAGCATGAAACTTGTACCTGTCTATGAATAGTCTAGTACAGTGGTTAATTTTCTTACATGAAATTCTCAGTTCACAATTTAATTTAGAAAGAGTTCATCCAAAAAAAAAAGTTTATTCCTGAAAAATCGTTCAATTTTCTAATTGTTAATGGGGTTAAATTGTTTTCAACTGTAGTGATGAACAAAATCAAAGGAGTAGGATGGGAAATGTCAATTGAATGAGCTAAATTCTAACTGTGAATGTGGTTTTCATTTGAAAAATTCCATTGATTCCAAGATTGAAAGTTAAAGCCAAATGGCATTTTGAAGTACTTTCAAATGACATTTGTAAAGTCTCTGATGCCATTATTGAATGTAATGACAATTTTTTTTCATATGCAACGTTCCTACAAAAACCTACTAGTGTATGGCCACTATAGTCGCTTCCTCAGGAGGAGTCAATCATTCCCATTTATAAGGTAAGTACATTCTCATAGTTACATATTCACACATAATTAAAATATTTAATGACAGGAAAAATAATAATAATCAAAACTATATACAATAGAGAACACATAGTATGAATATTAAGGTTCCTATTTGTTCATGCGTTGCTTACTAATGGGGACCAGCGGAACACAAAGCAGAACCTAGTGAGGCACCCAAAGGTAATCCCCCCTCTGCGGACATGGGAGACACTTGAGGGCGTAGATATTCTGATTTTAAAGAAGAGTATAATGAAGTAAAAAAGAGGGGAGGAAAGAAGGGGGGGAAGAAGGTTGGGGGAAAGAAATGAGAGGAGGGGGGAGGTGGGAAGGGGGGAAGGGGGAAGGGGGAGGGGAGGAAAAAAAAGGAGGGAATGAAAAGGGGGGCCAGAGGGAAGGGAGAAAAAGAGAAACAGATGAAGAAAAAAGAAAAAAAATAGAAAGGGGGGAAGGGGGGAAGAGGAAAAAGAGGAGAGAGGAAAAGAAAAAGAAGGAGTGAGAGACAACAAACAAACCACCAAAGTAAAGGAGAGAGGGAATGAATAAATGGTCCAAACCCTCCTAATATGTCAATATAGTGTATGAAAACCCGGGGGTCACAGGCAAAGACTGATGACAGTGTCATTCCATCAGTGCAAGGCTTAACATTCCGTTGGATAAAGGCTATATTCAATATTCCAGATGGATCTTGTCGTAGCCAAATCAGAGCCCCTGGAACATCAGTAAACATGTATATGCATGAGAGCAAAGCTTGTGCACCCAACTTAGCACTTCATCCAGAAGCACAGAGTAGGATGTGTGGGCTTTTGAGTCTGCAGCAGCAACCCTCTCCACTCGGGAGGTGCTGCTGATAGGCATGCAAAGTTCTCATCACAATGGATTATTAGGGTGATAAAATAAGCCTTACCGTGGCTAGCCTTTAGGGCTCAGGACTCAATGGGAATGATTGACTCCCCCTGAGGAAGTGACTATATTCGCAAAACATGTATAGTACCACATCAAGACATACATCTTAGCTCCCCATACTACCAATGGGGTTTACTTGTTCCTTCGGAACCATCTGTATTTACCATGTACAGTTGTAATTAACTGTTTATTAATTTATGTACAATTGCTTTTAATCATGTCCTTTTCTTAAATAAATTGTTAATTTTATTACAATCCCTGCCTTATCCATGGGTGCCGCAATAGCCCTAATCCTTCTGTAAACCAGGGGCATGCTTGGAGCAGCCCCTGGTGTTTCTTTCCAATAGTTCACTTTAAAGGATGATGGAACCCCCCCCCCCCCCCCCTTACCCTTAGATCTAACTGACCGAGGCAACCCTCTCTATTAAAAAAAGTAGAAATGACAGCAATACTGTCAGAATTTTCACTGATGGTGCTCAGCTATCCTTTTACAGTACTATTAGATAAAGTAATTTAAAGACTTCTATAGGTCTGTCTACTGAGTCAAGAGAGGCTTTGGTGATGACCCTATAGAAGCCTATGATGTACATAAAATTTTACTTTAAATTAATTATTGCAATAGTTGCTCAAAATACTTTATGTTAACTACAAATGCACTTAACTTTCAAAGTGTATTATGCATTCATGGTAAGTAAAGTGTGTGAAACAAACAAGAGCCTCACTAATTAATGCTGAGAAACTTTACAGTGGAAATCAGCTGCTGCGAGCCAACGCATTTTTCAAGTCATATCTTGCGAAATATTCTATTACTTCATTGTACGGTAAGCCAGTGTCTCTGATATGCATCTCTTTGGCAAACATTCGGCAGCTTTGGTGTACACATTACACATGAACAATTTTAAGCCTTTGTAAATACTTTGGAATTTGAACTGATAAGTGAATTGGAAATAGATCCCTTATTTGATTTTCAGAGTTAAAATGATTTGTTTTATGTCTTATTTTTTAGGTATTTATTCTAAATTTCTTTTCTACTTAATTAGGTGTGTACTTTACTAAAGTATAACAGTCTAGAGTCGCTTGCTGAAGCTCCGGAAACTGCTATCACCAAATTTGAATCATTTTCTGTTAGCGGTACATTTAACTCCTCTCATGTGTTTCCAGAGGTTCTGCTAAGTGGTGGTAAACTGGCACCTGAACTGTTTGAGGTAACTACTATGGTTCACTCATTACGTATTGGTGCTTTATTGGAATATTAACCCTTTCACTACCTGAGCCTATTTTTCTAATTTTTCGCATGATATTGTGCAACAATATCACCCCTAATATAATAATATTTAAGATGATGTTGCATTGAGATAATATATACCAAATATGTCAAGCCTCAATTTGCAAAACAAAAAAAAAAATGTTGTAGCCAAAATGAACAATGTGTAGCACCCTCATAGCATAGGATGCTAGGAATATCTAGTTTTGGCTCCTTCTGTAATTAAGGGAGCAGTGATCCTTTGTCTTGATCTGTTCAGGGTTTCACAGGCTGAGAGTTTGATTGCTTCCCCCTGCCTCTGTTAGAAGCTTCCAGAGCTTAAGGTGGGAGATTCAAAATAACTTGCCTGAACATGTAACCGGTTCCAGCCAATCCCTAGGGAGGAGGTCTGGAATGGTGATAAATGGTCTGAAGCACTGGAGAGCTGGGTTCTTTCTCCCCAGGAAGGTTCCAAAGCCAAAGGGACTGATGCCCTCAGGCAGACAATGGACGATACAGCTGCTCTAGAGCCCTTAGTGGTGTCAGGGCTAAGGGCCTGGATGGACTTTGCTTTGAGCCAATTGTAGAACCTCACCACAGGAGATCTGGTCTAGAGAGGTGTCATTTCACTCATTGAGGAGGAAGCTGGAAGGAGGCACCTGTCCTGGGGGCTTGTTGGTTAAGCCACTAAACTGATTCCTGTGACTGTGTAGTGTTTTGGAAACTGCACTGGGTACCAGCAGTTGTGCATTAGTGCAAGGTAACCAGATGCCTAAAAGACTTGCACCACATACTAGCTCATTATGAAATACTTACCTTAGAACGAAGCGCCCGCACTGCCTCCTGGTCACTGCTGAAGGAGCTGACATGTTCCCTCTGCATTTCTTCTGGGTTTGTGGCTCCGGCGCTGTGAGTGGCCGAAGCCGTGATGCACATGGGAGTCCTCCATTCCTGCAAGGTCTGGCAGCATTCGCTGGACCTTCAGAGCGCATGCGCCACTGACATCAGCAGCTGCATGCAAGGTAAATATCTCCTAAACTGTACAGGTTTAGGAGATATTAATTTTACCTACAGGTAAGCCTTATTATAAGCTTACCTGTAGGTAAAAATGTTTATACAACCGCTTTAAGAGTTACAGTAACCTGCAGGTGATCATACTGTCTGGATTGGCTGGGTCCAAGGAGGTATGATAATTAGGGATGAGCCTGATGTTCGTGTCGAACGTAAGTTTGACTCAAACATCGGGTGTTCACCTGTTCGCCGAATAGCGAACAATTTGGGGTGTTCGCGGCAAATTTGAAAGCCGCGCAACACCCTTTAAAAGTCTATGGGAGAAATCAAAAGTGCTAATTTTAAAGGCTTATATGCTTGGTATTGTCATAAAAAGTGTTTGGGGACCTGGGTCCTGCCCCAGGGGACATGTATCAATGCAAAAAAAGTTTTAAAAACGTCAGTTTTTTTGGGAGCAGTGATTTTAATAATGCTTAAAGTGAAACAATAAAAATGAAATATTCCTTTAAATTTCGTACCTGGGGGGTGTCTATAGTATGCCTGTAAAGTGGTGCATGTTTCCTGTGTTTAGAACAGTCCCTGCACAAAATTACATTTCTAAAGGAAAAAAAGTCATTTAAAAGTATTTGCGGCTATAATGAATTGTCGGTCCTGGCAATACAGATAAAAGAAGTCATTGAAAAAAACGACATGGGATCCCCCCAGTCCATTACCAGGCCCTTTGGGTCTGGTATGAATATTAAGGGGAACCTCGAATCAAGATGTAAAAAAAAAAATTGCGTGGGGGGCCCCCCTCAAAATCCATACTAGACCCTTCAGGTCATGGTGACGTTCCCGGGTGACCCCGCCCCCTCTGATGCAAGGGGACTTCCCTATGGTTTTCCCGGGGCATCAGAGGGGGCGGGGCCACCCGGTTACGTAAACCTCAGTTATAAAAGAACTGTCAAAGCGAAGACGCATCATACGGTGGGTGCCTCCCATGGAGGTGGGTTGGTCGCGGCTTTGTTTTTTTTTTTTTCGGTCCGTCGGCAGAGCGAGAGAAGACGACTTCGTGGGACATTTTCATTTTTTTATTTTTTAATAAAGGACTTGTCCCAAGCTGTGTTTTGTCATCTTTTTGTGAAATGGTAGGGGTACATTTGTACCCCGTTACCATTTCACACAGGGGGAAGGCCGGGATCTGGGGGTCCCCTTGTTAAAGGGGGCTTCCAGATTCCAATAAGCGAAATATTTTAAAACTTTTTTTTGCATTGATACAAGTCCCCTGGGGCAGGACCCAGGTCGCTAAACACTTTTTATGACAATAACTTGCATATTAACCCTTAAAAATAGCACTTTTGATTATTCACATTCGTGTCCCGTAGACCTTAACGGTGTTCGCGTGTTCGAACAAATTTTTGCCTGTTCGCATGTTCTGCTGCAAACCGGGGGTGTTCGGCTCATTCCTAATGTTAATGCATAACGTGGGGTTTGAAACGAAACATTTTGGATTGGATGATGTTTCAAAAGTTTTTTTTTTCACTTGTGTTTTAGTAAAAATTTTCTTTTTCTTTAGGTGTATTTTTCACTTTTTATTTTTATTTTTTTTAGTTTGTACCCCTCCCTACGTAATCTGTCTTTTTAAAGGGACACATTCCCTGTACTTATATTATTATTCTGTACTCTAGCTTAGATCTCACACTAAAATCCAACCAGTCTAGCACATAGGGAAAACATCAGTTGAGGCAATTCTTTAAAGTCTTTAAGAGCATATGGCTCAGATATGACTGCTTTTCTTCTCTATTGCTATTCCTTTAAATTTCATACCTGGGGGGTGTCTATAGTATGCCTGTAAAGTGGCGCATGTTTCCTGTGTTTAGAAGAGTCCCTGCACAAAATGATATTTCTAAAGGAAAAAAAGTCATTTAAAAGTACTTGCGGCTTCAGCTTTACAATAAGAGGCTACTTTAGACAAATTCACCTTCATCTAGTACAGTGGTTCTCAACTCCAGTCCTTAGACCCACTAACAGGCCAGATTTTAAGTATTACCTTGGGGAGATGCAGACTAGAATGCGGCAATTACTGAGCAGCAAATTATATCACCTGTGATGTATTTCAGTTATCTTGCAAACCTGGCCTGTTAGTGGGTCCTGAGGATAGGATTTAAGAACTACTGATCTAGTACATATAGAGATGTGCCCATAGTCAGGAATTCTTGTCATTCATATTATACACAATTGGTAATACAAGGTCTAGAAAATATTCCCCACACCATTACACCACTACCAGACTTAACCCGTTACCACAAGACAGGTCGGCCCATGGCAACAGACTTGAATGGTGAGATCAGGTAACAGTTTTACAGGCCAGCTGTCCAGTTTTGGTGATGCCGTGCTTTCTATTTTCCTGTGTACAGGCTAAATAACATGAGTTTTGATTGGGGTTTGCTTGCATTTTGCTTCTGCATTCTTCAGGTTTGCATGTATTTTGCTTCTGGTTTACATACATTAATTTCCACTGTTTGTGTTGGGCCAGATCCAGAGTGTACTTCTTCCAAAACCAATAGATGCAGTGTTCTATTTCAAGTGCTGCTTTATGCATTGACATACCTCCTTAGACCCAGTCTGTCCAGACAGTATAACCATCTGGTGACTTGAAACCAACCATAGGCAGCTTAAGCCCTCAATAGACACAGAAATTGAATCCAACAAAATTTTACATCAACAAATTGCAGTACAGAGGATGTATACCAAGTTTTTTGAAGTGTAAGAAGACAATAACGTTCCTATGCTCTGTCTGTACTAACACTAAAATGCAATGCAAGGTAATACATACCACTTATCCTAAATGGCACACTATACACATATGCTTGGTGCTAATGGACCTGCAGCGGGTTACATTAAAGATTTACTTCAGGTCTAATTTTTGCTTGTTGTGGTGTGTTGGAAGCCCATTGAAAAGCAGCATAATGCAATGCTCAATTGTGAAGGGGCCCTAAACTGTATTAAATATAGTGTGCAAATATTCCAGGAGGTAACCTGTTTCAGAGATACTAAAACCACCTTGTCTGAAACCAATAATCATTACATGGTTGCTTAGCATTACTGATGCTAACCTCTTCAACCATATCTGCATGCAATAGGTATTGGGCTGCTGCATAATTAAAGTTTGCTGGAGTACATCTTTTTTGATTTTATAGTTTAAATTACAGCATGAAAGAGTGCCTGATTTGACATAAACAATGAAGCCCATCTTTACAAAACAAACTGCATAACTTATTTCATTTTACAACATTAAATAGATACAATAACATGTACTTGGGCATCTTTTCTAACCATCCCTCTCCCTAAATATGACTGGTCACGTTGGACAACCATTCAAGTTTAGGCCTATGTAGAGAGGTGTAGAAAAAATTGTAGATACCTTCAGCACTAACTTGCTTCATGTACACAGGATGTTGTTCAACCTCTCCTAAACTATTTAACTTGACAGCTAGAAACCGGCATCTAAAAACGACCGCTTAGCCGGTTAAAATGAAAAACGCCTGTAAACAAAACACTGCTAAATGCGAGTTACCGAGTTTAGCAGCTTTTACAAGCTGTTACAGGCATTTGACGTTTCAAATGCCTCTGAACATCCGTCTGAACCCATTTTTTTGCATTCCAAAAAAAGCTTCTAAACTCAACTGTCTAGAAACGACTATAAATTACCCTGTGTACATAGTTACATAGTTTTAATGGAATATGAAATAAAACATACTGAACTATGATCATCTTTGGTCTGTTCCTTGTTACATAGTTAGTCAGGTTGAAAAAAGACACAAATCCATCTAGTTCAACCATACACAAAAAAACACAGTGGATCCAGAGGAAGGCAACCCCCCCCCCCCCCCCAATAAAGCAGGATCCAATTTGCTACCCTTCCTGATCCCAGAGAGGCAATAGGATTTACCCTGGAACAACTTTACCTATAAATGTTAGTACCCAGTTATATTATGTACATTTAGGAATTAATCCAGGCCTTTCTTAAAGCAATCTACTGAGCTTGCCAGAACCACCTCTGGAGGGAGTCTATTGCACATTTTCACAGCTCTTACTGTGAAGAAACTTTTCCGTATTTGGAGATGAACTCTCTTTTCCCCTAGACGTTAAGAGTGCCCCCTCGTCCTTAGTGTTGACTGCAAAGTGAATAACTCAACACCAAGTTCACTATATGGACCCCTTATGTATTTATACATGGTGATCATATCACCCCTTAATCTCCTCTTCTCAAGAGTGAATAAATTCAGTTCCTCTAATCTTTCCTCATAGCAGAGCTCCTCCTTATCAGTTTGGTTGCCCTTCTCTGCACTTTCTCCAGTTCCCGATATCCTTTTTGAGAACTGGTGCCCAAAACTGAACTGCATATTCCAGATGAGGTCTTACTAATGATTTGTACAGGGGCAAAATGATATCTCTCTCTCTGGACTCCATACCCCTTTCAATACAAGAAAGGACTTTGCTCGCTTTGGAAACCACAGCTTGGCATTGCATGCTATTATTGAGCTTATGATCTACCAAAACCCCCAGATTTGACATGTATTGATAAGATAACATAGAGGAGAGTTCAGGGGCAGCTGAAAAAAAATGCCCAACTGCTCCTAAACATCCGTTTACCAGCAGCAGTGTACATGAGGAAGGGAAAACAACAGCAATCATGCAAGGAGAGTTCACAGATTTGGAACCTTTTATGGCCAACTTTAGCTGCACTTCTATACACTATTATTCTGTAACCGTGTTCTTCTCATTTGGCATGTTCTCCACATAATATTTAAGATAAACTTGTTTTTCTTGTTCACACGTTTTATTTAAATGTAGAGTAAACATACAAAAGTAGAGGACAAAAAATAATTATCCCCCCCAAAAAATATATAAACTTGTTTTAATACGTGACATCTTTGAATGCTTTCTTAATTTTACCATTGGATTTGTTACAATTCAACAATATTTCTAATAATTAATAGTGACTGTAAAATAGATTTAGGATTTACATATACTTTACTTTTATTATTCAGATTGTTACAATGTAATAATATAATTCATAACTACAAGTAAAATGGAAGATCAGCTGCTAATTAAATTCTGTTCTCTGTGTTACTCTAGGTATTAATTGATGGACGCTTAGTAAGCAATGCAAATATATCTTCACATGCACTTCTCAGCGTCACTCTCCTGGGTAGAAATTATAAGAAGGATCCAGAAGATTTGAAAGTAATAACTGGAGCCAGTTTAAAAATATCTATTAATAAAACTATTATCTATTATTTTTTACAGTGTTTTGTATGTGTGTTGGTGTGCAAGTGATCAAAGATGGCCTTCATACAGGACTGATGTGGTGCTCACCCCTGAAGGAGCCGTTATTTTGTCTGGTCCCCAATTCCCAGTTTCCACAACTCTAGAGAGAAGCACCACACTCCCCACCACGCACATATGGCTTTAAATTGGCTTTAATGAACAGACAAAAGCCCTGCAGAGAACAAAATGAGTGGAACAATCAGCGAAGATAAAACTAATCTAAAGCAGCACAAAACTGTAACGAGAGATAAAATATACAAATCCTTTATAAAGAACCTGAACTGAAAGTTAAAGAAAACACTATATAAACCACTGGCCAGTGAGTCTAAGTACAGTTAGCCCGCACTGGGGCCCTGGATCTCCTCATGGAGTGCCTACTCTCTCACATGAGAGTATTTATAATCCAATAGATGTCATAACCAAAAGGGGCTTCTCTTAAGGATGACATTGATAGTTCCCCAACTTCACTGTCATATGTCTCCTTTATTGTGGCAATAAACAAAATGTAAAGGATTCGGTAAGAATGCTCTTCTAGCTAAACCTATTGTCCCAGAAACCTTCAATTCATTGGGTTTTTATTTGATAATTCATACTTTTTTCATAAATGCCTACCAATGGGTTGCTCTGTTTCATGCTCTTATTTAAAAATTATTTCCACTTTTTTAGGATGGGTGTTGGTTTTTGAATCAGGTTTTGATAGTGTAGTATGTTTTATTTCAGACCCCGTTCACACCCAATCAATTTTCTGCTTGAAGCTTAGAGCTCTAATAGGCTCAACAAACAAAAGCCCATCCATTTAAATAGCCTTTGTTTACATCTGAGCATTTTGTTGCCTGTAGCAAAATTTTTGTCGCTCCAAAAGGTACAGAAGCTTCTTTGAGGCAGATTGGCCTCATAGACTACAATGAGAATGCCAGTAAAATTCTGAACACAAGCATTTTACAAGCATTGTACGAGCGTTTTGTCACGTTTTCTGGAAAAACAGCAGCTCCAGCCCTAATATCCTTCCCCTAGTGTTTTGTATTGGCTAAAGTAAAACAACCAGAAGTTTAAATACACATGTAAAATGCTTGCAATGCACTTACAAAACTCTCAAATAAAAACACCTGAAAATCGCTCTGCTCAGGTGTGATTGGGCCTCATTCAGATATCAAAGGGGTTATTTTTGCTATCAATTGCCTTTCTTCAAAATCCCCATTTATTATCAAGTTGTTAAGACATTTTGTTCTCCTTTGCTTAAAATGAAATATTTGGGTGAAGTCTAAATGTATTCCTGATAACCTAAACAAGAGGCAGATGCCTCTGAAGCTTTTACTAGAGGCAGACCAAGACGGTCATGTCTGTCCTAACCACTTTTGGGAATTGATTTCGCTATCAGCAATGATTCCATCAGAAATTCCTTAGCTTCCAATACTTGGGCAGAATATTCTGTAGCTTGGAATAAGTGGAAGGTTTTAACGTCTTTATCAGATTTTACATCATATAGGGATTATCGAGGCCTACGGGCTCCCACAAAACATCAATCTGCATGGGCAAAGAGCATGGTTCACATAGAGAAATAAAGTCAACAGTAAAAACACTGCAGATCAACAAATACAAGGTCCATCCAAACAGTAGAAGTAGAATTCCTTTCGCCCAAGGAACCTTGACAAGCATACAGTTGTGTCATAGGTTTACATACCCTGGCAGAATTTATGATTTCTTGGCCATTTTTCAGAGAATATGAATGATAACACAAAAACTTTTCGTTCACTCATGGTTAGTGTTTGAACCATGAGTGAAAGAAAGCCATTTATTATCAATCAACTGTGTTTATTCTTTTTAAATCATAATGAAAACAGAAACTACCCAAATTACCCTGATCAAAAGTTTACATACCCCAGTTCTCAATACCGTGTATTGCCCCCTTTAACATCAATGACAGCTTGAAGTCTTTTGTGGTATTTGTGGATGAGGCTCTTTATCTTCTCAGATGGTAAAGCTGCCCGTTCCTCTTGGCAAAAAGCCTCCAGTTCCTGTAAATTCTTGGGCTGTCTTGCATGAACTGCACATTTTGAGATCTCCCCAGAGTGGCTCAATGATATTGAGGTCAGGATACTGAGATGGCCACTCCAGAACCTTCACTTTATTCTGCTGTAGTCAATGACAGGTCGATTTGGCCTTGTGTTTTGGATCATTGTCATGTTGGAATTTCCAAGTATGTCCCATGGTCGGCTTCCTGGCTGATGAATGCAAATGTTCCTCCAGTACTTTTTGCTAACTTACTGCATTGCCATCAATTTTGACCAAATTTCCTGTGCCTTTGTAGCTCACAAATCCCCAAAACATCAGCGATCCGCCTCCGTGTTTCACAGTAGGAATGGGTGTACCTTTCATCATAGGCCTTGTTGACTCCTCTCCAAATGAAGCGTTTATGGTTGTGGCAAAAAAGCTAAATTTTGGTCTCATCACTCGAAATGACTTTGTGCTAGAAGGTTTGAGGCTTGTCTCTGTGCTGTTTGGCGTATTGTAAGCGGGATACTTTATGGCATTTGCATAGTAATGGCTTTAGTAGCCATTCAAACCCCTTTGTGTCAACCTGTGTGCATGTTATCAGGCCAAAATCACCAGGGTATGTAAACTTTTGAAAATAGAAACTACCCAAATTACCCTGATCATTATGATTTAAAAAGAGTAAACACAGTTGATTGATAATAAACGTCTTCAGCCAAACACTAACCATGAGTGAAAGAAATGTTTTTGTGTTATTCATATTCTCTGAAAAATGGCTAAGAAATCATAACTTCTGCCAGGGTATGTACACTTATGAGCACAACTGTATATCCCATATAACTTTTATAACTAAAATAAAGAAAAAGGCGTAAGCAGGAAAGAAAGCCAGAGAAGGGAAAAGGGGGAAGGGGGTAGGGGGTTGGGGAAAAGAAAGTAAGTGCTCTGCCCAAGTGTAGCCGGTGTTTTGTCAGAATAGGCGACCCAACAGATTAGGTAACGCAAGTGACGTTCCGTCAACCTAATACTTACTGCGCATGTGCAGGTTTGCTAATCTGACAGAATACCTGCAGTCATAAGGTGCAAGTGGACATCTTACTACACCCAGTTACATCTTGAATTTCACAGTCATTTAATGAATAAAGCGAGCATGTATAAATCAATATAGTATATTGAGATCTGTCATGCTGTTTTCATGTTACATTTTCAAAGCCCAAAAGGTTTAGCGCTGACCAGTGCGGGGTGTACCAAGATGGCCTCCGCCACCTTTCTATTGCTGGCATCCAGCTTCTTTCAAAATGTAACATTCAAAACAGTATCACAGATGTCAAAATACTATATTTATTTATATCCGCTCAGTTTATTGCTAAAATGACTGTGAAATTCAAGACGTAGCTGGGTGTAGTAACATGTCCACTGCCGCCTTCTGACTGCAGGTGTTCTGTCCCATTAGCAAACCTGCTATGCATGCGCAGTAAGTATTTAGCTCATGGAATGTCAATTCTGTTACCTAATCTGACAGGTTGCCTATTCTAATGGAACACCGGCACAGGGAAGTCTGTTGGGGACAAAGGATTCACCTCAAAAGGGAAGGTCAAGAAAGTCACAGCTGAGAGCCCAGAATATCCTTAAGTGGAAGGTTTTTACCACAGGATAGGGTTTATCACCAGAGTTAGCATCCAAACAAACCATTTTAGATTTTTTATCCAATTTGATGAATTAAATTGCCCTATGATCATATAGTAAACTGGGATTTTTTTCATTTCGTTCTCTTTAAGATGTTATATCCTTCTACTTGAATGGTTAAAAAGGCTCTAAAAACCCATATTATTCCTGATACCAGACAGATTATTTCTGTTGAATTATTTTAAAAAATTATGATATGCACTCCTTTGCAAGCAAAGTTGTTCCAAAGCTTCATAAACAAGATGAAGCTTCACTTTGCAAAGAATACCCAATCACATGCAAGGAAACTTAAAAAAAGATGCATTTTGCCCTGTCTCTGGGGCTTAGCCATAGGGGTCTATCCATCATAAGCCAGAGTGGGTTCAGGAGCAAAATTGCGAGACAGGGACAAAATGGCAGAGCTTACCCACAAACTTGCCAAAACTGTGCCAGTAAATAAATATACAAAAAAGACATAATATTTTAAATGCAAACAAATAAAAATCATATATAAAGTGTCCAATATTGATGTCTTTTGTTATTCAAAAAACTGCAAAGCATGTATACTGTGTCCCCTGCAAAAGTGCAAATACAATGCCTCACTCTAATAATCTGTGCCACTCCCAAAGTGCTAACAAGCCAAATCCATAATCATCTTCACAGCTGACAAAGGATGTGTTGTGCAGAAGATCCTAGAGGGAATTTCTTAGTGCTATCTTGTTTCTTGTGCAATAAACGTTCAAACTGATGTAAAAAAAAAATATTTGCGTAACCAGAACTGATAAGTGTAAAGGTCTGAAATCCACCTGACATTCCTTCAGTTATACACAGGCATACACCATGATCGCTGCCTATGTTTTGTTTTCATTGCTGCTCTGTCCTGCGGGGAGCCAAACTTTAAAGAAATTCATTGGCGCAGTCTATGAACATGCTGTTATACTTCCAGAAGACACAGCGATACCTGTTTCAGCACAGGAGGCCCTGGACTTAATGAATAAAAACATAGATATTCTAGAGACGGCAGTAAAAGCTGCAGCTGAACAGGTAACCTCACTTTTTTTCTTACAGTAAAATGCTCAGTTTACCTTTGAGGTGTGATGATACATTTTTAGTAAATTAATTTTTTCTTAATTATTTGATATTTTTGCACTGACTTCAATAAAAGAATAAACATTACCCTAAACTAATTGACATAGTTCTATATTGGCTCTGCCTCTGAAGTATCATTGGTTGTGACTGATTCATTCACTCTAACATATGCAAAGAGAGAATAAGGCTATATGGGGGGGGGGGGGGGGGGGGGTACGTCATCCATATGGAATGTATGCTAAAAAATGAGGAAATATTGGACTTTACTGGTACCAAGAAAAGGATGGCCAGGTTTACTTTAGATAAAACAAAATATTTATTACAAAAATGTGAAAGACATTAATAAAACCATATATTCATGTCGCCTAGATCTCTGATATATATCATTGTATTGATTATTGTAATCCTTTTTTCTAGGGTAGGCCAAATCTCTTTGCTGCCAAGATATATGTGAAACGCGCCAAAATCTCTTGGCATTACTGTTGAGAGAACTGATCACAAATACTGCATGCCTGGACCACTACTTAACTACAACATGCATTTAACTATTCATTTCCTTCTGTGAATTGAGTTTATTGCCTTAATCAAGCGGTATTTACCAAGCGTTTGCGTTAAATACCACATAGTGAATTGACAGTTTCAGGATCGCATGCGATATTTAGGCAAAATGTGTCCGGACACCTATATATCTCATGCGAGTTGCTTTTCTGGATGGAGCCCACTGTTGTATCTAAAGTTTAAATCTTTTTACGGAATTTACTAAGCTAATTAACCATCTGGTTTCCAAAGTAAAAAATCTCAACTCCCCCAGTAAACCCTTATGAGTACCTTGGACCATCATATTTCAAACTCAAGTAGAAATTCAGCAATGAGGAAAAAAAAGGTATTCGTAAAGACAATATCATATTAATAAATGGGAATATGCTGGAAGCAGGAAAGGTAAACACTGATACACATATACTATTTGATTACACTTTTGTAAACACCCCTCCAAATTATTGAGTTCAGGTGTTTCCAGGCAAGAGGGGCTGCTGCCCTGGTGCAGTAAGATCATGTAAAGGGGGGGTGTCGGAGGGGAGGTTTGTGGGGGGAAGTATTTGAGTTAGGAAGGGGGGTGGGGGGGAGAATTAGTGATTTGTGTTAGGGAGGGTAATTTAGGGGATTTTTGATGAGAGGGGGATTTGGGGGGAGGATTTGTGCTAGGAGTGGAAGTTTGGGGGGGATGGGTGCAAAGATAGGGGATGTGGGGGGAAGATTTGTGCTAGGAGGGGAGATTTAGGGTGAGAGTATTTTTTGTGCTGGGAAGGGATATTGAGGGGGAAATTTGTGCTAGAAGGGTGGAATGGGGGAGGGGGATTTGTGCTAGAAGAGGGGACTGCAGGAGGGGAGGATTTGGACTAAAAGTGGAGACTTGGGGAAGGGAATTGTGCTTGGAGGGGGGCATTGGTGGGGAGGATGTGAGCTGGGAGGAGGAATAAGGGGGAGCAAAGATTTGTGCCTGAAGGGGGAACTTGGAGGTGCTGTGATAAGAAGAGCGATTGGGGGACAGTGAATTTATGCTAAGATGGGGGAAGATTTGTGCCAGGATGGAGGAGTTGTGCTGGGAGGTATTATGGGTGAAGGATTTGTGCTAGAAGGGCAAATTTAGAGGGGTAAGAGGGGTGTTTTTTTTGGGTGGGGATTTGTGCTAGGAGGGAGAAATTGGGGGGAGTTGTGAGGAGGGATTGAGTTGATTTGGGGATTTTTGTTTGGGAGAATTGTATTTTGGCTTACGGAATTAATTTATGCTTGGGGGAAGGTGCAGATTACTGCTGGAGTTTCCTTTTCTTTTTCTTTTTCTTTTTTTTGGAAGGGTGGAGTACAGACTAGAGCTGGATTTTTTTTTCCTGGGGGAGGTACAATAAGCACTTTATGCAACAGATGGTGAAAGGCTTGTTCTGTTTCAGTATTACTTCAGTATTACTTGTCCTGACCTCAAACCTGTTGAACACCTCTGTGATATGACTGGAATGCCAATTGTGTTTAAAATGGGACAAGTTCATGTAAGGGTCGGTTCACACTGGGGCGACTTGGGATCCGACTTGTACGCCCTCAAGTCGCCCCAAGTCGCCCCAAGTCGCTTTGCATTTAGGTTAACATGGTAGGCAATGGGAGCGTCTTAATTGACACTACTGAAGTCGCTCCGACTTCAGAAAAGACTCCTGTACTACTTCTATCCGACTTGTAGGCGACTTGTACCCATTCAACTCAATGTAAGTCGCCTGCAAGTCGGATCTCTCTGTAAAGTCAAGCGACTTTGCAGAGAAAACCCCTCCCTCCCCCCCTTCCTCCCAGAGAGGTGATTGGCCACAGGCGAAGTCGCCTGTCATGGAGGCGACTTCAAGTCACCTCGTAATTTGCCGAAGTCGCGCTAAAGTCGCGCTGAAGCCGCGTTGAAGTCGCGGTACAAAGTCGCGCTAAAGTCGTGTTGCCCATGTGTGAACCGACCCTTAGAGTGAGCAGTCCAATTTCAGTTTATTATATTTACATTTACCATAAGCACACATCAATTACATAACAAAAAATAATAACATTGTAATCCAAAATAGTTATGTAGTAGTAAAAATAATAAAAATGATATCCTAAATGATGGTTCTTACAATGAGCTTTCTACTTTAGTTCTTCCTTCCTCCCCAAGATTTAATACAAATAAGAAAATAACATGTTCAATTAATAGTATATGGGTGATTCACTAGAAACCATCCACATCAGCAAACTCATGTGAGTTTAAAGCATCAATCAAATTAAGCACACATTTTTATATACAGTATCTCACAAAAGTGAGTACACCCCTCACATTTTTGTAAATATTTTATTATATCTGTTCATGTAACAACACTGAAGAAATTACACTTTGCTACAATGTAAAGTAGTAAGTGTGCAGCTTGTATAACAGTGTAAATTTTCTGTCCCCTCAAAATAACTCAACACAGCCATTAACCTCCCTGGCAGTATGATTATTTCAGATTTTTGATGCTGAAAGCAGTACAATTATTTTGCATGGAAATTTGGTATGTTATATTGTAGGCCTGTAATTCTTAGGAATAACTCATTTAAATCTGTCCAAACAAGAGTCTAGTAGACATCTCGGGTATGATAAAGTTTGAAAAATGAAAAAAAAATTATAATTATTTATAGTTTATTATATTATAACAAATAATAATATGATAACAAAAATTATTTAATAATGTAATCAAATCAAAAACACTGACATTTGCTCAGTTGCAGAATTGTCGCTTTCGTTACTTTCAGTGTTTGATGATGGATTTCCCCACAAATCACTATCGCTCAATTCTGCAAGTAATTCTAATTTATTATCGCTGTTTTCTAGCTGGTCTAAAAGCACTTTTGACGTAAATGGACATTTTTTGGTTGCTATGGACAATCTCCAGTTTCCTGGCAGAAAGAACAGTATTTATAATATAAAACTGCATGCAGGACACTGGACAAACCACTAGGGACAAAAGGGGATGTGTAATTATTTGATACAGTAATGTAATCTGTAAGATTACAGTATACTGTATCTATACTGTGTTTTTTACTTTTTGAATTTGGCGCCGAACTCCGTCCCCGTGCTTCGCAACGCTCGCAGGGAATGGAGCTCGGTACTGTGAATCGAGCGAGACACAGCGGCTCACAGATCACAGCGGGGAGACATCGCAGGATCCAGGGGACAAGGTAAGTAACCTCTATATGGATCCTGCGATGTGATCCCGAGTCTGGCTCGGGGTTACTGCTTTTGGTATTGAATATCCACCCCAAGCCAGACTCGGGAATACCGCCAGTCTAAACTGCTGGCAACAAAAATGAATGCACCCCTAAGTGTAAATGTCCAAATTGGGCCCAAAGGGTCAATATTTTGTGTGGCCACCATTATTTTCCAGCACTGCCTTAACCCTCTTGGGCATCTTCACCAGAGCTTCACAGGTTGCCACTGGAGTCCTCTTCCACTCCTCCATGACGACATCATGGAGCTGGTGGATGTTAGAGACCTTGCAATCCTCCACCTTCCGTTTGATGTCCCACAGATGCTCAATAGGGTTTGGGTCTGGAGACATGCTTGGTCAGTACTTCACCTTTACCCTCAGCTTCTTTAGCAAGGTTGTCTTGGAGGTGTTTTGGGGTCATTATCATGTAATAAAATATGTAATGAAATATTGCCCTGCGTCCCAGTCTTCAAAGGGAGGGGATCATGCTCGGCTTCAGTATGTTACAGTACACATTGACATTTATGGTTCCCTCAATGAACTGTAGCTCCCCAGTGCCGGCAGCCCCATACCATGACACTCTCACCACCATGCTTGACTGAAAGCAAGAGGCACTTATCTTTGTACTCCTCACCTGGTTGCCACCACACTAACGCTTGACACCATTTGAACCAAATAAGTTTATCTTGTTCTCATCAGACCACATGACATGGTTCCAGTAATCCATGTCCTTAGTCTGTTTGTCTTCATCAAACTGTTTGCAGGCTTTCTTGTGCATCATCTTTAGAAGAAGCTTCCTTCTGGGATGACAGCCATGCAGACCAATTTGATGCAGTGTGGGGCGTATGTTCTGAGCACTGACAGGCTGACACCCCCCACCCCTTCAACCTCTGCAGCAATGCTGGCAGCACTCATACGTCTATTTACCAAAGACAACCTCTGGATATGACGATGAGCACATGCATTCAACTTCTTTGGTCGACCATGGTGAGGCCTGTTCTGAGTGGAACCTGTCCTGTTAAATCACTGTATGGTCTTGGCCACCATGCTGCAGCTCAGTGTCGGAGTCTGGGCCATCTTCTTATAGAGAAACAATTCTTTTTTTCAGATCCTCAGAGCGTTCTTTGCCATGAGGTGCTATGTTGAATTTCCAGTGACCAGTATGAGAGAGTGAGAGTGATAACACAAAATTGAACTCACCTGCTCCCCATTCACACCTGAGACCTTGTAACACTAACGAGTCACATGACACCAGGGAGGGAAAATTCTTAATTGAGCCCAATTTTCACTTAGGGGTGTACTCATTTTTGTTGCTAGCAGTTTAGTCATTAATGGCTGTGCTGAGTTATTTTGAGAACAGAACAGAAAATCTACACTGTTATACTGTTATACATATATAAGCTGTACACTCACTACTTTACATTGTAGCAAAGTGTCATTTCTTCAGTGTTGTCACATGAAAAGTTATAATAAAATATTTACAAAAATGTGAGTGGTGTACTCACTTTTGTGAAATACTGTATGTAGCTCTAACTCCCAAAAGAGCTGCTGAGATGTTGAGTTCTACTGTCCAACTCAACCTGAAACTCACCAAAACACCGAGGGCTGGGCCAAGGATTGGGAAGGGGGGCAGCTGCCCTGGGGTTTCATGTAGGATGGGCACCCCATGGCATCACATGAAGTACCCTAGCTGTCAGTAGATGTGCTTCAGCCCACAACACGAATCACTGTGTGTATGTACTGTATGTGTATGTATAAGTGTGTGGTTGTATCTATGGGGGTGTATCTATGTGGGTGTGTTTTGTCAAATTGCTCATAGAGGGTAGTGCTGTGCTATGAAAAAAGGGGGTACAATGAATCATAGGATGGTGCTGTACACTAGGGTGCATATAACTCATGATCCCTGCACTATATATGTTCATACTCCTAACTTCCACACTCTGTTCACTGGGCTGTATGTTTTGTTTTGTTTTTTTACTCTTGACTCTGGCAATCTGTACTTTACTTTTACTCTTGACCCTTGCACTCCAGATGTTATTTTTACTGCTAACCCCTGCACTTTGTAGGTTACTTTTTCTAATGAACCCTGAACTCTGAAAAGTATTTTTACTCCTGGCCCCACTCTCTGTATGTTAAACACTTCTGACCCCTGCACTCTGTAAATGGATATGATAAATGGGTGTGCACATTAGGCATTGTTAAGATGGTTGGGCTTGCACATCACATATAAGGGGAGAACAGTTTGGCATCTTCATCTTGGGCACTGGATGACCTTTACTGGTAATGGACACAGTGGTAAGTTTGGGTGGACTTTATATAAAAAGGGGGGAAGAAAGCCCTTCAATTGAAGGTACAGCATTAAGTCTGATACTATACACTAGCACAAGCAATATCAATACAAAATGGTTAACAACACAGTCAAACAGTGTCTCTAAAGAGAGCTGCTGGGGAGATGATCAGCAATACCTACATTTTTAAGGTCCTAACTAAGCCACCAGCCAGTGGAATTATAGATATAAGCCTGCCAGCAGTGGAGCGCTTAAAGTGGAACTTTACCCACAACAGCTTGATAAAAATAAAGTGCTTTAGCAAGGATTAGAGATGGACTCGGCATGTTCGAAATCTCACATGCCCGATCCGATGTGCAGCTGCGGACCAGGAAATGTTTCACTGCCTGTGATTAGCTGCGTGCAGTGTTAGCTTCCTCGTGGGATAGGGCACGTGGGATTTCAAACACGCCCAAGCCCATCTCTAGCAAGGATTATACATTCCACATTAATAATTGTTACAAAAATTAGTGTACTGTAAATTGCCTCCGGGATTGCTCCTGATTGTTCTTGCCAGTAGAAGCCACCATTTTGCTGTAGCCCAGAGCCCCTGAGCAGCACTAAATACTTAGGTTGTCAGCAGATTGGCCTCTAGTGGCTCCGATTTTCGGCACAATGCCAAACAGGGAGAGCAACTGAGCATGTGCACAGCAGGGTGAGACAGTGTATTACCGGATTTTAAACAGTATAGACGCTTATTTTTAATGTTTTACATAGCTATACCTGCAAAAGGGGCCAGCCTGAAGTGATCTAGCAGGATATCCTTTTCTGACTAAAGTTCCACTTTAACTTTCACAAGACCGATCAATATCAGGAGAGAGAATTTGTAATCCACTGTACAGGATGGGTGTAGCAGTCTCCTTAAGGTAACCTTGCTAGCAGCAGTTAAATCCCTGCAAAGCGAAGAAGACAAAACTATACAGTATAAGGGTGGTCTGAGGCTTCTCACAACCATTGCTGGATAAGTGTCCTGAGTCCTTCTATTTGGTAGTCAGTCCACATATCCACCCCCACAGCCATGTAAAGGTCTTGTCCCATTTCAGGTCTGTTCTTTCTCCCTTTATACAGTCCTCAAGCTAAGTCCCAGCAGGCTCTCTATGGTTTTCTCCTCCACTTGCAGGACTTGATACAGTACAGTAGCCTCCCCTACACTCCACTCTCCTTAGGGGGAGGAGGGGTTAGCTATTCTGCTCCCAATGCAGCTTCTCATAGCTTTGTATACCACAGCCTTCCCCACAGTACAGCTCACAGCACTCCACACAACAGCCTTATGGCTCTCCGGTAGGTTTTTTCTCCAATTGTGCTGTTGGGCAGGGCTAAAGGTCAAACCACCTAATGCAGCCAATCCATATCCTTCTCTGGTCTGCAACAAAATAGCCCCTCCTATACTGAGGAAACTTCTTTCGCTCACCTGGAACGTCCTCTCTGAATGTTACATCAGCTCCTGATAGATTGCCACCTATCTCGTACACTTTAAATTATATTGCTTTCCTAGATGTCCTAGTCTCTGGTCTGCAGTAACAAGCAGCTTGTTTAAGCAGGTTTGTTTTTTATGTTACAGAAACCCATCATGTTGAAAGACTTAATATGCATTATCTTCACTGTTTTGTTATATATCTTACTACCTTTTCAGGGTGCTCATTTGATTGTCACACCAGAAGATGGTATCTATGGTTGGAGATTTACTAGAGAAACAATTTTACCATATCTTGAAGATATTCCAGACCCCGATGTCAATTGGATTCCATGCACTGATCCTGAAAGGTGCTTTGTCTGTTGGCGACATAAACAATTTCATTTTTGTATAGAAAAGAGTTTGCTATCAAAAATCTTCCAACTGGAATTTAGGATTAGTAAAATGTACAGCAGACTTTTCAGGTCTCTTGAAAACTAGAGAAAAGCAGAATTGAATGTCTAGTTGACAAAATTAAAGTGATTGTTATTTTTATATAATATACAATGAGACTTTACAAACATGTAATACTTATGTGCCCTGTGTAGTGGTTTTGCACAGATCAGCATGGATCCTCCACTTCTCGGGTCCCTCCTCAGCTCTCCTGGCCCCTCTCTCCTGTTGAGTGTCCCCACAATAAGCAGCCTGCTACGGGGGCATTCAGTTCGGCCCTGCCCCCTCTCTCTCCTTATTGGCTAACTGATAGCAATGGGAGCCAATGGCGCTCAGCCAATCAGGAGGTAGAAAGATGGGGCTCAGGTAAGTATTAGGGGATAGAATGCATTGAGATTAATAAACCTTCTGCCTTTGCAAAACTTTTTTTATTTTTTTTATTTTGGATAGAGCAAGGAAGGGTTAAAACTCCTGTCAGATTTTTTTTCCTCCCAATCTGTGTCCCATTAGGGAGATTTCCCTTCACTTCCCGACCCATAGCCAAACAGGAAATGAGAGGAAATCCCTGCAAATTAACAGAATTCATTGGGGACCCCCAGGTCACCAGAACTAGTGTCCCCATTGGAAGATTTCCCCTCTATTGCTTTTCTGGGGACAGCCCAAAATCTGCGATTTTCTTTTACTTTTCCTTTCAATGATTTTGGTAAACAGGACAAATAGATAGGGTAAATCTCCTTAACAGGGCACAAAAAACAATAAAAACTGACAAGTGTTCCATTCTATCCAAAACAAAAAAAAAAAAGTTAAGTTTTGCCTTTAGTGATACTTAAACTTTTAATTGTACATAACACTATAAAAATAAAATTTGGAGTCTGGTTGCTTATATATACAAATCCTTATCTTTTATAGTCAGACCTGGTTTTAATGTTATACTAGATTTATTACAGGTATTTATATAGTGTTGAAAATTTAGACTGTGATTTAAATAGTATACAGTATATATTTTTTGTAATTCCTTTATTTAACAAAAAGTTGCATTTTCAAACATGTGCAAAAATAGTGCACAACTTGGTCATGTGAACAGACAGACTTGCAAAATCAATGGTAATACAATAAGGTCTGCACAGCATCAAGGAGCACCCAAGAAATGACAATCTACAAAGCAAGCGACTAATCACATAAAACATGAAAGTCTCAGAAAGAGGTGGCAGGTGTGAGTTTCCAACACATACAGATGAAGTGCAGCATAAGAATCAGAGAGGTCCCAGAGGCTATAATGACCAAAGCATGGCCTACAACCAGATGGACAAAATATAATGGTGGGGTAACTACCAAAACTACAAAGGATATATAACCAACCTTCATAAAGGGTATGGGAGGGGAATAAGGGAGGTAGGGGAAGGGGGTAGGGAGAGGAGGGAAAAGGAGGTAAAGAAGAAAAAAGTGAAGGAAGGAGGGAGAAACTAGCAAAAGCAGTCTCTCTCAACCCGGGGCCAAAAAAAAAGATCCACAGGCCCTGGTGGCTCAGCCGGGTAGTAAGACCTCCTTCAAATAGGCATTAGTGTACACAAAATATTGCCACTACCTCCAAGTGTCACAAAAGGTCTCCTCCCTGATATGTAGGGTAGCCATGAGGTCCTCCATGTCCCTGAGTTCATTGATTTTGGAAAACCAAAGAGACTTTGAAGGCGGATTCACAGACCTCCAGCACAAGGAGATACATGCCTTCGCTGCATTCAGCAAGTGAATTGTAAGGGAAGCTTTATATTTTTTAATGGGTCATTCTGTGAGGTGCAGCAAGCATGCCACTGGCTTCCCCACCAGGTCAACTTTTGTCAAGTGTTTAATAGTCCCGGCCACTGCTTGCCAAAACTGTGTAAATTTTGGGCAGTCCCAAAAGCTATGTAGCATTGTACCTTGTCCCGCACCACATTGCCAGCAGGTGTCTGATACCTGAGGAAAGAAGCAATGCAAAGTAATAGACACCCAGTACCATCTGGTTAAGATCTTGTAATTGGTGTCCTGAACCTTTATGGCAATAGACGACTTCTGCGCAAAGTGGAGAATTTTCTCTTTTTGTAAATATGTGAATTGCATACCCAAATCAGATTCCCATTTAGAGAGAAAGCCAGGGGTGAAGTCCATATGGCTGCGTATATGATAGAAAGGCTATGGTGAATTGGTTCCTGTGACAGATAATCTCCAGTTCCGAGAGTGGACAAAAAATACCAGGAGAGCAAGAGCATTTACAAAGAAAATGTTGAAGCTGTAGACCACTCCAGAAATCTAAAGGGGGATCTGAGGTGGTGGCCAGGGAGGAAGACGTGAGCTTACCATCAGGCCCCAAGAAGTCCCAGAGATGGAGATGACCACCAGACACCAGGAGCTAAAACTGGGGACTCTGAAGGCCTGGCTCAAATTTCAGGTTATCCAGAATAGGGATCATGGGGGAAGGTAATGGAGAGACCAAAGATCTGAGAAAGGTGTTTCTGGAGACCTTCAATGTGCCACGAAGAGTGGGATGATCACTGAGATCCTTTGGCAATGAAAGAGCGATCCATGGCCAGCTTTCGCAGTTCCACATAAGTCCTCCATTTCCATAGCCACCCAGTGTTTGGTCTTGGTATGACAATGCCAGTCGATCAGCCTTGTGAGATGGGCCCCCTTGTAGTACACACGTACTAGGACCCCATGGGGCAAAAGGACCGTGCTATACTGCAGATGGACACCGGCAGCAAAAAAGCGCCCTGAGGCGATTCAGTTCGCATAGGTAGCGCTATACAAGTCACTCATTCATTCATTCATTCATTCATCTAGGAGGCTGACTCCACCCTGGCATTTGGGAAGGTGGAGAAGTCTCTGAATTCAAGGTTTCCAGTGGGACCATACAAACTCTCAAAACAGGGAGCTGACACGTTTGAAGAAAATGGGAGGTAACTGGATAGGAAGTGTACGGTATATTGACATACCCCTGCCCATAAGGAGCTTACAATATGTACACACACGCATACTGGGGCCAATGTAGACAGGAGCCAAGTAACCTACCAGCTTGTCTTTGGAGTGTGGCAGGAAACCAGAGTATTTGGGGAAACCCCACGCAAACACATGCAAACTCCAATCATAATATATGTTTACTTTGGTTAGGTATATAACAAATTGTTGTAGAGGTAATGACTGAACCTCTGAAGTTTCAAGCTAACAGGGTATACCAGTCCCACCTTTCTGTGGAGGTTCTTGCTGAATATATCATAAATAACATATAATACACATAAGACAAGTGCTATTGTGGACACAGGGTGGTGCTATTATCACCCTATCCCTGTAATGATGTCACTGCTGTGACAAAAAGTTTGTGTTAATGTTTTAGGTGTATGCAACTTTAGCCCTATCAACAAAATTCACCTTAAAGTGCATCTAAACCCCATGTCATGTTTTTATACATGCTCAATGCTTTACCAAGAAGTTGATTGACTTTAATTGACGATACCCTGCATTCCAGTGAAATATTAATATAGGATATGAAATCACAACAACATCTATAGAAAAAAAATACAAGAAAGTTATTTCTCATACAAAAGATTCTTCTTCACTTTGAATTGAAAAAAAGAATTAAAAAAACATACTTTAGAAAAACCTCCTAAAATGTCCATATACTGTATACATGTGTATATTTAGCAACATTCAAAATATTATCCTTGCCATAAGGAAGTCCCCAAAAAATGCAAGTAAAATGCTTTAATGTGTTATAAAGGTTTAGGGTTAAAAAAACCTCTGTGTGCTGCAGCAGCCCCCAGTCCCCCCCAATACATACCTGAGCCCCATCTCGATCCAGCGATGTGCGCAAGAGCTTTGACTGTCCCGTGTCTCTTACTCCTCATTGGCTAAGACAGCAGCGGGAGGCATTGGCTCCTGTCCAAATGAGCCAAAGTGCATGTACAATGCTGTGAAAAAGTATTTGCCCCCTTTCTGTTTTTATATATTTTTTTCTATAATTGGCACACTTAAATGACTCAGAGCATCAAACAAATTTTACTATTACACAAAGCTAACCCAAGTAAGTACAAAATGCAGTTTTTAAATGATGGTTTCATTTATTAAGGCAAAAAAGCTGTCCAAACCTGCCTGTCTTTATGTGAAAAAGTAATTGCCCCCTAAACCTAATAACTGGTTGTGCCATCTTTGAAGGCAACAACTGCAATCAAGCATTTGCGTTAACTGGCAATGAGTCTTTCACATTTCTGTGGAGTAGGGATGAGCTTCAAGTTCGAGTCGAACCCATGTTCGACTCAAACATCGCCTGTTCGACTGTTCGTCGAATTGTGAACACTATGGGCCGTTCGCACCAAATTCGAGTGGAGCGTCACGGCCCATAATTCACTGCGGCATCGCAGTGCATTGCTGGCTGATGATTGGCCAAGCATGCACTATGACCTGCATGCTTAGCCAATCACAGTGCCGTCTGTACAGAGAGCGTAATTGGCCAAAGCCAGGGAGGCTTTGGCCCATTATGGCTCAGGGGGTTTAGTACACGCCCCACACTATATAAGGCCGCCTGCGTGGCGGCCTTGTGTAGTGTGTTGCGGCGGTGGAGAGAGATAGACAGAGAGAGAGACAATGTCATTTGATTTAAGTTAGATAGAGTAGGCAGGCGAGTCAGTTAGCTGCACTTACAGTGCATTGTGTATATATATGCATCCCAGGTGTTGTGTGTGTATATATATATATGTGTATATATATATATATATATATATATATATATATATATATATATATATATATATATATATATATATATACACTGTATTCAGTTTAGCTAGATCCGTTCCTGTTATTCTTTTCCTAATATACTGACAGGCAGGCAGGTATATTTACAGTATTTACAGTTAGTGTACTGTGTACCCTGCACAGTGTGCACCTATAGCTACCTGAAGACAAGTGTTGGTGTTCTTCTTCTGATGCTATTAATACCACAGGCAAGCAGCTTTAAGTATTTACAGTTAGTGTACCGTGTACCCTGCACAGTGTGCACCTATAGCTACCTGAAGACAAGTGCTGGTGTTCTTCTTCTGATCCTATTAATACCACAGGCAGGCAGCTTTAAGTATTTACAGTTAGTGTACTGTGTACCCTGCACAGTGTGCACCTATAGCTACCTGATGACAAGTGCTGGTGTTCTTCTTCTGATCCTATTAATACCACAGGCAGGCAGCTTTAAGTATTTACAGTTCGTGTACTGTGTACCCTGCACAGTGTGCACCTAAAGCTACCTGAAGACAATTTTAAAACTTTTTTTTGCATTGATACATGTCCCCTGGGGCAGGACCCGGGTCCCCAAACCCTTTTTAGAACAATAACTTGCATATTAGCCTTTAAAATTAGCACTTTTGATTTTGAACGTTCGAGTCCCATAGACTTTAACGGGGTTCTAAAGTTCGCGCAAACTTTCGGTCCGTACACAGGTTTTGGTGAGAACCAAACCGGGGGGGGGGGGGGGTCGGCTCATCGTACTGTGGAGCATTTTTGGCCCACTCTTCTTTGCAGAATTGTTTTAGTTCAGCCACATTGGAGGGTTTTCCAGCATGAATGGCCTGTGTAAGGTCATGATACAGCATCTCAATTGGATTTAAGATTGGCTTTGACTAGGCCACTCCAAAACCTAAATTTTACTTTGTCTGAACCATTTCAAGGTGGACTTGCTGTTGTGTTTCGGATCATTGTCCTGCTGCATAACCCAAGTGCACTTGAGCTTGAGGTCACAAACTGACTGGACATTCTCCTTTAGGATTTTCTGGTAGAGCTTAGAATTCATGATTCCATCAATTATGGTAAGTTGTCCAGGTCCGGAAGCTGCAAAGCAGCCCCAGACCATCACACAGCCACCACCATGTCTGACTGTTGGTATGATGTTCTTGTTATGAAATGCTGTATTAGTTTTATGCCAGATGTAACTGGACGCTTACCATTTTTTTCATCAGTCCCACAGAATATTTGCCTAAATGTCTTGAGGATACTCAAGATGTTTTTTGGTAAATGTGAGATGAGCCATTGTGTTTTTTTTTGGTCAGCAGTGGCTTTGGCATTGAAACTTTCCCATGGATGCCATTTTGGCCCAGTCTCTTTCTTATTGTTGAATCATGAACACTGATCTTACCTGAGGCAAGGAAGATCTGCAGTTAATTTAGATGTTGTTCTGGGTTCTTTTATGACCTCCTGGATGAGTCGTAGTCATGCTCTTTTTTTAAAATTTTTGTAGGCCAGCCACTCCTATGAAGGTTCACCACTGTTCCAAGTTGTCTCCATTTGTGGATAAAGGCTCTCCCCGTGGTTCACTGGAGTTCCAAAGCCTTAGAAATGGCTTTGAAACCCTTCCTAGACCGATACATGTACATTACTTTGTTTATAATCTGTTCTTGAATTTTTTTAGATTGTGGCATGATGTTTGGCTTTTTGTGATCTGCTAGCATGCTTCAGTTTATCAGACAGCTTTTATTTATGTGATTTCTTGATTCAACAGGTCTGGCAGTAATCAGGCCTGGGCGTGGCAAGTGAAATTTAACTCAGCTTTCCAAACAATTGGGGTTAATCACAGTTCATTCATGATTCAGCATGGGAGGGGGCAATTACTTTTTCACCTAGGTCCAGGCAGGTTTGAACAGCTTTTTTCCCTTAATAAATGAAATAATAATTTAAAAACTGCATCTTTGATTTACTTGGGTTATCTTTGTGTAATATTAAAATTTCTTTGATGATCTGAATCATTTAAGTGTGATAAATATGCAAAAAAATAAAAAATCAGGAAGGGGGCAAATACTTTTTCACAGCACTGTAAGAATGAATGTGAGTTAGGGACCAACCACTTCATATACACTTATGTATATATATGTTCTCCTCAGGAAGTGGTGATATCCGGATCATGATCCTGATATCATTCTTCGGTGCCCGTGATGCCCTTTCCTGTAACAGTGATTCGAGTGGCTAAACAGTTGCCTGATAACTTTTACAAGGAGCAGTAGGGCCCCTCGACCATGATGCACACTGCTGTTTCTGGGCTCTACTGTCCCACCGGGGAGCCTGGAGCCACTGTAGGCCATTGCACTGGCTGACCATAGAGATGAAGGAAGGATTTTCATTACCTGATCGTCTCTAAGATGTTTGAAATCAGAAGCAACAAGGATTTTATCACTTCCGATTTTGGCTCTTTGTTTGCAAGCTGCTACCAGCTAGTAAAGCAGCCGATCAAACTGATCTCTAATAGATTTCTCAGTCACTGCCCATGCTATCACAAGGGATGTTGTTAATCCCTTTTGATAGCAATACAGTTGATAAAATAAAAACAAAACAACAATAAAAAAATAAAAACACAGTGTCAAAAAATAAATGTAAATAAAATAAATAATAATAAAAAAAAATTTAAGCACACCTGTCACTTCATGCTTACACGCACATAGATCGATATGTAAACAGTAATTGCACAACACATATAAGGTAAGCCCCAGACCTCCTGTTTACCTCTAAACTGGTAAAGGCTTCTGAAGCATCACCTATGGATAATTGAATGTACTGTAGTTTGTCTCCATTCCATGGACATGCGCAATTTTAAAGCATGACATGTTAGATAACTATTTACTCAGCATACCATCATCTTTTATATTTTACAAAAACAGTTGGGTATCATATTGTGTTTTTGTGCATTAGACCGCCAAACTATAAATGTACGTCATATACGTCATGTTTTGACAATAAATACTGGAGTTATGGCTGCAGCTAGATGCCATAGCCCCAGTATCTTTTTTTTCATTAGGTAGCCAGCTTTTCGATAAATGTGATCCCAGTGGTGGATTTGCTGCAAGATCACTTTTATAGGTGGCGGGAGAGGTGCCCCCCCTGGTCATTTTCAAGCTTACCGGAGCCATCTGTTAAGCCCGGAAACTATCCAATGCGGTGTTTTCTGGGCAAGAAGTTGAGTGAGGGCAATATGGCCCCACTCGGCTCTATGCCCTTGAAGGACCGGAGCGACCTCTGACATCACTTGTGGCTCTCGGACATAAACAAAGGATTTTGTTTTTCCTTAAAGTCAATTTTTTTTTCTTTTGCTTTTAAAGGTAAATGAGAGATCTGGGGTCTTTTTGACCCCAGATCTCTCAATAAAGAGGACCTGTCATGCTTATTTCTATTACAAGGGATATTTACATTCCTTGCAATATGAACAAAAGTGATAAAAAATAATAAATAAAATAAAGGGACAGTGTCCCATCCCACCATCCTCCCATCCCTATGTAAGTCGCGCCGCATATGTAAATGGTGTTCAAACCACACATGTGAGGTTGCATTGCATTTGCAATCATTCTAGTGCAAGACCTCCTCTGTAAATCTAAACAGGTAACCTGTAAAAAATTTTAAAGCGTCGCCTATGGGGATTTTTAGATACTGTAGTTTGTCGCCATTCCACGAGCGTGCGCAGTTTTAAAGCAGGACATGTTAGGTATCTATTTACTTGGCGTAATATTATCTTTCACATTATACAAAAAAAATTGGGGTAGCTATTGTGCTTTGTTTTTTTTTAATTTATTAAAGTGTATTTTTTCCAAAACAATTGCGTTTGAAAGAATGCTGTGCAAATACAATATGACCTAAAATATTGCAACAACCACCATTTTATCCTTTAGGGTCTGCTAATATATATATATATATATATATATATATATATATATATATATATATATATAATATTTGGGGGTAAGTAACTACTGGATTTAACTAGTAAGCAAAAAATGTCAGAAAAAGGCTGGGTCAGCAAGTGGTTAAAGCGTATTTTTCCTGAAAATTTGTGTTTGATAAATCACTGTGTAAATATGGTGTGACATAAAAAAATTGCAACTATAGCAATTTTTCAGAAAATATATAATATTTGGGGATTCTTAGTAATTTTTTTAGCAAAAAATGCAGGTTTTTGCATGTTTGTTAGAAATGTTAGAATGAACCAGGTTTTGAAGTGGTTAAATTGTACGTTTCTTGAGGGCAGGGACTTATCGTAAATATATGTAAAGCACTGCTTAGATTTTCATGTGTAAATACCTGTAATAAATAAATGTGCAGGCACTGCTTTACGCTTACAGTTTAAAGTGGTATTAAACCCCAAGCCAAAAATGTAACATATTGCAGCTTATCTATACTTGGATGTGGCTATATTAGTTTTTTTTTTTTTTTTTTGGCTTTTTCCCTCTGTTTTCACCATGTGGTCTGGTCAGTAACACACCTCCTGTATGATAGTGCCCCCACCATGGACGAGGAAGCACAGGGGGCAGCAGCACTGGCAGTCTGGGGGGAGGGGAGTGTTAGGCTGGCCATACACTATTCAATTTTCCTGTTCAACTTTCCTTTAGATTTACCAAAACCATATAATATGAGGTGAAACCTAAACCCTTTCAATGTGTATGCAATCAGGCAGACCCTTGCACTACATAGTTGAAGGTAAATCTAAAGAAAATTGAATAAGAAAATTGTATGGTGTATGGCCAGCTTAAGTTATACTAGCAGATTTAGATACACTAACACATTGAAGCCAAATTCCAGCAAAACAGTTCCATCAGTTTTTTTTTTCCTTTTGGGATAAAGGTTTCACATCAATAAATAGAAATGGTTCTTTGTAAGCACCTCTGCCAGTGGTAAATGGTTTGTCTCAACTCTGTAACTGATGCACCTGCAAGAGAGCTTGTTCTTTTGAAAAACAACAGATGTACTGGCTGGATCATAAGATGAAAGTAAAAGAAAGAAAAACCTAAACAATAAATCTAATGCAGCCATCACATTTAAGAATTGGTAAGCTGCAATATAACAAATGTTTGCTTGTGGGTTTAATACTGCTTTAATTCTGTATCCAACCTGCACATTTGTTCTCACTGATAGGCGTAAAACATCCAACTGATCAATGCTGTACATAAGCCAACTAAGACCAAAGACTGAACTAAACAACCCTGCAATTACTGCCAATATTTAGGGAAAAGTATAGTATTAAAGTTTATATACTCATTAAAGTCTTATTTGTTTGTGTAGGTATGGTCCAGCACCAGTGCAGACAAGGTTGAGCTGTATGGCTAAACATAACTCTATATACGTAGTTGCAAACTTTGGAGACAAAAAGTTGTGTAATACCTCTGATTCTGGATGCCCAGATGATGGTCAGTATAATTATAACACTGCTGTTGTGTACGACTCTCAAGGAAAATTAGTAGCACGTTACCACAAGGTATGTAGTTTCACATCATTGCTTTTTAATATTATTGCTATTATTTTTATGTATTGGTTCATCAAGTCAGATTGTTCATGCCAAATCTGATACCCTTTTGGTTTAATTAAAGAAAAAATAATATTTCTCTTTTAGTTCTTTTAGCATGAGCTGTACTAACAGTACCAACTTTCAGTGTAGTGTTTATTGTCTGACCTAAATAATTTAGTTTCATTTAGCATTTGTTTTATCAGTATTGATGCTTTTTTTTTTTATATATAATTTGCAGTATAACTTGTTCCTTGGGGAAAAGCAGTTCAACGCGCCCAGTGAACCTGAGCTTGTGACATTTGACACACCTTTTGGAAAATTTGGCATTTTTATTTGCTTTGATCTGCTATTTTATAACCCAGCTGTTGCTCTGGTTGTCGAGCACAATGTAGACACTATTCTTTTCCCTACTGCATGGATGAACCTTCTCCCTCATCTGACTGCTGTGGAATTTCACTCTGCATGGGCCATGGGAATGGGTGTTAATCTGCTGTCTTCAAATACCCATAATACTAGCATGAGGATGACAGGTAAGCAGCAAAAAATATTTCACTTAGGCCTCTTTCACACCTTGGTGTTTTTTGGAATGTGAACAGAAACAGGTGAAAAATGTGCATCATGCTTTCGGTGCCTTCACGGCTCTCCAAACATTGGGAGCAGCTGCGTGGCAAAACGCATGAGGCTCACTGCGAAAAAAAAGTGAAGGAGCTACTTTGGTGCATTTGTCACACAGTGCAGTGTATCCCTCGATCCCATCTCACAAAGTTAAGATGTATGCAAATGATTAGTCACCGTTATTGCCTGTGGTCTCTCTGCAACTGATCTTTCTACTACTAGTAACTTACCTTGCCTTGTTCTACACTGTGTCCCTGTGTGGAGGCAGCCATTTTGGTGGAGACATGGCTATGCTTCCTCATTTCAGAGTCTGGAGGCAGCCATCTTGATAGAGACATGGCTTTGCTTCCTCATTTCAGTGTCTCCAGTGAGGAGAACAGTAAAAGCACAGTGGTGACATCACCAAATCTCATTCCATATCTCCTTGCATGGACAGTCGGAGACATCAGTGCCTTAGATCTCACACTACCGAAATACAGCTATAAGGCTGTAGGCACACTCATTTACCAGGATGTGCACTGCTATTTCCATGAGGTTGTACATTTTTCAGTGTACTGTATAGGCACAATTAACATTTTAAATGTTCCCTTTGTAGCACTACTCCCCGAAGGAACTGTTTGGTAATTATGGATTCTATGTTTTGCGCCTTGTCTTCAAAAACAACCTCAGCCCCTCTGGCACACCTGATTGAAAGAAAATCACTGCATGCACATATGAGGATATAAGTATAGATACCTTTAACCTGGCTGTAGGCTACTACCAGAAAATAGACATAAGAATGTTTAGTGGTAGATGAACTCAATTTATTGATCCAGGTCAAAATAACTGAATTTGGACACAGTCTGCTTGACAGAGTAAAAGTTGGGGTGAGCGGGGGATGTCACACAGAGCTTGCAGCTGCACCTCTCCCCTGTTACAGTACAGTACAGTACAGTAACTCTGCCATACATCCCAACATGGGGGTGAAGTGGGTGGAAAAACACCAGGCTACACATTTAAAATAGCAATTCTTTACTTTTTATATCCAGATCCAATTTAAAACAAAGCTGAAACCTGCTCTGCCATTTCTGATGCAGGGCATGCTACCATTTGCTAGACTGAGACAGCTCAATGATGACTTCAGCAATGCAGGAGCTTCTCTGTGGTCAGGAGTTCTTGCAAGATTTTGGCAGTCCTTGCAATATTTTGTCAAGTGCATTAGCTGACCTGGCATCACAAATCCATTATTGGCATCCAACAGATACCAGGAATGGAGGCATGGAACTACAGTTCCATTTTAAAGTGAACCTTTCATAAAAGAAGCACAAAATCTGCCTTGCATATGTCCTCCTTACCTGGCTTTTGAACTAACTTAATGGCTTCTACGACTGGGTCACTGGCCTGGAATGAATATGCAGTTCAGGAAAGTAAGAATGAATCAAGAACTACTACAAGCTGGGGGTTTGTTCCAGGTCAGTGACTCAAAGTAGTGATATAAGCGGGTGCAGATAGGGTTATTATAACCCAGCACTAGCTTTGCACTTGTTGAATTCCCCTGCAGAGAACACTGTTTTTTATTGATACTATCACGAAACACAGTGTGTCTGTAAAAAAGCGTAGAATAGAGACTAGGGACATTATAATAAATGGGCAGGAATGGAATATTCCACAGGCTTATACACCTAATGTCTTTTAAATTGATTTAGGTTCACTTGATAGCCACATTATGGGATAAAGGGAAGATGGTCAATGCTGAGTATTTCACAAGGCTCCTGCAGAAGAAAGGGTGGCAGGCAGAGGCCGCCCGTCCATTAGTCCCCCTATCCATGCATTGGGTCCCCTAATCTACATGCAGAGTGCTGGATGCATAAATTCCAATAGGTCAGAGATTGTAATGGGCCAGAGGCTCTAATAGGCTTAAAAAAGGGTGCTCTGCACACCGAGCCCACCCAGTGGTGAGCAATAGCGAATTAATATTTGCTATTTTCACACTGATCCTCCTCTTGGCCAATCAGGAAGCCGGTCCTAAGACCCGTTACCCGATTGGCTGAAAGGACAGGCGATCCTATTGGATGCCTAGGAGGAGGAGGGAGGAAGCACGTGATGCAGAGGTGGAGAGGAGGAGATGCCCGTCTGCAGGTTCTGCCTGCCCAGAACCTAGATGGGGTAAGTGCAGGGCTGAATGACGGACCGACTGCGAGACCCCTGGGGGAGGTGGACACCACCGAGCGGGAACGGGGGCGCCACCGGCCAACTGGGGGGGTTGTTTGCCGCTCCCCCAATAAAAAAGACCACCAGCCGCCACTGGTGGCAGGGAACAAAGGGAGGGAGGTAACAGAGGCTTGACTATCAAGCGAACTTGATGGTACAAGCTCTCTTTATGTCTGAGACACTAGGGGGAGATTTAATAAAACTGGTGCACACAAAATCTGATGCAGCTGTGCATAATAACCAATTAACGTCAAACTTCACCTTGGGCTTTGACAATGAAACCTAGAAGCAGATTGGTCACTATGCACAGCTGCAGCAGTTTTAGTAAATCTCCCCCTGTAAAAACTAGGATACTTTAGGGTCCTAGGCTAGCAATAAAAATAACATCCTATTCTATAGTGACTTGACTAATAATCATCCTTTCAAGCTGAACCAATTTTATCTATAAGTATGATTGCTATAAGCTCAAATCCCTATAGCAAACTTGAAAAAATTTCTCAACCCCAAATAAGTTCTTTTTAAGCATGGCAACATGTGATTTTTGGGTCATTTGATTTGAAAGTACCTAAAGCCACTTATGTTTTTAATGGTTATATTATCAGTAAAGAAGACTTGTATGCAATGCCTTTTTGAGAAGTGGGGTCAAAAGCATGAGAATGCATTAACAGTACAACTGACAACTGTGTTTTCAATCGTTTTCTAATATACATGTAGCGCTCACCCCCAGAGGGGCCACTGGAAATAGACAGGTTCCCCCACAATAGTAGAGGGGCTGTCAGTCACAAAGGCACAGTCCCACACACACCAACAATTCCGGCTTAGTCTAGGGGATGTCTTTTTAGTATTTATTGCTGAAAAACTTCAACAGGAGAGGGCTTTAGAGTCGCAGGATGCTCCAAACAGTTGCAACAATAGGAGGGCAAACTTCTCTAATCTTCCAATACCAGCTTTTCTGGATGTAACAAGGAATAGCCCATATATCTAGGATATACAGCAGCAGTCCATCTGGACAAATCTTACACTTTTACAACCAATAGTCGCTAGCAAGGTTTTAACTGACAGTGTCCCAAGGGCTGTCTGACACACAGAAGTATCCCCCAGAATCCAGCAAACACACATTGGCAATCTGCTCCACTCCCTCAGTCTAGCAACTGCTAAGGCCTAGCCTGCAGTTTCTTGTCTCAGTAAAGCTGCCTGCAGGGGCAGCAGCTTCAAGAGACTCCGGAACCATTCCTGGAGAGAAAAGAACATCCTAGTAAGGCTTCCAAAACATTTATCAACTCCCCGGCCACCTTCTGGATGCCTCCTTCCAGGGATTGGGGCATGATAAACATTCATACTGATCATTTGAATCTCCCTGCTCTATACTCTAGAAACTTCTTTCATGGGCAAGTGTGAGGAATCAAACCCTCAGCACAGGAGACCCTGAACAGATGAAAACAATCACTGCTCCACTCACTACAGTAGAGTCAAAGCCTAAATTGAACCTAGAGAACTAGAGGAGGGAGCTACATACCTAATGGATTTTTGTTATATTGCATTGTTATATTGCATGTTTTTTGAGATGGTAAAGACTGTATTCTGAATAGGAAAGTCCCTTGTATAATCTGTGTTTTAATTCTGTTTTAGCTTTTTATTTCCTGCTAGAAATACTGCCACATTTCCCAGCAATTCTCAAACTAATCAATTTATTGTTTCCTGTTTTCAGGCAGTGGAATCTTTTCCCCAGATAAAGTTGTGCCATACTTCTATAATATGGAGAATGAGGAAGGTAAACTGCTTATCTCTGAACTGAGCTCCCATCCACGGAAATCTGAAACATACTCCCCTACCAAATGGAACTTGCATGCCTCTATGATTCAGAATTATCCTCCTGGCAGCATTGTTTTTAATGGATACCTCTTTTCTGATAACTACACTTTCACGGAGCTCACAGACTTACGAGGGAAATATACGGTTTGTCAAAAACAACTGTGCTGTCATTTAGAATTTAAAATGGCAGACAAACACGAGGGTGAGATTTACGTATTAGGTGTTTTCGATGGTCTACATGTAGTTGAAGGAGAATACTATCTACAGGTAATAGAACTGTAGTTAAGTTTTTTTTTGTGATAATGTTTGCCTAGTGTGCTCAAAGTGAATAATTTTGCCTTTACTAATAAACTGGTCAACATGAAGTAGCAATCATACTTGAATTCAAAATAGGAAATTGCTACAGTCTGGACTCACTGTCTTTGAATACTTAATGTACAACTTCGAAAACTTTTTCTCAGGAGTGGTTAGACTGGTGGAAGACTAAAACTCTTTTTGGCTTCTTATTGCTGTTTAAGATCTTGTTGAGGAGATTTCTTTTCAATTCCTATCCCAGTAACAACATAGCCTGAAGAGGAATTGAAGGAAGCTTTCCATGGGGATACAGACAATAAAATACTAAAAGGGGTTTTAGCCTTCTCCTACTCAATAAAAAACAAGTGTGGACAAGTTTGCTTCAGGGCAGAAAATAAACACAAAACAGCTCTGCCCTAATTAACCGTAACCTTATCTCTTTCTGGATCCAGTAAGCCATACTATGCTATATTAAGAATGACTCTACCT
Organism: Lithobates septentrionalis; assembly: GCA_037952835.1. Classification (NCBI taxonomy): domain Eukaryota; kingdom Metazoa; phylum Chordata; class Amphibia; order Anura; family Ranidae; genus Lithobates; species Lithobates septentrionalis. The sequence goes on along the minus strand of JBBDGP010000084.1, from coordinate 16,386,518 downwards.
CTATTTACAGTAGTTTGATAATTATGTATACCTTCTGGATGACGGGCACATTGTTTCATGGGGCCAGCTGTATTTACATTTGCTGATTGGTTAATACTTAGAAATGGCAGGTCTATGACTTATGTGGTGGCATTTATTTTAAGTTAACAGTTTGCTCAAGCCAAGGTAGTGTGCTGGAATAATATTTAGGCATAAACACACTAGGCACATTAAATTGGTGCAACAAGAGTTATGTCATACATGGGCCTTTCTACATTGACTTGGGTCAAAATAACACACTGGGGGGGATTTACTAAAACTAGAGCGTGCAAAATCTGATGCAGCTCTGCACAGAAACCAATCAGCTTACAATGGATGTTAAAATAACGTTATAAAAACTCCAGTAGCTTTGCAGTGAGTTTTTCAACTTCTTTCAACCTAACTTTCAACTCTTTTCAATGTTTTTGCAATAGCCTTTTTTAGCGTCATTTAGCGTTTTTTTGAAGAAAAAAATACATTTTTATTTTTTTTCAATTGATCAAAAACGTTGAAAACGATGGTGAGTGACGTTTTTGAGCGTTTATTGACGTTTATCAGCGTTTTTCATTGTCAGATCATTTTTACAGCTGAAAAATGTCTCTCAGAACCCACTATTTTATTTTTATTTTTTTACTGCTGAAAAACACCACTGCTCAAAACTGCTGATAACAGCCTATGTGTGCATGGACACATAGGATAACATGATGTAGAGTTTAATGACTGTAGAAAAAAACATCTACAGCCAAAAACAGCTGCTGTAAAAACGTCACAAAAATGTCCAGTGTGCATGAGGCCTAATTGAACAAGCTAAAGTTTGAAGCTGATTGGCTTCCATGCACAGCTACACTAAATTCTGAGTGCTCCAATTTTAGTAAATCACCCCCACAGTGTGCTTACTGTATAGTTTGCAAGCAGTTTAACACATAAACAACCTAACCTCTCAACATTAACTTGCCATTTTCCCCATTTTCCCCATTTAAGAATACTATTTGCAATTCAGTGTGGGGTGAACATAGGAGAAGGTGTGTAACCTGAAACCAATATGGTTAGAAATGGCTTGTTAATATGAAAAAAAAAGAATACTAGTTATATGCTACTATCATATTTGCTCCATAGCATTTTATAATCAGTTACTAATAACACAACTTTTAAGTATTATAAAGGTAACCTTATGTATATTATGACTTTTGTTATCCAGGTATGCACATTATTGAAGTGTCAAAGCACAGATATTGCATCATGTGGAGAATCTGTTGAGGAAGCTTCTACTAGATTTGAATCATTTTCTCTCAGTGGAAATTTCTCCACTTCCTATGTTTTCCCAGAAGTTTTGTTGACTCAAATTAATTTGGCTCCCGAGCTGTTTCAGGTTTGTAACTGTATATTCTGTATAGTTTTGATTTACTTTTTTTTAATGTGTGATTTGGACCTAATATCCTGAAATAAGAACTAATTCCATATGTTTTGGGTTATGTGATGCAATAGGAATAGGACATGTAAATACCTTCTGTACTAAGAAAACTCTAGTGTGCCAAACAGTGGTTTAGCGGTGGGATTTTTGGTTCCTTTCATCCCTTCTCACCTTAACCTTCTAGGTTTTACTACAGTTTGCCATTTAGACCTTGCAGCATTAGGGTTATTAGTTTGAATCCCAACCATGACATTACCTGCATTGAATTTGCATATTTTCCTATGTTAGCATGTATTTCCTCCTAAATTCCAAAGACATTTTTTGGTGGAATAATTGGTTCCGGTCCAAATTGGCCCTAGTATGTGTATTTTTGCATGTGAGGTAGGGACCATACTTTGTAAGTTCCTTGACGGCAGAGACAGATGTGTATGTACAATATATGTAAAGTGCTGCGTAAATTGACAATGATATATCAATACCTGTAATACTGGGTGCTTCTGCAAAGATACAGCTTCCTCCAGTCTGGTACCAGGAACTCACTTTATTGTAAACTCACACAGAATATATAGCACACAAGATCAGGTAAGAGCCTGATCACATTACTCTAACAATGCAGACTGTAAACAGTAGTCTCATTAGCACATCTAAGGAACAGCCAACAGCTAACAGTGATCTAATTAACAACTAGTTGCCTAGGCAACCCAGACAATGCTTTCATTAATCATTGATCCCATCCCACCTCAGACTGCCCAGAATCAGTCTACAACAGTCTATGAGACAAAGCTCATACAATGTTCCAGCAGTCTGAAAAAGTGGAATTCATTTATCTTCATAGATTTCTTGAGGGATATTGTTGATAAATATTCCTGTCTCAAGTGGAGGGGCTCCAACTCAGTCTACAGGATGGCCACCGTATTTCCTCTGACCATTAACCTGTACAAGATTAATATTACACCTTTCCATTCACGCTAGAAGATAAACTTTATTCTCCTTGATCAGAAAATTAATCCAAGCCTCTTTTCAATCAAATAATTTTACTTATTTATTTATTCAATCCAAGCCTCACTCTTATGCCGCGTACACACGGTCGGAATTTCCGACAACAAATGTTCGATGTGAGCTTGTTGTTGGAAATTCCGACTGTATGTAGGCTCCATCAGACATTTGTTGTCGGAATTTCCGACAACAAAAATTTGAGAGCTGGTTCTCAAATTTTCCGACAACAAAATCCGTTGTCGGAAATTCCGATTGTGTGCACACAATTCCAATGCACAAAATTCCACGCATGCTCGGAATCAAGCAGAAGAGCTGAACTGGCTATTGAACTTCATTTTTCTTGGCTCGTCGTACGTGTTGTACGTCGCCGCGTTCTTGACGTTTGGAATTTCCGAAAACATTATCCAAGACAAGTATGAGCCAACATCCGTCGGAAATAAATCCAGGATTTTGTTGTCGGAATGTACGATCGTGTGTACATGGCATTAGTGTTTATTACATTGTTGTACATCATTAGATAATGATCTGCATTTTCCATGGGATCAGAGGCTTAATCAGAGCTTTTTAGCATGCTCTGATCGTAAGAAGCAGACAAAATCCCCAAGTAGGCCATGGAAGTGAGATCAGTGTCCTCTGTGAACAAGTAAAATCAAAAGGAGTTACATTTCCACAATGTTAGAGGGGGGCTTGTAAGGGGTAGTAGGTGCCATGGTGGGGTGCAGTTGGTCGTCACATCCTCCATGTTTGCCTCCATGTTGGGCTCAAAGCAAGGGTCACATGAGAGTCCAACCCCTGGGGGGGGGGGTTCTTTTGGGCTACGTTGGGTACTATTTGGAAAGGATCACTGCCTTACACAGGGTACCCTTTAATGAAACAACCGGCTGATCTCTAATAAACATGATGTACCACTGTACATCACCACAGACACCTTGTCCTCTCCACCTGTGCAGCATATCATTGCTACCTCACTCCCAGTAAGGGTATGGGGTCCCGCTGTGCACCTAGAGCGGACTCCATACATGCACTTCACTTAACTCTTTCTCTTCTGTAACTGTGTACAAGTTGAGAGCCCCAGCAGTGCAGTTCTGCTCCCATTGCCATGGGAGATGGATCGCTGCTGAAGGAGTGCCAACAACGTCTCCCTCGCTACAAGAGCGTATTTCACCTGGCACATATACATGCTTACGACAGGCTGCTAGAGAGACCTTCATTTACCATGGTAACCACTTGCATCCTCACACTGCTTAAACTCTTATACCATTATCTTCCTACCCCGATGTGATGAGTGACCCGAGCTACCTGCAACTATATGTGCCAGTTACTTCCATTACACCCCTTTAGTAACTTCAATACAGGTAAAAGCAAAGTTTCAAAAGCTTTATATGAGTAAATTGCAATGGTGACATAGATAGTCTGGAATAAAGTGCAAACATTTCCATAACATCCCTAGCCCCTAACTCAGGCTTGTGGCTGCCCCAGCGTACCTGCACAGGAAAGAGTCCTTCTTTGGCAGAGTCCTAGGTTGCTGTCTTTGGGAAGGTCTGCAAGCCCCAGCAATCCTCCTTGGCAGTGAGAACTCCAACCTCAGCATATTACTGCCAAGCCAGACTCCGGTAACGGCAATGAACAGGTCCTACCCAAACAAAATGGCCAGAACCGAACCAACAGAACAGCAACAAGAATCCACATGGCAGCAGCCCTAGGGTCTGGGCCTCTGTCCTTTTTATAGCACACAAGGGGTCGGGCACAAGAAAATCCTGTGAAGAAAAATTCAGGAAGCACAATTAACTCTCAACTTGTTAACCACTACCTGCCTACAGACTGAGTCCCCATTGCAGTAAAAGACTGAGTAGGAATTATGCATAGCTTCCAACTGTCCATAATTTTCGCGGAAATGTCTCTGATTTGTAACTATGTCACTCTTTTATCCCCATTTGTCCCTCCTTTTCTCATTTTGGTCTAATCTAGATAGTTGCATATCTATGCACTATTTAACTTTCAAAAAGTGTTTGCCAGAGGTAAACCGTTCATCCAAACTCTAAATTGCTGCATTTGTAATTTTCAGAAGCCAGTGTAAAGGAATAGTAGTGTTAAAAAGAGCACTTGTGGGTTTAACTGATTTTTTTTGTATAATTCTCCTTTAAGGGGTGTTGGCAGGGGTGTCTCCTATGCCTACATACTGTTGCTAATAGTTGTCTCTCATTCCATCTCAAAAATTTGATAGGTATGATTATGTGAATGTAGCCCAGGCATTAATATTTTGAAGAAGGGGAAGGGTGGAATGGATTACAAGGGCATAGTCTATCCTTGATAATGTGGAGTGGGTGCTGGAGTGAAAGGAGAATTGATGGGAGCCTGAGTGAAGCCATCTCCATACTAAGCCAAGTAAGGCCAGAAGTGACGCAAAAGGGGTAGGTCTACACAGAATTGCATAAAGCAACTGTAGTACGGTCAAAAGCAGTACAAAGACCCAGAGAGAAAGAATGCAATTTGCAGCAGGAAGATAGGTCTGACAGATGATAAGTGTGGAGCTCAGATAATCTCTTTCTGTTCTGATGACAGTTTTTAACGATCACCAGAACAAAACAGAAATTGAATCTTCCCCCTCTATCCTCTATGTTGGAGGTTCCATAACCTATCCAGTAATGAATCAATAAATTTAAAAAAATGAATTTCGGCACACTTTAACATCTGTGTTCAGTCACACATTGCCAATGCAATATTTGGGTAACATACAGTATACCTGCTCATTTCCATATGGTAATATTTTAACATAATTATTATAATTACATTGTTTTCATTCAGGTTTTAAATGATGGACGGCTTATTAGTAAAGTTGGTATTTCTTCTCATCCCCTACTAAGTGCAACTCTGTTTGGAAGATGGTATGAACAAGACCCACCTGAAAAGTTAAAGAAAGTGAAAACTGATACACATTCAAGAACTATGCTGCTTGATGAGTAAAATTTGCTGCATTTTTGTTATGTTCACCTTTAAAGTCACTTTAAAGTATTTGAACCAGAACCTTTGTACAATAAAGAATGTATGCTTCAATATATCATTACTGGTAGTTTTGTGAATGTGCATGTAGCGCTAACCCCATAGGGTCCTCTGGAAATGTGCCCAGGTTTTTTTTTTCCAGTGATATCCCTGCAGCCAGGGACACATTCACAGTCACTCCTTGGCTCGATGATCAGTCTAGGGGTGTTCTTTTTGGTGTTTTTATTTTCGGGTAACTTGGATAGGGTTGGGAAATTGAGTGGGATACTCAAAAAAGTACAAAGTGAGGACTGTAAACTTCCTTCCTGTAGAACTGTAAGCAAAGTCCTTGTAAAAGCAGTCAGTGGACTTTGAAGTAGTGGTAGCTAAAGGCACAGAAGCCTCCTTATTTGGGCAATCACAGCAGAGTCCCTTCACAAAGAATTAGAAAGACTGATCTCTTCAGGACACCAGCTGATGTCCCCTTTACACACAGACACAACTGACTCTCTAGCACCAGAGGGGTGGCAGCAGCCCACAGTCTCTATGATCTCTCACTGCAGCTTGTACTCACAAAATGTCATTGGAAAGTTGGTTGCCTCCTTTGAAAATCCATGCAACACCCTTTTTCCTATGATACCAGACTAGATCTATAGACGACAGACCCTCAGTAAGCTTTCAGTAGGTTCCAGCAAAGCAGGCCCTCAGGTTGCACTCCCAATGACTTGTGGACAGCAAGCACTTGGCAGGGTTTCCTAAGGGGCAACCAATTGGCTATGTTCCTCTCCTACAGGAAAAGACCTGGAAGCTCTGTGTCCTAGAGTATTTATATAGACTCCCAGCAGCCTTCAGGGCCACTCTCCCAGAGATTGGCCAGGGCTTTATAAATATTCATTCTGCCCATTTGCCTTGCTCCACACCTATGTTCTAGAGAGATCCACAGTTCTTCAGAAAGTAGAGAGAGCAATCAAACCTGTGACATGTGAAACACTGAACAGACCAGAATAATCATTACAATAAGCAACACTAAATTTACCTAACAACAAAACAGCAGCTCTACTGGATCCAGTAAGTCAAAACTAAATTGACCTAATCCTAGCACCTATAGAGGAGGGTGCTACATGCACAACAATTTTTTTTTTTATCCCGCAGTTTCTTGTTGCCTTCTAGATACTTATGATACACATCATAAGTACATTAATCAGCTTTTCCATGCATTTAATGGGAGTTTTACCCCAAAATGTCTTCATCCATAATATCTCAATGTTTTACATGCTTATGTGTATGTTTCTTATTTACATCAGGATGGGAGGCAGACTATTTATATTAGGTCCAGAGTACACTTTGTTTTTTTCTTTCCATACAAGACCATAGGAATAAAAAAGCAACTGGACAGGCTTAGAAGGAGGTCAGCTTAAGGTCAGATGCATCTGTTTATGAATTTGAATAGAACTCAAGTATCTCAAAAAATTCCCTGCACTTTTTTTTCTGCGAATCTAATGCGTGTTCAGCCATAATACAACTGTATGGCTGAACTCCCATTGCACAGACATTGCATGTGATCGACACCTGCGGTACAGGTGCGAATCACATGCGATGACTGAGATCGCATATGTGTGAACCTAGGTTTAAAGTTAAAAACAATAATAATTCAACAGAACTTTGTCAATTTGAGCACCTCCAACTTAAAAAAAAATCCCACAATCGTTGATGGTCAGTGATGTGATAATTTTCACTCTCAGCCTCACCCTGCACAAACATTTTCCAGATTGTGGGGCAACAATCTAAGGTCCAGTAGACTGTGTATCTATGTCATTGGTGTGGATTAACTATACGATGTAGCACCCTGTAGCTTAGGCAGGGAGATCCTCACAAATTTACTTGCCAGAAGTAGTTAACCTGGTTGATTGATAGAGATCCATTGATGTCTCCGTAACTTTGGCCTTGTTGCACAAACTCCAATCGAATGCCCTTCGTGCGAGGCTAATAGCCAGGGGATATACGAAAACGTTATTGCGTAGTGTATACAACAAAGCCATACGTCAATCAGGAAGCTCCTTACTTTATAAAACGAAACCAGCTACCATCAATTGCTCCGTTAGATTTATTACGAGATTTTCGCAACAACACCAACAACTTCGAGATATTTTAACCAACCATTGGCCGATTCTTCAAGAGGATCCTATCCTCAAGAAGTATATTGGCCCTTCGCCGGAAATTACTTTCAGGCGGGCCAGGTCCCTACGTGATAAATTGACATCCAGCCACTACTCTACAAATCCCAAGTCTAAACAATCTATATATGGATTATCACGACGTGGCAAATGCCCATTCTGCCCATGGATTAAAGTAGGCACAGCGTTCTTACTTCCTAATGGCGAAACCTTTACCCCCAAATTTCATGCCAACTGCGATACTGAAGGAGTAGTATACCTCATGTTATGCCAGTGTGGCGCTTTTTATGTAGGGAAAACTATCAGACATCTACGATGCAGAATAAAAGATCATGTTTACTACTCAGCTGAGGGAAAGATGATCACTGCAGTCAGCAGACATTTAGATCTGTACCATAAATTTGATGTATCTCTGATATCTTTTATTGTATTGTCAGTGGTCCCAAAAGATCCTAGAGGGGGGGACTGGGATAAATACATTCTCTAAAAAGAAACTATGTGGATAGAGCGCCTTGGTGCTATGCATGCCCCAGGCATCAATGAGGCCCATACATATAAGCCTTTTCTGTCATTTCTTTTCCTGGTCCCTATTTTATTTATTGGTTTTCCAACATCAGTATTTCCCCAATTATCTCCTACCTTAATATTGTCTGTGTTTGAGGTTAATAGGTGGGGCTGTCATTTCATTCTTATTTACTTAATGTTTATATGCACTACCCTCCTATAATCCTAGATATTGTTACATAAAACAGCCGTTTTTATGACTATTCTATTATATTGTATGTACGTTTTGCAATTTTTTTGCAATTGCAAAAAAATTGCAATTGCAATTACCAATACTCATTTTTTATAGATATTGCGATTCTGGAATATCTACTGTCTTGCTAACCCGTGCCAGTCTGGTCCTGCATAGGTCCTGGGCTCACTTTCACCACTATGCAGCCGCCCAGCGCCACATCCCTTTCCCAGGGCTGGAGGCGCACATTAGGCATTACCAGGGTTAATCCCCCTGATATGCCTTTGGTTGCGGCCGCGTTCCCTATCTCACGCGTCAGGCTGTTCCCTTGCCGACGCTGTGAGTGAGGACATGCGCAGTCTGCACCCAGCGACCGGCTTGGAGGACGTCACAACGGCTTCGCCGATTGGTTGACTACAAGCGGGACGTGTGTACAAAGAGACGCTGCTCAGCGTCTCTCTATCCAGCCTTACATCTCAGTTGCTTTCTACCCGATCAGCTGTTTGTTTGTTGTTCTCGGCCATTTATCTACACTATGGATCTACAGTAGGTACATGTCTGTAACTGATATGCATATTGATACACTTCATGTAATTTTTAGTTTACATCCTATCCCTTTCCCCTCTGACTTAGTCCTTCCCATTTGTCTTTGTTCATTCCACTACTAGTATCATGGTAAGTGCTATTGTTACTTAATTAATTTTTTCGAGATATAAATTTATTCATATCTATTAATTATCATAGAACATTATTTATGAATACCATTATAACCATTCGGCTTTATGCTGAGTGAAGGATGCATTTTCTAATTTGCTATACAATTAGACATTAAACTGACTAGTTTGCCTAATTTACTAATTAGCACCATAATACCACACCCTGGCTTGCTTAATCCTTGAGGCTATGTGCCTATGTCCTATTCTACTTTTCTATCCTTTCATCCATGCTTCTTCCCTTCCCCTTTTCTTTTCCTCCTCTCTCTTGTTTTTTCTTATCCCCCCCCTTCCTCTTCCCCCTCCCCTTTCCTTCTTTTTCACAACCTTTTTTCTACCTTTTTTTCATTATGGAATAACATTATCCTGTTTACAGTCACGTTGATCTACTTACGGACCCAATAATATTGGTTACCGTTTACCTTATATCTATATTGTTACATATGTCCCCATAGTGTGCGAATACTGCCTAGGCCTTGTCTGATCAGTACTGCATATTGGGTTTCCATTTCAGTATCTCCTAATTCGCAATATGTATTTACTTTGATACATGTGAGGTATTAACATTCTAGTTAGCTAACTATCTTGTAATATATATATTTATTTGATGTTTTATATATTTCAGTAAATTTGTTCCATGCTCCTGAAGAAGCGCTATGGCGTGTAACATGTTGAGCAAGTTTTAGACACCCATCTCTACCAACTACATAGTTCTTGACAGCGAAATAATCTTATGGTGGAATGATTGGTATCTTATTCCTATATGACTTGTCTATATTACATTGAACTATGTATGGAGTGTATAACTGTTATTGTACTTTTTTTAACTGATTTCTGGATTTCTCCTCTTTTTTCTTGTTTTTAAACAATATTTTGTATATCGAATAAATTCTAGTTTTTAATCATATAGCTTTGATTATTGTGCCTATAAAGTCCAAGCCCTCTGATATTCTTAACTTAACTGTTAAAGACTGTTGCCATAGGAGACAGCATTCCTGCATGTGTAGATGCGCTTTGATGGGGCCTTTCCTTGCATGGCTGTCCTCCTTTTGAAGTCTTGGAGTCTCCCAATTGAATTTAAAACTACTTAAGGGTGTCCTGGCCCTAACCATTTTCCCCTCAAAAATACAAAAAGGACTGTTAAGAGAAATAAAACCTCTTTTACATCCAAGAAGTGTGTGGCGCCCAATGTCTTTCACCATCTTTGCACCCACTATGCCTCACAACCCAGTACATATTGAAGGATATCAGCTATCTTTGACCTTAGAGATTCTCATTAGACTGGAAGAGGCTAAAGACTTTGCTACATTTGGCACCCAATGTGAGGCCAATGCGTTGTCCTTGCAGCAGTCATCCATAGCAACCAGCTTCAGCTCCACTGGGATTTCGTCTGGCTCCGTGGGAAGGTGGCAAGTAACATTTACCCTTCTTATAGACTGGGTTGTTGTGTGTACTATCAATGTGCGGAAGAACCACCAAATCTCATTGCTCGGGGGAGAAGATCGGCCTGGTCTTTTGACACTTCCACAGTGCTGTGAGGGTTAATACAGGCTCCAAAATTGACTCCATTGCAGTTTTGGCGTGCCACATCAAGAAGAAGGCGAATGCTACAGTTCCCAAAGAACTTTCGCCCCAATCCGTTGGCAGGGGGAAGAAGTGCTGCCACGTGTGTCTGATTGTGGGTTAGTGAAGAAAATGGCACAGTGAGTGAGATGGCGGATTGGCGGATTGGTGTCTGTTTTTCGGTCCGAGTGACGGAAAACCTGTCCTGACTGACACCGGAGTGCGGTACACACCGAAGGGTGAGCTTGACCTGTATACGGCTGGAAGCTACGAATTTCTAGGACTGATTTCCGGAAAATGTTCTGGCTTGACTACGCAGGTAAGGCCTTGGATTGTCTGTGGACGCTGTGGAGAGCATCTGTTTGAGGTCGTTCCTCCGCGGATCCTACAAGTCGATCAGGATAAGAATGTTGCCATCCCATCGGAGAGCGATGCCCCAAGCCCGTGAGTTGTCACCCAAGTCATGCAGGAGTCTGTAACCCTTGCCGCAACGACTACCCCAGGACCCAGTGCACCGATCGCTTGTGGAGCCTGAGGTTGGGCCCAACTACTCGCACTGATGTCTGAGCCACCCGAGAGAAAAGCACCGGGGCAGGGTAAGTCAGCGAGAAGTGAGCGTGGTGTGCCTGTGGGGGAAGTAATACCAGTGGCCGTGAAGGGGGATGTCAGAGAGGTGCCAGTCAAGGCATGAGCCAAGCGAAATGATCTCCCGGCCAAAGAGTGTTTGATCATCTCAGATTCGGACATTCTGAATGATGGACTATCGGAACTCTTTTTCGACACTTTGTCTTACTCAGAGAAGTGGGGAGAGACTAATGAAGAGATAACCAGTAATGTGCAGGATGACGAAACACCTGCTACTACTAGTGTGCACATTACGCTATCAGACAGTACAGCTCCGCTGATCAGCTTTGCCAGGTACTGTGAGGAGCACCATGGAGCTCAATGGGTTCCCAAAGCCCATCCTATTATGCCCATGCCTAGTCTTAAACCAGATCATAAGCCTGATGTGGTCGCTGGGTGCTCGGTCCTTCGTGCTCCAGACGCTCAGGTCCAACCCAGATATGGAGACCCTAAGACTCTGCCTAGGCCATCCAAGATACAGAGAATTATAATTAACCACTTCCGGATCGCCCACCGTCGTTATACGTCGGTACTGTGAAGGAGGATATCGTTGTTATGGCAACAGCTAGCTGCCATAACCCCGGTATCCTCTTCTTCAGTGAGTGGTCCAGTTTAAGACAAAAGTGATCTCTGTGGCGGATTCACCGCAAGATCACTTTTATCGCCGGCGGGAGAGGGGCTCCCCCCTCCCGCCGTGATCCGGTGCCCTCCGCCGCTTACCGGAGCCGTCGGCAGCGGTGGAGGCGATCAGATCCTTCCTGTGGCCTGACATGGAGATGAGTGAGGGGAAGATGGCCCCCACCCGTCTCCATATCTTTGCAGGGCGGAAGCGACATCAAAACGTCACTTCCTCCCATAGCTCTTAAAGGGCCATTTTTTTTTTTATGACAATTTTTTTTTTAATTGCATTTTAGTGTAAATATGAAATCTGAGATCTTTTTGACCCCAGATCACATATTTAAGAGGTCCTGTCATGCTATTTTTCTATTACAAGGGATGTTTACATTCCTTGTAATAGGAATAAAAGTGACACATTTTTTTTTAAAACAGTGTAAAAATAAAAAATAAAAGGTATAAAATAAATAAGAATAAAAAAATGTTTTTTTTTTTAAACGCTCCCCGTCCCGATGAGCTCACATGCAGAAGTGAACGCATACGTGAGTAGCGCCTGCATATGAAAACGGTGTTCAAACCACACATGTGAGGTATCGCCACGATTGGTAGATTGAGCACAATAATTCTAGCCCTAGAGTTCCTCTGTAACTTAAAACATGCAACCTGTAAAATTTTTTAAACGTGGAGATTTTTAAGGGTAAAAGTTTATCGCCATTCCACGAGTGGGCGCAATTTTAAAGCATGACATGTTGGGTATCAATTTACTCAATGTAACATTATCTTTATCAATATAAAAAAAAATTGGTCTAACTTTACCGTTGTCTAATTTTTAATTAAACAAAGTGTATTTTTTCCAAAAAAAGTACGCTTTTAAGACCGCTGCGCAAATATGGTGTGACAGAAAGTATTGCAATGACCGCCATTTTATTCTCTAGGGTGTTAGAAAAAAAATGTATAATGTTTGGGGTTCCAAGTAATTTTCTAGCAAAATAAAATGTTTTTAACTTGTAAACAACAATTAACAACTAACAACAACAAACAACAACAAACAACAGAAAAAGGCTCGGTCCTCAAGTGGTTAAAAGAGTGACAGAAGACTACGGGTATTAATACCTCTAAATTCCTCCTCATCTGGAAGAGGAGATCTCTGAGAAGGAAACGCAATGGGTGGACGAAGCAGTACATCCCTTCAGATCCCTCTCAAGACAGACTTTTTGAAGTTGTCGCCTAAAATGTCTGGAAAGTACCTGTCAATATTGAATACATGGGGTTATGCCAGGAAGATCAACATGGATGGTGTAGTCATCCACAGGCCAGATAAAACGGATCTAAAGTGGTTTGTCACCACAGTGAATGCCTGGGGAGAGACTATAATTCTACCCGACCATGGTTACTACTGGTGAAACATCATCAAAGTGATACCATGTGACATGGCTACCTTTATACATACCTCACTTATATACTTAATGATACATAAGTGATTAAAACCTTTTATCTATATATGAATCAACCCATGAAATTAAGGACGAATGATACCTGTTCGAAAAGGGTAACAATCTAATTTATTTAAACTTACTATTGTACAGAAAAGAAACTTGTATTAATATGAGATTAGCAACTATAACATAAATGATACAACCTTAGAAACAACAATGTTACCAATGATAATAAATATTGCTATAATGGTCATACCCATGCTATCAAGAGATGAATAATGTATTAAGGCCAACGATAGAAACGTTTAGGGAAGAAAAGATACATCAGAGTTAATACAGATACATTGTATAGAGCGGTCTTACGTGTGGCCATCTTCCATCTGGACTGTAAGCCCCAAGAGCCCTAGCCTCTCTAGGTTTTTTGGTTTTATGTTGTTAGAACCCACTCCCACCAATCAGAACTCAAGGTCACCTCATTGGTTCAGAAGTGGCATTGAATCCTGATTGGCTACCCCTGAAGCCTAAAGTTCATTGGTTAAGTTGGCTTAACTTCTGATTGGCTGTAATTTCAAGCCCAGTTGAACATCAAGCTTAAACATTAGACTCTCTGGTGCCTCTGAGTCTGCCTTAAACCAGTTAGCTCTGCTTGAACTCAATATAACCAATTCTGAAAATTAGCATGTCAAAAGACCCCCCAACCAGGTGGTGAATTATCACCTGCCTAAACATTACATTCAACAGCTTTTGAGAACCAGGAACAATCTAAGCTCGGCTCAACCTGATATCACAAAATATAGTCCTTTTATTAGAGAGTTCCCCTGAAGATATAAATATGGATTGCAAAATCTCCACCACAGTCCCCCCTGAAGTTCATTCTTGAACTTATGTCCTCCTTCAATGATTTTGTATCCACCCACAACCGCAAGAAGCCCCGACCCTTCCCCACCACCACCACTGTGGCCTCCTCTGCCTTTCTTGAACACGCCGTAACCCATCAAGGTAGACTTGAGACAGCAAAGAAATCCTGGTGCCTTTGGGACTTCACATCCAAACCATGAGTGCCTGTACTGCAATGTTTCATCGCCCCTCTGCCTTGGAAGAGCGGAACTCCAACATTGACGGCGGGATCCTGGCATATCTAGTCCTGTAACTTTGTAAGACCATGTAATGGTTGCATCGATTGGATCGGACCGCGAGACAGCACTTTTCAGCATGGTGATGTAAATTTCAGTAAAGTCTTATTCGTGACACATTTATCTCAAGTAATAACTTGGGTGTCGTTGCTTCTTCAGGTGGTGGTTGGGCAGGCCTCCAGACAGTCGTGCATGAATACAAAAAATGAGAGAGGAGAACGTTAGTGTACAGATATTGGAGGAATGCCGGACAGGAGCAGAGTGTTGGCCATTAAGACTAGATACTTATAAGGGGTGTAATGTGGACGAGTAGAGTGGGATCCCCACAGGGGACAGAGTCTGAGCAACAGCCAGTATCATCCATGGCCCTTGATGGTAGGGATAGTCAACACTGCCTGTTATTGCCAGGTCCCTGGGTTCACCACACCTGCTCACAGGGCTCAGATTAAAGCAGTAGGTAGACTAGGGGAGGTGGAATTACATTAAGACATAAAAACTGGATGTCCAGGGATACTTTAGTTAAAATATGGTACTTATGGGCAGGCAAAGTCTTTTTTTAACAAAAATTATATGACTGATGTCTTAGTTACATTATCTTGAGAAGATAGATGATAGAAACCAAAGGAAAAACTTAGAGAGCATAATATTAAAGAAGAAAAAGGAACGGAAGAGAGGTGAGTAATGAAAATGAACAGAAAAAATAGTGGGAATAATAATGAAAAAAAAAAAAAAACGACAAAAAACTACAGATTGAACGCTGCTCCAACCAAGACTGTTAAAGAGCCTTGAATCTGTATATAGAAAAAACAAATACATCGGTTGAAAAAAATAATTAAAAAAAATAAAAGACAAAAAAAAAAACAAATGTTTTTCTTAAAAAAACTCCTCTCCCATTAACAATATTTTAGCAGGTCAGGTACACAGATATTAACAACAAAAGGGAGAAAAAATAAAAAAAAAATAAAAAAAAAAATAAATAAATACAAAATAGTAAAAAAATTATTAAAACTTTTAGAATTTAGGTAAACCTGACCTTATTACTAAAAATTGAAGAGGCTTATCCCTAGAACAATATAGTTCTAGGGTCCTCTCTTAAATGCGCAACTTCTTTGTAGTGATCTGGATTGGATCTGGCTTCCTCAGAGATCTGTTTCTGAGTTAGTGGCCTTTCTGTTCCTTGAGAGAAGATACCTCGTTGAGGTGCACCTTCTCATAGCTTTGGCGTTCATTCTCCTGATAGTAATGCACATTATTACCTGCATCCGGAAAGGCAATAAAGCTGCACAGATTAGGACAACAACAGGCTGGAGCAAAATGTTTAGGAAAGCTGTAGCATTAGGACTGTACCCAAATAAATTTTCCCACCAGGAAATCTTAGCATCTGCGTCTAAAGCGTGGGATACTTGGATCAATCTATTTTGATCATGGGTGAGTCGTATGGTGGCTTGTTTCTCATCATCTCTTAGTACATTTAATATTTCATCCTGTTGTCCGAAAATCCATCAGCCAAGCTTTTAACTCAGCCCTAAATTCCAGAGGAAGTTTCTGTAGGTGTAAGGGGATGTCAGGTTTGCTATAAAACCTTTCTTCAGGGGTGATCGGGGTACAACCCGGTGTTCCTGCTATATCCATGCCACGGGCCAGAGGAGGTGTACCATAGACTCCCCGAGGTAGTGTACCCTGCTGAGTACCATTTAACCTGATGCTGAAAACAGTGCATCATTAGACATGTGATACTAGCACCAGTACCCTGGTCTCCAGTCTCAAGTAGTTTTAACTTTGTTTTGGACCAGTTGGGACACTACCGCGGTATCCATTAGAAATGACCCCCCCCCCCCCCCCCGTGCCAGCATTGTTGCCTTTTCCCATAGCACAACCTCTACCTTCCTCTAGCACTCATCAGTACCAGTCATCTGAGGCTGTCCATACTCAAACCATCAGAACAAGATGGACTCCAGGGTGTAACCCAGTAGAGTCTGATAGGATAGTACCCAGATTGACCGTGATATCTGCACAATGTTCCATCCCTGCCATTAGGGATGAGAACAGTGCAAGTTAGATTTTTGACGATCCTGGACCTGAGTCATCCACCAATCTATTACGGCTCATAGGCAACCTGGATACTACCCCCACCTGCCTGTCCTTGCAAAGTGATGCTGGACAGAGCAAGTTGGCTTTCCTAACCCCTTCCCTGATATGTAGCACAAGACCCCACCCAATGTGATCCTGAGTATCTCCAGCTCCATAGTGTTTTAAGGTACCCAGTGCCCCACCGCCAGCTCCAAAGACAGTCTCCATTAAGCCTCTCTTTCCTAAGGATGGGAAATAACACAGCCGAATGGGCTGACCAATAGAAGCATCAACTAGATAATGGTGCTGAAACCGTAAAAAAATAAAAAAAATTGTCTATGGATCTTCTTTGTTCTGAAAGCCATGAAACCCAATTATCGAATCTGAGGGATAAAACACCAATAAAATTTAGTAACAAACATTAAATTTTTTGCCTAGAAACAACGAATCAATGGTTATATACCTGTAACAAGACATTAGCATATGAAACACAAATATACATTACATTACATTACATAAACAGTGCACTTTTTTAAAAAAAATACCAAAAAAATTGTTGAGCTCAACTTATCATTAATATTTATTACTTAATACACATTAATACCACGTGGATTTTTTGTTTTATGGTATACCAATAATTCCCCCCAAAAAATTTATTTACCATGGTTTAAAAAAATTAGCAATCCGTAAAAAACCTTTTTGCAGTACCATTTGTCAACAGATCATAATACCTCACCACAAAGAACCTCTCCAGTACTGTTTTCCTGAAAAACAAACCCATTTTAGTACATGTATCTTTCAATTCACTAGTACAGATAATTATCTTGGCTCAGGTCATTTGCATGTCAATACAGTTCGCTGTACCTTTTAACAGACCTGGTGAGAAAGAAGGGGGGTCATTTGGGTGGGCTGTCAGCGGCTGAGACAAATGTCACACAACACGACATATATTGCATATTCCACACACACTCACACAATTACCTAGGTTAAAGATGACCTCTAGACATCACACATATCAGCATGTTTTCTATAATACCCTGTACTTCTTCTTAAACCCATAACATCTGTTTGGTAAGGTTGAAATTCTTTCAGAGATCCATCCCATTTCGTTAGCCCCTTCTCAGCCTGTATGGACGCCTTCTCAGGAGTTTGGAATGGGACCCCTGACCCAGGTGGCCCATACTTCCTACACCTAGAACATGTGGCGAAGTGTGCAGAGTACACTTCAAAATCACGTCTTGTGGTCCTATATGGATTATGCTTACTGACTTTTTGACTGGAACTGGATAGACAGAATCTCGCGAAATGGCCCAGTAAACCACATAAGTGGCATTTTATCGTATTTAACCACTTGCTTACTGGGCACTTAAACCTCCCTCCTGCCCAGACCAATTTTGAGCTTCCAGCGCTGTCGCACTTTGAATGACAATTGCGCGGTCATACAACACTGTACCCAAATGAAATTTTTATCATTTTTTTCCCACAAATAGAGCTTTCTTTTGGTGGTATTTAATCACAGCTGGGGTTTTTATTTTTTGCTAAACAAACAAAAAAAGATGGAAAATTTTGAAAAAAAAAAAAATCATGTTTAATAGTTTGTTATAAAATTTTGCAAACAGGTAATTTTTCTCCTTCATTGATATGCGCTGATGAGGCGGCACTGGTGGCCACTGATAGGCTGCACTGATGGGCACGGATAGGCACAGATAAGGCGGCACTGATAGGCACAGTTAAGGCGGCACTGATAGGCACAGTTAAGGCGGCACTGATAGGCACAGTTAAGGCGGCACTGATGGGGACAGATAAGGCGGTACTGATGGGCACAGATAAGGCGGCACTGATGGCCACGGATGGGCGGCACGGATGGGCGGCACGGATAGGTGGCACGGATAGGTGGCACAGATAGGTGGCACAGATAGGTGGCACTGATGGGGGGGCACTGATGGGGGGGCACTGATGGGGGGCACTGATGGGGGGCACTGATGGGGGGCACTGATGGGCAGTGATGGGCGGCACTGATGGGCACTTATGGGCACTGGTAGGTGACACTGATGGGCACTGATAGGTTGCACTGATGTGGGTGCTGATGGGTGGCACTGATGTGGGTGCTGATGGGTGGCACTGATGGGTGGCACTGTGGGCACTGATGGATGGCACTGTGGGCACTGATGGGTGGCACTGTGGGCACTGATGGGTGGTGCTGATTGATGGCACTGTGGGCACTGATGGGTTAATCTGGTGGGCACTGGTAGGCAGCACTGCTGCCTATTGCTTTTTGTTATAAGATCGCCGTGATCGGGACTGATGTCCCGATCACGGCCGCCGGTGATCGGGTTTTTTTTTCCTCCTCACGCTGTCAGCGCGAGGAGGAAAAATAGCCGATTACCGGCTCTGTTTACATCACATGATCAGCTGTCATTGGCTGACAGCTGATCATGTGGTAAGGGGTTGGGACCAACCCCTTACTCTGATCTGTGATCAGGCGAGTCTCATAGACTCGCTGATCACCGAGCGCGCCGCGCGCGCCCTGCAGGGGGCGCGCAGGCCGCTCGTGCACGGGACGACGTCAATGGACGTAGTCCCGGCAATTTAGATCCGCGCTGTTGCCGTCATTTGGCAATGGCCCGGATCTGAAGCAGTTAAAGTGGTACAACATCTCTTAACAAAGGGCTTTGTTTTAGATGACTGTGGGATGGCCTTTCCTGGATTAGTAGTTTTTACCTGCGGTTTACAAAATATAGGGGCAATTTTTACCTTCCTGGGATTTATTCTTGTTGGTACATACCTTAGGTGTGGAGGATGTCCCCCTGAATTCAGACATACCCAAATCCTTTGCCTCTATCTGACTGGGCAACTAAAGTCATATGGCCGTGCCATCTTTGTGTGATGATCACGGTACATATCTTCCCATATTTAAATTTTAACCTTTCTTAGAACACCTCTTCCTCGTCCAACAATCCCAATCACGAATATCCTAGGGCCCATATTTAACCCATCCTTACGGATGCTTGGACCCTACCCTGATTTCCCAACCTTATATAGGTTGATCCTCCAGAGGTAGCGACCCCCTGGATCGTGATTGGGTTGACAGGTACCGCCCCTGTCACCGTTGCTGCTTTTTTTTTTCACTACTTGTCAGAACAATTTTTTTCCCGGACTCTGCGTACAGAGAACCCTGCGCTTTACTTTCGGAGCGGTTATGGTTTGCGCCTTTATCACGATAACCGGCCCCCGCATTCCGGTTATTTTACACGGCCTGAGCGGGCTGCTAGCGTACTACTCCTAATGTTCCCTGTTCTGACTATAGTCCTTCAAAAAAAAATTAGCCTGGAGATTTTCCAAACTATAATAGTTCAATCTCCCCCGTGGACTTTTTAGAAGTATTCTAAAGGAAATGCTTAACGAAGGGCTATTACTTCTGTTATCTCCATAATGATTAACATAAATTTGGATAATCAGGACCCTATGTGTGCTTGTAGTACAGGAGGCAGTTAACTGATGCACACCTAATTTCAATATGATTGGTAGCAGTTTACAACATAGCCAGTGTATACAGGTCTAATTACAAAGTTCACCATCCACAGTTAGTAGTCTACAAAGAGACAGATCCATACTAGGGCTGAAACAACTAATCGACTAATCTACAACCAATCGACCACAAAATCATTCGACTACTACCTTCACAATCGATCAATCGGCCGGTAACACAATGGGGGTTAAAAAACAAAAACAAAATGAGCCCTCTAAAGTACAAAAAGGGCAAACAATCGCAAACATAAATATAACTTTCATCGTTCTACAGAAAAAATGAACCCCTTACAGTAGTAACTATCTGCTCCCCCCTGCACCACAAAGGGCCAACCCTAGCCTTCTCAACCCCATTATGTTAATAAACGTCTTAGACCTGGTTCACATCTATATGCTTTTCTGATGCCTTTTGCAGAAACATACTACAGTTCATTCACATGGCCTCCCATGTGACACGTTCACGTCCATGCCCCCCCCCCCCCCCAGCATATTTGGAAAGGGTCAGGGACTCCCTCTTCAATGCAAAACGGCGCCTCTTCTGTTCAATACACTTCAATGGAGAAGCTGCAGAAAAACATGCAATGCGCCCCTGCAGCAATCCGTGTCCTCCAATCTGACCTACAACAACCTGGCCAGAAAAAACAAAAACGCAAATCGCAGCAAAATCACGTGCGCAAAAATTGAAAACGCACAGCAAAAAGCACTGCAGAAACAGATCAAAAGCAAACTGCATAGGCGTGCACCTAGCCTCATGCTGGCCACACAGATCAATTTTCAGACAAGAATATTCAGACGAAAAATCTTTGTACCTTCGCTGAATGGAAAAAAAAATTGAAATTTTAACTTGTTTTTAACATTCTGTTTTTAAAGTCAATGTAATTTCTGAACGAAAACCACATACAGTACACTGTCTGACAATTCCCTTGACGAAAGAGTTCCCTATTATCTCCAAATCTTCCCATCACTAGTTGAAAATAAACGTCGACCCCACCAACGATTAGAAAATCGAACAAATGCTCCCAAAATGACACCCTTCTTAAAAGAAGACATTGTTGTTTTTTTTGTTAAAATAAAAAATTTGATCTCTGAGTCTGATAATATCTGCCAGACTCACCCCGCCCCCCAACAGTACACACAGCATACATCCTCCAACAGCATACACAGCATATTTCTCCTCTAATAGTCCACACAGTACATCTCTTCTGTCTGCCACTCCCAGAGTGGACCAAACATCCTGCTCCCTAACCATAACTGCATAGAGATATCTAAGAATAAATTGCCCCCTTCCTAAACTCTTGCAGGATATGCAATACAAGCCTCAAAACAATGAATTGCCCTCTGAAGAACTCCAAAAATATTTAAAAACATGCACCGCTAAAAGTACAAAAACTCAGTTAAAGCTATTAAATTCAATGCAAAGTAGACCGGATGGCTACACACATACAAAGGAATTGGAGCAGCTTCCCCTCTGGGATGATTTACAGGCTAAAAAGCACAAAATCCTTAAACTGCACTTCTCAAAATGGTCGCCGACCATGGCCTCATGGTGACTACAACAAAAGCCAGGCCACAACAAAATGGTGCATTTTCCCGCCAAAACCGAAATCCAATACAAAAATCGCCACTCTTCTACTGAAAAGTTGACAAAAAGTACAAACACAGAACACCTACAAAAGCTTACATTCACTTAAAACAGAAATAATGCCTAGAAACAAAATGGTGGCTCATGTCACATGGTTTCACACACAAAGAAATGGTGGCTGCACCTTCCCCTATAGGATGACCCACAGGCCAAACAGCACAAATGAAAGCCAGGCCACGACCACATGGTAGACTACAGCAAGATGGGCGACGAAAACCACAGCACAGTCACATGGTAACAACAAAAGGAAATGGCAGACGAAAGCCAGGCCACAACAAAATGGCGCATTTTCCCACCAAAACTAAAATTTCTCCCCACAAAATTACACATTTGAGATACTAAATGAACACTTACAAACATTTCATTCTGCATACCACTAGGGACCTTGGCAGGCCTCAAACACAGGCTCTCCAACCAAACAACACATCTGAAAAAGCCAAAAGTTACATAAAACATAAAATGGTAGTTGCAAATGAATATCGAGCCACAGTCTCACGGCGACCACAAAATGGCCACTGAGAAAAGGGGCACACTAAAACACCAACACATGAAATGCAATTGTTGATCCTGCTAAATCAGACTTCTTCACTAGACTCTTTCTCCACAAAGACTGACTACACATTTGTAAATGCACACTTAACCATGGACACACAGTTTAGGAACAGTTCCACTGAACAGTATGTAATCCTGCCGCACAATTGAGAGTGCACACTTAGCAACACATGCTATCCAATGAAACAACAACGCCACAATATAACACAGCTCAAACATACCCTCTTTCCTCAAACAAAGTTCAATCCTTCTTCGGGCATCAGCTTTCACAGAAAAAAACATCTCAGAAATACAAACAGCGTTCCTGGGATCGTGAGACCATCCCACCCACAGTGAATGCTTGCATTGTCTTTTCATCTCAAAAACAAAAAGAAACCCTCCCTCTTCCTATTGTGCACAGGGAGTAGCCCTTTCAACATACATATTCTATTGTAACAACCATGGAACAGCCAGCCTAGCTGCCCCTCCCCCATGCATGGCCACAAACATGCAGTTACTTACATTACTTACATATTGCTCAGCCATTCATACATTGCAGTTTGCAACTAATCCCACATCTATAATCATACACAATATACAGTTTCCATTTCTATTTCTCATATGCATTATTCAAAATCAGTCTCATCAAAGAATTAGCACAGACAAAAGGTAAACAGGAAAGTTCTGATAAGTTTTTTTTTTTTTAGTCTGGGTATTCAGATGGGAGAAAGGTAAACACAAAACTAGCTCTGTCTTCCATACAAAAAATCGCGTTCACCCCCAACATTAAACTTCCTCACACAGGGGGCACATCTGACAAGGAGATTTTTATACATACCTCACTTATATAC
The DNA here is from genome assembly GCA_037952835.1 of Lithobates septentrionalis. Lineage (NCBI taxonomy): Eukaryota > Metazoa > Chordata > Amphibia > Anura > Ranidae > Lithobates > Lithobates septentrionalis. The sequence goes on along the minus strand of JBBDGP010000084.1, from coordinate 16,363,498 downwards.
TACTGATACATAAGTGATTAAAACCTTTTATCTATATATGAATCAACTAATGAAATTAAGGATGAATGATACCTGTTCGAAAAGGGTAACAATCTAGTTTATTTAAACTTACTATTGTACAGAAAATAAACTTGTATTAATATGAGATTAGCAACTATAACATAAATGATACAACCTTAGAAACAACAATGTTACCAATGATAATAAATATTGCTATAATGGTCATACCCATGCTATCAAGAGATTAATAATGTATTAAGGCCAAATCCTACGATAGAAAAGGTTAGGGAAGAAAAGATACATCAGAGTTAATACAGATACATTGTATAGAACGGTCTTACGTGTGGCCATCTTCCATCTAGACTGTAAGCCCCAAGAGCCCTAGCCTCTCTACGTTTTTTGGTTTTATGTTGTTAGAACCCACTCATGACTTTGTGGATTACAAATATGGGTTGTGTGATGTCAAGGACGCTAGGCTGATAACCACCTTGCATACCTATTTAAAGTGTTGTTAATGGGGAATACCCCAGAAATCTGTATTGCCAGAACTGTGCTGGACTGTATGCAACCAGCAATTACAGGAAATAATCATCTGAGCCACGTTGGCTAGAATTAAAGTTGTTGGGGTGTCCCACCCTGAAGAGCAATCTGTGGACTTGAGCAGATTGTTGGTTGCAAATGATAAGAATGTCTCTTTATCTTTGGCTGTCATGCGGACAAACTGAAGATGTTTTTGCAATGGGGCCTGTGTCCCAAAGTGTGGTCCCTTGCATTAAGGCCTGGCTGCTTGTTGCCTGAAATGCAGTTGTGCCTTTGTGCCCGGAGTTGTCCTTGGCGGTGTGGCGGTTTTGCCGGGCCCCAGAACCTGTCATGGTCGGAGGTAGAAGGGGAGCTGTCCCCATTAAGGGACCAACCCCCTTACCAGGGACCACAGTGAGTAACTGAATCAAGTACCGGAGCAGTATTCTCACCGAAAGGGCACGGTGGAGAATCGGGACACTTCAGGCGCTGATCAAGTTAGAGACCCAACGAGCGGAGGTGACGCTTGCAGAGCAGCCTTGTGTATTAAGCCAGGGGCCGAGCATGGCTGTCCTTGCTATTGAAGTCTCGGAGTCTACCAATTGAATTAACAACTACTTAAGGTTGTCCTGGCCCTAAACCTCTTTCCCCCAAAGATAAAAAAGGACTGTTAAGAGACATAAAGCTTCTTTTACATCCAGGAAGTGTCTGGTGCCCAATAGGGATGAGCCGAACACCCCCCGGTTCGCACCAGAACCTGGAAACGGACCGAAAATTCGCACGAATGTTAGAACCCTATTGAAGTCTATTGGACTCAAACTTTCTAAATTAAAAGTGCTAAATTTATAGGCTAATTTGCATGGTATTGTCCTAAAAAGGGTTTGGGGACCCGGGTCCTGCCGCAGGGGACATGTATCAATGCAAAAAAAAGTTTTAAAAACAGCCGTTTTTTTGGGAGCAGTGATTTTAATGATGCTTAAAGTGAAAAAAAAAGTGAAATATTCCTTTAAATATCGTACCTGGGGGGTGTCTATAGTATGCCTGTAAAGTGGCACGTGTTTCCTGTGCTTAGAACAGTCCCTGCACAAAATGACATTTTTAAAGTAATAAAAGTCATTTAAAACTGCTTACGGCTTTAATGTAATGTCCAGTCCCGGTAATATGGATGAAAATCAGTGAAACAAACGGCATGGGTACCCCCCTCCCCCAGTCCATTACCAGGCCCTTTGGGACTGGATATAAAGGGAAACCCTGCACCCAAATTAAAAAAAGGAAAGGCGTGGGGCCCCAGGCCCTCTGAACAGCAGTATACAGGCAGTGCAAACAAGACAGGGACTGTAGGTTTGTTGTTAAGTAGAATCTGTTTGTAATTTTGAACTGGTACATTTTTAAAGTGTAGCTCCAGCCAAAAAATCTATTTTTAAGCTTTTTGGAAAACATAGGGAAGGGTTATCACCCCTGTGACATTTGTTTTGCTGTCTGTGCACCTCTTCAGAAGATTTTACCTCACTTTCTGTCCCAATGACAAATGTTTTTTTACAATTTGGGGTTTTTAGTGAAACAAGGATTGGTGATAAAGCATCAGTGGAAAGGAGACACGTTTTTCCCATATTAACTCTTACAGGAGAGAATTTCCCTTCCTAGGTGTAGATTTCATACACGCACCTGTTGAACAAGGGCAGAAAAATTGGGCCTTTGGTGGTCTGGTGGTAGTGTTGCCACAACACTGTAAGTCCTCACAGTTACTCTTGGTGGGCGCAGAAACGTGCCCTGCTGTGAACTATTAGATCAAGAATTGTAATTACATATCCCTGTTGAACAGGGCAGAAAAATTGGGCCTTAGACACTGGTGCCACAACACTGCAACCCCTCACAGATACTCTAGTTGGAGCACAGGAATGAGCCCTCCTGTAAAATATTGCATCAAAAATTGTAATTACACGCCCCTGTTAAACAGTAGCTGAAAAATTGGGCCTTAGGCACTGGTGCTGGTGCCACAACACTGCAACCCATCACAGATACTCTAGTTGGAGCGCAGGAACGAGCCCTGCTGCAAAGTATTACATCAAAAATTGTAATTACACGCCCCTGTTAAACAGTAGCTGAAAAATTGGGCCTTAGGCACTGGTGCTGGTGCCACAACACTGCAATCCCTCACAAATACTCTAGTTGAGTGCAGCAACGAACCCTCCGGGCAAAATATTGCATCAAAAATTGTAATTACACGCCCCTGTTAAACAGGGGCTGAAAAATTGGGCCTTAGCCACTGGTGGCGGCGCCCAGAACCAAAAATATTCTTACAAGCTATCAGCATGATCATTGAGGAGGAAGAGGATAGTCACTCAGCATAACAGGATAGTCACTCAACATCAGCATAGGCAGTCTTGAAGGGATCTGACATTTCAAAAAAAATTAGCATCAGGTGCTCGGTAGCTGGTGGTGATCAAAGACTGATCCTTTTTTATGAAGGTCAGTCGATCGACCGAGTCGGTGGACAGGTGCACCCTGTGATCGGTTACAAAACCTCCAGCAGCACTGAATGTGCGTTCTGAAAGAACGCTGGATGCAGGACAGGCCAGTAGCTTAATTGCATACTGTGCAAGCTCTGGCTAGTGATCCATCCTCAAGACCCAGTAACCCAGAGGATTTTCAGTGGGAAGGCTGTCCAAGTCAGATCTTGCCCCTAGGTATTCCTGCACCATATAAAACAGACGTTGGCGATGGTTGCTGGAACGCATCAGTCAGACGGCCACCTTCTCCACCGTCCTTCTTTGACTGACCGAAGCCTCAGCAACACATTGTTCAGGAACAGGAGTTTGTAACCTCCCAGTCTCTGGGAACGCGTTGCACAGACCTTTCTGCAAGGCCTCCCGAAGATGTTTCATCCTCTGCTCCCTCTGCAATGGCAAGATAAGGTCCGCAACCTTACCATTGTAATGTGGATCAAGGAGGGTTGCCAGCCAGTATTGATCCCTCTCCTTAATACCACAAACACAAAAAAATTTCCGCAGGCTTTGCAGGATGAGGGAGGCCATGCAGCGTAGGTTTGCTGAGGCATTCGGTTCAGAGTCCTCTGGGTCACTAAGGACGACATGATCCGCAGCCACCTCCTCCCAGCCACGTACAAGTCCATGGGTTTCTTGGGACTGTAAATTATCCCTTAAAGACTGCCGCTGATGCTGAGTGCCAGGCTCCACCTCCATGCTGACACAATCCTCCTCCTCGTCCTCTTCTTGAGTGATCGGCGGGCATGCAGAAACACTGTCTGGATAAAGGGGGCCTTGAGAGCTAAGGAAGTGCTTCTCTTCCTGCCTCTGTTCTGCCTCAAGTGCCCTGTCTATTATTCCACGCAGCATGTGCTCCAACAGGTGGACAAAGGGTACAGTGTCACTGATGCATGCACTGTCACTGCTCACCATCCTCGTGGCCTCCTCAAATGGTGACAGGACAGTGCATGCATCCCTGATCATGGCCCATTGGCGTGGGGGAAAAAAACAAGCTTCCCTGACCCTGTCCTGGTGCCAAAGTCGCACAGGTACTCATTGATAACCCTATGCTGCGTGTGCAGCCGCTGCAGCATGGCCAACGTTGAGTTCAACCTGGTGGGCATGTCACAGATTAGGCGGTTCTTGGGCAGGTTAAATTCCTTTTGGAGGTCAGCCAGCCGAGCACTGGCATTATATGACCTGCGGAAATGCACACAGACTTTCCTGGCCTGCCTCAGGACATCCTGTAAGCCCGGGTACCTGCCCAAGAACTGCTGCACCACCAAGTTAAGGATGTGAGCCAAACAGGGCACATGGGTCAGTTGTCCCTTTTGGAGGGCGGAGAGGAGATTGGTGCCATTGTCGCAAACCACCATACCTGCCTTAAGCTGGCGTGGCGTCAACCACCTCTGAACCTGCCCCTGCAGAGCTGACAGAATCTCTGCCCCAGTGTGGCTCCTGTCCCTCAAGCACACCAGCTCAAGTACCGCATGGCATCTTTTAGCCTGCATGCTTACGTAGCACCGCTGGTTCCGAAGTCAAATCAGCACAGGAAGAGACCATGGAGGAAGAAGAAGAGTAGGGGGTGGAGAAGAGAGGTGTGGCAGAATCACCACCAGTAGTATTTTGGAGGCATGGTGGCAGAACAACCTCCAACACTACTGCACCCTGTCCTGCATCCTTCCCAACTGGCAGAAGAGTCACCCAGTGCGCAGTGAAAGATAGGTAACGTCCCTGTACATGCCTGCTGGACCATGAGTCAGCGGTAATATGCACCTTACCGCTGACCGCCCTGTCCAGCGAGGCCAAGACATTGCCTTCCACATGCCAGTAGAGAGCCAGAATCGCATGCCATAACAAAAAGTGGCATTTGGGAACCTGCCACTGAGGAACCGCACATTCCACAAACTCAAGGAAGGGGGCAGAGTCTACCAACTGAAAAGGCAGCAGTTGAAGTGCTAGCAATTTAGCCAAGCTAGTATTCAACCGCTGGGCATGTGGATGGCTGGGAGCGAACTTCTTTCGGCGGTGCAGCAGCTGGGGCAGGGAAATTTGCCTGGTACAATCTGACGTTGGTGTACCGATAGCAGATTGCCCCCAAGTACTTGGCTGTGACACACCTAATTCTACACCTTCATTCCTCTCAGTTCAGGTCTCAGAGAGGACTGAAGGTATAGTGGGGTTGGAGATCCCAGCTGATGAGGAGCAAGGAGAGGTCCTCTTTGTTCTTTGGTGTGGGTCTTTTGGGTACGCTTGCCAACGAACTGCATGGCAGGTCAACATATGTCTGGTCAAGCATGTGGTGCCCAAGCGGGAGGTGTTTTGGCCACGAGAGATATGCTTGAGACATATGTTGCAAATAGCAGCGGTGGAATCTGATGCACTCGTTCAAAAAAGGACCACACCAAAGAACTTTTGGAATAACGCGCAGAGACAGCAGCGCCCTGCACATGCGGAGCTCTGCGGTATGATGCAGTCGGTGTGCTGCCCTTAAGCTGGCCCCTGGAAGGCATCCTACCTTGTTGGTGATGTGCCTCCTCCTCCTTCACCCCTCTCCTATCAGGCACCCATGTGGAGTCAGTGACCTCATCATCCTCTCCCTTCTCATCACTGGAGCAAAGCTGGCAGTATGCTGCAGCTGGGGGAACATGACTGCCAGATTGATGTCCTTCTTGGGCACCCCTCTCTCTGGGCTCACGTTACTGCCTTCCTCTAGCTGGGTACCATCATCGGAGCCTTCAAAACACTGGGCATCCTCCTGGAGCATGTACCCAACACTGTGGTCAAACAGTTTGGGGGACTCCTCAGGAAGACATGGTGGGGCTAGGGAAGGAGTGACTGATGCCATTGAGCCGAGGGAAGAGGCCGCGTTGGCAGCTGCTTTGCCAGACAAAGTACCCTGAGCCTGGGTGAGAGAGGATGAGGAGGATGAGGACAGCTTGGTCATCCACTCTACCAAGTCATGTAGTTGCACAAAGCTGGGATGTATATATATACTGATAGTGCTGCTAGCAGAATCAACCGCCTGCCTGTAGTATTATTGGTATGAGAACACCAGCAATTGTCTTCAGGTAGCTTTAGGTGCACACTGTGCAGAGGACACAGCACACTAACTGTAAATACTGTAACTGCCTGCCTGTGGTATTAATAGGAGCAGAACAACAGCAATTGTCTTCAGGTAGCTTTAGGTGCACACTGTGCAGAGTACGCAGTACACTAACTGTAAATACTGTAGCTGCCTGTGGTATTAATAGGATCAGAAGAACACCACCAATTTTATTCAGGTAGCTTTAGGTGCACACTGTGCAGAGGACACAGTACACTAACTGTAAATACTGTAGCTGCCTGTCTGTGGTATTAATAGGATCAGAAGAACACCACCAATTTTATTTGGGTAGCTTTAGGTGCACACTGTGCAGAGGACACAGTACACTAACTGTAAATACTGTAGCTGCCTGCCTGTGGTATTAATAGGATCACAAGAACACCACCAATTTTATTCAGGTAGCTTTAGGTGCACACTGTGCAGAGGACACAGTACACTAACTGTAAATACTGTAGATGCCTGCCTGTGGTATTAATATAGGATCAGAAGAACACCACCAATTGTATTTAGGTAGCTTTAGGTGCACATTGTGCAGAGGACACAGTACACTAACTGAAAAAGAAAAAGTTCTCCCAAGGGGGGGGGGTTTAGGCGACAAGGTGTGTGAGTCAAGACAATGACAATGTTATACAATTGATTCTAGTTTTTAAGTATACAATACATATACAATTGGATCAAATTCTAAAATCATCAAGTTTGTGGTCTCTGGTTGATAATCACATAAAAAATATACTTCAATGATAGAATTGTAAAAAAATTGTTATATACATTCTGGTTACAGACAGTAATGAGAGATACCATAAGAATGGTCAATGATAAAATACATTATATTACAAAAGGTAGGTTGTCATCCATATGAGTATCCCGACGCGTTTCGACCAATCGTGGCCTTCTTCAGGGGAATTTGTACTCTGGTGAGACATAGCAGAAAGATAATATAATTCTGACCTTCTACCAATGTACCAACATCTATTAGGTATAGAAATGAAGATATATTTACCACTCAAAAAGAGGGAAAATGACTCATAACCAGAGAATGTGAACATGAGTGCACAGATCCGGGAATCCTCGTGTAGGACCGCCCTCCCCTCGCCTGGGCGGGAACCAGCCAAAAAGAGGGGCTTGCAAGGAGTCACACATGGGAGCCCCCAGGGATGGGAAGGAGAATGGAGGACACCTATGATGATTAAATAAATAAATAATTCAATCATCTAAAATGGTAATGTGTTTAAACAGCATTTGACTAATATCAGATAAATTTTTCTACACCCATGTGTTGGAGAGTATGCCATTTCGCAACTCCAACATGTGTTGGGACAATGTAAATTGGAGTATATTAATAGACTGCCAATTAGTCATATGGTGATTTTATATTTGGTTTGATGTGCCATGCTCATTAAACGCCATTGAAAAATGGTGGATAATAATTGAAATGACTGGGGTCCATAATATATTGATAACAAAAGTGTGGAGGAAATAATAGTGTAAAAAGATATGAGAGTGTAAAAAAATATGAAAACTGTGAAAAAATGAAAGTATAAATGAATAAAAATAAAAAAATGAGGATGTGAGGGAGTGTGTAAAAGAGTATGAAAGAGACTGTGATTGTGTGTATGTTATGTGTGTATGTGAGTATGTGTGTAACATGTGTATGTGAATGTGTGTGTGGAATATGTGTAGGGTGGACGAATCAAAATGAACTAAACCAGTGAAGTGCAACACAAGCATAAAAGGGAATAATAACGTGTAACAAAAAGGTGTCAAATAAAATGACTATGAAGAGTGAAGATATGTATAATATAATAAAATGAGATAAGATGTGTGTGGAAACGTTAATCAGTATATACGTGTGCCCCATATAGTAAAGATTTATGTTAAATGGTAAGATAAAGTAACAATACTAGTGGCCTTGATCATTATGACATTATACATCAGGCATTTATACACTGATAGAAAAATAAATAGATAGAAATAGATGTAAAGTATGCTGGATGTAGTACTTACATGGGTTCCAATCCTATATGTGTATGTAGGAGAAACTTAGCCGAGATCACTGTAAGATCTGGGTGGGGTGTATGCTTAAATAGGATCTGTGCCTATAAGCATCAGGTGTCAACTCCTTCTCCCGCCTCCTCCCCTAATGGGCCATGCCGCCAAATACTGTAGCTGCCTGCCTGTGGTATTAATAGGATCAGAAGAACACCACCAATTTTATTCAGGTAGCTTTAGGTGCACACTGTGCAGAGGACACAGTACACTAACTGTAAATACTGTAGCTGCCTGCCTGTGGTATTAATAGGATCAGAAGAACACCACCAATTTTATTCAACTAGCTTTAGGTGCACACTGTGCAGAGGACACGGTACACTAACTGTAAATACTGTAGATGCCTGCCTGTGGTATTAATATAGGATCAGAAGAACACCACCAATTGTATTTAGGTAGCTTTAGGTGCACATTGTGCAGAGGACACAGTACACTAACTGTAAATACTGTAGCTGCCTGCCTGTGGTATTAATAGGAGCAGAACAACAGCAATTGTCTCCAGGTAGCTTTAGGTGCACACTGTGCAGAGGATGCACTACACTAACTGTAAATGCTGTTGCTGCCTGCCTGTGGTATTAATAGGATCAGAAGTATATAAATGAGAACTAGTGCGCAAAACCACAATGTAGGCCAGAAAATCTTGAAACTGACGGTAAACCACCCGATGGAGAGCCGCCAACATAGACAGGTCCACTCTATTCCCCCAAAAATCAGTAAAATATAAGATATGTGGCGCTAATCCATCAATCAGTATTAACACTAGAAATATACAGTGTAATGGGCAGATCAAAATCCCACCTTCTACAGTATATGTCCTGGAGGAAGTACCCAATAATTGTTAACATACACAGGTGGATCAAAATTGGTAGAGGCACAATTCTACAGCATGGAAAAAAACCAATAAAAATCTATAAATATAGTATCAATGCTTAATAGAAATACCGGTGTCCCCTCATTAAGTGAAAACAAACTATTGAGCAATGTGAATCTGTGAGAAAATATATATAGCTGACTTCTCAAATAAGATAATCAGAACCAAAATTCATGTAGAAGTGATGACTCAACGCCTTACAGATAGATCATTACCTCATAAATGATCACTGTAAGTGAAATAAAATATATTAGTGTTGATGGTAACTAATATAATAAAGTGGCCTTTAAACGTGAGCTAGCATATATAAATAGTAAAGTGCCAAATGGTGCAAAAAAATTCATAAATTCAGCAAAAATGTGTAATATTTGATAAATAACCAGATGAAAATTCCAATCGTACCATAAATAATAAAAAGTAATATAGAATAATGAAATAATAATTAATTATAATAGGGCAGCCAATCCCACCACAGAGATGCTGTCCCAAACGGTGACAATAGTGCAAATAAAGTCCATAAAAAGTGCAGTAGTGGTGAGTGTTTTCCACAGCAAAGTCTTTCAACACAGTGCAAAAACATGTGTGGTGACTGGTGATTTTTTCTTCTATGCACGTTTAGTGCATCTCCCAGGTGTTTCCCCCAGCCTCTCACCTCCAGAAGCGGCCCCCAATGGGCCAAGTAGAGCGGGTGGATAATAACTAGGAGAGGATGTGTTCCCTGCAGCGTATCTTTAAGCATCAAATGAGTCTGTCTCTCATCCACAGCTCCCAGTGCTCTCAGCGGTCCCAGCAATGTAATCAAGAACAGAGGAGAGGTCTCATGGTGTAGTATTTAAAACCACATTTATTTGGAAAAAAACATAAAGTAACTTACATTAAAATAAGCAGCAAACGGTAGATGTGAGCAAAGCTTCCGGGTTCGGCCGTCCCCAAGAAGCGTCGGCACCTGACTCCTCCTACCCTGACGCGTTGCGTCACAGCACGTGACTTTATCAAAGGGATGAGGAGTCCGGTGCCAGCGATTCCATTTATACGTGCGCCGTTGTCACAGCAACGGATCAACAATTCTTGAAACCGAACTATTGTGTTCAACGCCGCATCGTAAGGAGGATTAACAATAGTATATTCATTAATAACAAAATATATATTCTCATGATCAGTAAAATCCATCTCTTGATTCCAGACTATGATTAAAAGACATCTAGATGTTATAATTTTTTAAGAACACTAAGTTTATAAATTCCTGTAATCAAAATAGGTACTAGATAAAATCACAGGGCTGACATCGCCATCTTGTGGTGACTTATATATTATCAAAAAAACATTTTATTTTCCTGCAGTACATTCTAGTTCCGCAAGAAAATGATGTTCCTATACCAACATTGGTCACTAAATTCCACATATAAAATACACAGCCGACCAGTTCATTAAGTCCAAATGCATTAACTTCATTTAAAATTGTCATAAAGATATAAAAACAGTATTAAAATATAATAAAAGGAGAGATGTATCTATCTCCAAAATTAAAATATCCTCATGTGTGGAAAAAGTAAACGTGCTGATATACATGATCCTAAATTAAATGAAGCTATATAAAAGGGGGAATGGAGGGGGAAAAAAAGGGGGAGGGGGGGGGGGGACTGGAGGATGGGGGGGGGGGGGGGTTTTGGTTGGACGATAATAATTAACCAATACAATGAGCTAAAATAAGAATAAGTTATTCGACCACTAAAAATTGGAAATAAAGCAATTTAAATCGAATTCCACGTTGTGTCCTAGGGGGGATAAAGTCTGTAATTCATGAATCCATCTGGATTCCGCCTGGCTAATTTTAATAATCTTATTGTCTCCCCTCCAATGCGGTTTATATTTTTCAATTCCACATATTTTCAGGGATGAGGGGTCACTATTGTGATATTCTGCATAGTGTCGGGATAGACTGTGCTTGTCAAATTTTTTCTTGATATTTTGCACATGTTCTTTCAGTCTAATCCAAAGTGCCCTCTTAGTTCTGCCAACATATTGGATATGACAGGGGCACTCCAGGAGATATACAACCCCCTCACTCCTGCAGGAAATAAAGTCCTCTATTTCATAGTTCTGTGTAGTAACAGTAGACGTGAAACTTAATTTTTTCTTTTTATTTTCTTTTGTATGTCTGCAAGCGTAGCAATTTTTGCATGGATAAAATCCCTTTCCCTCAAAGAAGGAGAATTTTTTCTTTTGAGGTGGATCTAAAACATTTTTTGCTAAACGATCCCGCAATGTTGGAGCCCTCCTATATATAAATTTGGGTGTTTTTGATAAAATGGGGCCCAGGTGTCGATCTGTCTTGACAATGTCCCAATATTTTTTAATAATCTTTTCAATTTGTTTGTATTGCATACTATAGTCCATAATTATGGGTACATTGTCCTCTTGGATAAGGTTTTTTTCTCCATCTTGTATTAGTTTATCTCTCTCCAGACGTGTTACCTCAATAATTTTTTCCTCGATAAATTTAGCGTCATACCCTTTCTGGATAAACCTCTCTCCAACCATTTTAGCCTGTTCCATAAAAGCTTCTTCTTTAGTGCAATTTCGCCTTAGTCTAACCAGTTGTCCTTTGGGTATATTGTTCAGCCATAGTGAGTGGTGACAACTGTCCAGAGGCAGATAACTATTTCTATCCACTGCTTTAAAATAGGTTTGAGTACATAATTTAATTCCTTCTTTTTTAATTTCGAGATCAAGAAAATTGATTTTCTCATTATTGATCTCCCAGGACAGTTTTATATTTTTATTATTATTATTCAGATAAAAACAAAAATCACTAAGGCTTTCTTTGTCTCCCTTCCAGATAATAAAACTATCATCAATGAACCGTTTGTATACTAACAACTGGTATGGTCGATTCTTGTATAATACTTCTTCCTCCCACTCCGACATGTACAGGTTAGCCACGCTAGGTGCAAATTTAGCTCCCATTGCTATTCCCCGTATTTGTTTGTAATAGTTCTTATTATGCCAGAAATAACTGGATTCCAAACTAAATTTTAGACAGTCTAATAGGAATCTTCTTTGTTTACATTTTAAACTGCTATATTTCCTTAGGGCCCATTTGGTTGCCTGTAGAGCTTCATCATGATTGATAATCGTATACAAGGACGAGACATCGGATGTTGCCAAATATACGGGTCCCTCACTCAAGGTCACAACATTGAGGAGTTGAATAAGGTGCTTAGTGTCTCTCAGATATGATCTAGTCATCTTCACCACTGGTTGTAGAAACCAGTCAATGTATTCGCCTATTCTTGCACTTACTGAATTGATCCCATTCACTATAGGCCGTCCTGGGGGTTTATCCTTATCCTTGTGAATTTTTGGCACCGTATAAATTACGGGTATCTTACAAGTTTTTGGCTGTAGGTAAAGAGCCTCCTTTTTATTTAAGAGGCCCTTATTGACCCCTTTTTGGATGACTTTTGCCAATTCTTTTTTCAGGCTAGATGTTGGATTACTTAATAGTAAACGATAGGTATCTTTATCATTCACTTGTTTATTCAGCTCCTCATAATAATCATTCTTGGATTGGATGACAATTGCTCCTCCTTTATCGGCCTGTCGAATTACAATATCTTTTCTCGTTTCCAATTTTTTTATACCATTCTTTATACTTCTTGGATCCTGCACGTTTTTCACTTTTAATTCTTGTAGATCTTTTAAAACCATTTTTTTAAAAACTTCAATGTGTCCATCTTTGCCAGTAGGTGGATTAAAAAGAGATTTATTCTTTAAATTGCTGAATATAATTTCATTATTGTCTGGTATACTTTTTCTTCTTTCCAGTGGATTACTGATCATGTATTTTTTTATACTCAAGCTTCTGATGAATTTGTTAATATCAACATAAGTATTGAATTTGTTCAAATTCTTCTTTGGGGCGAATTTTAATCCCCTATCTAGTACTTTAATTTCTTCCGGGGTGAGTTCTACCCCACTGATGTTAATAATGCCTTCCCCTATTGTTCTCTTTTTCTTTTGCTCCTTGATTCCTGCTCGGCATCCTCTTCTCGTTTTTCGTTTTTTCCTTTCTTTTTTTCGACAGATCTTCTTGGGGTGTTTCTTTGATATTCTCCCCTGTCCTGATCCCTCTGTCCTTCCTGTTTCCTGTCTTCTCTCCTCCTTGTTCTCTTGTCCGGGCTGGGATCCGGGGTACGTCTGTATTGTCTCCTCGGGGGATCCTCGTAATAGTGACGTCTCGGAGATGCTCGATGTCGTTGATCTAAAAAACGGTAAGGTGTTCTCTCTCGTTCCTGCCTTTCCGCTTGTCGTTGTTTCTGATACCAAGGTGATCTCCCTCCATCATCGTGCCTCTGTAGTTGTTCATATCTATTGTATGTAGGTACAGCATAATGGTCAAAGTGAGGAGGGGAGTCCCTTCTTCTCCTTTCATCTCTCTCGTACCTCAAAGGTCTTTCTTCTCTTCTTGTTCTGTCTAGGTGGTAATTTCTTCTATCGCCAATATTTTCATATTGGCTCCCAGCCCGGACAAGAAAACAAGGAGGAGAGAAGACAGGAAACAGGAAGGACAGAGGGATCAGGACAGGGGAGAATATCAAAGAAACACCCCAAGAAGATCTGTCGAAAAAAAGAAAGGAAAAAACGAAAAACGAGAAGAGGATGCCGAGCAGGAATCAAGGAGCAAAAGAAAAAGAGAACAATAGGGGAAGGCATTATTAACATCAGTGGGGTAGAACTCACCCCGGAAGAAATTAAAGTACTAGATAGGGGATTAAAATTCGCCCCAAAGAAGAATTTGAACAAATTCAATACTTATGTTGATATTAACAAATTCATCAGAAGCTTGAGTATAAAAAAATACATGATCAGTAATCCACTGGAAAGAAGAAAAAGTATACCAGACAATAATGAAATTATATTCAGCAATTTAAAGAATAAATCTCTTTTTAATCCACCTACTGGCAAAGATGGACACATTGAAGTTTTTAAAAAAATGGTTTTAAAAGATCTACAAGAATTAAAAGTGAAAAACGTGCAGGATCCAAGAAGTATAAAGAATGGTATAAAAAAATTGGAAACGAGAAAAGATATTGTAATTCGACAGGCCGATAAAGGAGGAGCAATTGTCATCCAATCCAAGAATGATTATTATGAGGAGCTGAATAAACAAGTGAATGATAAAGATACCTATCGTTTACTATTAAGTAATCCAACATCTAGCCTGAAAAAAGAATTGGCAAAAGTCATCCAAAAAGGGGTCAATAAGGGCCTCTTAAATAAAAAGGAGGCTCTTTACCTACAGCCAAAAACTTGTAAGATACCTGTAATTTATACGGTGCCAAAAATTCACAAGGATAAGGATAAACCCCCAGGACGGCCTATAGTGAATGGGATCAATTCAGTAAGTGCAAGAATAGGCGAATACATTGACTGGTTTCTACAACCAGTGGTGAAGATGACTAGATCATATCTGAGAGACACTAAGCACCTTATTCAACTCCTCAATGTTGTGACCTTGAGTGAGGGACCCGTATATTTGGCAACATCCGATGTCTCGTCCTTGTATACGATTATCAATCATGATGAAGCTCTACAGGCAACCAAATGGGCCCTAAGGAAATATAGCAGTTTAAAATGTAAACAAAGAAGATTCCTATTAGACTGTCTAAAATTTAGTTTGGAATCCAGTTATTTCTGGCATAATAAGAACTATTACAAACAAATACGGGGAATAGCAATGGGAGCTAAATTTGCACCTAGCGTGGCTAACCTGTACATGTCGGAGTGGGAGGAAGAAGTATTATACAAGAATCGACCATACCAGTTGTTAGTATACAAACGGTTCATTGATGATATTTTTATTATCTGGAAGGGAGACAAAGAAAGCCTTAGTGATTTTTGTTTTTATCTGAATAATAATAATAAAAATATAAAACTGTCCTGGGAGATCAATAATGAGAAAATCAATTTTCTTGATCTCGAAATTAAAAAAGAAGGAATTAAATTATGTACTCAAACCTATTTTAAAGCAGTGGATAGAAATAGTTATCTGCCTCTGGACAGTTGTCACCACTCACTATGGCTGAACAATATACCCAAAGGACAACTGGTTAGACTAAGGCGAAATTGCACTAAAGAAGAAGCTTTTATGGAACAGGCTAAAATGGTTGGAGAGAGGTTTATCCAGAAAGGGTATGACGCTAAATTATTGAGGTAACACGTCTGGAGAGAGATAAACTAATACAAGATGGAGAAAAAAACCTTATCCAAGAGGACAATGTACCCATAATTATGGACTATAGTATGCAATACAAACAAATTGAAAAGATTATTAAAAAATATTGGGACATTGTCAAGACAGATCGACACCTGGGCCCCATTTTATCAAAAACACCCAAATTTATATATAGGAGGGCTCCAACATTGCGGGATCGTTTAGCAAAAAATGTTTTAGATCCACCTCAAAAGAAAAAATTCTCCTTCTTTGAGGGAAAGGGATTTTATCCATGCAAAAATTGCTACGCTTGCAGACATACAAAAGAAAATAAAAAGAAAAAATTAAGTTTCACGTCTACTGTTACTACACAGAACTATGAAATAGAGGACTTTATTTCCTGCAGGAGTGAGGGGGTTGTATATCTCCTGGAGTGCCCCTGTCATATCCAATATGTTGGCAGAACTAAGAGGGCACTTTGGATTAGACTGAAAGAACATGTGCAAAATATCAAGAAAAAATTTGACAAGCACAGTCTATCCCGACACTATGCAGAATATCACAATAGTGACCCCTCATCCCTGAAAATATGTGGAATTGAAAAATATAAACCGCATTGGAGGGGAGACAATAAGATTATTAAAATTAGCCAGGCGGAATCCAGATGGATTCATGAATTACAGACTTTATCCCCCCTAGGACACAACGTGGAATTCGATTTAAATTGCTTTATTTCCAATTTTTAGTGGTCGAATAACTTATTCTTATTTTAGCTCATTGTATTGGTTAATTATTATCGTCCAACCAAAACCCCCCCCCCCCCATCCTCCGACCCCCCCCCCCCTCCCCCTTTTTTTCCCCCTCCATTCCCCCTTTTATATAGCTTCATTTAATTTAGGATCATGTATATCAGCACGTTTACTTTTTCCACACATGAGGATATTTTAATTTTGGAGATAGATACATCTCTCCTTTTATTATATTTTAATACTGTTTTTATATCTTTATGACAATTTTAAATGAAGTTAATGCATTTGGACTTAATGAACTGGTCGGCTGTGTATTTTATATGTGGAATTTAGTGACCAATGTTGGTATAGGAACATCATTTTCTTGCGGAACTAGAATGTACTGCAGGAAAATAAAATGTTTTTTTGATAATAGATAAGTCACCACAAGATGGCGATGTCAGCCCTGTGATTTTATCTAGTACCTATTTTGATTACAGGAATTTATAAACTTAGTGTTCTTAAAAAATTATAACATCTAGATGTCTTTTAATCATAGTCTGGAATCAAGAGATGGATTTTACTGATCATGAGAATATATATTTTGTTATTAATGAATATACTATTGTTAATCCTCCTTACGATGCGGCGTTGAACACAATAGTTCGGTTTCAAGAATTGTTGATCCGTTGCTGTGACAACGGCGCACGTATAAATGGAATCGCTGGCACCGGACTCCTCATCCCTTTGATAAAGTCACGTGCTGTGACGCAACGCGTCAGGGTAGGAGGAGTCAGGTGCCGACGCTTCTTGGGGACGGCCGAACCCGGAAGCTTTGCTCACATCTACCGTTTGCTGCTTATTTTAATGTAAGTTACTTTATGTTTTTTTCCAAATAAATGTGGTTTTAAATACTACACCATGAGACCTCTCCTCTGTTCTTGATTACATTGCTGGGACCGCTGAGAGCACTGGGAGCTGTGGATGAGAGACAGACTCATTTGATGCTTAAAGATACGCTGCAGGGAACACATCCTCTCCTAGTTATTATCCACCCGCTCTACTTGGCCCATTGGGGGCCGCTTCTGGAGGTGAGAGGCTGGGGGAAACACCTGGGAGATGCACTAAACGTGCATAGAAGAAAAAATCACCAGTCACCACACATGTTTTTGCACTGTGTTGAAAGACTTTGCTGTGGAAAACACTCACCACTACTGCACTTTTTATGGACTTTATTTGCACTATTGTCACCGTTTGGGACAGCATCTCTGTGGTGGGATTGGCTGCCCTATTATAATTAATTATTATTTCATTATTCTATATTACTTTTTATTATTTATGGTACGATTGGAATTTTCATCTGGTTATTTATCAAATATTACACATTTTTGCTGAATTTATGAATTTTTTTGCACCATTTGGCACTTTACTATTTATATATGCTAGCTCACGTTTAAAGGCCACTTTATTATATTAGTTACCATCAACACTAATATATTTTATTTCACTTACAGTGATCATTTATGAGGTAATGATCTATCTGTAAGGCGTTGAGTCATCACTTCTACATGAATTTTGGTTCTGATTATCTTATTTGAGAAGTCAGCTATATATATTTTCTCACAGATTCACATTGCTCAATAGTTTGTTTTCACTTAATGAGGGGACACCGGTATTTCTATTAAGCATTGATACTATATTTATAGATTTTTATTGGTTTTTTTCCATGCTGTAGAATTGTGCCTCTACCAATTTTGATCCACCTGTGTATGTTAACAATTATTGGGTACTTCCTCCAGGACATATACTGTAGAAGGTGGGATTTTGATCTGCCCATTACACTGTATATTTCTAGTGTTAATACTGATTGATGGATTAGCGCCACATATCTTATATTTTAATAGGATCAGAAGAACACCACTAATTTTCTTCAGGTAGCTTTAGGTGCACACAGTGTAGAGGACACAGTACACTAACTGTAAGTACTGTAGCTGCCTGCCTGTGGTATTAATAGGAGCAGAACAACAGCAATTGTCTCCAGGTAGTTTTAGGTGCACACTGTGCAGAGGAAGCACTACACTAACTGTAAATACTGGAGCTGCCTGCCTGTGGTATTAATAGGATTAGAAGAACACCCCTAATTTTCTTCAGGTAGCTTTAGGTGCACACTGTGCAGAGGACACAGTGCACTAACTGTAAATACTGTAGCTGCCTGCCCGTGGTATTAATAGGAGCAGAACAACAGCAATTGTCTCCAGGTAGCTTTAGGTGCACACTGTGCAGAGGATGCACAACACTAACTGTAAATGCTGTAGCTGCCTGCCTGTGGTATTAATAGGATCAGAAGAACGCCACTAATTTTCTTCAGGTAGCTTTAGGTACACACTGTGCAGAGGACACAGTACACTAACTGTAAATACTGTAGCTGCCTGCGGTATTAATAGGTGCAGAAGAAGAGCAATTGTCTCCAGGTAGCTTTAGGTGCACACTGTGCAGAGGACGCACTACACTAACTGTAAATACTGTGGCTACCTGCCTGTGGTATTAATAGGATCAGAAGAACACCAATAATTTTCTTCAGATAGCTTTAGGTGCATAAACTTAGTCCATATACAAGTGACACATAAACTTAGTCTGTATAAAGGTGACACAACAAAATGTGACACAAAAAAATATTGAAAGTGTGTTGATAGAAGATCCACCACCGCTCTTAATGGAGGCTTACCAGAAAGATTGGACCCAGGTGGGCTTATACCCACTGGGTCAATCAGGCTTGTAAAGTGGGGATAGTTGATGGTGGCTACCATAGAGGACTCAGTTCCAGGTGGCCCAGGTGCTTGCAAAGATGTATTTTTTAAAGATAGGTCCAATCAGGCATCAAGGTTATATGTGAAAGAAATATGAGAGCACATAGCGTGATACTGGATAAAAAAGCTCATAGCATATTTATTGAGGGTAAAAACACTCACATTTCTTGAAGATAAAAAAGCACTTTGTAAGTAGAATGTGTGGCAGTACCAGTGGTGTCAGTAGTCCGTCCCGATGCGTTTTGTCCTCTAGGACATGATCTGGGGTACCGCACCACTGTATATGCTGCCCTATATGTATATTAAGAAGAACCCCCCATGTTGAGACGTGGCTCCAATCAAATGCACCGTTCAATGACAGTAACTTCCGGGTACGGAAAATGGCGCTGGCAGCGTGCGCTGCAAGCCTCGCTCTAAGTGGGGACATTTGGAGTGCACAAATGTCAAGTACTTCGTACTAGCAGAGTGCGTTGCAAGCCTCATCCTTACTAAGGGGAGACATCCGGAACGCATGCTTGGAGCGCGGAAGTGCATCTGAAGTGCGACGTCTAGATTGAAAAGCTGACGTTGTGACGTCACAACGCTGCCACCCAAGCCTCCCTGTGAGTAGGGACAAATGGAGCGCAAGCATGCGTTCCAGATGTCTCCCCTTAGCAAGGACGAGGCTTGCAACGCACTCCGCTAGTACGATGTACTTGACATCTGTGCGCTCCAAATGTCCCCGCTTAGAGCGAGGCTTGCAGCGCACGCTGCCAGCGCCGTTTTCCGTACCCAGAAGTTACTGTCAGTGAACGGTGCATTTGATTAGAGCCACGTCTCAACATGGGGGTTCTTCTTAATGTATATATAGGGCAGCATATACAGTGGTGCGGTACCCCAGATCATGTCCTAGAGGATGAAACGCGCCAGTAAGGACTACTGACACCACTGGTACTGCCACACATTCTACTTACAAAGCGCTTTTTTATCTTCAAGAAATGTGAGTGTTTTTACCCTCAATAAATATGCTATGAGCTCTTTTATACAGTATCACGCTATGTGCTCTCATATTTCTTTCACATATAACCTTGATGCCTGATTGGACCTATCTTTAAAAAATACATCTTTGCAAGCACCTGGGCCACCTGGAACTGAGTCCTCTACGGTAGCCACCATCAAGGATCCCCACTTTACAAGCCTGATTGACCCAGTCGGTATAAGCCCATTTGGGTCCAATCTTTCTGGTAAGCCTCCATTAAGAGCGGTGGTGTCAGGTCCCACACTTACCAGACAGGTGAGTCCGCTTGGGCAGAGGGTAGGCTCCCTTACGTATCCGATTCGGGGCCCCTGGTAGAGTAGACAGGGGGCCCGCGAATGCAGAGTGGTATGAGGGCCTGAAGTTAGAGTCCTGGAGCACGGTGGTCTGGCAAGCAACCGGTGGGTCTTCAGGCTAGGTAGAGCAGATGCTGAGCAGGAGCTAATCAAGCTGGTCACACACAGGCAGAGGTCGGCAACGGGCTGGCAGCAACGGTACAAGGGATAAGGCAGAAACAAGGTCAAACAAGCCGGGGTCGGGTTCAGGCAGCAGTCGAGGAAGGTCCAAAGGCAAGCCGGGTCACAACGGGTATACACTATGAAGATACAGGAACACAGGATGATCACAGAACAAGGTACAGCGCTGTTTGATCAGGCAGCACCGGGTCAGGGTAGAGGCAGGCTTCAAATAGACTGATTGGCGCCAAAACGCCGCGCTCGTGCACGCGCCGATTCGCCAAGGCGCGCCACGCCCCGCATGCGCCCGAGCGCGCCACCGACACTGGCGTGCACGCCCACACTACCGGGCACGTCAAAGGTAACGCCCGCAGGCGGACGCGCGCTAACGCGGACGCGCGCTAGCGTGAACGCGCGCACGCACGAACGCCCGGACGCCACCCCGCACGCCACGGCCGGTTGGCCCAGACACACCGGCGCCCCCAGGGACACGCGCCCCAGCACGGACAGGGACACGAGCGCCAACGCGCCCCGGCGCACCCCATCGCCCAACCAGGTAACCTCTTTGACAGTGCCCCCTCCTCAAGGGCAGACTCCAGATGCCCAGCTGGGCCATCTTTGAGGAATGAGAGGTTTTAAAGGATTGCAGAAGTTCTTTAGCATGTAAATTGTTTTCCGGCTCCCACAAATTATCTTCGGGTCCATAGCCCTTCCATTTTATCAGATATTGCACTTGATTGCGCCTTCTTCTGCAATCTAGAATTGCCTCCACTTCGAACTCCTCTTCGCCATCAACCACAATAGGTTTGGGTGGGCCAATGCTGCGACCAGGAAAGAAATTGGGGGTGACCGGCTTCAGGAGGGACACGTGGAACACTGGATGTATCCTCAGGGAGTTAGGAAGGTCCAGTTCATATGCCACATTGTTGATCTTCCTTTTGATCAAGAAAGGACCCAGGTATTTGGGACCCAGTTTCCTGGATGGGCATGCTAACTTGAGGTTAGCGGTAGACAGCCAGACAGAATTGCCAGGTTCTAGAACAAGTTCCCCCCGTCTCTTCCTGTCAAAGATCTTCTTGTAGTCTTCCTGAGCCTTGGTCATGGTTTCCTGCAGCAATTTGTTGTTGTTGGAAAAAAATCCAAGGTTTCGGATACTGCAGGAACAGGGCACTCGGGAAGTGCTCCAGGCAAGAAGGATGGGTGGAAGCCATAATTGGCATAAAACGGAGACTGATTAGTCGCTGAATGTAGTGAGTTATTATATGAAAACTCTGCGATGGGGAGCAGGGAAGCCCAGTCATCCTGGGAGAATGCAGAAAAACAGCGGATGTATTGCTCCAAGGTTTGGTTTGTCCTCTCGGTTTGTCCATTTGACTGAGGGTGGTAGGCCGAAGAAAAGGACAACTCGATCTCAAGGGCGCCACAAAGGGCCCTCCAGAATCTGGAGGTGAACTGGACGCCTCTGTCTGAGACTATATTGGTCGGGACTCCATGTAGTCTGACGATCTCTTTAATAAAGATGGAGGCGGTCTCCATGGCTGAAGGGGTGCCCTTCATGGGGAGAAAATGGGCCATTTTAGACAGCCTGTCTACCACGACAAAAATGGACGAAAAGCCTTCTGATGGTGGGAGCTCAACGATAAAGTCCATTGAAATCATGGCCCAAGGTCTCTCTGGGACTGGTAATGGTTTCAACAGGCCCCATGCTCTTGTCCGGCTAGTCTTGTTTCTGGTACACGTGTTACAGGACTCCACATATTCTTTGCAATCCTTGGTAAGGTGAGGCCACCAAAAGGTGCGTTGGACAAGGTCAGCTGTTTTCCGTGTGCCGAAGTGACCAGCAAGTTTGTGATCATGGCACAAGCTTAGCACTCGTACTTTTAGCTCCTCAGGGACCACAATCTTATTCTTGACCCAGAACAGCCCATCCTTGGTACAGGCTTCAGCAGGTGGAGGCATTCCCATGGAGGCTCGTCTGATTTGGGAAATTAAGTCCTGTAGAATTAGGAAATTTCCAGAGGGGAGAATGGTGTCTGGGGACAGGGTTCTTTCAGAGTCGAGAAACATTCGGGAAAGGGCATCGGATTTGACATTCTTGGATCCGGGTCTGTAAGTAATATGGAAAATAAATCGGGAAAAAAAAAGTGCCCATCTGGCCTGCCGGGGTTTTAATCTCTTGGCTGTTCTTAGGTATTCTAAGTTCTTATGGTCTGTGTAGACCAAAATGGGGTGTGCTGCACCTTCCAGGAGATAACGCCATTCCTCCAGAGCTGCTTTAATGGCTAGGAGTTCCCGATCACCCACGTCATAATTTTTCTCGGAAGGAGAGAGTTTACGTGAGAAGAATCCCACGGGGTACAGGAGTGCTTTGGCACCCTGTCTCTGTGACAGTACCGCTCCAACTGCAACCTCGGAAGCATCCACTTCCAGGACGAAAGGCAAGGCAGGGTTGGGATGCTTAAGAATAGTGGCTGATGTGAACAGCGCCTTGAGTCTTTCAAAGGCTTCTTGTGCCTTAGGGGTCCAGCAGAACCGGCATCCTTGTTTGATAAGTTCTGTAATGGGAGTTATGATTGAAGAAAATCCCTTAATAAACTTCCTATAGAAATTGGCGAAGCCAATAAAACGCTGTACTCCTTTCTTGTCAGTCGGTGCAGGCCAATCCAGAATAGCGGATACTTTCTGTGGATCCATTTTAATGCCATCAGGAGAAATGATCAAGCCTAAGAACTGGATAGATTGGAGCTCAAATTCACACTTTTCAAGTTTGGCGTAAAGCCCATGTTGTCTCAGCCGGGAGAGTACATTTCGTACGTGTTTGCGGTGCTCCATCAGGGAGGCAGAGAAGACCAGGATATCGTCCAGGTAAACGATGACATATAAGTCCAGTAAGTCATGAAGGACATCGTTGACAAAATGCTGGAATGTCGCCGGTGCGTTGCACAGACCAAAAGGCATGATGAGATACTCGTAATGTCCGAATCGAGTACGAAAGGCTGTCTTCCACTCGTCTCCTTCTCTTATGCGGATCAAATTATAGGCTCCACGGAGGTCTAGCTTAGTGAAAATGGTAGCAGATCCTAATCTCTGAAATAATTCAGGAACCAAGGGTAGCGGGTATCTGTTC
Organism: Lithobates septentrionalis; assembly: GCA_037952835.1. NCBI lineage: Eukaryota > Metazoa > Chordata > Amphibia > Anura > Ranidae > Lithobates > Lithobates septentrionalis. The sequence goes on along the minus strand of JBBDGP010000084.1, from coordinate 16,340,121 downwards.
TTTATAGTGATTTTATTAAGCTCCCGGTAATCAATGCAGGGACGTAAGGAGTGATCTTTCTTTTCCACGAAAAAGATGCCTGCCCCAGCTGGAGACGTGGAAGGACAAATTAACCCTTTCTTCAGGTTTTCATCTATATAGGTTTTCAAGGTGCCTAGCTCCTGCTCAGTTAGAAGGAAGATCCTCCCAAAAGGAACTTCGGTACCCGGTAAAAGTTCTATTGGGCAATCATAGGATCTATGTACTGGAAGGGTTTCTGCCCCCTTTTTACTGAACACATCTAGGAAATCCCGGTAAGGTTCAGGAAAATCTTGGTAGAACTTAGTTTCTGAGTCCATGCACAGGCATTGGGAGGAGGTTAAGGAGGTCCCCCGTAAGCAGTTTTGTCTGCAATATTCAGAAGAAAACTGGATTTTGCCCGTAGACCAGTTGATACTAGGATTGTGGGCCTGTAGCCAAGGTATTCCTAGGATAATTGGGAAGAGAGGAGAGGAGATGACATCTAGACGTAACAGTTCCTGATGTTCCGGGCCAATGGTGGCCAATAGGGGAACCGTTTCTTGGGTAACGGCTCCGGAGCGGAGGGTGGAACCGTCTGCTAGAAAAACTGCCAGTCCTTGGGCTTTAGTTTGAGTGGGGATATGATGAGTTTCGACGAAGGTCCGGTCAATGAATCCACTGCATGCTCCCGAATCAATGATGACCGGTACTGGGATGCTCCTTCCAGGTAACTGTAAAACAATGGAGAATGTTAAATGGTTACCGGCACTAGGTAGGACAGGTGCACACAGCGAGGAAGACGGCAGACACTTACGTCTTTTATTGGGGCATGCTCTTGCAAAGTGACCAGGCTCTCCACAGTACAAGCACAGGTTGAGTGTGCGTCTTCGTGTCTTTTCCTCAGGAGTCAGAGAGGGACGGAGCAGTCCCAACTGCATAGGCTCCGAAACCTCCTGGGCTGGAGCAGACGAGACAAGCGGAGCTTGGTTCGGGGCACTAGGGGCCCTGGGCAACATCCAGGTGAGGTGTGGGTGACCAACAGATCTTTCAGAGCGTCTTTCCCTGAGGCGGCGGTCAATTTGAATTGACAGATTGATTAGCTCCTCTAGTGTCTGGGGTACCCCCACTCGTGCTAGTTCATCCTTTAGGGGATCCGACAACCCCAGCCGATATTGGTGACGCAAGGCTGCGCCATTCCACTCCGTATCCGAGCTCCAACGCCTAAACTCCACGGCGTAATATTCGGCCGCTCTGCGACCTTGTTGAAGGGAATGCAAGGCGGCTTCTGCCGTGGCTGTTAGCTGAGGGTCCTCATACAGCTGAGACATAGCTAGGAAAAGGTCACTCAAGGAGTCAAGAGATTGAGCCTTTTGCTCCAGTAGATGGTGGGCCCAGGTTTGAGGCTCGCCAGTCAGCAAGGATATGACGAACCCCACTTTAGTAGCCTCCAGGGAGAACGTACAGGGTTGTAAGGCAAAGTATAGTTCGCATGCGTTACGGAACGCCCGGAACTTACTGTGTTCTCCGGAAAACTTTTCGGGTGTAGGCACCCTGGACTCTGGTGGGAGCATCACTACAGAGGGCGCTGACGCAGGGTTGGACACTGCTCCTGGAGGGCCTGGACCTGCCCTTCCAGTCTGGTGTAGCCTTCCTGTAGACTTTTAACAGCTTGAGTAAGGCCCGCTAGGTGCCTGCACAGTTCATCCATGGGGGAGGCCCCCTGCCCGGACTGTCATGGCTGCCTGATACTGTCAGGTCCCACACTTACCAGACAGGTGAGTCCGCTTGGGCAGAGGGTAGGCTCCCTTACGTATCCGATTCGGGGCCCCTGGTAGAGTAGACAGGAGGCCCGCGAATGCGGAGTGGTATGAGGGCCTGAAGTTAGAGTCCTGGAGCACGGTGGTCTGGCAAGCAACCGGTGGGTCTTCAGGCTAGGTAGAGCAGATGCTGAGCAGGAGCTAATCAGGCTGGTCACACACAGGCAGAGGTCGGCAACGGACTGGCAGCAACGGTACAAGGGATAAGGCAGAAACAAGGTCAAACAAGCCGGGGTCGGGTTCAGGCAGCAGTCAAGGAAGGTCCAAAGGCAAGCCGGGTTACAACGAGTAAACACTACGAAGATACAGGAACACAGGATGATCACGGAACAAGGTACAGAGCTGTTTGATCAGGCAGCATCGGGTCAGCGTAGAGGCAGGCTTCAAATAGACTGATTGGCGCCAAAACGCCGCGCTCGTGCACGCGCCGATTCGCCAAGGCGCGCCGCGCACCTGCACGCGCCTGAGCGCGCCCCCGACACCGGCGTGCACGCCCACACTACCGGGCATGTCAAAGGTAACGCCCGCAGGTGGACGCGCGCTAACGCGGACGCGCGCTAGCGCGAACGCGCGTACGCATGAACGCCCGGACGCCACCCTGCACGCCACGGCCGGTTGGCCCAGACACACCGGCGCCCCCAGGGACATGCGCCCCAGCACGGACAGGGACACGAGCGCCAACGCGCCCTGGCGCGCCCCGGCGCCCAACCAGGTAACCTCTCTGACAGGTGGTGGATCTTCTATCAACTCACTTTCAATATTTTTTTGTGTCACATTTTGTTGTGTCACCTTTATATGGACTAAGTTTATGTGTCACTTGTATATGGACTAAGTTTATGTAACTAAGTCACCTTTATATGGACTAAGTTTATGTGTCACTTGTATATGGACTAAGTTTATGTAACTAAGACCATTATCCAATCATAGTTATTTTTCACACAATACCTCTACAAGATATCACAGATTTATAAAATATCACTGGTTGCAATATATCAAATAGCCTTATAGACTATGTAAATTTTTTTTTAGCGCTGCACCTTTTTTTCACATAGTATATTCTTTTGCAAGATTAGATCACTTGTTGCGTGTCAGCTGCTTATTTAATTTAATTTATAGTAGATAGCGCAATATATACACACCTTTTTTTTCAGCTTTAGGCGCACACTGTGCAGAGGACACAGTGCACTAACTGTAAATACTGTAGCTGCTTGCCTGTGGTATTAAAAGGAGCAGAACAACAGCAATTGTCTCCAGGTAGCTTTAGGTGCACACTGTGCAGAGGGCGCACAACACTAACTGTAAATGCTGTAGCTGCCTGCCTGTGGTATTAATAGGATCAGAAGAACACCACTAATTTTGTTTAGGTAACTTTAGGTGCACACTGTGCAGAGGACACACAAAACTAACTTGTAAATACTGCAGCTGCCTGCGGTACTGTACTAATAGGATCAGAAGAACACCATTAATTTTCTTCAGGTAGCTTTCGGTGCACACTGTGCAGAGGACGCACTACAGTAACTTGTAAATACTGCAGCTGCCTGCGGTACTGTACTAATAGGATAAGAAGAACATCACTAATTTTCTTCAGGTAGCTTTAGCTGTACACTGTGCAGAGGACGCACTACACTAACTTGTAAATACTACAGCTGCCTGTGGTACTGTACTAAAAGGATCATAAGAACACCACTAATTTTCTTCAGGTAGCTTTAGGTGCACACTGTGCAGAGGACACACTACACTAACTTATAAATACTGCAGCTGCCTGCGGTATTGTACTAATAGGATCAGAAGAACACTAATTTTCTTCAGGTAGCTTTAGGTGCACACTGTGCAGAGGACGCACTATGCTAACTGTAAATACTGTAGCTAATAGGACTAATAGGATCAGAAGTACACCAGCAATTTTCTTCAGGTAGCTGTAAATACTATAAAAACACCTGCCTGCCTGTCAGTAGTAGGAAGAGAATAACAGGAACGGATCTAGCTAAACTGAATACAGTGTATATATATATATATATATATATATACACATATACAACACCTAGGATGTATATATATATATATATATATATATATATATATATATATATATATATATATATATATATATATATATATATATATATATATATATATATATATATATATATATACACAATACACTGTAAGTGCAGCTAACTGACTCGCCTGCCTACTCTATCTAACTTAAATCAAATGACAATGTCTCTCTGTCTATCTCTCTCTCAACGCCGGAACACACTACACAGGGCTGCCGTGCAGGCAGCCTTATATAGTGTGGGGCGTGTACTAAACCCACTGAGCCATAATTGGCCAAAGCCACCCTGGCTTTGGCCAATTACGGCTCTCTGTATAGACGGCGCTGTGATTAGCCAAGCATGCAGGTCATAGTGCATGCTTGGCCAATCATCAGCCAGCAATGCACTGCGCTGCTGCAGTGAATTATGGGCCGAGATGTGCCACTCGAATTTGGCGCAAACAGCCCATATCGTTTGGAATTCGGCGAATGACCGAACAGGCAATGTTTGAGTCGAACATGCGTTCGATTCGAACACGAAGCTCATCCCTAGTGCCCAATGACTTTCACCATCTTTGCACCCACTATGCCTCACAACCCACTACATATTGAAGGATGTCAGCTATCTTTGGCCTTAGAGGTCCTCATTAAACTGGAAGAGGCTAAAGATTTTTCTACACAATTATCTTTTTGTATACACAAGCAGTGGTCACCAAGACAACTAACAAATTATTGCAGAGATTGAGCCCAATTATGATATACTCTAGATCCTATGCATATTTTGCTTAAGTAATTTATTAGCCTACTACTTCTTGCAGGATGTTTGGTGTCTAACTAATTGTTATTTTCTTCTACATTAGTGTAATTACCTTTTATGCGTGTATCTATATTACAGTAATAATCCTAGCCCAGTTTTAGGTATGGTAAAACCAGAAAGTAAAACTTTACACTAGGTTATTGAGATATATTAATAGGCTCTGGTTTTATGATGTCCTTCTAATGATGTTTAAAGTAGTATATACCTAACTAATCATAAAAATGCTCCCCCTCCTCCTAACGTTGACTCTCTCAGGCCCAAGTGTTTGTGGGCTTTTGTCTCTATAAGGACTCGCCCAGACCCTTTTCTCAATTCTTGGCTTGGGTTGGGCAGAGTCCCTTCATTTTTTCATGATCGTACATATTTTCAGAAAACAACTGTTTTCTTACAATGAGCATTTCTATTGCAAATACTTATCTTAAAGCAGACACAAAGCAGACAGAGTCGATGGAGACCTCATGTGACAGTGTTTTTAATGTGAACATGGATTTTTTCATGCATATACAACTGAACCAGATGTGAGTTGTTGAACATATATGTCTCTCATATTTGTATGTGACTAGAGAAATGTTTAACCTCTTTGCGCACGCGCTATAGCTGAAAGACGGCTGCAGCGCGGACCCTAATTGCCGGGATGCCGTCCCTGGACGTCCTCCTATTTACTTCCGCGATGCGCGCTCCCGCAGGCGTGCATCGGGGAAGCTCTGTGCTGGCCGTGTCCCTTGGACACAGACAGTCACAGATCGCTGAAAATGGCCAATCACAGCGGCCGTTTTCAGCGCTATCTGCGGTGCCAATGGGAGATGATCTCATATGTAAACATATGAGATCATTTCTCATCGCCAGCTCTCCCTCCTCACAAGCTGTCCCTGAGCGAACCGCTACAGCGGTGAGTGAAAAAAATGAAAAAAAGTCATGTCAGTGCCATCCATCCCCACTGTCATCTGTCATCTGTCCCCACTGTCATCTGTCCCCAGTGCCACATCTGTCATCAGTGCCATCTGTCATGAGTGCCACATATTAGTGCCACCTGTCAGTGTCACCTGCCATCTGTTATCCGTGTCACGTGTCATCAGTGCCACATATCAGTGGCATCTGTCATCAGTGTCACGTGTCACCAGTGCCACGTATCAGTGTCATCTGTCATTAGTGTCACGTATCATCAGTGCCACGTATTAGTGCCATCTGTCATCAGTGCCACGTATTAGTGTCATCTGTCATTAGTGCCACATATTAGTGCCACGTGTCATCAGTGTCATGTATTAGTGCCACCTGTCATCAGTGCCACGTGTCATCAGTGCCACGTATTAGTGATGACGCGTATTAGTGTAATGAGTTCCATATGTCATCAGTGCCACGTATTAGTGTCATCTGTCATCAGTGTCATGTGTCATCAGTGCCACGTATTAGTGCCATCTGTCAGTACCACGTATTAGTGCAATCTGTCATCAGTGCCACGTATTAATGCCATCTGTCATCAGTGCCACATATTAGTACCATCTGTCATCAGTGCCACATCAGTGTCATCAGTGCCACATATCAGTGCCATATGTCATCAGTGCCACATCAGTGCCACGTATCAGTGCCATCTGTCATCAGTGCCACATCAGTCATTGTCCTGGTGCTCCAGGGCCTTCAAAAGTGTAATAGGTAGTCAACAAGTTAGATGTGTAATTTATGCTCCTAGAACACCTGATGGTGCTCCCGGCATGTTGGGCTTCTCTATGTGGCCAGGCTGTGAAAAAGTCCCACACATGTGGTATCCTAATACTCAGGAGGAGCAGCAGAATGTATTTTGGGGTGTTTTTTGTGGTATATACATGCCACGTGAGAGAAATAACCTATTACAATGACAATTTTGTGGGGAAAAAAAAAATCTTCATTTTGCAAAGAATTGTGAGAAAAAATTACAACATCAAAAAGCTCACCATGCATCTTACTAAACACCTTGGAATGTCTACTTTCAAAAAAGGGGTATTTGTACTTTCCTGGCTTGTTCGGGTCTCAAGAAATGAGATAGGCCGTCAGTACATCAGGTGTGATCAATTTTTTATGATTTGCACCATAGCTTGTAGACTCTCTAACTTTCACAAAGACCAAATCATATCCACTAATTTGGGTTATTTTTACCAAAGATATGTAGCAGTATAAATTGTGGCCAAAATTTATGAAGAAAAATTAATAATTTGCAAAGTTTTATCACAGAAACTAAGAAAAATGCATTTTTTTTCAAAATGTTCAGTCTTTTTTAATTTATAGCGCAAAAAATAAAGAACCCAGAGGTGATCACATACCACCAAAAGAAAGCTCTATTTGTATGAAAAAATGACAAAAAATTCATTTGGGTACAGTATTACATGACTGAGTAATTGTCATTCAAAGTGTGAGAGCGCTGAAAGCTGAAAATTGGTCTGGGCAGGAGGGGGGTTTAAGTGCCCAGTTGTCAAGTGGTTAAACTCACTGTTGACTGTTTGTATTTGAACTTTATAGATTATATACACCTTGTTAAACCCCTGATGAAAGAGACGACAATCAGCTCTGAAACGCGTTGGGTACAATTGTTCTCTGTTCTCTTCTAGTATTCATGACCATGTTCAGTATTTTTGTCTATGACATATTTTTTCAATAAATGATATATTTTTTTATATCATTGATTTCTTTTGGTAGCGCCTTAAAAGTCCCACTCCTAGGGGTTTTCTTCTTTTTCTAGGAAAAAAAATATATCCATACTCAAAAGTCCCAATTTTTTAGTGCCGTGTGCACAATTTTTAAAACAATCCACTAGTGCAGTGTCTCATAACATTCATCCAAAGGGTGAATCTGGAGCAGCACTCATGGCCTCCCTGTGTTCCTGTACTCCCCCAAGATTAATGACCTCATACCGCATAGCAAAAGAGTCAGCCATGCTTGTGGATATCAACCCCCCTAGTTTCTTCAATGTCCTTAGTATGCCTTCTATGCATTAGTCCTGGATCCTTCTCTATTACCAGTGCCAGCCGCTATCTCATGTTAGCAACACAAACTCTCAAGCATTAGTAAGGTGACAAAAAGGGAAAGATACCATAGTGCAGGAAAGTTTTTTTTATTAAATAAAAATAATCTCCATTGCACTAACTTGTGTATATATAAATAATAGCTTGTAAATTTGGAGTAGTCTTTACCTTTTTTATCAGTAGTCTCTCAACAGATAAGCATAGAAAGCTAAATATGGATAAAAACACAGAAAAATTGGGGTTGATCTACTAAAGGCTGTGCACTTTGCATCTGCAGTTGCTCCAGAGCTTAGAAAATGGGGGAAGCTTCATTTTTCCAAGAATCCCCAATCACATTCAAGGAAAAAAATAAAACAGCATTTTTGCTTGCACGTGATAGGATGATTGAAGTCAGCAGAGCTCCCCCTCATTTACTAAGCTCTGGATCAACTGCGCTTACTAAGTGCACAGTCTATGTGCCTTTAGTAAATCAAGTCCGTTATATATAGTGAAATATATATATATTTGCTCCTGCCATTTTGCCAGCTTTTCATAGACATTTTTGTGTATATACAAGCATATACATAATTTGCTGCACAAACCTCCCAATCACTCCAAACATAAAGCAATGTCCATGCATAGCACAATGTTAGAACAATCCCTTGTTAGAACATATGTCATATGTAGTGGGAATGCTTTACTTTTTCACAAATATCTTTGGAGATACCTTTGGCAAAAATTTTTGCAAGACAGAAGCGGATTAGAAATAGACAAGTATTCGGCACATACACGTAAGCAAGGAAGATGGCCGCATGATTCACTTCGCTCCACGCCGTCGGAACAATCCAGCTCGCCAACAAAGCACAGCCCGCACTCCGGCACCTCTCACCCACCTCCCATGGCTCCGGAACTCCTCATGCTTCTAGCAGTTATGTACCGCTTGTCCAAGCAGCGCAAGAGGAACCATCAGAACTCCAAGGCCTCCCCAGCTGCAGGCAAGGGCAAAAGCAAGATGGTGCCCGAGCCTCCAGAGCCTGATGATTCAACACAGCTCTCTGCAGCAGATCCAGCATCCCCTGCTGACAGCTTCCATCAATTCCCTATGGATTTGGTAAGTCCCTTACCAACAGACTGACACTATGCAGGCTAAGTTCCACTCTATAGTGCGGGATGAGATCACCATGGCCATGGCTTTCCTCTGACCTAGTAAAGGGTCTTAAAGAAATAGACCACCACACAAATCAGTTGGAGCAGCTTGAAGACCATGAGGAGGAAGTGGATAAAATGTCAGCTGAACTAGAGGCCACGCGAGATAAACTAGAAGATGCTGAAAATAGGGCCCGCAGGGATATCCTTCACATCTGGGGTGCCCCTGAAGCTATTACTGACCTGCAGGGCACTGCAACTGCCTTTTTTCAGGAACTGGCTCCTAAGATCCCTCTGGAAAGTCTGTAATTTGACCGTATCCACAGATCCCTTGCCCCCAAACCATCAGAGGGCCTGCCAAGGGACATAATTATTACATTCCACTACTATCGCACCAAGGAGAAACTCCTGCTGTCCACAAGGAAGTAGCAAGACTTTTCCTTCCAAGGCAACCCTCTCCAGCTGTTTGCAGACCTCTTCCCGGTAACCATCGCAAGACACTGGAGCTTGAAGCCCTATCTCCAGGTTCTGCAAACCCAAGGGATTGAATACAGATGGGGGTTTCCCTTTTAAACTCTCATTATCACATTGGGGTCATCAGTTCCACGCCTCTTCTCCATCTGATCTACCATGCCATTTTCAGGCACTGCGAGATTTGCAGGCCCAACATTTTAAAAATGTCCCTAAGGGCTGATGGTGGCTGTCTCTCTTCCTTGACTTCCACATACTGCTGCCAGTCTGATGATTTCCTGGGGCTGTCATGGTGCATTTGTATTGCCCCCTGATCCAATATCCTATGCTGCATCCGGTGGAACTCATCTTACTGTTACAGTACTGAAGGGCTGCATTGGACCCTATGATGTTTGTTCCCTGACTACCTACTGAAAGACAAAAACAGAACATTCCATAGCTCAGCTCATGTTAGAGAAATTAGATTCTTATTTTATAACCATTTATGTATGCTTACAAAAGATTGCTTAGAAGTAGAATAGATTCAAGTTACAAAGCGTTGTTTCGAGTCCTTGAAATGCATATAAATCACAGAGATAAGATAGTTCATTTTTAGTTAACTAATGAGAAAATAAACTTTTGACAGCTACAGCCTGATAAGATAAGAACATCTTATGCAGGTGGTTTAGAAATAATTATGTGGAATATGGGAAAGTTATGTACAGTACATTAATTAAGTTTGACAGGATCAAACAAAGGTCTGCGTGTGCCCTCATTAAAACTGTTAAAATACATTGAATAAGAAAACACTGACATATATGTATACATTAATAATTAGACAATATTGAATAAAGTAGTTGGCTTTGTGTATATATATATTTAATGTAAGTGATACAGTACCTTTTTGTAGAACCAATATATGAATACATACATGTAGAAATATATACTGAGACATATAACACATAAGGTGGGGTTATTGAAAGTTCATTTTCCCAAAGTTGTAAATCTGTTACCCTTGAAGTTGGCTAAGTCTTATCAGGACAAGGAGGGTTTGATTTAACACAGCTGGGTGCCATATTGTCTCTACACAGGTGTTTTTAATTGGAGAAAACCAGTTATAAATAACCTTAATGAACATATAGGAATTCTGGGAATCAATAAGTTTGGTTGTAGAACAGGTGTCAGATTTATGGTTAGTTACATTGACGTAGATCTTAGCAACCAATCATAAGTAGGAGAGATGGCTAAGATAAGGCTTGTAAAAGGTATATAAATGCAAGTTTTGCAATTGTTAGACAGACAAGTCAGATAGGAGCTCATAAAGCTGAACTCTATGTATGCTGCCCTATTGCACGGGTCATAGAGATCAGAACTAATGGGCAAATATCTGTCCTTTTGTTGTAACTTGTCTCCTCATACGAGTCAAATAAAGAAAACTTCTTAACTTGATCCAGAGTGTGGTCTAAGGTGAATTTCCCTCACAACTCACCAATAGGGATGAGCTTCGTGTTCGAGTCGAACCCATGTTCGACTCGAACATCGGCTGTTCGACCGTCCGTCGAATTGCGAACGATATGGGCCGTTCGCGCCAAATTCGTGTGGCGCGTCACGGCCCATAATTCACTGCGGCATCGCAGTGCATTGCTGGCTGATGATTGGCCAAGCATGCACTATGACCCGCATGCTTGGCCAATCACAGCGCCGTCAGTAGAGAGAGCTGTAATTGGCCAAAGCCAGGGTGGCTTTGGCCAATTATGGCTCAGGGGATTTAGTACACACCCCACACTATATAAGGCCGCCTGCACGGCGGCCCTGTGTAGTGTGTGTTCCGGTGTGCTGAGAGATAGAGAGAGAGAGAGACAGTGTCATTTGATTTGAGTTAGATAGATTAGGCAGAACAGTCAGTCAGTTAGCTGCACTTACAGTGTATTGTGTATATATATGCATCCCAGGTGTTGCATATATATATATACACTGTATTCAGTTTAGCTAGATCCGTTCCTGTTATCTTCTATCTAGACTATTTAGTGCAGTGTGTCCTGCTCACAGTGTTCAGCTAGATCCGTTCCTGCTATTTACATTCAGTGCAGTGCGTCCTGCTCACAGTGTTCAGCTAGATCCGTTCCTGCTATTTACATTCAGTGCAGTGCGTCCTGCTCACAGTGTTCAGCTAGATCCGTTCCTGCTATTTACATTCAGTGCAGTGCGTCCTGCTCACAGTGTTCAGCTAGATCCGTTCCTTGTATTTACATTTAGTGCAGTGCGTCCTGCTCACAGTGTTCAGCTAGATCCGTTCCTGCTATTTACATTCAGTGCAGTGCGTCCTGCTCACAGTGTTCAGCTAGATCCGTTCCTGCTATTTACATTCAGTGCAGTGCGTCCTGCTCACAGTGTTCAGCTAGATCCGTTCCTGCTATTTACATTCAGTGCAGTGCGTCCTGCTCACAGTGTTCAGCTAGATCCGTTCCTGCTATTTACATTCAGTGCAGTGCGTCCTGCTCACAGTGTTCAGCTAGATCCGTTCCTGCTATTTACATTCAGTGCAGTGCGTCCTGCTCACAGTGTTCAGCTAGATCCGTTCCTGCTATTTACATTCAGTGCAGTGCGTCCTGCTCACAGTGTTCAGCTAGATCCGTTCCTGCTATTTACATTCAGTGCAGTGCGTCCTGCTCACAGTGTTCAGCTAGATCCGTTCCTGCTATTTACATTCAGTGCAGTGCGTCCTGCTCACAGTGTTCAGCTAGATCCGTTCCTGGTATTTACATTTAGTGCAGTGCGTCCTGCTCACAGTGTTCAGCTAGATCCGTTCCTGCTATTTACATTCAGTGCAGTGCGTCCTGCTCACAGTGTTCAGCTAGATCCGTTCCTGCTATATACATTTAGTGCAGTGCGTCCTGCTCACAGTGTTCAGCTAGATCCGTTCCTGCTATTTACATTCAGTGCAGTGCGTCCTGCTCACAGTGTTCAGCTAGATCCGTTCCTGCTATCTACATTCAGTGCAGTGCGTCCTGCTCACAGTGTTCAGCTAGATCCGTTCCTGCTATTTACATTCAGTGCAGTGCGTCCTGCTCACAGTGTTCAGCTAGATCCGTTCCTGGTATTTACATTCAGTGCAGTGCGTCCTGCTCACAGTGTTCAGCTAGATCCGTTCCTGCTATTTACATTCAGTGCAGTGCGTCCTGCTCACAGTGTTCAGCTAGATCCGTTCCTGCTATATACATTCAGTGCAGTACGTCCTGCTCACAGTGTTCAGCTAGATCCGTTCCTGCTATTTACATTCAGTGCAGTGCGTCCTGCTCACAGTGTTCAGCTAGATCCGTTCCTGCTATTTACATTCAGTGCAGTGCGTCCTGCTCACAGTGTTCAGCTAGATCCGTTCCTGCTATTTACATTCAGTGCAGTGCGTCCTGCTCACAGTGTTCAGCTAGATCCGTTCCTGCTATATACATTCAGTGCAGTACGTCCTGCTCACAGTGTTCAGCTAGATCCGTTCCTGCTATTTACATTCAGTGCAGTGCGTCCTGCTCACAGTGTTCAGCTAGATCCGTTCCTGCTATTTACATTCAGTGCAGTGCGTCCTGCTCACAGTGTTCAGCTAGATCCGTTCCTGCTATTTACATTCAGTGCAGTGCGTCCTGCTCACAGTGTTCAGCTAGATCCGTTCCTGCTATTTACATTCAGTGCAGTGCGTCCTGCTCACAGTGTTCAGCTAGATCCGTTCCTGCTATATACATTTAGTGCAGTACGTCCTGCTCACAGTGTTCAGCTAGATCCGTTCCTGCTATTTACATTCAGTGCAGTGCGTCCTGCTCACAGTGTTCAGCTAGATCCGTTCCTGCTATTTACATTCAGTGCAGTGCGTCCTGCTCACAGTGTTCAGCTAGATCCGTTCCTGGTATTTACATTCAGTGCAGTGCGTCCTGCTCACAGTGTTCAGCTAGATCCGTTCCTGTTATCTTCCTACTGACAGGCAGGCTTGTCTGGTTACAGTATATAAAGCTACCTGAAGAAAATTACAGGTGTTCTATCCCAGCTTAGTGCAGCTACTGGCCATTAGTATGTCTGGAAGGCCAAGAAGGAGAGGCAGACAGTCACAAGCCAATAAGAGAGGGCAAGCAGGCTCTGTGTCTAGTGCTGGTCGTGGAGACGGTGCATCCTCATCAGCACGTGGCCATGGGACACGCTTGGCCTTTTTTTCGGCAGCTGGCCGTGTTGAGCCGCAACATGCGGAAGACTTGGTCGAGTGGATGACCAAGCCGTCCTCATCCTCCTCATCCTCTCTCACCCATGCCCAGGGTGCTTTGTCTGGCAAAGCAGCGGCCTCTTCCCTCAGCTCAATGTCATCAGTGACTCCTTCCCTAGCTCCACCATGTCCTCATGAGGATTCCCTCGAACTGTTTGACCACAGTGTTGGGTACATGCTCCAGGAGGATGCCCAGCGTTTGGAAGGCTCTGATGATGATACTGAGCTCAATGAAGGCAGTAACATGAGCACGGACAGAGGGGGTGCCCAAGAAGGACAGCAATCTGGCAGTCATGCTCCCCCTGCTGCAGCATACTGCCAGGTTTGCTCCAGTGATGAGGAGGGAGGGGATGATGAGGTCACTGACTCAACGTGGGTGCCTGATAGGAGAGAGGAGGAGGAGGAGGAGGAGGAGGTGGCACATCACCAACTAGGCAGGATGCCCTCCAGGGGCCAGCCTAAGGGCAGCACATTGACTGCATCACACCCCAAAGCTCCACATGTGCAGGGCGCTGCAGTCTCTGCGCGTTATTCAAAAAGTTCTTTGGTGTGGGCCTTTTTTGAGACGAGTGCATCAGATCGCACCGCTGCTATTTGCAACATATGTCTCAAGCGTATCTCGCGTGGCCAAAACATCTCCCGCTTGGGTACCACATGCTTGACCAGACATATGTTGACCTGCCATGCAGTTCGTTGGCAAGCGTATCTGAAAGACCCACACCAAAGAACAAAGAGGATCTCTCCTTGCTCCTCATCAGCTGAGATTTCCAACCCCACTAGACCTTCAGTCCTCTCTGAGACCTGCAGTGAGAGGAATGAAGGTGTAGAATTAGGTGTGTCACAGCCAAGTACTTGTGGGCAATCTGCTTTGGGTACACCGACGTCAGATTGTACCAGGCAAATTTCCCTGCCCCAGCTGCTGCACCGCCGAAAGAAGTTTGCTCCCAGCCATCCACATGCCCAGCGGTTGAATGCTAGCTTGGCAAAATTGCTAGCACTTCAACTGCTGCCTTTTCAGTTGGTAGACTCTGCCCCCTTCCGTGAGTTTGTGGAATGTGCGGTTCCTCAGTGGCAGGTACCCAAACGCCACTTTTTCTCACGGAAGGCGATTCCGGCTCTCTACCGGCATGTGGAAGGCAATGTCCATGCCTCGCTGGACAGGGCGGTCAGCGGTAAGGTGCATATTACCGCTGACTCATGGTCCAGCAGGCATGGACAGGGACGTTACTTAAGTTTCACGGCGCATTGGGTGACTCTGCTGGCAGCTGGGAAGGATGCAGGACAAGGTGCAGTAGTGTTGGAGGTTGTTCCGCCACCACGCCTCCAAAATGCTGATTGTGACACACCTCTCTCCTCCACCCCCTCCTCTTCTTCTTCCTCCATGGCCTCTTCCTCGGAACCAGCGGTGCTCCGTAGGCGTTCAAGGGGCTACGCAAGTACGCAGGCCAAAAGATGCCATGCGGTGCTTGAGCTGGTGTGCTTGGGGGACAGGAGCCACACTGGGGCAGAGGTTTTGTCAGCTCTGCAGGGGCAGGTTCAGAGGTGGTTGACGCCACGCCAACTTAAGGCAGGAATGGTGGTTTGCGACAATGGCACCAACCTCCTCTCTGCCCTCCGACAGGGACAACTGACCCATGTGCCCTGTTTGGCTCACGTCCTTAACTTGGTGGTGCAGCGGTTCTTGGGCAGGTACCCGGGCTTACAGGATGTCCTGAGGCAGGCCAGGAAAGTCTCTGTGCATTTCCGCCGGTCATATAATGCCAGTGCTCGGCTGACGGACCTCCAAAAGGAGTTTAACCTGCCCAAGAACCGCCTAATCTGTGACATGCCCACCAGGTGGAACTCGACGTTGGCCATGCTGCAGCGGCTGCACACGCAGCAGAGGGCCATCAATGAGTACCTGTGCGACTATGGCACCAGGACAGGGTCAGGGGAGCTTGGTTTTTTTTCCCCACGCCAGTGGGCCATGATCAGGGATGCATGCACTGTCCTGTCACCATTCGAGGAGGCCACGAGGATGGTGAGCACTGACAGTGCATGCATCAGTGACACTGTCCCCCTTGTCCACCTGTTGGAGCACACGCTGCGTGGAATAATGGACAGGGCACTTGAGGCAGAACAGAGGCAGGATGAGGAGGACTTCCTTAGCTCTCAAGGCCCCCTTTATCCAGACAGTGTTCCTGCGTGCCCGCCGATCACACAGGAAGAGGAGGAGGAGGAGGAGGAGGAGGAGGAGGAAGATTGTGTCAGTATGGAGGTGGAGCCTGGCACTCAGCATCAGCAGTCTTTAAGGGATCAGTCCCAAGGAACACATGGACTTGTACGTGGCTGGGAGGAGGTGGCTGCGGACGTTGTTGTCCTTAGTGACCCAGAGGACTCCGGACCGAATGCCTCAGCAAACCTACGCTGCATGGCCTCCCTGATCCTGCAAAGCCTGCGTAAGGATCCTCGTATTCGTGGTATCAAGGAGAAGGACCAATACTGGCTGGCAACCCTCCTTGATCCACGTTACAAGGGTAAGGTTGCGGACCTTATCTTGCCATCGCAGAGGGAGCAGAGGATGAAACATCTTCGGGAGGCCTTGCAGAAAGGTCTGTGCAACGCGTTCCCAGAGACTGGGAGGTTACAAACTCCTGTTTCTGGACAACGTGTTGCTGAGGCTTCGGTCAGTCAAAGAAGGAGCGGTGGAGAAGGTGGCCGTCTGACCGATGCGTTCAGACAATTTTTTGGTCCGCAGCCCCAAGGTATGATCGGTTCCAGCAACCATCGCCAGCGTCTGTTTTACATGGTGCAGGAATACCTAGGGGCAAGATCAGACTTGGATACCTTTCCCACCGAAAATCCTCTGGGTTACTGGGTCTTGAGGATGGATCACTGGCCAGAGCTTGCACAGTATGCAATTGAGCTACTGGCCTGTCCTGCATCCAGCGTTCTTTCGGAACGTACATTCAGTGCTGCTGGAGGCGTGGTAACCGATCACAGGGTGCGTCTGTCCACTGACTCGGTCGATCGGCTGACCTTCATAAAAATGAATCAGTCTTGGATCACCACCAGCTACCAAGCACCTGATGCTGATGTAACTGAATAATTTTTTTCAGATCCCTTCAAAGACTGCCTATGCTGATGCTGAGTGATTATTCCTGAGTAATTATCCTCTTCCTCCTCAATCATCACGCTGATAGCTTGTAAGAACATTTTTGGTTCTGGGCGCCACCACCAGTGCCTAAGGCACAATTTTTCAGCCCCTGTATAACAGGGGCCTTTTTATTACAATTTTTGATGTAATACTTTGCAGCACGGCTCGTTCCTGCATTCCAACTAGAGTGTCTGTGAGGGGTTGCAGTGTTGTGGCACCAGCACCAGTGCCTAAGGCCCAATTTTTCTGCCCCTGTCTAACAGGGGCGTGAAATTACAATTTTTGATGCAATACTTTGCAGCAGGGCTCGTTCCTGCATTCCAACTAGAGTGTCTGTGAGGGGTTGCAGTGTTGTGGCACCAGCACCAGTGCCTAAGGCCCAATTTTTCTGCCCCTGTCTAACAGGGGCGTGTAATTACAATTTTTGATGCAATACTTTGCAGCAGTGCTCGTTCCTGCGTTCCAACTAGAGTGTCTGTGAGGGGTTGCAGTGTTGTGGCACCAGCACCAGTGCCTAAGGCCCAATTTTTCTGCCCCTGTCTAACAGGGGCGTGTAATTACAATTTTTGATGCAATACTTTGCAGCAGGGCTCGTTCCTGCGTTCCAACTAGAGTGTCTGTGAGGGGTTGCAGTGTTGTGGCACCAGCACCAGTGCCTAAGGCCTAATTTTTCAGCTCCTGTTCAACAGGGGCATGTAATTACAATTCTTGATCTAATATTTCACAGCAGGGCCCTGTGAGGGCTTACAGTGTTTTGGCCACAGCAACACCTAAGGCCCAAATTTCTGCTGAGTATATAGGGCAGGACCCTACTTTCAAACATCTAACTTACAAACGACTCCTACTTGCAAACGGAAGGAGACAACAGGAAGTGAGATGAAATCTACCCATAGGAAGGGAAATTCTCTCATGTAAGAGTTAATATGGGAAAACAATTTCTCCTTTCCACTGATGCTTTCCAATCCTTGTTCCACAAAAAAACCCAAATTTTCAAAAAACATTTTTCATTGGGACAAAAAAGTGAGGTGAAATCTTCTGAAGAGGAGGAAAGACGCAAAACAAATGTCACAGGGGTGATAACCCTTCCCTATGTTTTCCAAAAAGCTTAGAAAAGATTTTTTGGCTGGAGCTAAACACATTAAAAATGTTCAAAATTACAAACAGATTCTACTTAACAACAAACCTACAGTCCCTGTCTTGTTTGCACCGCCTGTATACTGCTGTTCAGAGTATATAGGGACCTTTCCTTATTTTAATTTGGGTGCGGGGTTCCCCTTAATATCCATACAAGACCCAAAGGGCCTGGTAATGGACTGGGGGGTACCCATGCCGTTTGTCTCACTGATTTTCATCCATATTGCCAGGACCCGACATGACATTAAACCCGCAAGCAGTTTTAAATGAGATTTTTTCCTTTAAAAATGACATTTGGTGCAGGGACTGTTCTAAACATGGGAAACACGCGTCACTTTACAGGCATACTATAGACACCCCCCAGGTACGATATTTAAAGGAATATTTCACTTTTTTTTTTTTACTTTAAGCATCATTAAAATCACTGCTCCCGAAAAAACGGCCGTTTTTAAAAGTTTTTTTTGCATTGATACATGTCCCCTGGGGTAGGACCCGGGTCCCCAAACCCTTTTTAGGACAATACCATGCAAATTAGCCTTTAAAATGAGCACTTTTGATTTCGAACGTTCGAGTCCCATAGACGTCAATGGGGTTCTAACGTTCGTGCGAACTTGCGGTCCGTTCGCGGGTTCTGGTGCGAACCGAACCGGGGGGTGTTCGGCTCATCCCTACTCACCAACCAGTCTGCTGACCAACCAAATTAACCTGTCCAAAAGGCTGTTAAAAACAGGGGTTTAGTTAGCACGCATTTGCAAATGTATGCGAAAGCTGCAAGGCCTCTTCACGGCACCCTGTGTATTGCTTGCAGTCCTAACACTAGTGAATTTATAAGTGTCTCCACAGTGGAAACACATGCATAAAATGGATAGATCCCTTGCTTCGAACCCTGATATGGGCTTGTGGGTTGCTACCCTGTTATTGCCCACCCCATTTGTGAGATGGTGGCCTCGGGGGACTGTGACCTACATTACACAATGTAATGGGTTCCTAGTATTGGATATTACTGTTCACTTTTCTGGGGCGGTTTTAATGTGACAGTTTGTGTCCAGTTATCTGGCCACCTCCTGCCATTACTGCTTCAGGAGATTCCTGAATGTTACATGGTGGGAGGGCATCTGGTTCCTAGATAAGGTTGTTTATTCATTATATTTTGGACGATCATCCCAGATGGCTTGTGGTTACTTTTCTATAGTCGACAGATGACTGTGGCCTCCATTCCCTCCCTGGAGCTGGGGTAGACCTAGAAGGTGTCTTTCTACTCTTATTTGGTTGGTTAAATTGCCTATTTTTTTTATGAAAGTTTTATATTTCTACTTAATGGTTTAATGGTTTAACAGGGTTGAGATTATATTTTCGGACGCTCGTTCACCCTGGGAGGCCTTGTTTGTGGATGGCAGCCCCGGGTGACTGAGGGACCTATTTTTATGTACATTCCTATATCTTTTACCATTTGAGTATCTTTTGTGCTTCATATAGTGTGTTTTGTGCTAATAACATTTTAGGTGATCTCCTTATTTTAAGATGTCGAGTGGTTCCGACGGACCACGCCTCTCTGATGCCATGGCACTGAACTGGTTGACCCTGAATGTTCAGGGAACAAACTCTCCCCATAAAAGAGTGAATGTTTTTAAATACCTTAAAAAGAAAAAAGTAGATATAGCGTGTGTAGCAAGATCCCTGGCCTCCTTCAGTCCAATGAAAACCTCCAGGGCCAGCGATAGCTGATATTCTTCTGTATATGTTGGGTTGCAAGGCATAGTGGGTGTAATGCAAGGTAGATGCATGGGCGCCAGACACTTCTTGAATGCAAAGAGATTTTATTTCTCTTAACAGAACTTTGGGAGAGAGGGTTAGGGCCAAGACACCCTTAGGTAGTTGCAATATTAATTGGCAGACTCTGAGACTTCTACAGGTAGACAGCCATACAGGGAAAGGCAACCAGCAAGATGCCACATCTGCATGTGCAGGAATGCTGTCTCCTGCGGCACAGTCTTTAAAAGTTTCTAACACAAAGTGTTATGCCGTGTACATACGGGCGGACTTTTCGGCATCAAAGGTCCGATGGCTTTCTGACTCATATTTGCTTCTTGTTACAGTCCCATCAGAAGGGTAACCTTCTTCTGGCGGGTCACTCTAATGTGACGTTGAGCCCTTCTCTTCATAAATATCCTTCGGAACACAAAGTCCCTTCTCCTGATGCAAACATTTTATTTACATTTTTTTACAAAGTCATGACCTGGTAGATGTCTGGAGGGAGCTTCAGCTCCTGGGTAAGGACTATACTCATTACTCTCATCCGCATCATTCTCACTCCAGGATTGAGCACGTTCGTGCTACAGAAGCATCTCCCTTTAATTGTGTCCACCTCTATTCTAGCTGCTCCATGGTTGGATCATAACCCTGTCTTGGTTGTATGCCACCTTATGCTTTGTAAGCCTCAACATTCCCCCTGGGTTATGAATGATTTCCTCTTGTCTTTCAAGGAGATCCTGGCAGACATCCATCAAGCCTCTGTGGATTACTTCTGTCTTAATTTTGGATCGGTTTCTTCCCCTATGACCCTATGGGAGGCATATAAAGCCTTAGAACTTTAAAGTCCTTAGGGGCCATGTTATTCAATTGGCAATGAAGCATAAAAGGGAGAGATTATTGGCCTGGCGCACCATGGAGACACACCTGGAGTCAATAACAACCTTTTAACCAGTCCCCTACTCCTGCCAACTGCAAACTATTGGATCAGGCTTGTACAGAGCTGGATCTATGTTTATCTGATGAGACAGAACGCACACTACGCTGGGATCACCAGAAATGGTATGCTAAGGTGAATAAACCTAACACGAATCGGTTGCGTACCTTTACTTCAAAATATACTCCCATCATCTTATACAATCGCCATAATGTCCTTACAGGCAATCCCATGTGGGTCTTGGACGAATTTCATTATCGTCTTACAACTCTTTACTCTGGCCCAACCAGTCCTCCACTCAGGGCCCGGACACTTTTCTGACTGGCTTGACACTATCTTCCTTATCTGAAACCCACACATCATTAATGGATAGGGATATACAGGTATATCCTATATCAAGTAGCTGAAGGTTGGCAAAAGGCCGGGCCCGGGTGGCTTTACAGCGCTTTATTATAGGAAAATGGCAGATGTTTTAGCTCCCCACTTAACGGCTATGTATAATTCGGTAAAGGATGGTCAAACCTTTACTTCAAACCTCTTGACTGCCAACATAGTGATGATTCCTGAACCTGATCAGGACCATTCCTCCTGGGCCAATTTTTGGCCAATTTCGCTTATTAATATAGACATGAAAATACTCACTAAAATTTTGGTTAATCGCTTAAATTCCTTTCTACCACGTCTGATCAAAAAGGATCAAGTGGGGTTTGTCCCATGGAGACAGTAGGGAGACGCTATCAAACGGCTTCTTCAAATTCAACATATAGTTCATAGTAGATCTTTGGTGACAATGTTCTTGTCTCTTGACATTAATAAGGCCTTTGACACTTTGTCTTGTCCTTACTTAATAAAGGTGCTCTGCCACTATGGCTTTGGCACCTCATTCTTGAGCTGGGTGTTGGCATTATACAACTCACCCCAGGCTAAAGTCAAATATTATGGCTTTGAATCATCTCTCTTCCCCATTAGGAGGGGAACCTGGTAAGGTTGCCCACTCTCTCCACTTTTAGTTATCTTGGCATTGGAACCTTTGGCGGAGGCAATCCATTATCATCCAGACATAGCAGGGGTAGAAGTACCTCTCATAAAATATAATTTTTTGCAGACGATATCCTGATGTCCCTAACTAACCCTAGAATCGTTGTCGATTAACCTTCCATCCTTGGAATTCGCAACTTTAAAAAACGCTTTCTCGTTTCAATGGTAACCTTCTTTGCGTTATCTGGGGATTAGCCTTACTCCGACATATGCAGGACTCTATTAAACCAATTTCCCTCCTTTGTTTAGGAAGATATGCTGTCCCCATCTCCCTCTCTCTTGGTTCGGTAGGATTGTGGTGATACATTTGACTTGCATTTTAAAATTGCTTTATTTTTTTCTGTGTTTTGCCAGGCCCTTCACATATTTTGCGCATACATCAATGCAAAATTCTGAAGTTTGTCTGGGGCTCCACTAGACCCAGAATTAAAAAGCAAATTCTAGATCAACAGAGGTCTCTCGTTTCCAACGTACAAGCCTATTATACGGCAGCGAATATAGCCCCATTATCTCACCTTCACGAGAAATATCAAATGCTGTTATGGGCCACTATTGATTTAGTGGACTCTTATCCGATCCCAGTCACCTCCCTGCCTTGGCTTCCCCAAATACATCGCCTTGACACAATTGGACAATGCTTAGCACATTCCCTTCATTTGTGGGATTCCATTAAATACTCTGCGGGCCTGATCTCTCCTCATTTTCCCTTACTTTGCCTCCTCCCACAACAGTTCTCTTGGTGGACTGATAATGGCTTTGTTGATATCCACTCTCTGTTCACCGCCACTAGGATAATTATGCTTGATACTCTACGTTCCTCACATGATATTCCCCCCTAAGAACATTATAGCTACCTACAGCTGTGGAACTTTCTCCAACAGTATATACAGTCTTGACCTAATCCATACACCTTTGAAAGCCTTTGTAGATCTCGACCTCAATCTTCCGGTTAATTAATCTACTCAGCGATAATTTCCTAAAAAAAACACAGCTGAGACCTTATCACCTCCAGTGGGAGGCGGAGCTAGGGAGGCAGCTGGATCTGGAGGACTGGCAGGTCATGACTATAGCATTGTCCAAAGGCTCCAAAAATGTTCTAATTTTGAAAAATGCTTATAAAATCCTTTACAGGTGTTATTACACTTCGCTGGGTTGGCACGTTTTATTCCAACCTACTCTCCCCTTTGCTTCCCCATGGATGTTCCCAAAAGGGCACTATGGCGCACATTTGGTGGACATGCCGAGGGTATGCAGATTATGGGTCAGAATCCACACTCTTCTTTGCAACTTATTCCATACCAACTTAAAGAGGGATTCTTATGAGACTCTTCTGTGTAAGCCAATTGCAGATTTGCTTTGTCTGCAGCACCAGCTGGCGCTGCATCTCTTTACTGCAACTAAACTAACTATAGCAAGGGCATGGAAGACACACGTACTCAGCTTTGAGGTGGTTAAAAACCGTATGTATGATATTATCGTAAATGAAAAGCTGACGACTATACTTTCAGACACCCATGACAAATGCCTTTGGGTTTGGCAGCCTTGGGTTGCCTACATTCAACTTTCCAGATTTGGTTCTACGCTTTCAGACACCCATGACAAATTCCTTTGGGTTTGGCAGCTTTGGGTTGCCTACATTCAACCTTTCAGATTTTATTCTACACTTCTCTCGATTTAATATGTTTATGCCCCCCCACCCTGCAGACTCCTTTTCTTTCTTACTGCTCTTTCCTTTCATATTCCTGGTCTTCTACCCCTCTCTTCCTTTGTCTTTCTTTTGATTCCTTTCCTATTATTCCTTTTAACTCATTAGGCCACCAGGCATATGCCTGGGTGGGATGGTTACATGGTTAACTCCTAGCATTGTTATATAGTATATCATTGAGAATATACTTATTGATTATCTGGTTTGATAGCAAGCTGCACTCAATACTCCATAAGGACGTTTTTACCTATATTTGGTGCAGACTACCGAGGTTCCGGACTGTGATATCAATCTTCTAAATGATATGTATGACCATTCTTGGAATCTCTAGGACTTGAGCATATTTACTTATGTAGCAGGCATATTGTAATGTAATTTCACAAGTTTGAAACAGAGAGATGCTGACTAGTCCATCCAGAAAAACTCAGAGACACAGGTCATTCTGGGAAAAAGGGGAGTTTCAGAGAGTGCTGAGGGGATGGAAGAGAGGGAAGTATTGTCCATGTGGTCACTTTCACCCTTGGAGAGTTGACGTACATCAGCCCCTGCTAAAACATTATATATAAAGTAAAATAGTATGTATTAGTATGTAGTATGTATACTTTAAACCGTGCTAATATATTCAACTTGTTTATCCATCCAGAAAAACTCAGAGACACAGGTCATTCTGGGAAAAAGGGGAGTTTCAGAGAGTGCTGAGGGGATGGAAGAGAGGGAAGTATTGTCCATGTGGTCACTTTCACCCTTGGAGATTTGACGTACATCAGCCCCTGCTAAAACATTATATATAAAGTAAAATAGTATGTATTCTTTTTTTTCCATTTCATAACTGCTTGCTATTGCTATACATATTGCTATTTAAAAACCAATGGCACATTGTTTATTTTTCAGAGTTAATCATAAGTATTCCTTATCTTTTGAAACATTCTGGCTGCTGCAAATTTGTACATGAGTCTTATTCTCTTTAAGGGATCTTGGTTCAATGGTGTCTCTTTGTCTTTACACTCCCTTGGTTATTCTAGCATATGTTTTTTAATTATAATATGTACATATAATATATTTAATTTTTTGATTCTAATTAATATACATCTCATTT
The DNA here is from genome assembly GCA_037952835.1 of Lithobates septentrionalis. NCBI lineage: Eukaryota > Metazoa > Chordata > Amphibia > Anura > Ranidae > Lithobates > Lithobates septentrionalis. The sequence goes on along the minus strand of JBBDGP010000084.1, from coordinate 16,315,846 downwards.
TCAGATAGTGAAATTCGCTTTTGTCTCTATTTTGTTACAATTTTGAACCCCATTTTGTGTCCTGAAGAAGCCTCACGCGAAATGCGTAGACGTGCAAGGGTTCAATGTACAAATTGTATCATTTGTCTATGGTTTTATCTTGTGTTGATTATTGTGTAAAGATGATGAATTTTCTTCAATAAATAATGTGAATATTACTTTCAATACTTCTCCATTGTTTCTATGCCTCTAAAGTCTGACTTTTTGGTTACTATCCAGTACCCCCTTTTCCCTATACCTACGGATGTGGCAAACTCAGTGCTCCCTCTCCCCTTCCTCTTTTCCCTTTTCCTATTCTTCAGGGAAGTACTGAGGTAAAAGAAAGAGAGTGCTGACAGGAGACAGAGGAGAGGAGATTGCTTAAAAGAGAGGGAGATACCAAGGCTCAAAAAGTCCTTTGCTGGGACACAGTGACACTTAACCGTGAGGAGAGGAGGAGTGTGTGAGGGGAAGGAACTGAGGTGCCAGAGTGAGGAGAGAGACACACGCTGACATCAGGGACTGTGTGCCCCAACAGAGGAGGAGGGATATCCTGAAGCCCGGGAAAAAGAGTCTGTGAGGAGAATAAGGAGAGCGCTCTGAGGAGAGAGAGAGGGAGCGAGAGGGGCAGAGAGAGAGTGTGGTGAGGTGACAGGTTTGAGGAAAACGGCTGAGAATGGAGAGACAGAGGGAGAGACTCTGGCAGCATCAGAGGGGGAGAAAGCCAAGCTTTTCCAGAGACTGCCAGGAGAGTGTTGCCTGGAGACGGAGGAGTGAGGATGCCTGAGGGGAGCCAGGAGCAGAGAAAGCCACATGGTCCACTACTATTTAGTCCAGGATCCCTACTTAGCAGCACAGCAGCACTCAGCTCAGCAGAGACGACCCACGCCTTTCAGGGATCGAGATACACATCCGGGTATTGGGTCGGCCAATGCCTGTTCACCTTGCGAGTTTTGCTACCAGTCATCTCGATCAGCCATCAGCAAAAGATCCAGTGCATTACAACATTGCTAGGAGCATCAGGAGCCTGAACCAGCACCTTGGACTGTTGTGCCATCTCGAAGAGGACTGGTGAGCGGGTGTAAACCTAACATTCTTCTTGACACCATACTGACACTGCATGCAGACACCAATTTCCCTTTTAGTGTCACGGGATGCTTGTTTGGAGCTGCCATCTCTAGTAGTTTACCCTTTTAAATCTCTACCTAACGAAACATTCTAGAGGATTACTGATCTATGCAAGCTTGTTTAGTCCTACTTTTAAAACAAGGGCCCCACCTTTTGCTAGCAGAAGACACTAGTATTCTTCACCTCAGGACCTGCAACATTACAGAACTGTGCTTACTGCACTTGTGTAACCCTTTTTTTTGTTGTGTGTTTGCCTCTCAAAGGTGTTTGCGGCCCAGAAGCGCTGAGAAGTTGACAAGTCTTCTCTCCTCCCTCTCAGCACCTAAAGGTTGTCTTTTCTAATATATTAGTTATTTGTAGCAAGGTTTAACTGTGTTGTAAGTTTCCATATACTTTAAACCGTGCTAATATATTCAACTTGTTTATCACTACCAGGTGTGTGTCTATTTTTGGTGATAATCCACAGGCAGGATAATGGTATTTACCGTATGTGTCCTTAAATGTGTTTGCAGTAATTTTATTTAACCAGGTGTGTCAGAGGGGCTGGGGTCATTCTTGGAGTTGAGGCAGAGATCAATGAATGCAAATTCACCAAGTGGCTCCTTCGGGGGTGGTGCAAAACTTTATTTTGTTTTCTCTTTTTGTATTATTATATGTTTATTCGCGATGTTACCATCAATGTGATGAGCTGTTATGTTGGAATGAATATTAAAAAAAACCCTTTGTACAAGAAATAGACAAGCATTCTTACAAAGGTGCGGAACTGTTAGGAGAGGGCTGTCATCAATTTGAATGTTTGGCAGATGAATACCAGAGTGACACTTTCAAGAACATCAGTCATCATGATGACAAAACAGACCTGTCAAAGATATAACAAGGACTTTGCCAAATATCACAGCAAAAATTACTTTACGGTGTAACTAAAGACAAAAGCTTTCATTTTGGATACAGTAATGGAGGGTTGGAACCCCTGTCAGTTTTTCTTTTGCCATCTCTGGGAGAATTCCCCGCTATTAGTTTTTATGTCAACCCAACTTTTAGTGATAAGGAAAAAATGGTAAAAATAGAGAGGGTGAATCTCCCTAATGGGAGCACAGACAGCAATAAAAACCTGACAGGCGTGGGAGTTGAGCCGACTCACTCTGGGCACACGGGGCCTTTTCTCTCACTCTTCTCCTTCCTCTGGACTGGACTGGTGAATGCGCTGAAATTACCTTATCTGCAGTCTACAGACACCAATTCAGCTAATCCTTGCATCACTCTTGCTTCCTCCTGAAAGAACAGAGTAAATAATAGACTAGTTAGTGTAATATGTGGAAGGAAAGATAAAAGTGTTGATATAAAAACAAATATGTATTGTTTAAACGCTCTTTACGTAGACTTGAACACATGCTAAATTTTCCATAAACCCAGAAATCATTCTGAGGTTGAATGATAATCATTGTGCACTACAAATCATTTTATAGAGCACAGTTCATCATAATTTTTTTAAGGACATGAAAATGTACCTAATTGGATTAATTTAAAAGGAATTTAGAAAACAAAGTGTTATGTATCTTGTTGGTTAAATATTAAAGGAGATGTGCAGTGTAAATGTAAATCCCCTATGTGATTGGGGTTTGATAACCCAGAAGTGTCTGTTTTTCAGGCATTTAGAGTAGTAATTCCAGTTATTACAAGCAGCATTACCATTGCTGAGAAGCATGATGTTAAGGCTGGGTTCACATATGCTTCGGCTGCGGCTCACAGCAGAGGGTCCGGTGTGTCCCTGTTCACTGATTCAGGTGCGAATCAGGTCCAAATTTATGCCTGAATTCGCACCTGAATCAGAACCAAAGACACACAGTACCCTTTCCAAATGCGGACCGCGGCCGCCCCAAGGTGTGTGAACTGGCTCCATTGCGAGCCGGGCACACTCTCACATAAGTGTTAACTAGGGATGAGCTTGAGTTCGACTCGAACATTGGGTGTTCGCCCTTTCACCGAACAGCGAACATTATGGGTCGTTTGTGGGAAATTCGAGCGCCGCGGAATGCCCCATAATGCACTGCTAGATTGCAGTGCATTGTTGTATGATGATTGGCCAAAGCAGCATGCACCTGACATGCATGCTTTGGCCAATCACAGTGCACTCTGCTGAGAGAGCCACAATTAGCCAAAGGCAGGGTGCCTTTGGCCAATCATGGCTCAGGGGGACTAAGTCCACACCCCACACTATATAAGTCTGCTTACATAGCAGCCATGTGTAATGTTGTTGGCGTGGACAGAGAGATAGGTTGATTTAGATTAAGCAGACAGGCTTATTCAGTTAGTGGCAGTGTATTTGATATACATACAGTCAATCTAGTATATACAGTATCTCACAAAAGTGAGTACACCCCTCACATTTTTGTAAATATTTTATTATATCTTTTCATGTGACAACACTGAAGAAATGACACTTTGCTACAATGTAAAGTAGTGAGTGTAGAGCTTGTATAACAGTGTAAATTGGCTGTCCCCTCAAAATAACTCAACACACAGCCAATAATGTCTAAACTGCTGGCAACAAAAGTGAGCACACCCCTAAGTGAAAATGTCCAAATTGGGCCCAGTTAGCCATTTTCCCACCCCGGTCTCCTGTGACTCATTAGTGTTACAAGGTCTCAAGTGTGAGGAGCAGGTGTGGTAAATTTGGTGTTATCACTCTCACTCTCTCATACTAGTCACTTGAAGTTCAACATGGCACTTCATGGCAAAGATCTGAAAAAAAGAATTGTTGCTCTACATAAAGATGGCCAAGGCTTTAAGAAGATTGGCAAGACCCTGAAACTGAGCGGCAGCACAGTGGCCAAGGCCATACAGCGGTTTAACAGGACAGGTTCCTCTCAGAACAGGCCTCCCCATGGTCGACCAAAGAAGTTGAGTGCACGTGCTCAGCATCATATCCAGAAGTTGTCTTTGGGAAATTTTCGTATGAGTGCTGCCAGCATTGCTGCAGAAGTTGAAGGGGCGGGGGGCCAGCCTGTCAGTGCTAGACCATTTACCGCACACTGCATCAAATTGGTTTACATGGCTGTCGTCACAGAAGGAAGCCTCTTCTAAAGATGATGCACAAGAAATCCTTAAAATCACCCACTTACATCACCACTATACTACTAATATACCATCGGTATAAGAACTGTCCTTGTCCTACTGGATACTCTACTCTAGGATTATTCCCTACAACTAACTGTTATTACAACTGGGCTGGACTTTTTCAATATTACCGTACCTCAATATATAGGGAAGCTGTTTGGATGATGTGTATGAGTGGGTGTGTAGCCGCGGCTCCCATTTGTTTTTAATACCCCCTGTGACAACGTTGTCCAACTTTTAAATTGGTTTGTGGTAACTGTCTGTCCATATTGCGCTTTTTTCACTTTTTGTATTTCAATTTGGTTCATTATCTTTTGGTAATTAATAAAGCTGGTTTTGTATTTACATTAGTGTTCATTGTTGACCCTCTTTAGAGAAATCCTTTTTTTCTCTTTGTCTTTCCTTATATGCAATTAAGGGCAAGCTGAACTGCACCAAGGGTTAGGTCTGTGTGATTGGTTTATACTCACCCGCAAAAATGGCCATCTATTGATATAATTAAATTGGTTGATCCAGGCAAAACCTCTGCTTTTTTGTCTGCCCAAGAAATCCTGCAAACAGTTTGCTGAAGACAAGCAGACTAAGGACATGGATTACTGGAACCATGTCCTATGGTCTGATGAGACCAAGATAAACTTATTTGGTTCAGATGGTTTCAAGCGTTTGTGGCGGCAACCAGGTGAGGAGTACAAAGACAAGTGTGTCTTGCCTACAGTCAAGTATGGTGGTAGGAGTGTCACGTTCTGGGGCTGCAAGAGTACTACCAGCACTGGAGAGCTACAGTTCATTGAGGGAACCATGCATGCCAACATGTACTGTGACATACTGAAGCAGAGCATGATCCCATCCCTTCAGAGACTGGGCCGCAGGGCAGTATTCCAACATGATAACGACCCCAAATGCACCTCCAAGATGACCACTGCCTTGCTAAAGAAGCTGAGGGTAAAAGTGATGGACTGGCCAAGCATGTCTGCAGACCTAAACCCTATTGAGCATCTGTGGAGGATCCTCAAACGGAAGGTGAAGGAGCGCAAGGTTTCTAACATCCACCAGCTCTGTGATGTCATCCTGGAGGAGTGGAAGAGGACTCCAGTGGCAATCTGTGAAGCTCTGGTGAACTCCATGCCCAAGAGGGTTAAGGCAGTATTGGAAAATAATGGTGGCCACACAAAATATTGACACTTTGGGCCCAATTTGGACATTTTCACTTAGGGGAGTACTCACTTTTGTTGCCAGTCATTTAGACATTAATGGCTGTCTGTTGAGTTGTTTTGAGGGGACAGCAAATTTACACTGTTATACAAGCTGTACACCTACTACTTTAGATTGTAGCAAAGTGTCATTTCTTCAGTGTTGTCACATGAAAAGATATAATAAAATATTTACAAAAATGTGATGGGTGTACTCACTTTTGTGAGATACTGTATATTTACATATATACTCTGCATTTAGCATAGACTTTAACATTGTTTGCGTGTTCGCACAAATTTTTTGCCTGTTTGCAAGTTCTGGCTCAAACCGAATTGGGGGGTTTCAGCTCATCCCTAGTGTCATCCCAATGTAATGTAAAAATTGCATTCATTAACACTCTAAAGGGGCTACATGAATGACCAGCAAAAACAAAAAAAGTCATTGTGGTTTTCGTATATACAGTATAACCCAGTACAAATACATACCTCATACTTGACTTGTTTCGTATCTAAGCTTACTTAGGATTTGGGCGTTTTAACAAAAGAAACACAATACAATAGATTATATTGTCAGTACAATAGTGTAAAGCAAAACATGGCTAACCCATGTGGGGAAAGGTGGGACTCACAATAGAATAATTTCTCCAAAACTGAAGATCAAATAAGAACATTAAAAGCACACTTGTCCAAAAAGGTCCGGGTGTAGCACAGGTGACACACATCCAGTCCATGGCACCATAAAGGGGGAACCGCCCAAAATTCGGGACTGATAATCAGGGCAGAGATGGAACATAGCATAGTAATGCTGAAAATATATAGGGAAAAACAACATACAGTATCTCACAAAAGTGAATACAGCCCTCACATTTTTGTACATTTTTTATTATATCTTTTCATGTGACAAAACTGAAGAAATTACACTTTGCTACAATGTAAAGTAGTGAGTGTACAGCTTGTATAACAGTGTAAATTTGCTGTCCCCTCAAAATAACTCAACACACAGCCAATAATGTCTAAACCTCTGGCAACAAAAGTGAGTACACCTATAAGTGAAAATGTCCAAATTGGGCCCAATTAGCCATTTTCCCTCCCTGGTGTTATGTGACTCGTTAGTGTTACAAGGTCTCAGGTGTGAATGGGGAGCAGGTGTGTAAAATTTGGTGTTATCGCTCTCACTCTCTTATACTGTTCACTGGAAGTTCAACATGCCACCTCATGGCAAAGAACTCTCTGAGGATCTGAAAAAAAGAATTGTTGCTCTACATAAAGATGGCCTAGGCTATAAGAAGATTGCGAAGACCCTGGAACTGAGCTGCAACACAGTGGGCAAGACCATACAGTGGTTTAACAGGATAGGACCCACTCAGAACAGGCCTTGCCATGGTCGACCAAAGAAGTTGAGTGCACGTGCTCAGCTTCATTTCCAGAGGTTGTCTTTAGGAAATAGACGTATGAGTGCTGCCAGCATTGCTGCAGAGGTTGGAGGGGTGGAGGGTCAGCATGTCAGTGCTCAGACCACACGCCGCACACTGCGTCACAGAAGGAAGCCTTTTCTAAAGATGATGCACAAGAAAGCCCACAAACAATTTGCTGAAGACAAGCAAACTAAGGACATGGATTACTGGAACCATGTCCTGTGGTCTGATGAGACCAAAATTAACTTATTTGGTTCAGATGGTGTCAAGCGTGTGTGGCGGCAACCAGGTGAGAAGTACAAAGACAAGTGTGTCTTCCCTACAGTCGAGCATGGTGGTGGGAGTGTCATGGTCTGGGGCTGAATGAGTGCTGCCAGAACTATAGAGCTACAGTTCATTGAGGGAACCATGAATGCCAACATGTACTGTGGCATACTGAAGCAGAGCATGATCCCCTCCCTTCGGGAACTGGGCGGCAGGGCAAAATTCCAACATGATAATGACCCCAAACACACCTCCAAGATGACCACTGCCTTGCTAAAGAAGCTGAGGGTAAAGGTGATGGACTGGCCAAGCATGTCTTCAGACCTAAACCCTATTGAGCATGTGTGAGGCATCCTCAAACAGAAGGAGGAGGAGCGCAAGGTCTCTAACATCCACCAGCTCTGTGATGTTGTCATGGAGGAGTGGAAGAGGACTCGAGTGGCAACCTGTGAAGCTCTTTTGAACTCCATGCCGAAGAGGGTTAAGTCAGTGCTGGGAAATAATGGTGACCACACAATATATTGACAATTTGGGCCCAATTTGGACATATTCATTTAGGGGTGTACTCACTTTTGTTGCCAGAGATGCCATGTTGAACTTCCAGTGAACAGTATAAGATTGTGAGAGCGATAACACCAAATTTTACACACCTGCTCCCCATTCACACCTGAGACCATGTAACACTAACGAGTCACATGACACCAGGGAAGGAAATGGCTATTTGGGCCCAATTTGGACATTTTCACTTATCAGTGTACTCACTTTTGTTGCCAGAGGTTTAGACATTATTGGCTGTGTGTTGAGTTATTTTGATGAGACAGAAAATTTACACTGTTATACAAGATGTACACACTACTTTACATTGCAGCAAAGTGTTGTTTCTTCAGTGTTGTCACATGAAAAGATATAATAAAATATGTACAAAAATATGGGGGGTGTACACACTTTTTTGAGATACTGTATATTTGTTTAATGGTGTTTCTATAAAGCCTAACCAAGCAATAACTTATGTAAGTTCAGGCATGTCCAAATCAAACATACCAAGAAATGGAGGGGGTGGAAGTGAACTAAGTTGAGGAGGTACATAAGTAGGGATGAGCTTCGTGTTCGAGTCGAACCCATGTTCGACTCGAACATCGGCTGTTCGGTCGTTCGCCGAATTGCGAACGATATGGGCCGTTCGCGCCAAATTCGTGTGGCGCGTCACGGCCCATAATTCACTGCGGCATCGCAGTGCATTGCTGGCTGATGATTGGCCAAGCATGCACTATGACCCGCATGCTTGGCCAATCACAGCGCCGTCAGTAGAGAGAGCTGTAATTGGCCAAAGCCAGGGTGGCTTTGGCCAATTATGGCTCAGGGGATTTAGTACACGCCCCACACTATATAAGGCCGCCTGCACGGCGGCCCTGTGTAGTGTGTGTTCCGGTGTGCTGAGAGATAGAGAGAGAGAGAGACAGTGTCATTTGATTTGAGTTAGATAGATTAGGCAGAACAGTCAGTCAGTTAGCTGCACTTACAGTGTATTGTGTATATATATGCATCCCAGGTGTTGCATATATATATATACACTGTATTCAGTTTAGCTAGATCCGTTCCTGTTATCTTCTATCTAGACTATTTACATTTAATGCAGTGCGTCCTGCTCACAGTGTTCAGCTAGATCCGTTCCTGCTATTTACATTTAGTGCAGTGCGTCCTGCTCACAGTGTTCAGCTAGATCCGTTCCTGCTATTTACATTCAGTGCAGTGCGTCCTGCTCACAGTGTTCAGCTAGATCCGTTCCTGGTATTTACATTTAGTGCAGTGCGTCCTGCTCACAGTGTTCAGCTAGATCCGTTCCTGCTATTTACATTCAGTGCAGTGCGTCCTGCTCACAGTGTTCAGCTAGATCCGTTCCTGGTATTTACATTTAGTGCAGTGCGTCCTGCTCACAGTGTTCAGCTAGATCCGTTCCTGCTATTTACATTCAGTGCAGTGCGTCCTGCTCACAGTGTTCAGCTAGATCCGTTCCTGCTATTTACATTCAGTGCAGTGCGTCCTGCTCACAGTGTTCAGCTAGATCCGTTCCTGCTATATACATTTAGTGCAGTACGTCCTGCTCACAGTGTTCAGCTAGATCCGTTCCTGTTATCTTCCTACTGACAGGCAGGCTTGTCTGGTTACAGTATATATAGCTACCTTAAGAAAATTACAGGTGTTCTTTTTGATCCTATTAGTACCACGGTCAGGCAGCTAGACTATTTACATTTAGTACAGTGTGTCCTGCTCACAGTGTTCAGCTAGATCCGTTCCTGTTATCTTCCTACTGACAGGCAGGCTTGTCTGGTTACAGTATATATAGCTACCTTAAGAAAATTACAGGTGTTCTATTTGATCCTATTAGTACCACGGTCAGGCAGCTAGACTATTTACATTTAGTGCAGTGCGTCCTGCTCACAGTGTTCAGCTAGATCCGTTCCTGTTATCTTCCTACTGACAGGCAGGCTTGTCTGGTTACAGTATATAAAGCTACCTGAAGAAAATTACAGGTGTTCTTTTTGATCCTATTAGTACCACGGTCAGGCAGCTAGACTATTTACATTTAGTACAGTGTGTCCTGCTCACAGTGTTCAGCTAGATCCGTTCCTGTTATCTTCCTACTGACAGGCAGGCTTGTCTGGTTACAGTATATATAGCTACCTTAAGAAAATTACAGGTGTTCTTTTTGATCCTATTAGTACCACGGTCAGGCAGCTAGACTATTTACATTTAGTACAGTGTGTCCTGCTCACAGTGTTCAGCTAGATCCGTTCCTGTTATCTTCCTACTGACAGGCAGGCTTGTCTGGTTACAGTATATATAGCTACCTTAAGAAAATTACAGGTGTTCTTTTTGATCCTATTAGTACCACGGTCAGGCAGCTAGACTATTTACATTTAGTACAGTGTGTCCTGCTCACAGTGTTCAGCTAGATCCGTTCCTGTTATCTTCCTACTGACAGGCAGGCTTGTCTGGTTACAGTATATATAGCTACCTTAAGAAAATTACAGGTGTTCTTTTTGATCCTATTAGTACCACGGTCAGGCAGCTAGACTATTTACATTTAGTACAGTGTGTCCTGCTCACAGTGTTCAGCTAGATCCGTTCCTGTTATCTTCCTACTGACAGGCAGGCTTGTCTGGTTACAGTATATAAAGCTGAATATGTAAGAGCCAGTGCGCAAAATCACAATGAGAATAAGGAATTAATAAAACTGACGGTAAAATACCCGATGGAGAGCCGCCAACATAGATAGGTACACTCACTTCCCCACAAAAAACAACTGTAAAATAAAAATATGTGGCGCTATTCCATCAATCAGTGACAATACAAAGTGTGGTGAAGTGGGCAGAGTATAATCCACCTCGTGTGGTAATAGACCAAACAACAGTAAATGATGGCCAAGAATTGATGCCACCATACACGAGTAAATCAAGAAAGGCGGATGCGATTCTGCGATAAGAGAACTACAATGAAAATAACACAATTGAATCCAAAGTGACACAGTGCTAAAAATAAAAACAGTCACCCCTCAATAGGTGAAAAATATCTGTAGATATGAAAAAAAGACTTCCCAAATGAATGCTCACAACAAAAATCATATAAAAGTGAAAGCAATGAACTGCAAAGTGATTCAGTGCTTAGTGGAAATAAAACGATCACCCCTCATTAGGTGAAGAAATATAAAAATATGTAAAAAATTGTGAATGAGGAAAAATGCCTTCCCAAATAAATTCCTCAAAACCAAAAATACATGACACAAGTGATGCCAGTGACTCAAATTAAATCACTAAAAATAAATACTGATACTAATAAATACAGTCGCTACTTCTACGTGAGCTGCAAATAAGCAGTGCTAAAGTGACAATATAGTGCAGACAAAATCTTGAAATCAGCAAAAATAAATGTGCATGAATAGTGAAATGATAAATAATGACCAAATTAAATAGTAAAGTAATACCATAACAATTGATAAATGCAATAATAGAGTAATGAATAAGTGTTTAAATAATTAATAATAATAGGACAGCTAATCCCACTCCAGAGATGCTGTCCCAAACGGTGAAAATAGTGCAATATAGTCCATACAACAGTGCAATAGTGATGGGTGATTTCCACAAAAAGTCTTTAGACACAGTGCAAAAAATGTGCAGTGACTGGTAATTTTTCTTCTATGCACGTTCTAGTGCAACTCCCAGGTATTTCCCCCAGCCTCTCACCTCCAGCAGCGGCCCCCAATGAGCCTAGTAGGGCGGGTGGATATTTCTAGGAGAGGATGTGTTCCCTGCAGCGTGTCTTTAAACATCCAGTCGGTCTGTCTCTCTGCAGCTCAACCCACAGCTCTCGGCACTCTCAGCGGTCCCAGCGGTTATTAAGAGCAAAGAAAAGATCTCATGGTGTAGTATTCAAAACCCCATTTATTAAAAAAATAGTAGTAACTTACATAGAAAAATACAGCAAACAGTGGATATGCGGAAAGCTTCCGGGTTCGGCCGTCTCCGAGAAGCGTAGGCACCTGACTCCTCCTACCCTGACGCGTTGCGTCACAGCACGTGACTTTATCAAAGTCATTTCACTATTCATGCACATTTATTTTTGCTGATTTCAAGATTTTGTCTGCACTATATTGTCACTTTAGCACTGCTTATTTGCAGCTCACGTAGAAGTAGCGACTGTATTTATTAGTATCAGTATTTATTTTTAGTGATTTAATTTGAGTCACTGGCATCACTTGTGTCATGTATTTTTGGTTTTGAGGAATTTATTTGGGAAGGCATTTTTCCTCATTCACAATTTTTTACATATTTTTATATTTCTTCACCTAATGAGGGGTGATCGTTTTATTTCCACTAAGCACTGAATCACTTTGCAGTTCATTGCTTTCACTTTTATATGATTTTTGTTGTGAGCATTCATTTGGGAAGTCTTTTTTTCATATCTACAGATATTTTTCACCTATTGAGGGGTGACTGTTTTTATTTTTAGCACTGTGTCACTTTGGATTCAATTGTGTTATTTTCATTGTAGTTCTCTTATCGCAGAATCGCATCCGCCTTTCTTGATTTACTCGTGTATGGTGGCATCAATTCTTGGCCATCATTTACTGTTGTTTGGTCTATTACCACACGAGGTGGATTATACTCTGCCCACTTCACCACACTTTGTATTGTCACTGATTGATGGAATAGCGCCACATATTTTTATTTTACAGTATATAAAGCTACCTTAAGAAAATTACAGGTGTTCTTTTTGATCCTATTAGTACCACGGTCAGGCAGCTAGACTATTTACATTTAGTACAGTGTGTCCTGCTCACAGTGTTCAGCTAGATCCGTTCCTGTTATCTTCCTACTGACAGGCAGGCTTGTCTGGTTACAGTATATAAAGCTACCTGAAGAAAATTACAGGTGTTCTATCCCAGCTTAGTGCAGCTACAGGCCATTAGTATGTCTGGAAGGCCAAGAAGGAGAGGCAGACAGTCACAAGCCAATAAGAGAGGGCAAGCAGGCTCTGTGTCTAGTGCTGGTCGTGGAGACGGTGCATCCTCATTAGCACGTGGCCATGGGACACGCTTGGCCTTTTTTTCGGCAGCTGGCCGTGTTGAGCCGCAACATGCGGAAAACTTGGTCGAGTGGATGACCAAGCCGTCCTCATCCTCCTCATCCTCTCTCACCCATGCCCAGGGTGCTTTGTCTGGCAAAGCAGCGGCCTCTTCCCTCAGCTCAATGTCATCAGTGACTCCTTCCCTAGCTCCACCATGTCCTCATGAGGATTCCCTCGAACTGTTTGACCACAGTGTTGGGTACATGCTCCAGGAGGATGCCCAGCGTTTGGAAGGCTCTGATGATGATACTGAGCTCGATGAAGGCAGTAACATGAGCACGGACAGAGGGGGTGCCCAAGAAGGACAGCAATCTGGCAGTCATGCTCCCCCTGCTGCAGCATACTGCCAGGTTTGCTCCAGTGATGAGGAGGGAGGGGATGATGAGGTCACTGACTCAACGTGGGTGCCTGATAGGAGAGAGGAGGAGGAGGAGGAGGAGGAGGAGGAGGCGGCACATCACCAACGAGGCAGGATGCCCTCCAGGGCCCAGCCTAAGGGCAGCACATTGACTGCATCACACCCCAAAGCTCCACATGTGCAGGGCGCTGCAGTCTCTGCGCGTTATTCAAAAAGTTCTTTGGTGTGGGCCTTTTTTGAGACGAGTGCATCAGATCGCACCGCTGCTATTTGCAACATATGTCTCAAGCGTATCTCGCGTGGCCAAAACATCTCCCGCTTGGGTACCACATGCTTGACCAGACATATGTTGACCTGCCATGCAGTTCGTTGGCAAGCGTATCTAAAAGACCCACACCAAAGAACAAAGAGGATCTCTCCTTGCTCCTCATCAGCTGAGATTTCCAACCCCACTAGACCTTCGGTCCTCTCTGAGACCTGCAGTGAGAGGAATGAAGGTGTAGAATTAGGTGTGTCACAGCCAAGTACTTGTGGGCAATCTGCTTTTGGTACACCGACGCCAGATTGTACCAGGCAAATTTCCCTGCCCCAGCTGCTGCACCGCCGAAAGAAGTTTGCTCCCAGCCATCCACATGCCCAGCGGTTGAATGCTAGCTTGGCAAAATTGCTAGCACTTCAACTGCTGCCTTTTCAGTTGGTAGACTCTGCCCCCTTCCGTGAGTTTGTGGAATGTGCGGTTCCTCAGTGGCAGGTACCCAAACGCCACTTTTTCTCACGGAAGGCGATTCCAGCTCTCTACCGGCATGTGGAAGGCAATGTCCATGCCTCGCTGGACAGGGCGGTCAGCGGTAAGGTGCATATTACCGCTGACTCATGGTCCAGCAGGCATGGACAGGGACGTTACTTAAGTTTCACGGCGCATTGGGTGACTCTGCTGGCAGCTGGGAAGGATGCAGGACAAGGTGCAGTAGTGTTGGAGGTTGTTCCGCCACCACGCCTCCAAAATGCTGATTGTGACACACCTCTCTCCTCCACCCCCTCCTCTTCTTCTTCCTCCATGGCCTCTTCCTCGGAACCAGCGGTGCTCCGTAGGCGTTCAAGGGGCTACGCAAGTACGCAGGCCAAAAGATGCCATGCGGTGCTTGAGCTGGTGTGCTTGGGGGACAGGAGCCACACTGGGGCAGAGGTTCTGTCAGCTCTGCAGGGGCAGGTTCAGAGGTGGTTGACGCCACGCCAACTTAAGGCAGGAATGGTGGTTTGCGACAATGGCACCAACCTCCTCTCTGCCCTCCGACAGGGACAACTGACCCATGTGCCCTGTTTGGCTCACGTCCTTAACTTGGTGGTGCAGCGGTTCTTGGGCAGGTACCCGGGCTTACAGGATGTCCTGAGGCAGGCCAGGAAAGTCTGTGTGCATTTCCGCCGGTCATATAATGCCAGTGCTCGGCTGACGGACCTCCAAAAGGAGTTTAACCTGCCCAAGAACCGCCTAATCTGTGACATGCCCACCAGGTGGAACTCGACATTGGCCATGCTGCAGCGGCTGCACACGCAGCAGAGGGCCATAAATGAGTACCTGTGCGACTATGGCACCAGGACAGGGTCAGGGGAGCTTGGTTTTTTTTCCCCACGCCAGTGGGCCATGATCAGGGATGCATGCACTGTCCTGTCACCATTCGAGGAGGCCACGAGGATGGTGAGCACTGACAGTGCATGCATCAGTGACACTGTCCCCCTTGTCCACCTGTTGGAGCACACGCTGCGTGGAATAATGGACAGGGCACTTGAGGCAGAACAGAGGCAGGAAGAGGAGGACTTCCTTAGCTCTCAAGGCCCCTTTTATCCAGACAGTGTTCCTGCGTGCCCGCCGATCACACAGGAAGAGGACGAGGAGGAGGAGGAGGAGGAAGATTGTGTCAGTATGGAGGTGGAGCCTGGCACTCAGCATCAGCAGTCTTTAAGGGATCAGTCCCAAGGAACACATGGACTTGTACGTGGCTGGGAGGAGGTGGCTGCGGACGTTGTTGTCCTTAGTGACCCAGAGGACTCCGGACCGAATGCCTCAGCAAACCTACGCTGCATGGCCTCCCTGATCCTGCAAAGCCTGCGTAAGGATCCTCGTATTCGTGGTATCAAGGAGAAGGACCAATACTGGCTGGCAACCCTCCTTGATCCACGTTACAAGGGTAAGGTTGCGGACCTTATCTTGCCATCGCAGAGGGAGCAGAGGATGAAACATCTTCGGGAGGCCTTGCAGAAAGGTCTGTGCAACGCGTTCCCAGAGACTGGGAGGTTACAAACTCCTGTTTCTGGACAACGTGTTGCTGAGGCTTCGGTCAGTCAAAGAAGGAGCGGTGGAGAAGGTGGCCGTCTGACCGATGCGTTCAGACAATTTTTTGGTCCGCAGCCCCAAGGTATGATCGGTTCCAGCAACCATCGCCAGCGTCTGTTTTACATGGTGCAGGAATACCTAGGGGCAAGATCAGACTTGGACACCTTTCCCACCGAAAATCCTCTGGGTTACTGGGTCTTGAGGATGGATCACTGGCCAGAGCTTGCACAGTATGCAATTGAGCTACTGGCCTGTCCTGCATCCAGCGTTCTTTCGGAACGCACATTCAGTGCTGCTGGAGGCGTGGTAACCGATCACAGGGTGCGTCTGTCCACCGACTCGGTCGATCAGCTGACCTTCATAAAAATGAATCAGTCTTGGATCACCACCAGCTACCAAGCACCTGATGCAGATGTAACCGAATAATTTTTTTTGAAATCTCAGATCCCTTCAAAGACTGCCTATGCTGATGCTGAGTGACTATCCCTGAGTAATTATCCTCTTCCTCCTCAATCATCACGCTGATAGCTTGTAAGAACATTTTTGGTTCTGGGCGCCACCACCAGTGCCTAAGGCACAATTTTTCAGCCCCTGTTTAACAGGGGCGTGTAATTACAATTTTTGATGTAATACTTTGCAGCAGGGCTCGTTCCCGCATTCCAACTAGAGTGTCTGTGAGGGGTTGCAGTGTTGTGGCACCAGCACCAGTGCCTAAGGCCCAATTTTTCTGCCCCTGTCTAACAGGGGCGTGTAATTACAATTTTTGATGTAATACTTTGCAGCAGGGCTCGTTCCTGCATTCCAACTAGAGTGTCTGTGAGGGGTTGCAGTGTTGTGGCACCAGCACCAGTGCCTAAGGCCCAATTTTTATGCCCCTGTCTAACAGGGGCGTGTAATTACAATTTTTGATGCAATACTTTGCAGCAGGGCTCGTTCCTGCGTTCCAACTAGAGTGTCTGTGAGGGGTTGCAGTGTTGTGGCACCAGCACCAGTGCCTAAGGCCTAATTTTTCAGCTCCTGTTCAACAGGGGCATGTAATTACAATTCTTGATCTAATATTTCACAGCAGGGCCCTGTGAGGGCTTACAGTGTTGTGGCCACAGCAACACCTAAGGCCCAAATTTCTGCTGAGTATATAGGGCAGGACCCTACTTTCAAACATCTAACTTACAAACGACTCCTACTTGCAAACGGAAGGAGACAACAGGAAGTGAGATGAAATCTACCCCTAGGAAGGGAAATTCTCTCCTGTAAGAGTTAATATGGGAGAACAATTTCTCCTTTCCACTGATGCTTTCCAATCCTTGTTCCACAAAAAAACCCAAATTTTCAAAAAACATTTTTCATTGGGACAAAAAAGTGAGGTGAAATCTTCTAAAGAGGAGGAAAGACGCAAAACAAATGTCACAGGGGTGATAACCCTTCCCTATGTTTTCCAAAAAGCTTAGAAAAGATTTTTTGGCTGGAGCTAAACAAGTTAAAAATGTTCAAAATTACAAACAGATTCTACTTAACAACAAACCTACAGTCCCTGTCTTGTTTGCACCGCCTGTATACTGCTGTTCAGAGTATATAGGGACCTTTCCTTATTTTAATTTGGGTGCGGGGTTCCCCTTAATATCCATACAAGACCCAAAGGGCCTGGTAATGGCAACCCTTCTTGATCCACCGTTTGTCTCACTGATTTTCATCCATATTGCCATGACCCGACATGACATTAAACCCGCAAGCAGTTTTAAATGAGATTTTTTCCTTTAAAAATGACATTTGGTGCAGGGACTGTTCTAAACATGGGAAACACGCGTCACTTTACAGGCATACTATAGACACCCCCCAGGTACGATATTTAAAGGAATATTTCACTTTTTTTTTTTTACTTTAAGCATCATTAAAATCACTGCTCCCGAAAAAACGGCCGTTTTTAAAAGTTTTTTTTGCATTGATACATGTCCCCTGGGGTAGGACCCGGGTCCCCAAACCCTTTTTAGGACAATACCATGCAAATTAGCCTTTAAAATGAACACTTTTGATTTCGAACGTTCGAGTCCCATAGACGTCAATGGGGTTCTAACGTTCGTGCGAACTTGCGGTCCGTTCGCGGGTTCTGGTGCGAACCGAACCGGGGGGTGTTCGGCTCATCCCTATACATAAGATACAAAGCTCTTTCAGGTCCAAAAGGAAAGAGAAATCCAATCAAAAATAAGGACCACAGGGGTCAGTTCCCTTCCTCTATTTGCATCCTCTTCCCCTTCCAATATAAAGAGTAACAGAGTGTACATATTGGTATCTGGTAAAGAGCAGAGCAGCACTAACAAACTCACACAACCATTTACGTACAGGCATGGCGCGTATGTGCCACTGGGCAAGCACTGATGCCCCAACCAAGATGGCAGCAGCTGCACATGCCCAGTGTGGACTCCACCCAGTGATGTGACTTAAAGCAATGTGTCCCACATCAGGGAAGCATCCCAACGGAGGACAAAGCAGATGGCATCACAGAGCACAGGGGGACACAGGCAAGTGGGTAACCCCACACTACTCGGAGGCAAAAACACCTCCAAGGAAGGAGGCCCGGACCCCCCGATCAACGTTATGTGCCCCATCCAGACAGCAGTGGCATTACAGGGGGAGAGGAAGTCAAGATGAACATGGTTCCTCTATGGTTTCCAGGGTCACTGGGGAAGCTTTCCGATTGGATACAGCTGCCTCATATGACTCTAGCAGCCATCTTGGGTCAGGCAGAGCCTATTTAGGCCCTGGCTTCCAGGCTTGGCATGCATTTTCTGATGTGGGTAGTGTAGGGACAGGTCACCCATCTGACAGACAGTGATTAGTGGCAGTGAAAGGTTCCAAAGAAGTAGAGAAAAGACATGTCATCCTTCTGGAGACCTTCCCATTTGGGTTCGGACCAGCCAGTCCGCATTCCACTCCTTGAGAAAGACGCTGTCGCTGCATCTGAGACCTGCTCTGCTGCTCTCCCTGCTCTACTAACTTTGTTGTTACATGTCGTGTTTGTTCCCGGTCGGGTGCTTTCCCATCGGCTCAGTTATAAATTACTGGATTCTACATCAACCACTTAGGGTCCACTCCAGTTGTGATTACTGCCAACACCCACCGATCATCGGGCAGAGAGGCAGAATGGGGGTCTGCCTATGTAAACAAGGCAGATCACTGTTCTGACAGGAGGGAAGAGATGAAATTTATGTCACTGCAAAGCAGGGAATTTCATCTCTTCCCCTAGCAAGAACACCTCCCACAGTGTAGTAAAACACTGGATAACCCTTTGATGACCCCTAATGTTAACCCCTTCCCAGCCAGTGCCATTAGTACAGTGACAGTGCATATTATACTGTATTAATGTCACTGGTCCCCAAAAAGTGTCAGTTAGTGTCAGAATGTCAGCCACCGCAGTTTTATTGCGGCAGAATGTCACGTCTGGGCGAAACAACGTTATGTTACGTCGCTTTGCTCTGTGGCCACTAGGGGCGTGTACCTGCTGCTCTCCCCCGGAGCCGATGCGAGTGCCCAGTGGTCACGATCACCGCCGGGCGCCCGCGATCGCTGCTGACACACCGAGATCCGGGATCTGTGTGTGTAAACACACAGTTTCCGGTTCTCTGAGGGGAGAAGAGACAAATTGTCTATTCATACAGAGTATGAACAGCGATCTGTGATCTCCCCTACACAGTCCCCTCCCCCTTCAGTTAGAATACACACTAGGGAACACAAATAACCCCTCGATCGCCCCCCCCCTTAGTGTTAACCACTTCCCTGCCAGTGACATTTTTACAGTAATCAGTGCATTTTTATAGCACTGATCACTGTATAAATGCCAATGGTCCCAAAAATATATCAAAAGTGTCCGATGTTTCCACCATAATGTTGCAGTCTCAATAAAAATCGCAGATCGCTGCCATTACTAGTAAAAAAAAAATAATAATAAATATACCATAAAACTATCCCCTATTTTTTAGACGCTATAACTTTTGCTCAAACCAATCAATATACGCTTATTGCGTTTTTTTTTTATACCAAAAATATGTAGAAGACTACACATCGGCCTAAACTGAGGAAAAAAAATGTTTTTCTTATATATTTTTGGGGATATTTATTATGGCAAAAAGTAAAAAATATTGCACTTTATTTCAAAATTGTGTCTCTTTTTTTGTTTATAGTACCAAAAATAAAAACAGAGGTGATCAAATACCACCAAAAGAAAGCTCTATTTGTGGGAAAAAAAGGACGTCAATTTTGTTTGGGTGCAACGTCGCACGACTGCGCAATTGTCAGTTAAAGAGATGCAGTGCCGAATCGCAAAAAGTGCTCTGGTCAGAAGGGGGTAAAATCTTCCGGGGCTAAAGCGGTTAATGCTGCCAAAGCTTGTGTTACCTTGTTTTTGAAAGACCCCAATCCTCCTTCCATTGCTATGTGGCTTAATAAAGTCAGGAGTATCAATACCCTGGAAGACCTGGTACTTACTGCCCAAAATAGAAGAGAAAGATATACGAAAACATGGGCAAACTGAAACATGTTCCTATATTCGGATGAAGGGAAGTCCCTCCTGAAAAGCTGCTCTGGAGATTGAGGTCCAGTTGCCTTTCGCACTGTTGCACCCACGCACCTCATCACGCTGGTTCCTCTCCCCTCCCTCCCCCACCCCCCCTTCTTTTTTTCTCTTCTTTCCCCTCTTCTCCCCTTCTCTCCCCCCCCCCCCCTCTTTATTTCTTTCTGTATCGGCACTCTCTTGGGTGACCTTAGGCTTTTTTACCTCAGTTTCCTTTTCTTGGGCAATTTGAAATTAGTATGGGTATCAGTGATGTTAAATTAATTTGCTATTCTGCAACTTGCTTTATACTGTATTACCTTGCCATTTTGGATCGTCTTTTTTTATCAGGTGAGACATTGCACCTTTTCTGTTATATTTTGCTCTGATGGATACTTTATTCTTTTTTATAAATAAAGAATTTGAAAAAAAAAAATGAATGTAGTGCCGTATCACAAAAATGGCCAGGTCATGAAGGGGAGTAAATCTTCCCAAGGTCAAGTGGTCATTACAAGTCTTGTTCTCTGCAACCGTGTGTTTGTGTGTTCTCTACAACTATCTGCGTGTTTATTGCCACTGCACCACGCTGCACCTCCTCATGCACAGCTTAAATATTTCTGTAGCAGCTGGTGGTGTCAACTGTAACAATATGTGTCATTGATCTTAATATAAATTGTGCCGAAATTATCAAGGTAAGGTAGCAGGAGAGCTGTCAGTATAGTCAGACTACTGGGGACAAGTGGATACAAGTTACAGCTGTAGCAATAATAATAATAATAATAATAACCATAATGATATTTTAGAGTTCCACCCAAAAGTGGAGCTTCCGTTTATCTGTCTCCTCCCACCCTCCAGTGACCCATTTGGCACTTTTCAGGGGGGAACGGGTACCTTTTTTTGACAGGTACCCTTTCCCCACTTCCAGAGATGGTGCCGCGGCTTCGTCCCTCTGAAGTTCGGCCCCCCTCCTCCTTCCTCCGCCGCTGGGCCAATTGGTAAGCACAGCTTGATTTGCGCATGTGCAATAGAGAACTGGCTGTGAAGCCAAAAGGTTTCCCTTACCAGCAATGGCGGCGGCAGCACCCGACAGCCGACCCGAAAATCGGCTGGGGTTCCGACATTGTAGGAACCCTGGACAGGTACGTTTCCTAATATTAAAAGTCAACAGTATTTGTAGCTGCTGACTTTTACTTTTTGTGTGTGTGTGTGTGTGTGTGTGTGTGTGTGGGGGGGGGGGGGGGGGCGGAACACCTCTTTAAGCCTGTTTTCACACTGATGCAAATTCAAAGCGGGTTTGATGTGTTTAGGAACACACAGATTCGCAGGTCATGTAAAAAGCATAGTATTCCATGGCTTTGGTTCACATCTATGTATTTGGTGCGAGAAAAAAAGGGTCCTGTGCATGTTGACTGTGGGTGCGATGCAAATTCCTATGGTGCAGTGTGAATTTTACCTTCATAGGCTTCAATTGAACTTGCAGTAAACTCGCAGCACACAGTTCACATCTCTGCGAATTGTTCACTGTCTGCCTCCAGAAATTGCGAGGTAAAATCGTGGTCAATTCACAGTAAACTCGTGGTAAATTCACACCTCTCCACCTCAAAATGCAAGGCAAATTTGCATCTCACACAGGAAAAAAAAACGGATCAAATTCACAGTATATCACAGTACATCGCAGTACATCGCATTGCATCGCGGTAGTGTGAACCTAGGCTCAGCCAAATTATTAATGCTCTAAGAAATTTAAATTACATTATGGAGTGTTTTGTACAAAAAAGTGATTGGAATATCAGATATCGGTTGCTTGTGTGAATCTGTGGAATAGTAAAGGAAGCCAACGTAACATGAGATCAGAAGATAGGTGTTTGTTTAGAAAGTTCTAGAAACCTCAGACTGTTCAAAGCTGGTATCAGTATAGAACTCCTATCCTCTATGGGAACGTGCCTGTGGATGGAGCTTTTTCTTCCATCATTGGTCCTAATCATTGGTCCCACTTGCATACATTTGTAAATATATGTATCAGCTATGCTGTTAAAGCTGCTCTTATGCCACACATTCCTGCTCTTACTTATATGTATCAGCTACGCCGTTACTTATGAGGACACTAACATGGGACTTATTTAGCATTGACGTGGACACTTCCTATTGGCTGTTCAGTAGTGGGGACATCTCAGGCTTCTCAAGACTTGTAGAATGGTGTGAGCAGGGAGGATGCTGTGGGGGGATACTAGGGATGGAAGTACCTTACATTATGCTGGGTTTTAAACCTATATTTATAGGCAAAAATATGTATAAGTATATGTATAAGTATGATCAGACATGTATCAAAGTATGTGTACTACTTTGTATATTTTCAAGGAAACAATGCCACAAAAAAATTGACATCACAGAAATGGTAAACCATCACAGGGACACAGTGAGCAAAGAGAGGGCATGATACACCAAAAAGATTACTAAAACATCACAAACAATGCTAGTATGATACCACATCTGACTTAGTTGGTCATAGTCAAAGATAATAAATTAAAGTAGAGAAAAAGACAGGCCCAGAGACCCATGGAAGCAGAAAAAGAGAAAGAAAAGAAGTAGAGTGGAGAAAGAAAAAGAGAGTTAGGTCCTGGGTATGTTTACAGGTAAAACTACAGGGGAGTATGTGGTATTTGTAGGGTAAACGAGGTAAAAGTAAAAAAAGAAGGACTATAAAAAAAATTAAGATGGGCAGAACATAATCAGCTAGCTAGAATATCCAGATGTCTATTGTCCAACCACAGGGAGTCAGGGTTGCAAAGGGGAAGTAGAAGATGGGGAGGTAGAAACCATGGTCTTCAGAGAAAGGAAAGTGCATCTATATGTAATAATAAATAATAATAATACATTTTATTTATAGTGTGCTTTTCATCATAAGATCTCAAAGTGCTACAGGTTAAAACAAAAAAGAAAATTGAACAATACAACAAACATCTAAAATGGACAAAAGGTTTTGCTAAAAAGAAATGTCTTAAGACCTTTTTTAATACAGTCAGTAGATTGAGGAGCCCTCAAGGTATCAGGTAGTGCATTCCACAGGCGTGGGGCAGCTGCACAAAAGGCCCTGTCTCCCATTGTCCTGAGTCTAGTTCTGGGTATATGAAGAAGGTTTGAATGAGTGGAGCGGAGGGCACGTGTTGTGTTTAATGGTTTGAGAAGTTCTTTAAGGTAGGCAGGGGCATATCCATGGATACATTGGTGTGTGAGGAGAGAAACCTTGTACTCAATCCTGACTGAGACATGAAGCCAGTGGAGTGAGTGAAGAATGGGGGTAATGTGCTCATGTTTCCGCACTCACATCAGGATCCTTGCCGCAGAGTTTTGGATGTACTGAAGCCTCTGCAGACTCTTTCTAGGAATCCCAATGAGAAGTGTGTTACAGTAGTCCAGTCTGGAGGAGACATAAGCATGAAACAGCTTTTCAGCATCTGAGAGGGAGAGAATGGAACGGAGTGTAAAGATATTACGGAGGTGATAGAAAGAAGTCATGCATAAGTGATTTATATGGGCCTCGAAAGTGAGTTCGGAGTCCATTTTTACACCAAGGTTTGTGACTATTGATGAAAAAGGAATGTTAGAACCGGAAAAGGTGATGCTGGTAATGGATGATGATTTGGTCTGGTGAGGAGTGCCAATCAGGATGACTTCAGTTTTAGAACTGTTTAGTAGAAGAAAGTTGTGCTCCATCCATAACTTTATCTCCTCCAGACAGGTAGTGAGTACTGATAGGGATGACTGTAAAGATGGAGTTTCAGCTGTTGCATTTACATATAGCTGTGTGTCATCAGCATAGCAGTGGAATTAAATTTTGTGGTGGCTGATAATTTAGCCAAGGGGGGCAAGATAGAGGATAAAAAGGATGGGGCCAAGAACTGACCCCTGGATACAGTAACTGTATGTGAATTTGATTTGAAATGGCCCAGAGAGATGTATTCTGGCCGTTTTGTGAGGTATGATTTGAACCGAGAGCTGTATTATTTAATCCAGTGGTAAGATGGAGCCGGTTTAAAAGAATACCATGGTCAACAGTATCGAATGCAGCAGAAAGGTCCAGGAGGATGAGGAGGGAGGGAGAGCCAGCATTGGATGATATGAGGAGGTCATTTGTAACTCTGACGAGGGCAGTCTCTGTACTGTGAGCAAAGCGTAAACCTAACTGAAATTTTTCTAAAAGGTTATTATGTTTAAGATGGTCCTGAAGGTAAGTAGCAACGGCTTTCTCAAGTACTTTTGATATGAAAGGGAGATTGGAGATAGGCCTATAATTGGATAGGACTTCCGGATCAAGAGTGGGTTTTTTAAGCAATGGTCTAATAAGAGCATTTTTTAAAACAGGGGGAACGTGACTAGTTTGAAGGTAATGATTTATAACAGCGGTGATCAGGGGACTCAGGACAGTGATATTAGTTTTTACCAGAGAGGTTGGGAGAGGGTCCAGGGGACAAGTAGAGGGTTTCATCTTCCTGACAATATTCTGCAAGGAAAGTAGTTTAGGGGTTGGGAGACGATATATGTTGGGGGAACAATTTGGGTGGGAGGACCAGAAAGGGCATAGTGAATATGTGTGATTTTTGATGTGAAAAAATCCATAAATGTATTGCACTGCTCTTCTGTAATTGCAGTATGTGGAGGGGATTTTGGTTTAAGAAGGTGGCTCAGAGTGGAGAAAAGCTGCTTAGAATTTCCTGGACTCTTTCTGATGACATTGGAATAAAACTGTGACCTTGCCTCTTTGAGGGACTGTGCATATTTTTGTCATTGCTCCCGGTAAATTTGTTTATGGACAGTAAGGCCAGATGCTTTGAAACGCCGCTCAAGGACCCGCCCTACTGCCTTCATCTTACGAAGCTCATCTGTGAACCAGGGAGCTGAGTGGGTGAAAGTGACTGTTCTTGTTTTAACAGGAAAAATTTGAACTGTAAAAGCAAATATACCGCGCTGTCTAAAAAAACAAAACAAAACAAGCAGCCAGCACAGCAGTGTAAAAGTGAGCAAGAAGAAAAATGGAGAATGTGCAGCGCTAACAAATGACTAATGTCAAAAGCATGAAATTGACATGTGAAAAACTATGAACATTTATAGAAATGTAATAAATTATCATAACATATATTCAATAAGGAATAATGTCCATATGTAAGCATAAGGGACTTCTGAGAGGTCCTAATATGTTCCAAAATATGTGATCCAATGGAATAAATGACAGTCACTGGAGTCTTAAATGTGCATCAGAAAGTAATGTGAGTGACATAGAGAATCCACCACCAGAAGCACCAGTTGCTTACCAGAAAGATTGAACTCATACAGGTATACACCTGATGAGTCAATCAATCTTTTAAAGGGTAACCAGAAAGGCACAGGTTCACTGTATGGACGCAACCTCCAGACAGACGTTCCAGGACGGTGAATTTACAAGGTTAAATACAGAGGCAGGTCAGCCCAACCATGAGGGTAAAAAGGAGAAGAAGGGGGCACATAGCGTAATTCCATGAGGAATGTTTATTGTAAAAGTATAGAAAATACACTTACATTTCCAAAGGTAAAAACAAGCGCTTCAAAATAGGACAGTAACTATGGAATCAGCATGACAACCGGATGCGTTTTGCCTAAACAGGCATCATCTGGGGTGCTGATCCCTAGCAGTCACTGTCTATATATAGATATAGGAGCCCCCCATGATGAGCAACAGCTCTGGTGTTCCTACAGGGCACTTCCGGGTTTGACATCTCAGTGATAAATAATGGGTCTGGCTTTGGAGGTCGATAAATGAGGAGGAACAACACAGGGGAAGGGGACTTACATTTAAATGCAAGGCATTCAAATGAAGACAATTCGGGTAATGGTTGTAGAGATAGCTCCAGATCGCTGTGATAGATAACTAATAGGCCCCCACCACGCCCTGTGCTGCAAGCTTTTTGGAGGTAGCTATATCCTTGGGGACAGCGCTCATTTAAAGAGGAAAGGGTATTTGGTTGGTGCCTGTAATGCACATATAGTCCAGACATTTATCCAGGATATGGTCATGAATGAGGCAGGATTTGTTTGTAATAGACTGTGCATTTAAAAGTTCAATCTTGCTACTTGATGATGCAACAAATCTTTGCACTGACCGTAGCAGACTAAAGTCCACTCCATGTTTCCCATTCGGCTCACTGAGAGGTGTTACCATGGAGATGTCCAAACGACATGTCTGGAAGGAGACAGTACTCTGATGACGCATTAGTGAAGCGACAGTTCGCGTTGCTGACCAGAGAGCCGGGATGGTATGGCTTGTCTGTGAACAGACAAACTTTCTGCGCAAACTTCTATGGATGTAGCGCGGACGGCGAAGAAGCCCTAATTGTTTAATCACTGCAATGCACGGTGGAGTAAAAAAAAAAAAAAAAATACTGAGATTTATCAGATGGTTAACGGAGTAGCTCAACATAGTGGTGGTGCCAACAACGGCATGGAAAAAGTACAGGTTGTTTTTACCTGCATATCCAGAATGCTAGCTGCAAGGACTTTCAACTCTGCAGCAGCAGCGATGGATGGTTTCAGGCTTCCCAAATGCACTTCGTGATGGCATGAACAAGCTGAGTCAAGCCAATTTCAGGGAGTCTCCAGGCTAGTGTTTTGCTAGTGGCAACAGATAGGCCACCGCTAGACTCAAAAGCTACCTAATAGCTATCCAAAAAGTTCCACGATTTGGAGGTGCATATAGCAAACTGCCCTCCTTCTCTCTACTCAGTATGTCCCATCTTACATGCACTCTATGTGCTCATCCTGCATTCGGTTGTAAGGTGTCATACTTTTACAGTTCTTTCCTAGTGACAGGGGGCCTCACCATCCCTTCTTTTTTAAGCACACAAACTCTCAGTTTACACTTTGCATCCACATTCATCAATATTGAGTCAAAATCACATCAATGTTCTATAACGCACAATTCTCCAGTAGGCGTACAGTCATATAAGTAAATAGGTTAGGACGTGTATGAAGGTTGCAGTCTCCCCAAATAGCCCCCCGTAGGAGGGCTCTAAATTATAAAAGAAAGAGGATGAAAGGGGTGAGTGGCGCTACCTGCGTGCTAAATAGTTTTTTCTGTTTTTTGGTTTTTGTTTTCTGGGTCTACATACATTTTGAATTTAGGGTTTGGACACTATATGTGCTGTTATAAGCAGAGGATCACTCTACTGTCATGCAACTTATGTTTGGATTTTATATGCATTGATATAAGGAGAGGATTCATTATCATTTGTACAAAGTATTATGGGATCCGCTAATTTATAAAGGTTAATTACATTTTTGGGGATAAGTTTTCCTGTGTAGGATTGGTGCCCACACTCAGAGGGCTTTAGCATTTACCTACTGGTGTAGGCGAGCTATCATAATTATCACACTACCACTTTTCTGTTAACTGTTTTGTTGTAATTATTATCACAATATCACTTTGTTTTTTTAACTACCGGTACTTAGCCACTAAAGAGTGATCTGGTAGATCTCTATTTGGCACACAGGTAACGCCACTCACCCCTCTCATCCTATTTCTTGTACAGTCACATAAGCCTGCAGTCTGACTATTAGTCAAGCAGGCATTCTGCTGCAAACTTTAAGGGGTTATGCCCAAGATGATATGGGATATGTACAAGAGCATTTTAAATCTGTCAAAAGAGTTGATCTCTAAGGCTAAAGTCTCATCCATTCTTATGATGTCATTGACCTTGGATACCCATTGCGAAAGGGGTGGAATAATGGGGGATTTCCAATAAGTAGGTATAACCTGCCTGGCTGCAGAGAGAAAATGTATCAAAAGGCTTTGCTTTTGGGATCTCACAGACCCCGGCAGGAAAGATAACAAGACAATTTCAGGGGAAGGAGGCATGGACTCATCATAGATCTTCTTGTGTATTGCAAATACTGCAGCAAAAAAAGTTATATTTGGGGATATACCCACCAGATTTGAAGATAGGTTCCTTGCTCTTGGTCACATCTTCAACATTTTGCAGGTTCTGACGGAAATAAACAGGAGAAGGGGGTCTCTGTACCATCTAGTGAGTATTTTGAATATTTTTCCTTGGCATAGCAGGAAATAGATGATTAATGAGTGAATAAGAGCAACGTATGGTAATTCTTGGGAGGTATATCATGCCCAAGATCCCTGGCTCATAGCCTCGTGTATGTGGGTAAGGAACCATTTACAGAAGATTGTAAAAGCATATATAAAGTGAACAATGCAAGGGGAGCCTCTGAGAGGGAGCACATCTTTCAAGTGCAGGCCAGTGAGCCAGTCAATATGACCTGTATCTTCAAAGAGGGGAAAAAAATAGGAAGATCAGACTGAGGGTGGATGAATGAACAGGCAACTGGCTTTGTCAACCTCAAAGTGCCTATCATACGGGCTTCAAGACTCACTGGGAGTGCAGAATTGACAAACAACGGAGTCAAAGGACAGATATCAGAAAATAAGACACGTTGGTATTTGAAAGAATACCTGGAGGAAGGCAATAGATAGGGGAGAGGCTTTTGCTTATTAAAGAGAATTTTGATTTCAAACCCCAGGGCAAAGCTCTTAAGTCTAAATGTGATAAGTCCAGCTCCACCATAACAGAAGCTTTAGTAAAAGGATGTGGGAACCACTCCAAAATACGAGCAATCAAGGCTGAAGGATGGCAGAGCTTAAAGTCAGGTAAGCCAACTCCTCCAACCAATTTTGCACTTTAATCGAGAAAATCTAGGATTCCAGACAACATGGATAGCTAAGCAATGGAGTATGCAGAAAAGGGAATGTGGGAGATAAATGGGAATGGAAAAAGTATAAGTGCTTAGGAAATGTGTTCATCCATAGCATCCAGTTCTTTCTGAATTTTAGACAATAAGAGGCTGAAATCAAGGGAGAAGGGGCCACTTAGGTTCTAAGGGATAGTTGTCCCTAGGTAAGAAATCCCTCAGGATTGCCATTGAAATTAAAAATTAGGTACGAAAGGGAAAGGGAGGTCTGACGAAGTGAAATGTTTAAGGCCTCAGTATTAGAGATGTTTAACTTAAAGTTACTAAATGCTCCGAATCTTTGGAACACCTGCAGGATTGATGGAATAGAAATATGGGGTTGTTGCACATCCAAAATTAAATAGTCAGCGTACAGGGAGAGTTTGTGATGGGCGGAAGGGGTTTGTATGCCCGAGATGGAGTTGTGAAGTCTAAGACCTTAGGCAAAGTGCTATATGACAATGACAAAAAAAAGGGGAGATAATGGGCATCCCTGTCTCATCTATTTGAGAGCATGAAAGGGTCAGAGATCATCCTGTTTACAAACACCTAGGCCAAGGGGAGGGAAGTAATGTGATCTGATGTTAGAGATAAAGGGTTGCCCAAGACCTACAGTCAGGTCCATAAATATTGGGACATCGACACAATTCTAATCTTTTTGGCTCTATACACCACCACAATGAATTTGGAATGAAATGAACAAGATGTGCTTTACCTGCAGACTTTTGGCTTTAATTTGAGGGTATTTACATCCAAATCAGGTGAATGGTGTAGGAATTACAACAGTTTGTATATGCGCCTCCCACTTTTTAAGGGACCAAAAGTAATGGGGCAATTGGCTGCTCAGCTGTTCCGTGGCCAGGTGTGTGTTATTCCCTCATTATCCCATTTACAAGGAGCAGATAAAAGGTCCAGAGTTCATTTCAAGTGTGCTATTTGCATTTGGAATCTGTTGCTGACACGTACCTTGTATGTGAGCCTGACGTGCAGAGGGAGACCTCTCGTACAGCCCTGGTTCCCAGATCACTGGAGTTGAGGACAGTGACCGTAGGAGCACAGTGGGGTATGAGTGCCTGGTGGATTCTCTGGAACTGGAGATGATGTCCACTGGGAGACACTGGAACTGACTGGAGTGCCGGGTGCAGGTAAGCTGGATGCAGGTCAGCAGGCTGCAGGTGAGCTGGATGCAGGCCAGCAGGATGCAGGTAAGCTGGATGCAGGTCAGCAGGCTGCAGGTAAGCTGGATGCAGGTCAGCAGGCTGCAGGTGAGCTGGATGCAGGCCAGCAGGATGCAGGTAAGCTGGATGCAGGTCAGCAGGATGCAGGTGAGCTGGATGCAGGTCAGCAGGCTGCAGGTAAGCTGGATGCAGGTCTGCAGGCTGCAGGTGAGCTGGATGCAGGTCAGCAGGATGCAGGTAAGCTGGATGCAGGTCAGCAGGCTGCAGGTAAGCTGGATGCAGGTCAGCAGGGTGCACACAGCAGGCAGAAGCAAGGTCAGACAAGCCGGGTCATACACAGTGGATCAGTTCAACAGATTCGGCAGGCAAGGAATAGTCAAGTTCGGGCTGGTTTCTGGTAACAGGAGATCAGACAGGCAGGTAAACAGAATCAGAGTCAGGGAAAGCCAAGGTTCAGGATTGGAGACAGCAGCGTGGTCAGAGAGCCAGGTCAGGTGATCGGATGCTGATTACAGGAACAGGTCACAGGTGAAGCTGCAGATCAAACAGCAAGTGCTGAATTGTGGAAGCCCCTCTTAAAGGCCACTGGGCGCCAAAGCCGAATCACTGTGCGTGCGATCTCTGCGATCGGCACATGCGCATTGGCGCAAGCCTGTTCGTTACTGGGAACCTGTTGGTGGGGATGCGCCTGAGCCCTGTTGCAGGTCTGGAAGTAGTATGTCCATGACATTGCCCTCCCCTTAAGGGCAACCTCCGGGTGCCCAAAAGAGCTCTTTTATGAGGATGTCTGCGGAAGAAGGCCTGGATCAGTTCTTGGGCATGCACATTTTGCTTAGGTTCCCATGAGTTCTCCTCTGGTCCATAGCCCTTCCATTTGATTAAAAATTGAAGTTGGTTACCTCTTCTCCTGCAGTCTACGACAGCCTCCACCTCATACTCCTCATCCTTATTAATAATAACGGGTCCGGGTGGCCCCGTTCCTCTGTCCGGGAAAGGGTCGGGTACTGTGGGTTTAAGCAGAGACACGTGAAACACCGGGTGCACTTTGAGCGACTCAGGCAGGGTAAGTTCATAGGAGACCTCATTCAATTTCCTTTTAACTGGGAAAGGGCCAATGAATCTGGGTGCCAGCTTCTTTGAAGGGCAAGCCATCTTGAGGTTGGTGGTAGATAACCACACCTGATCACCTGGTTGGAGACGTAATTCACCTCTTCTCTTCCTGTCATAAAGCCTCTTGTTGGTTGCCTGCGCCTTGGCCATAGCTTCTTGCAACAACTTGTTGTTGCGACCCAGGAACTCGACAGTGCTTTGTACTGCTGGAACAGGAGATTCTGCAATAATGTTAGGCAGGAAGACAGGATGGAACCCACAGTTCGCAAAGAACGGTGACTGACCTGTGGCTGAATGGCTGGCATTGTTGAAAGCAAATTCCGCTAAAGGCAACAGTGCTACCCAATCATCTTGGACAAATGAGGTAAAGCAACGGATGTACTGTTCCAGGGTTTGGTTCGTCCTTTCAGTTTGTCCGTTAGTCTGGGGGTGGAAAGCAGATGACATGGAAAGTTCAATTTTCAGAATTTGGCATAGTGATCTCCAGAAGCGGGAGGTGAACTGGACTCCCCTGTCAGATACAATGTTGGTTGGTACCCCGTGCAGCCTTACGATCTCCCTGATGAACACCCGGGCGGTTTCCAAAGCAGACGGCGTACTCTTTAGGGGTATGAAGTGGGCCATCTTAGACAGACGGTCAACCACTACAAAGATAGCTGTATGTCCTTCAGAAGGGGGTAGTTCCACTACAAAGTCCATGGCAATCATGCTCCAGGGTCTGTCAGGAATTGGTAGTGGTCTGAGGAGGCCCCAGGACTTGGTCCTGGCAGACTTGCTTTGGGTACAGATGACACATGACTTAACATAGTCCTTGCAATCTTCCTCAAGCTTCGGCCACCAAAACATGCGCTGGATTAGTTCACGAGTCTTGTGAACCCCAAAATGTCCGGCCAGCGGGTGGTCGTGACACAGGCTCAACACTTCTGTCCGGCAACTTTCTGGCACAAAAATTTTGCTGTCCTTCCAAAGCATCCCATCCCTGGGTATCAAGATTGATCCTGGAGGACCGGACACCCCCTCTGAGGCTTGTTTTAGACCGGATATCAGGTCTGTCTGGAAAAGCAGAAAGTTGCCCTCAGATAAGATGGTGTCCGGAACTGAAGTTTCTTTGGGGTCATCGTACATCCGAGAGAGAGCGTCAGGCTTGATGTTCTTTGATCCTGGCCGGTAGGTGATGTGAAATGAAAATCTGGAAAAGAATAACGCCCATCGTGCCTGACGCGGCTTCAAACGTTTGGCAGTTCGTAAATATTCCAGATTTTTATGATCCGTGTAAATAAGTATGGGATGTGCCGCTCCCTCTAGCAGGTATCGCCATTCTTCGAGTGCGGCTTTAATGGCCAAAAGTTCACGGTCCCCCACATCATAATTCTTCTCTGCAGGCGAAAGCTTCCGAGAGAAGAATGCTATGGGGTGCATGAGATCCTTGAGTCCTTGGTGCTGAGAAATAACTGCCCCCACAGCTGTTTCTGAGGCATCAACCTCGAGTAGGTAAGGAAGAGAGGGATCCGGATGGCTCAAGATGGGGGCAGAGGTAAAGAGTCCCTTTAGGGTAGAGAAGGCAGCTTGAGCCTGGGGATTCCACTGGAATCGGACGTTTTGTCTTGTTAGCTGGGTGATCGGAGAGATAATTGCAGAAAATCCTTTGATGAACCTTCTGTAAAAATTGACGAAGCCAACAAAACGTTGCACCCCCTTTTTATCTGAGGGTGCAGGCCAGTCCAGAACAGCTGTGACTTTTTGTGGGTCCATCTTGAACCCTTCTGTGGAAATTACCAGGCCCAGAAATTGGATACTCTGCCGCTCAAATTCGCATTTTTCTGGTTTGGCATATAAGCCATGCTGACGGAGTCGGCAGAGTACCATCTTGACGTGTTTCCGGTGCTGATCCAAGGATGAGGAAAAGATCAGGATATCGTCTAAGTAGGCTATGACGAAAATGTCCAGATAATCTCTGAAGATATCATTTATCAGGTGCTGGAAGGTTGCAGGGGCATTACACAGGCCGAAGGGCATCACCAGATATTCATAATGGCCAAACCTGGTACGGAAGGCCGTTTTCCACTCGTCCCCTGCACGAATGCGAACCAAATTGTAGGCCCCACGAAGATCGAGTTTGGTGAACACAACAGTAGTTCTTAATCTTTGAAAAAGCTCAGGTACCAGGGGTAAGGGATACCGGTTCTTGACCGTGACCTTGTTCAGCTCCCGGTAGTCCACACAGGGACGCAATGAGTGGTCCTTCTTCTCCACAAAAAAGATCCCTGCCCCAGCTGGAGAGGTGGATGGCCGGATGAACCCCCTCTTAAGGTTTTCGTCAACATATTCCTTTAAAACCTCCAACTCCCGCTCAGACAGAGGAAAAATTCGCCCAAAGGGGATTTCAGCTCCGGGCAGTAACTCAATCGGGCAATCGTAGGAACGATGAGGAGGAAGTGTCTCTGCCCCTCGTTTACTAAAAACGTCTAAGAACTCGTGATACTGTTCAGGTACTGCTGAGCGTAATTCTGAGTCAGCTTCCAGGCATAGCAAAGGACCAGATATCTTGGAAGGTAAGGGCAGACAATGTTCTTGACAGTAGAGGGACTGAAACCTGATTTCTCTGGAGCCCCAGTCAATTTGCGGGTTGTGGGCCTGAAGCCACGGTAGACCCAAGATGATCGGGAACAGAGGGGAAGCAATAGCATCAAACTTAAGCAGTTCCTTGTGGTTTGAGACAGTAATTACAGGCAGTGGGGGAGTCTCTTGAGTCACCTGGCCAGATTTAATACGGGATCCATCTGCCAAGAAAACAGACAGTCCTTGAGCCCTGTGCTGGAGTGGAATGCGTTGTTGGTTGGCAAAGTTCAAATCAATAAAACAACTGCATGCACCAGAGTCTATTATTGCAGTAACAGACACAGTCTTTCCAGAAAACTGAAGGGTGATGGGAATAGCCAGGTGAGTAGAGAGAGCTGGGTGACTGTGTGGTGGGATGGATGAAGATCTACGGTACTTGGCAGGACACGAATGTACATAATGGCCTGGTCCCCCGCAGTACAAGCACAGGTTGAGCTGTTGCCGACGTAGACGTTCCTCAGCAGACAATGCGGGTCTCATTAGTCCGACCTGCCCAGATTTCTGAAAGTCCGGTTTTAGTTTGGTTGGTGCAGAATTAACTGGGACCGGTCTAAGGGGAACAGGGCGAGAGGTCGTAGGCACTTGGGGTAACATCCAAGTTGGTTGAGTCTGCTGGGTCACCCTCTCCATCCTGCGTTCCCGAAGACGACGGTCTATCTGAATAGTTAGGGTCATCAAGGATTCCAGGGAATTTGGTACACCGACCCGAGCCAGTTCATCCTTTAGTCCTTCTGACAAGCCTAGGCGAAACTGGTGCCGTAAAGCTGCATGGTTCCACTGGGTATCCGCGCTCCAGCGTCTAAAGGTAGGT
This sequence comes from Lithobates septentrionalis, assembly GCA_037952835.1. Taxonomy (NCBI): domain Eukaryota; kingdom Metazoa; phylum Chordata; class Amphibia; order Anura; family Ranidae; genus Lithobates; species Lithobates septentrionalis. The sequence continues at coordinate 16,281,369 of JBBDGP010000084.1, read as the reverse complement.
AAGCTGGATGCAGGTCAGCAGGCTGCAGGTGAGCTGGATGCAGGCCAGCAGGATGCAGGTAAGCTGGATGCAGGTCAGCAGGATGCAGGTGAGCTGGATGCAGGTCAGCAGGCTGCAGGTAAGCTGGATGCAGGTCAGCAGGCTGCAGGTGAGCTGGATGCAGGTCAGCAGGATGCAGGTAAGCTGGATGCAGGTCAGCAGGCTGCAGGTAAGCTGGATGCAGGTCAGCAGGGTGCACACAGCAGGCAGAAGCAAGGTCAGACAAGCCGGGTCATACACAGTGGATCAGTTCAACAGATTCGGCAGGCAAGGAATAGTCAAGTTCGGGCTGGTTTCTGGGAACAGGAGATCAGACAGGCAGGTAAACAGAATCAGAGTCAGGGAAAGCCAAGGTTCAGGATTGGAGACAGCAGCGTGGTCAGAGAGCCAGGTCAGGTGATCGGATGCTGATTACAGGAACAGGTCACAGGTGAAGCTGCAGATCAAACAGCAAGTGCTGAATTGTGGAAGCCCCTCTTAAAGGCCACTGGGCGCCAAAGCCGAATCACTGTGCGTGCGATCTCTGCGATCGGCACATGCGCATTGGCGCAAGCCTGTTCGTTACTGGGAACCTGTTGGTGGGGATGCGCCTGAGCCCTGTTGCAGGTCTGGAAGTAGTATGTCCATGACATTGCCCCCCCCTTAAGGGCAACCTCCGGGTGCCCAAAAGAGCTCTTTTATGAGGATGTCTGCGGAAGAAGGCCTGGATCAGTTCTTGGGCATGCACATTTTGCTTAGGTTCCCATGAGTTCTCCTCTGGTCCATAGCCCTTCCATTTGATTAAAAATTGAAGTTGGTTACCTCTTCTCCTGCAGTCTACGACAGCCTCCACCTCATACTCCTCATCCTTATTAATAATAACGGGTCCGGGTGGCCCCGTTCCTCTGTCCGGGAAAGGGTCGGGTACTGTGGGTTTAAGCAGAGACACGTTAAACACCGGGTGCACTTTGAGCGACTCAGGCAGGGTAAGTTCATAGGAGACCTCATTCAATTTCCTTTTAACTGGGAAAGGGCCAATGAATCTGGGTGCCAGCTTCTTTGAAGGGCAAGCCATCTTGAGGTTGGTGGTAGATAACCACACCTGATCACCTGGTTGGAGACGTAATTCACCTCTTCTCTTCCTGTCATAAAGCCTCTTGTTGGTTGCCTGCGCCTTGGCCATAGCTTCTTGCAACAACTTGTTGTTGCGACCCAGGAACTCGACAGTGCTTTGTACTGCTGGAACAGGAGATTCTGGAATAATGTTAGGCAGGAAGACAGGATGGAACCCATAGTTCGCAAAGAACGGTGACTGACCTGTGGCTGAATGGCTGGCATTGTTGAAAGCAAATTCCGCTAAAGGCAACAGTGCTACCCAATCATCTTGGACAAATGAGGTAAAGCAACGGATGTACTGTTCCAGGGTTTGGTTCGTCCTTTCAGTTTGTCCGTTAGTCTGGGGGTGGAAAGCAGATGACATGGAAAGTTCAATTTTCAGAATTTGGCATAGTGATCTCCAGAAGCGGGAGGTGAACTGGACTCCCCTGTCAGATACAATGTTGGTTGGTACCCCGTGCAGCCTTACGATCTCCCTGAAGAACACCCGGGCGGTTTCCAAAGCAGACGGCATACTCTTTAGGGGTATGAAGTGGGCCATCTTAGACAGACGGTCAACCACTACAAAGATAGCTGTATGTCCTTCAGAAGGGGGTAGTTCCACTACAAAGTCCATGGCAATCATGCTCCAGGGTCTGTCAGGAATTGGTAGTGGTCTGAGGAGGCCCCAGGACTTGGTCCTGGCAGACTTGCTTTGGGTACAGATGACACATGACCTAACATAGTCCTTGCAATCTTCCTCAAGCTTCGGCCACCAAAACATGCGCTGGATTAGTTCACGAGTCTTGTGAACCCCAAAATGTCCGGCCAGCGGGTGGTCGTGACACAGGCTCAACACTTCTGTCCGGCAACTTTCTGGCACAAAAATTTTGCTGTCCTTCCAAAGCATCCCATCCCTGGGTATCAAGATTGATCCTGGAGGACCGGACACCCCCTCTGAGGCTTGTTTTAGACCGGACATCAGGTCTGTCTGGAAAAGCAGAAAGTTGCCCTCAGATAAGATGGTGTCCGGAACTGAAGTTTCTTTGGGGTCATCGTACATCCGAGAGAGAGCATCAGGCTTGATGTTCTTTGATCCTGGCCGGTAGGTGATGTGAAATGAAAATCTGGAAAAGAATAACGCCCATCGTGCCTGACGCGGCTTCAAACGTTTGGCAGTTCGTAAATATTCCAGATTTTTATGATCCGTGTAAATAAGTATGGGATGTGCCGCTCCCTCTAGCAGGTATCGCCATTCTTCGAGTGCGGCTTTAATGGCCAAAAGTTCACGGTCCCCCACATCATAATTCTTCTCTGCAGGCGAAAGCTTCCGAGAGAAGAATGCTATGGGGTGCATGAGATCCTTGAGTCCTTGGCGCTGAGAAATAACTGCCCCCACAGCTGTTTCTGAGGCATCAACCTCGAGTAGGTAAGGAAGAGAGGGATCCGGATGGCTCAAGATGGGGGCAGAGGTAAAGAGTCCCTTTAGGGTAGAGAAGGCAGCTTGAGCCTGGGGATTCCACTGGAATCGGACGTTTTGTCTTGTTAGCTGGGTGATCGGAGAGATAATTGCAGAAAATCCTTTGATGAACCTTCTGTAAAAATTGGCGAAGCCAACAAAACGTTGCACCCCCTTTTTATCTGAGGGTGCAGGCCAGTCCAGAACAGCTGTGACTTTTTGTGGGTCCATCTTGAACCCTTCTGTGGAAATTACCAGGCCCAGAAATTGGATACTCTGCTGCTCAAATTCGCATTTTTCTGGTTTGGCATATAAGCCATGCTGACGGAGTCGGCAGAGTACCATCTTGACGTGTTTCCGGTGCTGATCCAAGGATGAGGAAAAGATCAGGATATCGTCTAAGTAGGCTATGACGAAAATGTCCAGATAATCTCTGAAGATATCATTTATCAGGTGCTGGAAGGTCGCAGGGGCATTACACAGGCCGAAGGGCATCACCAGATATTCATAATGGCCAAACCTGGTACGGAAGGCCGTTTTCCACTCGTCCCCTGCACGAATGCGAACCAAATTGTAGGCCCCACGAAGATCGAGTTTGGTGAACACAACAGTAGTTCTTAATCTTTGAAAAAGCTCAGGTACCAGGGGTAAGGGATACCGGTTCTTGACCGTGACCTTGTTCAGCTCCCGGTAGTCCACACAGGGACGCAATGAGTGGTCCTTCTTCTCCACAAAAAAGATCCCTGCCCCAGCTGGAGAGGTGGATGGCCGGATGAACCCCCTCTTAAGGTTTTCGTCAACATATTCCTTTAAAACCTCCAACTCCCGCTCAGACAGAGGAAAAATTCGCCCAAAGGGGATTTCAGCTCCGGGCAGTAACTCAATCGGGCAATCGTAGGAACGATGAGGAGGAAGTGTCTCTGCCCCTCGTTTACTAAAAACGTCTAAGAACTCGTGATACTGTTCAGGTACTGCTGAGCGTAATTCTGAGTCAGCTTCCAGGCACAGCAAAGGACCAGATATCTTGGAAGGTAAGGGCAGACAATGTTCTTGACAGTAGAGGGACTGAAACCTGATTTCTCTGGAGCCCCAGTCAATTTGCGGGTTGTGGGCCTGAAGCCACGGTAGACCCAAGATGATCGGGAACAGAGGGGAAGCAATAGCATCAAACTTAAGCAGTTCCTTGTGGTTTGAGACAGTAATTACAGGCAGTGGGGGAGTCTCTTGAGTCACCTGGCCAGATTTAATACGGGATCCATCTGCCAAGAAAACAGACAGTCCTTGAGCCCTGTGCTGGAGTGGAATGCGTTGTTGGTTGGCAAAGTTCAAATCAATAAAACAACTGCATGCACCAGAGTCTATTATTGCAGTAACAGACACAGTCTTTCCAGAAAACTGAAGGGTGATGGGAATAGCCAGGTGAGTAGAGAGAGCTGGGTGACTGTGTGGTGGGATGGATGAAGATCTACGGTACTTGGCAGGACACGAATGTACATAATGGCCTGGTCCCCCGCAGTACAAGCACAGGTTGAGCTGTTGCCGACGTAGACGTTCCTCAGCAGACAATGCGGGTCTCATTAGTCCGACCTGCCCAGATTTCTGAAAGTCCGGTTTTAGTTTGGTTGGTGCAGAATTAACTGGGACCGGTCTAAGGGGAACAGGGCGAGAGGTCGTAGGCACTTGGGGTAACATCCAAGTTGGTTGAGTCTGCTGGGTCACCCTCTCCATCCTGCGTTCCCGAAGACGACGGTCTATCTGAATAGTTAGGGTCATCAAGGATTCCAGGGAATTTGGTACACCGACCCGAGCCAGTTCATCCTTTAGTCCTTCTGACAAGCCTAGGCGAAACTGGTGCCGTAAAGCTGCATGGTTCCACTGGGTATCCGCGCTCCAGCGTCTAAAGTCCATTATATAATCTTCGACCACTCTGCGGCCCTGCTGGAGCGTGCTAAGAGCAGCTTCGGCAGTGGAAGTTCGTTGGGGGTCATCATATAAGAGTGACATTGCGTCAAAGAAGGATGACAGAGAGTCCAGAGAAACATGGTGTTCTTCCAGCAGGTGATGAGCCCAGGCTTGTGGATCTCCCAGCAGAAGTGAGACAACAAAACCCACCTTGGTGTTTTCCCGCGAAAAGGTTAAGGGTAGTAAGGAAAAGTACAGCTCACATGCATTACGGAAAGTCCGAAACTTGCTTCGATCCCCAGAAAACTTCTCCGGAATTGGGACCCTGGGTTCTGGAGATAACATCATTACAGGGAGTGCGGGGGAAGCCTCTGATGACAACCCACTGGAAGAAGGATTGGTAATACTCGTCCGGGACTGCACTTGTCTCACCAGGTGTTCATAGCTGTCCTGAAGAGATTTCACCTCTTGAGTGAGGACGGAGAGTAATTGGCAGATTTCATCAGTAGCAGAGGTCCCTCTTGCAGGCTCAGGCATGGCTGTTTGATACTGACACGTACCTTGTATGTGAGCCTGACGTGCAGAGGGAGACCTCTCGTACAGCCCTGGTTCCCAGATCACTGGAGTTGAGGACAGTGACCGTAGGAGCACAGTGGGGTATGAGTGCCTGGTGGATTCTCTGGAACTGGAGATGATGTCCACTGGGAGACACTGGAACTGACTGGAGTGCCGGGTGCAGGTAAGCTGGATGTAAGTCAGCAGATAAGCCGGATGCAGGTCAGCAGGATGCAGGTCAGCTGGATGCAGGTCAGCAGGCTGCAGGTAAGCTGGATGCAGGTCAGCAGGCTGCAGGTGAGCTGGATGCAGGCCAGCAGGATGCAGGTAAGCTGGATGCAGGTCAGCAGGATGCAGGTGAGCTGGATGCAGGTCAGCAGGCTGTAGGTAAGCTGGATGCAGGTCAGCAGGCTGCAGGTGAGCTGGATGCAGGTCAGCAGGATGCAGGTAAGCTGGATGCAGGTCAGCAGGCTGCAGGTAAGCTGGATGCAGGTCAGCAGGGTGCACACAGCAGGCAGAAGCAAGGTCAGACAAGCCGGGTCATACACAGTGGATCAGTTCAACAGATTCGGCAGGCAAGGAATAGTCAAGTTCGGGCTGGTTTCTGGTAACAGGAGATCAGACAGGCAGGTAAACAGAATCAGAGTCAGGGAAAGCCAAGGTTCAGGATTGGAGACAGCAGCGTGGTCAGAGAGCCAGGTCAGGTGATCGGATGCTGATTACAGGAACAGGTCACAGGTGAAGCTGCAGATCAAACAGCAAGTGCTGAATTGTGGAAGCCCCTCTTAAAGGCCACTGGGCGCCAAAGCCGAATCACTGTGCATGCGATCTCTGCGATCGGCACATGCGCATTGGCGCACGCCTGTTCGTTACTGGGAACCTGTTGGTGGGGATGCGCCTGAGCCCTGTTGCAGGTCTGGAAGTAGTATGTCCATGACAGTTGCTGTCAACTCTCAATATGAGCTCCAAAGAACTGTCACTATCAGTGAAGCAAGCCATCATTAGGCTGAAAAAACAAAACAAACCCATCAGAGAGATTGCAAAAACATTAGGTGTGGCCAAATCAACTGTTTGGAAGATCCTTAAGAAGAAAGAATGCACCGGTGAGCTTAGCAACACCAAAAGACCCGGAAGACCACGGAAAACAACGGTGGTGGATGACCGAAGAATTCTTTCCCTGGTGAAGAAAACACCCTTCACAACAGTTGGCCAGATCAAGAACACTCTCCAGGAGGTAGGTGTATCTGTGTCAAAGTCAACAATCAAGAGAAGACTTCACCAGAGTGAATACAGAGGGTTCACCATAAGATGTAAACCATTGGTGAGCCTCAAAAACAGGAAGGCCAGATTAGAATTTGCCAAACAACATCTAAAAAAGCCTTCACAGTTCTGGAACAACATCCTATGGACAGATGGGACCAAGATCAACTTGTACCAGAGTGATGAGAAGAGAAGAGTATGGAGAAGGAAAGGAACTGCTCATGATCCAAAGCATACCACCTCATCAGTGAAGCATGGTGGTGATAGTGTCGTGGCGTGGGCATGTATGGCTGCCAATGGAACTGGCTCTCTTGTATTTATTGATGATGTGACTGCTGACAAAAGCAGAAGGATGAATTCTGAAGTGTTTTGGGCAATATTATCTGCTCATATTCAGCAAAATTCTTCAGAACTCATTGGACGGCGCTTCATAGTGCAGATAGACAATGACCCGAAGCATACTGCGGAAGCAACCAAAGGGTTTTTTAAGGGAAAGAAGTGTAATGTTATGCAATGGCCAAGTCAATCACCTGACCTGAATCCGATTGAACATGCATTTCACTTGCTGAAGACAAAAATGAAGGGAAAATGCCCCAAGAACAAGCAGGAACTGAAGACAGATGCAGTAGAGGCCTGGCAGAGCATCACCAGGGATGAAACCCAGCGTCTGGTGATGTCTATGCGTTCCAGACTTCAGGCTGTAATTGACTGCAAAGGATTTACAACCAAGTATTAAAAAGTGAAAGTTTGATGGATGATTGTTAATCTGTCCCATTACTTTTAGTCCATTAAAAAGTGGGAGGCACATATACAAACTGTTGTAATTCCTACACCGTTCACCTGATTTGGATGTAAATACCCTCAAATTAAAGCTGAAAGTCTGCAGTTAAAGCAACTGTTGTTTGTTTTATTTCAAATCCACTGTGGTGGTGTATAAAGCAAAAAAGATTAGAATTGTGTCAATGTCCCAATATTTATGGACCTGACTGTACTTGTTATAAGGGACAAGTAGATAAACCTCCAGTCGACTCTATAAAAGGCCTTTTTGGCATCAAATGATAGAAGACATTCTTTCAACTTGTGTCGTTGTATATAAGAGATGAGATGGAGAGTATTCGTTGTATTGTCCCAAGCTTCACGACCCAAAAGCCACCTTCTCTCGGTGTATGATGTCAGGGAGGAGAGGGGAGAGTCGGGAGGCGGGCACCTTGGCAAAGATCTTCAAGTCAGAATTAAGGAGTGAGATTGGGCAGTAACTACCACATAAGGATGGTTCTTTTCTGGGTTTAGATATAACTGCTATGTGGGCTCTGAGGAGTTGAGTTGAAAGGGTAGATTGGTTAAACCTGTATTTATTATATTAACCCCTAGGCACTGACGGTACACAAATATGCAGCCTCTCAGTGAGTGGACCTTGGCGCTAAGCAGCTGCATACTTGTGAACCAATTTGCAGACACAGTTGTGCTGGGAGCGCGCCCCCTACGCGCTCCCGGCATAGTCACCAGCGACTAACGGAAAGCTCTCAATCACAAGAAGCGATCAGGAGCTTTCCAATCATGTGACCGCCATGACAACCAATCACGATGGTCACAGGATCATAAACCCTGATCCGCCTCACGCTATCTGAAACCCCTGAAAGGGCCATTAGGCGACAGCCCCAAGGGGTTAATTTAGAAGCGTATTGGACAGATGTTAACTGGCAAGTATGGTTGAGGAATTGTGTGTTGTTCGATGCACTTGAATTACCCCTCCCATTATTTACCACAAGCACCAAGATTAAATTGAGCATCTGACATTTATTCTATTTTACAGCTATTAATTGTTTTTATAGCGAAGGTTGCAGCAGAATTTATTGAGGTTTTGCAACAGGAAAATAAATGATACATAAAAGGTATGTTTCCGTACATTTTGAGGAAGTAATTTTTTATAGAACATATTCAAACAGAGCCCTGCATAAAAGAAAATTGCATAGATTTACACAGGTGTTTTTTTTTTACTTAACAGATCAGTGTTTTCAGCAGATGGACATGTTCTCATGTTGGTTACAAGCCAATCGTCATATATTTGCTTTTACATTTATCTACAATAACAGGTAACTGAGTTAGAATCATATCTCAAAATCATACTATAATCAGCTTGCTGTGTTTTCTTGCCAGCCTTCACAACAAATTCAGTAGCAGTAGCTGAAGTTGAAGCTGAAGCTTAAAGGGGTGATAAACTTTTGTGTTTTTTCACCTTAATGCATCCTATGCATTAAGGCAAAAAATCACCTACCAGTGACCAGAACCCCCAGCCCCCCCATTTTACTTACCTGAGCCCTGGAACTTGACCCGCGCTGTCTCTCTGGAGGGGGTTCTCGGCTCTTGATTGGGTAGATTGATAGCAGCGCAGCCATTGGCTTCCGCTGCTGTCAAACAAATCCAATGACTCAGGTGCCGGGGGGCGGGGCCGAGTCATACATTCGGTGGCTATGGGTGCCAAATAGTGGACTGGGGAGCACGCCCGCAAGGTAACCCCCTCGGGAAAGTGCTTCTCCTAGGGGGTTATCTGATGCAGGGAGGAGCCGAGAGAGCGGCAGGGGAACTCCAGAAGAGCAGGTTCAGGGCCACTCTGTGCAAAACAAGCTGCACAGTGGAGGTAAGTATGATATGTTTGTTATTTTAAAAAGAACAAACCCTTGCAATCACTTTAACCACTTCCCGCCCGGCCCATAGCAGATGATGGCCGGGCGGTGGTTCAGTTATCCTGACTGGGCATCATATGACGTCCAGCAGGATAACATGCCGCCACGCGCCCGCGGGGGCGCACATCGCAGCGATCGGTGGAGCGGTGTGTCAGTCTGACACACCGCTCCACCGATCTTGGTAAAGAGCCTCCGTGTCCATCGGTGCCACCTGTCAGTGCCCATCTGTGCCCATCAGTGCCCACCTATCAGTGCCCATAAGTGCCCATCCATGCCACCTATCAGTGCCACCCATAAGTACCCATCAGTGCCACCCATAAGTACCCATCAATGCCACCTATGAGTGCCCATCAGTGCCGCCTATGAGTGCCCATCAGTGCCACCTATGAGTGCCCATCAGTGCCGCATACCAGTGCCACCTATCAGTGCCCATCAGTGCCACCTATCAGTGCCCATCAGTGCCGCCTATCAGTGCCCATCATCAGTGCCCGTCAGTGCCACCTCATCAGTGCCACCTCATCAGTGCCACCTCATCTGTGCCCATCAGTGCCGCCATATCAGTGCCCGTCAGTGCAGCCATATCAGTGCCTGTCATTGAAGAAGAAAACGTACTTATTTACAAAATTTTTAACAGAAACAAAGAAAAAAAATTTTTTTCAAAATTTTCGGTCTTTTTTTATTTGTTGCGCAAAAAATGAAACACGCAGAGGTGATCAAATATCACCAAAAGAAAGCACTATTTATGGGAACAAAATGATAAAAAAAAATTGTTTAAGTACAGTGTATCATGACCGCGCAATTGTCATTCAAATTGCGACAGCGCTGAAAGCTGAAAATTGGTCTGGGCGGGAAGCTGTCTAAGTCCCTGGTATTGAAGTGCTTAAAGTATATTTACACTTTTGCAGATAAACTGGGATAAGACCTATTTTATATTTGTTATGTTACATGTTCCCATTCACATAGCATAACTTAAAAATATAAAAAAATTGCTGCTTACCTTTTTAGATTCCCTTTTGTGATAACTCTCTGGCAGCTGTCATTATCAATTGTATATCTGAATAATGTTTTTCCTAACAGGGTTAAAGATTTAGAAGCTGCATTGTATGTTCATGAGAAGGAAGTAAGGCTGGCCATACCTTATACAATTATCTTGTACAATTTACCTTTAGATTTACCAAAACCATATAATATAAGATCAAATCTAAACACTTTCAATTCGTATACAGACAGGCAGGCCCTTGCACTACACAGTTGAAGGTAAATCTAAAGGAAATTGAATAAGAAAACTGTATAAGGTATGGCCCGCTTAAAAGAGAACTAAAGGAATAATAATTTTTTTCAGTATCATACTTACCTCGGTGGATGCAGCATCGGTCTGATGCTGCATCTGTCCCCTGGCGCCTCTGCACTGAGAACTGAGCAATCAAACATCTCACAGAGAGCTGCTGCCTGTCAATCAGAAGCTCTGCTCCTCCATGCTCACTGGAGCTCTGAGCTGTGGAGAGGTGGGGAGCGGCCGTCTCAGGCTCTCAGTGGCTCGCTGAGAGGCTGAGATGGGTATCAGTAGAGGCACCTGGAGGCTCCAGACTCCAATTATCGGGATTACGCGGTGCCTGGACTGATTCCAGTGACGTCAGCAGAGAGCGGACTTCAGACCAATCTCTGCTGAAAACGTGTGACAGGAGTACAAAATGGTTTGCACTCCTGTTATCCATAGGAGAATCCCAGCCAAACGAGCTTTGGCTGTACTTCTCCTTTAAGCCAATCATTGGGACTGTCTCTCTCTGAAAATGTCCAGAAATACTTCCAGTCAGCCATGAGGCCTACTATGAAACATCGAAAAGGCAAGCCTTTTTTATTTATTTGGTTTTTTTTTTAGGTGTGCTGTGTAAATGGGAACAAATAACAAACATAGCCTAAGAAATATACGTAATATTTTCTGTACTCTCTGAAAAGCTGCCTTTATTGGTTGTGGCATGGCATATTCACTTGAATGTGTTGCGTTTGATGGCAGTACTACCCATAGAACACGATGGGGAGATCATTTTTGTTACAGATGTGAAACCTTTGCACATTGGGGGTGATAAAAATGCAGCTCAACCACTTTTGTACTGTCTTCCAACCGCAAGTGTAAATAGACCCATAGTGATGTTCACCTAGATTTGAGTTAAAGGGGAGTGCCACCTATAAAAATAATTTTACATAAATGTGTAGCAAATACCATAACAAATGACATTTGGAGATTAATAGTAATTTAAAAAAAAATCAAAGATGTGGGTGGAACTCCACTTTAAAAATTGGAAATACACTTATAATAAAAAATACCGCGCTGGAGCAATAAAATAAAGCAGCAGTAAACAGGGCCCGGCTGGGTTTAAGCCGTCTGCTTAATATATTTTGCGCTCTGGTAAGGGCAATTTATGGTCGTGATCTTTTGGATTATTAACCATTCCTATGCATGTTGTACCATTTGGAGGATCTGTGGTGCCTTTTATTACTCCAAACGATATTTGGACTATACTTCATATTTATGTCAATATCCACTAAAGGACACTTAGCGCAGTTTATTTTTATTATTGGAAATACACTTGCTTCAAGTTTAAAGTGAAAGTTTTGTTGAGAAAAGAAACAAACCCTCAATGTAAACCATATACATTGCAAAGATTTTATATAAAAAGAAAATCTTTCCTTAGTCTATCCAGAATAAATTAAAGCAGTATTAAATACAAAACCAAAAATGTAATATATTGCAGCTTAACAATAATTAGATGTGATGGCTGAAGCAGTTTTTATTTCTTATGCCGTGTACACAGAAGCGGAATGTCCGACAGAAAAAGTCAGACGGGAGCTTTTCATCGTATATTCCGATCGTGTGCATGCAACATCGGACTTTTTACGTTGAAAATTCTGACAGACCTAGAAATAGAACATGCTCTAAATTTTTCCGACGGAACCAATTCCTATCGGGAAAACCGCTCGTCTGTATGCTGTTCCGATGGACCAAAAACGACGCATGCTGAGAAGCAAGTACGAGACGGAAGCTATTGGCTACTGGCTATTGAACTTCCGTTTTCTAGTCCATTCCTACGTGTTGTACGTCACCGCTTTCTGGACGGTCGGAATTTGGTGTGACCGTGTGTATGCAAGACAGCTTGAGCGGAATTCCGTCGGAACTCCGTCGGAAAAACCTTCAGAGTTTATTCCGACGGGAAAACTGGTCGTGTGTACAGGGCATTAGGCTTTTTCCTCTGTTTTCACCTGGTGATCTGGCAGTAACACACCTAATGTGTTAGAGCGCCCCCACTCTGAATGAAGGAGCATGGGGGGCACAGCAGACAGCAGCATTGTCAGTCTGGGGGAGAGGAGTGTTAGATGCACTAGCAAATTTAAATACACTAACAGATTGAAGCCAAACTCCAGCTCACACTTTATAACCAGTTACAGCAAACTGTTTTTTTCTCTTTTCTTTTTGGGACAAAGGTTTTACATAAATAAATAAAAGCTGCCCTTGCCAGTGTTAAATGGTTTGTTTCATCTCTGTAACTTATACATTCTGCTGGAGAGCTTGTTCCTTTCAAAAACAACAGACTTACTGGCTGGATTACCAGGTGAAAATAAAAGAAAAAAAGCCTAAAAAAGAAAATGAATGCAGCCATGACATTTAAGAAGTGGTGAGCTGATAACTTTGTTTTTTGGGTTTAATACTGCTTTAAAGTTTTCACACCAAGCCTTTTCAGAAGAAACTCCAGCTCACATTTTATAACCAGTTACAGCAAACAGTTTTTTTTTCTTTTCTTTTTGGGATAAAGGATTTACATAAATAAATAAAAGCTGCCCTTGCCAGTGTTAAATGGTTTGTCTCATCTCTGTAACTTATACATTCTGCTGGAGAGCTTGTTCCTTTCAAAAACAACAGACTTACTGGCTGGATTACCAGGTGAAAATAAAAGAAAAAAGCCTAAAAAAGAAAATTAATGCAGCCATGACATTTAAGAAGTGATGAGCTGATAACTTTGTTTTTGGGTTTAATACTGCTTTAAAGTTTTTACACCACGCCTTTTCAGAAGAAATTCAAGTTTTCTGGGTCATGTTTGTTTATGAAACTGGGTGGTAATGGGAGTGCTTGCTTTCATTATAATCTCCTGAGAGATTATAGTGCTGTATTAAAAAAATGAAGCATCAGCTGTATCACTTTAGCCACGAAGAATCTTAGGCTTGATTCACACGAATGCGTTTTTTGATGCTTTTTGCATTTTGCAGAAATGCAGGTAAAATTTTTTTTAACATGGACCTCTATGGAACACATTCAACACATGCATTTTTGTGCCTCTGCGTTTTTGGAAAGGGTCTCGGACTTTTTTCCTGCAAAATGAAGCATCCTGGAGGGTTAAATAAAGATTTTGATCTTAGATGTTTTTTAAGTACTGTATATACTCGAGTATAAGTCAAATTTTTCAGCCCTTTTTTTTGGGCTGAAAGTGCCCCCTTCGACTTATACTCGAGTCACCGCCTTCTGTCTGCATGATCATCGTGTCATGCAGGCAGACGGCGTGTGATGATACTGTTCGGAGGCTATTCCAGCTTTCAAAAGCCGCGCCTCCTGCTCGTCTGTGATAGGCTGAACAGCTGTCAGTGTACAGCCTATCACGGACATTCTCTCATCCTCGTCCGTGGTATGAGAATGAGAGAATGTCCGTGATAGGCTGACCGCTGACTGCCTATCACAGACGAGGAGGAGGCACGGCTTTTGAACAGTGGAATGGCCGCCGAACAGTATCATCACACGCCGGCCGCCGTCTGAGGATGGAGATCGCCACAGGGAGGATGGAGATCGCCACAAGGAGGCTGCACAGGACACAGGTAGGCTGCACATGCACACATGACACATGCATACAGGACACAGGGACACAGGACACATGTACAGGACACACATGTATAGGACACATGCACATGCACAGGACACAGGACACATGCACAGGATACAGGTAGGCTGCACAGGACACAGGGAGGCATGCAGCTGCAGATGGGCATTGTTGACCCTCTGCATTTCTCACCCTCGTCTTATACTCGGGTCAATAAGTTTTTCCCAGTTTTTTGTGGTAAATTAGGGGCCTCGACTTATACTCAGATCGACTTATACTCGAGTATATACGGTAACCATTGAGCACATATATATTTTTAATATATCCCAACATCATGTCACACCAGTATGACTACACACATAGGAATGGTGAAGCCAAGGAGTATATACTGCCCCTTATTGGCTATATACAACCGCTTATGAGCATATCCTGTTAATATCCATATTGATAACACTATCTTATGGGTTAGGTATACCTTTTTGTACTATATAATGTTTAACCAGTGTTTGCTAGCAATATACTGTTTTTATATTTTTTATTTATATTTATTTTTTTTTCTATTGTGGTTTTAAGTATATGTATTAAACTTTGATTATGTATGCTCATATAGACGAGTTATTATTCGTATGAGCTTTGGATTTTTATTTTTATTTTTAATTTTTAACCTCTTACATGTAATTCTATATTATATTGTTGTTTTGTAGATTTACTATGTTACATCTCTCACAGCAACTGGTTTACATAGGGGGTGCCGATCTAATTGTTCCACGTCCGTCCTGAGTAGTTTAACGTAGTAATATCATTGTTAAATGTTTTTACTATATATATCAGGCAAAATGGGGAATCCATGGCTAATATCTTTTGCCATTTGTATCCATCTATTTTTGCATATAGGCGTTTCTCCCATAGAAACACATTGATTGCTTACTACAGAGTCAGCAGGCCACAACAAAATGGCCACGGAGAGGATATATTAATTGACAGGTTCACCGTCCAATCAAATCACCCCCGATGAAGATACGAAATACCCCTTGTATCTAACACGCGTAGGGGAAGGGGACAGGACGGAACGTTATACATACAACCTGTTGGGACAGATTAGCACGCCACCCCATACCGGCCGCTGTTGCCCGTTAGTCTCTGCTGTTTTAGTGTGGCGCCCTTAAGCGCCTTGTTACTGTGAGTACCCATTGTGGGATTTGTTTATGATTTTAATAAATTTAGTACATACTGCACCATGAAGTCCCTTTTGTGTTGATATATTAAGGTACAAACAGGACTGCTGTGAGGAACAGAGGCACCAGTGCAAATCTATCCAGGACCCTGCATATAACATCTAACCCATAGAGGTTCTAAGGCGCATTCTGACCAAGCTTAATTGCAAGGTCGCACACCCTAAGGTGAGGGGCTATCACCTGGGGGGGGAGCATATGTATGAGCGCACAGCACTTTAGTTTGTGTTCACCATAACACATGAATGGTTTGTGGAAGATCTGTGGACTGTTAATTTGATCATTGCACAGAAACACAGCACTGAATTGCATAGAATCACATGGATGCAACACCAAATCGCATGGATGCGTTTTTTTGTATTTTTTAACTTTTTATTGTTTGAACATTGCACTAACACCATATTGCATAGCTGCAGCACTGAAATACATGGATGCAACACTAAATCAGACTGTTATTTGAGCATTGCAGAGCAACACAACACTGAATTGCATAGAATCACATGGATGTAGCACAGAAATTGCATGGATGCGTTTTTTGTATTTTTTAACTTTTTATTGTTTGAACATTGCACTAACACTATATTGCATAGATGCAGTACTGATATGCATGGATGCAACACTAAATCGCATGGATGTTTGTGTTGAATTATCTATTAATGTTTGAAAATTGCACAAGCTTTGTGGAATATTTGTAATACACAGGCTTATTGGAGCACTTTTACCTATTTATTCATTCATTGAAATTTATTGCACCTTAACGTATAGTATTAATAGATTTTGCATATGTTAAGCACAATATCACTTTATTAATATTTTAGTGGAAATTTCTTATTTTTTTATTTTGATAAGCGCAGCGTGTGTACAATTTGGTTTAACTATTTTGCATGGTTATGAGACATGCGTAACGTTAGCAGCTGATCATTTGCAAAGATATACTATATTGGAGACCAGATTTGGTCAATTACCTGGAGGCTCACAGGACTACAATTTAGCAAAACGAAGCATCTTGCATGTAATAGACTTCAATGGACCTGCATCCAAAACGCAAGTACTGCCTTTTTACCGTGATTTTACCGTGATTTGAGATTTGTGTCTTTTCTTTTTTTTACATTCACTGTATATAGCTGGTTGCTAAGGAGTGGGTCGGGAAGCTGGCCGCCACATCCTTAGCAATGGATGAATCATCAGCTGTCAGCTGGCTTCCCCGCTGACAGCTGAATGTAAAAATGAAAAATTGCCGGCTAAAAAAATTCACAAAAATACAGCGTGCCGCCCCCAGTTTATACCAGGCCCTTCGGTCTGGTACGGATTTGGAAGGGACACCCCCATGCCCAAATTTTTTTTTAAAATGGCATGGGGTCCCGCGCAAAATCCATACCAGACCCTTATCCGAGCATGCAGCCCGGCAGGTCAGGAAAGGGAGGGGACAAGCGAGCGCCTCCCCCACCTCCTGAACCATACCAGACCGCATGCCCTTAACATGTTGCGACCCCCCACCCCAAAGCACCTTGCCCCTATGTTGATGGGGACAAGGGCCTTTTCCTGACAACCCTGGCCGGTGGTTGTCGGGGTCTGTGGACGGGGGGCTTATCGGAATCTGTATGCCCCCTTTAACAAGGGGGGCCCCCAGATCCCACCCCCCATGTGAATGGGTATCAGGTACATAAGAGCCAGTTTTTGACAAGTCCTTTATTTTTAAAAATAGCTCTGACTTCTCCCGAGCCGTTTTCACTCAGGGCCATCTCTCCCAGTGCCATCCTCTCCCCAAGCCATCTTCTCCCGCTGCCGTCTCTCCCAGTGTCGTCTTCTCTCTGAGCCATCTTCTCCCGCTGCCGTCTCTCCCGGAGCTGTATTCTCCCACCCCGCTGTCTTATTCCATCTCGCCACTGTCTTCTTCCTTGTCACCCAAGGGGTCACAAGGGGACGGGCTCTTCAGTGACGTCACTGGATGGCCATGCCCCATGGCTACATAAGAGATGTCAGACAGCGGGGGACGTCACAACAGAGGAAGACAGCATCAGGACAGGAGCGTACTTTTGTGTTTTTTAGCGGGTAACCGGTAAGGAGGAAGAAGACAGCGGCACGGGAGAAGACAGCTCCGGGAGAGACAGCGGCGGGAGAAGATGGCTCAGGGAGAAGACAGCTCTGGGAGAGACAGCGGTGGGAGAAGATGGCTCGGAGAGAAGACGGCACCGGGAGAGACGGCACCGGGAGAAGATGGTTTGGGGAGAAGACAGAGCTATTTTTTTAAATAAAGGACTTATCAAAAACTGGCTCTTGTTGTACCGATGTACCCGATACCATTCACATGGGGGGGATATGGGGGCCCCCATTGTTAAAGGGGGCTTCTAGATTTCGATAAGCCCCCCCGCCCGCAGACCCCGACAACCACCGACCAGGGTTGTCGGGAAGAGGCCCTTGTCCCCATCAACATGGGGGCAAGGTGTTTTGGGGTGGCGGGGGCGCAGAGCATACATACAATGCAGCCCCAGTGCTCATCCATGCTACTGAGCACTCGGCTATAATAATAAAAAATACCACTTTATGTTTTAAAGGTACAACCAGTGATGTGTTAAAGGTTGGAAAAAAGTGCTAATGATCCATTGTTTAATTTATATGTTATGCAAAGATAATGAGCTCCTTTTAATACCCACTGACAAGTCAGTATTGAATCTCTTTCAGTTAATATTTTTTTTTTAATAGTGGCCAGTACCTTGCATTAAATTAATCCATTTTAATGTTATCAAGACCTGTAATACTATTAATAAAAAAGCAGTGAGATCTAAATGTCAGACATTATCCTTTGTTGTCATTAATTAAGCTGTTATTGATTAGTTTATCTTGGCACACCAGAATTTTAGTGATGCATAATATGGTATTTACATTGTTATTACATAATTACTGGTTTCCTTAAAATGTTAAGCTAGGTGAAGCTTACCGTGTTATTGACTTTTCTGGATATTTGACAGTGATGCGGAGATCAGGAACTGCAGCAGCTGCACAAATGCTACGGAAATATCTTAAATAAAAATTGACAACTCTGTACAGTATGTCAAATTAATATTATTAATTTCACGTAATCATTGTAATTCTGTTATAATTTAATCATATTCCTAGAGGATAACATTGTTTTTCTGGAAAATGCGACTGCGAGGCACACTGTACTATAGTGTTCATTTCTTTTGTAGATCTGTACATTTTACTTTTTAATAATGAATGATGCATATCTGTGTATGGCGCTTTTACCTCAGTTGAGCCTGTTTATTAAATTTTAACTGGAGCATATCAATGTGTTTGGAATTTGCTATTCATTGTTTCTTTTAATTTTTGAAATATTAAAAATGTAAGTTCACACCTGCTACTGGTACCTAAAAACAGCTAAAACAAGGGTGTCACTACATGTTAAACCTACAAACCTCCTTACTATGCAAGGCACTGTGTATCATAAAGAACTTTAGTCTTTTTTTTCTTGTTCAAAGCTTTTTATTGAAAGCTCAACATATGGTAACAAGTATAATGTATCAATTAAAGGTATTTTAGATTCATGTAAATTAAAGAAGAAGGTTACGGCATTGTATTATTATAACACACAGATGGTAAAATTTACTTACATTAATGTTTAGAGGATCATTATCAGTTAATGAAAGAAAATTAGGTTTATTTGTGTCTGAGTTCTTATGTGTGTTAATTTACATTTGAAAAAAAAATCTAAGTATCAAACTACTGAGTGTGATATTTTAAATATATTCAATATCACCTGTTGCTGTTAGGTACCTTATGAAATGATAATAAGAGAGAAAAGGAAGAGAAGAAGAAAGAAAGAAAGAAAGAAAGAAAGAAAGAAAGAAAGAAAGAAAGAAAGAAAGAAAGAAAGAAAGAAAGAAAGAAAGAAAGAAAATAGGGGTAAGGAAAGGTGTGGGGGGGGGGGGGGGGGACAGTGTTGCGGAGGCATAATCTATTCTTATAGTTTTATCATTGTTGCATATAAAAATGTTAGTTACCATGACTGGAGTACCTGGTGGTCAAAGTTTATAGGTAAACAATGTGTGATCCATGGTTTCCATAGACCTTCATATCCTTTCAGATTTTCTTTATCTAGGGCTTCCATTTTTGCATGCAACAATGACCCATTCATTCTGTGCTTGGTTTCTGCTATGTTTAGTAAGGGAGTTTTCCATGCTCTAGTTATTTTCGGTTTTGTGGCCGTCATAAGTTATATGAATAGCTTGAATTGTTTATGAGTCATGTAATCAGGTTTTATATTTATTTATTTATAAATAAATATTTTTATTTATATATTTATTTATTTTAAAAGTGCAATTTCTAGATCTGGTATTATTGTTATTTCAAACATTACTGAAGCGAGTAAAAAAACCTTTTTCCGGAATTTTTTTTTTAATAGAACAATTCCACCACATGTGTATATATGTTCCTTGTTCTGAACAGCCGCGAAAGCAGAGACCTGAGTAATCAGGTGCAAATTTAGCTATTGTAGCAGGAACCAAATACCAGCGTGAGAGTACCTTGTAGGTGGTTTCAATATCTGTCACATAAGGAGAAAAATATTTGATATTGGACCAGATTGCAGACCATTCTGTTTTATCTATAGTTCGATCAAGATCTTTTTCCCATTTCACCACATAAGATGGTAATTTAACATCTGATTTAACTAGCAATGTGGAGTATATTATTGATATAAGACCTCTGCCATGAGGGTCTTTAAAGCGGTTGTATACCCGCGTTTTTTTTTTTTTTTTTCCTATACCTGCAAGGGAAAAGGCATAATGAGCTAGTATGCACCGCATACTAGCTCATTATGATATACTTACCTTAGAACGAGGCGCCGGCATCTCATCCTGTCCACGCCGAGGGAGCTGACATCTCCCCTCGGCGTGTCTTCCGGGTATCGCGGCTCCGGCACTGTGAGTGGCCGGAGCCGCGATGTCGTCACTCCCGCGCATGCGCGCAGGAGACTTCTGCCCGGCAAGCTCCGGAGTTTGCCGGGCTGTCAGCCGAGAATCCCCTGTGCGCATGCGCCGCTGGAGTCAGCGGCTCATTGCGAGGGGAATATCTCCTAAACCGTATAGGTTTAGGAGATATTTTTTTTACCTACAGGTAAGCCTTATTATAGGCTTACCTGTAGGTAAAAGTTAACAAAAAGGGTATACAACCACTTTAATGCATATATTTTCAAACTTAGTAAAATCATCTACAGAGTCGTCAACTCTGCGTTGCATCAGAGGGGGGCGGGGTCACTGGGAAACCCCGGCGTTTCCCCTTGTCAGAGGGGGGCGAGGTCACGTGACGGGTGGCCCCACCCTCAGCTACATAAGAGCTGTCAAGCTGGCACCACATCATTGACTGGGTGCCTCCGGTGGAGGCAGGATCCTGTGCGTGTTCCTCGTTGGAGATCATCCATCGCTGGAGATAGAGAATTGGATTACATCGCTGGAGTAGGAGCATGGATTTATTGGATTACATCGCTGGAATCTCTTTTTTATTTTTTTATTTTTAATAAAGGACTTGTCCCAAGCCGTCTCCTGTGGTTTTTTAACATTTTGACACTTTCTTTTGTGAAATGGTAGGGGTACAATGTACCTCTTACCAATTCACATGGGGGGGCCAGGATCTGGGTGTCCCCTTTGTTAAAAGGGGCTTCCAGTATCCGATAAGCCCCCCGCAGACCTCCACAACCACCGATCAAGGGTTGTGGGGATGAGGCCCTTGTCCCCATCAACATGGACATACTCCCCATGTTGAGGATATGTGGCCTGTTACGGTTCAGGAGGGGGGGTGCTCTCTCGTCCCCCCTCTTTTCCTGTGGCCTGCCAGGATGCGTGCTCGGATAAGGGTCTTGTGTGGATTTTATGGGGGAACCCCACGCCATTTTTTTGAAAAATTCTGGCATGGAGTTCCCCTTTATATCCAAACCAGACCTGAAGGGCCTGGTAAAGGAATTTTGGGGGACCCCCACGCATTTTTTTTCTTTTATTTTTCAATGACTTTCAATGACTTTTATGTGTATTGTCGGGACAGACAATTCATTAATAGCCGGCACTAGCGCTAGTACTTTTACATGACTTTTTTTTCCTTTAGAAATGTCATTTTGCTCTCGGACTGTTATAAACATGGGAAACATGCGCTACTTTACAGGCATACTATAGACACCCCCAGGTACGAAATTTAAAGGAATATTTCACTTTTATTGTTTCACTTTAAGCATTATTAAAATCATTGCTCCCGAAAAAATGGCCGTTTTGAAAACTTTTTTTGCATTGATACATGTCCCCTGGGGCAGGACCAGGGTCCCCAAACACTTTTTATGACAATGACTTGCATATTAACCTTTAAAATTAGCACTTTTCATTATTCATATTCGTGTCCCATAGACTTTAACGGTATTCTTGTGTTCTGCCAAATTTTTTGCATGTTCTGCTGTGAACCAAACAGGAGGGTGTTCGGCTCATCCCTAGTCAGTTCGTTTCTGTTTTTCAGATCATGCTTGTCAGGACGCTTCTGATTTTCAGGACATGCTTGTCAGGTCATTTCTGATTTTTGGTGCGTGCTTGTCAGTTCGTTTCTGAACGGCCGTTCGTCTACTAGCCATGTGGCATTCTCGTCGGAGAGATCGTGCTATCATTGGGCTTGGAGTTATTGCTTTGACCCAAGTCCAGTCCAGGAACAGGAGGAGTTCTTGGACCAAGAATTGGTTGCTTAATCGTGACCAATTCTGTCATATGCCTTTGCTACGGGAGCTCCAGGAGAATAATCCTGATGATTTCAGGAATTATCTCCGGATGACGGACCCCCCTGCTTTCACTGTCTATTGGCATTGCTGACCCCCTATATTAGTAAGCAGGACACATGCATGCGGCTTGCCATTACTCCCGAGCAAAGGCTCATAGCCAGATTGAGGTACATGGCGATGGGGAGAAGTCCCCAGGACCTGAAGTTCACAACTTGGAGCTTCCCTCAGGCTCTGGGACACATTATTCCAGAGACTTGTTCTGCCATTATCCAAGTCCTGCAGAAGGACTATATTCGGGTAAGTTTTAGCCTTTAACATCACATTCTATGTATTTAATGTTTGCTAATGTATTGTATTCATTTCTTCATTCCATAATTACTAGACTTGTGCACAATGGGAAATTTTGTTTAGTTTAGGTTCATTGTCATTCGTAAAATACATGATTTTGTTATATTTGTTATGTTACGTTAATTTGTTTTTGGATAATTCGTTATTATTCGTAGAGTGTCCA
The DNA here is from genome assembly GCA_037952835.1 of Lithobates septentrionalis. Lineage (NCBI taxonomy): Eukaryota > Metazoa > Chordata > Amphibia > Anura > Ranidae > Lithobates > Lithobates septentrionalis. The sequence goes on along the minus strand of JBBDGP010000084.1, from coordinate 16,259,043 downwards.
TATTTATTATACTGAATCTCAAATCTTGAATCATGTCGAATTCATTCGTTATATCCGCTATAATTACTTTCATATTAGTTGAAATTCGATATTTACTGTATGTAGGTATGTATATTCATAAAATTGATTCGTAGTTTGGAAAGTCGTTTGTTTATTGAATCTATTAACACACACAATGACAATATCTCTTCTCCTCTGCTCAAATACAGTACAACACCCTTCTCACTCAGTTCTCAGGAATGCACTTTGCCAGTAATCCAACCTCCAGCACAAAATTAATCAGCTGATTGAACTGTAAGATTTACTTTGAGTTGACCTTTTGTTTTATTAGATCTTTAACGAACTACCGAATCATGTTGAATTCATTTGTTATATTCGTTATAATTTCTTTCGTATTAGTTGAAATTTGTTATTTTTTTATTCGGACATTCGGATGCATCCGAATGTCCGAAAGATGCAAAATGTGGCCAAATTTCGATTTGTTATGAAACAAATTTCTAATAATTACCATTATTGTAATATGCTGTGAATGCCCTCTTTGTCCTCATGCATGCTGTAAGCTTTTAATGCTCCTTTTTTGTCCTTCATGCATATTTTCCTTCACTAACCTCTCCAGCATGCTATCCATGGCCCATACACACCTAGCCTAGTAACTTAACAATGTATTTTGTCAGCTTCATTTTTGTGCTTACCCCAAACACCCCCTAAAATGTGTACAAATGTTATTGTTGTCCTCAAATTCAGGTGGAACCTCCCGCCCTCCAAATGCTAATTCAACCGATACCAATACTCTATCTGCTGACTTTGCAAAACCCATACACACTATACCTCTTTTGTGGTCATATTTCTGGATGAATTCACTAAAGCATGTAGTGCAAGGGCCTGCCTGAATACCTTCAAATGGTACTGTTGAAAGTTTTTATTATCTTGATCGGTAATTTATGAATGTAAAAATGTGCTTCAATTTGGACGTTTGAATTTCTATTTGAAGTGTGTATCCATATTTTTGGATTATGACACGTCTTGCCTGTCCAGTGGGCTGGCAATAGTGTAAGTAAGGAGGGGCTGGCCAAAGTATCACACATTTAAACTAGGATTGAGGGGGGAGGGTGAACTAGAATTACATCGGGCAGACAGGTCAGTTAGGGGTCAGACAATAATGGAGGGTGGAATGGGGATAGATGGGGGAGGGTTATGGCAGGTGACAAGAAATTTCCCATGTTGAAAACAGCCATTGGAAACTATAGCGCCATTTGTACTACTAAAAATGAAAAACACCAGAGCAAAATGTAATAATGCATTAAAGTGTTTGTACACCAATGCCAGAAGTCTGCCAAGCAAAATAGGTCAGTTGGAAGCTCTGATGCATGAGGTGAGCTATGATGTAATCGGTATTGCTGAAACTTGGCTTCAATCCTCACATGACTGGGCTATTAATATTCTTGGCTATGAATGGAGAGACTTGATGTTCACTTGATGTTAGCTGTGAACAAGAAATACATACGGGAAAGATAAAAACACTTAACTTCAAGAGAGCAAATTTTCCAAGGATGATGGCTGCTCTCCAGGATTTAGACTGGGAGGGAATATTTGCATTTATAAACACAGAACAGAAATGGGAATTCTTCAAAAAGACTGTTTGGGACCTCACTGAAAAGTATATTCCCATGGGCAATAAGTTTAAAAGGCTAAAAACAAAACCTATGTGGCTCATGGCCAAAGTTAAAGAAGCTATAAACAATAAGAAAAGAGCTTTTAAAAAATATAAAAATTAAGGAACACTAGTGTCCTTTAAATGTTACAAAGAATTTAACAGAATATGTAAAAAGGAAATCAATAATGCAAAAATTCAAAACGAACAACAGATTGCAAAAGATAGTAGGACAAACCCCCAAAAATTCTTCAAATATATTAATAGTAACAAGGCCAGGTCTGAGCATGTAGGCCCTTTACAAAATAATCTAGAGTGGGTGACTGGGGACAAAGAGAAGGCAAATTTATTAAATACTTTCTTCAGCTCTGTGTATAGAAAAGAGCATGGGAGAGCTCATGTCCATAATGGGGGTGGTAGTGACACAGCCCCAAATGATCCACAATGGCCCAAAAGTGATACGGTCCAGAAATATTTAGACAGAATAAAGGTGGATAAAGCACCTGGACCTGATGGCATCCACCCACGGATCCTAAAAGAATTGAGCTCTGTAATTTCAAAGCCATTGTATCTAATTTTTAGGGACTCATTAATGACAGGAATAGTACCACTGGATTGGCGCAGGGCGAACGTTGTGCCTATATTTAAAAAGGGATCAAAGTCTTTACCAAGTAACTATAGACCTGTTTAACTTCTATAGTCGGGAAGATACTGGAGCGTTTAATAAAAACCACATAGACGATTTCTTGCTGGAAAAAAAAACATTTTAAGCAACAGACAGCATGGATTTATGAAAGACAGAAGTTGTCAGACAAACCTGATTTATTTTTATGAAGAGGTAAGTAAAACCTTGGACAGAGGGGTGGCTGTGGACGTGGTATACTTGGATTTTGCAAAAGCGTTCGATACAGTTCCCCACACGCGGCTCATGTGTAAGGTAAAGTCCACAGGCTTAGAAATATCAGTTTGTGAATGGATAGAAAACTGGCTAAAAGACAGAATTCAGAGAGTAGTGGTTAATGATTCTTACTCTGAATGGTCTAAGGTTATCAGTGGTGTACCCCAAGGTTCAGTGCTGGGACCCTTACTTTTTAATACCTTTATAAATGATATTGGGTCTGGGATTGAAAGTAACATTTCTGTCTTTGCAGATGACACCAAGCTATGCAGTGGAATAACGTCCTTACAGGATGTCTCCAATTTACAAGCCAACCTCAATGCACTGTCTAATTGGACGACTATGTGGCAGATGAGGTTTAATGTTGAGAAATGTAAAGTTATGCACTTGGGGGCTAAGAATATGCATGCATCATACATGCTAGGGGGAGTACAACTGGGGGAATCCGTGGTGGAGAAGGATCTGGGGGTTTTGGTAGATCATAAGCTCAATAATAGCATGCAATGCCAAGCTGCGGTTTCCAAAGCGAGCAAAGTCCTTTCTTGTATTAAGAGAGGTATGGACTCCAGAGAGAGAGATATAATTTTGCCCCGTTCAAATCTTTAGTAAGACCTCATCTGGAATATGCAGTTCAATTTTGGGCACCAGTTCTCAAAAAGGATATCGGGGAACTGGAGAAAGTGCAGAGAAGGGCAACCAAACTGATAAGAGGCATGGAGGAGCTCAGCTATGAGGAAAGACTAGAGGAACTGAATTTATTCACTCTCGAGAAGAGGAGAATAAGGGGGATATGGTCAACATGTTTAAATATATAAGGGGTCAATATAGTGAACTTGGTGTTGAGTTATTCTCTTTACGGTCAACCCAGAGGACACGGGGGCACTCTTTACGTCTAGAGGAAAAGAGATTTCATCTCCAAATACACAAAGGTTTCTTCACAGTAAGAGCTGTGAAAATGTGGAATAGACTCCCGCCAGAGGTGGTTCTGGCCAGCTCAGTAGATTTCTTTAAGAAAGGCCTGGATACTTTCCTAAATGTACATAATATAACTGGGTACTAACATTTATAGGTAAAGTTGATCCAGGGAAAATCCGATTGCCTCTTGGGGGATCAGGAAGGAATTTTTTCCCCTGCTGTAGCAAATTGGAGCATGCTCTGCTGGGGTTTTTTGCCTTCCTCTGGATCAACTGAGGGTAAAAAAAGGGTATATTGGATTGTACAATATTTTTTATTTTATTTATTTATTGTTTTTAAGGTTGAACTGGATGGACTTGTGTCTTTTTTCAACCTGACTAACTATGTAACTAACTGTAACATTATTTATTAATTCAGCTCTCATGGAAGTTGAGAGGGTTACCTGTCAAAAACATCTACCCATTCCCCCACCATAACATTTTTAGAATGGGCCACCAAAGGGGGTGAGGGATCTAATAAGTTGACCTTATACTTGTGTCTTTAAATACTCATTTAAATAAATGTTATACTTATGTTGGCCAAGAATGTTTGTGTCAAATCTGCTTGCAATGTTTTGTGCAAAAGTAGTAATTTTTTTATATTGTTTGACTCCACGGTTTCCTTCCAACCTTCAGCAATGGCAGGCTGTGGCAGCCCAGTTCCACCATCAGTGGGATTTTCCCAACTGTGGTGGGGTGATTGATGGGAAGCATGTTCGTATTGTCCCACCACCCAACCCGGGCTCCTATTATTATAACTATAAGGGCTTTTGCAGCATAGTCATGCTAGCGGTAGTGTCTGCCAACTATGAGTTCCTGTACCTGGATTTTGGGAAGAACGGCCGCAACTCTGACGGAGGAGTGATTACACAGACCGAATTCTACCATCGGCTACAGAATAGCACCTTACGTTTGCCACCTCCTGAGGACAATGTCGAGGGCCTCAATTTTGTGTTTGTGGCAGATGAGGTCTTTGCTCTGGGGGAACATCTTATGAAGCCCTTTGCTATGAGGAACCTCACCCCAGAGCAGAGGATCTACAATTACAGGCTCTCTTGTGCAAGAAGGGTTGTGGAAAATGCCTTTGGCATACTGTCCAGTCGGTTCAGGCTGTTTCTAACCTCAATTAACCTGGTGGAATACAAGATCAACTATGTGGTATTGTGCTGCTGCATACTGCACAATTACTTATGGAGGAATGCAAGCAGCTACCTTGCCTCACTGCAAAGTGAGGTTGACCTTTCAGTATCAGGCCCAGCTGATCCTGGCGTGATGAAGACTCCCAAACTGCCCGAGATGTCCGGCAACAGTATATGGACTACTTTGTGGGTAGAGGGGCAGTGGCTTGGCAGCAAACTGTTGCTGATCTTTAATAAATATTTGATTTGATACTAAACTCCTATTTCATTTGAACTATGGCTTGTGTTTCTTATCTGTCTCCTAGGTTATCAAATGGCCTTAATTTTGGCCATTTTCTACAATAGTGCAAACGTACCTTATTTGCTCCATGAGGTGACAATCTCTTCTTCAGCTAACTATTATGTTGTGCTGTGGGTCTGCTACACACCCACAATGTTATTGTTGTTAATGTATCTAATGCATTCATGTTAAAAATATTCTGCCTTTTCAACTCCTTTAATTTCTTTGAGACCCCAAAATTGCTTGAGTTTGCCACATTTTAGAGCACGTTGTCACTGTAATTACACCAACTTAACAAACACACTGGTACTGAGCATTGAAGTAAGAGGCCACGCATTGTTTAGTATAAAACATTTTACTCCAAGCACATTCACATGTGCGTTTTAAAAGGTTTTTGAACAAACCAACATCTTGGTGTATAACATGTATGTTTGCAATTATTTTGCCTTTTTGGGGCTAAACAGGCATGTTTAAAAACAAGATACACATCCACAACTCAGGAACTTACAAAGTCCGACTTTGCTAAAGTGAAGGCCATATAAGACTTTAGTATCCCAAAACTGTGTAGATGTTGCCTTCCTCAGATAGGGTGATGTCACCCCACTAAAAGCCAAAATTTGAAGCCATGTACACGTAGAGGCATTACTGTTAAATTTCCCTTATGATCCCCTGCCTAAAATGTCTGTAGATACTAACAAGTTAGTTTCTAAAGCCCCAAAACACACAGCATGTCAACATGTACTATCTTCCATCACGGGATATCAATGTACGCGTTTTGGGGGTGCAACCCTTTCCTCAAAACTAAAGTAGGTGAGAGGAAGGGGTTGCACCCCCGAAACACGTCCATTGATAACCCATGATGGGAGCTAATACATGTTGACACACTGGGGGTTATTTATGAAAGGCAAATCCATTTTGCACTACAAGTGCACTTTCAAGTGCACTTGCATTGCACTTGTAGTGCAAAGTGGATTGTTCTTTCTGGAAATAACCCCCACTGTATGTTTTGTGGCTTTAGCAAACTAGATGTAGGGAAAGACACACATTTTAGGCATCGGATCATGAGGGAAATCAGAATTTTGTGGCCCAATTTGTGTGCATCTTCAATTTTTGGCTTTGCGATTCTTAAAAACACATAAAGATTACAATTAAAACATTACTTAGGGCAGTGTTTCACAACTCTCCTTCTCCAGATGCATTTCCAGGTCGTTTTCTATATTTTTTGCTTTTGGCACAGGTGATGATGTAATTTTCGAGGTTAGCAATTCACATTTGTCATTTTTATCCTGCTGAAAATAAAGAAAACAGGACCTGGTGGTGCACCTAGAGAAGTGGAGTGGCTAAACATTGACCTCAGACACTATAAAGCCTAGGTTTGCATTGGAACGATTTGTCATGCGATTTCTACAGTTAAAATGGCATGACAAGTCGCAGCCTATTGAGGCAATGGCACTTTTCCAATCATTGCGACACTGATTTAGCAGCACCGCACAATTTGCAAAAGTAGTTCCTGCACTACTTTTTCCAATTTCAGGCGTGACTTAAATAGACATCTGCTCATGAAGACACACAAATGTTTATCAAGTAGCACCTGAAATTGCAATGACCTTGCTACTTAGAAATCACGCTACTTCAAGTGAAGTAGTGCAATTTCAATGTAGCATCAATGTGAACCAGGGCTTAACAGTAGTAAAAACATGGGAAATCTTAAAACCAGCCAATAAGTGGAAGAAAACTTCAGGCCAGATGAACTTAAAACTTGGCAAGCATGTCGACATAATCACGTATTCTTCTCTGTAAAGCAGTGGCAGCCTCCTTTATTTGTTATAGATCAATCAAAGCCTGCATAATATCTGCATTCATACGGCCAATTGTTCATCTTGGAAGTTCGTGTCCTTGTAAGAAGAGAAAAAAGTATTAAGGAAACGATGGTCAAGTGGCTGAGGCCCTACATAGTGAATTATGGTCAACTTAGAGTCAAATTGGGGAACTACCCAGTCTATTTTTGCTTGCAACCTTCTTGCCCTTCAGACACCTATACTACTAGGAATGTACACACTGCAACTTCTATGTAATCTTGGCCCTGGTGCCTGGGTCTACAAAACTCGGGTACTGCCAGCTCCTTCCACCTCTTCCTTCTCCATGCTAATGTTAAGGCAATGAATACTTTGTTAATGTGTGGAGCGGGTGTTTATTTTGGACATCTAAACATTTAACATATGTACACAGTTGAAGCCAGATTCAAAGAATACTTACTTGCGCAAACAAGAGGCTAATAAATAGTTTCTTCCACTTCTGGGTCTCTTTGGCCCTCTGTTTGACTAGCGTCATGGGATGTTAAATCCACAATAGGAAGGTCTGTGCTGGGTCCAGGTGTCATATCTCACACCTCCAAACCAATATCCTGGTTCAGCTGAATGCACTCACTTTCCTCTAAAAAGAAAAAATACACCATTCATTAAACCCCCCCAAGTCAAATATGTTTTTAGCATCCATTTTGCTGCATTAGTTGACCAACCATGCACTGGGGATAATGTTTGCTCATGACTAGTGGACTACACCATGCTGCACTGTGTTTTTTTTCCCCTTAAAAATGCATCAAAAAGGAAAGGTTATGTCATTTTACAGAAGGTAAGCACTGGACAAGTGCCAACATTGAAAAACTCACGCAGTTGCCCCCCACCCTTTCTTGTCTCATATGGGATAGGGGATATATGAGGCTCATTCTAGCAAGGGTGACTCTGCGTGACTGTGATCCTCGGGGCCTGTCCTCTATCCATGTCTACACCGGCAAGGCTGCATTAATGGGCATTGATGAGCCAGGCAACAACCAGAAAGTGTTCTCTACCCCTTAAGTTCCACCCTAAGCCCTTGACCCACCTAGAATCACCCTTGTCAGTGGCTACATGAGTGTATTTGAAGTTGTCACTTACGATATTGAGGGGAAGATGGCCTTGTTGTCTCCCCTGTTGGGGCCCGGGCGAGGGTAGCCTCCCTTTGTCCCCTCTGGTGGCTTGTCTGTAGCCTCCTTTTTTTGTGCTTCCCTGTTGAAAGAATAGTAAAAAAATATTTTTTACCCAAAAAAGGGCAAAAAAAATCAAAAAATAAAATGTTCATATTTGCTTTATATTTAACTTCATGTTAAAAAAAATGAATTCTGACAAAGATTAGAAAAAACATAATCTAGAATTTTAAAAACCTACTTGGAGAAAGCACATATACCGACAGCTAATTTACACAAATACATATTGTTTAGATACAAATATTGCTTACTTTTTTTGATCATGTGATGGATGGACTCCATAATTCAGATTTGGTCCTTTGTTTGTTACACTGAAAATTCTACCTCCAAAACGGCGAGGACCTTCTCCAAAATGAGGTCCTTTCAGGCTGTTGGGCCTTTCATAGTTGCGCAGCTTGCAATCGTAGTCTGCTTCTCAAGGATGCGCACCACCTCCATCATCTCACCCTTGCTCATGGGGATGGCTTTGTGTCTCCTATAAGCTCTAACACCACGGACCTGCCTCAAATTCTCTGAATCCGCCATGCTGTCACACTCCCAAATCTTCCGCCATGTGTGGTGCATGCAGAAGAGACATGATCACACCCCAGCGTCATGACGCACTGAGAGCGGAGTTTCACGCATGCGCAATGTATAGAAAGCCATAATGCGCGGTCGATGTAACGGCCGTAGGAACGGGAACGATCTGGAAGTGGAGAATGAACGATCTACATCGCCAAAAGGAAACATAAAACGAAGGTGCAATTGTAAATTGGGGCATCAGTGGTTGGTGGCCTATACTGCTTAGATTGAGGCCTATATTAGGACCGGATTATTTATGAGTTAAGCCTGACATTAGGGTTTGTTTTGTGTTCTGTCTTGCAGACATCTGCTAATTGAATTCACAATGGTGGATAAATTCACAGGGCCATACTTTTTGCCAGAATTTATAGAGCAGTACCGGGAGCTGCCGTGTCTATGGAAAGTCAAAAGTAGGGATTACTCAAATAAAATCTAGAGCAAAAAAGGGAAGTTTGGGACTTTAAATGAGGTGGTTGACACGTGTAAAAAATGTTATTGTTGGAATACAAAATAAATAATTAATTTGATGACAATGGTGTAATACATAATGAAAATCATTGAGTAATTAATGACATATTAATACAAATAGTACCGTCATGTGCTCAGTTATGTATAGTCAGCACGTCATAACAATAAATTGGTAAAAATTGTATATGAAACAGTGGGTATGCATGACAGTTAGCAGTTCTGAGAAGTAAAAAAGTATAAAATATAACATATCTGGAAGAATTTGTCTGTAACTAAGTGCATATAGGGGACGCCCCTTTGGATTTTACAGGCAGAAACAAAGTAGAGAAAGTATTAACCATAAAAGGCAACAGCAGTGCCAACTTTATTAATGTACAAAAATGGAATAAAAGTGTCTAAAGAGACAAGACAAACATATACAATCAATAATTGGTGTCTATATAAAAAATAATATCAAAGACATATAGAGCATGAATAAATAGTATCACCCAAAGCCAGCAACCCCAAACCATCCACCTACGTAGGGTAGATCTGGTGGGGGTAGGTGGCTAATGCAAATTTCCCAACATGTTTCGGAGAAGACCGTAGTCACATTGGTATATTCCTTCTTCAGGGGAATTGTTTTACATATAGATGGGTAGAGGAAAAATATTTCTTGTCTCTAGAACATAGATATAAACATCAATGAGTAACACAGCAAAAAAACAGAACCACATAAATGGTCTATTTTATAGCCATTTTTATATCACAAAAGATCATCGAAAAATCATAGTACTTACATAATACTCATGTCATGGTTGTAGGGGTCCACAGGTGACAGCGGGAAGGCCAGTGATAACACGCAGAGCCGCAGGGGCACCTTCACAAGGTACGCCTAGTCCACCCTGTAGCGAACAATGTCAGCATTAGGGGGAAAAAAGTGCACATGGAGAGAGGCCAGAAAGGGCATGTGGTTATAAAAGATCCATAGATGTGTAGAGGCTGACCCATTGGGGTGTCAGTTTAGTAAAATGCACATGGTTCATACCTGAGTCAGGGTGGTACATCAGAGACATTAGCTGCTGACAGTCTAATATCTGTCAAGTCAAGGTGTTGGATCAGAAGTATCTGCTGCTGACAAACCGGTGTCTGCTACTGTATTGGCATGAGACATCCGGAAGTGAGCCAAAGCAATAGCATATATATAGAGAGGAGTACTTCACTGGAGAGGATTACTAAACACGACACAGCTGTGTGTAGACTCAGCTGGGGAGATTGAAATCGAGGGTGTGTAAAAAAGTAGCCAATCAGAGGCAAACCCAGGGGCGTGATCACGCCTGTAAAATCCAAAGGGGCGTCCCCTATATGCACTTCGTTGCAGACAAATTCTTCCAAATATTATGCAGGATGATGGCAGTATTATTGCACACCAGTATGGTTTCTCTTAATTTAATCCCCTAACATATAACATATCCATGAGTAGATGAGTATCTTAGTAGGGCACATAGCTAAGTCTTGGGAGCCTAGTGGGGCACAGAGCTACGTCCCTAGAGCCTGATGCGTTTCTGTGTATATAACACTTCTTCAGGGGCGGATAATGTATAAAATCTGTAAAAAACATACACAAGACGTGGAGGTTAGTCCCGAAGTTAGAATAAATACAGCAGGACAAACCAGGGCTATAAACTCTATGTACTTACATGCCAGCAGGTAACGACAGCAAGCACCATGAACAGAACGGACTGCAGAGATTTGTTATATTTTTACCTACACGTGTCAACCACCTCATTTAAAGTCCCAAACTTCCTTTTTTTTGCTCTATTGAACCCGGGATGGAGGCACATCTTTTGAAGTGCCTCATTTAACCACTTCAGCCCCGGAAGGATTTACCCCCTTCCTGACCAGAGCACTTTTTACAATTTGGCACTGCGTCGCTTTAACTGCTAATTGCGCGGTCATGCAATGCTGTACCCAAACGAAATTTGCGTCCTTTTCTTCCCACAAATAGAGCTTTCTTTTGATGGTATTTGATCACCTCTGCCGTTTTTATTTTTTGCGCTATACACGGAAAAAGACCGAAAATTTTGAAAAAAAATGATATTTTCTACTTTTTGTTCTAAAAAAAATCCAATAAACTCAATTTTAGTCATACATTTAGGCCAAAATGTATTCGGCCACATGTCTTTGGTAAAAAAAATGTCAATAAGTGTATATTTATTGGTTTGCGCAAAAGTTATAGCGCCTACAAACTAGGGTACATTTTCTGGAATTTACACAGCCTTTAATTTATGACTGCCTATGTCGTTTCTTGAGGTGCTAAAATGGCAGGGCAGTACAAAACCCCCACAAATGACCCCATTTTGGAAAGTAGACACCCCAAGGAAATTGCTGAGAGGCATGTTGAGGCCATTGAATATTCATTTTTTTTGTCCCAAGTGATTGAATAATGACTAAAAAAAAAAAAAAAAAAAAAAAAATTACAAAAAGTTGTCACTAAATGATATATTGCTCACACAGGCCATGGGCATATGTGGAATTGCACCCCAAAATACATTTAGCTGCTTCTCCTGAGTATGGGGATACCACATGTGTGGGACTTTTTGGGAGCCTAGCCGCGTACGGGGCCGCGAAAACCAATCACTGCCTTCAGGATTTCTAAGGGCGTACATTTTTGATTTTACTCCTCACTACCTATCACAGTTTTGAAGGCCATAAAATGCCCAGATGGCATAAAACTCCCCCAAATGACCCCATTTTGGAAAGTAGACACCCCAAGCTATTTGCTGAGAGGCATGGTGAGTATTTTGCAGCTCTCATTTGTTTTTGAAAATAAAGAAAGACGAGAAAAAAAAATTATTTTTTCTTTTTTCCATTTTCAAAACTTTGTGACAAAAAGTGAGGTCTGCAAAATACTCACCGTACCTCTCAGCAAATAGCTTGGGGTGTTTACTTTCCAAAATGGGGTCATTTGGGGGGGGGGGGGTTTGCCACCTGGGCATTCCATGGCCTCCGAAGCTGTGATAGGCAGTGAAGAGTGAAATCAAAAATTTACGGCCTTAGAAAGCCTGAAGGCGGTGCTTGGTTTTCGGGGTCCCGTACCCGGCTAGGCTCCCAAAAAGTCTCACACATGTGGTATCCCCGTACTCAGGAGAAGCAACAGAATGTATTTTGGGGTGTAATTTCACATATTCCCATGGCATGTTTGAGCAATATATCATTTAGTGACAACTTTGCGAAAAAAAAAATAAAAAAAATAAAAAATTGTCTCTTTCCCGCAACTTGTGTCACAATATAAAATATTCCATGGACTCGACATCCCTCTCAGCAAATAGCTTGGGGTGTCTACTTTCCAAAATGGGGTCATTTGGAGGGGTTTTGAACTGTCCTGGCATTTTATGCACAACATTTAGAAGCTTATGTCACACATCACCCACTCTTCTAACCACTTGAAGACAAAGCCCTTTCTGACACTTTTTGATTACATAAAAAAATAATTTTTTTTTGCAAGAAAATTACTTTGAACCCCCAAACATTATATATTTTTTTAAAGCAAATGCCCTACAGATTAAAATGGTGGGTGTTTCATTTTTTTTTTTCACACAGTATTTGCGCAGCGATTTTTCAAACGCATTTTTTTGGGAAAAAACACACTTTTTTAAATTTTAATGCACTAAAACACACTATATTGCCCAAATGTTTGATGAAATAAAAAAGATGATCTTAGGCCGAGTACATGGATACCAAACATGACATGCTTTAAAATTGCGCACAAACGTGCAGTGGCGACAAACTAAATACATTTTTAAAAGCCTTTAAAAGCCTTTACAGGTTACCACTTTAGATTTACAGAGGAGGTCTACTGCTAAAATTACTGCCCTCGATCTGACGTTCGCGGTGATACCTCACATGCATGGTGCAATTGCTGTTTACATTTGACGCCAGACCGACGCTTGTGTTCGCCTTAGCGCGAGAGCAGGGGGGACAGGGGTGCTTTTTTTTTTTTTTTTTTTTTTTTCTTTATTATTCTTATTTTTTTTTATCTTATTTTTAAACTGTTCCTTTCATTTTTTTTTTTTTTTTAATCATTTTTATTGTTATCTCAGGGAATGTAAATACCCCCTATCATAGCAATAGGTAGTGACAGGTACTCTTTTTTGAAAAAATTGGGGTCTATTAGACCCTAGATTTCTCCTCTGCCCTCAAAGCATCAGACCACACCAAGATCGGTGTGATAAAATGCTTTCCCAATTTCCCAATGGCGCTGTTTACATCCGGCGAAATCTAAGTCATAAAATGCTCGTAGCTTCCAGTTTCTTAGGCCATAGAGATGTTTGGAGCCACTCTGGTCTCTGATCAGCTCTATGGTCAGCTGGCTGAATCACCGGCTGCATTTTCAGGTTCCCTGTTGAGACAGGAGAGCCAGAGAAAAACACGGAAGACGTTGGGGGGGGGGGGGGCATTCCCTCCCACGGCTTGTAAAAGCAGTCTAGAGGTTAATTAGCCGCTAGGATTGCTTTTACATGAAAGCCGACCGCTGGCTGAAAAGAATGATACCAAGATGATACCTAAACCTGCAGGCATCATTCTGGTATAACCACTCAAATTCGTGAATGGCGTACCTGAAGACAAAAAAATGGTTAACAATAAAGCACAGTAAACGGTAAAGTATAAAAAATTGCATACCTGAAAAGCAAACATGATAAAACATAACAACAATAAAACATTGCAGAATAGAATACAGTAAAAAAAGAGCAGAACAATAGAGAGAATAGAGAGAGAGAGAACAATAAAACAACAACTATTTTTTTTTATTTTATATTTTTGTATGTGTTTTTTTTTTTTACACTTTTTTTTGTAACTGTAACTTTTATAACTGTAACCGGTTCCAGGTTCGGGTCTCTCAAAATGCGATGGCATCTTGGGAGACCCTGTGAAAGTGTGCCTAGTCTGTGGAATGCTGTACCCTACGCTAATACTCAACTAGTGAATGGTAGCGTTCAAAACATTCACCAATGCAAAGACCAGGATTGTCAGGACAGGAGGGACAATAATAGCGGGTGTCATGCCTATATCCGCGCTTGCTGCAGACACAACATCTTTTTTGGGGGGGTTCATTGGGTAGGGGTACTCGGGAGGACATAAAGAAAATGCCTCTCATGCAGCCGACTGCATTTGGTTGGGGATGTGAATGGGGGAAGTACGGGCGCTGCAGAAGCGGTGGGTTCCCAATTAGGATTGGCGAATGCAGCAGGAAGGGCACTATGGGCACGATGGGCCTGTGTTTGTCTTTTTGGTGGCAGCGGGACACTACTTGTGCTTGCCACCTCACCAGCTTGAACTGCACTTATGGGACTCGCCACGTCACCAAGTGTTACTGCAGTGCTGGTTTGACTACGACCGGGGTGTACTAGGCCGCTGGCGCTTGCCAGTTCACCAAAACGCTACCAAAAAAACTGTTAGCGATCGCAGGATCAGGCCTGACTCTTTAGTTTAGTGTTTTGTAAGTGACAGTGATGGATCGATACTGCACTTGGGTGGGCTGGGCTGGGCGGAGGGGCAAAACGCAGGTGCTAGCAGGTATCTGGGCTGATCCCGCTAACACTGCGTTTTTGGGAACCCTAAACTGCTGGGGACGCTAGTATAGATCTGATCGGATCAGATATTGATCCGATCAGATACTATACCACTAAGGGAGGTGTACGGTGCGTGCGTGGGTGTTAACGGTACTGGCGCTAACCTGACGCTGCCTGGGGCTGGTGCTTGCCAGTTCACCAAAACGCTACCAAGAAAACTGTTAGCGATCGCAGGGATCAGGCCTGACTCTGAACGCTTCAGTTATGCGTTTAGTGTTTTGTAAGTGACAGTGATCGATCGATACTGCACTTGGGTGGGCTGGGCCGGGCGGAGGGGAAAAACGCAGGTGCTAGCAGGTATCTGGGCTGATCCCGCTAACACTGCATTTTTGGGAACCCTAAACTGCTGGGGACGCTAGTATAGACCTGATTGGATCAGATATTGATCCATTCAGATACTATACCACTAAGGGAGGCGTATGCTGCGTGCGTGGGTGTTAGCGGTACTGGCGCTAATCTGACGCTGCCTGGGGCGACGCATATCACCGCCGGGCGATCAGGGGGCTAAACCTTTATTCGGTAATAAACGGCGGGTGCCCTGACACTATAAAAAATAAACGAACTAACCAGCGTCACCCGTAACGGTTATACAGTGATCAGTGGTGAAAGGGTTAACTAGGGGGCAATCAAGGGGTTAAAACATTTATTAGGTAGTATATGGGGGTCCCTGTCGCTATAAAACGCTGACGGCGAACCTAAATATTTACGTCCCTAACTAGCGTCACCAGTGACACTAATACAGCGATCAGAAAAATGATCGCTTAGTGACACTGGTGACAGGGGGTGATCAAGGGGTTAAAACTTTATTAGGGGGGGTTAGTGGGGTACCCTAGACCTAAAGGGGGGTAACAGTAACTGTCACAAACTGACACTATGCAGTAATCAGGAAAAAAAAAAAAAAAAAACCTGCTTGGTGTCAGTTTGTGACAGGGGGGGGTGATTTCTACTGTGTTGTGTTGTGTTTGTGCAGTCACTCACATGTCTTCTCTCCTCGGCCCGGAACGGAAAATACTGAGCTGAGGAGAGATGACATCATTTCCTCTGCCTCTGTGTACAATACAGAGGCAGGGAAATGATCCCATTGGCTGGGAGCGATCGCGAGGGGGGGGGGGCACGAATGGATGGCCTCCCCCTCACCACCGATCGCCGGGGAAGATTTGCCGACCGCCGCAGGCACCGGGGGGGGGGTCCGATCGGACCCCCCACCCGCGGGCAGGCAGGGACATACAGGTAAGCCTTTTTGCCTGCCCGTGCCGCCCTGTCGACGTACATCTGTGTGCGGCGGTCGGCAAGTGGTTAAAGTCCCAATCCCCCAATATACTGCATATGCATTAGGGATTGAGGTGGTTGACCTTGATTGGTAGTGTTCCCCTGCCATTTTCATGTAGCTTTTCATTAGTGGAGAGACAGTATGCATTTATGTTCATGCACTTGATACCAGCCATCTACTCAGCCAGCATCTCCGATAGCTATGTCAGCATGTCAGTTCTGGGTCTGTGTTTTTGTACATTATCCGCAGATTTTATACATTATCCGCCCCTGAAGAAGTGTTATATACACAGAAACGCATCAGGCTCTAGGGACGTAGCTCTGTGCCCCACTAGGCTCCCAAGACTTAGCTATGTGCTCTGAAGAAAATATACCAAATAATTCTGCGCTGCCCTAAGGGAGGAAAATAAGCAGCTAACACGGCCAGTAGGATATGTTCATATAGAAAAGAGAGCAAAATAAGTGTAGCATTAAAACAACCTTAAATGTCCAACATAGAGACAATATAGTCCAAGAGCTGGTAAACCTCTAGGTACAAGTTAGAAAAAAGTCCTCCATATTTGTGTGGCTCTTAATAAATGATAGTCCTCAGAAATTGCGTGACTTCATGTGTGGAACATATCAATGGGTGCGTAACATCTGAAGTGAAGAAAAAAACCACCACCGACAATAAGGAGGCTTACCGGATCTATAGGACCCAAAGAGACATACGCCTAGTTGGGTCAAAACAGGCTTAGGTGGTGAGCGGCTGTAGAGGATCCGGAGGGGTTGGAAGGATGGAGGTCCTGGGATGAACCGTGGGCCGGTATGTCCCTCAAGATGATGTCAGAAGACAGATGGCAATAACAATAGGTGGAAAGGAAAAAGGAAAGGCCACATAGTGTAAATCCATAAAACAGGTACCAAATTTATTAAAAAAATAAGAGATACACTCACATGTAAATCTTTAAAATCAGCGCTGTGAACATATGGCGGCAGTGGGGTCCTACCCAACGCCTTTCGTCCTCTTAGACATTGTCTGGGGGGTCCCCCCCACTGCAGCCAACAAGGTATATATAGAAAATATGACCACAATAATGAGAGACATCTCCACACTGTGCATAACCGCTGTCAATTGTTACTTCCGGTATTCGGGCAAAATGCCCGCTAGGCATGCTTTCCACGCCTCGCTATGGGGCCCATTATGAACGCCGGAAGTATACCCAATGAGGTCAATAGTGTGTTGGTGGAATTCCCCATGAAATGTCCCATCATTAATTATAATATAATCATCTTCGATATAATACAAAGTGCATGAGTGAGAAGAATGTGAAAACATTTTTAAAGTAAAAAGATTTGTTGAGATCGCGCAGCATCTCCGGAACTGCTTGCGGAGCATGTACGTTTTGACAAACAGTGATGCGCGTGCGCACCACGCTCTGACGAGCAGTAATGCGCGTGCGCACCAGCCAGGCAGAGATAGAGTGTGTCATTCCTCCTTGTTAGGGAGGCTGTCCCTCCTCTTTATTGGAAGGGCACCACCCGGAAACTTTCGCTGTGCCATTGCGGAGTGACGTGCGTTGGATTAGTAGCGCGTCCCATATGTAAAATACCGTAGTGGCGTGTATTTGGTCCGGAAGTCCGTGCGTTGGCCCCAGACGAACAAAGCGATGGGGACCAGCGCAGTCTGTATGATCCGAACATGCGTGCACTAAACATACACGCATAAAACCATAAAAACCGGCTTGGTGATTATGTGTGAATATGCATTTTGTGTAAAACAATTTTTATATATATATTTTGTGTAAAAAATATATTTTGTGTGAAATTTTTTTTTTATGTATAATCTCAAAATGATGTGTTAACACATCAATTGGTGTGGTGTGTTATCCCTCCCATAGGGAGGAAATGCTGTGTGTACAAACACATGAGTGTGTATGTGTAGTGATGATACACATAAAAGCAGTGTGTACCCTTGTGTAATGTGTAAGGATAATGCTGTGTGTCACAAGTGTATATGTCTTGTATTGTAATTCAGTGCAAATATTAACGTGGGAAATAAATTCCCAATGCACAAGTGAATTAATGTAAACTGGTTTACTGGTAGCCACCATAAACATAGAACCTTATGTGGATGCACAAATGTGGAGTGGGCTCACATGGTAATACACAAACAAATGACCGCCTCACACATGTATAATCCAATGGAACACATGTGCATGATGCATACACGTGTGGATAACAGAATCTATACATACATATGAAAATTAAAAATAAAACAGAAATAAATGAAACAGAAATGTATAAAATTTAAAATTAAAGTTTAGAATTAAAATTTAGAAAGGAGAGAGCAACAGACGGGAACTGGTGGAACGAGACATCAGGCTCTATTAATGAAGGCATTGATGTCTAGTTCCACATTCATGCCCAAAGCAAAATATGTACGGAGCTCATGGATCCAGAAGGTCTCTAGACGAGACACCCCTCTGGTCATGGCGCCACCTCTCCAAGGGGGAACATATCTATCTATCACTACAAATTGTGTCCCCTCAATTACACGGTTGTGGTGTAGCTTATAATGTCTGGGGACGGTATGTTTGGTGTCTCCGCTCTTAATGAGAGCGATGTGCTCAGCTACTCTAACTGAAAAAGAGCGGATGGTGCGGCCCACATATTGTTTCCCGCAGTGACATGTGATCAAATATACAATGTAACTAGTAGTGCAGGTACAGAACTGTTTAATAGAATACTGTTTTTGGGTAACCGAAGATGTAAAAGACACCGTTTTTTGTCCTTTTCCAGAATTATGCTGACACACTGTACACCTTCTACACGAGTAGAAACCTTCCATCTCGTGAAAGAGAGGCTGGCGTATGGGAGGGTTAATGATGTTTGTTGGAATTGTTGGAATTGTTATCCGAGACGATTATATTATAATTAATGATGGGACATTTCATGGGGAATTCCACCA
Organism: Lithobates septentrionalis; assembly: GCA_037952835.1. NCBI lineage: Eukaryota > Metazoa > Chordata > Amphibia > Anura > Ranidae > Lithobates > Lithobates septentrionalis. The sequence goes on along the minus strand of JBBDGP010000084.1, from coordinate 16,240,240 downwards.
ACACACTATTGACCTTATTGGGTATACTTCCGGTGTTCATAATGGGCCCCATAGCGAGGCGTGGAACGCACGCCCAGCCACCATTTTGCCCGAATACCGGAAGTAACAATTGACTCCGGTTATGCACAGTGTGGAGCTGTCTCTCATTATTGTGGTCATATTTTCTATATATACCTTGTTGGCTGCAGTGGGGGGACCCCCCAGACGACGTCTAAGAGGACGAAATGCGTCGGGTAGGACCCCACTGCCGCCATATGTTCACAGCGCTGATTTTAAAGATTCACATGTGAGTGTATCTCTTATTTTTTAATAAATTTGGTACCTGTTTTATGGATTTACACTATGTGGCCTTTCCTTTTTCCTTTCCAACCATTGTTATTGCCATCTGTCTTCTGACATCGTCTTGAGGGACATACCGGCCCACGTTTCATCCCAGGACCTCCATCCTTCCAACCCCTCCGGATCCTCTACAGCCGTTCACCACCTAAGCCTGTTTTGGCCCAACTAGGCGTATGTCTCTTTGGGTCCAATAGATCCGGTAAGCCTCCTTATTGTCAGTGGTGGTTTTTTCTTTGCTTCAGATGTTACGCACCCATTGATATGTTCCACACATGAAGTCACACAATTTCTGTGGACTATCATTTATTAAGAGCCATACAAATATGGAGGACTTTTTTCTAACTTGTACCTAGAGGTTTACCAGCTCTTGGACTATATTGTCTCTATGTTGGACATTTAAGGTTGTTTTAGTGCTACACTTATTTTGCTCTCTTAGCTATGTGCCCTACTAAGATACTCATCTACTCATGGATATGTTATATTTTATTCTTTTTTACTTCTCAGAACTGCTAACTGTCATGCATACCCACTGTTTCATATACAATTTTTACCAATTTATTGTTATGACGTGCTGACTATACATAACTGCCAACTAGGGATGAGCTTCGTGTTCGAGTCGAACCCATGTTCGACTCGAACATCGGCTGTTCGACCGTCCGTCGAATTGCGAACGTTATGGGCCGTTCGCGCCAAATTCGTGTGGCGCGTCACGGCCCATAATTCACTGCGGCATCGCAGTGCATTGCTGGCTGATGATTGGCCAAGCATGCACTATGACCCGCATGCTTGGCCAATCACAGCGCCGTCTGAACAGAGAGCCGTAATTGGCCAAAGCCAAGGAGGCTTTGGCCAATTATGGCTCAGGGGATTTAGTACACGCCCCACACTATATAAGGCCGCCTGCACGGCGGCCCTGTGTAGTGTGTTCCGGTGTGCTGATAGAGAGAGAGACAGACAGTGTCATTTGATTTGAGTTAGCTAGATTAGGCTAGATCTGTTCCTGCTATTTACATTTAGTGCAGTGCGTCCTGCTCACAGTGTTCAGCTAGATCCGTTCCTGCTATTTACATTTAGTGCAGTCAGTGCGTCCTGCTCACAGTGTTCAGCTAGATCTGTTCCTGCTATTTACATTTAGTGCAGTCAGTGCGTCCTGCTCACAGTGTTCAGCTAGATCTGTTCCTGCTATTTACATTTAGTGCAGTCAGTGCGTCCTGCTCACAGTGTTCAGCTAGATCCGTTCCTGCTATTTACATTTAGTGCAGTGCGTCCTGCTCACAGTGTTCAGCTAGATCCGTTCCTGCTATTTACATTTAGTGCAGTCAGGGCGTCCTGCTCACAGTGTTCAGCTAGATCTGTTCCTGCTATTTACATTTAGTGCAGTCAGTGCGTCCTGCTCACAGTGTTCAGCTAGATCTGTTCCTGCTATTTACATTTAGTGCAGTCAGTGCGTCCTGCTCACAGTGTTCAGCTAGATCCGTTCCTGCTATTTACATTTAGTGCAGTGCGTCCTGCTCACAGTGTTCAGCTAGATCTGTTCCTGCTATTTACATTTAGTGCAGTGCGTCCTGCTCACAGTGTTCAGCTAGATCCGTTCCTGCTATTTACATTTAGTGCAGTCAGTGCGTCCTGCTCACAGTGTTCAGCTAGATCTGTTCCTGCTATTTACATTTAGTGCAGTCAGTGCGTCCTGCTCACAGTGTTCAGCTAGATCTGTTCCTGCTATTTACATTTAGTGCAGTCAGTGCGTCCTGCTCACAGTGTTCAGCTAGATCTGTTCCTGCTATTTACATTTAGTGCAGTGCGTCCTGCTCACAGTGTTCAGCTAGATCCGTTCCTGCTATTTACATTTAGTGCAGTGCGTCCTGCTCACAGTGTTCAGCTAGATCCGTTCCTGCTATTTACATTTAGTGCAGTGCGTCCTGCTCACAGTGTTCAGCTAGATCCGTTCCTGCTATTTACATTTAGTGCAGTGCGTCCTGCTCACAGTGTTCAGCTAGATCTGTTCCTGCTATTTACATTTAGTGCAGTGCGTCCTGCTCACAGTGTTCAGCTAGATCTGTTCCTGCTATTTACATTTAGTGCAGTCAGTGCGTCCTGCTCACAGTGTTCAGCTAGATCCGTTCCTGCTATTTACATTTAGTGCAGTGCGTCCTGCTCACAGTGTTCAGCTAGATCTGTTCCTGCTATTTACATTTAGTGCAGTGCGTCCTGCTCACAGTGTTCAGCTAGATCCGTTCCTGCTATTTACATTTAGTGCAGTCAGTGCGTCCTGCTCACAGTGTTCAGCTAGATCCGTTCCTGCTATTTACATTTAGTGCAGTCAGTGCGTCCTGCTCACAGTGTTCAGCTAGATCCGTTCCTGCTATTTACATTTAGTGCAGTGCGTCCTGCTCACAGTGTTCAGCTAGATCCGTTCCTGCTATTTACATTTAGTGCAGTCAGTGCGTCCTGCTCACAGTGTTCAGCTAGATCCGTTCCTGCTATTTACATTTAGTGCAGTGCGTCCTGCTCACAGTGTTCAGCTAGATCTGTTCCTGCTATTTACATTTAGTGCAGTGCGTCCTGCTCACAGTGTTCAGCTAGATCCGTTCCTGCTATTTACATTTAGTGCAGTCAGTGCGTCCTGCTCACAGTGTTCAGCTAGATCCGTTCCTGCTATTTACATTTAGTGCAGTCAGTGCGTCCTGCTCACAGTGTTCAGCTAGATCCGTTCCTGCTATTTACATTTAGTGCAGTCAGTGCGTCCTGCTCACAGTGTTCAGCTAGATCCGTTCCTGCTATTTACATTTAGTGCAGTCAGTGCGTCCTGCTCACAGTGTTCAGCTAGATCCGTTCCTGCTATTTACATTTAGTGCAGTGCGTCCTGCTCACAGTGTTCAGCTAGATCCGTTCCTGTTATCTTCCTACTGACAGGCAGGCTTGTCTGGTTACAGTATATAAAGCTACCTGAAGAAAATTACAGGTGTTCTATCCCAGCTTAGTGCAGCTACAGGCCATTAGTATGTCTGGAAGGCCAAGAAGGAGAGGCAGACAGTCACAAGCCAATAAGAGAGGGCAAGCAGGCTCTGTGTCTAGTGCTGGTCGTGGAGACGGTGCATCCTCATCAGCCCGTGGCCATGGGACACGCTTGGCCTTTTTTTCGGCAGCTGGCCGTGTTGAGCTGCAACATGCAGAAAACTTGGTCGAGTGGATGACCAAGCCGTCCTCATCCTCCTCATCCTCTCTCACCCATGCCCAGGGTGCTTTGTCTGGCAAAGCAGCGGCCTCTTTCCTCAGCTCAATGTCATCAGTGACTCCTTCCCTAGCTCCACCATGTCCTCATGAGGATTCCCTCGAACTGTTTGACCACAGTGTTGGGTACATGCTCCAGGAGGATGCCCAGCGTTTGGAAGGCTCTGATGATGATACTGAGCTCGATGAAGGCAGTAACATGAGCACGGACAGAGGGGGTGCCCAAGAAGGACAGCAATCTGGCAGTCATGCTCCCCCTGCTGCAGCATACTGCCAGGTTTGCTCCAGTGATGAGGAGGGAGGGGATGATGAGGTCACTGACTCAACGTGGGTGCCTGATAGGAGAGAGGAGGAGGAGGAGGAGGAGGAGGCGGCACATCACCAACGAGGCAGGATGCCCTCCAGGGGCCAGCCTAAGGGCAGCACATTGACTGCATCACACCCCAAAGCTCCACATGTGCAGGGCGCTGCAGTCTCTGCGCGTTATTCAAAAAGTTCTTTGGTGTGGGCCTTTTTTGAGACGAGTGCATCAGATCGCACCGCTGCTATTTGCAACATATGTCTCAAGCGTATCTCGCGTGGCCAAAACATCTCCCGCTTGGGTACCACATGCTTGACCAGACATATGTTGACCTGCCATGCAGTTCGTTGGCAAGCATATCTAAAAGACCCACACCAAAGAACAAAGAGGATCTCTCCTTGCTCCTCATCAGCTGAGATTTCCAACCCCACTAGACCTTCAGTCCTCTCTGAGACCTGCAGTGAGAGGAATGAAGGTGTAGAATTAGGTGTGTCACAGCCAAGTACTTGTGGGCAATCTGCTTTTGGTACACCGACGCCAGATTGTACCAGGCAAATTTCCCTGCCCCAGCTGCTGCACCGCCGAAAGAAGTTTGCTCCCAGCCATCCACATGCCCAGCGGTTGAATGCTAGCTTGGCAAAATTGCTAGCACTTCAACTGCTGCCTTTTCAGTTGGTAGACTCTGCCCCCTTCCGTGAGTTTGTGGAATGTGCGGTTCCTCAGTGGCAGGTACCCAAACGCCACTTTTTCTCACGGAAGGCGATTCCAGCTCTCTACCGGCATGTGGAAGGCAATGTCCATGCCTCGCTGGACAGGGCGGTCAGCGGTAAGGTGCATATTACCGCTGACTCATGGTCCAGCAGGCATGGACAGGGACGTTACTTAAGTTTCACGGCGCATTGGGTGACTCTGCTGGCAGCTGGGAAGGATGCAGGACAAGGTGCAGTAGTGTTGGAGGTTGTTCCGCCACCACGCCTCCAAAATGCTGATTGTGACACACCTCTCTCCTCCACCCCCTCCTCTTCTTCTTCCTCCATGGCCTCTTCCTCGGAACCAGCGGTGCTCCGTAGGCGTTCAAGGGGCTACGAAAGTACGCAGGCCAAAAGATGCCATGCGGTGCTTGAGCTGGTGTGCTTGGGGGACAGGAGCCACACTGGGGCAGAGGTTCTGTCAGCTCTGCAGGGGCAGGTTCAGAGGTGGTTGACGCCACGCCAACTTAAGGCAGGAATGGTGGTTTGCGACAATGGCACCAACCTCCTCTCTGCCCTCCGACAGGGACAACTGACCCATGTGCCCTGTTTGGCTCACGTCCTTAACTTGGTGGTGCAGCGGTTCTTGGGCAGGTACCCGGGCTTACAGGATGTCCTGAGGCAGGCCAGGAAAGTCTGTGTGCATTTCCGCCGGTCATATAATGCCAGTGCTCGGCTGACGGACCTCCAAAAGGAGTTTAACCTGCCCAAGAACCGCCTAATCTGTGACATGCCCACCAGGTGGAACTCGACATTGGCCATGCTGCAGCGGCTGCACACGCAGCAGAGGGCCATCAATGAGTACCTGTGCGACTATGGCACCAGGACAGGGTCAGGGGACCTTGGTTTTTTTTCCCCACGCCAGTGGGCCATGATCAGGGATGCATGCACTGTCCTGTCACCATTCGAGGAGGCCACGAGGATGGTGAGCACTGACAGTGCATGCATCAGTGACACTGTCCCCCTTGTCCACCTGTTGGAGCACACGCTGCGTGGAATAATGGACAGGGCACTTGAGGCAGAACAGAGGCAGGAAGAGGAGGACTTCCTTAGCTCTCAAGGCCCCCTTTATCCAGACAGTGTTCCTGCGTGCCCGCCGATCACACAGGAAGAGGACGAGGAGGAGGAGGAGGAGGAGGAGGAAGATTGTGTCAGTATGGAGGTGGAGCCTGGCACTCAGCATCAGCAGTCTTTAAGGGATCAGTCCCAAGGAACACATGGACTTGTACGTGGCTGGGAGGAGGTGGCTGCGGACGTTGTTGTCCTTAGTGACCCAGAGGACTCCGGACCGAATGCCTCAGCAAACCTACGCTGCATGGCCTCCCTGATCCTGCAAAGCCTGCGTAAGGATCCTCGTATTCGTGGTATCAAGGAGAAGGACCAATACTGGCTGGCAACCCTCCTTGATCCACGTTACAAGGGTAAGGTTGCGGACCTTATCTTGCCATCGCAGAGGGAGCAGAGGATGAAACATCTTCGGGAGGCCTTGCAGAAAGGTCTGTGCAACGCGTTCCCAGAGACTGGGAGGTTACAAACTCCTGTTTCTGGACAACGTGTTGCTGAGGCTTCGGTCAGTCAAAGAAGGAGCGGTGGAGAAGGTGGCCGTCTGACCGATGCGTTCAGACAATTTTTTGGTCCGCAGCCCCAAGGTATGATCGGTTCCAGCAACCATCGCCAGCGTCTGTTTTACATGGTGCAGGAATACCTAGGGGCAAGATCAGACTTGGACACCTTTCCCACCGAAAATCCTCTGGGTTACTGGGTCTTGAGGATGGATCACTGGCCAGAGCTTGCACAGTATGCAATTGAGCTACTGGCCTGTCCTGCATCCAGCGTTCTTTCGGAACGCACATTCAGTGCTGCTGGAGGCGTGGTAACCGATCACAGGGTGCGTCTGTCCACTGACTCGGTCGATCGGCTGACCTTCATAAAAATGAATCAGTCTTGGATCACCACCAGCTACCAAGCACCTGATGCTGATGTAACTGAATAATTTTTTTCAGATCCCTTCAAAGACTGCCTATGCTGATGCTGAGTGACTATCCCTGAGTAATTATCCTCTTCCTCCTCAATCATCACGCTGATAGCTTGTAAGAACATTTTTGGTTCTGGGCACCAGCACCAGTGCCTAAGGCCCAATTTTTCTGCCCCTGTCTAACAGGGGCGTGTAATTACAATTTTTGATGCAATACTTTGCAGCAGGGCTCGTTCCTGCGTTCCAACTAGAGTGTCTGTGAGGGGTTGCAGTGTTGTGGCACCAGCACCAGTGCCTAAGGCCCAATTTTTCTGCCCCTGTCTAACAGGGGCGTGTAATTACAATTTTTGATGCAATACTTTGCAGCAGGGCTCGTTCCTGCGTTCCAACTAGAGTGTCTGTGAGGGGTTGCAGTGTTGTGGCACCAGCACCAGTGCCTAAGGCCTAATTTTTCAGCTCCTGTTCAACAGGGGCATGTAATTACAATTCTTGATCTAATATTTCACAGCAGGGCCCTGTGAGGGCTTACAGTGTTTTGGCCACAGCAACACCTAAGGCCCAAATTTCTGCTGAGTATATAGGGCAGGACCCTACTTTCAAACATCTAACTTACAAACGACTCCTACTTGCAAACGGAAGGAGACAACAGGAAGTGAGATGAAATCTACCCCTAGGAAGGGAAATTCTCTCATGTAAGAGTTAATATGGGAAAACAATTTCTCCTTTCCACTGATGCTTTCCAATCCTTGTTCCACAAAAAAACCCAAATTTTCAAAAAACATTTTTCATTGGGACAAAAAAGTGAGGTGAAATCTTCTGAAGAGGAGGAAAGACGCAAAACAAATGTCACAGGGGTGATAACCCTTCCCTATGTTTTCCAAAAAGCTTAGAAAAGATTTTTTGGCTGGAGCTAAACACGTTAAAAATGTTCAAAATTACAAACAGATTCTACTTAACAACAAACCTACAGTCCCTGTCTTGTTTGCACCGCCTGTATACTGCTGTTCAGAGTATATAGGGACCTTTCCTTATTTTAATTTGGGTGCGGGGTTCCCCTTAATATCCATACAAGACCCAAAGGGCCTGGTAATGGACTGGGGGGTACCCATGTCGTTTGTCTCACTGATTTTCATCCATATTGCCAGGACCCGACATGACATTAAACCCGCAAGCAGTTTTAAATGAGATTTTTTCCTTTAAAAATGACATTTGGTGCAGGGACTGTTCTAAACATGGGAAACACGCGTCACTTTACAGGCATACTATAGACACCCCCCAGGTACGATATTTAAAGGAATATTTCACTTTTTTTTTTTACTTTAAGCATCATTAAAATCACTGCTCCCGAAAAAACGGCCGTTTTTAAAAGTTTTTTTTGCATTGATACATGTCCCCTGGGGTAGGACCCGGGTCCCCACACCCTTTTTAGGACAATACCATGCAAATTAGCCTTTAAAATGAGCACTTTTGATTTCGAACGTTCGAGTCCCATAGACGTCAATGGGGTTCTAACGTTCGTGCGAACTTGCGGTCCGTTCGCGGGTTCTGGTGCGAACCGAACCGGGGGGTGTTCGGCTCATCCCTACTGCCAACACGACGGTACTATTTGTATTAATATGTCATTAATTACTCAATGATTTTCATTATGTATTACACCATTGTCATCAAATTAATTATTTATTTTGTATTCCAACAATAAAATTTGTTATATTTTTACCTACACGTGTCAACCACCTCATTTAAAGTCCCAAACTTCCTTTTTTTGCTCTATTGAACCCGGGATGGAGGCACATCTTTTGAAGTGCCTCATTTAAAGTTCCAATCCCCCATTATACTTCAAATAAAATCTAGAGGAAGGCAGCGATGGAGAAACTCTTGGAATTGGTGAAGCCTCTGTACCCCACGGCAGACATCAATTATTTGACGGCCAAAATTGGTAGCCTGCGTAGTACATATAATAGGGAGCGCAAAAGGTTATGGAATCCCAGAGATCGGGAGCATCAGCAGATGACATATATGTCCCCAGGCTGTGGTACTACCACAGCCTGCATTTTTTGTCCGACCAAACCGATCCACGCCCATCACTCTCAACACTTCCTTCCACATCTGCTGAGGCCATAGCTCCTGAGGTCCACCCTGGTCCTTCTACACAGGAAGAAGATGTGGAGGAGCCCGTCTTGACCCAGGTATAGCATTGTTGAACATATTTGTAGCCAAAAATAGAATGATGTTAACTAGATGTTAATGATCCCAAATTGCTGCCTTAACAAAGTGGTTTACATATCAATAGACAGTAGTGGCTAAAAATGATTGGGACAATAATTAAAAATGCTGGGGTCAGAATGATAGTTTTTTCTATTTGTCAACATTCAATTTGCAACAGTCATGAGCTCAAAATTGTGTGTGATTGATGACCAAAAACCAACAAATATGTCCCATTTTAATACACAGGAAAGCCTCAGTCAGGACGTACCATGCCCAGCAGCCAGACGGAGTCACAGATCCCCCCCTACACCCTCCTAATAAAAGGGCCAGGAAGACCAGGAACCTGGAGGAGGCCACAGCTGCCTTCCTCAGCCATGCAACAACGGCAATTAGTACAGCCCCGGATGCACAGGAGGCATTTAGCTGTATGACAAGGAATAAGCTATGAGATTTGGAGGAGGAGCATGGCGGACCATGGCAAATACAGCCCCAACACCCCCAACAAGCCCGCTGGCCTGGGGATTTTCACCCCTACAATTTCTAATTTTCTTTTTGTTTATTTTTTAAATTATGATTTGAGTTGTTATACTTTATTTTTTTGTGCAGAGAATGCAGTTTTTATTTCAATTCGTTTATTTTGATTTGTAGGGCAGATTACATTTGACTTGTTAAAGAATGCACAAGAAAAAACATGGCCTCAGCCGATGTGGAAGGAAGCGTTGAGAGCAGTGGCCTGGGTTCGGTCTGGTCTGGCAAAAAACGCAGACTGTTGTAAGACCATAGCCTGGGGACATGTATGTCATCTGCTGCAGCTCCCGATCTCTCGGAGTCCAGGACCGAATTGTGCTCCCTATTAAATGGACTCCTCAGGTTGCGACTTCACATAATTGAGGTCTGCCCTGGGGTACAAAGGCTGCACCAATTCCAACAGTTTCTCCTTCACTGCCTTCCTCTTGATTTTTATATGACCTTCTTGTGCTCCCTATTAAAGAAAAAAAATATATTTTGAAAAATACTTGGCTATGTGAAATAGGTTTGGCAGATTTCTGTCAATATCACCAGCAAGCAGCTTCATTATTATCCCATTATAAAGAAGAAGAAAATGTGCGCTGCATTTCGAGATTTCATAATTTGCCGTGTCACGAATGTGATATCTCCATTACGAATGCTAGTTTTACAAGACTAACTGCTTCTGGCTCGTCCTTGCTTCCGAGCATGCGTGTTTGTACTTTGGCCTTTTGTCTGACGGACTTGTGTACACACGCTCGGAGAATCCGACAACAGACATTTGTCCGCAGGAAAATTTAAAACCTGCTATCCAACATTTGTCCACGGAAAATCCGACAACAAATGTCCGATGGAGCATACACACGGTCGGATTTACCGCCAACAGCCTGTCACCACACATTTCCCGTCGGAAAGTCTGATCGTGTGTACGAGGCTTTAGATTGGAATCTCCACATAAAAGTAACGTTCCTATTTTATGTGATTCGATTACCTGTAAAAGGTGAGAGAGGAACAAAGTAGGACTTTTCTTGGGGGCATAATATGAAATTACTGTCAAAATCACATATTGCCCTTCTGGGTCTTTAATCTCCTTTAATAATGTAAATGGGTTATTGCAGTGAAATGCAATACGTACGCCTCGCTGTTTAGTTGAAGCTGAGGCTGTGTAGGCCTGTGAGTAAATTTTGCTGAAACATTTAGGAGTGGATTGTGGTGTGAAGTGGGTTTCTTGAAGGCACCAGATATGTGCTTTTCTAGTGGCAAAGGAGCGAAAGGCTTTGGTGCGTTTTTGTGGGATGTTTAGGCCCTGAACATTCAGGGATAGTATATTTAATGGAGCCATGGTGTTATGAAAGCATGAGGTAAGATATCATGTTTTCCAAAACATTGTGTAGATAGACCTGCCTCCAGAAGAGGGGGATAGGGAAGGATAGAAAAGGAAAGGGTAGAAGATTTAATATTAAAACATAAATATTCTTCATTTTGAATAGGTACATTGGCTACTGTCGATTGTCCACTATATCAATGAACTAACCGTGAGAAGCAAAAAGGGAGCACAAGAAACATTCCCGAAAGAACAACAAAGCCTACTAATAGCAACTTTCCATAAGTATATAAGTAACGAGAATATTTTAGCACTAGCAGGAACTGGGAGACAAATAATGGAAAAGAAACATGGATATTGAAAATGTATCCATTTTGACCATTAAGCCATGTATCTTGGATCTGGAGTATCTTACAATTTGTTATATTAAGAACTTAAGACAGTTATGCCCCGTACACACAATCGGACTTTCCAACAACAAAACCGTGGATTTTTGTTTGAAGGATGTTGGCTCCAACTTGTCTTGCATACACACAGTCACACAAATGTTGGCCAACAATTACGAACGTAGTGATGTACAAGACGTACGGGATATGTCCATTACGAACGCTTGTTATATCTCGGGCTCGTACTTGATCCCGAGCATGGGTGGACTTTTGTCCGACGGACTTGTGTACACACGATCGGAAAGTCCGACAACAAACATTTGTTGGCGGAAAATTTGAGAAAATGCTGTGTGTACAAACACATGAGTGTGTATGTGTAGTGATGATACACATAAAAGCAGTGTGTACCTTTGTGTAATGTGTAAGGATAATGCTGTGTGTCACAAGTGTATATGTCTTGTGTTGTAATTCAGTGCAAATATTAACGTGGGAAATAAATTCCCAATGCACAAGTGAATTAATGTAAACTGGTTTACTGGTAGCCACCATAAACATAGAATCTTATGTGGATGCACAAATGTGGAGTGGGCTCACATGGTAATACACAAACAAATGACCGCCTCACACATGTATAATCCAATGGAACACATGTGCATGATGCATACACGTGTGAATAACAGAATCTATACATACATATGAAAATTAAAAATAAAACAGAAATAAATGAAACAGAAATGAATAAAATTTAAAATTAAAGTTTAGAATTAAAATTTAGAAAGGAGAGAGCAACAGACGGGAACTGGTGGAACGAGACATCAGGCTCTATTAATGAAGGCATTGATGTCTAGTTCCACATTCATGCCCAGAGGAAAATATGTACGGAGCTCATGGATCCAGAAGGTCTCTAGACGAGACACCCCTCTGGTCATGGCGCCACCTCTCCAAGGGGGAACATATCTATCTATCACCACAAATTGTGTCCCCTCAATTACACGGTTGTGGTGTAGCTTATAATGTCTGGGGACGGTATGTTTGGTGTCTAGGCTCTTAATGAGAGCGATGTGCTCAGCTACTCTAACTGAAAAAGAGCGGATGGTGCGGCCCACATATTGTTTCCCGCAGTGACATGTGATCAAATATACAATGTAACTAGTAGTGCAGGTACAGAACTGTTTAATAGAATACTGTTTTTGGGTAACCGAAGATGTAAAAGACACCGTTTTTTGTCCTTTTCCAGAATTATGCTGACACACTGTACACCTTCTACACGAGTAGAAACCTTCCATCTCGTGAAAGAGAGGCTGGCGTATGGGAGGGTTAATGATGTTTGTTGGAATTGTTGGAATTGTTATCCGAGACGATTATATTATAATTAATGATGGGACATTTCATGGGGAATTCCACCAACACACTATTGACCTCATTGGGTATACTTCCGGTGTTCATAATGGGCCCCATAGCGAGGCGTGGAACGCACGCCCAGCCGCCATTTTGCCCGAATACCGGAAGTAACAATTGACACCGGTTATGCACAGTGTGGAGCTGTCTCTCATTATTGTGGTCATATTTTCTATATATACCTTGTTGGCTGCAGTGGGGGGACCCCCCAGATGACGTCTAAGAGGACGAAATGCATCGGGTAGGACCCCACATATCCAGCGCTTGTACTCGGGCAAATCCTCCCGATGCTTCACCCGATACCTTGCAACCCGGAAGTAAGTGGGTGGAGTGGGTGGGAAAAGGCGGAGCTCTGGTCCTCGCACAGTGAGAGTCCTTGCAGCAGAGGAAGGTAAGCTTATGGGGCAGGGGTGTGCATCCATCAGCATCGGTGACCGGGCCATCAGAATCGTTGACGGAAGTGATAGCCCGAGTCTCCGTCAGAGGCTGTACACGGCAACGCCCATCTTGGTACACCCTGAACTCGGCCTTAGTAGCCTGCAGTCACAAGGCGGCAGCGGGCATCTTGTTACACCCAGCCTATATAGTTCACTAACTATATGGGCTGGGTGTAACAAGATGTCCGCTGCTGCATTCTGACTAGGCATACTGAGGCCGAGTGCAGGGTGTATCAAGAAACAGTTCCACCTATCATTGCCCATCAGTGCCACCTATTAGTGCCCATAAGTGCCACCTATCAGTGCTCCAAATCAGTGCCCATCAGTTAGTGCCATATAGCAGTGCCACCTATCAGTCCCATAAGTGCCAGCCATCAGTTCCGCATATCAGTGCCCATCAGTAAGTGCCAGCCATCAGTACCGCATATCAGCGTCCATCAGTCAGTGCCATCTATCAGTGCCCATCAGTCAGTGCCACCTATCAGTGCAACATATCGGTGCCACCTATCAGTGTCCATAAGTGCCACCCAGCAGTGCCGCATATCAGTGCCCATCAGTAAGTGCCAGCCATCAGTGCCGCATATCAGTGCCCATCAGTCAGTGCCACCTATCAGTGCCATATATTGGTGCCACCTATCAGTGCCCAAAGTGCCACCCATCAGTGCCCATCAGTGCCAGCCATCAGTGCCACTTGCCGCAAATCAGTGGCCGTCAGTCAGTGCCAGCCATCAGTGCCGCATATCAGTGCTCATTAGTCAGTGACACCTATCAGTGCCACATATTGGTGCCACCTATCAGTGCCCTTAAGTGCCACCCATCAGTGCCCATCAGTGCCAGCCATCAGTGCTGCGTGCCGCAAATCAGTGGCCATCAGTCAATACTTTGAAAACGGTCACTTGACACTAAAAAAAGTATTTGTAATCGGTATCGGCGAGTACTTGAAAAAAAGTATCGGTACTTGTACTCGGTCTTAAAAAAGTGGTATCGGTGCAACTCTAGTACAGTCTGTGTGACAGTATATGCCTTTAAGTTGATATCATCACCGCTGGAGGTACCTGAAGCAGACTGCTGCAGCGCCTTTTTTGTTTATCATCAAAGTTTATTGTGAAAAACAAAAGATGCATCTGTGGAGACGCAGCTCCACTCAGTACAATACAGTGTAGATATATCATCAGAAACAACATTGAGCATCAGTTACATTGCAAGGTTTGGTATCAATTGTTTATGCTTGTACAACTGTAAGTCTTAATAAAGCAGATATCAATGATTATCATTCATGGATTCTGTATTGTCATTCAAAGAAAAAGAATAGTTGGAAAGGGAAAAGAGAAAAGAAAGAGAGAAAAGGGTATTCAGGATTAAGTCTTCAGTTTAAGTTGGTGGGAATCACTGTTCCTCACTGGACTGTTTTTCAACATTTAGTTTATCATATGAGAGTTAACTTTCAACCGGGACCTATTTCACAACATTCAAATATGCCTGTGAGTATTTATATATAAGCCAAGGTGACCAAGTTTTGTGAAATCTTTCCACATTTTCTCCTGCTTGTGCAATAGTCTCCTCCATCTCATAAAACTCCTCTATCTTATTAAACCATTCCTGTATGGATGGGATTTTTGTAGATTTCCAGTACAGTGGGATGACTGCTTTGGCCGCATTTAAAAGATGTTTAGTAAGTGAGTGTTTATACCTCTTAATGGGGAATTCCGTGATATGCAGGAGACATGCCGCTGCGTCTAACTTTAATTTTGTTTCTGTTATTAAGTATATCATCTCTCTGACCTTTGCCCAAAATGTGTTCAATATTGGGCACTGCCACCAAATGTGAAGCAATGATCCTTTGTCAGAGTTACAGCGCCAGCAAGTATCCGAGTGGTCTGGAAACCAAGAGTGTAGTTTTACTGGTGTGGCATACCATTGAGTAAGTAATTTGTATGCTGTTTCCTGAGTTTTTGTGCTCAGGGAGCATTTATGAGCAAAAACACATGCTTTCATCCATTGTGAAGTCGTCAATGGAATACCTAGTGCCCTCGACCAGCTCTCTCTGAGGTCCCTCTCACCCCTGTCTTCCCCATTTTGGATCCAGCGGTATGCTAGTGATGTCACTTTAGTGATGGGTTCCTCTGTCTGACATACTGACTCTAATTCTGTTAGTGGTCTATTGTAATTTTGCTTTCTTTGTGTTCTATTAAGGAAGCTACGGCACTGGAAATAGGTCCAAAGCTGTAGGTTGGGTAGTTTGTTTGTGTGTTTAAGATCTGTGAAGTCCCTAAACTCTTGATTGTGAAAACATTGTGAGGCTAATAGGGGTTTATTTGTGTCGTTCGCTTGAAGTGATCGGTTCCCCATTCCCGGTGGGAAATTGGGGTTGTTCTGTAGTGGGGTGAGCGGACTAATAAGTGACGAGAAGTTGGTAAGTTTCGTTAACTTATGAAAGATTGCTAAGGTGGTGCCCACTAAAGGATGTGACCTCATCTCCGCTGGTAGACTACTCCACTGAATCCATGGTGAATATTTAATTGGTGTATGGCTCAAGTTTTCCTCAATTTCTACCCAGTCCTTGAGTGTAGAATGGCAGTGCCAGTCTATTATCCTAGTTATATGAGAGGCTAGGTAGTACGCACGGAAGTCTGGGATTCCCATTCCTCCTTTGTCTTTGGGCTTAGTAAGTCTAGAAAATCTCACTCTAGGTTTTTTGTGAGCCCAAATAAATTTCGTTTGAGTTGTATGAAGCACTTTAAAGAAGTTTTGGGGAATTTTTATCGGTAGATTTCTAAATAGGTACAGCACTCTTGGTAAAATGACCATTTTACATATAGCTGCCCGACCGAACCAGGATAAGCCTTTTGAGTGCCAGTTTTGTAAGTCTGAACAAATTGTTTTCAATAAGGGAGTGAAGTTGTATTCAAAAATTTGAGATAATTTAGGGGTCAACCATATTCCTAGATATTTGAGCGCTGTGTTTACCCATTTAAAGGGGCAATTTGATTGGATAGGATCTAATTTATTTGTGGGGATCGAGACATTTAAAATTTCCGACTTGGTATAATTAATTTTGAGGTTTGAGAAATACCCAAAGATAGAGAACTCTTTCATCAAGGAGGGGAGTGAAATATGGGGGTTCGTTATGAAGAACAACAAGTCATCCGCATATGCCGCCACCTTGTATTCTTTTTTCCCCACCTCGAAGCCCTGTATTGCCCTCTCTGCTACAATCCGTCTGACAAATGGCTCTAATGTTAGGATAAACAGCAGGGGCGAGAGAGGGCATCCCTGTCTCGTCCCATTTTTGATTTCAACTGTGCTTGAAAGGGAGCCATTAATCTTCAGCTGCGCAGAAGGGTTTTTATAGAGCGTAGAGATCCAAGACATCATATTGTTTCCCAAGCCAATGAACCTGCATGTTTCTAGCATGAAATCCCAGGCTACGCGGTCAAAGGCCTTCTCCGCGTCCGTGGACAGGAGAAGACCTTCGAATTTCCGCATCCCTGCAGCATGCATTAAATTGAGCGTTTTGATAACATTATCTCTGGTTTCCCTTCCTGGCATGAATCCTGCTTGCTCGCTTCCTATCAATTTGTGAAGTAAAGGTTTCAGTCTGTTTGCTATTATTTTTGACATCAATTTCACATCAAGATTCAGCAGCGAGATTGGCCTGTAGCTTGCACATTCTGACAGGTCCTTGTTTGGCTTGGGAAGAATTGTGATATGTGCCTTAAGGAAATCCGCCGGGATCTCCCTGGGCTCAGACATGTAGTTCAAGGCCCTTAGTAATGGTCCCAGCAGAGTTTCCTGGAATGTTTTGTAATAAATTGCTGTGAAGCCGTCCGGTCCCGGACTTTTCCCTGTCTTTAGGTGTTTGATCACTTGTTGTAGTTCATAAGTTTCTATGGGATTTTCTAGTTGGTTAATATCTTCAGTTGACAATGAGGGAAGTTTAGAGTCTATCAGATATTGACGTATGGCATGTAGTCTCGTTCCCTGAATTGAGCTAGGTTTCTGTGGGTTGGGTAAGTTATACAAGGATGTGTAATAATTATGAAAGTGGTGTGCAATTTTTTCAGTAGTGATGTCTAGTTTCCCTTCTTTTGTTCGTATGCCTGAGATATTTTGTTGTGTTTTCGCGTTTTTTATGGCTCTTGCTAGTAGGCTACCTGTTTTGTTGCCATGTTCGTAGTAGATTTTCTTTCTAAAAAATAAGAATCTTTTAGCTCTTGTGTCAAAGATCTGTTGGAGTGATTTTCTATGGTTTAAAAGTTCAGTTGCCGTATGTTCTGTTAGGGATTGTTTATGTAGGGATTCTAGGGTGCGAATCTTCTCTGTCAGGGATTTAATTTCGTTTTCCCTCTCTCTTTTACGGTGGGCGCCCATTCTAATGAGTTCCCCTCTGATTGTGCATTTGTGTGCTTCCCATATTGAAAGGGGGTTGATGTCTGGTGTGGAGTTAGTTTTGAAGTAGTCTGATAGTGATGTCGCTATTTGAGGAAGTGTAGTTGGATCTGTTAACAGTGCTGAATTTAGTCTCCAAGTGTTTGTTTTGGGTCGGTGTTCTGTGAGCTTCATCAACAAAGAGATTGGGGCATGATCTGAAAAGGTCTGTATCCCTATTTTAGCTCCAGAGACTATATCTAAATCTCTTTGTGATATAAAGACATAATCTATTCTTGAGTATCTGCTGTGGGGTATGGAATAGAAGGTGTAATCTTTTCCTTCGGGATTGATGAATCTCCAAGAGTCTATTAGTTGAAGCGAGTTCAGTAATGTTTTGATTTGTTTGAGTATTTTGTATGTGATATAGGTTTTGCCTGTGGATGTATCATTGAGAGGATTCAATGGGACATTAAAGTCCCCCCCTAGAATGATACAACCCGAGCCAAAATCTTTGAGTTGTCCAACAATTTTACGGCAGAAGGTAAGGTGTGCCGTGTTGGGAAAATAAACATTTGCTAGTGTAATAGGTTTACCGCAGCAATTCCCTTTCAGGAATATGAACCTTCCTTCTGGATCTATGAGTTTGTCAGTTAATTCAAAAGAAGCCTCCCTACTAATGAGTATGGACACTCCTTTGGATTTTGCTAAGTCATTCGTTGCATGGTATGCTTGTGTGAAGAACGAGTCTGTCAGTTTGGGGATTTGTTGAGTTTTGAAGTGTGTTTCCTGTAAAAACACAAAACGTGGTTTACCTTTTTTGAGTTCCTTTAAGAGGGTCTTGCGCTTTTCAGGAATGTTCAGTCCCTTCGTGTTGTGAGAGATTACTGTGGGCTCATGTCCTAGAGATGAGTACGCCATCTTGAGGGCCCAGAGAGAGCTGTCGAGGCAGTAACTGGAGAGATAACTGAAGTTTCCAATGAATTATACTTTACCCCTTAAAAGGTATAGGTAAAAAGAGATGAGAAAAAGAAAGGAAAGAATTAGTACCTTGAAAGTGAGAGCACTTAGAAAGTAAGATGGAGATAATGTGATCTCCCTGGAAACCCAATGGGGCCAAGGTAAAATGTTAGTGCCTCCTGCCAGGAAAATCCTCTCCTGTCAAGGGGCACTTTGTCGGAGCGCGATTGGCAGCCGCCCAATCAACTTGGTTAGTCCAACCAATTAAATTAGATTAGACTGAATCAAAAAATATAACACTCAATTAGTGAGCAAAAACCGGCAGCAGCCATACTAAACATATTATAAACATTAATGGTCAACAATGTACCCTAATAGTAGCCATGAAGGAACCTACAACCTCCCCTGATCTCTCTGACCTATATGACTTTACAGGTAGAAATGTCGATGAATTGTTTGAACATTTCTCTGTTCTCCTGGGAGACTTCAAGGCCCCCCTCCATGCGGGGGTATCATCTAGTCGTCTTCCTTTTAGAGATGGATTTAAATTAATCCTATAATTTGCGTTTTACTTTGCTTTTTTTTTTTTTTTTTTTTTTTTTTTTTTTGAATTTTGAGTTTTAAAGATATTCCTTTCATCGACATTTCCATAATCAATACTTGCTGAAGTGGGATACTGACAGTTATGTTTCAAGAACTGCAGGATCTCATTAGTATCTCCTATTCTGATTTGTTTTCCTTACAACCATATTCTATCTATATAGTTGGCCTAAGCCATCATGGGGGGTAAAAGCAACAGTCCCCATAAACATAAGCTCCAACTTAAACTGTTGAGCTATAAGAACTGGCATTTAGTGTGTTGTTGATTCTTGATGTGAAGTTCCATTCGACCAGATAAAACGAAACCAGCCGAAGTGTCTCAGAATGTTGATGTCAGCAAGTATTAACTTTGGGGTCAGCATTCAAGGTGTTACTTCAGAAAAGATGCTCGTCTTCTTCCACGTGTAGTGTGGTTTTCTGTGGACCTTTTCAGGCTTCTTCAAAGCTCCTGGAAGTGTGAGGTCTGTTATTTGGGGTCCCCGTCTGTGAACCTCCAGGGCGTGCTGATTTCATCTTCTTGGAGATGCGTTTATCGGGCGATGATAAGGGGGATCTTTCCAATGGAGGTAGCATGAATTCCTGATACCACTCTGGCAGTTCGACCTGTTCCAGATGTAACGCTTGGCAAAAATCTGGGAGATCTTCTGGTGATCGCAAAATATGCTGTCTTCCATTTTGGTTCACTAGGAGAGCGAATGGGAATCGCCATGAGTAGCGAAGTTCCCTTTCTCTCAGCTTGTCTAGTAATGGTCTAAGAGCTCTGCGGTTCTTTAGAGTGATCTGAGACAGATCATGAAATAGCATGATGGTTTCTCCATTAAAGACTATCTGGTCATTCCTGCGTGCTTTCCTCATGATGTCTTCTTTCAAAGCAAAGCTCTGCAAACAGCATATGATGTCACGTGGTGGCATATTGTCAGGGCCTCTTGCTCTGAGTGCTCTGTGAGCCCTTACAAATTCAATGTCTGTCTCCTCTGGTCTTTCTAGCAGGCTGTTGAATACCCTCTGTAAAGCTGGGGTTATTTGATCAGCCTCCACAGTCTCTGGGATCCCCCGCACCCTAATATTATTTCTTCTGCCTCTGTTATCTAAATCCTCGAGGTGTTTGTTAATCTCTATGAGTTGTTGGGACTGTGTATGTGTAACTCTGTCCAGGCGATGAAGAGCCTTGTCCCTGCACTTGCCTGCATGTTCTACCGTGGCCATCTTGTCTGTGAGGATCAACATGCTGGATTTTAGATCCGTTATCGCCGCCGAAAAGGTGGCTTTTATGTCAGCTGCAAAGCCTGACATGCCGGCATATGTCAGGGGAAGATCGGGGTGAGGTGTAATCCTACCGTTCTCCTCAGCCGCTGATTGAGAGTCCTCACTGAAGTCGTCCTCCGTTACATGCTGCGGCGCCATCTTGGCTCCTAACAGGCCTTCTCGTGCAGGCGGGGGATTCCGGAACAAATCTTCAATGTTCCTTCCCTGATAAGCTGCCGATGTGCGGCGGGATCTCGTGCGGGGTGTCCCTGTGTTCCTCCTGCTCATTATCGAGTGCTTTGGGTGCAAGGTGACGGGCTAAGGCTGCCTGGATGCCGGAGCTCTTGTATCAAGCGTCCATCGCTGTTGCGCGCCAAGCCACGCCCCCGCAGCGCCTTTTTTGACTGTGCTGTGAGGCAGCGCTGTTTTGTTGATTTTGTGACCCATATTCTGTCCAGCGACACCAGGGCCGAGACCCCCGAATTCAGGAGTGCTGTGGGCACAAATTGATATATTTGATGTGTGGGTGTTTGGCGAACACCCGCCGTTATTCGACTTCTCGTTCTCTCAGAGAGCAGAGCTTCAGGCAGGAATGTCTGCTCCACTTGGCTCCGCCCCTCGGCTCTAAACTTTAGTCTTTTTTTATGATTGAACATTGCTTTCACCTTTTCTTAAATTCCTTTTAGAATCTTAGTGCTGATTTTCTCTACCGTAATTCAGCTAGTTCCTGCCTACATGCATTTACTGCACATCATTTTTTGGATCACCTCTCTAATTTTGACAATGATAGACTGTGCCTGTGCAATGAATGTTGGCACAGCTTCTTGTAATCTCCACCAGGGGCAAATGTGACAAGGTGACAACACAAGAGCCCAGTTTGCAGAGTGGTATTATCAATAATGGCAAGATGACCAGGTACTTTTTTAATGAAAGATATAGATTAAAAAGCATAGAAACAACTTTTGAAATTACAAACTCTAGGAAGGGAAAAAGTTGGGGAGGAGGATGTCAGGATAGTGCACTAACCCTTTAAATATGAATGAAAGAAATGTTGCGCACTAATGAGACGTGCAAACCCCAGGTCTAAACCTAGAGAGCGGTAGACATGTACTCCTAAATTAGTACAAACATTGTCATAGTGATTAAACCAAGAAATAAAGTGCATGAGAAAAAATTGTGCAATTGAAACAAAAAAAATATGATCAAATCAAAAGTAGCATAGGTCTGATGTTACCAAAATGACCAGCTAAACTGATTCAGGCATATATGACAATATACAAAAAAGTGCATGTGCTAAATCTGTGAATAATTCAAATAAAAAAAACAATAGGATACGGTGATAAGTCCTTAAATAATTATATTAAGATGTGCTTCACAAAGGATGCTCTTGGTAGGATATATAGATGTCAGTGTATCCTAAAGAACACATATGGTGGTATCCCAATGTTCACAATGAAAAGGCACCCAGGATTGTGCTTCCAACACCTAGGGAAGGGGTAGGTACTCTTACCATGACTTGTGGACCCACACGCCAGTATCGGTGAGTCATACAGGCATAGATGGAAATCAGGCTACGATTTCCTAGAGTGAACAAGATGAAAGCACACACCGGCAATGATGCCGCAGACAAGAGGTGCAGGAACCAGAAACTTAACCGCAATCTCCTGAGGTTATGCAGTATCCATAAATTTCTCATCCATCAAGGATGGAAATAGTGTTCATACAAGAAAAAAAGAGAGAAGGCTTCCACATAGCATATGTCAAAAACATAAGTCCTACAGGACTTCAACGCATCGGGTTACTGCCTGCTAAGCCCTATACACTGCACCTGTTTACATGCTTTTTTGTGATCACAATTTTATTGTACACATCTGAAGTTATGTTTGTACTTTTTTTTATATTAAATCCCTACGTTTCTGTGCCTCTCCACTCTTCCTCTAGACTCTGGGACCTTGATTTCCAAATGAAATGCAAAATATTCCACAGTTCGTTATGATTTGGGGAGCCATGTCATCTGCTGGTGTTGGTCCAATGTTTTTTTTTTTTAATTGTATACTTATTGAATTTTTCATGAGAAAATAAAACATTCCAATCAGGAAAAAACAGTGCATTTTTGAATAGTAAAATTATCAGAAGTTATACAGACGACAACAGAATAAACTTACAATAACATAAGTATAGTATATGTTACAAAATTGCAGAATAGTTCAGAAGGGGGGGAGGGGAGGAGAAGGGTGGATCGAGAGAGCAAGCTTAACAAAAAGGTCACATATATCTCACCAATAAGAATTTTTGCTCTCTGGATTTGCAATCAGCAAAAATCCTCAGAGTATCCGAACTGTAGGACTAGGGTAGTCTAAGGCGGCTTGATTAAGGCAAAATGAAGGGGGAGGGGGAAAGTCACCATGGATAGGAGACTATAACAGTATGGTTTCTATGAAGAATAAACTAACAGAATCACGTGAACAGGCTTTAAGCAGAGGAGGTTAAGGGTATGGCTCCTGGGTTAAGCTCAGAGTGATCCCATAAATCCCAAATTAGCGAAAATTGAGGAAGTGAATCGTGGAAGGGGCGAGTAAGATTTTCCATTCTATGGATCTGTTCCAGGATTTGTAGAGCCTGCGGGAGTGTGGGTGGGAAAGTGGATAGCCATCTCAGGGGGATCGCCCTTTTTGCTGCCAGTAGAATGAAGGTGGCTAATTTTTGGGTGTGCTTAGAGATACCCGTGAATGATAACCCCAGGAGGTAATGACTCAGGTCTAAAGGTAGGTCTATTTTGAATAGGTCTTGTAGGTGTGCTTGGATGGAGGACCAGAATGGTTGAACAGCAGGGCAATCCCAAAATATGTGGAATAGAGAGCCAACATGATCCTGGCATCTCCAGCACACTAGAGGAACCTTGGGATCATATCTATGTAAAACCTCGGGGGTCCTATACCAGAAACATAGAATTTTGTAAGCCATCTCTCTCTGTTCAATGCATCTTGATGATTTGGAGATCGCCTCCCAGTTCTTCTGCCATTGAGAGAGAGAGATAGGTCGGTGGAGGATTTTGGCCCATTTTTTCATATATAAATGGTGTGTATTAGTCAATGGGAGGGCATTATGGAGGAATTTTTAAATGTCTGAGATGAGGTGGATCTGGTATGGGCCTTGGGCGCATAAAAGTTCAAATGGAGTGGGTTTATCTAGGGTCAGATTCTGTGACTGAGAATGGGAGTAGTGTTTAAATTGAAGAAATTAGTAAAAGAGATGTTTTGGGATCTGGTGTTTTCGTTGTAATTCAGTGAAAGGTAGTAGGGTATGGGTGATGGGATGAACTATGTTGCGGAGTTGGAAAATTCCAGCTTGCGTCCAGGGATACATTTAGGTGTAGGATAAACTGGAATATCAGGGTTAAAAAGTAAGTTTAGTAGGGGTGGGCATTATTGGAGAGGGACAATTGACGAGAACATCTTTTCCATATTGATAGTATGAACAGCATCGGATGTAAACAGAAGCTCCGAAGTTGGGCAATAGAGGTAGGCAGGGTGGACCAGATCATGGAGCAGGGATGTACAGGGTTTGTTATACTCATTTCTAACTCCGACCATCTACTGGAAGCCATTCTGGTGGACCAAGCCATAATCGGTTTAAGGTGTGTAGCATAGTAATACATGATAAGGTCTGGGGCTCCAGCGCCACCCCTAGAACGTACTTTATTGTGCCAGATAAAATTTAGGAAGAGTCTTTGTGTAGCTTTGAGCTGTGACATTGGGATGGGAATTGGCAAAGTTTCAAACAGGTAGAGGAGTCTTGGCATGATAGACATTTTAAGGACATTGATGCTACCTAAGAGAGAGATAGGGAGGGTGTCCCATTGACGCAAAAGTCTGTCAATATCCCGGAAAGGGGTGGAAGTTAACCTGAGAGTTTATGTGGAAGTAAAATTTATCCCCAAGTATTTAAGGGCGAGTGGACACCAATGAAAGGAATAATTCTGTTGTAGTATGTCCAGGGGGGGGGGGGGTGAAGTGGCAGAGCTTCTGTTTTGCTTGTGTTAGTTTTATACCCCGAGATTGAGCCAAATTTTTCTAGTAAATTTTGGAGATTTGGGAGAGAGGTATGGGGACTGGTTAATGTCAATAGGATGTCATCTGCGAACAGAGAAAGTTTATATTCTCTCTGTCTTAGTGCAACCCCTCGAATGTTAGGATGTGTGCAAACAGCTTCAGCCGGAGGCTCCAAACATAATATAAATAGCAGAGGGGATAATGGACACCCCTGTCTAGTGCCATTACTCAATGGGAACGATGGCGAGAGAAATGAGGATAGCTTGACCTGTGAAGTGGGTCGGGAATATAAGGCGTGTAACGCTGCCATAAAGGGGCCTTTAAAACTGTATTTGGTGAGAGTGGCAAACATAAAAGGCCAGCTAAGCCGGTCGAAGGCCTTTTGTGCGTCTAAGCTCAGAATTAGGGCTGGACGTGTCGTCCTATTGAGCAGGTCAATGAGGTCAATGGTGCACCTTGTGTTGTCGCCTGCATGGCGAGCGGGGACAAATCCCACTTGGTCCTCGTGTATAAGCTTAGGGATTATAAGGGAGAGTCAGTTGGCTAATATTTTGGTAAAGATCTTGTAGTCAGGGTTGAGTAGGGCTGTGGGTCTATAATTGTCAGGGAGGGAGGAGTCTTTGCCGGGTTTGGGGATCACTGAGATGTGAGCGTGGAGAAAATGAGGATGGGGAATGGTTTCCTTTAGTAAGGAGGTAAAGAGGGATATGTGTGCTTAGGATTGGGAGAAATGTTTTGTAGTATGAATAAGGTAAGCCGTCTGGGCCTGGGTATTTATGGGTTGGGAGGTTCTTGACTACTTCTGCTAGCTCTTCAGGTGTGATTGCGGAATTCAGAGAGGCAAGATGGGCTGAGGAAAGTATGGGCATATGTAGGGATTCGAAAAAGGAATCAAATTTTTCTTGCGTAAAGAGGTGATTGGGATCTGTATTTAGACAATTGTATAGTTTATGGTAAAATTCTCCAAAGACTTTAGACATGGTAAGAGGGCAATAGGTAGGTGTACCGTTAGCTTGCATAAGAAAGTTCAGAGATGAGTGGAAGGGGCGAGGTTTCAATTTATTCACTAGCATTCTGTGGGGTTTGTTAGAGTATTCATAAAACTTCTGTTTGGACCAAAGAAGAGGCTTATCAATTTTTTTCATGTCTATTGATCGAAGCTGGTTTCGCAGAAAGATGACGGTTCGGAGTCGGACCACCAGGGCGGAAGATATCAGGAGCTTTTCTGCCTTTCGGAGTTTAAGAGAGAGGAACGTTGGTAGGCCGCATCTTTTTTCAAGTGGGAGCCTATGGAAATACACTGGCCCCGAAAGACAGTCTTGTGGGCTTCCCACAGGGTGGAGGACTCAGGAACCGTGTTCTCATTAGACATGTGCATTCGTTTTCGTCCGAATGCATTTTCGTCCGAATTTTAGGTATTTTCGTTATCGTTTTAACAAACGATAACGAAAGTGCAGAGTCCGAAAAACGAAAGATCCGACATAAACAAATGCTTTATTTTCGTTTTCGTTGCTACAACAGTTCGATATAGATAGGAGATTCGACATGATGATGACAATAACAATCTGTGTCCGTCAAACCTGTGGGTCGAATGTGCCTAACCTTAGCTCTATTAGTCCAAGATTATTCTACATAGAGAGAAAAGATTCGACGTAGAGAGAAAAGATTCGACGTAGGGGAGGAAAGATTCGACGTAGGGGAGGAAAGATTCGACGTAGGGGAGGAAAGATTCGACGTAGGGGAGAAAAGATAAATAAAAATAATGATGATGATGAATGTTATTGGCTGATTGTAACCAAAGAGGTGGAGCAGTAAAATAGCTAGAACTAAGTACACACGTACTTTGGCTTATGGTGTCTGTTGAAAGTTCTAAGAAGATTAGACGGAGCAGGTAAACTATACGGCATTGTACAGTTTAGCTGCTCCGTCGAATCTTCTTTGAACATTCGACAGACACCATAAGCCTTCAATGACAGATTCGACCTTAATTTGGATTTTCGGACGAATGCAATTTTTAACGAAAAATGAAATAAATAAAAACGAATTTCGGGAGTAACTAAATAAATTTATTTTTCAGACGAAAACGAAATTCCGAAACGAAATATTTCAGTGTGCACATGTCTAGTTCTCATTAAGTTGGAAAAATTCAGATAGGGAATTTGATAAGCTTTCTCTAGCCTCCGGGTTACGGAGCAGAGATTCGTTGAGCCGCCAGTGGCATGTTCTAGGTGAGGCAGAGGATAGGGTAATCTCTAAGTGTACAAAAGAGTGGTTAGACCAAGTTATGGGGTCAATCTCTGAGGAGACCGTGGATGTCAGCAGAGGAGATGAAACAAAAAAGTGATCTAGCCTGGAATAAAGCTTATGGGGGTTGAAGTAAAATGTGTACTGTTTTTGTGTGGGGTGTTTAATTCTCCAAAGATCAAGGAGATTATTTGTAGTAAGTGTCTATCTTTACCAGGGGACATGGTCATATTAAAGTCACCTCCTATGGTAGTAAAAGGTTGAGAAACTTTGTCTAATTCTTCAAACGTAGTAGAGAGAAATTGAATTTGACCAGAGTTGGGAGCATAGACATTCACCAAAGTTAGGGAGTGAGTTAAAAAAGAACAGTTCAAGATAACAAATCGGCCCTGGGGGTCCAAATAAGAAGATTTGATTCTCAGTGGGCAAGAGCGTTTTATTAAGATAAAACACTAAAGGCAGTTGGGAAATATGTACTAGCAAATTTGAAGGGCGGAAATGGGTCTCCTGCACCATTATCACATCAGCCCCTGAATATTTAAACTCCTTCAAAGCAAGCCATCGTTTTTGAACAGAGTTTAAGCCTTTAACATTGCATGTAAAAAACGTTCACGCCATGTTAATTTAATCCATTGGAAGAGCAATTGAAATATAGCATAGAACATAGTGGGTAAGGAGTTACATGGTGTGTGGAACGGGGGGGAGGGGAGGGAGGACAATTTAAGGAAACTGCCAAACCGAAACATACATACATTACGTGCACATGAGATAGTAACAACAGGTCAGAAAAAAAGACCTGAAAAAATAAGAAAAAAAAATAAAAATAAAAATTGTCAAAAAGAAACCTGGAGGATGGATGTCCGCCAGGTAGCCAGGGCCGAAGCCTTGGACCATGGAGAGACACATGGGATCTCCAAAGATGGGGGAGGAGGCGGGTGTCACCCACTGTTCTCCGGAATGAGATGTCCTGGAACATGAAACGTGTATGAAGAAACAAAAACAGAAGAAGCAACATCAGAAAAACAATAATGGGAGAGTCTGTTACCAGGGAGAGATAAAAACAACGAATGGTACACCCCATGGGCGTGGGGTAGAGAAAAAAAAGCCTCCATTGTGGAGGCACTGGCCACGTGGATAAAATAGAATGTCAGGGGGCCAGGTGATTTCAGGAGACAAAACCAAATCATGGGATTGTGATCATCAGGTTGGAAACCTGGACAAAGGGTGCCTCTGGGGAGTGAAGGAGGCCTTGTAATCTTTCTATCTCACAGGGGTCCAGGTGCGACTTGGAGCTGCCAGTGGTTTAGGTGTAGCAGGGAGTGGAGCGATGTCTTCTTCAGGAAAAGGTGGGAGACCCAGGTTACATAGGAAGGCATTACTTTCTTGGAGGTCTCGCAGGGAATATTGTGTGCCATCTCGAGAGGCAGAAGGGAAAGCCCCAGCGATATGCAAGTTTATGAGCCTGGAGGTGGAGCGTGAGTGGGCGAAGATTCCTCCTCTAATAGGTGAAAGGTCATTGAAGATCTGGATATTTGACCCCTTGAAATCAAGCCTGGAGTTATTGCGGGTTGCCATGGACAGGGCCTCCTTGCTGTCATAATAATGTAAACGGACAATTATGTCTCGTCGGTTTGCCCCTGCTGGGGGTTTGGGGGCCAGTGATCTGTGAGCTCTGTCTATTTGCCAGTCAATATTGGGTATATTGGGGGCCAACACATTGAAGAGGCTTAGCAGATGGGGCGGATTTCCTGATCATCCACTGTTTCTGGGATACCTCTGATCCGCAGATTCTGTCTGCGCTCCCTATTTTCCAAATCTTCTTGCTGAGCTTGGAGCTGAGTGACAGTGTGCTTAATGGTGGCATTGTCTTCTTCTAGAACCTGGACACATTGAACAAGTTCATTGAATTTTGTTTCTAGGGTGTCTGTGCGTTCCCTAGTTGTGTCATTTCACCTCTTAGTTCTTTGGCTAGCTTCCCTACCTCTTGAGCCATATTGTGGGTGAGGCCTTGGAGCAAAGTATGTAATTTGGCATCCAGCATTTCAGCTGTTAGGAGGTTAAATGAGCCCTGGGATTGTGTGGGGAGAAGAGCAGTAAAAGTACTTGCCTCGGCCGCACGGTGTTCCGGTGGGTCCGACGTGTCGTTTTGATTACTTGAGGCCGGGGATGCAGGCCTAAACAGAAAGCGATCCATGGTATGGGAGGATCGCGGCCCGGAGAACGAGGAGTAGCCGTGCCTTTGGTCTCCTATCTTGCCCATGGGATGCACTATCGCTGTGGGAGTGTAGGGAGATGACTCCCGTGGCTGATGGAACTGTGTAGTGGGGTGCGTGAGTACTGGAGATTTGGCGGGGGATGGAGCCGATGCCTCACACGTTCGTCATATCTGGAAGCCGCGCATGCGCCCGTTCCAATGTTTTTTATCAAGTCCAAAGTCAGCGCAGCCCTCTACCAGGAAATTCTATGGCACTTCTTGCTTCCCTCTGCTGACCAGCTTTATGGAGATGCTGATTTCATTTTCCAGCAGGACTTGGCACCTGCCCACGCCCAAAGTGCCAATACCTGGTTTAATGATCATGGTATCACTGTGCTTGATTGGCCAGCAAACTCACCTAACCTAAACCCCATAGAGAATCTGTAGGGTATTGTCAAGAGAAAGATAAGAGACACCAGACCCAACAATGCAGATGAGCTGAAGGCCACTATCAAAGCAACCTGGACTTCCATAGCACCTCAGCATTGCCACAGACTGATCGCCTCCATGCCACGCTGCATTGATGCAGTAATGCATGTAAAAAGGAGCCCCGACCAAGTATTAAGTGCATACTATACTGTACATGAACATACTTTTCAGTAAGCCAACATATTCTGCATTTTTTGTTGGTCTTATGTAATTTTCTAATTTTCTGAGATACTGAATTTTGGGTTTTCACTAGCTGTAAGCCATAATCATCAGAATTAAAAGAAAGAAATGCTTGAAATATGTCACTCTGTGTATAACGCATATATATAAAATATATGCGTTTCACTTTTGAATTGAATTACTGAAATAAATTAACTTTTTGATGATGTTCTAATTTTATGAGATGAACCTGTATATTACTATTTATATTACTGTTTATATATTTTAAATATACTTTTTAGTATATTTACTTTTAAAGGAAAACTTTGCTTTTTCAGACCTCCTTCTGAAAATACTTTTTTGGTCTCAATATCGTGAAAATCACTGAACTAGAACAGGCATGCAGTCATTAGTTGGAGGAAATTCACAACTCCTGAATAAAATATTTGTTGACTTCATCCAAGACTGCTCATAGCTGGGGAGAAGACAAAGTGAAAGAGACCTAATATATCATGTGACTTTGCAGATCACAAATTAAAAATGTACATAAAAAAAAATCATGAAATACAGCTAGCAGGGACCTCAATGGAGGGAGGGAAGCCATAACTTAACCACTTGCCAGCTGCGAACTGTAGCTGTACTGCTGGCGTATATAAACGTGTATTCTGGGCAAGGGACGTGCATGCCCGCTGCATGCTATGAATCGTCACATCACATTCTGATCACCGGGTCTCGGTCAATGATTGACTGCCGGCAGCTGGCGCTCTGATCTTCCCTGAACACAGCACTGTCAGTGTAATCAACACATAGTTGTGTTCGTTGCTTTTTCATTCCCTGCTAAGCAATCTCTCAATGTTCTGAAAAGCTATTCTGGTTTTTCTTTTTATGTGCTCAGCTTCAATTTTCTGACAAATATCCTTGAGATATGACTCTTTATCTTTTCAAATTTGGCATTGAACATTTGACTAATTTGTTTTACTAAGGCAGGTCAAAGACGGTGCAAATCCCTGTGCTACAACCAGGGGTTGCAGGAAAGAAATTCAGTGACAGTGAAGACAGTGTTGACAGGGGAATCCCTCCTACCGAGCAATTGTCTCCTCCCAGCAGGGGGGAGGGAGTGAGCGGGGGAAGACGTCCCCCAACTGGAGAACACAGTGATTATAAGTGCAAACAAATCTGGCAGGCTGGTTGTACCCAAGTTGATCAACTTGGTACATTCAGGGGAGAAACCAGGAAGCGCCACCTGAGTGTAGTATTAAAAGCTGCTTTAATGGCAAGGTATCATAATACACTTACAAGAAGTAAGAACATAAAAAGCTCATCTGTATGGATGTGTGGAGTCTGTCTGGAGGTCCCTGGGTCCAGATCAGGTCACTGTGTGTGGCTGTAGGGTATTTTCCGGTGGCTCTGCACGTCCTGTGGCCACCAGAAGGGAGCCGGAACTCAGCGTCGGACACTTGCGGATGACGTCACGGGTCACAGGAATCACAGAAGTGTATCCGGGGGAACGTCCACAGAGGGGGAAAGGAGAACTGGCAGACTACGCCCTCGGAGCTTCAGCTCCTTCCTTTGGCCTGTACCAATAGAAGGAGCTGAAGCTCCGAGCGCGTAGCCTGCCAGTTCTGTTCTCCTCTCCATCTCTGTGGACGTTCCCCCGGATACACTTCTGTGATTCCTGTGACCTGTGACGTCATCCAGAAGGACCTCCAGATGAACTCCACACATCCATACAGCTGATCTTTTTATGTTTTTACTTCTTGTAAGTGTATTATGATACCTTGCCATTAAAGCAGCTTTTAATACTACACTCAGGTGGCGCTTCCTGGTTTCTCCCCTTTGTCTTCCTCTATACAGAATCAGCTCTCTGAGGATAGCAGCTGCCGATGCCCTGCCATTAGTTTATCATTTTTTATCCTTCTATCTGGAAACTTTTAACCCCCGAATCCCTGACCTCACTATGGACCTAAAATTGTGATTTTCCCTGTTTATATTCACCTGTATTTGCACTGTTAGTTATTGTTACCTTTAACTTGGTACATTCAGCCTGCCCATTAATGGGTTACCTGGTTTGTTTAAAATCCTCGCTGCTTGTATCTATGAGCTGGCATGCTTTCCACCTGCATACCACCTAGATCGGACATGATGAAACTGGGAATACCGCCTCTACAAGGACATCAATGCATTTCACCAGAAAGCGTCATCAGGAAGACATGCCTTCTAGTGAAAATGCATTGAGGTCCTTGTAGCGGTGGCACTTCCGGTTTCATCACATCTGATCTAGGTGGTAAACAGGTGGAACGCACACCGGCTCATAGATACGAGCGGTGAGGATTTTAAACAAACCAGGTGATATACAGTGGTTGCCACTACACGGCACATGAAAATGTGAGTTTACTGGCTTATGTTTTTATAGGAAACATTTTTAATAAACGTACTGCACGATTATTTGGTATTGTTTTTTCATTTTGGGATATCACTGCTGGTGACATTGGATGCTTGCTGAGCCTATATCAATAGAAAGGAATTACGTAAAAGCTGTGAGGGTCCTGGTGGCCCAAAGTTATCTGGATATCCTTGCTGGTGAAACTGGATGGATGGTGAGCCCATGCCAATATAAGCAATCTGGTGAGTGGCCCCCTCACTACAGGTGGTGGTGCACATTTGTAAAAAGGAGCACTTTTAAGTAAGAGCATGGTTCACAAATGAACACGTGGTGACATAAAGAAGTTACAAAAAGGACTGTTATTGCTGTAATTGATTACAGGACATTTTCTCACTGCTATCAATAGCACAGAATTGTTTTATTTTTAATTTCCATTCACTTGTGGTTGTTTGATTTTTTGAAGTGGATTTATGTGTTAGATTTATGGTGTATACTTTAATAGCTAGCGCCTCAACATACAAAGTCATATGAAACAACCATAAGTTAGTTTCTGGAGCTCCACCATTTGTCTATAAAAGGACAAAATCATTTGCTTGTTTGGATTTATACCAAACTTGATGACAACTGGTTGATAAGAAATCAGGTGGCACATAGGAGGCACCAATTCATTATTACTATTACTACTACTATACTATTATTGTTGTTTCAGTCACAATCTATTTTATGGTACTGTCCCTTTAAGGCGATCTTTTAGTTCCAAAAGCTTTCCAATGGACCAGCTTTATTTTAGGATGGTCATTCTTTATTTGTAGGACTTTCCCTTTAAAGCAGCCTTCTTCACTCCTCCTCCACTTGGCCACATGAAAAAAGAAAAACTCAAAATAGGGTTTTATCACTTTTACATATGATTCCTCATACGCCACTTACAGAAAATCACCCACATTAGATCAGGATTCCATAAGCTTGGATATTTTAAAAATCTAGTAAAAATGTGTTTAAATAATACCATACAAAGGTACATTAAGAAGCAAATGACACCCTGGAAAACAACACTAAACTTATCTATTATAGGTAAGTATAATTTCAAGCAGTGGCTTTATACCTGATTTAACAAGCAAGCTACCAGTGCCATGGAAAATTCTGTCCTTTTGTTTCAATTCTCTTAACAACCAGACACATGTTTTTCTAGTGTTTTGTTTCCAAATAGTATTCAAAAAAGGCCCATGGTGTGTCAACAGAGAGCCTAATTGAGGAAGTGTCCTTGTTTCTCTAATACAAAAAGCAGCCATGTGTCACTGTTTACCAGCTTCGTATTATGATTTTGTAATCTTAAAATGTTTTGAGCTTTAACCTGTACATTATGTACCAGAGGGATCCTTTACGTATTATTTAAACTGTAGTGACATATAAAAGCACATATTTGAATTATTCAGTGAGTTGAATGCAGATGAGTAGACAATCCAGGGTGTGGTGTGTCTGAAGACAATAAAAGGAGTGAGAGATATGAACCAGAGATATGTAGATTACAGTGTCAAATATTATAAGTATAAATAAGCTCAACGCCATTTTTTTTTTATATCTTGGATATAGTAGGGAAGAGTGTGAACCTTTGTCTGTTTTTTGAACATGTCCCCATGGGGCAAATTCACCATCTGTATTTCTCCAGGTGATCGCTGTAAAATGAACTGAAAGTTAGAGAAAATACTAAATTTTGATTTATCGAAAGAAAAGGAATAGTGACATTGCAAGTGATACATGAAGTGTAGAGCCAACCTTGGTCAAGAGTGCAATGCTGTATCCTGGCCTAGACCGACAAGGCCCAGGCCTAGGGCAGCGCTTTGCAGGGGGGCAGCACGGAAAGAGTTCCCGCCAGCTTATGCTGTTAGTGTAGCGCCAGTCTTATGGGGCGGACTGGGCTAAGAGTTTTGGAAAGAGAAAGGGAGGGTTATAGCCCCTGTCAGTTTATTTTTTACCATCCCTGTCCCACTGCAGAGATTTCACTTCACTTCCTGCCCCATAGCCAAACAGGAAGTGAGAGGAAATCTATACAAATTAAGGGAATCCATTGCCCCCCACAGGCCCTCAGAACTAGTGTCCCCGCTTGAAAATTTCAGGGTGGGTCTTAAACAGTAAGGGGTATGGCCTTGACAGGAAGGGGTGGGTCATATTTAAATTAGGGGGTGCATGAGTTTGGTCAGGCCTAGGGCAGCACAAAACCTAAATACACTACTGCAAGAGTGTGAGAGGTAGAGTGGCTTCGGAGATAAAAAGAACTATATTATATTTAGGACATGGCCCAGGGGCAGTTGGACCCCTTTAGATGTGAGCAGTGCATTGCTAAAGTGATAATTCCTACTAGTTACCTTGATTAGGGTTGCTAAAAGTAGATGCGTGCATGTTCCATGCTAGCCATTGATCAGCGGCTGTTATTTGAAATGGGTAGTGAGACTTGCAGTAGAACTATCATGCTATTTGTCTTATCTAGAATAACTAAATTGACAAATAGTGCAGAACTAAAGCTTAAGCCTAGTACACACCACTATTTATTTTTTCGTTTAACGCAGCTGGGAGCCGCTGTACTAACAATACGATGTTAGTAAAGCGATCTCCCTCGCTGAGCTATTGTGTTTTGTCCCCCCCCGCCTGGACACTCCGGTCATCTCTCGCAGCCGTTGGCTGAGACCTCTGATGGCTGAGATCCCTGATCAGGAGCTGATCGACTGCTGGTTCAGGTTCTGCCAGAGGACTGGCTGCCATATACACGGCCTGAATGTTGGTTTTTTATTCAACCGGCTTAGGTTGCCTGACGTCTTAATCAAATAACTAATGAGCTGTGTCGTATCAGCTGACCATATACCAATAGATTTCTTTTGTTTAGCCTGCAAACTGAACTAAAGAAAGCTAACAGATTGCTCCATCCACACAAACGACTCGGATGGATGATTCCCCCTTGCTGGGTTGTTGTATTCTGACAGCCACTAGCACCATCTGTCAGAATACCTGAACAGTGTCTGCAGCTACCTGGCTGCAGACACTGTTTGGCTGACAATTTTTAGCCTGGCTTCTTCAAAAAAAGATGATTAATTAATCTTTTTTCAAGCTGGAAGGGAGACCCACCCACTGATTACTTAATCAGCACATTCTTTTAGCTTTTGATGTGTTGCTGTACCTTACCTCTAAAGTGGAAGGGATTCCCTCTGCGTAAGCCTGCTTTCAGTTTGTACATTGTTATATATGCCCCATACTATATATATAAATCATAGCACAAATGAAAAATTAGAGGTAGAAATGAAGTCATGGAATAATTATGTTCAATGAAAGTTTATCCTATTTTATTTTTATTTAAGCAGTGACCTTTTTCAGATATTGCCGGCATAATGGCTAAGTGGTTAGCACTTCCGCCTAGCAGCACTGAGGTCGTTGGTTAGAATCCCATCCACGGCACTACCTGCATGGATTATGCATGTTCTTTCTTTGCCTGTGTGGGTTTCCTCTGGGTGCTCTGTTTTCCTCCCACACTCCAACGACACGCTAGTAGGTTAATTGGCTTCTGCCTAAACTGGCCCTAGTATGTATGAATGTGAGTTAGATACCTTGTAAGCTCCTTGAGGGCAGGGACTGATGTAAATGTAAAATATATAATGTAAAGCGCTGCATAATTTGACAGCACTATATAAGTACCTGTAATAAATAAATAAAGTAACAGCTGAGCCCACTCTTGGCATAATTTGTACAGTGGAAATCAAATACTGTTCAAAATGTGCTTCCCAACACTGTTGAAAAAAAATCCCAAGAATATGCTTGTAGGTTGCTTTTATTTCACCCTTCTTATCCCAAATAGAGATGATCTAATCTTCCTGGGTTCTATTCGCTGTTGGTTTGGCAAATCCTGTTTGAGATTTAGCAAACTTACAGCCCTCATAAAATTCTATTAAAGTTTATGGGTGCAGGGGGTTTCTGACAATTTTTCAGGCCTCGTAGGCAAGCTATTATCAAACAAATGCATAGGAGGATAGAAGCTGCTAAATGGTACATGTGTGTGGGAGCAGGACCTGGGGGTAGAATTAGATGAGCACCAGAAGAGGAGGATATTAAAACTAACGTGTTTCTCTTCAATGGATGCTAAGACTATAGAAATTAGTTTTAACCACTTGCCGCCCGCCCCGCTGTCAAATGACGGCGGGGCCGGGGGGGTGCGGCTCTCGTTCTGGGACACCATCATATGATAGCGTCCCGGAAGGGCCGAGCTCGCACGCCCGTGGGGGTTCAACCCCAATCTCTGTAAAGAGCCGTGCCGGGGCTCTTTACCCATGTGATCGGCTGTGTCCGGTCACATGTAAACACAGAGATGCCGGTAATCGGCGCTCCTCGCCTCACAACAGAATGTGTGGCGCGGAGAGCCGATCAGCCACATCTCCTCACAGAGGACATCTAGATGTGTAATCAGGGCACTGATCAACAATGCCCTGATTACAATAAAGCCCCCACAGTGCCAGCAATGAGTGCCCACCAGTGCCAGCAATAAGTGCCCACCAATGCCAGCAATGAGTGGCCACCAGTGTCCACCAGTGCCAGCAATCAGTGCACACAAGTGCCACCAATCAGTGCCCATTAGTGATGCCAGTCAGTGCTGGCTATCAGTGCTTCCCATCAATGCCCATCACTGCTGCCCATCAATGTCCATCAATGACACCCACTAGTGCCACCCATCAATGCCTATCAGTGCTGTCCATCAGTTCACAACAGTGCTGCCTATCCGTGCCACCTATCAGTGCCCACCAGTGCCGCCTATCAGTGCCCACAAGTGCCACCTATCAGTGCCCACCAGTGCCACCCATCAGTGCCGCCTATCAGTGCCCATCAGTGCCACATATCAGTGCCACCT
Organism: Lithobates septentrionalis; assembly: GCA_037952835.1. Taxonomy (NCBI): domain Eukaryota; kingdom Metazoa; phylum Chordata; class Amphibia; order Anura; family Ranidae; genus Lithobates; species Lithobates septentrionalis. Next base: position 16,203,809 of record JBBDGP010000084.1, on the reverse strand, counting down.
ATCAGTGCCCATAAGTGCGGCATATTCCTGCTTCCTTATCAGTGCCGCCTCATCAGTGCCCATAAGCGCCGCTTCATCAGTGCCCATCAGTGCAGCTTATCAGTGCCGCCTCATCAGCGCCCATCAGTGAAGGAGAAAAATTACTTATTTACAAAATTTACTGACAGAAACCAAGAAAACCTTTTTTTTTGTTTTTTTTTATTCAGTCTTTTTTTTTGTTTTTTTTAGGAAAAAATAAAAAACTCAGAAGTGATTAAATACCACCAAAATAAAGCTCTATTTGTGTGAAGAAAATGATAAAAATCTCACATGGTTACAGTGTAGCATGACCAAGCAATAGTCATTCAAATTGTAACAGCTCTGAAAGCTGAAAAATTGCCTGGACAGGAAGGTGATGAAAGTGCCCAGTACTGAGGTGGTTAAACTTCTTTCCAGATGGTACATGACCCAGTTGAGGGTGCAGAGCTTCGGGGCAGACGTACCCCCCCCCCCCACCCTTGTTGGAGGGAATGTGAATCGCAAGGAACCTTTGCTCACCTGTGGTGGGAATGTACAAAGATACAGGCCTTTTGGAGGGAGATTGCTAAGGCAATCCAGGAAATAACAGGAGAGCACATACAGGTTGAACCCTGGGGATGTTTGTTCCATAAAATAGATAAATCCATAGCAAAATATATGAGAAAATGTAGTACCACATCTGTCAAATGTGGCTAAAAGTTTGATCCCCAGGTGTTGGCAAACACAAAAAAACCCAAGCATGAAGGAATGGGTCTTAAAAATCAACCAGGTGTGCTCCATCAAAGTGACAATATATACAGGAGAGGATTTAGAGAAACAAGGAGAACTAGGAGAAATGGTTAAAGTTTAAGAAATCAAGGAGGTATATGGAAATACTGGGCATAGGAGACTGAAAATGGATTGGGCACCAATATTATGGGTATGTAGTAGATTGGTTGCTTGGCCAAGGAAGAAAGAAGTGAGGTCCCAGAGGAGAGAAGGAGGGGTTCTCTTCTGTCTTTTTTTGGGGGAAGGGGGAGGGGAAAGGGGAGAGGGAGGGCGTAAAAGATTATGGTGAGGGGTATACAAAGGGATTTTAATGGATGTGATATGTTGGGTAAAGCTTTGATGTACTGGTTAAAAAAAAAAGAATAAAATAAAGAATATTAAAAGTGGTACATGTGTCAATACTAAAAAACTTCTCATTAGTGAAGCTTTGAGAGTGACATGGAAAAAAACCCCAAATCCTTTCAATTACAGGCATAAGAGATACCTTAAAGCAGTATGTGGTTTTATGGAACAGTATGATTTTCAAAAACAGCCTCAGTGACAGCATACTCTAGTAGCACATATTTTGCTGTGAAATGGTTTTCTTTTTCTTGTGCAGTGAACTCAGCTTACAAAAAGCAGCACCCCAATCTGATTAAAAGCTTTTTATAAGTAGTTTTAGCAGCAGCATATTTTATTTCATCTGTGATTTGCTGAGGTTATCTGTGTTTTCTGAGGAAAAACTGTCCTGTCACTGGATAATTCTCATCAAATTTTCATTCTGAATCAAGAGGCCACAGACCGGACAATGACAGAAGTTTTAATAAGCAAGACTAGGCTGAAATATTCTAGAGAAAAGAAGGCATAGCAGGTGTTTTCACACAGAAATTAAGAAAATAAAGCAGCATACAATTGGGCAGAAGCAGATGGATCAGGCCTAACCAAGGTGTACCCAACTTTTTTTTTTCAATGGGCATAGCGAATAGGACCATGAATGTGTATACACTGGAAAGTGGTTTAGGTGCACATGTTATTTTGCGCTTAGTTTATTGTTTTTCTTTCAAATGGTGCATGCTGTGAAAGGCATTTCCAAAAACACATGGTCAGCAGCAAACTTAAAAAGCCCTATCACCAAAAAAAAAAAAAAAAAAAACGAATATACCTTCAAAAGAGATAAAAACCCAAAATACCAACCTCTGAAACGAAAACCCATTTGTCTCTGTAAAGCCTTGCAGAAAAATGTTAGAATGTTGGCAACTCTTTTGTAACCTTAAACAATATAGTTAATTGAGGCTGAGAACTCTGAATTAAATGTATGCATTCATGGTGAGTCTGTTCACGAACAGCTTGTCATCCTTTACTGATGGCTATTTTTATAGTAAAGCCAGATAGAATGTTGAGTCTGGTGAGTGAAAAAGGTGTAAACAGGTTCCAGACAGTCATGAGCCTGAACAGGCTCCTGCACTGTTCATAATTCTTATTCTGTTTACATGATTTGAACTGGTACCATGGCACTCATCTGTAAACATGGTTGAAAGGTATGTAAACCCCAACAATGCGATTCTCTTATTTGCTCCTATGTGTTATATAAAATATGCATTCACATAGTGTATATCTGTTTGATAAATGTAAAAAATATCTTTTGTCAGGTCAAAATTCATATAAGCTGATACTGTTCGTCATTGTTATCAGTTATATTGTAATGAAGGACTACAGGACCTTGGCCATCTAGGCTATATAAGGACAGGGAGGGTTCCCAGTAGTCATAATACAGCATGGTGAGTGTTGACATCCTGGAACATTAAGTGCTATAGGCAAAACTTTTTTTTTATTTTGGAGTAAGGGAGGATTATAACCCTTGTCAGATTTTGTTCTTGCCATCTGTGTCTCATTGCAGAGATTTCCAGTCACTTCCTGTCCCATAGCCAAACAGGAAGTGAGAGGAAATCCCTGCAAAGGAATTTTCCTGGGAACCCCCAGGTCACCAGAACTAGTGTCCCCATTGGAAGATTTCCAATCTATTACTTTTGTGGGGATAACCCAAAATAATTTTGGATTTACTTTTACTTTCAATGACAATGGTAAACAGGACAAATAGAGAGGGTGAATCTCCTTAACAGGGGCGCAGACCGCAACAAAACCTGACAGGGGGTCTAATTCCTCTCCACTCCATCCAAAACAAAAAAAATGTTTTGCCTTTAGTTAAACTTTATTCGACAAATGTAAACAATATATTTAATATTAAAAGTGCAATTAGGAAGGAAATATTTTTGAGTAATTTATATACCGTATTTCCCGGTGTATAAGGCGACCAGGCGTATAAGACGACCCCCTAATTTTACATTTTTTTAAGAGTTTTTGCCTGTACTTACCGTATAAGACGACCCCCCTTCCGAGGCTTCCGACGCCTCATATTTCTTCCTTCTTGCTGGAGCTGGAGCCATATCCTTCCTTCTTGCTGGAGCCAATCACGGCGAGCGATGTATTCTATAAATTAATACAAAGCCTGCTTGGATTGGTAGAGGCTGTAACATCATCAGCCCGCGCCTCTCTGACTCTCAAAGCCATGTAGCCTGCTCGGATTAGCAGAGGTTGTTACTCCAATCCGAGCAGGCTCTGTATTAATTTGAATACATCGCTCACCGGGATTGGCTCACCGGTATATACTGTATGTAGCCAAAGCTACATACAGTATTATTGCACATCCAGCAGGCATCCGAGGGGCAGACCCGGCGTATAAGATGACCCCTGCTTTTTGGCCAGTTTTTTTAAGGAAAATACGGTATTTTTTTTTACACAACTCTGTTTAGATTATTTTCTATTTGTTTGTAATACAATTTAACTTCTTTTCTATAATCTTGTGCTTTATTATGCTATGGCAGTGAAGGGGTTAACATTAGGGGGTTAAATGTGTTCCCTCTAAGGATGAGCTCAGGCGTGTTCGCAAACAGCACGTGCAGAGCCCGCCAGGAAGTCGGCACTGCACAGGCAGTGAGACATTTCCCGATCTCTACAATCGCGCATCGGGACAATGTCTCACTGCTTGTGATTAGCGCTCCTCAGTGCCGACTTCCTGGTGTGCTCTGCACGTGCTGTTTGCGAACAAGCCTGAGCTCATCCTTAGAGGGAACACATTTAACCCCTTGATCGCCCCCTAATGTTAACTCCTTCCCTGCCAGTGACATTTATACAGTATTCAGTGGCTATTTATAGCTCTGATCGCTGTATAAATGCCAATGGTTTAAAAAAGTGTCAAAAGTGTCCGATCTGTCCGCTGCAATGTCGCAGTCCCGATAAAAATCTCAGATTGCCATCATTACTAGTAAAAAAAAAAAATAAAATAATAAAAATGCCATAAATCAATAACCAATTTATAAGCGCTATAATTTTTGCGCAAACCAATTAATATACACTTATTGCATATTTTTACCAAAAATATGTAGAAGAATATATATCAGCCTAAACTGAGGAAAAAAATAGCTTTTTTTAAGAAAAAATGTGGGATATTTATTATAGCAAACAGTAAAACATATTGGGGATTATTTACGAAAGGCAAATCCACTTTGCACTACAAGTGCAAAGTGGATTTGCCTTTCGTAAATAACTCCCTGTGTGTTTTATTCAAAATTCTTGCTTTTTTTGTTTATAGAGCAAAAAATAAAAACCGCAGAGGTGATCAAACACCACCAAAAGATAGCTCTATTTGTGGGGAAAAAAAGCACATAAATTTTGTTTGGGTACAGTGTCGCATGACCGCGCAGTTGTAAGCTAAAGCAACGCAGTGCCGCATCGCAAAAAATGTCCCGGTCAGGAAGGGGGTAAATTCTTCCGGGGCTGGAGTGGTTAAGCATTGTCTTTATTTTTTTTAAATGACCTGCATTGCCTATGTTTAGAGGCATCAGTAAGTGGCATGCGTGTGTGCACCATGGTTACGTGTTACCTAGGATTGTATTGATAGTGATGTACGTTAGAACCTCATCACCGCTCCTTGCTGGAAAGCTGGAATGCTTAGTAAATTAGCCTAAAAGTAACCTTTTGCCTACATTACATAATTGCATGAGTAACAGACATACATTACAATTGCTGTGTTGCGACAATGATGTATTTATTTTAAAGAGGATTTATTGAAGTCATGCAAAACTACTGCTGTTAACTTGTTTGACTTTGGGCAATCAAGATGCACTTCCATATGGCAGTATTGGACAATAAGCCACTGAAGAAATAAATAAGCAGAGCCACTTTTGCGTTTTTTTGATTTTTAACTGTATTTTAGTGCCAATATAAGCAGAGAGAACATCTGTTAATCATGTTCAGATCAAACAAACCACAGACAGGGCTTACAAATACTGTCCTGCTTGGATATTAATGCCTTTTTAAAGTCAATGACACATTCATAAAGTTATGCACATTTAATACAATTTTTGTCCTGGATTTAGCACTGTAACTAACTAACTGTAGTACATTATTTTACCTTTTTTTTTTTTCTTTTTTTTTCTCTCTTAAATAGTCTTTATTAACAATTCTTAATTTACATACACCATATTAAAACATCTGCAGGTTCGTGTGGACATACTCCACTAATAAAGGGACAAGCTTCATATGGTACACTAAGGCGACCGGAAACTGTTTTTCCCCCAACCCTCCCTCCCTTCCCTTACCCTCCCCCTACCCTGAGCCAGATCCTTCCTTTTATTCCTGACACCCTACACTTATTAACCACGGGTTCCACATCTTTTCAAACTTTTTAAGGTTCTCTCCTTCCATATTACCTCATTTATTGTTTTAACCCACTCGTCAACTGCAGGGGGAAGGACTGTTTGCCATCTCTGCATAATGAGCTTCCGGGCCTGGTAGAGGCACCTCAGAACGGCTAGTTTAGCTGCTGCCTCCTCCCGGCTCCATGCCCTGTATCCAAAAATACAGAATCTAACGTCTATCTCCAGGGAGAGCCCCCATTTGCCCTCAATAGAGCCCACAACCCCCCGCCAGTAACGTACTAGCTTGGGGCACCTCCATACCATGTGTATCAAATCGCCCTCCTCCCCACACCTGGGGCATTTGGCATCAGGTCTTACACCAAAATGGAATAGTTTTTTGGGGTGTAATATGCTCTATGTAGCAACATTAAGTGGGAGAGTCTCTGTGCAGGTGAAACTGAAACCTCCTGTCCTACCTCCAGTATTTCCCTCCATTGTATATCAGTTAACTTTCCCACATCCTTCTCCCACCCCTCCCTGCAGCCCAGGTGCTCTGATCTGACAATAGCTTCCTTGCACAGTTGCGCATATATTCCACAGATAAAGACCTTCATCTTCCCAGATTTAATCACCCTTTGAAGTAGTGCAGCATCTGTCCAAGCTGGGGGGCTTACCCTAAATTGTACCTCCAAAGCCGCTCTCATTTGCAAATACCTGAAGAATGTTTGTCTTGGTATACTGTATTCCTTTTGGAGGTCCTCAAAAGATTTCAATACCCTCCCTCTGTACAGCTGGGATAGTCTATTTATACCCCACCTCGCCCATTTCTTAAATTCCCCCATAACCACTATCTCCTGTAGGTTTCTGTTATGCCAGAGGGGAGCGTATTCTGTAAACCCAACATATCCCATTAGGGTCTTTGTTGCCTTCCAGACTTTTGTTATTAACTTAGTTGTGGGACCTCTACCAGATAGTGAGTCTGCCTCCAATGCTTCCACTACGATTTTATGGGGTGCCTCCAGAGTTAACAAACCTCTGTCAGCACTTCCACCCCCTACATGCTGCAACTGTGCTGCCAGAAAATAGCACCTCGGATGCGGGAGGGCTATCCCCCCTTCTTTAACTGGTAACTGCAAACTCTGAAGGCTGATCCTGGCCTTCCCCCTCCTCCACAACAGCTCCCTAAAAAGTGAGTCGATCTTTTGGAACCACTTTTTGTTCAACCACACCGGTGAGTTGTGTAACAGATACAGCAGTTGGGGCAACCAAACCATCTTGATTAGGTTGCCCCTTCCTGCTACAGATAGGGGCAGCCGGCTCCAGATATCTATTTTACACCTAAATTTACCCAGTAATGGAATTAGGTTGTCTACAACATACTGATTGGGGTCTTTTGACATATTTATGCCCAGGTAACGAATCTTTGAAACTACTTTTAGGTGTGGGATTCCCGACAGGTCCGGACCATTGAGGTTATCTAATGGCAGTAGTGCAGACTTCCTCCAATTCACCACCAGTCCTGACACACTGCCAAACCTTTCCATCATGTCCATTACCTGCCTAAGAGAGTCTCCCGTATCTCCGAGAAACAATAGGACATCGTCGGCATACAGGGAAATCTTCTCCTCTCCTATTCTTCTTACAAAGCCTTTAATCTTGGAGCTAGATCTAATATGGATTGCTAGTGGCTCCATAGCGAGGGCAAACAGCAGGGGGGACAGGGGGCATCCCTGTCTCGTCCCCCTCTCTAGGCATATTTTCCCTGATAGTTCTTTATTAACCCTAACCTTCGCACTTGGGCCCCTATACAGTATTTTTATCCACTTTCTAAAGACCGGACCCAAGCCAAACTCCTCCAGCACCCGCCATAGATAGGGCCATTCCAAACTGTCAAAGGCCTTAGTTATATCCAGGGATACCACTGCTCTTGAACCTATATTCTCTGTCGGGGTCTGGAGATTCATGTATGCCCTCCTAATGTTCATACTCGTGGTCCTATGGGAAATAAATCCCGTTTGATCCACGAGGATGAGTTTATGCACAATTTTGTTAAGTCTAGCAGCCAGTACCCTTGCCAGGATCTTGGCGTCTGTACACAACAAAGATATAGGCCTGTATGCCGACGGTTCCAGTGGATCACCCCCTTCTTTATGAAGCAGGATGATATTTGTTTCAGTCATAGAGACAGGCAGACACCCTCCCTGCAGAGCCCAATTCAGTGTTTTCAGCAACTCTGGCAGGAGGATCTTCCCGTAATGCTTATAGACCTCCACCGGGAGACCATCCGGCCCTGGAGATTTTTGATTTGCCATTCCATTTACAGCTTGTTGTAGTTCGACTAGTGTAATTGGCGCATCTATACCCTCCCTATCCTCTTCAGTAACAGTAGGGATCTGTATATCCTTAAAAAAAATTTCCATGTCCTCCTCCCCAACGAACCCCTGTGACCTATACAGGTTTTCATAATACCTCTCAAATGTGTCTGTAATTTCTGGGCTCTGAGAGGATATCTCACCACCTGGAGTCCTGATTGCCGGGATCGTCGAAGAGGAGGAGTTGGTTTTTACCAAATAGGCCAACATGCGTCCCACACTTTCTCCTTCCCCAAAGGTCCGCTGTTTCAGGAAGAGTTGCTTATTTTCACCCCTCTTCAGGACTGCTGTTCTATAGGCCTCCTGTTTTTCCTCCCACAGTTTCTGCCTCTCTGGTGTAGGGCCTTCTATAAATTGCTTCTCTGCCAACTCCAGTTCCCTCCTAATTCCCTCCTCCCACTCCCTTGCCCTCCTCTTAACTCCTGCCACCCCCTGGATCAAAATACCCCTAAGGAATGCCTTCAATGTGTCCCATTGTACACCTGCTGTCGTCGAGCCTTCATTAAATTTTAGAAATTCTTCTAACTTTGTTATTATCTTCTCTGGCTCCCCCATTAACTCCAACCAATATGGACTTAGCTTCCAGAGCCCTCTAGCCTCCCTGACCCCTACACCCACTGAGGCCACCATCAGGGAGTGATCCGAGACCCCTCTCGGATAGTATACTACGTCCTTTATTATTGGCACTGCCTCTGCATTCCCCAGGGTCATATAAATTCTGGAGAAGGTGGAGTGGGAGGAAGAGAAGCAAGAGTATTGCCTTGCTCCAGGATTCCGGACCCTCCACATATCCACCAGGCCTGCCTCCTCCAGGAAGTTACCCAACCGGCCCCCTGCTACACTGTTTACTTGGGCTCGTGGTGGAAATCTATCCAACTCCTTGTTCAACACCTCATTGAAATCCCCTAATACTATCACCGGGGTATCTGTTTTATCCAATTTAAAAGGTGGGGGGATATAAATGTTAGCAATAACATACATTTTGTTTTCAATAGAACAGTATAAAAAAACATAACGACCCAAACTATCTATCCTGGTCTGCCTACAGGAGAACATCACACTTCTTGTTACCAATATACTCACACCCCTAGAGTAAGAGGAGTACACCGAGTGGTATTGGGCCTGGAACCTTCTACTTGGGAGACCTTTCATCGTATCCTTTGTCAAGTGAGTCTCCTGTAGGCAGACCAAACCCACCCCCCTTATCTCCAGCAGTGAAAAAATGGCAGCCCTCTTAATTGGGTTCCCCATCCCCCGTACGTTCCAGGAGCCTATTTTAAGGATTTTAGGCTGCATTAGACAAACAACAGACAGGAATTAGTACCAGAAAACCAACGACAATGGGCGTCTTCAACTTGGTATACTGTCTTGTGCCAAAAATTAACACCTCCATTACCCCTTATAACTCCCCCCAGAAATAAAAGAGAGAGAACCCCCTTAGGATAGCCAAATTGAGACCCCTCCATTAATACCAAACTGTGTATTACATATAACAAAAAAGAAAAGAAAAATGCCTTAATTACCCTCTGTGCTTCATTACTGTTATTTTCCTTTCTAAAAAACCTTCTAAGTGCCCCCCTTTCCTTTTTCCCCATGTTCCTATTGATAGGGGACCCCTCCATTAATACCAAGCTGTGTACTGCATATATAAGATAAAAAGAAAGAAGAGAGAAAAAAAATAAGTAAATAAATAAAAGGAAAAAATGTTGCCTTAATTACCCTCTGTGCTTCGTTACTATTATTTTCCTTTCTAGTGAACATTCTAAGTGTCCCCTTTTCCTTTTTCCCCATGTTCCTATTCATAGTGTTTGTATTTACCACGCATGTGCTCAATCCTGCTTCCCCCCTCCCACCCCTTTCCCCTAACTACCCCTCCACTTACTAAGTGCATTTTAATTCCTCTTTGAGATAATTTTGCGACCCCCCTTCCTCTCCAGTTAAAATTAACTTATCACAGTGGTTCAGAAATTTCATTAGTAAGGACCTGGGGCGCCCTCCAGGGGGCGGAGCCCTGAAGGGGACCCGGTGAGCTCTCTCAATCGCAAACTGTGCGGAGAATGCTTCTCTTCCAAATATTTCTATGAGCCATCCTTCCAAAAAAGCAATGGGACTATGCCCCTCACATCTCTCTGGGAGACCCACTATTCTTATATTGTCCCTTCTCAGGCGGTTTTCCATTTCATCCATTTTTTCATTAATTCTACCCAATTGCTCCTTCATGGATTTAACATCTTGCTGTAGGGGAAAAACATCGTCCTCCACTTGGCTCACTCTTCCCTCTAAGCCCGTTATTCTGTCTACTGCCTTTTGCAACTCCTGCTTTATTAGTAACAGTTCAGCTTTAACCTCTTCAATTCGGCAGCTTAATCCCTCCACTGATGCTTTACAGGAATTGATCGCTTGCAATACTTCCCTCAGGGTAGGTTCCACCTCTGTGACAGAGACGGTAGTTGGCAATGGTAACTGAGCTTTTTCCCCTGCCCCTGCACTTTTATTAACATTCGGGTTTTTATGCCCTGCTCCAGCTGCAGATGATGATGCCTGTCCTTGACTTTTCCTATCCCCGGTAGTCTTAAGTTGCGGAAGTTGCCCGTTTTTAGTGGGGGTCTGTTCAGGGGTATGTGCAAACCTCTCCAGCTTTGCTGCTGCTGCTGCCGCCTGGTTCCCCTTCTCCCTTGCTGACCGTAATGACTGGGGGCCCAAGTTCTCCATGTTAACTGGCTCCTCCCCTCTCCTCCTGGACATTGCCTTTGTTACCTTTGTTAATTTTATGTATCCAGATAGACAATACCACCAAGGAAACAGGCAAAGAGAAATTAGTGACCAGGGGGGCGGCAAAAGGGCTTAACCGAGCATACACAGACAGGTACTGACCCTTTTACTGCAGGGAACTATCTGCAACCCTGCAATCGCCAGTCAGCCAATGCACATATTCAGCAGTCTGAGTATTTAGTATACCAGTCAGATATGTCATATATGCCCGTTCACTCCTCTATCCTTCTGTTGTAGTATGGGGTCACAACGTACTGTCCTTTATACTTTATCCATGTACAGTGGGCTATAGTAGAATGGCCGGGTTAACCCCTCCTTCCACGTCCCGCTCACCTGCTTCGGTCCCCACAGTCCCAGGACCCAGCGTCCAGCTCCTTACCAGCCTCCACAGAATATCCCAGTCAGTTTGGCATAACTTCACCACAGGTCTTTTTTTCCACCGTCACCCGTCCACCTCTCCTCCTCTCTCGCCGCTCCGTAGCGGCACACTGAAAGCCGCTCCACCGGCTCCCAAACACGCAGGCGCAGTGAGTACCGCGGCTCCAGTGAGGGGGCCTCGATGTAGATAGTTTATTCAGGCAACCGGCGCCGGCTTCTCCGTTCTCCGTCTCAAAACGCTTCCTCGCCTGCCCGCCTTGCGTCTGCCACGCTGAGATCCAAGTACTAGCAGTAGCAGCCGGCCAAATACTCCAACCTCCAGTATCAGCAGGTAAACGGCAAGGTGGAGAGACTCTCAGCACGCCGCTCACTCCGCTCCACACTCCATCCACACCCTCATCCGGTCACGCCCCTGTGCACCAGTCACATTATTTTACCTTAGTATACACTTTGGGTTCTGACATAAATTATAACAGCACATGTATTTAAAAAAGAAGGTTTTATGAGCACACTGGCACACAGATACATTTTCAAGTCTTTTTAAAATAGGAATCTGAAGGATGTCTGTGCAATGCCTGGTCTCCATTTCATTAAATAACTCCTTCTTTACCTTCCTGGGGGCAAAATTACTGCATAAATTGGTAAATTGTTGATAGTACTGAGCCATGGCAAGGGGTAGATATCACATTTAAATTCCTATAGTCTTAAAGCACTAAAGAAAACATTAATCAACCATCTATTTTTATTGCAGCTTACCAATTCTTAGATGTGATGGCTACATTCTTTTTTAGCTTTCAGATAAACAAATTTGGACTTGGGCCTCATCCAATAGAATACAAGCAAAAATTAGGTATGTATCGGGGTGCAAACCCCCGTACCCTACAATAGCGGACTATAGTGGCCACAGGGAAGAGACATGTTTAAATTTTAGATCATTTTATTATACAAAAATATAAAGTATAATAAAATTATGTAAAATTTGAACATGTCTTCTCTCTGTGTCTGTTATAGTCCACTATTGTAGAGTACGGGGGGGGGGGGGGGGTTGCACCCCAGTACATACCACATTTTTGCTTTTTTTAGGCTTTCCTTCTTTTATTTTCACCTGGTGATCTGGCTAGTAAATCTGTTATTTTTCAACAGAATAAGTTTTCCTCCAAATGTAGCAGTTTAGAGTCAAACCATTTACCACTAACAGGGGGTGCTTGTAATGATCAACTATTCTTTATTCTTGTAAAACCTTTATCCCAAAGGATAAAAAATCTTATTGTAACTGCAATGTGAGCTAGAGTTCAGCTTCAATTTGTTAGTGTATCTAAATCTGCTGGTAAATCTAACACTCCCCTCCCCCCAGACTGACAATGCTGCTGTCCAAAGGTGCCCCCTGTGCTCATTCTTCCAGAGTGGGGGCACTCTAATACAGGGGGTGTGTTACTGGCCAGATCACCGAATGAAAACAGGGAGGGAAAAAGCTTAAAAATGAAAACTAATACATCCACCATATCTAAAGGCTGTTAAGCTGCAATATACTACATTTTTCGTTTTGGGTTTAATACCGCTTTCATCGTAAATTTTCATTCATCAGTCCCACTGTAGCATGAGTTGATATAATATATCATTTTAATAGGACAGGAGTATAGCAACTAACCTGCAGCCAAAAGAGGAAGGAAATGTACATGCACACCCTCTTCCCCAAATGATAACACTTCCTTCATTGGGTGCCAGAAATACTGTACAGGTATATCAGAGGCCCTCCTCCTGCTTGATGCTGAAGGGCATATAATCTTAAATGTGTGTGTACTTGGTGTACAAGGAAAACTATACATTATACATTTAACAAAAACATGTGAAGTGTCAAGCAGCTCTAAAAACCCACCAAAAAAAGCATAACATAATAAATAAGAACACAAATCCTTTTAAGAAGAGCTGTTGCAAAAAAATGTGTACAAACGCAAAAAAAACCTCTTTTTTTTAATTTTCGCTGACCTGAAAGGTAAAGGCATAATGTGCTAGTATGCATCGTAGTGTAAACAAGTATGTGAAACTTACCTGCAAACGAAGCCCTCGTTGTCACTGCTGGTGGCCGCATCCATCTTCGCCCATCTTCCTTCTGCGTCGGGCTGTGTTACTGTCCGAAACCGCGTGACTTCACTCCTGCGAATGCGCATGGGAGCCACTGGTCATGGCACAGGGCTCTAAAGAAATGGCATGGGTGGTCGCTCCTTCAGAGCGCATGCGCCAATGACATAATCGGCTGCATATACAGTAAATATCTCCTAAACGGTACATGTTTAGGAGATATTTACAGTACCTATAGGTAAGCCTTATTATAGTGGAATATGGTGGAATGAACACTGATGCACTTTAAAAACACCTTTTTGTGCTAATAATTGTTTATAGCACTTTTATGGTTTTTGAACCTTTATATATTACAGCTCTTTATAGTTTTATTGTGAATTATTATCAGTATTTGAAAGGTCCATTTAAGCACTTGCACTTATAGTTGAGGATTAGCGTTGCATTGTATACATTTAAAGAAAAAATTCCTAGACCAGAAATCCACAGAGCATTAATGGCCATAACTTGTCCCCATACCCTGACAGTGAAAAGTGCAAGAGCAGAATCAATAGTAACAGAGCTATTCCATTTGGTGGCAGATTTCTTCATGGTGGTGATTCTTCTTCTCTGGGTGATTGATCATCACAATTTGGATCACGTAATTATCATATATGCCTTCACGGATTTATTCATTTTATTTTGAACTTTTTTAGTTCACCAATGACTGTGATATTTTTTTCTGTACAGATTTGTACTTGTGCCATATATTGTTTATACGATTCACTTCATATCACTATTTTTGCACATTCATGTATTCATGATTAGCGCTGCACTGTTTTTTACCCATTACTTTTGCACAAGTTGCTGCTGTTTTACAATTTATATTTCACAATTTTTGAACATTAGCGTGGTATAACACGATACATTTCATGTTTTAAGTACAAGCATGGAAATAACAGTAGTAAGGATGAGCCGAACCCCCCCCCGGTTTGGTTCGCACCAGAACACTGCGAACAGGCAAAAAAAAAACAAGCGAACACCGTTAACGTCTATGGGACACGAACATGAAAAATCAAAAGTGCATGTTTTGAAGGCTTTTATGCAAGTTATTGCCATAAAAGGTGTATGGGGACCCGGGTACTGCGCCAAGGGACATGTATCAATGCAAAAATAAAGTTTTAAAAACGACCATTTTTTCAGGAACAGTGATTTTAATAATGCTTAACCACTTGCTTACTGGGCACTTAAACCCCCTCCTGTCCAGACCAATTTTCAGCTTTTAGTGCTCTCACACTTTGAATGACAATTATTCAGTCATGCAACTCTGTAGAGTTTTCTTTTGGTGGTATTTGATCACCTCTGGGTTGTTGTTTTTTTGCGCTATAAATGAAAAAAGACCAAAAATTTGGAAAAAAAAACACATTTTTCTTAATTTCTGTGATAAAATTGTGCAAATTAGTGATTTTTCTTCATAAATTTTGGCCACAATTTATACTGCTACATATCTTTGGTAAAAATAACCCAAAATTAGTGGAAATTATTTGGTCTGTGTGAAAGTTTTAGAGTCTACGAGCTATGGTGCAAATCATAAAAAAATGTATCACATCTGATGTTCTTGAGACCCTAACAAGCCAGGAAAGTACAAATGCCACCCAAATGACCCCTTTTTGGAAAGTAGACATTTCAAGGTATTTAGTAAGAGGCATGGTGAGTTATTTGAAGTTGTATTTTTTCCCACAATTCTTTGCAAAATTAAGATTTTTATTTTTATTTTTTTCACAAAATTGTCATTGTAATAGCTTATTTCTCTCACATGGCATGTGCATACCACAAATGACACCCCAAAATACATTCTGCTACTCCTCTTGAGTATAGCGATACCACATATGTGTGACTTTTTCACTGCCTGGCCACATACAGAGGCCCAACATGCAGGGAGCACTATCAGGTGTTCTAGGAGCAAAAATTACACATCTCATTTCTCAACCACCTATTACACTTTTGAAGGCCCTGGAGCACCGGGACAATGGAAACACCCACAAAATGACCCAATTTTCGAAAGCTAACACCCCAACTTATAATCTATGATGCATATTGAGTCTTTTGAACGGTTCATTTTTTTCCAGAAGTTTTTGGAAAATGTGGAAAAAAAAATGAAAACGCATTTTTTTTACACAAAGTTGTCCATTTATAAGATATTTCCAACACATAGCATTTAGATAGCAAAAATGACACCCCAAAATACATTCTGCTACTCCTCCTGAGTATTATAATACCACATGTGTGGGACTTTTTCACTGCCTGGCCACATACAGAGGCCCAACATGCAGGAAACACCAACAGGTGTTCTAGAAGCAAAAATTACACATCTCATTTCTCAACCACCTATTACACTTTTGAAGGCCCTGGAGCACCAGGACAATGGAAACACCCACAAAATGACCCCATTTTAGAAAGCTAACACCCCAATGTATAATCTATGATGCATAATGAGTCTTTTGAACGGTTTATTTTTTTTCCAGATGTTTTTGGAAAATGTGGAAAAAAAATGAAAACGCATTTTTTTTACACAAAGTTGTAAGTTTATAAGATGTTTCCAACAGGCAGAGATATTGTCAGAAGTGCCAAAAATATTGGTCCTGGTAGTAGGCAGGAACATGTGGTGTGGTCGGTGCAACAGGCAGAGACATAATGGCAGTAAGTCCTACAGGCAGCAGACAGAAGTAGGGCCTCGTTCAGGACAGAATGGGGACAGGGGTAGAGGCTTCTCCTACCCAAATCTCTTTGAAGCCTCTGAGTCTTTAGACCCTAATCTAGGAATGAGAAAACAAAAAAAATTGTTTTCTTCATCCAGAAAAACAATTCTGGAGCTCCTCACATATGTGAGACCCCTGTATTGAACCCCACTAGTCCAGTTGCAGGGTACAAGATCAGTCCATGAGGCAGGCAAAAAACATGGTCAAACAGTCCAAGGTCAGTTCCAGATCAGGCAGAGGTATGTACAGCATTGTTAGGCAGAAGCATGGTCGAATAACAGTCCAGGGTCAGTTCCAGATCAGACAGAGGTATGTATAGAATCAGCAGACAGAAGCGTGGTCGAATAACAAGCCAGGGTCAGTTACAGAGCAGGCAGTGGCATAATGGGTGTGAAGGTGTGTGAAGGCAGGAACTGAGGATTACGTTTACATACTTCACTAATAATTTATTGAAGTATGGTAACGGCAAAAACTTTCACCTATGCAGAGGCCTGGTTGGGAAGGACATTGTGCACAATAATAAGATGTGTCTCTTCTGACTCCTGCTCTGGTACACACCTTACATTTTTTTTACGTTGTTGTCCTGTTGGTCTGTTGGTCTGGGAGGGAGTTTATCTGGAAAGTGACGATCAGAGAGTCGACTAAGAACATCTGATCGGATGTTTTCTGGTGGGCCGTTCGGGAATATAAGGGCAGTGAAAACTTCCTCCTGGTAGCCAAGGAAGCATTTGGGGTTTTGGGTGGAGTTGCGGTAAATGACATATGAGTTGTATATGGCCAATTGAAAAAAATAAATTGCGACTTTTTTATACCAATGGTATGTCCGTCTTGTGGCAAGGTATGGTTCGAGTATTTGGTCATTGAAGTAGACTCCCCCCATGAGCAAATTATATTCACAGATGCATTTTGGTTTTGGATGGGGCCATCCAAAAACCAAAATGCATCTATGAATATAATCCCCCATCTATGAATATAATCCCCCTTATGGGGATTCCTACAAAGGTATCATTGTGGATCGAAGACAACATGTAGACATCCCTTCTGTCCCTCCACTTCACTGCCCAAATCTCCTTGTTTCGCAGACCTGCTGTTTCTCCTTTTCTCATCTTCTTATTGATAAGACTTTGAGGAAAGCCCTTCCGGTTCTTTTTTACGGTGTCACATGCTGGCGTCTTTTTCCGGTGAAGGTTGTGGAACAGGGGCAGAGATGTGTAGAAGTTGTCTAAGTATAAATGGTAGCCTTTCTCCAGTAGGGGGTATATGAGGTCCCAAACAATTTTCCCGCTTGATCCCAAGTAGTCTGGGCAATAGGGGGTTGCAACTGGGTGTCCTTCCCTTCGTATACTTTGAAGGCATATATGTACCCTGTGACTCGGTCACATCATTTTTATACCTTCACCCCATAGCGGGCCCTTTTGCGATTTTGGGATTACATTTCTTGATTTTAAGTCTGCCACTAAATTTAACAAGTGGCCGAATTTTGAAAAGCCTGTCAGAATTTGGGTCATTTCGGGGAGGGCACTGGTTATTACCATTGAAATGGAGGAACCTCATTATCATGAGGTATCTGGTTCTGGGCACTACCTTGGAGAAGATTGGCATGTATGTGGTGGATGGGGTGGGTTGACCAATAGAAATTCAAAGTGTTTTTTTTGGTGAGTCCCATACAAATGTGAGGCCTAAAAAAACCTTCAACTCCTCCACCGTTAGGTCTCTCTACTCGTAGGGACGGGCATAATAGGACGTTGGATTATTTAAAATAAATTGCTGTGCATAAAGGTTGCACTGGGCCACAATTGTTGATAGCATGTCCTCTGTAAAAATTAAATAAAAAAAATTGATTGGGGAAAAATTCTCCATGTCCACCTGGACTCCTGGCTGGGCAGTGAAAGGGGGAACGTTGGCTTCTCCTGAATTAGGAGGAAGCCACAAAGGGTTCTGAAGGGCATAGAGAAGGCTGGCATGGGTCCTTGGCCTTTCTTGCCGAGGTACTGCGGTGCTGGTGGATGGCACTGCGGTGCTGGTGGATGGCACTGCAGTGCTGATGGTTGCCACTGCCTCCTCACCAGAACGCCTTCGTTTGGCGGGCAGAATATCTTCCTCCTCTGAGTCACTCAGTGTTCCACTACTGAGGACTGGCTCATAGTTTACGTTCGACTCAGAATCGGAGTTTGAAAGGGAATCCGAAAAAGAGAGCTCCCGTTGCTCTCGTCGGCCTGGGAAAGTATTTAGTATGCCTCCTCGGCGGAAAAGCATCTTTTGGACATGGTTGTTGGTGGTGATGCGACTACACAGGTGTGTACTAAGCCTGCACTGATGGGCACTGATGAGGCGGCACTGATGAGCACAGATGGGCACTGAGGTGGCACAGAGAGGCACTGATGAGGTGGAACAGATGTGCACTGATGAGGCAGCACAGATGTGCACTGATGAGGCAGCACAGATGTGAACTGATTACACAGATGTGCACTGATGAGGTGGCACAGATGGGCACTGAAGAGGCAGCACAGATGGGAACTGATGAAGCTGCACAGATGGGCAATGATTGTTTGCACAGATGTGCACTAATGAGGCAGCACAGATGGGCACTGATTTATGGCACAGATATGCACTGATGAGGTGGCACAGATGGGCACTGATGAGGTGGCACAGATGGGCGCTGATGAGGCAGAACAGATGGGCACTGATGAGGCGGAACAGATGTGCACTGATTGATTGCACAGATGTGCACTGATTGATTGCACAGCTGTGCACTGATGAGGTGGCACAGATGGGCACTGATGAGGCAGCACAGATGGACACTGATGAGGCACCACAGATGTTCACTGATTGATTGCACAGATGTGCACTGATGAGGCGGCACAGATGGGCATTGATTGGCACAGGTGGGCACCAATGAGGTGGCACAGGTGGGCACTGATGAGATGGTACAGGTGGGCACTGATGAGGTGGCACAGATGTGCACTGATTGCAAAGATGTGCACAGATGGACACTGATCACCGATGGCACAGGTGGGCACATATTGGCACAGGTAGGCACAGGTGGGCACAGATTGGCACAGGTGGGCACCGATTGGCACAGATCCCAAATAGGCACTGTACTGATGGGGCACTGTTTGGGCACTGTAAATTGTGTTTTAACTCACTGGAGCACAGATCGCTGTCAGATCCTCTCTCTCTCTCCTCACACACGGTCTCTGTGTAAGGAGAGAGAGCTGGCAATGAGAGATGATCTGATATGTTTACACTTGAGATCATCTCTCATTGGAAGCTCCGATCGCGCTGTAAAGGGCCGCTGTAATTGGCCATTTACAGTGATCTGTGACTGGCTGTGTCCAAGGGACACAGCCAGCACAAAATTTCCCAGATGCGCACTTGTGAGCGCGCAGGGGAACTAGGAAAAGGGAGGACGTCCTATGACGGCCTCCCGGAAGTTGAGGTCTGCACTGTAGCCATCATTCGGCTATGGCCCGGACTTCAAGTGGTTAAAGTGAAACAAAAAAATTGAAATATTCCTTTAAAAATCGTGCCTGGGGGGGGGGGGGGTCCCCTTAGTCTGCCTGTGAAGTGGCGCATCTGTCCGATGTGTTTCAGACTCAGCAAAATTACATTTCTAAAGGACAAAAAGTCATTTATACTTTCTCACAGCTGTAATGTATTGCTGTCTCCCGGTAATATAGATAAAAAAACAATGAAAAAAGCGGCATGGGTCCCTCCCCAGTCCACACCAGGCCCTTCGGGTCTGGTATGGATATTAAGGGGAACTCCACGCCAAAAAAAAAAATACAGTGTTGGGTCCCCCCCAAAATCCATACGGGGCCCTTTGGGTCTGGTATGGATTTCAAGGGGAACTCCACACCAAAATTTAAAAAAAAATGGTGTGGAGTCTTCCCCAAAATCCATACCAGACCCTTATCTGGTTGTGACAGCTGTTATAAAGCCAAGGGCAGGGCCACCCACTGACATAACCGGATGACTCCGCCCCCTCTCACAGCACATGATGTCAGAAGGGGCGAGGTCACTCGGTTACATCACCAGGTGGCCCCGCCCTTGCCTATATAACAGCTGTCACTGTGAAAAGACAGCAGTCGGCAGGACGCCTCCCATCCAGGTGGAGTTTTTTTTTTACTATTTTTTGGGTCCGTCGGGCGGCGTGATTGAAGATTGATGGACATCGCGGGACACTTTTTTCTTTTTTAATTAAGAATAGTCAAAAACTATCTTTTGTGGTTTTTACTTTTTGACAATTTTTGGTGAATGGGTAGGAGTACAATGTACCCTTACCCATTCACATGGGAGGGCTGGGATTTGGGGGCCCCCTTGTTAAAGGGGGCTTCCAGATTCTGATAAGCCTCCGACCACAGACCCCCACAACCACCAGGCAAGGGTTGTGGGGATGAGGCCCTTGTACCCATCAACATGGGGACAAGGCACTTTGAGGGGGACCCAAAAGAACCCTTCCCATGTTGAGGGAAAGTGGCCTGGTATGATTCAGGAGGGGGGGGCACTCACTCGTCCCCCCTTTCCTGGCCTGCCAGGCTGCTTGTTCGGATAAGGGTCTAGTAAGAGTTTGGGGGGACCCCATGCCAATTTTTAAAAAAATGTTGGCGTGGAGTTCCTCTTAAAATCTATGCCAGACTCAAAGGTCCTGGTATGGATTTTGGGGGACCCCACGTTGTTTTTTATATTTTGACAAGGAGTTTCCCTTAAAATCTGTACCAGACCCTAAGGGCCCGGTATGGAAAGGGGGGACCCATGCTGACTTTTTTTTTCTTAATTCTGTCATAGGGTTCCCCTTAACCACTTCAATACACTGTATTATATACTGTATACTCACCCCCTGGTCTGGTCCCTCAGTCTACCTCCATTGTGTGGTTGGGGGGCGGGTCACGTGACGGCGAGCGGCGCGCTCCGTGTGGCAAGGTAAAGACTGACTGAGTGAGGAGGCAGAGAGGTGTCGCTGGCAGTCGGTAATAGTCGCAGGAGCGGCAAGTTGCGTGAGAAGCGCTCTGGGACACCATGTCACAAACATTCCGACTCATAATCTGATCGATCGAAATACAATCGGCTTCATGACCAAAGCATCTCAGTGCTGCCAATCAATGCAAAACTTAGTTTGATCAGATCTTGTCTAAATCGATCGTGCCACGAACCTAGCAGCCTTTACTGATGCCGTTATAGGTTCCTGGGAGACCTTATCATTCCCTGTGCCTGGTGAGACCACCTATGGTGGTCACCTGTAGTTGGTAAGGAGCCTCTCTACTCACTCGGGTGTGCTACTATCTTGGAATTTGGATCTGGTTTTATGCACCTACCTTTTGGATTATCATATCCACACCTTCTATGGACTTTTTCATATATCACTTTTCAATGATTGATTTTTGCTTTTGATATTGTCTCACTTATTATGGTTTATCACTTATTGTATAAATAATTTTTTATGTAGTAATTTATTTAGGTGGGATTTTTACTATTATGTTTATGCATATATTTATATTTAAATTTTATTATTTATTTTTGTGCAGTATCCACCTAGTTTTTCTCGATGAGAGTTTTTTCACCAATAACTTTTTTTTTTCACTTTATTATTAATTTTTGTGTAGCATCCGCCTTAGTCTTCTCTGATGAGAGTTTTTTCACCATTACTTTGTCTTGACTTGATATTCACTTTTATTATTTTCTCATGATTTTAGCGCCGCATCTTCTTCACATTGCACTGGAGTTTTTGTATTAGACTTTTTGGTGCTGGCTGCTCTATTTATTATTTATTACTATTCAATTTTTTTATTTATTTCTAGCGCAACGTTAACCTTTTGGTTTTTTTAACATATTATATACTGTACACTGACTGCACTGTATGTATATATATATATATATATATATATATATATATATATATATATATATATATATATATATATATATATACATATAACTGCCTGCACGCCACTAAGTAACCTGCCTCTAGCTCACCGTCTTTCAATCATTATACTATATACGGCCATCGTTTAAGTAGCCTTATATAGTGTGGAGCGTGGACTTAGCCCCCTGAGCCATGATTGGCTAAAGGCACCCTGCCTTTGGCCAATCATGGCTCTCACAGCAGAGCATGCTGAGATTGGCCAAAGCATGCAGGTCAATGAGATATTTCAACAAGTTGTTGTTATTCAAGTAACACAGCCCACCTTTACTCGAATTACCACCACTGCGCCGCGGATGAAAAAATGATTAGCAAAAATGAAAACTGAAAAATAAAAATAAATGTCGAGCTGCCACTTTAAGGATTAGAAAATGTAAGTGGTGTTTTTTACCTTATAATGTAACTAAATGATGACTAAGAAAAAAAGAGATATAAAAGGAAAAAAACAGTGGCGCTATCCTAAGACAGAATTGTACAATTAAGACAACACTGAAAAATTGTGTAAATATTCTGATCAACGATTAAACCACCATGTGACAAGTGAAATTAATAAGTGAATAGTTCAAACAAAAAAGTCCATAACTTGATGTATACAAAAATTCTTTAAATGGTAGTGTCTTCTTAGTAACTTCCACCACACCAGAGTGTTGAGTGATCCCACTCCCTTAAGAAATGCACTCACCGGCTCCAAATGCCTACACTTGCGTGCAAGGCTAAAGCGCTTTTATAACCACACAGAAAGGGTTAAATTGGCTAACCAAAAATCCAATAGTGCGTGCAGAAATCGTTCCACCTTACTCATCGATGTTCGTGGATCTGTTGAATTTTAATTTTTTATCCAAAGCTTTTATAGAAGGTGTTTATAGGTGGGAAACCAGCCAGTAACTTCAAAGAGTGTTGATTCCCTGACAGGTAAAATGTGAATGACCACCTGTCAGGGAATCAACACTCTTTGAAGTTACTGGCTGGTTGGATCTTGGCATCCAATTCACTGACTCTAATGCCGCGTACACACGATCAGATTTTCCGACAACAAATGTTCGATGGGAGCTTGTTGTCAGAAATTCTGACCGTGTGTAGGCTCCATCGGACATTTTTTGTCGGAATTTCCGACAACAAAAATTTGAGAGCTGAATCTTTAAAATCCATTGTCGGAAATTCCAAGCGTGTGTAAACAATTCCGACGCACAAAATTCCATGCATTCTCTGAATCAAGTACGAGATGGAAGCGCTCGGTCTGGTAAAACTAGCATTCGTAATGGAGATAGCACATTCGTCATGCAGCAAATTTTGAAATCTTTCAATGCAGCGCATTCTCTTCTTCTTTCTAATGCTAGAATTATGATTTGTTTTGCAGCTGATATTCACACAGAGTTTTGACAAACTGATTTCTTTATTATTTCCTGTGATCTCATGAATACATTTTTTTTTCGCCAGATCTCCAGAATAATGTTTTTAATTTTTGTTTATAGTAATCTCCTTTTTTTTTAAATCAAGATCTCCTGTTTTAAAATTTTTTTCTAGTGATCTCCATAATATTATTTTTCGTTTTGTGTGTCAAGTTACCACAGCAACCACCAAAGAATGTCCAGCGCTCCGAATGTCTCACAAACAATTAGCAGCAGTCCAATAGTAAAGGTTAAGAGATTTAATATATGTGTATAATAAAAACACTATAATAAAAACAATTGGTGAACAGTATATAGTCCCATGTAGATAACACTGTATGACACCTAAATAAAAATGTTTATAGCAGTCAAAAGGTCCAATCAGCAACAGGCAGTCTAAAACTGGAGATCCATCCAAAGAACCTAACCCCAGGCTAAGAAGCAGATAGAAGGGGGTTGGAGGGGAGATGGAAGCCCCAGCCCACAAATCCAGGAGACTCACACTGTAGACACCAGCTTCAGATGGAAAGGCTCACCGATACCGGAGGACAGATCTGTAGATGTTGTGTGAAAACAGGCTGTAGATCCACCGGGAGGAGAAGGTCTCGCAGACGCTCCGTGTCAGGGAGCGATGACGTGAGCCCAGCTGGAGGAGGAGGGCGCAGCTTCACACAGGGGAACCGCCGGAGAAACAGCTGATAGCGCTAGGCAGCTGAAATGCCGGTCTGTGTTCCCTCTGAATGAAAAAGCCTCAGTGAGAGGCAGTGACACTTGGTGAAGCCGTTGTGATTGTAATCAGGCTATCAGGGAGTGACATGGAGGACAGGAGGCCACCAGAGAACAGGCTGGGGACATGAAACAATTAGCCTGCCGGTCTGTGTCACCTCTGAGTGAAGTGAACCTCAGGGAAGAGTGGTGTCACTCAGAAAGTCCAATGAAAAACCTGGGCTGTCAGCCAAAAGTAGATAGATGGAATTAGCAGGTGAATGGGAGAACGCTGTGTGTAGACCATGTGAAGCTCCCACGGGTGGGTAGATGGAAGCATGGATTATCACCGTGGCATGGTGCTGAGTGGAACCTCTGTCAGTGGTTGCCTTGATGACGCGTTTCGCGCGTTTGCGCTTTTTCATAGTCAAGGGTAGAGGCAACTTGCAAGGTTTAAATACAAAAATATTGAGTGGGGAAAAAAAGAGGAGGGGGGGGGACAGGGGGAGGGGAAAAGAAGGGGAGGGACAATGAGAAAGGAGGGAATTAAAAGTCAAATTTAAAAAAAGGGCGGGGGTGGTTAACCCATTGCGAGAACAGGGGGAAGGGGGAAGAGGAGAGGAAAAAAAAAAAAAGATTCTATCTCCAGTCCAAAACCCCTGTTACCCAGAAGACACAATGGCAAATAAAACATACATTGGTATATACATCAATTCAGCAAGAACAACTCTATACAAAACTGCATGTCTCCAGTTCCTCATTTAACCCCCTAGGGGCAAGTGAGTCAAACATATATATTCAAAATACCTCCCGTTTGCACAGTAGAGAAAATCTTTTGTTACTGGTCAGTGTGCCTTTTGGAATAGTTTCAATAACGTAAACTTCTTAAAATCTAATGTCCTTGTTGTGGAAGCGTAAAAAGTGTTGAGGGACACTATGTTCATTAAAAAACAAGGAGAAAGAGGCGCCTCTGGGTGCAGACGTTTAAAACAATTTATTAAAAAGATGTAGCAACAGCTGGTGATGCACTCACATTTAGTAGAAAAAAGTAGGCAAAGGACTGTCCCAAAGCAATCAAGGGGATCCGTGGGGTCATCTAATCCCGGCTGATGGATGACAGAGATACTGGGCAGTCTGTAAACGCTGGATGTTTTTCCGGCCGAACAGCAGAGACAGGCTCCAGAGAGAGGCTTGGATGGCATCCGATCAGGCGAGGGATGATGACGTCACTCGATATGCGACGCGTTTCCTGAGCTGGCTCACCGTGAATGGTGTGACGGCGGCGCTCCTTTGTCAAGCTGATTGGCTGGGAGCTGAAGAGGAATTTAAATAGAAAATACTAAAGGGGAAGGGGGCGGAATGGGGGCGGAAAGGGGGATGGACCTGGAATCTGATGTGTGGAAGTGTCAGCAGAGGAGGGAATCGAGGAGAAGGACGATATGAGGGGATGTAGTGTGCTGATGTGAAAAAGAGGGGAAAATAAATAGAAACTAAAAACTATTGGTTACAATGGGAAGGTTGGAGGGGGACAATGTAAAAAAGGAAGGGAAAATTTATCATAATATGCACAAGTGTAATGAATGGAATGGACGAGGGCAGAGGGCTGCAACACAACTATGGGAGGAAAAATAAATAAAAAAGGAAAAATCATGTGTATGTGTGTGTACACACATAAACGATAGCATGCACCTGTGTGCATATAGAAAAAAGTCGATTGCATATACACACATATATATATGTACAGATAGATGGTGACCACATGTGTCACCTGTTGGGCACAAACGCAAGCGTGCAAGCAGGCACATGCATGCGCACACGTATGTGCGCCACCACAACATGACACACGCTGCATATGGATCAATGAGCTCGAACCCCTATAGGTGACAAAGGGATATGGATGGTATATTATAAAGGAAAAAATAATAATAATAATAAAAATAAATATACTCTGGAGCCTGTCTCTGCTGTTCGGCCGGAAAAACATCCAGCGTTTACAGACTGCCCAGTATCTCTGTCATCCATCAGCCGGGATTAGATGACCCCACGGATCCCCTTGATTGCTTTGGGACAGTCCTTTGCCTACTTTTTTCTACTAAATGTGAGTGCATCACCAGCTGTTGCTACATCTTTTTAATAAATTGTTTTAAACGTCTGCACCCAGAGGCGCCTCTTTCTCCTTGTTTTATAGTGCTACTGGGATATGGCTTTCACTCCCATTAGAAGGCTGCCCTGAATGTGGATTTTTCACCTTATTCCTGCTTCCTTCATCTGCTGTGTCATTACATGGACTTATATATTTCTCTCATGTTTAATTTAATTGTTATGGAATTTCTTTTCCTTATTGTTTATGCGCATTATTATAAATTAGGATTTGTTTGTCTCTTTTGCGCCATTTACTTGCTGTATTGACACTATGTTCATCGCTTCCCTTGGAAATCAATCTACGGTGATCGCCCACCCTGGCCAGTAGGGCCCTGATGGTCCGACCAATGTAGAAAAACCCACAAGGACACCGCAAAACATAGATTACAAAGTCTGTCGAGCAAGTAATAAATTGCCTAATCTCATATGTTTTGCCTAAATTAGTCATGATGTTCTTGGTGCCATGTGCAATAAATTGGCATGTGAGACATCCCCTTTTCTTGCACTGAAAAATCCCCTTTCGGTCATCAAGATATGACCTAATGTCAAATGGAGATTTAGATGTTTGGTTGGTTACTTTACTAGGTGCTAATGGGTTCTTAATGGTATGAGCCTTGCGGAATGTCACATGTGGAACATCAGGTAAAACTGGAGCTAAACGTTGGTCCAGTAATAAAATATTATAGTGTTTCTTAATAATTCTGGATATAGATTTAAAACTGTCGTTAAAAGTAGAAATAAATCTAACTGTCTGGCTAGTTCCTACGTCTTCTTTAGGAGCCTTCACCTTAGGAAGAGGGTTCATGTGGGAAAAATAGGCGTCATTAATCAAATTACATGGATAGCCCTTCTCTTGGAATTTCATTTTCATCGTGGCCCCTTGTTCAACATAATCCTCTACTCTAGAGCAATTACGTCTCAGTCTGTTAAATTGGCCACATGGGATGTTACATTTCCATGATGGATGATGGCAACTTCTGAAATGGAGGTAGGAGTTGCCACTAGTTGGCTTGACATGGTTTTTAGTGAAAATCCTATGTTGATCGTGGGCCAGTACTAGATCCAGGAATACAAGTTCGTGGGGGTCTATGACATGGGTAAAAGACAAACCCAGGGGATTGGAATTACAATGGGCTACAAAAGCGGAGAACAGATCTGGACTCCCACACCAAATGAGCACAATGTCATCGATGTACCGCCCAAAATAGACAATGTGCTCAGCAAATGGGTTATTGGCCCAGATACTGCACTCCTCCCAGTAGCCCATGGTGAGGTTGGCATAGACTGGATCAAAATTAGCTCCCATAGCAGTTCCTCTACGTTGCAAATAGAAACGATCACAAAAGGTAAAATAGTTATGTTTGAGACAAAATTCTGTTGCCTGAACCAAAAATTGTGATTGCAAGGAATTGAAGTCTCCACTTTTCATCAAAAAGTGTTGAACAGCTCGCAAACCAACCTCATGTGGTATTGAGGTATACAGGGAAGACACGTCAAGGGATGCCCACCAATAGCCCTCTTCCCATTGGTAGCTTTGCAAGGCTTTGATGACTTCATTGGAATCCTTAATATATGACGGTAGTTGGCACACAAGAGGCTGTAGACAAAAGTCAATATAAATCGACAAACCATTAGTAAAGCTGTTGGTACTGGCCACAATGGGTCTACCAGGGGGATCAACCAATGATTTGTGGACCTTTGGGAGGTGGTAAAAATATGGGGTACTACACTCAGATGGTAAAAGAAATTGTCTCTCTTTGTTAGTGAGTACTCCATTAAGCCAGGCTTCCTGTACCAAAGACCATAGCTCTAGCTGAAATTCAGGTAAGGGGTCAGACTGTAATTTCAAATATGTGTCAGTATCTGCTAACAGCCGACTTGCCTCCTTAATATAGTCCGTTTGATTCTGTATCACTAAACTCCCTCCCTTGTCGGCCTGCCTAATGGTGATGTTAGTGTTGGCTGTTAGATCTTTCAGTGCTAGATTTTCATCTTTACTTAAATTTTGATCTTTCCACGTCTTGGAACTATCGCAGAGTCGCAAGAAGTCCTTATAAACCGCTTGATAGTAGGTTTCAATGTAAGGGCCTTTTGAGTTAGTAGGGAAATAGGTTGATTTGGGTCGGAAGGAGGTATGTATCACTGGTGGGTCTAAACCAGCAGTGGGAACATAACCTTCTATATGGCCCTCAGCCCATAGGTCTTCCAATTCCTGTAGTGCCTCTTCATCTAGTTCTGTGGGGGGTATACGCTCAGATATCGGAACTAATGTGGGACTAGCTTCCTTCATGCCTTTTTATGTACAGCTAGTGGATTAGGGGCATAGTGGCATTTTAACGTTAGGGAACGTATAAATCGGTGTAAATCCTTGAAGAGACCGAATTTATTTGGGCCTATTGAGGGAGAAAAACCCAAACCCTTCTGGAGTAAAGACTCCTCAGAGGGAGTCAGTGTATGTGAGGACAGATTATATATTTTTATTGTACTGTCCCCTGTATTGATTCTGACCTCTCTTTCTTGTTTACCCTTCCTAGCGGTTCCTCCTCTTCGTCCTCTTCGAGTTTTCTCGATCACGAGTCATCACGACTAATTTAGGCAAAACATATGAGATTAGGCAATTTATTACTTGCTCGACAGACTTTGTAATCTATGTTTTGTGGTGTCCTTGTGGGTTTTTCTACGTTGGTCGGACCATCAGGGCCCTACGGGCCAGGGTGGGCGATCACCGTAGATTGATTTCCAAGGGGAGCGATGAACATAGTGTCCCTCGACACTTTTTACGCTTCCACAACAAGGACATTAGATTTTTAGAAGTTTACGTTATTGAAACTATTCCAAAAGGCACACTGACCAATAACGAAAGATGTTCTCTACTGTGCAAACGGGAGGTATTTTGGATATATATGTTTGACTCACTTGCCCCTAGGGGGTTAAATGAGGAACTGGAGACATGCAGTTTTGTATAGAGTTGTTCTTGCTGAATTGATGTATATACCAATGTATGTTTTATTTGCCATTGTGCCTTCTGGCTAACAGGGGTTTTGGACTGAAGATAGAATCTTTTTTTTTTTTCCTCTCCTCTTCCCCCTTCCCCCTGTTCTCGCAATGGGTTAACCACTCCCGCCCTTATTTTAAATTTTACTTTTAATTCCCTCCTTTCGCATTGTCACTCCCCTTCTTTTCCCCTCCCCCTGTTTTTTCCCCCCCCTTCCTCTTTTTTTCCCCACTCAATATTTTTGTATTTAAACCTTGCAAGTTGCCTCTACCCTTAACTATGAAAAAGCGCAAACGCGCGAAACGCGTCGTCTAGGCAACCCCTGACAGAGGTTCCACTCAGCACCATGCCACGGTGATAATCCATCCTTCCATCTACCCACCCGTGGGAGCTTCACATGGTCTACACACAGCGTTCTCCCATTCACCTGCTAATTCCATCTATCTACTTTTGGCTGGCAGCCCAGGTTTTTCATTGGACTTTCTGAGTGACACCACTCTTCCCTGAGGTTCACTTAACTCAGAGGTGACACAGACCAGCAGGCTAATTGTTTCATGT
The DNA here is from genome assembly GCA_037952835.1 of Lithobates septentrionalis. Lineage (NCBI taxonomy): Eukaryota > Metazoa > Chordata > Amphibia > Anura > Ranidae > Lithobates > Lithobates septentrionalis. The sequence continues at coordinate 16,174,303 of JBBDGP010000084.1, read as the reverse complement.
CCCCAGCCTGTTCTCTGGTGGCCTCCTGTCCTCCATGTCACTCCCTGATAGCCTGATTATAATCACAACGGCTTCACCAAGTGTCACTGCCTCTTACTGAGGCTTTTTCATTCAGAGGGGACACAGACCGGCATTTCAGCTGCCTAGCGCTATCAGCTGTTTCTCCGGCGGTTTCCCTGTGTAAGGCCGCGCCCTCCTCCTCCAGCTGGGCTGACGTCATCGCTCCCTGACACGGAGAGTCTGCGAGACCTTCTCCTCCCGGTGGATCTACAGCCTGTTTTCACACAACATCTACAGATCTGTCCTCCGGTATCGGTGAGCCTTTCCATCTGAAGCTGGTGTCTACAGTGTGAGTCTCCTGGGTTTGTGGGCTGGGGCTTCCATCTCCCCTCCAACCCCCTTCTATCTGCTTCTTAGCCTGGGGTTAGGTTCTTTGGATGGATTTCCAGTTTTAGACTGCCTGTTGCTGATTGGACCTTCTGGCTGCTATAAACTTTTTTATTTAAGTGTCATACAGTGTTATCTACATGGGACTATATACTGTTCACCAATTGTTTTTATTATAGTGTTTTTATTATACACATATATTAAATCTCTTAACCTTTACTATTGGACTGCTGCTAATTGTTTGTGAGACATTCGGAGAGCTGGACATTCTTTGGTTATTGTTTTAAATCTGTATCTATCAGTTACGGTTAGTCCAGCTGCACTGATTTCCCTTTCCCCCCCCCCCCCCCCAAGTTCAAGTCATGTCAATCTACTCAGTACATGTTATGTGTCACATGGAGGACTGACTATACATTATATGTTATTTTTTACATGCCTTGATTGAGGTCCCTGGGTTTACACTCATTGGCGCTGGATTATTATTGTGTTTAAGTTACCACAGCACCATTATTATCTTGTATTTTTTTAACCACAAGGAGATTGGTTGGTGTCCCTTGTTAATTTGACATTGTCTTTTTGAAATGTACCTGCCTACTCACAAACAAACTGTCCTTTTTTAATTTTAACACATAGCCAATGATTTTAGACAAAAAATAAACATTTATTAGGAGTCATAACACAATAAAGAGGAAGGCAACGCTGGATAAACTGGTGAAATTGGCAAAGCCTTTGTACCCCAGGGCACACATCAACTATTTGACAGGAAAAATTGGGAGCCTGAGGAGTCCATTTAATAGGGAGCACAATCCGGTCCAGGATTCAGAGAGATCAGGAACAGCAGCAAGTGACATATATGTCCCCAGGCTGTGGGCTTACAACAGCCTGCGTCTTTTGCCAGACCAGACCGAACCCAGGCCATCGCTCTCTTGTCTTCCTTACACGCTTCCTTCCATGCTTGCTTCCAGGCTGTGGCTCTGGTGTTGGAGTTGTGGCAGGAGGTGGAGGATGGTCCAACTCACACAGGTGGGTTTTTCTTGTGAGTTCGCCCTCAACCCCTTATTTAGAGCCATATATATCGCTTCCTCACAAAAGAGGCGTTGGCCCACCTCCATTTTCTGCATTTTGTTGGCACCCATGCAGGCATAGGCCTCAAGAAGACTGGGGGGTTCTGAGGGCCGCAGAAGCCTGCTGAATTAACCCAAGTGCTGACTCCTCCATGCTCGTCCCCTTCCTGGGCCTTTTTTGTTGAAGGCGGAGGGAAGGGACCTGGGATTCGGTCAGGCTACTTGGCCCGGCCACCTCCTGGCTGCCACTTACCCCCGCCACCTCATGGCTGCCACTTACCCCGCCACCTCCTGGCTGCAACTTTCTCCCACGACCTCCGGTCTGCTACCACTTTCTACATCCTTCTCCTGGCTGAGGATATCCTGTGTATGAAAAAGGGACATAGTTTTAGTTTATTGTTCATCAATCACACACAATTTTGAGAAATATGTTGAACAATGCTATACCTGACTCAAGCTGAGCTCCTCCACATCTTCTTCCTGGGTGAAAGGCCCAGGTTGTACGTCGGAAGCCTCAGCAGGGGTGGAAGGTAGAGTGGAAGGAAGGGTTGAGAGTGATGGCCTGATTTCAGTCTGGTCTGACAGAAATCACAGTCTGTCATAGTACCAGAGCCTGGGGACATAAATGTCATCTGCTGCTGCTCCTGATCTCTGGGAATAATGGACCTTCTTGCGCTCCCTATTATATGTGCTCCTCAGGCCACCAATTTTGCACTTCAAATAGTTGATGTCTGGGATCTGTGGCTTCACAAATTCCTGCAATTTATCCAGTGCTGCCTTCCTCTTTGGTCGATTTGTATAAAAGGGGTGTTTTGTCTGCCACAGTCAGGGCAGCTCTCTGTACAAATCAATGAATTGGGGGAGGAAATCATGATTGTTGAATCGATCCATTTTATGTGCAAGACACAACACAAGACAAACCCCAATGTCAGGCTAAACTTGCATAATCTTGTACCAATATAGGCCTCAATCTCTAAGCAGTATAGGCCACTGATACCCCAAGTTCAAATTGTACCTTCGTTAGAACGATCAGCGATTCCGCTACTTCGTCCTCCGCTCACAGATCGTACGTACGACGCATGCGTACTACGCTTTATATACATTGCGCATGCGTGAAACTCCGCCCGCCCCTGACCTTCTTTATAGTATATTCCCCACCTTGTCTTTCAGCGCAATGGGAGAGCACATGGTGGAGAAAGAACCAAGTGCATGAAGACAGCAGCAACGACGAAAGCCCAGAGCCACGAATGTCCTGATCCCGGAGGAGATTAAGGCCTCTAATATGTCCTTTGTAGAGATGGTGGACATCTTGAAGAGAGCCGACTATGATGGGAAGTATGGACCTTAAACAAACGCAAATGTCAGAAAGGCCAAGTCTGCAGAAGAATTTTGGGGTACGGAGATCCAAGGATCAACTGAGGAAACAATGGTCAGACCTCAAATTGAGGGAGCAGGATCAGTACAGAAGAATCAAGAGAGTGCTGCAAAAAAGTAAGTATTTTGTCGTGTGTTTCTATTCTTCTTATTACGTTTTTGCTGCTCCATGTGCTTTTCTTTACTGTTATACAGTTTAAAATGGCAAGTTTCAGGTTCCTGGGCACAGTAATCATTCGTAGTAAACATTGTTCGTTCGCCCACTAATATGATGTTTTTGGCAGATGCAGGTTAACTACATTTGCTCAGGCCTATTTGTATTAAAAGAAGTTTAGTACATTGTTGTCTAGATGGGTTTGTAACTAGAATGAAATGAAAACTTGATTTAGTGTAAGGAGAGGACACTCAGCAGATGAGTAAGCACTTAGCATAAGTGTGAAACGCGTTAGCTAATTGCTTGTACACTCTGTCTATGGTGTCTTGTATACGACATGTTCCTGATTTTACAATAAAGAAATTCTTTTGGATTATATTTTCCTGGAGTGCGGCTGTCCGGATTTTCTCATTTGCACACACAACCTGAGGATGTGGAGGAAGGAGAGGTTTATGAAGTGGGAAAAATAGTGACCACAACAGGTGAGTGTCTGAGACCACAGCTTCAGGTCATAGATGTATGCCTGCATATTTATAATACATGGTGTGTTTTTTTTGTTTTTTTTTAGGTGATGTGGATGTTGTGGAAGAAGAATCTCATTTCACAAGTGCAAGTGCACACATCCTCATGTGCAATTGGGATTTACAGAAGATCAAGGAAGACATCAATGATGTTGAAAAAAAGACTCAAAAACATCATTGAGACAGAATATAAAACACACCAAAATTTTTTAATTTTTTTAATTTTTATTAGAACTTTTCTAAAAAAATATTGAAAGCCATATTTTGAAGATGGACACAGTGTGTCAACATGTGCTATCTGCCATCACGGGATATCAAGGTACGCGTTTTGTGGGTATAAGCCCTACCTCGCAACTCAAGGAAGGGGTTGTACCCCCGAAACATGTCCATTGATCCTCCATGATGGGAGCTAGCACATGTTGACCTTAGGCATGAGATCAAGAGTGAAATCCCCATTTTGACTCCCAATTTGTGTGCATCTTCAAAATTGGGCTTTCACAGGGGTGATATCACCCCATCTGATGAAGGCAATATCAACACAGTTTGGACATACTAATGTCTGATATTGCCTTCAATTTATCAAAGTTGAACTTTGTAAGTTCCTGAGTTGTGTATCATTTTATCTTTTGAAAAACATGCCTGTTTACCACAAAAAAGGATATTTCTACTGTCCCCAAAAAGATATATGTATTTCAAAAAATATGTTAGTTTGTTCAAAAACCCTTTTCTAAACGTACATGTGAATGTGCATAGAGTAAACATTTTTCTACTCAACAATGTGTGGCTTCTTCTTTCAATGCTCAAAAGCAGATTTTTGCTTGAGTGGGTGTTTACAGTGACAATGGGGGTTATTTCCTAAAGGCAAATCCACTTTGCACTACAAGTGCACTTTCAAGTTCACTTTCGAAGTGCAATTGTAGTGCAAAGTGGAATTTCCTTTAGTAAATAACACCCACAGTGCTTTATAATTTGCATAAATTAGGCCATTATCGTCACTCCAAAAAATTAATTTAGGGTGCTGAAAACGATGAATATTATTATCATTGATGCATTACATACATTAACAACAAAAAGAAGGTGTGTGTGTAGCAGACCCACAACATGATAGTTAGCCGAAGAAGAGATTGTCACCTCATGTATCAAAGAAATTACGTTGGAACTATTGAAGAAAATGGCCAAAAAAACCACATTGGAGAACCTAGGAGACAGCTAAAAGAAACACAAGCAGTAAATAAAAGGAAATATTATTCAGTTTAAAATACAAATTTATTTTAAAAATACATTTATTTAAATACATATAATGTGATGTTAAAGGATAAAACTTACCCTAATATAGTCCTTCTGCAGTACCTGAATGATGGCAGAACAGGTCTCTGGAATAATGATCCCCAGAGCCTGGGGGGAGATGCCTGTTGAGAACTTGATGTCCTGCAGACTTCTCCCCATTGCCAAGTACCGCAAGGTGGCGACTAGCCTCTGCTCGGGATTGATGGCTTGCCGCATGCAGGTGTCCTGCTTTGTAATATAAGGGGACAGCAAAGCCAACAGACGGTGAAAAACGGGGCCCGTCATCCGGAGATAATTCTGGAATTCATCAGGATTATTCTCACGCATCTCACGCAACAAAGGCATTTGAGAGAATTGATCACGCTCTAGCAAACAATTCTTCGTCCATGAACTCCTCCTCACCCTGTTCATGGACTGGACTTGGGTCAAAGTAAGAACCCCAACACCAAGCCCCTGCGCAGCATGAACTCTACGATGAGTACGTACCCGCAACATGGCTTAAAAACGGTCGGTTGGTCAGAACGAACTAACAGAACGCACTGAAAATCAGAAAGGCCTGAGAAGAGCGAGCTGAAAATCAGAAACGAGCAGACAAGAATGCACTGAAAATCAAATGCGAACTGACTACACGCACTGAAAACCAGACACGAACCCACAAGCACAACTGAAGAGCAGAGGCTGAAAATCGCAAATCGTCTCTCACCAAACTTCTACTAACACAAGATAAACACGAGATTAGCAGAAGGAGCCCAAATGGTGGCGCACTGGCTATTGAACTTCCTCTTTATAGTGCCGTCGTACGTGTTGCATGTCAGCTTGAGTCAACATCCATCGAAAAAAAATCCCAGGATTTCGTGGTCGGAATGTCCGATCATGTTTACGCGGCATAAGAAGGACAAGATTCTCCATTTTGCTCAGAAGTCCTTCATAGCTACCAGAGTTCAAGAGACCTGTTACAAGATTTTGACCCGATGGTATAGGGTACCCACTACTCTGCATCATTTCTTTCCACAAGTCCCTAGTCTGTGTTGACGATGTGGCAATGCAGAAGGAACGATGCTACACATCTTTTGGAAATGTCCCAAACTCGGACCCTTTTGGCGCGAGGTGACCTGCACAATCAAACACTTGACCAATATTACTCTGGAGGGGAACCCTGCAGCTTGCTTGCTTCATCTTACAGAGCAAACGATCAAGAAATACAAAGCCTCCCTCACCATCCAGCTATTTTATGCTGCCAAAGCATGCATCCCCCTCTGCTGGAGATCAGAGAACCCGCCAGCGAAATCCCTGTGGTTTTCTAAACTGAACGAACTCAGAGATATGGAAGATCTCACCGCCACCTTGCACAACAGGGAGGAGACCTTTTGTGATACCTGGAGACCATTGCACCAATTTGTGTACACTGATGCCTACCTCTGAGAGGTTTCGCAGCCTGGCTGACCCCCTGGACTTGCTTTGCTCCCTAGGCGGAAGGCACTACTTTTCTTCTCCCTTTCTCTCTTTCCTTGATTTCATTCCTATCTCTCACTAAGAGATACCTGACCCCCTACCCTTTCCCTTCCTGACCCCCCCCCGTACTCTTTGCACAGTTATGGGCTGTATTATTCAGATACCGTGAATATCCTAACTTGCATTATCCCTACCTCAGTGTCCCATCTCTGGGCTCAGCTGGCCATCGGGAGCTTTTCCTCCTAATATACTGTAATGCCCCGTACACACGGTCGGACTTTGTTCGGACATTCCGACAACAAAATCCTAGGATTTTTTCCGACGGATGTTGGCTCAAACTTGTCTTGCATACACACGGTCACACAAAGTTGTTGGAAAATCCGATCGTTCTAAACGCGGTGACATAAAACACGTACGTCGGGACTATAAACGGGGCAGTGGCCAATAGCTTTCATCTCTTTATTTATTCTGAGCATGCATGGCACTTTGTCCGTCGGATTTGTGTACACACGATCGGAATTTCCGACAACGGATTTTGTTGTCGGAAAATTTTATATCCTGCTCTCAAACTTTGTGTGTCGGAAAATCCGATGGAAAATGTCCGATGGAGCCCACACACGGTCGGAATTTCCCACAACACGCTCCAATCGGACATTTTCCATCGGAAAATCCGACCGTGTGTACGGGGCATAAGAGTTTTATTTTGTTGCACAGTTTTGCATCTATGAATATATGTTTTGGGTCTCTCAGGTAGTTGTTTAGATGCCTCCCCGGCTCTATGCACCGACAATATTTTCTATACCGTGCAATTCCTTTGTACCATCCATACTGTGTATTACCGGGGTAGTTGATATGTTGATCACATTGTGTGACCCTTTCTGTTTCTGTTATCTGATTTTATTATATATCTTTGCTGTTGATTTTGGCTGTAAAATGCAATGTAAAATGTTTCTAGAAAGTAAAGGAAAAATAAAAAAAGTGTCCAGATAAAGTCCCTACAGTAAATAAAAAATGTGCTCAATATGTGAATCTGATCTTTTTTAAATACCACTCCAGTGCTTTTTACCACCATACAGAGGCACTCAGAAATGCTTACCAGAAACATATGGCGCTCTGAGTAGAAAAGTCATATAAAGCTTTATAAATATATGTATGTCAGCTAGCCAAGTCTCCGGATATCTTCTTCTGCCTGAGTCTACTACCTCCAGGAGGTATTGTCACCCAACTGTTTCTCCAGCTGTTATTCCATGCATGCAGCAGGTAGGTACCGTTAAAAGAACTTGGGAGACAGAAAGAGGCGAGTGACGTGTTGCTGGCCCACTTGGCCCAGGGAAGTGGACATGGTCGAGGGAGGGGGGAGAGGTAGGACCACTCGAAATAATACAACATGCCAAAAGACTACACTGGAAACTGTCATCAGAAATAACTGTTTGGTACCAAACGAACTATGTGGCCCCATAATAGTACCGATTAGGTAGTTAGTTAGTCAATCATGGAATAGGTGGATGAATAACATGAGGACGATAGATCTAATAAACACATTACTCAACCTTTTGAGATGAAACAGAAGGACACTTTTAACAACTAAGGTTTTGGGCAACATTACTCGTTCCTTCCATCTCTATGAAATTAGGAAACCGTAGCCTCCAAAAATTTAGCCAAGCCACAATCTCTTGCCATATATCCTCAAGTATACCATGGTGTCATGCTTTTACAAAAATGTTCAACCAACATGTCTAATGATAGTCTGTTATGTAATATTATGTATAGCAGGGCAAACACATATTCTGCAAATATAGAGAATATAGAGACTGCAGAATTTTCTCCTGATCTCCTGAGTGATGCTGACTGGGTCTCCCTTCCCCACCCCCTGAACTCAATGACAGCTGCATGGCTGCTATGGATATAAATAAGCCTGTGAAATCAATAATAGTACAGGAGGAGTAGGTGTGACTGCCAAATCTTAACATGGCTAGACATAAAACAATCAAAATGGCAGAAAGGCCAACACTTTGAAAGGGCCAGAGGGCTCTGATTTAGTAATATCCGGCGCATATCATGTATGATTCTTGTTCTGTCTCAAGGAGCAGATAGCTAAACCTTCTTATCCCAATAACTGTAGAAACCATATTTCTTTGATCTCAGTTTTATTAGAACAAGTCAGGTGAAACTACAAAATATATGAATAGATATTAAAAAGACACCGCCCTGTCACCTATCAATATCTCCACCGCGCCTGCTGGAAAATAAGAGTGTAATATAGCTGTGTACACTGATAACAAAAACGTGTGGTGAATCAACTCCCCACAACTGAAGTGAAGCGGCCCCTTTAAAATAAATCTAATATAAAAAATGTATTTAATCTAGTATGCCTGCAGCAAAATTTACCTACAGGCACTACACAGAAAAAATAAGAGGCGCTATTGAACACAGTTTGATGTGATCTGCACTTTAATCGTTTGGCTGATTTCTATCGTTTTAAATGTGAGTGATATATTAGAAGATTGCAGTGATTTTAATAAAAGTGTTTAACTGGTTCACACTATTGGAGCACTTATTATTTCTTTCATGTGGGCCTCATGTTGAAACAATCACCGTGGAAACAACGACTGATCCTATTACCCGGGGGTGGTAAGTAAGCGATTTTTGCCGTGCATGAGAGTGCAGGCAAAGCTAGTCGGTGAGTGTTATTCTTAAGGGAGTGGAAGCACCGTGCACCAAGGGAGAGGTGGATGATTTATGGTATCACCTGGTTGCATCAAGATTGAACACTTATTTAGGACACTATTCATCACGTGTGATGTCATGTCATTTTTTTGGACTGAATTTTTGAAAGTGTGAATATTTTCTATGTATGTAATGCATGCTTAGCATGAATATTTTGCACTTCATCACTGGAGAGGCATTATTATTTTTGTTTAAAAGATTCACTCATTGATGGTGAGTTATACGGAGGGAGTCACACCATCACTGTATTGTTACCACACATTGAGTGCATTTAGTGTGTGGCCTTGAACATTTTTCTTTCACACATTTTTTGTTTGTTCACTTTAATCATTTGGATACGCTGACTCCTTTAGGGGGTCACACCATCACTGGTTTGTAGCACATGTTCACTTTTATTGATCAATAGCGCCTCTTATTTTTTCTGTGTAGTGCCTGTAGGTAAATTTTGCTGCAGGCATACTAGATTAAATACATTTTTTATATTGAAACTACAAAATAACAGAAGTAGACCTCAATAAGTATAATATTGCATACAATACAGCATACATTGCATAAACAACAATATACAGTACAAGATGAGATAATAAAAACTTACTTTTTAAGTTCTCTAAGGGGTGATGGCGATAGATTGAGAAATACATGTGTTGCTTACTTCAATGTGTTGAAAAGAATGGTGACTGGTTCACTTCCTGCTAAGATTCTACCCAGAATTCCCTACTTGCTGACAACTTCCTTAGTTACACATACAAATAAACAAAGAAACAGAACTGCAGCAATACCAAAAAGAAACGCTAGATGGAGCCTGCACACCACATATAATTGTCTTAAGTAAATTACACATTTTGCATGTAAATTTAACAACACAGGTACAAATAAGGTACAAATAATCAGCAAGACATCTGGTGGACAGAACAATTCTAAAAGAGTAAACTACTAATTGAAAGAGCAGCCAGCATTTGAAGTAAACAGTTTTTTTCACGCTCATTTGTGCTCCATTGCTGAACACACTGATTATTGCTGTATACAACCTTCAGCTGATAATACTGAAACATAATTTATAACAAAGAGCTTCAAAATGTTTAGCTAAAATTATCATCATACCCTGCAAGATATCTGTTTTTGGTACTGATCTGCTTTTTAGAGCCATTTGGGCAGGGGCATAACCAAGGTGGGCTGACAGTTTTGCTCATGTTTGCTTTAATGTATATTTTAATTTTTCAATCCTTTCAAATATTTTTATAATCACACAGTATTTTCATTAATATCAAAAAATACAGACTTAAATTTTTCCAGATGTTCCCATTTACAGTCAATGCTCTGCTTAAAGTTATTTTGAAATATGGAACTGTCATCATGGAAACATTTTCTCATGATATTTTTAAACAAAGAGAATAAACCACAATGTACTTTTGTGTGTTATTAATTGCAGGAATTCAGTACTTATTTACATGAGAACCTCACAGTAGAGCAAGCATGTTAGCATGAACAAATAAAAGTAAGGAAAAATGAAAATAAGTAAAACTTGAGAAAGTCGAACAACTCCAAGACCTACATCAGAAAATGCTTTCCTTAATGGTATAGCGATCCTTATACTTGAATTACAAAATGTCATCATCATATAATGGTCCTCTAGCAAACATGCCTTTCTGGGTGTATTCTGTCTAACAGCTTTATAATAGCATCCCTCTGTGACCTTGGCAGTTGTATAGTGAAAAAATAGCATAATCATTATATTTACTTTGTCACTCTGCCAGTAGAGATTTATATCCTGCTTATCAGACCTTACACGTTTTATGTGCACGTCATCATATCATGAGAATCCTAATAGCACAAAAAGTCATAGATGAAAATGAGAAGATGTTGGTTTTATTGGATTACCTATTGCTGTATGGGCATATGTTAATGGACAAAGCTTAAGGATGAACTTCATGTTTATAAGGTAGGCATGCAACTTAGCTATCTACTATACAGACTAAATGCCTTTCTTGCTCTTTAATGCTGCTATCTGGAGTGTCAGATCTTTAATTTTTCTAACAAGAAAATTGTAACTGATCATTTTGAAATTTGCATTTTATATGTAAAGTCGTTATATATATTTTAAATGATGAGTTTAAATACAAAATATAAACTTTTTTATCTAGTTACACCTGCTGTATGACTTTGCAATTGTATTGTAGATTACTGATCAAATTTTGCTGTACTGCTCTGTTCTTAAATCTGTTAAAAAACAACTTTTTTTTTCTTTAGTTTTTAGAAAGTGTAACTTGTGAGTCTTTATTGCCATCCTTTTTTAAAATGTTTTTATTTAGGACATCAATTCAAGTACAAACACATGTATACCTGAAAAATTTCTCAGGCACAGCTCAGAAATAACCAAAATATACCATTGGGCTAAGCAGAAAAAAAGGAACACAATTCCAACAAGAGATAAATATAGTACAGATCTTTTGCCCCATAAAGACTATTTCACCCCAGACAATACTTTGTGAGCTCCAACCAGTGAACTGTCACAAGCCACATAAAAGACAGCACTAGTGCCTTCTGATATTTTCTCATTTTTAAAAAAAATAGGGGATTATTGATATTCCTACCCATCAATAATTGGGGATACCCTAAGGGGCTGGGGGGTAAGTGTTAGGAAAAAAATACCCTGGCCACATTGCTTTTGACATTTAGGGAGGGAATAGATCACAGACAGAGATAAGTATTTCAATCGAACAGCTTGCTTTGCACACAGAGATTATTTAACCTCTTCAGCCCCAGAGGATTTAGCTGCTCAATGACCAGAGCACTTTTTATAATTTCAAACTAAAGAAAAAACTTCTGCGCTACTATTACTGTAACGGTGCTTCTTAATGATGCTGCAAAAACAAATAGTGAACACCCCTCACTACACATAAACTGAAATAGGTGCAATCGTGATAGATTGTGAACGTGTTTCTGCGCAAACAATATACTGATGTGAAAAAGACTGCTGATTTAAATACAATCCTAGCTGAAATATCTCAAATAAAATGTATAAATAAACAGAATAAAAGTCCATAAAGTAACATCAAACATGCATCAAAGTGTCTAAAGTGTAGTTAAATTCACATAAAAGCATAAACAATAGTGACTGGTGAGTGAACAAATGTTGATAGGTGATCAAGTGACTGTTCGTGGAAATGGACACCCACTCGGGGCTCACAGAACTCTCACCTCCATGGCACAATAAAAGTGCCTGTAGATTTCAAAGAATCTGTAGTTGCTTTAATCCGGTGGTGATAATATCGTCCCGGGCCTTCTCTGGGGGTGGCGTCACTTCCTTCAATGGATAAGCTTTCAATCTGCAAGAGCTGCAATCTTTTCTGTATCTGTACAGCTCCCCCCCACCACAAAACCCGGTCTATCACATTGCAGTTTGACATTTGTGACAGTTAGAAAAGATTGCAGCTCTTGCAGATTGAAAGCTTATCCATTGAAGGAAGTGACGCCACCCCCAGAGAAGGCCCGGGACGATATTATCACCACCGGATTAAAGCAACTACAGATTCTTTGAAATCTACAGGCACTTTTATTGTGCCATGGAGGTGAGAGTTCTGTGAGCCCCGAGTGGGTGTCCATTTCCACGAACAGTCACTTGATCACCTATCAACATTTGTTCACTCACCAGTCACTATTGTTTATGCTTTTATGTGAATTTAACTACACTTTAGACACTTTGATGCACGTTTGATGTTACTTTATGGACTTTTATTCTGTTTATTTATACATTTTATTTGAGATATTTCAGCTAGGATTGTATTTAAATCAGCAGTCTTTTTCACATCAGTATATTGTTTGCGCAGAAACACGTTCACAATCTATCACGATTGCACCTATTTCACTTTTTATAATTTGGCACTGCGCTGCTTTAACTGGTAATTGCGTGGTCATGCAATGCTGTACCCAAACAAAATTTGTGTCCTTTTTTCCCCACAAATAGAGCTTTCTTTTGATGGTATTTAATTGCTTCTGCGATTTTAATTTTTTGCAATATAAATGGAAAAAGGCCAAAAATTTTGAAAAAAAATGATATTTTCTACTTTTTGTTATAAAAAAATTCAATAAACTCAATTTTAGTCATAGATGTATTCAGCCCCATGTCTTTGGTAAAAAAAATGTCAATAAGTGTACATTTATTGGTTTGTACAAAAGTTATAGCGTCTACAAACTAGGGTACATTTTCTGGAATTTATGCAGCTTTTAGTTTATGACTGCCCATTTCTTGAGGTGCTAAAATAGCAGGGCAGTACAACCCCCCCCCCAAATGACCCCATTTTGGAAAGTAGACACCCCAAGGAAAATGCTGAGAGGCATGTTGAGCATATTGAATATTTTTAGTTTTTGTCACAAGTGATTAAAAAATGACAAAAAAAAAATACACAAAGTTGTCACTAAAATGATATATTGCTCACATATGCCATGGTTATGTGTGGTATTACACCCCACTCCTCACTATCTATCACAGTTTAGAAGGCCATAAAATGCCAAGATAGCACAAAACCCCCCAAATGACCCCATTTTGGAAAGTAGACACCCCAAGCTATTTGCTGAGAGGCATGTTGAGTATTTTGCAGATCTCACTTTTTGTCATAAAGTTTTGAAATGTGAAAGAAAAAAAAATGTATTTTCTTTCTTAATTTTCAAAAATAAATGAGAGCTTCAAAATACTCACCACGCCTCTTAGAAAATTCCTTGTGGTGTCTACCTGTGTCTATCTGTACCTTTCAGGGCCTCCGTAACTATGATAGGTAGTGACAGTCACAATTTTACGCCTTTAGAAAGCCTGAAGGCGGTGCTTGGATTTTGAGGTCCTGTACGTGGCTAGTATCCCAAAAAGTCTCACACATGTGGTATCCCCATACTCAGGAGAAGCAGCAGAATGTATTTTGGGGTGTAATTCCACATATTGCCATGCCATGTTTGAACAATATATCATTTAGTGACAACTTTATGCAAAAAAAAAAAAAGTGTAATTTTCCCAAAACTTGTAGCAAAATATAAAATATTCCATGGACTCAACATGCCCATCAGCAAATAGCTTGGGGCGTCTTCTTTCCAAAAAAGGGTCATTTGGGGGGTTTTGAACTGTCCTGGCATTTTATGCACAACATTTAGAAGCTTATGTCACACATCACCCACTCTTCTAACCACTTGAAGACAAAGCCTTTTCTGACAATTTTTGTTTAGATGAAAAAATATTTTTTTTGCAAAAAAATTACTTTGAACCCCCAAACATTATATATTTTTTTAAAGCAAAGGCCCTACAGATTAAAATGGTGGGTGTTGCAATTTTTTTTTCACACAGTATTTGCGCAGCGATTTTTCAAACGCAATGTTGAGTACATGGATACCAAACACGACATGCTTTAAAATAGCGCACAAACATGCAGCAGTGACAAACTACATACATTTTTAAAAACCTTTAAAAGCCTTTACAGGAGATTTACAGAAGAGGTCTACTGCTAAAATTACTGCCCTCGATCTGACCTTTACAGTGAAGAACTGTGAATATAACTCATGGAACTCACAAACTTTGTTCCCACATCTAGACCTGCCAATTAATGTGGCTCCCATTGCAAGCTAACTAAAATCATCACGCTTTTCCACCTCACTCTTTATGCTTCTTTTTTTCACAGATTAATTGTTGAAAAAACATTTTGGAGTTTAAACAGTTGTGCTTCTTGTACTCTGTCACAGCACTTGCTGAACGTGCCCTGTTTTACCAGATTTCAATATCATAGTTCAGATAATAGTTTATGATTATAGCAACTCTTTTTATACATATCTTATATTGTCTTTAGAGTCCTCAGTAAATATAATAAACTAACCAATGTCAGCATCTAAATGAAGCTAAAATATAATTTTCCCTTGGTTGGGAACTGATGGCGGAGAAGGGTTTTATTGCCACAATCAAAAGTGCCTACAATATTTTGTTTCCTAATTAATTTCTTACAAGGTTTGAGGACTTCAATGAAGTATTACACAATATCAAAACCTTGGGCTAGATATTAGAAGGAAATGAGAATTGTGTTAGTACCTTTCTATCAGAAACCACATTTAACGAGGGACAACAAAGAACACAGGTTTATTATTGCATATTGCACAAAGTAAAGTCTGTGCAGTATTTTATACTATTCGAGATGGCATGCATCCCTGTGCTTTTAGAAGAGTATGGATTTAAAATAATCTGTGAATATAACCAAATAAGTTAAAGTAATATTTAAAATGCACTTATCAATTATAAAAATATATTACTACTGTTATTGTATTGTAATTAAAGTCAACTCTTATAAATAATGCACATTAGATACTGTCAATTAAAAAGTAGCTTTACAAAATAAATCCATATTAATCACTTAATCTTCAGAAGGTTTTACCTCCTTTCATGACCAGAGCATTTCTTGTTATTCAAGCACTGTGCTTCTTTGGCAAATTTAATTTTTATCGTTTTTTCACACAAATAGAGCTTTCTTTAGGTGGTATTTGATTACCACTGGGTCTTTTTATTTTTGGGATATAAACAAAAAAGACAGAGAATTTAGAAAAAAAAAAACAAAACGACAACAATATTTTCTACTTTCTGTTTTAAAACATATTTAAAGAAAAAAACAAAAAAAATCTAAATTCTTCATAAATTTAGGCCAAACTGTATTCTGCTACATGTCTTTGGTAATAAAAATCCAGTAAGTGTATATTAATTAGTTTATGCAAAATTTATAGCTTCTACAATCTACAGTACATATACTGGAATTTACACAGCTATACACGCTATACTGTAATGGCGGTGATCAGCGACTTATAGTGGGACTGTGATAGGGTGGTGAGCAAACTGGCACTAACAGACTCTATCTGGGAGGGTCCCTAACTGACACTGACATCGCTAGTGACACTAATACAGTGATCATTTCTAATACTGTACACCATCAGTGTTCTAATGACACTGGAAAGGGTTAACATCTAGATGCAATCAAGGGATAACTGTGTGCCTAACAATGTGTAATGTGGGTTGCTTTTTTTTTATTTTTTATAATTGACAATTTTTATTATTTTTTTCACAAAAGAAACAAATACAGCATTATAGCATCGGGTACAGGGATAGAAAGAGGTTGTAGTGTCACATTTCAATTTGGCACACAGTCACCCAAACATTGGGTGGCTAAGCCTGTCAATATAAACAGTTAGTGATGAAATGGAGTGGGTTTACTGGATTTTTATACATCTCATACAGTATATCCATTAGTACCCTTTACATAAATGTATAACTTCACAAAAAGAAAAAAGAAGGAAAAGAGTAGAGAAAGGAGGAAAGAGGGGGAGGGGATGGCCACCCATCTCCAGAACCCGGGACAGGTCGGTGGGGGATGGGTCATAAATACATAAATTACACATATCATTAGGTCACAGGAGTCTCAAACAGAACCCAGGGTTCCCAAATACGGTTATGCTTCTCAAGAGTATCATTTAATGAGGCCGTAAGATATTCCATTCTCTTGACATCCCTAATCCTGGAGTGTAGCTCAGTCAGTGAGGGAGTTTCTCTTTTTTTCCATTTTAGAGCCACCAGACAGCGTGCTGCAGTAAGCACATGAGCTAAAAGTTTTTTGGATGTATTTGAGAAGGTGGCAGGTGGAAGGCCCAAGAGAAAAATCATCAGATCAAGGAGCACTCCAGTATCAAAGATGGACTGGAGTAGGGATTGTACCATACCCCAGTAGGGGATGATTAGAGGGCAGGTCCAATAGACATGAAATAATGTTCCCCTATCCTTATAACATCTCCAACAGCGGGAATCAGCTGTGGGGTATATGGAGTGGAGCAGGTCAGGGGTCTGATACCAATGGAAAAGAATCTTGTATTGATTCTCTTTATAAAGCGTGCATATGGAGCTTTTAGTAGCCTGGTTCCATATGAATTGCCAGGTCTTTAAGGATAAGTCTGTGCCCAACGCCTGCTCCCACTTAACCATATATGGATGTCGCGGCCCATCTGGTGAGAAATCAGTGACCAGTATTTGATAGGTGCGAGAAATCATGCCCTTAGGGGACGAACCCACTAAACATAGCTTTTCGAAGTCTGTCAGGGGAGAAAATCTTAAATTCGACCTCAGTGATTGTGCATAATGGCGTATTTGTAGGTAACTGAAAAAGGCCAGCTTGGGAATATCAAAAGTCTTTTGCAGTTCTTGGAAGGATCGTAGCATTCTAGTTTTAGGGTCAATTAGTTGTCCATAACAAAATATGGCCTTATCCATCCAGAAATGGGGCATCTGTGAGGTTAAGCTGTCGGGGATATTGGGTGTAAATAGGAATGAAGTGACTGGGGAAGACGTGGTGGAGAGCGGATATTTCAATTTGGCCCGTCGCCATAATGTACGTAAGAGAGCCATTGGTCCTAGCAATTGTACGCTGCCGGGGGGTATATCAGAGCTCCAAAGCATGGAGTTTGGGTGTATGGGGGCTAGCCATAACTTTTCTATCTGTGTCCACCTATTGTAAGCATGTAGGGTGCACCAGGAGGCTATAGGTCTTAATTGAGCTGCTAGATAGTACTTAGCTATGTTGGGGAACGCCAGTCCATCTTGGTTACGTGGGGCATATAGAACCGATCTAGCAACGCGGTGTCTTTTATAATTCCAGAAGAAGTTTATCAGGTCACCCTGAAGTTTTTTTAGGTGTGAGCTCGGGATGTGGATAGGGAGCGTCTCAAACAGATATAGAAGTCTAGGTAGTATCGTCATCTTCAAGCTTGCAAGTCTACCAAAAAGGGACAGTTTCAAAGATTTCCATTTATTTAGGGAGGCTCTGATAGAGGCGAACATTTGGGGAAAGTTGGCCTTGTATAGAGTATCGTATGTGGGTGTAATATGTACCCCTAGGTATTTTAAGGAAGAGGACCGCCAAGAGTATGGAAAAGTTTGTGAAAGCGTTGAAAATGTATGGGGGGATAAATTAAGAGGGAGAACCTCTGTCTTGGAACTGTTAATTTTATAACCCGAGAGGGTGCTATATTTCTCCAGCTCCACTTGTAAGTTCGGGAGTGATATGTGAGGTTGGGTGAGAGTGAGGAGGACATCATCCGCAAATAAGGAGATCTTAAAATCTCTAGTACGGACTGGTATACCATGAATACTTGGGTTATTTCTGATGTGGGCTGCTAGCGGTTCAATGCATAGGGCATATAAAAGAGGGGAGAGTGGACAACCTTGGCGGGTCCCATTAGAGATCAAAAAAGTAGGGGAAGTGGCAAAGTTAGTGCGAACCTGGGCTGTTGGGGCCGAGTATAGGTGGGTGATAGCTCGAAGGAATGGGCCCTCAATACCAGCCCGGTTGAGAGTCGTGAACAGGAAAGGCCAGCCTAGCCTATCAAAGGCTTTTTCGGCATCTAGACTGAGTAGTATTGCCTCCATTGTGTTCCTGTTCGCAACTTCCACCAGGTCAACAACCCTCCGGGTGTTATCCCCAGCCTGTCGACAAGGGATAAAGCCCACCTGGTCCCTATGGACCAGGGATGGCATAAAGTTGTTTAGTCTATTTGCCAGCAGTTTCGTAAAAAAATTTAAGTCTGTATTGAGAAGTGCTATCGGTCTATAATTGGACGGAAGAGTGTGGTCTTTCCCTGGCTTTGGGATTAGTGTCAGGTAGGAGTTTTGCATATCTCTGGGGATGGGTGTGTTAGAAAGAAATGAATTAAAGAGATTTGTCATATGGGGGAGTAAATGTGTTAGAAACATCTTATAATAGAGGTACGGTAGTCCATCAGGCCCAGGGGCATTATTATTTGGTAACAGTTTAATTGTTTCTGTTATCTCCTCCACTGCAATGGAGGCGTTAAGAGTCTCCAGAGCAGAGGAGGCAAGCTTAGGAGTGTCCGCTTCCGCTAAATAGGTATAGATGGCCTGAGATAAGTCAGGAGGAGGTGGGTTGTGCGGAACATTCGGGTCATTATACAATGCAGAATAAAAGTCGTGAAAAAGTTGTGCTATTTTGTTAGGGTGGGAGTGGAGGACGCCATTTGCCTCCCTAAGTTGTGTAGTGGTAGTTGCTGCTGCCTTGTCATGAAGCTGTTTCGCCAAGAGCGTATGTGGTTTGTTGGCTTTGTCGTAATAAGTCTGTCTAAGCCTTTTCTATCTTACCTATTTCGATATGTGGGTTGCTTTTACTTTACTATATGACTACTGTGCAGGGAGAAGAAACAGCCAGATTGCTGTTCATAGTACTCAGAGTTCTGTGTTTTTGTTTCTTTGTGATTGGCCACAGCTGATCAGCTGACTTCAGCCAAAATCATTGAATGTCAGCTGCTGCTAAACTGGTGCTGTGTCCAATTACAGCACAGGTCGGCAGGGGGCGCAACCCGGAAACAAGCTGGCAACATACAGGTACATTGTCTGGCCTGCCTGTGATGCCCACCTGAAGTAAGTCTACTGTGGGCGGGCGACAAATAGTTAAAAAGCTGCACATAAGCATATCTCGATTGGGTTACATACATTTGGCTTTACTACAGAAGTATGAATTAGGCACATACAGAGTGACCTGAAATCTAGTAGGATCAAACACCCCTGGTCATTGCATGGTCTTCCAATTCTGATTATGTGTTAAAGACAGATAGGGACATAGAGAAACATGCCTGCAGAGGAGACCAAGCAGATTAATGCCTATTACAAAATTTGTTATGTGACCTCAAAACCAAACTCAGTTCTTGATACAAATTTTATGGCAGATTGTATAGTGGAAGCTAACAAGTTAAACAGCCTGTAACAGACCTAAAATTATCAGCAACTGTGTGTTTACTGATATTAATGAAATGGAGATAGAATTGTGTTTGGACATGACATTGAATGGGAACAAAAAACACAGGTGGCTAAATCAGGCGAAATACAACTCGATAGACCTCGTTCACACTAATGCCCCGTACACACGGTCGGATTTTCCGATGGAAAATGTCCGATCGGAGTGTGTTGTCGGAAATTCCGACCATGTGTGGGCTCCATCGGACATTTTCCATCGGATTTTCCGACACACAAAGTTGGAGAGCAGGAGATAAAATTTTCCGACAACAAAATCCGATTGCGTCAATTCCGACCGTGTGTGGCCTGTTCCGACGCACAAAGTGCCAAGCATGCTCAGAAGAAATTCCGAGACGGGACAGCTCGTTGTGGTAAACTTAGCGTTCGCAATGGATACAGCACTTTCGTCACGCTGCAATGTTCAAAATGGTTTAATACAGCGCACTCTCTTCTTCTTTATAATGTGACAAGAATGAAGTAGTTTTGCTGCTCATATTCACATACACTTCTCACAAAGTTTTATTTGTGTTTTTTTAGTGGGATTCCCTCAATATATAGTTATTAGTTGTCACATCTGACAGTTTTATATTTATTTATTTATTTTTTTGCATTTTCAGCCTTTTTTTTCTGTAATGTTTGGATTTTTTCAAAGGCTGATCTTTGTTCAATGTTATTTTTATTTTTACTCCAGAATATTTTTGTGTGTGTTTTGTGTGTCAAGTTACCCCAACACCATTGATATCTTTTATTATTTAATCTCAAGGAGATTGTTTGTTGTTGGTGTCCCTTGTTCATTTCACATTGTATATTTGAAATGTACCTGAACCCCCACAGACTGTCATTTTTGAAGTAAAACACATAGGAGAGTATAATTCAAAACAAAAATCCTTTATTAAGGTATCAGAACCAAACAAAGAGGAAGGCAACACTGGATCAACAGGAGAAATTAGTGAAGCCTGGGACCCCCACGGCAGACATCAATTCTTCAACATCAAAATTGGTGGCCTGAGGAGTCCATATGTAGGGGAGGGCAGTCTGGTCCAGAATTCGCAGAGATCCGGATAGCAGCAGATGACATCTGTGTCCCCAGGCTGTGGTACCACAAGAGGCTGCATCTTTTGGCCGACCAGACTGAACCCAGGGCAATCACTGTCTGGTCTTCCTTCCACGCTTCCTTCCGGGCTGTGGCTGTGTAGTTGGAGATGTGGCAGGAGGAGGAGTAGGACCTGGAGGAGGAGGAGGACTGGGAGGACCTGGAGGAGAAGGAGGAGGAGGACCTGCAGGAGGAGGACCATCGCAAAGGTGTGTCTGAGGTGTAATTTTGCCCCTCATACCTTTCTCCAGAGCCTCCGATATGAGGGCCTCACACATTACTTGTTGGCCCTCCTCCATCCTCTGCATTTTATATGCAATGATGGCAGCAATGTCCTCCTCCACGGTCTGTCGTGCTCTCAGGGCCTCTGTAGCCCTCCAAAAGAATCCTATAGCAGCCTCCTCTAGGGCACTCCTCCTACTGCCACTTTCTCTTTTCAGGGGGGGTGGAGGGACCGGCAGATCAGCCAGCCGGCTCGGCTCGGCCACCTCCTGGCTGAGACTTCCCTGTGTATGAAAAAGGGACATGGTTTTAGTTTTTGCATCATCAATCACAATCCTAAATTAGTACTCCAAACTAACATCTAGTTAACATCATTGATTGGACAAGCAGAAATATTTAGAGGAATGCTATACCTGGCTCAATCTGGGCTCCTCCACATGTGGCCTGGAAGGCCCAGGTTGGGCGTCAGAAGCCTCAGCTGGGGGGGAAGGAAGCGTGGAAGGAAGACTGGAGAGGGATGGCCTGGGTTCAGTCTGGCCTGCCAGAAAATGCAGCCTGTCGCAGTACAACATCCTGGGGACATAGATGTTATCTGCTGCTCCGGATCTCTGTGAATCCAGGACTTTCTTGCGCTCCCTTAGATATGTGCTCCTCAGGCAACCAATTAAGATCTTTAAATAGGTGATGTCTGCCGTGGGGATCACCTGCTTCACAATTTCCAACAATTGCACCAGCGCTGCCTTCCTCTTTGCTTGGTTCTTGAAATGTGGGTGGTTAATCTCCCACAGACAGGGCAGCTCCCTTAGCATCTCTAGGAATACTGACATGAAGTCATTATCTTTGAGTAGCATATCCATGTTCACTGCAAGACACAACACAAGACAAAGCCTAATGTCAGACAAAACTCTCCTAATCTTGTTACAATATAGGCCTCAATGTAGAAGCAGTATAGGCACAAGTTTGTCTCTTACCTTCGTTCTTACGAATGGCGCGTCCAATGCTCCTTCCTCTGCTCACAGATCGTACGTAATACGCACGCGTGTTACGCTTTATACACCCTGCGCATGCGTGTAACTCCGCCCACCCCTGACGTTCTTTCTAGTCTATTCCCCGCCCCTTTTCATTCGGCGCAGTGGGTGAAGAGCATGATGGCGGAGTTCGAGCAGGTGTGTGCTAATTATAGCAACGAGGAGGAGGAGGAAAGCCCGGATCCAGGCACGTCCCGATCCAGAAGGAGACATTTTAAGGCCACAAATATGTCCTTTGGGGAGATGTTGGAGATGGTCGACATCATGAGGAAGTCCGACTATGACGGGAAGTATGGGCCTTACCCCCACCCCAACATCAGAAAGGCCAAAATCATTGCTAAAGTGGTCAAAAGCCTTCACAGGAATTTCGGGGTACGAAGATCTAAAGATCAGCTCAGGAAGCGGTAGTCGGACCTGAAGTTGAGAGAGCCAGAGCAGTACCGAAAGATCCGGAGAGTGCTGCAAAAAAGTAAGTAGTTGTGCTGTGTTCCTATTCTTTCTGTCTTTATTCAGTTCGTTCTGCTTTTATTAATTGTAACGTTTAAAAGGGCAACTTTAATGTTCATGGGCCCATTATTCGTTCGTATCAAACATTTTTCTTTCGGCCTCTAGAACACCATTGTTTAGGCCATATGCATTCTCCCACATTTTTTTTGGGCCTACTTGGATGCAAAATATTTGTTTGTGTAGATGGGTTTGTTACTAGAATGAAATGCCAACTAGATTGTGTGTAAGGAGAGGACACTGAGCAGCTGTTTTCACATCTGGACACTGGAGCACTAGTGTGGGACACAAGAACACCCTTTTTATTAGGGGGGGCACACAGGTGCTCCAGTGTATACTATAGGGGTGTCTCCATCTGTGAAGCTTGTACAAAACAGGTAAAGTATTGCAGCTTGACAAAGGGCAATAAAAAAAATACATCTTGGAACTCGGCTAAAATAGACAATTGTACCCCACTTCCAAGCAATGTTTCCTATTTCTAGTTCTGCCATCAAATATCTGTGTGCTAATTATACCATTTTTGTTTTACATAGGGGAGAAAAGACTCGGAGGACACCCCTCATCCGAGGAGACCACAGACCCCCCACCTATGGAAGAAGGTGAAATACCCCCAACACAAGCAGAGCAGGAGGAAGAAGAAGATGTGGTGGAGATTGGCACCACAACAGGTGAGTGTCTGCGACCACAGGCTCAGGTAAGAGATGAATGGTGGCAGATTTTTGAGACCTTTTTTTTTTATTTATCTCTTTTTAGGTGATCGTGATGTGAGGGATAGAGAACGCTTTACTTCTGAAAGTGCCCAGATCCTGATCGGGGAGATCATGGGGTGTAATGCCGAACTGCAAAACATCCAGCAAAAAATCCATGATGTTATTAAAAAAAATAATAACATCATTGATGTT
This sequence comes from Lithobates septentrionalis, assembly GCA_037952835.1. NCBI lineage: Eukaryota > Metazoa > Chordata > Amphibia > Anura > Ranidae > Lithobates > Lithobates septentrionalis. The sequence continues at coordinate 16,150,781 of JBBDGP010000084.1, read as the reverse complement.
TTGGGGCGAATTTAAAACCCCACAAAATCACTTTTTGTATTGTGGTTCAATCTTTTAAATTTTTTTGCAATGTTTTGAAAAGCCAAATTTGGAGGATGCACACAGTGTGCCAACATGTGCTATCTGCCATCACGGGAGATCAATGGACGCGTTTTGGGGGTGCAACCCCTTCCTCAATTATAAAGTCGCAATGAGGAAGGGCTTGCTCCTCCAAAACACGTCCCTTGATCCCCCATGATGGCAGATAGCACATGTTGACATTCGTAAATTGGTGTGCATCTTCCAAATTTGGCTTTTCCAGGGGTGATTTCCCCCCATCTGAACGCTATATCAAACACAGTTCCTAAATACTGATGTCTGATATAGCCTTTAGGTTTTACCTAATGTGAACTTTGTAAGTTCAAGTTTTTTGGCTTTCTTGTTGGTTTTACACAGGCCTGTTTTATCTGAAATGGATATTTCGAATTTTGATAATGCTACTGCAAAAATTGTTATACAACAAACATGTTGGTTTGTTTTAAAAACCTTTGGTAAATGCACATGTGATTGTGCAGGTATAAAAAAGTTGGTTACTCAAGAATGTGTGGATTATTGTCTCAACACTACAACACTTTTGGGGTGATGTAATAGTTGTTTTATGCAAAAATGGGGGTTATTTCCTAAGGGCAAATCCACTTTGCACTACAAGTGCAGGTTCAGTGCAGTTGCAAGTGCACTGGTAGTGAAATGTGTTTTTGCATTTAGGAAATACCAGCCAACAGTGCTTTGTATAAGGTTACCCAATCATGACATTTTCTGCACTCAAAACATTTCTGTCAGGGTCAGCTAAAACAAAGACAAGCAGTAAATGTCCACAAAGAATTTCTTTTTTTTTTTATTTGAAAAAGGCTTCACATATTGTCTGGCATATTGATAGCCCCCCTACCCGCAAAGAACTCCAGGTATCGTAACCGGACATCATGGGCACTCAGGGAGGGCAAGCCAGGACGGCCACTTTCAAGCGCCGTCAGTGTTGTTGTATTTTGGATTCCGGCCTCAGGCCCAACTGAGCCAGCATAGTTGGCAGAATGTTTTCTTAAAAAATTATGGAGAACACAGCACGCAAGTATTATATGGTTCAGTTTATACTCCGCCATATGGATGGGTGTCAGAAATAGTCGGAACCGGCTGGCCAGGATTCCAAATGTGTTCTCCACCACTCTTTGGGCTCTGGCCAGCCGGTAATTAAAAACCCTCTGTTCCGGGGTGAGGGTCCTCATCGGGAATGGCCGCATCAGGTGATCCCCCAGCGCAAACGCTTCATCAGCAATGAACACAAATGGGAGACCTTCAACATTGTCCTCTGGAGCTGGCAAGTCCAAGCTGCTATTCTGGAGACGCCTGTAGAACTCCGTCTGGGCGATAACTCCACCATCGGACATCCGGCCATTCTTCCCCACGTCCACATACAAGAATTCGTAATTAGCCGACACCACCGCCAACATCACTATACTATTAAACCCCTTGTAATTATAATAGTACGACCCCGAGTTGGGTGGTGGGACAATGTGGACGTGTTTCCCATCAATTGCCCCTCCGCAGTTAGGAAAGTCCCACCGCTGGGCAAAGTGGGAGGCCACAGTCTGCCATTCCTGTGGCGTGGAAGGAAACTGTTGAGGAAAAAACAATAAACATTACTATTTTTTCACAGAAACATGGCAAGCAGATTATACACAAACATTATGGGGCAACCTCCAGATAGCATTTATTAAGGGGAATTTAACAAGGCCAAAGTATAAGGTACACCTATCATATTCCCCCTCCCCCCTCTCATGGGCCATTTCTAACATTATAGGGGGGGGAACTCTTGGACAGGTAACCCTCTTCACTTCAATGAGAGATGAATGCCTAAATACAAGGTATTACTTGGAACAGCCCCTCCTTAGTTACACTATTGGCAGCCCACTGGACAGGTAAGAAGTGTCATAATACAAAGATATAAATACACACTGTACACATTTGAGGACATTTGGACATTCTGCTATTACCTATCAAGATAATAATAGGATACAAAAACTTTAAACAGTACCATTGTAAAGTATACAGGCAGGCCCTTGCACTACATGCTTTGGGGAATTCATCCATAAATCTGACCAGTAAAGAGATGGGTATAGTGTGTATGGGTTTGGCAAAGTCAGCAGATAGATGATTGAGGATAGAGAATTGGGATCAGCTGACCTAGCAGTTGGGGGAGGGAGGGTTACTAAAAATTATTTGGGGACACCACAAAAAAAGCCTCTGGCACTCTGCCTGAATTAAAATCAAAAATAACATTACCAAACATTTTAGGGGGTGTTTGGGGTAAAGCACTACTATGGAGCTGAAAAAATACATTGTTAAGTGAGTACATGAGGTGAATATAGGGCAGGAGACACCATGCTGGGGAGGTTAGTGAAGGGCAAATATGTATGAAGGACCTAAAATAATAATTACATAAAAATCCAGCATGCATGAGGACAAAGGGGACATTCACAGCATATTACAATCATGGGAATTAGGGAATGAGGAAAGAAATACAATATATTATCAAACATTAAATACAATAAAATTTGATATTAAAGGATAAAAATCTTACCTTTATATATTCCTTCTAAAGGACCTGGATGATGGCAGAACAGGTCTCTGGGATAATGATCCCCAGAGCCTGGGGGGAGATGCCTGTCGAGAACTTGAGGTCCTGCAGACTTCTCCCTGTGGCCAAATACCGCAGGGTAGCGACCAACCTCTGCTCCGGAGTGATGGCTTGCCTCATGCAGGTATCCTGCCTGCTGATATAGGGGGTCAGCGAAGCCAACAAACGGTGAAACACGGGGTCCGTCATCCGGAGAAAGTTCCTGAAATCATCAGGATTATTCTCACGGATCTCACGGAGCAAAGGCATATGACAGAACTGGTCCATGAACTCCTCCCCACCCTGTTCATGGACTGGACTTGTGTCAAGGTCAGGACCCCAACACCAAGCCCCGGCACAGCACGAACTCTACGAGGAGTACGCATACGAAACATGGCTAGAAAACGGTCGGCTGCTCAGAACGAAGTAACAGAACGCACTGAAGAACAGCAAGGCCTGTGAAGAGCGACCTGAAAAACCGCAACGAGCAGGCAAGATCACACAGAAAACTCTGATACGAACTGACTGCACGCACTGAAGAGCAGATACAAACCCACAAGCACAAACTGAATGGCAGAAAATGATCTGAAAGCCACGAGTCTGAAAAAGCGCGAATCGTCTCTCACCAAACTTTTACTAACACGAGATTAGCAAAAGGAGCCCAAAGGGTGCCGCGCTTGGTTCTGAACCGGCCTTTTCTAGTCTCGTCGTACGTGGTGTACATTACCGCGTGGTTGTCGATCGGAAATTCCGACAACTTTGTGCGACCGTGTGTAGGCAAAACAAGTTTGAGCCAACATCCGTCGGAAAAAATCCTAGGATTTTGTTGTCGGAATGTCCGAACAAAGTCCGACCGTGTGTACGCCCTATAAGAGTGGATTTGAAATCGTGCGAGTTCAGCTGAACTCGCACGATTTCAAACTGGCATTTCACTGTGAGTTTGGGGGCGATTTGAAATACATCTGTGCGTGTTCATGCACAGATGTCTATTGAAATCGGCCCGAAGTTGCCAAAAGTAGTGCAGGAACTACCTTTGGGAATCAGGCGTCGCCATGACCGGCAATAGGCTCTGATTTGGCATGCGATTTGACATGTTAAATCAGCCCGATGTGAACAGGGGCTCAGGCATGGTTGTGCAGACTGACATTCTAAATACACTTCACACCTGATAATGATGGAAACATATGACTATTTGCAATGTAAACATTCACTCACTCACAACTCTATACTAAAGATAAATGGGTTTTTCACTTTTCAAGGGAAGTTGCATTTTGCAAGGGATTTTGCACCAGAGCCATTGTGTACACATGAGTGGATGAAGGTCACCTCATTCACAAAGCTTTGGGGAAAATACCCTTGCAAAGTGAACAGACTATTTGCCTTTAGTGAATGAACACAGATGCAGGACTCGGGAGCGCGCCAGCATGGGTGTCCACCATTGTGTTAGGTAAAAAGATGAGATTTAGAGATACTGAGAGGCTGCCAGGATGCTATTAATGCTAGCATCCTGGCAGCCTCTCAGTATCTCTAAATCTCATCTTTTTACCTAACACAATGGGCACACTCCTATTTTGATGGCAACAGCCTTGGCCTTGCATTCTCACACTTCTTCACTCTGCAACTGCTCCTACATTCCTTTTCCTTTCTCTGATCACTATAGTATCCTTTTCATGCTCTCCAACTGCGCAATAGTTACCCATAGAAACCTGCTATCTTAAACCTTCTCTTCTCTATTTTGATACGGATTATCTCTACAAAAATATCACACCTTTCCAGTTCTGACCTGGCCACTTTTATCTACAGGAAATTGTTCTCATCCTCCCTAGACACACTTGCATTCCTCACTACATACAGAATTAGGCTGGGTACATACGTATCGAACTAGGAACTAGACAAATTTAAATCCCTCTCATGTCCTCTCTGTTCAACAGAAGCCGATCATTAGACCAACTTCTGTCAAATGGCCCTACTGGAAAATCATCATTTGATCAGTGGGGTAGGGTTTAAGGGGAGTCCCTTCTTTCAGAATACAATAGCTCAGCAGGGGAAGATTCCTGCATTCACATTGCTTGTGTGGATGCAAAAATCCTTGAGTTTTGTTTCTCTCAGCCTGCTGGTTGAACAAAAAAAAAACTCACAGTGTGTATTCAGGTTGAGACCCAATTTCCACAACCCTGGCAAATAGAGGACACCATAATTCTCAACAGATTCTTGAATAAGTGTAGTATAAAATTAAATCTTCCTGTATAAATCGTGCCCTCCTATAACTTAAAGTGGTTGTAAAGGGTGAAGGTTTTTTTACCTTCATGCATTCTATGCATAAAGGTAAAAAAACTTTTAATGTGCAGCTGCCCCCCTAATACTTACCCGAACCCCATCTCGTGCCATCGATGTGCACGAGACCAAGGGCTCTCCTGGGTCTCTCACTCCCTATTGGCTGAGACAAAGCAGCGGGAGCCATTGGCCATTGTCAATCACAGCCAGTGTGGAGGGAGCCAGGGGCAGGACTGAGCCATGTTTTGTGTGTCCCATAGACACACAGAGGCGGCTTGGGAGCGAGCATTCACGAGTGTCCACAGAGCAAGCAGCTTGCTATGGGGGTACTTGGCAAGGGAGAGGGGCCAGAATCGCCAGCGTGGGACCCGAGAAAAGAGGGATCTGGCCTGCTCTGTTCAAAACTATTGCAAAGAGCAGGTAAGTATGGCATGTTTGTTATTTTTATTTTAAAAATGGAAACCTTTAGTATTACTTTAATTCCTCACTGTCAAGCAGACCATTTGAATTACTTTCATTAACACTCTCTCAGCTATTTTTTTTTATTCTTTAATTCTTTTTGTTTAATTCTTTCCTCCCCCAATGCTCTGTCCTCTGATTTCTATTGCTTATCTACACCTCCTTCCTTGCTCATTTGATAGTACCCCATGGCTCTATGCTCAAGACACCCAATACATAGTTGCCAACATTGCAAAAAAAATATGTGGGACACTTTTTTGGCTGTAGGCGGAGCCGTATAATAATTAGGGGGCGGGGGCATGTGTTTGTAGGCGTGCCATAGCAATAAAAAATAAAACTGCGGCGCACAAAAAAATAGGCGTGGTTTATGTGAATAGTGGGCGTGGCTTAAATGAGCGTGGCTCAAAGGGTGTGTGGTTAGAGTCGGAGATGAATGAGGGATGGAGAGGGAAAGGGGGAGAGAGGAATGAAGGGACAGCAGCCCCAGATCCTACACAACAATGGAAATATGTGTATTCTAAAAAGTTTAACAATCAGCAGATAAAGATACTCCAAACACCTGGTGTTAGCACTTCAATCATCCCGGCACCATGATTGTTATGGTGTTAGGATGATTGAAGCGCAATATTTCTATTATTACATTGTAATATTAAATTAAATCATTCGACTCACCATAATGCAGAATCAGTGGGATCCCTGAGCATGTCACCTGCCACGTCGCCTGCCACCAGCAGAGTCCATCCTTGCATCAGGGGTCCCCAGCAGAGTCTGTCCTTGCATCAGGTGCCCCCAGCAGAGTCTGTCCTCGTATTAGGTGTCCCCAGCAGAGTCTGTCCTCGTATCAGGTGCCCCCGGCAGAGTCCCTCCTTGCATCAGGTGCCCCTAGCAGAGTCCGTCCTCGCATCAGGTGCCCCCAGCAGAGTCTTTCTTTGCATCAGGTGCCCCCAGCAGAGTCCGTCCTCATATCAGGTGTCCCCAGCAGAGTCTGTCCTCGTATCAGGTGCACCCGGCAGAGTCCCTCCTTGCATCAGGTGCCCCCAGCAGAGTCTGTCCTTGCATCAGGTGCCCCCAGCAGAGTCAGTATAGACCCCCTCAGTGCAGACCCCCCTCAGTGCAGACCCCCTTAGTGCAGACCCCCCTCCATCAGTGCAGACCCCCTCAGTGCAGACCCCCCATCAGTGCAGACCCCCTCAGTGCAGACCCCCCCATCAGTGCAGACCCCCCTCAGTGCAGACCCCTCTCCATTAGTGCAGACCCCCCTCCGTCAGTGCAGACCCCCTCAGTGCAGACCCCCTCCATCAGTGCAGACCCCCTCAATCAATGCAGACCCCCTCAATCAATGCAGACCCCCTCAGTGCAGACGCCCTCAGCAGATCACCCTCAGTGCAGACCCCCCTCAGTGAAGACCCTCCCCTCCCACAACGCCCCCAAGGCCCGGCAGCACATATCCATTACAGCATGAGCGGCACCTGTTGTAAAAATTCCTGTGACCTATGCAGTCTCTCGACTCACGTCACTTCCTGTGTGGCTACGTCAGAACACAGCTGACAGCGGGGCTTTACCGCGCATGCGCGACTTCACAGCAGCTTTACTGCACGTGCGCAGCCTTTTCTTTCAGTCGAGGAAAATTTTAGACTCGAGCGGGCGGGTGGAGACGGTGCGAGTATATTATCATCCCATTACATTATTGTCAGCACCGCCTCCAGCCCCGCCCCCACCCCTAATAGGCCCCTAGCCTGCTCTGGAGAAGGGGGGCGGGCATGGGACCCTTCCTCTCTCCACTGAACACAAGGGGGAGCGATCTAGCGGCGGCTCCGGTGGCCATTTTGCTGAAGCCAGCTGCAAAAAAAGGAAAAATGCAAACATTCCTGATTTAACTGGGCAAATCCCGATTCGGGACAGCCTCCGATCGGGATGAGGGTCCCAAAATCAGGATTGTCCCGGGAAAATCGGGACTGTTGGCAACTATGCCAATACTCCTCAGCTTACCCATTCAATCTCCTTGCACATCACAAATTTACCAACTATAGATACCAACTGAGTTTTTCTGAAACTCAATATTTCCAAAACTGAGCTCATAATATTCTTGCTTCTCATGGCTGGATCTAGGGGGGTGGTAAAGCGGGCTGCTCTCCCACAGATTTCAGTTGTGCCCCCTCTAGGCTGGCCACCTTATACATATTACACCTGGCTCCTTCTTCCCCATCTCCACACTCAGGACCAGGACAAGGGGGAGCGAAAAACTCCAGACAGAAGGCACAGTGGAGAGAGCCCCAATCAAAGTGTTCATAAAATTGTAGATTAAGCAACTTTTGAGAAAGTCTATTGACACATGTCAAGCTGGATCTGAAAGTCGCTGGTCGGCCATTTTTGTTTCTACAGAGCACATTTGTTTATATTTTTGGCTCATGTAAGCATAATAATTAGCCTCAAATAAATCTTTTTTTTTAATACTAGATCATGGGGCTGTTTTTCTTGTAATGTTTCTTGGAGGTATTTAAGATATTTAAGGAGGACGAGCCTGAAAGGTGCACCATGACATGTTATTTATGATGTAATCTGAGGGTCCCCCTGTTTGGTGAGAGTTCATCTACATGTGGTTGTGACACAGTGGGGTTTGGATAGATAAGGCGTTTGGGAGAACACACGTCATTTTCAAGGATATTTGGGTTGTGCACTTAATATTTATGTAAATACAATTTTTTACATTTTTGTTTTGGTTGTTTTAAAATACTAAACTATGGTTTTTTTTTTTTTTGGTTTCTTACATTTTTGGGAGGAGATAAATAGAAGCATTTTTGATGTATCCAATAGGAAGAGGAAGCGCGTCATTAGGTGGCCATTAAGGAATTTAATAGACATGTGCATTCGTTTTCGTCCGAATGCATTTTCGTCCGAATTTCAGGTATTTTCGTTATCGTTTTAACAAACGATAACGAAAGTGCAGAGTCCGAAAAACGAAAGATCCGACATAAACAAATGCTTTATTTTCGTTTTCGTTGCTACAACAGTTCGATATAGATAGGAGATTCGACATGATGATGACGACAATTACAATCTGTGTCCATCAAACCTGTGGTCGAATGTGCCTAACCTTAGCTCTATTAGTCCAAGATTATTCTACATAGAGAGAAAAGATTCGACGTAGAGAGAAAAGATTCGACGTAGGGGAGGAAAGATTCGACGTAGGGGAGAAAAGATTTGACGTAGGGGAGAAAAGATTCGACGTAGGGGAGGAAAGATTCGACGTAGGGAGGAAAGATTCGACGTAGGGGAGGAAAGATTCGACGTAGGGGAGGAAAGATTCGACGTAGGGGAGAAAAGATAAATAAAAATAATGATGATGATGAATGTTATTGGCTGATTGTAACCAAAGAGGTGGAGCAGTAAAATAGCTAGAACTAAGTACACACGTACTTTGGCTTATGGTGTCTGTTGAAAGTTTTAAGAAGATTCGACGGAGCAGGTAAACTATACGGCATTGTACAGTTTAGCTGCTCCTTCTTCTTCTTCTTTGAACATTCGACAGACACCATAAGCCTTCAATGACAGATTCGACCTTAATTTGGATTTTCGGACGAATGCAATTTTTAACGAAAAACTAAATAAATAAAAACGAATTTCGGGAGTAACTAAATAAATTTATTTTTCAGACGAAAACGAAATTCCGAAACGAAATATTTCAGTGTGCACATGTCTAGAATTTAACAACAAGCTTGAATGGACCCATTTATGTATGAGGGTCTTAATATTTGGCAAGCGTTTATTTTATGACTATTGTACAGATGAAATATTGTGGAAGTCCATGGTCGTTTCCATGCTTCATTTCTGTTATGTTAAACATGTTGTAAACATGTACTTTTCGCAATATTGCCTGTACCCTTGTGCTGAATTTTTTTCCCAATAAGATATTCGAAGAAGAAATATTGTGGAAGTTTCACAATTAATGATCCTTTTCATAGATTTAGGGACACCTTTGTTTGGGGAAAGGATATTGAATTATAACCTTGAGCAATGGGAATATACTGTATACTTTTCACTTACCGATATCTTCAGCATATAGACTATTTTTTCCCATACAGTCATTTATTTAAGGTCAATAATTAAATTTATTGTACATGTACAAACAACTAATATATAGTGTATGTGGTCAGCCAAAGATACCCAAAGTTTAGTTGTTTGCTTAATGATGAGAAAGCACCCTATGCTGTTTTCTGTTCCTTATGATTTGTACTTGATAATTTGAATTAGGTTGGCTACACGTGGTAAAACTGAGCCTCCGCAGACAGGTCTGGGTTAGGATTATGTAGGAAAAGTAACGAAAAGTAGTAAGAATGAAAACTGTCAAGTTTATTTTTTGGGATTTATTGGTTGAGTGCTGGACTCCAAACTCTGAGATGGTTCTTGTATTATGGCTGTCTGGCTCTTTTTGCCATAGATGAGCCTTCATGATACTCCTGGAATAACCAGCTTATGTAAAGAGAATGGAAGAGTGCTCCAATTCAAGAAAATAAATATAAACACAATAAAATGGTCTTTTAAAGATGGACAGCCAATACATTGCAGGGGTTTGCAAAAGCCTCCTTCAGCTGGGCTTATGTCTTTTGTGCTGATCAAGTCTAAACAAATGATTAATGTCCTGGAGTAATATTTAATAGATTCAGTTTTAGCTATCTTTGGCCAAATGTCTAGTGCTGCTTATTATCAATATATTTACATGTATTTTTCTGTTATTTGCAGTTCTATCCATTTGCCAAAAAACTTGTGGCACAAAGACATATCTATTTGTGAAACCCATGCATCAAGGTGAAATTTTTCAAGAGCTACAATGCATCTACAATGCTGTTTTGAAACAATCAATAAATCATGTGAAAAGCACTGTTGGCCCAACAGCATAAGGATTCCAATGTATGTTTTTATGGTAAGCACTATCTTGGCAACAATGGCTGGAAACCTTGCTGTTATCATCTCCATTGCTCATTTTAAACAACTCCATTCTCCAACAAATTACTTAATCCTTTCCATGGCCACTGTGGACTTTCTATTAGGATGCCTTGTTATGCCGTACAGTATGGTGAGATCGGTGGAGAATTGCTGGTATTTTGGGGACATTTTTTGTAAAATACATACAGGAACAGACATAATGCTCAGTACAGCATCAATATTCCACCTCTCCTTTATATCTGTGGACAGATATTATGCAGTATGCAATCCTTTGCGCTATAAGTCAAAAATAAACAAATTTACTGTTCTTGTCATGATTTTAACCAGCTGGGTTATCCCTGCTATTTTTGCATTTGGCATGATCTTTCTTGAGTTGAATATAAAAGGTTCGGAAATTACTTTTTATAATGAAGTCTACTGTATTGGAGGTTGCTTTGTATTTTTTAGCGAAACATCAGGAATTATTGCATCTATGCTTTCATTCTTTATTCCTGGAGTTGTTATGATCTGCATATATGGAAAGATATACATTATTGCCAGGAGACAAGCAAGATTAATAAAAGATGGAACTAGTCAGATACAGTTCCACACAAATTTTGTAAAGTCAAATACATCAAGGTGCAGAGAAAGAAAAGCAGCCAAGACTCTGGGTACAATAATGGGGGTGTTCTTAATTTGTTGGTCACCTTTCTTTTTCAGCACAGCTATCAGCCCATTTACAGATTATACCATCCCCTCCATTGTTATTGATGCGTTTGTATGGGTTGGCTACTTAAATTCTACTTTTAACCCAATGGTCTATGCCTTCTTCTATATGTGGTTCCGAAGAGCACTAAAGATTATTCTGTTCGGAAAGGTTTTTCAAACTGATTCTTCAAGAACTGTTTTGTATCTGGATTGACTCAGGATATTTAAAGGAATAAATGGAAATTTTTCCTTTTCTTATTTTCATCCTATGAACTGTGCTTTGCCCTTCTAGCTGCTTGGTTTTGCACTGCGAAAAAATAACTTTATACTAAAAAACTGAGATTACATGTGTGTGTGTCAAGGTCAGTATTTACAGGAGGAAGATAACATAATTGCACTAAGAAGGGCACAAAAATGAATCTCTTGAAACTATGAAACTATGAAAAGGTGGGACCTGCTTATTTGATTCACATCCATTGAATGGTTCAGGTGTATCCTCACATTGCAAAGTTTTGGTACATATAAGGGAGATTGTACTGAGTTTGTACAGCTTGTATACTGCATGGCCAGCTTTCAGCCTTGATCAGTCTCTTAAGCTGAAAATCGTTTTGTCTCGACAGTGCCCTATGGGGTACTTGGAGGACAGCTACCACTGCACACTACCAACTACATAAAGACAATCATGGTTGCTGCCTGCAAGAACTTGAAAGTATACCACTGATTCTACTTCCACACCAAATCTGTAGTGGCTATATTTAAATTCCATGACAAAGGCAGGAATTTTAAATGTGTTTTCTCAGATGCATCAATGACCAGGGATAGGCAAAGGTCTGAATAGGCGCTCTCTACAAAAAGCACCAGAACTTTTGTTTCCAATTTTAAGTTTGTGTAAGTGACTGTTACATTAAAGTCCAAAAAATATTATTAGTGCCATTAATTTAAAGTAGAAAATAATGTTGATAACTAAAAGCTATACATAGTGGTTTCTGTGAGTGCAATAAAATGGAATATACTGTTGTCTTAAAAAAACCAGCCAGCGTTCTCTTGAAACGTTGATACAATAAACGTTGCTGATTTGCATCAAATCTTGTTTCAAGACATGTAAGTGCCTCTGACACATTTGGAATAGAATACACTGTCTATGCATATGTATGTTCTAAACATATTACAGTATGTAAAACATATTTGAAGGTGTAACTCCTATTACTATGTAGAAACTCCTGTCATACTTGTAAGTCTTTTATTTGACAATGTTTATTTCCTAATACACATGAGCGCTTTTGCCCATACAGCAAAATTGGATATTTTGGCTCCCAGGAGGCACAGGTGGTTCCTATAGCCAGCCTACTATTAGCAGTCTGTCAAAATCAATGACAAGCTGGCATGCACTTTGATAATAAGTGTCTGTACGCACATCTGAGCGGTACCGGGGGCAAAGGGCTGTATGATTACAATTACTTATGCCCCAGAAGCAGACTTTCTGCATTAGGGCCATAGTTCCCTGTATGTGTGTACCGCTCATATGTATGTACAGTATAAGTGTCTTTCATCCTGTCATTGATTTTAACATGCTGCTGGCAGTGGTGCCTCCCAGATGACCAGTATGCATGAGGCCTAAGAGCTTTAAAGTTCCTCTGGATATTGACTTTGATATCAGCTGAAAAATTACCATACTGTAGCAATACAAACTGATAGCACAGGACACATTTAAGTGTTGCATTTGTGTTTGCATTACATCAAGGAAAGCAATATATCAACCACTCACCTGAGTGTTCTAGTATTCTTGCAGTTTAGCAGGTACAGTCATTCTTCCAACAAAGGACACAGTGTGTGTGTGTATGTAATAGGCATTAGGAGCAATTGGTGCGATGCTGACTTTGTGGCACTGATTTCCAAAAGCAATTCCTGTACTACTTTGGGGGCGATTTCAATAGACAGCTGTGCATGAACCCGCACAGATGTCTTTCAAGTCACCCCCGAAGTCGGACTGAAATGCGGCTTTGAAATGGTGCAAGTTCATATGAACTCGCACAATTTCAAACTAGGGCTCATTGTCAAAGCTTAATTGAACAAGCTGAAATTAGAAGCTGATTGGGTACTATGCCCAGCTGCACCAGATTCTGTTTGCAATCTAAACCTTTGCAAGTACAGAAAAATACCTTGATGTGCTAGATATTGAGTGTGTTCCCAACTGATTGAGCTGCTCTGAAATCCAAGGCAATGTTGTCAACCCTGCCTGCTGGACTGCTGAAAGCCTCCTCTTCATAAGCAAACATTGGTTTCTTTCCCAATGTGGCACCCTCCAGACAGCTTGGTGAGCTAGCATTTCAACCTCAGGGTGGAATCCTTGACTCTTTGTTGGGTGGAAGAAATTGGGCGCCAGTTACTTTAAAACATGACAAGAGTAATGCCGCATACACACGGTCGGACTTTTCGGCTACAAAAGTCCGACAGCCTGTCCAACAGACTTTGGACGGACTTTTGGCGGACTTTTGGCGGACTTGCGGCAGACTTTCTAACGAACGGACTTGCCTACATACGATCACACAAAAGTCCGACGGATTTGTACGTGATGATGTACACCGGACTAAAATAAGGAAGTGGATAGCCAGTAGCCAATAGCTGCCCTAGCGTGGGTTTTTGTCCGTCGGACTAGCATACAGATGAGCGGATTTCTGGGTCCGGCGTAGTTACGACGTAAAGATTTGAAGCATGTTTCAAATCTAAAGTCTGTCAGATTTGCGGCTGGAAAAGTCCGCTGAAAGTCCGGGGAAGTCCACACACGATCGGATTGTCAGCCGTATTTTGTCCGTCAGCATCCGTCGGACTTTTGTAGACGAAAAGTCCGACCGTGAGTACGCGGCATTATTTAAGGCACAATAAACTCAAGGAGAAGTTTAGGGCACAAGATTCCCCAAAAAAAGCAACAAAATGCCCCTGTTGAAGACCCCTAGGTCGAAACGCGTCGGGTACATACACCACTCTCTTTGTTGCCCATTTGTTTTTATCCACCGTGATCACGCTTTTATTTGTGTATGGTCGTTTTTGTCAATAAAAACACCCTTTTTTATCTGCACCATGTGGAGGCACTTTTTTTTGTTTCCACATTTACAGCATGAGATCCAGTCCCTCTAACTGCTCCTTTCGGGGGACCGTTTGTGAAACTTCTGATGCACGCTGGGACGGTTCGGTGTGAGGACGGTTCGTTGTGAGGACCCATCTGGTTGCCGGCCGAGATCCATACAGACCACAATCCAAGGGATTGGCGATTCCTGAGCTCCCATTCCACGTCATTTGTGACAAACTGCGCATGCGATTCCCTGTCGCTGACATGGGAATCCACAGGATCTGGTAAGAGGCTTTTTTGCACTTTCTCTGAATGACCCATTGGGACCCAGTTTCTCGGTTGGGAAGTCGCTGTATGATGCCAGGTGTTTTCTGACAACCATCAGACCATCACCACCCCTTGGAGTACTTACACCTCCTGTGCGGTTGGACATTCACATCCATCTATGGACGTTTGTGTTTCAAGGCACCTGTGGTTAATTAGTGATTTCTTTACTGTTTCACCATTTTAAAGACCTATGTTCCTTTGTATATGCGCTGCATTTTTCCATATGCCTATTTTGATGTTTTTGTCAAACTGTATGCAGCAGCTTTTTATTTATTTCACTGGTTAGCGCGGTGTTTTCTATTTACCTCTGAATAAGATATATAGATCATTGTATACTTTTATTTTAATTTAGTTAGCACTAAAAATATTACACAAAAAATAATAAAAAAATTTCGCTGGAACTCCGCTTTAATATTTATATCTTTCCTCAGCATGGACTACTGCCAATAAACTAGTTGTTGGCCAGGAAGACATAAATCATTTATAATTCAGCAATATTGTTTCTAATTACACTATCTGCTGGGGAACACTCGCTGCAACAGGCATCAGCAAACAATACACTGAATGTATGGAAACCCCAACAAAACAGTACTATAACAATTCTAGTTTGAGCTAGGGCAGGGGCGGACTGATAACTCATTGGGCCCCGGGCAATAGAAGATCATGGGACCCCCTGTGTCTCCACCCACATGCAAGCCACACCTACACAAAGCCCCACTTACATAAATCATGGGGTACACAGTAAGGCACATCACATGGCACACAGCAGATCACGGGGCACAGGGCATGGAGCACACAGTAGGGCACATCACAGGGCACACAGGACACATAATGGGGCACCCAGCAGGGCACTGAGCACATCACAGGGCATGGGGCACATCACACAGCACACAGTAGGGCACATCAAGGGGCACACAGCAGGGTTTATTATGCTGTACACAGCAGGGCACATTATTGAGCACAGCATGGTGCATCAAAGGGGTACAGGGCACATCAGTGGGTACACAGCGGGGCACATCACAGAGCACATCAGGAAATACACAGCAGGGCGTGCCACACATCACAGGGCATGTGGCACATAGTAGGGCACACAGCAGAGCACAGGGCACACAGTAGGGCACATCCTTGGGAACAGGACACATTAGGCGGTACACATCAGGGCACATCACAGGGCATGAGGCACACATCCCAGGGCATGGGGCACACATTAGAGCACATTACAGGGCACACAGTAGAGCACAACAGGCGGTACACAGCAGAGCACATCACAAGGCACATCACAGGGCCAGGGGCACAGAGTAGGGCACATAAGGGGGTACACAGCATGGCACATCACAGGCCATGGGGCACGCAGTAGGGCAAATAGCAGGGCACAAACCAAAACACAGGGCACACAGTAGAGCACTGGGATCCTTCAGACTTAACACAGTGTCTCTCAGGGTAGCCAACAGGGGGGAAGGCGACACGGTGGGGGTGGAGGACACAGGGGGACACTGTTGGGGGAGAAGACACAGGGGGACACCGTTGGGGGGTTGGAGGGCACAGGGAGACACCATGGGGGGGGGTTGAAGGGCACAGGGAGACAGTGTGGGGGGAAGGGGACAGGGGGACATGGTGGGGGGGTGAGGGGCACAAGGGGGCACCGTGGGGTGTGGCTGAAGGGCACATGGGGACACTGTGGGGGGGATGGAGGGCACAGGGGGACACTGTGGTTGGGTGGCACAGGGGGGTCACTGTGGGGGGGGGGTGGAGGGCACAGGGGGTCACTGTGGGGAGGTAGCACAGGGGGACACTGTGGGTGGGTGTTACAGGGGGTCACTGTGGGGGGTGAAGGGCACACTGTGGGGAGGTGGAGGGCACAGGGGGACACTGTGGGGGGTGGAGGGCACACTGTGGGGAGGTGGCACAGGGGGATACTGTGGGGGGGGTGGAGGGCACAAGGGGACACTGTGGGGAGGTGCAGTGCACAGGGGGACACTGTGTGGGGGTGGAGGGCACAGGGGGACACTGAGGGGGGTGGAGGGCACAGGGGGACACTGTGGGGAGGTGGCACAGGGGGACACTGTGGGTGGGTGTTACAGGGGGTCACTGTGGGGAGGTGGAGGGCACAAGGGGGCACTGTGGGGGGGTGGAGGGCACAGGGGGACACTGTGGGGAGGTGGGGGGCTTAGAGGGACACTGTGGGGAGGTGGGGGGCACAGGGGGGACACTGTGGGTGGGAAGCTGTGCAGCAACTTTCTAATAGCAGCACGTGGTACCAGCTGCTGCACTTTCCTTCCTAGATGCAGAGTAGCGCGGGAAGCGGCTGTATACAGACCTCTCGTGATGCGCTCCTCCTCGCTGGCCCCTCCTCTCTTCTTTCCATCCGAGGTGATGACAGATACAAGCACTTGGGGTGGACGGGAGGGAAGGAGGGGCCGGCGGGGAGAAGCGCATCATGAGAGGTCTGTTTACACTGCAGTCTCTTAGCAGTGAGCAGGGACCCGATCTGCCCGTCAATCATAGCTAGCTGACGGGTAGATCGGGTCCCAAAGTGGAAGCTGTCATGGGGCCTCCTACTGGCCACGGGCCCTCGGTCAGTATCCGAACTGCCCGATGGTTAGTCTGCCCCCGAGCTAGGGACACGTCTGCTTAGGGCAGGGCCCTTACACCAGCAAAGCACTCAAATGCCTGCTCACACACTGAGCCAAATGTCTTATTTTGCTCCTTCCTACCCCAGGCAATCGGCATGCCTTAGTGTCACAGTAACAAGCTCAGACTTCATAACTATACTAGAAACTTCACGGCTGGAGGTGGGGATGTTGAAAGAGACAATTTTTCCAGTGTTATGTCAGTACAGCTAGAATCAACAATTGGAAGAATAGTGCCATTCTCCTCCTACCCTGCTATCTATTTGGTTCTAGGTCTACAGACCCATAGGGAGGAAACTGTAAATATATAATACAAAATGCACATATTGTAAAAAGAGAACCAAATACCTCCCAACTTTCTGAGATGGGAATGAGGGACACCTATCAGCAAAAGTATGCAGGCATAGGACACACCCCTTACCACGCCCCTTAAAGGAGAATTGTACAAGAAAATAAGATTGGTTAAGCCCACAAGTGATTTTTTACCACTACTATTCCTTTATATTGGCTTTTGGAATTTACAAATGCAGCAATTTAGAAATCAGATGAAAGGTTTAGCACTACAAAACACTTTTTGATAGATAAAAAGTGCATTTTATATATATCTATATAGATCAGATCAAAATGTAGGACAAATGAGAAGGAATTAGGGACAGAGGGACTGTGCTCCAAATCAGGGACAGTTCCTCGAAAACAGGGACAGTTGGGAGGTATGCAACTAGGACCCAGCTGAAGGACCCAGCAAAATGACAGTCTAAAACTTTTTATCATACACTGGAAAAAATACTGGCAGTCAGCAAAATGATTTGTGGGTAGCTTCCCTAAGCTCTGGCCTATTAGATATGCAGAAATCCAGCCTGGACTGTGTGTAGGTAAATGGCTCTTATAAGAAGATGATTTGGGGGCATGTCTACATCTAGAGGAAGGTTTGAGTATACAGTTGGGTCATGCCTATACAAATCCTTCAACATCAAATATTGCTGGAATTCTGTATGCGCCACTGTATAGGTTTTATACATAAGTTTTCTTTTTTTACCATATATTTTTTTTCTTATGCGTACAAATTCTACACTTGAAAACAACCTCAGATATTTTTTTTACTTACAATAATTCTATCACCAATTATAAGTAATATAATTTTTTTTACAATAAAAGTTAAAATAAAATATGAAGTTACTTTTTTTGTATTACTTTCTGTTTACTTTTGTTCAAATAGTGGTATTTCAAAGGCAAATCTATTTCAAAATGGAAATTGTGAGGTTAATTTACTTAATGTTTGCCAGACCAACAACCCTGAGCTTAGGACCAAATATGGCTAAGGAAAATTTAGAAAACGTCTTGTTTGAACGGAACTTATTTACAGTGGAATAAGAAATATATAAGCAGTGTGCTGAACGGCAGTTTATAATGGGACTAACACACCCAAAGCGTGATCCAAGGAGTTGGTTCATGGTTGCGACACAGTCCCATTGACTCAAATGGCCCAGTTTGACAGGGGGTACCCTCTGTCAACTCAGCATGCCCAATTAAATTTTCTGTGGCCACAAAACACAGCATGTGCCTCCTGTGGCTGTTGTTTAGCCTTTGAGTGAGTGGCTGGGGACTGGTAAAACCACAGCTCGGCTATCTAATTTTACCAGCCACCCATGTGAAAGAGGCCTTAAGCAGACAATACATTTATAATTTTTTTGTTCAATTAGTGGGTTGAATGAAATAAAGAAAATGACCCAGTTCCCACATTCACAAATTTGAGGTAGATGGGGGAAACACTCCTGCTGTGCTTTTGTGTTCTGACAGTGAGGAGACTTCCCCGTCATCAGAACACACTGATTATTTTTGCCGGCTATAGCCAATGCAGTGATTGTTAGGGAAAAACTTGGCAGGCTGATTATACAGAAGTTGATTGGTAGCGCGACAGCCGGCCACGTGCATCGCATCCCCCCGCCATGCAGCGGGTGCGTGCGCCCTCTGGCGGCTCTTAAAGGAACCCCGTATATATACAAGGTTTCGTGCAGCGGTGCCATTGTGCCGCAGTAAATGTACGCGAGCCGGTTGTGAACCAGTTAACCCAGCAGGCTGAATGAAAAATAAGAAACGTACAGAATGCCATAATGACGCATCCCTAATTAGTGAGGCGATCTTCTCCTGAGCTATTGTGTTCCATCAGGGGGCCTGCCCCCCTCCACAGATAGCAATAAAAACTTAACAGAGGTTCCTACCCTTTCCAAACTAAAAAATAAAAAGTGTATTTCCACTTTTGCAGTCAAATTTGAGAAACAGCCAGTATATATTTATGTGTTCCCATTCACACAAAGATTTCCTTCCTTTCTAGTTGTTTCTTTAGGGCTGGTTTATATATAGGAATGCAATAACAAGATTTGAGATCAGATTTGAGTATTCAAAGCTAGTTTACAAATGATAATGAGATGGCCAGCACAGTATATACATTTTATTATGGTAAACATAACTCTACGACTCCCTTCTTAACATTACACAGAAGGGAAAAGCTAGTTAGGATTTTTCGCAAGTAAAAAAGGTAGGCAGCAATTTTTTAAATATTTTTTAAGTTATCCTATGTAAATGGGAACAAATGTACTGTAAATGAGATGTTTTCCCAATTTGCCTGCAAAAGTGGAAATGCAAGCTTACTTTTTAAATGTGCTGTTGGTCTTCGAGTTTCGTTGTGTCTTATGCCGCATACACACGGTCAGAATTTCCGACAGAAAAAGTCAGATGGGAGCTTTTGGTCGGATATTCCGATCGTATGTATGCCCCATCTGACTTTTTCTGTCTGCATTTCTGACGGACTTAGATAGAGAACATATTCTAAATCTTTCCGTCAGAAATGCCGACGGAGGTTATCCCGTTGACAAGTCCGACTGTGTGTAAGGGGCATTAGACTTATGGACTTCTAAACTTGGCCTTTCCTGTGAAACTGTAAAAAAATAAGTGGACGATTTTATAAAGAACATACATTTCATAATGAGCCTAAAGTGATTGTAAATGCTCAGTTTTTTCATTAAAATGACAAACATGGTTTACTTACTTGCTCTTTGCAATGGTTTTACACAGAGTAGCTCCGATACTCCTCTTATGGATCCCCCAACCCCCGCTAAATGCCCCCATAGCTGGCTGTTTTCGAAAGCAGCCAGTGGCTCCTGTTGCTGTATCTGAGCCAATGAGGAGGTAGAGAGTTGAAAGAGCTACTGCTTTCGTGCACATCACTGGATTGAGATTGGGCTCAGGTAGGTATAAGCGGGGTTGGGGAGGGAAGCTGCACACAGAAGTTTTTTTTACATTAATGCATCATAAACATTTTTGGATCATGTTGGATAGAAGTTGCAGGTTAAAACTTCTGTAAGACTTTAATTGCTGTTTTTGGCTCTTCTGTGGAGATTTCCTTCTCCCACTATACATACATGTGCATGTCTTACATGCACATGTCTTACATGTGCATGTAAGACATAAATAGGTAAGGCCATATTAACAATATGAATAAAAAGGACAGTTAACCTCGGACCAACAGAGAATTGGGGTCTAAGTCCCAAACCAGTAGAGCTTGTTTCTACATATGGGAACCCATAGAAGAGTCACCTCTTCCCTTGTGTACTGATCATGTACTTCTAGCGCTACCCCCTTAGGTGCCTCTGGATTTTTGGGCCTCCTCTCACATGCAAAGCCAGGCAACAGGTATTTTTCAGCACTTCCTCAGACTTCAAGAACCAGTCCATGGTGTTTGGTTTTATTTTAGTTTATTAGTGGATGAACTTGGATAGGTAGGAGAAGATATGAGATGCCCAGAATGGTAACTTGAATGCAAACTAAAGACTTGCTAACTTTCTAGCTGTTAAAAGTCACCATTCTGTCCTCCCATGAGATAAACAAATCAGCTGACCCATTAACAAAAATATTCAAAACACTGAATGCAGATGCTCTCTTTCCGTAGAAAATGCTAATGCACCTGGCTGCTCCTTAGATTCCCCAAGCAAGAGATGTAGGGTAGCTGTACTGGCTTTATGTGGCTCTAAGCCATCCCTTGGTAGTAAGAAAGTTGGGTAGTGCACCTGGCTGCTTCTCCTTTATCAGGCTCTGGGGTGTAGAGGTTGAAGTTACTCACTCAGTCCCTTTCCTGAGGCTCAATAGACTTCTACACATACCTCCTGCTACACAGGTCCTGATCTTGGCTTTCAGAATTGGTTCAGTTAAGCCTGGGGTGTGAGGCTTCAGCTGCTTTTGATCTCACTCTCTCTCTGGCTCTTTCAAGAGAGAGCACTGGCCCCCCAGCATAGGGGTCCCCTCCAGGCATCTGGACCCTGGACTCTGCACACCACATGACCAGGATCTAGAATACTTATGGTCCATCTCTCCACCTTCTGGGCTTTCCCCACCCAGGGATTGGAGAGGAGACTCCATAAATATTCAGGCCTACTCTCTGCTCCTCCAAGTTCTAGAACCCTCCAGCAGTTCTAGAAGCCAGTTAGAAGAAACAGAGAGTCAGCCCTTGGAGCATTTCCAGCAAACTCGAAACAAATTAACGCAGGCTCCTCTGTTTACAGAGGAGCCCAACTAAATTTTCCTACAGAGTACACAAAAGTGCTACGTTAATTCCCTGTTGGGATCACATAGAAAGCAAAGAGAATCAATCCAGCAGTAGCATGAACTGCAATAAAAAGCTGACAGAGGCCCTAATGTTTCCCTCGCTCTATCTAAAAAAGGAAACTGTTTTTTGGGGGTAGAATTTGCTAAGGCAGATAAGCATAACAGAAAAATGCCAGCATTCTCATCCAGATACTCTATATAAACCAGCCTCTCAGTCAGACTTATCACAGGCTTGATTCTTGTTAGAGGTCCATCAAAAGAGTGTCATGTACCAATTTCTGCTGTAACTTACTGTACATGTATTTTTCTTTCAATAAACAGAAAGTTAAAAAATAGTGGCCACCAAGGCAGTCTCACTGAAGTGTGGAACGGCAATCGGCAAGGTTTGGCCATGAAAACAGACAATCCTGAGGTGTGTGCTTTTAGGTAGTACTTTGTATGTTAAGAATGTAAAAAGGTAAAAATCTACTATTTGAGCTGAAAGCAGCTTTGCCAGATAAGTGTCACTAAAGCCCAGGGACTTTTTTTTATGTAAAGCAGAAGTGATTTGTAGACAAGCCTATAAATGTAAAATATTAAACTTTTATATCTTTATTGGGCAATAAGAAGAACAGAAGTTAAACAGTTTATAAAACTTTTGTAATAAATCACAATGACTCCCAGTTGGGGAATCCCAAATAAGGTGCAGTATTCTGGACTATTTCACCCACATCTAAGGGATCCACAACGTCTGCTTTAGGAAACACTGGTTTGTGCATGCAAAAGAAACTAGAGACAACTCTGGCCAGCTGTGTCTTTAGGGAGAAAGGAATTCTTGTTTTGCATCCTGGATCCCACATACACAGCTTAACTGCATACTACTACAGAACACATTGAAATACTACCAATAAACCTAAAAATAGGACAATGTAGAAATGCCTTCTACCTCTATTTTGCTTTATTTTGTACTTTCTTCACACATCCCTTTGTTCATCTTTCAATCAGATGCTAATAATACAGGCATTCAATACTGTACTGTACTAAAGGGTATATACCTGTACTGCTGTTCACATACAGTATATACATACCAAATATATAAAACACACTACCTATACATAAAACTGTAGAGATGGCTGTGGGGGAGATAAGTAACTCTAAACAACTACAGTTTAAATAATAAAAGATGAGTTCTGATTAGTTGATTGGAGGTTGGAGCTCTTTGTCCAATGTTCTGCAAGGAGACAAGACAGTAACTCAATTTGGTCTCCCTTTTCTGTTCTGTAACAATCTAGGACCCTTGTCCACAGTTGAAAAATTTGAAATCCTCTTGGAAGAGACATCTTCAGAGGACACAGTTTTAGGGGTAGACAAACTAGTCCTTGACCTGTATGCTTCAGGTGACAAGGTATTGCTGTCCGTTGCTGTAAAGGAGTACACCTTTTTCCACATTTTATAGTCATCCATTCACAAACAGGACAAAACTAAGGAGTTTATTATTTGACTCATGTAACAGGACAAAGGCAGTACATGATATATATAAACTGTACATACATACATAGAATTTATACATTTACATTGCACCTACTGTATATAAGCTATAGCAAATTTTTAGTAAAATGCAAATGTTCCATAGCCTTAATCCATATCCAAGCACTAGAATGATGGAAAACACCATAGTTTATATTTAATAAATGGAGATAAGCCGTGATAACGATTATCGTGGTTTATGTTTTCTGTGGAGCAAGTTTTGAAGCCATGAAGATAAGCTGAGAGGACTTTCTTTGCCTCTCATTGCAACACAGTGAGAAACTGCAACTCAAGTAAGTACTAATGGCCAGTTTAATAAGGTGCAATCAAAGCCCCTGCCTGGCCAAGTGGCCATTGTCATAGAGGTAAAAGAGAAAAACAGCCAAAATATGAAGAGGAAGTAGAGCTATGTTCTCTGTCACCCAGACCCAGTACATATAATATATTCTTGTGCCATGGCTGGTGATATATATATATATATATCACCAGCCATGGCACAAGAATTTAAGGGATATCTTCCCAGCAGGACAGAAAGAGCAACAAGTAACCCAATTTGAATTTTAACCCTTCCCCAGACTGTTTAAGACAAATACAAAAATGTCCTTTTCATACACTTTAAAAGCCAATTTTTAAGCAAAATGCTGAAAGCAAGATACTCTTAAACAGAGAAGTTCTGAAAAGAATGACTCCAGAGCAACATACCCAAAGAGGTGCTGGGAACTTTAAAACTTGCGGATGAAGTCATATCAGGGAAAACTTCAAACAAGCTTAATAGCTCTGGTGAGGAGGTTCCCACACAGAAGGCTTCCATCAATGGACACCTGACAGTAGCCCAAACCATAGAAATATAGAAAAGAGCACCAGACCAAAACTGGATCAAAGAGTCCAAGATATTTTTAATTGTTGGTTAATAAGTCATAAAAAAAAAAAAAACATTCAGCCTGGGTTCACACATGTGCGGTGCGAATTGAAGCTCAGGTTTGCTTGGGAAGATATAAATCAGTTGTTCAAAGGCTTCTCTGCGTTGTAGCTGCGGATCAGTGAGCAGGGAGGGGGGGGGGGGATTTAGTGAGGAGAAGGAGAAAATCCTTGTTCAGAACGCAATGCATCTGCGAATCAGATGCGTTCCCATAGGAGATAATGGGCTTGTAATTCGCACCGCAATGCCCAAAAAACACACACTTTTTTTGGGCAATGCATAGTGGGAATGCAATGCACATATGTGAACCAGATACATTCAAATGAATGTATTTTAAAATGTCCTGCGAACTGGATGCGGTGTAAACCGCATGTAATTCGCATAGGTGTGAACGAGGGCTCAGAGAACTCAGAGAAAACAATGCTCCTTTGCTGCTCAGAAACTGCTGTGAAATTGTTACTCCTTGTGAAGAGTTTGAAGTTGGCTCTAACATAGATCTGTGAAGTCACTGTTTTCTCAGAGTCCATCTAAGTTTTATCCTGTGTTGAGCCCTGATAAAGGGGGAGTGTTGTTTTCACCAAAACGCATTGGCTCTTTTTATGTGACTTATCTTTCATCCACCTTTGGGGTCTGGTGCTCCTTTCTTATTTCGATGAAAGGAAATTACTTCTGCTGCCCTAAAGTACTCTGTAATGTCTGTGTTATGGAAGCATCCTGTATTAAATATGTATTTGTAAAACAAAGATTCTATGGCATAGGATATAAAACATGGATTGAAACAGGTTGAATATTTTGTTCATCCTAAGTCTGATTGTTCTACCAGAAATACCTTTACAATGTACAATCTGTACATGTATAAGACTTATGTTTTGCTATATAATGCATTTCATACTATATTGCTTCATTTTTTTTTGTTTAGGATTTTGCATTTTATTTTTTATTCTCAAAGTTCATCATGTGATGAAAACAATCCCTAGGGCAGGCTAGACGTTAAAAACATTCATTATCACTAGCAGCATACAGCAGCTGAATTCCACAATGCTGTGCCTCTTGACATTACATGTGTTAGTATATAAGGAACCTACGGCCAGCCACTGTGTATTGGGCAGTTGTTAATGCAACAAGTAAGAGGATTTCAAATGAGAAGGTTTTTAAAGGTAAATTTTTAGCTTAAGTGTTGTTCTTTATTTTTACAAAAGCTTAGTTCGGATAACTTGAAGTTGACTTAGAAGCATTTAATAAATGTTATAAATAATTATCATTAGCTATAAATGATAAATGACCATGTTGTATGTGATAGCTGTGTTAAATAGGTACCCTACAATAGAACAGTGGTAATTCAGCAGTCGATCAGACTATCTTGCTGACTTCCATTTTTGATAGTGATGTCAGTCATATCAGTTTTTTAAATTATTAAGTGTTCTTGCATAGCAAGACCACTTACTGTTATCTCACATATATATTATTCTTATTATTATAGCCAAATTTACCACCCTAACTCCTCCCACAGTTTTTACACTACATAGACAAGTAATATACCGAAACGTGCGGATTGTTCCCGAATGGTGTGCTATTACTTTGTGGAACGTTTCGCCGAATGGTTCACGAAATATCGTCGTTTTTGCGGCAAAATTGGTCCCATAGGAATGAATGGGGAAACTAGAGTGGGAGATGACAAAAGCTGGAAAATCAGAACATGATTTCTAAACTGCCGCCACTCCCTCATTTTCAAGCCCACCTACACAAATCTTATATCAAAACGTTCAGCTATCCCTGCTGCCACTAAACATGTCCACGGCTAAGCCATAGGCCTGATAGTTTTCACAATATGACCATTTGTTTGCAACTCACGCCGTCCATTGACATTCATTGAAACTACACTCTAGCCCCTTCAAATTTGAAGGGCAATTTCTAAACTGCGACCGTGCCTTCGATTTTAATATTTCAGAGACATACTATGTATCAAAATCTAGGTCTGGGTCTTGTGATTCTCACAATATAAAGATCTTCGCTGTAGGATGTATAGTTTTTAAAATACGGCCATTTGTTTAGAGGTCATTTCAGGAAATTTTAGCCATTAATCAGCGTGTACTGTGTGTGTTTTGTTGCCATGGTTACCAAAGCTTCTGTTATACACAGGGGGAGGTGGCTGGAGCATCTGAGCTCTGATTACAGAGCCCGGGGGAGGGGACAGACACACCATGTACTGATTTATAATAGAGGAATATGATGGGGCAGTTTTGATGGGGTAATTCTGATGGGGCAGTTTTGATGAAGTAGTATTTGGGAAGCATAAACAGGGCATGAGCGTTGCTAGGAAACAGTGGTTGTAAACACAAGATGCTGAGACACTCCAAATGCATGTGACTTCATCTGCTAGACTTGATAATGCTTGTAGACTCCTCCCACAGTTTTTACACTACAGAGACAAGTAATATACCGAAACGAGTGGATTGTTCCCGATTGGTGTGTTATTACTTTGTGGAATGTTTCGCCGAATGGTCCACGAAATGACGTTTTTGCAGCGAAATTGGTCCCATAGGAATGAATGGCGAAATGTTCAAAACTAGAGTGGGAGGTGACAAAAGCTGACAACCCCATGATCAGCCAAAACATGACCACCCCATGATCAGCCAAAACATTATGACCGCCCCATGTAAAAAAAATACATTTTTGAAAAAAAAAATAATTTTTGAAAAAAAAATAAATAATTTTTGAAAAAAAAAAAAATTTTTTGAAAAAAATAAAAATAAAATCATTTTTGAAAAAAAAAATATTTTTGAAAAAAAAAAATATTTTTGAAAAAAAAAATCATAATTTTTGAAAAAAAATAATAATTTTTGAAAAAAATAAAAATTAAATTATTTTTGAAAAAAAAAAAATAATTTTTGAAAAAAATAAAAATAAAATCATTTTTGAAAAAAAAAATATTTTTGAAAAAAAAAAATATTTTTGAAAAAAAAAAATATTTTTGAAAAAAAAATTATTTTTGAAAAAAAAAATCATAATTTTTGAAAAAAAAAATCATAATTTTTGAAAAAAAAATTCATAATTTTTGAAAAAAATGTTCAGCTCTTTCAGCTAATGATGAGACTTCAACTTTTTTACTACTATTTTTTTTTTTTAAATATTAAGCTTTTTAACGCTTTTCACAGGAGTTCCAGCCACTCCAACCACACAACAGTTACTCAAGCCACTCCATCCAGTTACTCCGCCCACTCCAGTTGTAGAGGCAAGAACACTTTCACAATTTCCCCAGAAATTGTAGCTTTTCTAGTTAGTAACTGATATAACACAGTCAAATGTCAGCTGCTATATGGGAGCTACTAATGCACATTCCTTTAGGTATGTTTTATTTTATATAGAAACAATTACAGGTACTCCTCACTTAACGACCAGGTTCAGTTCCAACGACCAGGTCGTTAAATTAATTGGTTGTTAAACGAGGAGTCACAAGTAATCAATATTTTAAGCATTCTTAACTACTGTACTGTACTGTATTGTGAAAAAAAACTCCAGCTCAATAACATTGTTTTAATTTGCATAAGTAGAGAACAGATATGAAAATTCTGTACTGTACTGTACAATACAAAAATGTATAGCACACCGTTTGGGTGGGGAGAGCTGGTTGTAAGTCTGAGTGGTGGTTAAACAGGTAAGTCGTTAAACAAGGAGTATCTGTATATTTATCATGAAGTAACCCTAGATTTATAAAAATACATGGTAATGTGACAATAGCAATATAAAATGTAGTCAAAGGTCACTCACATCCACATAGAAACAGGACAAAAAAGGGGATATTCTTATGAGTATGGATTAGACTTTAAAGTGGTCACCATGTTATAACACCTGTGAATAGGTAGGGTAAATGCTAAATATTCATTCAAAGGTTTTTCTGCTAAAGTTGGCAATTCATTACATAACTATATGGTAAAGCATGCATCTAATTTCATATGATTATCCATTTTATTTCAAAGCAAAAGAATTTGCAGGTTGCCCTCTGAGACTCTCAGTCTTCCTACTGTAGCCCTGAAATAAGTGTTTTTCTAATTTTGACTGATTAGTGGAACTTGCACACCAACCATTTGCTTAGCTAGGAACACCTCTGAACTGACTTTTTCATTTCATCTCTTAGATGAAAATGATAACATTTCTGCAAGCCACCTTATTCCTATTCTTTTTTTTTTTTTTTTGTTTCACAAAGGTTTTTATTGATTGAACAAGTAATCACATAACATCGTTATAAAGGTACATTTGCAGAAAAAGTAGTACATATGACATTTGGATTAAATACATTTTAGGACATTATAAAGAGACAGTATGAATATATACAGTATCAATATTTGTATGCTAATACATATACTCAAGTAGCATCAAGGTATTCTTGTATTGAAGTAGTAATCGTTAACTAGCGTGAATGTGTCGTAATGGAGAATGAAGAGTGGGGGAGGGGGGGAAGGAAGAGGGAGAAAGAAAAAAAAAAAAAAGGGGGGAAGATGTGAGTGGGAATCTTATTCCTATTCTTTTGTGCATGCATTAAAATTACCTCTTTGGGCCCTTTGTGGCTACACATAAGCAACAACTGCGGCAAGCCAAACCGCAGTTCAAAAATGAAATCATTGTTAACTTTAATTGTGGTTTGTTTTAGGACTGCAGTCAATTAGACTATGAAAATAAATCACTGTGATTAATCATTGATATGTGTGATATTAACCTGCGTACTTGTCAATGATTCTGCAGAATGGAAATTGAAAAACCTAATTGTTCCCAATTTCAAAATGTATCCTTCTGTTCCACAAATCATCATTTTGGCACCCGTTTTGGACTTTACATGTTCTTTACATGTTCCATAACTATTACCATCTTTGGAAATGTTGGTATTATTATTACTATTGCCTATTTCAAACAGCTCCATTCAGCAACAAACCTTCTTATTCTTTCTTTGGCATCAACTGATATGTGTATTGGAATATTTATAATGCCATACAGCATGGTAAGAACAGTGGAGAACTGCTGGTATTTTGGAAACTTGTACTGTAAAATACATTATGGTTTTGACTTGACTTTAAGTGTCATCTCTATCTTTCACCTATGTATAATTGCAGTTGACAGGTTATATGCCGTGTGTAAGCCACTCCATTACCCTGTAAAGATTACTCTGCCTGTCATTAAAAGGTTGGTGTTTTTTTGCTGGTTAGCTCCTATGATATTTTCATTGGGAGTGGTTATATCAAATTCTCATGTGTCTGGCATTCAAGGATATGATCTTCTAGTTCAGTGTTTTAATGTGTGTCCAATCACATTTAACAATTTATGGTCGGTAGTTATTTTCTTTACATGCTTTTTTTCTCCAGCAGTTGTAATGGTTGGAATCTATGTGAAAATATTTCTGGTTTCTCAAAAACATGCAAAGCTTATAAAGAATGCAATTGGAGATCCAAACACATCACACAAAGTTTCCGGGAGGAAAGAGCACAAGGCAGCTAGGAAACTAGCCATTTTGATAGGTGTCTTCCTTAGCTGTTGGGTGGCAATTTTTGTCACTTTATTAATTGATCCATTTATGAACTTTACTACACCAAAAGTAATTTTTGAGATATTTAACTGGTTTAGCTATATAAACTCAATATGTAATCCTATTTTGTATGGCTTTCTCTATCCTTGGTTTAGAAAAGGTCTCAAATATATCATCTCTGGTAAAATTTGTTATTCTGATGCTTGTGCAAATCTGTTTCCTGCTGAATAGGAAATTATATAAGAAAACAAAAAACTGTTTTTGCACTAATTTGAGTACAATCTTGTTATGTACTATTAATATTATAGAACGAAGGATAGCAAATAATATTTACATGTGTTAAATTTATATTTAATCTTGGAAATAATGCTAAAGTAAACTATTGGCAAAGTTAGATTTATTATGTGTAACTCTCAATGTGTATGTACCTTTATTTTATAATAACTTTTTAATAAAGTTTACTTATTTGTTTAATAAATAAATTAGCTCTTCTAGAAATCATTTCTTTGTTCTATCTCTAATTATATTTGTTTCCCAATTATCTATCTCTGGAAAACTCACAAAACCGCTATCACTTATGAAATGACAAAACTCATATTTAAATTGTGTTTTTATAAGTGTATTTGCTAATGTGGGGCTTGAGGTAGGTGACCACACCACCTCTAATATAATAAAAGGATCCTAAATCACAATAGTTGAAAGTGGATTACCAATATTCAATAATAATAGTCACACATAAACATCAATTGCTCAATGTGATAGTGATTCCTAATGTGATACAAATAACCTAAAAGTGTTGAACATAATATAGCATTACCTTGACAAAAAGTGACATGTAAATTATTACAAGTGACACCCCGTGAACAGTGAAAAAAACGGTATTGTGATACCACAAACTTAGACCAATTAGTCATGAAATTAGGAAAAAATACAAAATACACAGATCATGTGCAAAATATACGATGGAAAAATATAGAATAGAACATGTGAGAACAAAAACATTTTTACTTAATAAAAATTATATAATAAAAAATAAGTCCACATCTGTTTAGAATGATGAGAACCAATATATTGAATGGTGAAGAAAAAAGTTCAAAAAGTGCAAGTGTCTTCAATCTGCAAATGCTGTAGCACTGTGTACACCACACCTGTCACGTACCTGGTGGTGGAGCCCAGAATGCAAGGAGTAGCCTCTCGTGTGCCTCTGGTTCGAGAGCCCCTGATAGAGAAGACAGGGACTCAAGAGCGCAGGGGGCCACAAGTGCTTGGTAAGTGGCAGGTGTAGAGTTGATCAGGACCTCTGGTGCAGCAACAGGAGGACTGACAGGAATACTGGATCCACTAGCAGGAACTCAGGAACAACAGGCAACAGGGAGGTGTTCTGTAGTACAACTGAAGCACTGGAACAACTGGTAGATGAACCGGAACTCTTGGCAGGAACACTGGAACTGTTGACTGGATAGAGAAGCACTGTAGCTAGCAGAAAACCACGAACAAGCAGGCAGCAGGGAGGTGTTCTGTAGTACCACTGGAAGCACTAGCAAAGTCAGACAGGCCGGGTCAAACACAGGCAAGCAGAGCAGGTACAAAACGGAATCAAGAGAGTAGTCAGGGCACGGACCGGGTCGGCAACAGACAGGCAGGTAATAACTGAAGGATGAGGCAGGAGAATCGTCAGACAAGCCGAGGTCGGGGACTGGCAGCAAACAGGAGAAGTCAGGAACAAGCCGGGTAACAGGAATCAGGTAAACAGGTATACTGGAAGCTTAGGGTCACAGGGAATGCTGTAGACCGGACAGCAAGGAAGCATGCTGACAGGCACCCTTAAATAGGCCTAATGGCACCAAAAGCTGTCACACTGCACGTCTGCGCGCCGCCGCGTGCACGCCCGAGTACCGATCGTACGTGCCCGTTCGTCTCATCATGTATCCGCGTACACCCGCTCGTATTAGCGCGCACCCGCATGCGTCCGTTCGCGTCAACGCGCCTCCGAGCGCGTCCTCTGGCTCTACTGACAGTAGTTCTGTTAACCGATCTTCCGCCGATGGCTGAACTAACAGGACGTCTTTCATGACAACACCTCAATGCCGTGATTCCACTCCTTTGTGAATTGCTCACTCACCAGCCGATAAGGCCTCACACTCTCGTGTTTGGCCGGCAAAACACCTCAACCCACTATCATGGGGGTTATCATGCAGCCACCGATATCCACTGTTAAGTGTGCCGAACACTTTTCCTTGAGAAAATGACTCCACATATGGTAACTAAAATCAACTCAGCACTTCACAGCAAATGGAACTGTATCACAGCAAAGTTTAACATAGCACGCAGTAACACTAGCAGGGACGGCCACAGCGGACCCAGGGAGTGTGGACGCCGGCGATCGTCTCACCCGTTCACTGCTCACGTTCTCAGCTGGTCCCCGCTCCGTCTCCCGTCAAATCTCCCTCTATCAGACTTCTACGATTGCTGCGTAGCAACGCCCCGACATGTTTCGTCATACGGAGCCGTCCCTGCTAGTGTTACTGCGTGCTATGTTAAACTTTGCTGTGATACAGTTCCATTTGCTGTGAAATGCTGAGTTGATTTTAGTTACCATATGTGGAGTCATTTTCTCAAGGAATAGTGTTCGGCACACTTAACAGTGCATATCGGTGGCTGCATGATAACCCCCATGATAGTGGGTTGAGGTGTTTTGCCGGCCAAACATGAGAGTGTGAGGCCTTATCAGCTGGTAAGTGAGCAATTCACAAGGGAGTGGAATCACGGCATTGAGGTGTGGTGTACATGGTGCTACAGCTTTTGCAGATTGAAGACACTTGCACTTTTTGAACTTTTTTCTTCACCATTCAATATATTGGTTCTCATCATTCTAAACAGATGTGGACTTATTTTTTATTATATAATTTTTATTAAGTAAAAATTTTTTTGTTCTCACATGTTCTATTCTATATTTTTCCATCGTATATTTTGCACATGATCTGTGTATTTTGTATTTTTTCCTAATTTCATGACTAATTGGTCTATGTTTGTGGTATCACAATACTGTTTTTTTCACTGTTCACGGGGTGTCACTTGTAATAATTTACATGTCACTTTATGTCAAGGTAGTGCTATATTATGAAAAAATATTTTCAATATTCAGTAGCTGATAGTAGAGGTTCAGGTAACGCAAATTCCTGTTAGATGAAATGCTTACCAGATAGCAAGCCAAATAAAACAGGTGGCTATAAACCCAGCCTGGGTCTTTGGGGAACCTTTCCCGATATGTCCTGGACAAATCGCACTTGCAAGCCGAATCGGATCCACGAAGGTTGTACCCAAAAAAATTTTATGATAACATAGCGTAATACTGACACAAATTATGTGATGTTAAAGAAAAAAGGGGTTTTTGTATATATATGTGTGACACTCCACCAGTGATAAAATCATATAAATCATAAACCATCCAGTGCCTATAGGCACAAACGGAATTGTAAAGTGAGTGACATAAAAAGCATGCATTAAAGTAAAAAATCTCCTATATGGAAAACTAGTGCAGAAAACCTTCCAAAAAAGCCGCTTACCAGAGTTAGAAACCAAAGAGGCTTGTGATTAACCATCAGATAACAGATGGAAAAAAGGAAGGTATCTGAAGCCGCTTACCAGAAATTAAGTAAAATGGGCATATAACTATCCACCGGAGGATAAATGAAAAGGAATACCAAAGTGCAGCAAACCGCATGAAAGTCCTACTTACTAGATAGCAGACTCTATAAAGGCAGACTGATTTGACCACAGAACCGGCTTCTTGGCATGGGGATGCGTGGATCCATTAAACCTTCCACATCCCGGGCTCCGCAGTACACATGTGGTAAAGAATGGTGACGATAGTGTAATACGTAAAGACTGTTTATTGTATATAAAAGAGTAACACTTACAGAGTAGCGAAATAAAAACACAACACTGGCCGGCATACAAACAAACTCCCATCCTCAATATGGCAACGTGGTGACGTCAGCACATCCCTCCCAGACACGTTTCGTCATAGGCTGACGTTTTCAATGGGTAACGGGCAGCGTGCTGAACCACCACTTAATATACAAACCCCAAGCCTCGCTCTGAGTCCCGCTACGAGAATCCCAGAGCGCCATCTTGGATATGGGCACAACTCATGTACATTCTCCAAGGGGAGCCTCGCTCTGAGTCCCGCTGCAAGAGTACCAGAGCGTCATCTTGGATATGGGCACAAACAATGTATATTCTCTAGGAGAAGGGAAAAAGGACCCTGGTGACTCCAAAAAGAGTATAAATACCCCACAGGCCCTTAAACATCTCTCCTTTACAACTAAATACAACGAGAAAAGGATCAAATATGTAATGCATATGACCAATATCTCTAGGCAATACTATCAGTCCCTAGATAGATCAAGGCACGCCTTGAATGCCATTACAGGGGTTTCAAAACACCATTTTAATTTTGGGCATGGCCAACAATGCTATCAAATCAGCCACCAAGAAAAAGGACAATCAATATCCCCCTAAAGGTTGTTTGACATCACTGGCCCCAAAATACTATATTGAAATAGAAACAAGTAAGGCAATCAAAGCACTCCTATCATTAACACATCAATAAAACTGAATAATAAATTGATCATAGAAATAGGTTAATATAAAATTCAAAAAATAACTTATATATATTCTTATGGTACATGATGTTCAAAATTCTATATATAAAAATTATATTTAAAAAAAATATAGAAAAATATAAAATATAAAAAAATATAAAAATATATAAATTATAGAAAATATAAAAATTATTTATAATGCATTATTAATAAGGAAAAACTCTTGGTCAAGCCTAAATGACAAAATAATCAGGAATTGTCAATGAAGGCATTGACATCTACGTCAATATTGAGTCCATGGGGGGGTGTAGGTTTTAACCCTATGGATCCAGGACATTTCTAACTTGGAAATTTCACGCACCATGGAACTTCCACGCCAATGGGGTTTATATCTATCAATCCCTAAAAAAAGGGTGTTGGAGGGATCCTTATTGTGTACCAGATGATAATGTTTGGAAACCGAGTGATTCTTGAATCCTGTCAAGATGTTTTCTTCGAGCCCAGAAGGTAGTGAATACTGATGGGGTTTTTGAGGTATACAAAGAGGACGAGAATGATCTGGGGGGTTTATTCATAAGGTTGAAAAACCTTATGATCTCTGAAACCCATACCCAATGGGATATAGCCTATCTTGAGACCTATATAAAAAATTCAATGGTCCCAAGAAGTCTAAGATGGGAAATCTCTCCCCAAAAGGGTGAAACTGAATTAGAGGAATGGTTCAAATATTTTAATCAAGCAGGCCTATCACTCCTACAGTTTTTAATAGATAGGAAGACTGCTAAGTTAACCAAAATTGATACTGAGATTAAAGTTATTAAAGATAAACTCAGTACCAATAGGGATAGTGATGAATACAGAGAGAGGTCACAGAATCTGTTTAAAATCCTTGAAAAAGAGGACAGGGATCAAAAATATAAGAAAAAGAAAAAATATAATCGGGATCTCAACGATTACTGTTGCCCCGTACACACGGTCGGATTTTCCGATGGAAAATGTCCGATCGGAGCGTGTTGTCGGAAATTCCGACCGTGTGTGGGCTCCATCAGACATTTTCCATCGGATTTTCTGACACACAAAGTTGGAGAGCAGGAGATAAAATTTTCCGACAACAAAATCCGATCGCGTCAATTCCGACCGTGTGTGGCCTGTTTCGACGCACAAAGTGCCACGCATGCTCAGAAGAAATTCTGGCACGGAACAGCTCGTTCTGGTAAACTTAGAGTTCGCAATGGATACAGCACTTTCGTCACGCTGCAATGTTGAAAATGGTTTAATAGAGCGCACTCTCTTCTTCTTTATAATGTGAGAAGAATTAAGTAGTTTTGCTGCTCACATTCACACACACTTCTCACAAAGTTTTATTTTTGTTTTTTTATTGGTATTCCCTGAATATATTGTTACTAGTTGTCACATCTGACATCATTTTTTTTTTTTTTTTCATTTTTTTTGGGATTTTAAGCCTTTTTTTTGTTTATTTAATGTTTGTATGTTTTCAAAGGCTGATCTTTGTTCAATGTTATTTTTATTTTTACTCCAGAATATTTTTGTGTGTGTTTTGTGTGTCAAGTTACCACAACACCATTGATATCTTTTATTATTTAATCTCAAGGAGATTGTTTGTTGTTGGTGTCCCTTGTTCATTTCATATTGTATATTTGAAATGTACCTGAATACTCACAAACAAACTGTCCTTTTTGAAGTAAAACACATAGGAGAGTATAATTCCAAACAAAAATCCTTTATTAAGGGCTCTGAACCAAACAAAGAGGAAGGCAACACTGGATCAACAGGAGAAATTAGCGAAGCCTGGGACCCCCACGGCAGACATCAATTCTTGAACATCAAAATTGGTGGCCTGAGGAGTCCATATGTAAGGGAGGGCAGTCTGGCCCAGAATTCGCAGAGATCCGGATAGCAGCAGATGATATCTGTGTCCCCAGGCTGTGGTACCACAAGAGGCTGCATTTTTTGGCCGACCAGACTGGATCCAGGGTCCTCACTTTCTGGTCTTCCTTCCACGCTTCCTTCCCAGCTGTGGCTGTGCAGTTGGAGATGTGGCAGGAGGAGGAGTAAGACCTGGAGGAGGAGGAGGACTGGGAGGACCTGGAGGAGAAGGAGGAGGAGGAGGAGGACCTGCAGGAGGAGGAGGAGGACCATCGCAAAGGTGTGTCTGAGCTGTAATTTGGCCCCTCATACCTTTGTTAAGAGCCTCCAATATGAGCGACTCACACATGACTTGTTGGCCCTCCTCCATCCTCTGCATTTTATATGCAATGACGGCAGCAATGTCCTCCTCCACGGTCTGTCGTGCTCCCAGGGCCTCTGTAGCCCTCCAAAAGAGTCCTCTGCCAGCCTCCTCTAGGGCACTCCTCCTACTGACACTTTCTCTTTTCAGGGGGGTGGAGGGACCTGCAGATCAGCCAGCCGGCTCGGCCCGGCCACCTCCTGGCTGAGACTTCCCTGTGTATGAAAAAGGGACATGGTTGTAATGTTTTGCATCATCATTCACAATCATAAATTAGAACTCCCAACTAACATCTAGTTAACATCATTGATTGGACCAGCAGAAATATTTAGAGGAATGCTATACCTGGCTCAATCTGGGCTCCTCCACATGTGGCCTGGAAGGCCCAGGTTGGGCGTCAGAAGCCTCAGCCGGGGGGGAAGGAAGCGTGGAAGGAAGACTGGAGAGGAATTGCCTGGGTTCAGTCTGGCCTGCCAGAAAATGCAGCCTGTCGTAGGACAACATCCTGGGGACATAGATGTCATCTGCTGCTCCGGATCTCTGTGAATCCAGGACCTTCTTGCGCTCCCTTAGATATGTACTCCTCAGGCCACCAATTAATATCTTTAAATAGGTGATGTCTGCCGTGGGGATCACCTGCTTCACAATTTCACACAATTGTGCCAGTGCTGCCTTCCTCTTTGCTTGGTTCATGAAATGGGGGTGTTTAATCTCCCACAGACAGGGCAGCTCCCTTAACATATCTAGGAATACTGACATGAAGTCATTGTCTTTCAGTAGCATATCCATGTTCACTGCAAGACACAACACAAGACAAAGCCTAAGGTCAGACAAAACTCTCCTAATCTTGTTACAATTTAGACCTCAATGTAGAAGCAGTATAGGCACAAGTTTGTCTCTTACCTTCGTTATTACGATCGGCGCGTCCAATGCTCCTTCCTCCGCTCACAGATCGTACGTAATACGCACGTGTGTTACACTTTATATACACTGCGCATGCGTGTAACTCCGTTCTTTCTATTCTATTCCCCGCCCCTTTTCGTTCGGCGCAGTGGGGAAAGAGCACATGGCGGAGTCACAGCAGGTGATCGTGATCCAGATCCTTTCACATCAGAAAGTGCCCAGATCCTGATCGGGGAGATCATGGGTTGTAATGTCGAATTGCAAAACATCCAGAAAAAAATAAATGATGTGACTCAAAAAAATAATAACATCATTGATGTTTTGGGGAAAATTTAAAACCCCACAAAATCACTTTTTGGATTGTGGTCCAATCTTTTAATACTTTTTGCAATGTTTTGAAAAGCCAAATTTGGAGGATGCACACAGTGTGCCAACATGTGCTATCTGCCATCACGGGAGATCAATGGGCATGTTTTGGGGGTGCAACCCCTTCCTTAATTATAAAGTAGCGGTGAGGAAGGGCTTGCTCCCCCAAAACACGTCCCTTGATCCCCCGTGATGGCAGCTAGCACATGTAGACATTCGTAAATTGGTGTGCATCTTCCAAATTTGGCTTTTCCAGGGGTGATTTCCCCCCATCTGAACGCTATATCAAACCCAGTTCCTAAATACTGATGTCTGATATAGCCTTCAGGTTTTACATAATGTGAACTTTGTAAGTTCAAGTTTTTTGGCTTTCTTGTTGGTTTTACACAGGCCTGTTTTATCTTAAATGGACATTTTGATTTTTGATAATGCTACTCCAAAAATTGTTATACAACAAACATGTTGGTTTGTTTTAAAAACCTTTGGTAAATGCACATGTGATTGTGCAGGTATAAAAAAGTAGGTTAATCAAGAATGTGTGGATTATTGTCTCAACACTACAACACTTTTGGGGTGATGTAATTGCTGTTTTCTGCGAAAATGGGGGTTATTTCCTAAGGGCAAATCCACTTTGCACTACAAGTGCAGGTTCAGTGCAGTTGCAAGTGCACTTGTAGTGAAATGTGTTTTTGCATTTAGTAAATAACAGCCAACAGTGCTTTGTATAATAAGGTTACACAATCACGACATTTTCTGGACTCAACACATTTCTGTCAGGGTCAGCTAAAACAAACACAAGCAGTAAATGTCCACAAAGAATTTCTTTTTTTGTTTTATTATAAAAAGGCTTCACAGATTTGCTGGCATATTGATAGCCCCCCTACCCGCAAAGAACTCCAGGTAGCGTAACCGGACATCATGGGCACTCAGGGAGGGCAAGCCAGGATGGCCACTTTCAAGCGCTGTCAGTGTGGTTTGATGTATCTTTCTGGCCTCAGGCCCAACTGAGCCAGCATAGTTGGCCGAATGTTTCCTTAAAAAGTTATGGAGAACACAGCACGCAAGTATAATATGGTTCAGTTTATACTCCGCCATATGGATGGGTGTCATAAATAGGCGGAACCGGCTGGCCAGGATTCCAAATGTGTTCTCCACCATTCTTCAGGCTCTGGCCAGCCGGTAATTAAAAACCCTCTGTTCCGGGGTGAGGGTCCTCATTGGGAATGGCCGCATCAGGTGGTCCCCCAGCGCAAACGCTTCATCAGCAACGAACACAAATGGGAGTCCTTCAACATTGTCCTCTGGAGCTGGCAAGTCCAAGCTGCCATTCTGGAGACGCCTGTAAAACTCAGTCTGGGCGATGACTCCACCATCGGACATCCGGCCATTCTTCCCCACGTCCACATACAGGAAGTCGTAATTAGCCGACACCACCGCCAACATCACTATACTATTGAACCCCTTGTAATTATAATAGTACGACCCGAGTTGGGTGGTGGGACGATGTGGACGTGTTTCCCATCAATTGCCCCTCCGCAGTTAGGAAAGTCCCACTGCTGGGCAAAGTGGGAGGCCACAGTCTGCCATTCCTGTGGCGTGGAAGGAAACTGTTGAGGAAAAAACAAAAAACATTACTATTTTTTCTCAGAAACATGGCAAGCAGATTAGACACAAACATTATGGGGCAACCTCCAGATAGCATTTATAAGGGGAATTTAACAACGCCAAAGTATAAGGTACACCTATCATATTCCCCCTCCCCCCCTCTCATGGGCCATTTCTAACATTATAGGGGGTGTGTGGAAATCTTGGACAGGTAACCCTCTTCACTTCATTGAGAGATGAATGCCTAAATACAGGGTATTACTTGAAACAGCCCCTCCTTAGTTACACTATTGACAGACCACTGGACAGGTAAGAAGTGTCATAATACAAAGATATAAATACACATTGTACACATTTGAGGACATTTGGACATTCTGCTATTACCTATCAAGATAATAATAGGATAGAAAAACTTGAAACAGTACCATTTGAAAGTATACAGGCAGGCCCTTACACTACATGCTTTGGGGAATTCATCCATAAATCTGAGCACTAAAGAGGTGGGTATAGTGTGTATGGGTTTGGCAAAGTCAGCAGATAGATGATTGAGGATAGATAGAGAATTGGGATCAGCTGACTTAGCAGTTGGGGGTTGGGAGGGTTACTAAAAATAATTTGGGGACACCACCAAAAAAAAGCCTCTGGCACTCTGCCTGAATTTAAAGCAAAAATAACATTTCTGAACATTTTAGGGGGTGTTTGGGGTAAAGCACTACTATGGAGCAGAAAAAATACATTGTTAAGTGACTACATGAGGCGAATATAGGGCCAGGAGACACCATGCTGGGGAGGTTATTGAAGGGCAAATATGTATGAAGGACCTAAAATAATAATTGCATAAAAATCCAGCATGCATGAGAACAAAGGGGACATTCACTGCATATTACAATCATGGTAATTAGGGAATGAGGAAAGAAATACAAGATATTAGCAAACATTCAATACAATAAAATGTGATATTAAAAGAAAAAAATCTTACCTTCATATACTCCTTCTGCAGGACCTGGATGATGGCAGAACTGGTCTCCGGGATAATGATATCCAGAGCCTGGGGGGAGATGCCTGTCGAGAACTTGAGGTCCTGCAGGCTTCTCCCTGTCGCCAAATACCGCAGGGTAGCGACCAACCTCTTCTCCGCAGTGAAGGCTTGCCTCATGCTGGTATCCTGCCTGCTAATATAAGCGGTCAGCGAAGCCAGCAGACGGTGAAACACGGGTCCGTCATCCTGAGAAAGTTCCTGAAATCATCAGGATTATTCTCACGGATCTCACGGAGCAAAGGCATATGAGAGAACTGGTCACGCTGAAGCAACCAATTCTTGGTCCATAAACTCCTCCCCACCC
Source organism: Lithobates septentrionalis (assembly GCA_037952835.1). NCBI lineage: Eukaryota > Metazoa > Chordata > Amphibia > Anura > Ranidae > Lithobates > Lithobates septentrionalis. Next base: position 16,110,132 of record JBBDGP010000084.1, on the reverse strand, counting down.
TGTTCATGGACTGGATTTGTGTCAAGGTCAGGACCCCAACACCAAGCCCCCGCACAGCACGAACTCTACGAGGAGTACGCATACGCAACATGGCTAGAAAACGGTCGGCTGCTCAGAACGAAGTAACAGAACGCACTGAAGAACAGCAAGGCCTGTGAAGAGCGACCTGAAAAACACAGGCCAAGAATACAATGACTAAGTCACGCGGAACTTGCTTGCACGCACTGAAGAGCAGATACAAACCCACAAGCATAAACTGAACGTCAGAAAACGATCTGAAAACCACGAGTCTGAAAAAGCACGAATCGTCTCTCACCAAACTTTTACTAACACAAGATTAGCAAAAGGAGCCCAAAGGGTGCCACGCTTGGTTCTGAACCGGCCTTTTCTAGTCTCGTCGTACGTGGTGTACGTGACCGCGTGGTTGGCGATCGGAAATTCCGACAACTTTGTGCGACCGTGTGTAGACAAAACAAGTTTGAGCCAACATCCGTCGGAAAAAATCCTAGGAATGTCCGAACAAAGTCCGACCGTGTGTACGCCCTATAACAATGTTGTTTTTCACTGGCAGAAGAAACTGCTTCAAGACTCAGCCGGTCAGACCAACACTGAAATGGAGGTATCCACTCAAGGTTACGGTGAAAACCCTAATGGTCTCTTGAGACAATCTGAACCTTTTAAAAATAATAAAAGAGGCCCCCCCAATAAGTCATTGAAGAATTTGGGTCCTCAAAATTATCAATCCCCCCAAAGACCATCTGGGTCTACTAAATCCACCAATGTCCCTTCTCATCACCCCTACAATTTTGGGCCACCTAGATCAAATTATATCCAAAGGGGAAGTGGGTCACATGGTATACAGCCACCCCCTTGGAGAGGAGGTCATTTCACAGGAGGTAGAGGATGTGGCCAATTAAACTCTAATAGGGGTCAAGGCCATAATGGAGATTATCCAGAATGGTTGAGACCCAATCAAAATTATTACTCATTTCAAAAGCCACCATATCAAGATCCCTATGAAGCTAGTTGGGAATATAATCTTCCTACACAAAATAGATTTTTTCCAATAAGTGATATCAATCCTTGTGATGAAGGATTTGACCCGGTTGGAACATATGGACAGCAACAGAATGTCCAGGGTCCACCTTTAATTTATCCACCTCATGACATGGCTATGTCCAATCATACTGTCCCTTCTCTTGGTGGACCTGGGACTTGGGCTTTTTCCAGACCCGGCCAGGGTTTAAAAAGGCCAGTAGAAAGAAGCGAGGAACTAGAGGGGGGAGGCGCTTGCGAGCTAAAAAAAGCCAGAACATAATTGGTCAAGGCATTTTCAATTTGAGTACTAAAGAACTGTCCCAATCTGAGGAGGCAGTTTTAGATAAAGGCCTCAAGTTTGCCCCCCCCCTAGGAGTTTAAAACATACATGGATGTCCACAAGTTTGTTTGCAGGTTAAACATTAAGAGATATATGATTGGTAATCCCATCACAAGGAATTTTTCATCCACTGATCAATTCGTGCATTCGGGTTTGGCTAATGCATCTCTTTTTAACCCCCCTGGAGTACTTGCTCCTACATTGAAAGTGTTTAGAGATGTTATTCTACGAGATCTTGAGATGTTGGAAGTAAAAAATGCTAAAAATTCTAAGATCATCCATGAAGGTTTAGATCCTTTGTGTAAAAACAAAGACCTTGTCATCCGTCCGGCTGACAAGGGGGGAGGGATTGTGGTGCTTGATCGCAGGGATTACATGGCAGAAATGGCTAGGATCCTTAGCGATACTGATACCTATACCCCCCTCCACTCTGACCCTAAGATTGGTTATTTAAGGGAGCTTAAGAAAATTGTGTCTAAGGGTTCCTCAATGGGCATTCTGAAAGATAAAGAGAGCTTATTTCTAATTCCTAAAGCTCCTAGGACACCCACCATATACTATTTGCCCAAAGTCCATAAGAACCCTATCTGCCCCCCGGGACGCCCCATTGTGAGTGGCATTGATTCAATCACATCCCGGGTGGGCAGATATATTGACTTCTATCTCAGCCCCTAGTTCAGAGATGCCTTCGTATATTAAGGATACACGGCATGTACTGAACCTTCTTTCGGGCATAGACATTGGGCCAGGTGTATGGATGGTGACCGCTGATGTCACCTCCTTATATACTATAATTCCCCATAATATGGGTTTGGATGCGGTAGAGGGAGCCCTGGTTAGGGACTCTGGCCTTCCTGTAAGTCAGATTTCTTTTATTATGGAGCTTCTCAGTTGTGCGGCCTCCCATAATTACTTTTGGTTTTCAAATAAGTTCTATCGCCAAAGTCGTGGCGTTGCTATGGGGGCTAAGTATGCCCCCAGCTTGGCCAACCTTTTTATGGCCAAGTGGGAGGAGGATGTCATCTATGCTCACAGGAGTCCCCATCTCATCCTGTGGGCTAGGTATATAGATGACATCCTCCTCCTGTTGGATGGTGAGGGCCAGGAGCTTCATGAGTTCATGTCCTCTCTCAATGTAAATGATCGAGGGATTCACCTTAATTTTGAGATGAGCCAAACTCAGATCCATTTTTTGGATCTTACTTTGACCATTGAAGGGGGTGTTTTGTCTACATCCACTTTCTTTAAGGATACCGATCGCAATTCCTACATCTCATTGCAGAGTTGTCATCATAGGCCGTGGTTGAATTCAATACCTAAAAGCCAGTATATGAGATTGCGTAGGAATTGCTCGGACCCTGATACGTTCCTGGCACAGAGCGACATTCTCACTGACAGGTTCTTAGAGAAAGGCTACACCAAGGAGAAATTGTTGCCTGTGCTAAAGGAAGTATATGAGATGGACAGGGAATTTTTGTTGCGAGATACTTCACAGACCAACAGTTCAGGCCATGATTTTGGAGTACCCTTTATAACTACTTATTCTCTCCAACATAAGAAAGTGAGACAACTGGTCTCCAAACATTGGCATATTATAACCAATGATAGGATTCTGAACCCAGTTTTACCATCTAAACCACAAATAGTGTTTAGAGGGGCCCCTTCTTTCAGGAATAGGTTGGCTCCCAACATATTAGACCCCCCACTTAATAAGACCACGTTCTTTGATCAGTTAACTGGTTTTTATAAATGCAAAAAATGTCGGGTTTGTTCATTCAATAACTGTCCTAATAGGAGGACCCAGTCTTTTGTTTCGACCAATACTGGTCAGATCCATCCTATTAACCCATTTAATACTTGTTCCACCTTTGGGGTGGTCTATTTATTGCAGTGCCCTTGTGGCTTGCAATATATTGGGCGGACCAAACGTCCCCTTCAAGTTAGGCTCAATGAGCATATTACCAACATCTTGACAGGATTCAAGAATCACTCGGTTTCCAAACATTATCGTCTGGTACACAATAAGGATCCCTCCAACACCCTTTTTTAGGGATTGATAGATATAAACCCCATTGGCGTGGAAGTTCCATGGTGCATGAAAGTTAGAAATGTCCTGGATCCATAGGGTTAAAACCTACACCCCCCATGGACTCAATATTGACGTAGATGTCAATGCCTTCATTGACAATTCTTGATTATTTTGTCATGTAGGCTTGACCAAGAGTTTTTCCTTATTAATAATGCATTATAAATAATTTTTTATATTTTCTATAATTTATATATTTTTATATTTTTTTATATTTTATATTTTTCTATATTTTTTTTAAATATAATTTTTATATATAGAATTTTGAACATCATGTACCATAAGAATATATATAAGTTATTTTTTGAATTTTATATTAACCTATTTCTATGATCAGTTTATTATTCAGTTTTATTGATGTGTTAATGATAGGAGTGCTTTGATTGCCTTACTTGTTTCTATTTCAATATAGTATTTTGGGGCCAGTGATGTCAAACAACCTTTAGGGGGATATTGATTGTCCTTTTTCTTGGTGGCTGATTTGATAGCATTGTTGGCCATGCCCAAAATTAAAATGGTGTTTTGAAACCCCTGTAATGGCATTCAAGGCGTGCCTTGATCTATCTAGGGACTGATAGTATTGCCTAGAGATATTGGTCATATGCATTAAATATTTGATCCTTTTCTCGTTGTATTTAGTTGTAAAGGAGAGATGTTTAAGGGCCTGTGTTGTATTTATACTCTTTTTGGAGTCACCAGGGTCCTTTTTCCCTTCTCCTAGAGAATATACATTGTTTGTGCCCATATCCAAGATGACGCTCTGGTACTCTCGCAGCGGGACTCAGAGCGAGGCTCCCCTTGGAGAATGTACATGAGTTGTGCCCACATCCAAGATGGTGCTCTGGGATTCTCGTAGCGGGACTCAGAGCGAGGCTTGGGGTTTGTATATTAAGTGGTGGTTCAGCACGCTGCCCGTTCCCCATTGAAAATGTCAGCCTATGACAAAACGCGTCTGGGAGGGACGTGCTGACGTCACCACGTTGCCATATTGAGGACAGGAGTTTGTTTGTATGCCGGCCGGCGTTGTGTTTTTATTTCGCTACACTGTAAGTGTTTCTCTTTTATATACAATAAACAGTCTTTACGTATTACACTATCGTCACCATTCTTTACCACATGTGTACTGTGGAGCCCGGGATGTGGAAGGTTTAATGGATCCACGCAGCCTCATGCCAGGAAGCCGGTTCTGTGGTCAAATCAGTCTGCTTTTATAGAGTCTGCTATCTGGTAAGTAGGACTTTCATGCGGTTTGCTGCACTTTGGTATTCCTTTTCATTTATCCTCCGGTGGATAGTTATATGCCCATTTTACTTAATTTCTGGTAAGCGGCTTCAGATACCTTCCTTTTTTCCATCTGTCATCTGGTGGTTAATCACATGCCTCTTTGGTTTCTAACTCTGGTAAGCGGCTTTTTTGGAAGGTTTTCTGCACTAGTTCTCCATATAGGAGATTTTTTACTTTAATGCATGCTTTTTATGTCACTCACTTTACAATTCCGTTTGTGCCTATAGGCACTGGATGGTTTATGATTTATATGATTTTATCACTGGTGGAGTGTCACATATATATACAAAAACCCCTTTTTTCTTTAACATCACATAATTTGTGTCAGTATTACGCTATGTTATCATAAAAAATTTTTGGGTACAACCTTCGTGGATCCGATTCAGCTTGCAAGTGCGATTTGTCCAGGACGTATTGGGAAAGGTTCCCCAAAGGCCCAGGCTGGGTTTATAGCCACCTGTTTTATTTGGCTTGCTATCTGGTAAGCATTTCATCTAACAGGAATTTGCGTTACCTGAACCTCTACTATCAGCTACTGAATATTGAAAATATTTTTTCACAATATATATTTTTTCACAATCTATTTTGTTCACATTTTCTGTTGTTGGACATTTAATCACAAGGACTAATATTAATCTAACTTTGATTTATCATTTTTTAATGCGCGGCTTTTTATATATTTCTTATGTTATTGGTGTGGTTCACTTATAGCTGCAGCTTCACGTTTAGGTTTCCAGCGCAGTTTTCTTCTTTTTCTTAATGCTATATTATGTTCAACACTTTTAGGTTATTTGTATCACATTAGGAATCACTATCACATTGAGCAATTGATGTTTATGTGTGACTATTATTATTGAATATTAGTAATCCACTTTCAACTATTGTGATTTAGGATCCTTTTATTATATTAGAGGTGGTGTGGTCACCTACCTCAAGCCCCACTGTAGGGGGGTAGCGCCACTCTTCATCTTTTTGTGTTTTTGACCTTATAGATGACCCAGATTTTATCATTCAATTTTTAAAGTGGCAGCTAGCACTAGGACGTTTATAGTATACAGAGCACAGTGGTAGTAGGACGAGATGTGGTGGCCTTTCTCTTGTTCACTCACAGTTTTGTATTTGCTAATGTATTAAACATATGCATAGAAATCTGCAAATATTTGGGTGTAAATGGCACTCTGGTTATAAATCACATTAACCAAATGCAACCAATAATATGTCAGCATAAACTGGTCCTAATCAGTTCCATAAGCATGATGGAAGCTTATTCCTTATCTGTTTGTATGAGGTATTGTAATTTTTTTTCTAGTCCTGGCTAAAAGTATGAGCCATGGCCCCTGTTTTTGAATTGCTTCATACAAAAACATACCGGTAATCCTGGATGAACATTTGGCCACTGGAGTATAAAGCAGTTATTTGAATTTCCTTTAATTAAAGATAAGAGTAAAAAAATAAATCTTCTTTTACCAGCCTGTCCAGTTTATGCTGTGTACTTTATGGTACTGAATTTTGCTGCTTATCCTATTATCAATGTTTCCCATTTCAGATATAGTTTGTGCATAATACTAGAACTATGTGAACTACACTTATTTAAAGTCAAACTCCAGACAGATATAAAAGACACAAATAAGGCAGCTCTTTATTTATTATTAAATAATGTAATGTGTTTTTTAATGTAATTGCAACTAGTGTAAGAACATGAATTTCACTTGGCATCAGCATATTGCAAAGGACCAGGCAGACTTCACTTAAGATTTTTTTTACCTTTAAAACAATTCATTTCACTTTTGCTTATGACTGTTTTGTACCAATTTTTCCGTACATATTACCTTCACCATTTTAGAAAACGTTGTCTCTTTGAAGAAGCTACCATAGTGTAAAACACATTCCTGTCTGGGTGTGGCAGTGAGTAATACAGATACTTTCTTAAAGTTCAGAATTGCATTAGCGGACTGGAAGCCTTAAACTGAAAAATGTGGTTGCTCCAATTGACATCCCTTGCATTCCTTTTGTTGGTCCTCAGTTCAGGAATACTGGACAAAGTACTACATGTACTCTTTCCCATGGAGAACTAGATAATGTATAAACATAGTAATAATTCTTTTTTTTAAACTATATGTTCATCATCCATTAATTTTGGGATGCCTCAGCATTTATGCCATATCCCAAGTTAATAACTGCCATAAAGCAGCTTTACTATATTCAACTCTGTAAAACATGTCATAATCAGAACCCTCTGAAATAGTGCCTGGCATGGTAGGCTCTCTACATGAGCTAAGCAGATAAGCATCTCAAGCAAAGTGCTTTAGAATTTTTGTAATAATGTCTACCCATGTTAAATAACTGCTCTAAAGTAACTACATTTTGGAATGGCGTTCACCCATTATTATGCTGTGAAACACATAATCTCACATTTTGTCTTTTTAACTTCCAAACAGAAGAAAAACAGGAAGCTGGTTAAATGATACTTTAGGAGGTGTCTTAAAATTACTTTTAACATGAAATCAAGTCCAGAGCAAGCTACTAAGATGGCTGGAAGGTTTTTTTTAAGGTGCTACCAATCTCTTCCAGTTGGCCAGGGGGCCTGAGTGAAGTTGATGATTGTAGTCTCCTGCCGGGGGGTTTGGATGACAGTCATCAAAGACCAGTGGGTCCAGAAGACAGGTGGGCATACAATGGAAAATTCCAAAGCTGACCACTGAATCCATTTAATCTATGTCCAACAGATCTCAGAAGAGAAGATGTTGACAAGATTTTTATACTGCTACAAGGCCATCATGCCAGTGATGCTGAAAACATGGAATCATCTGGGGAGCTTTCTCCCCGGTTTTTCTAGTACCTAATGCCCCGTACACACGGTCGGATTTTCCGATGGACAATGTCCGATCGGAGAGTGTTGTCGGAAATTCCGACCGTGTGTGGGCTCCATCGGACATTTTCCATCGGATTTTCCGACACACAAAGTTGGAGAGCAGGAGATAAAATTTTCCGATAACAAAATCCGATCGCGTCAATTCCGACCGTGTGTGGCCTGTTCCGACGCACAAAGTGCCACGCATGCTCAGAAGAAATTCCGACACGGGACAGCTCGTTCTGGTAAACTTAGCGTTCGCAATGGATACAGCACTTTCGTCACACTGCAATGTTAAAAATGGTTTAATACAGCGCACTCTCTTCTTCTTTATAATGTGACAAGAATTAAGTAGTTTTGCTGCTCATATTCATACACACTTCTCACAAACTTTTCTTTGTGTATTTTTATTGGGATTCCCCGAATATATTGTTATTAGTTGTCACATCTGACATTTTTTTTTTAATATATTTTTTTGTTTTTTATTTTACGCCTTTTTTTTTTCTGTAATGTTTGGATTTTTTCCAAGGCTGATCTTTGTTCAATGTTATTTTTATTTTTACTCCAGAATATTTTTGTGTGTGTTTTGTGTGTCAAGTTACCCCAACACCATTGATATCTTTTATTATTTAATCTCAAGGATAGGGATGAGCTTCGAGTTCGAGTCGAACTCATGTTCTACTCGAACATTGGCTGTTCGCAAGTTCGCCGAACAGCGAACAATTTGGGGTGTTCGCGGCAAATTCGAATGCCGCGGAACACCCTTTAAAAGTCTATGGGAGAAATCAAAAGTGCTAATTTTAAAGGCTTATATGCAAGTTATTGTCATAAAAAGTGTTTGGGGACCCGGGTCCTGCCCCAGGGGACATGTATCAATGCAAAAAAAAGTTTTAAAAACGGACGTTTTTTCAGGAACAGTGATTTTATTAATGCTTAAAGTCAAACAATAAAAGTGTAATATCCCTTTAAATTTCGTAGCTTGGGGGGTGTCTATAGTATGCCTGTAAAGGGGCGCATGTTTCCTGTGTTTAGAACAGTCTGACAGCAAAATGACATTTGGAAGGAAAAAACTCATTTAAAACTACCCGCGGCTATTGCATTGCCGACAATACACATAGAAGTTCATTGATAAAAACGGCATGGGAATTCCCCACAGGGCAACCCCGAACCAAAATAAAAAAAAAAAAAATGATGTGGGGGTCCCCCTAAATTCCATACAAGGCCCTTCAGGTCTGGTATGGATATTAAGGGGAACCCCAGCCAAAATTAAAAAAAAAAATTGACGTGGGGTTCCCCCTAAATTCCATACCAGACCCTTCAGGTCTGGTATGGATTTTAAGGGGAACCCCGCGCCAAAAAAAAAGAAAAACGGCGTGGGGTCCCCCTAAAAATCCATACCAGACCCTTATCCGAGCACGCAACCTGGCAGGCCGCAGGAAAAGAGGGGGGGACGAGAGTGCGGCCCCCCCCCCTCCTGAACCGTACCAGGCCACATGCCCTCAACATTGGGAGGGTGCTTTGGGGTAGCCCCCCAAAACACCTTGTCCCCATGTTGATGAAGACAAGGGCCTCATCCCCACAACCCTGGCCGGTGGTTGTGGGGGTCTGCGGGCGGGGGGCTTATCGGAATCTGGAAGCCCCCTTTAACAAGGGGACCCCCAGATCCCGGCCCCCCCTGTGTGAAATGGTAAGGGGGTACTTACCCCTACCATTTCACTAAAAAACTGTCAAAAATGTTAAAAATGACAAGAGACAGTTTTTGACAATTCCTTTATTTAAATACTTCTTCTTTCTTCCTTCATCTTCTTCTTCTTCTGGTTCTTCTGGCTCTTCTGGTTCTTCCTCCGGCGTTCTCGTCCAGCATCTCCTCCGCGGCGTCTTCTATCTTCTTCTCCTCGGGCCGCTCCGCACCCATGGCATGGGGGGAGGCTCCCGCTCTTCTCTTCATCTTCTTCTCTTCTTCATCTTCTTCTTCATCTTCTTCTTCTTCTTCTTCTCTTCTTCCTTCTTCTCTTCTTCATTTCTTCTCCGGGCCACTCCGCAGCCATGCTGGCATGGTGGGAGGCTCCCGCTGTGTGACGGCGTCTCTTCGTCTGACGGTTCTTAAATAACGGGGGGCGGGGCCACCCGGTGACCCCGCCCCCCTCTGACGCACGGTGACTTGACGGGACTTCCCTGTGACGTCACGGGGAATGCCACAGGGAAGTCCCGTCATGTCCCGTGCGTCAGAGGGGGGGCGGGGTCACCGGGTGGCCCCGCCCCCCGTTATTTAAGAACCGTCAGACGAAGAGACGCCGTCACACAGCGGGAGCCTCCCACCATGACAGCATGGCTGCGGAGTGGCCCGGAGAAGAAATGAAGAAGAGAAGAAGGAAGAAGAGAAGAAGAAGAAGAAGATGAAGAAGAAGATGAAGAAGAGAAGAAGATGAAGAGAAGAGCGGGAGCCTCCCCTCATGCCATGGGTGCGGAGCGGCCCGAGGAGAAGAAGATAGAAGACGCCGCGGAGGAGATGCTGGACGAGAACGCCGGAGGAAGAACCAGAAGAGCCAGAAGAACCAGAAGAAGAAGAAGATGAAGGAAGAAAGAAGAAGTATTTAAATAAAGGAATTGTCAAAAACTGTCTCTTGTCATTTTTAACATTTTTGACAGTTTTTTAGTGAAATGGTAGGGGTAAGTACCCCCTTACCATTTCACACAGGGGGGGGCCGGGATCTGGGGGTCCCCTTGTTAAAGGGGGCTTCCAGATTCCGATAAGCCCCCCGCCCGCAGACCCCCACAACCACCGGCCAGGGTTGTGGGGATGAGGCCCTTGTCTTCATCAACATGGGGACAAGGTGTTTTGGGGGGCTACCCCAAAGCACCCTCCCAATGTTGAGGGCATGTGGCCTGGTACGGTTCAGGAGGGGGGGGGGCGCACTCTCGTCCCCCCCTCTTTTCCTGCGGCCTGCCAGGTTGCGTGCTCGGATAAGGGTCTGGTATGGATTTTTAGGGGGACCCCACGCCGTTTTTTTTTTTTTTTTTGGCGCGGGGTTCCCCTTAAAATCCATACCAGACCTGAAGGGTCTGGTATGGAATTTAGGGGGAACCCCACGTCAATTTTTTTTAAACATTTTGGCTGGGGTTCCCCTTAATATCCATACCAGACCTGAAGGGCCTTGTATGGAATTTAGGGGGACTCCCACATCATTTTTTTTTTTTAATTTTGGTTCGGGGTTGCCCTGTGGGGAATTCCCATGCCATTTTTATCAATGAACTTCTATGTGTATTGTCGGCAATGCAATAGCCGCGGTAGTTTTAAATGTGTTTTTTCCTTCAAAATGTCATTTTGCTGTCAGACTGTTCTAAACACGGGAAACATGCGCCCCTTTACAGGCATACTATAGACACCCCCCAGGTATGAAATTTAAAGGGATATTACACTTTTATTGTTTGACTTTAAGCATTATTAAAATCACTGCTCCTGAAAAAACGGCCGTTTTTAAAACTTTTTTTTGCATTGATTCATGTCCCCTGGGGCAGGACCCAGGTCCCCAAACACTTTTATTGACAATAACTTGCATATTAGCCTTTAAAATTAGCACTTTTGATTATTCATGTTCGTGTCCCATAGACTTTAATGGTGTTCGCGTGTTCGAACGAATTTTTTTCCTGTTCGCATGTTCTTGTGCGAACCGAACAGGGGGGTGTTCGGCTCATCCCTACTCAAGGAGATTGTTTGTTGTTGGTGTCCCTTGTTCATGTCACATTGTATATTTGAAATGTACCTGAATCCTCACAAACCAACTGTAATGCCGCGTACACACGGTCGGACTTTTCGTCTACAAAAGTCAGACAGCCTGTCCGACAGACTTCCGGCAGACTTTCGGCAGACTTGCGGCGGACTTGCGGCATACTTTCTAACGAACGGACTTGCCTACACACGACCACACAAAAGTCCGACGGATTCGTACGTGATGACGTACACCGGACTAAAATAAGGAAGTTCATAGCCAGTAGCCAATAGGTGCCCTAGCGTGGCTTTTTGTCCGTCGGACTAGCACACAGACGAGCGGATTTCGGGGTCCGTCGTAGTTACGACGTAAAGATTTGAAGCATGTTTCAAATCTAAAGTACGTCGGATTTGAGGCTAAAAAAGTACGTTGAAAGTCCGGAGAAGCCCACACACGATCGGATTACCAGCCAGCTTTAGTCCGTCAGCGTCCGTTGGACTTTTGTAGACGAAAAGTCCGACCGTGTGTACGCGGCATAATTTTTGAAGTAAAACACATAGGAGAGTATAATTCAAAACAAAAATCCTTTATTAAGGTATCAGAACCAAACAAGGAGGAAGGCAACACTGGATCAACATGAGAAATTAGTGAAGCCTGGGACCCCCACGGCAGACAACAATTCTTCAACATCAAAATTGGTGGCCTGAGGAGTCCATATATAAGGGAGGGCAGTCTGGTCCGGGATTCGCAGAGATCCAGATAGCAGCAGATGACATGTATGTCCCCAGGCTGTGGTACCACAAGAGGCTGCATTTTTAGGCCGACTAGACTGGATCCAGGGTCCTCACTTTCTGGTCTTCCTTTCACGCTTCCTTCCGGGCTGTGGCTGTGCAGTTGGAGATGTGGCAGGAGGAGGAGTAGGACCTTGAGGAGGACTGGGAGGACCTGGAGGAGAGGGAGGACGAGGAGGAGGACCTGCAGGAGGAGGACCATCACAAAGGTGTGTCTCAGGTGTAATTTGGCCCCTCATACCTTTCTCCAGAGCCTCCGATATGAGGGCCTCACACATTGCTTGTTGGCCCTCCTCCATCCTCTGCATTTTATATGCAATGACGGCAGCAATGTCCTCCTCCACGGTGTGTCGTGCTCCCAGGACCTCTGTAGCCCTCCAAAAGACTCCTCCGGTAGCCTCCTCTAGGGCACTCCTCCTCCTGCCACTTTCTCTTTCCAGGGGGGGTGGAAGGACCTGTATATCAGCCAGCCGGCTTGGCCCGGCCACCTCCTGGCTGAGACTTCCCTGTGTATGAAAAAGGAACATGGTTGTAATGTTTTGCATCATCAATCACAATCATAAATTAGTACTCCAAACTAACATCTAGTTAACATCATTAGAGGAATGCTATACCTGGCTTAATCTGGGCTCCTCCACATGTGGCCTGGAAGGCCCAGGTTGGGCGTCAGAAGCCTCAGCCGGGGGGGAAGGAAGCGTGGAAGGAAGACTGGAGAGGGATGGCCTGGGTTCAGTCTGGCCTGCCAGAAAATGCAGCCTGTCGTAGGACAACATCCTGGGGACATAGATGTCATCTGCTGCTCCGGATCTCTGCGAATCCAGGACTTTCTTGCGCTCCCTTAGATATGTGCTCCTCAGGCCACCAATTAATTTCTTTAAATAAGTGATATCTGCCGTGGGGATCACCTGCTTCACAATTACCAACAATTGCACCAGTGCTGCCTTCCTCTTTGCTTGGTTCTTGAAATGGGGGTGGTTAATCTCCCACAGATAGGGCAGCTCCCTTAGCATATCTATGAATACTGACATGAAGTCATTATCTTTGAGTACCATATCCATGTTCACTGCAAGACACAACACAAGACAAAGCCTAATGTCAGACCAAACTCTCCTAATCTTGTTACAATATAGGCCTCAATGTAGAAGCAGTATAGGCACAAGTTTGTCTCTTACCTTCGTTCTTACGATCGGCGCGTCCAATGCTCCTTCCTCCGTCCACAGATCGTACGTAATACGCACGCGTGTTATGCTTTATACACACTGCGCATGCGTGTAACTCTGCCCGCCCCTGACGTTCTTTCTATTCTATTCCCCGCCCCTTTTCGTTCGGCGCAGTGGGGGAAAAGCACATGGCGGAGTCACAGCAGGTGCGTGCTAATTGCAGGAATGAGGAGGAGGAGGAGGAAAGCCCGGATCCGGCCACGTCCTGATCCAGAAGGAGACATTTTAAGGCCACAAATATGTCCTTTGGGGAGATGTTGGAGATGGTGGACATCATGAAGAAGTCCGACTATGACGGGAAGTATGGGCCTTACCCCAACCTGAACATCCGAAAGGCCAAGATCATGGCGAAAGTGGTCAGGAGTCTGGAGAGGAATTTTGGGGTCCGAAGATCAAAAGATCAGCTCCGGAAGCGGTGGTCGGACCTGAAGTTGAGAGAGCCAGAGCAGTACCGAAAGATCCGGAGAGTGCTGCAAAAAAGTAAGTAGTTGTGCTGTGTTCCTATTCTTTCTGTCTTTATTCCGTTAGTTCTGCTCCATATGCTTTTAGTAATTGTAACGTTTAAAAGGGCAACTTTAATGTTCATGGGCCCATTATTCGTTCGTATCAAACATTTTTCTTTGGGCCTCTAAAACACCATTGTTTAGGCCATATGCATTTTCCCACATTTTTTTGGGGCCTACTTGGATGCCAAATATTTGTTTGTGTAGATGGGTTTGTTACTAGAATGAAATGCCAACTAGATTGTGTGTAAGAAGAGGACACTGAGCAGCTGTTTTCACATCTGGACACTGGAGCACTAGTGTGGGACACAAGAACACCATTTTTATTAGGGGGGCCACACAGGTGCTCCAGGGTATACTATAGGGGGGGCTACATCTGTGAACTTTGTACTAAACCGGTAAAGTATTGCAGCTTGACAAAGGTCAATAAGAAAATTACATCTTGGAACTCGGTTTCCTATTTCTAGTTCTGCCATCAAATATCTGTGTGCTAAGTATACCATTTTTGTTTTACATAGGGGAGAAAAGACTCGGACACCCCTCATCCCAGGAGACCAGAGACCCCCCACCTCTGGAAGAAGGTGAAATACCGCAAACCCAAGAAGAAGAGCAGGAGGAAGAAGAAGATGTGGTGGAGATTGGCACCACAACAGGTGAGTGTCTGCGACCACAGACTCAGGTAAAAGAGATGGATGGTGGCAGATTTTTGAGACCTGTTTTTGCTTTCTTTATCTCTTTTTGGGTGATCATGAAGTGAGGGATCCAGAACGCTTTACTTCTGAAAGTGCCCAGATCCTGATCGGGGAGATCATGGGGTGTAATCTCGAATTGCACAACATACAGCAACAAATCAGTGATGTTATTAAAAAAAATAATAACATCATTGATGTTTTGGGGCGAATTTAAAAGGCCACAAAATCACCTTTTTGGATTGTGGTCCAATCTTTAAATTTTTTTTGCAATGTTTTGAAAAGCCAAATTTGGAGGATGCACACAGTGTGCCAACATGTGCTATCTGACATCACAGGAGATCAATGGACGCGTTTTGGGGGTGCAACACCTTCCTCAATTATAAAGTAGCGGTGAGGAAGGGCTTGCTCCCCCAAAACACGTCCCTTGATCCCCCCTGATGGCAGATAGCACATGTTGACATTCGTAAATTGGTGTGCATCTTCCAAATTTGGCTTTTCCAGGGGTGATTTCCCCCCATCTGAACGCTATATCAAACACAGTTCCTAAATACTCATGTCTGATATAGCCTTCAGGTTTTACCTAATGTGAACTTTGTAAGTTCAAGTTTTTTGGCTTTCTTGTTGGTTTTACACAGACCTGTTTTATCAGAAAAGGACATTTCGATTTTTGATAATGCTACAGTAAAAATTGTTATACAACAAACATGTTGGTTTGTTTTAAAAACCTTTGGTAAATGCACATGTGATTGTGCAGCTATAAAAAAGTGGCTTACTCAAGAATGTGTGGATTATTGTCTCAACACTACAACACTTTTGGGGTGATGTAATTGCTGTTTTATGCAAACATGGGGGTTATTTCCTAAGGGCAAATACACTCTGCACTACAAGTGCAGTTTCAGTGCAGTTGCAAGTGCACTTGTAGTGAAATGTGTTTTTGCATTTAGGAAGTACCAGCCAACAGTGTTTTTTATAAGGTTACCCAATCACGACATTTTCTGCACTCAACACATTTCTGTCAGGGTCAGCTAAAACAAACACAAGCAGTAAATGTCCACAAAGAATTTCTTTTGGTTGTTTTGTATTTGAAAAAGGTTTCACAGATTGTCTGGCATATTGATAGCCCCCCTACCCGCAAAGAACTCCAGGTATTGTAACCGGACATCACGGGCATTCAGGGAGGGCAAGCCAGGACGGCCGCTTTAAAGCGCCGTCAGTGTTGATGGATTTTGGATTCCGGCCTCAGGCCCAACTGAGCCAGCATAGTTTGCTGAATGTTTTCTTAAAAAATTATGGAGAACACAGCAGGCAAGTATTATATGGTTCAGTTTATACTCCGCCATATGGATGGGTGTCAGAAATAATCGGAACCGGCTGGCCAGGATTCCAAATGTCTTCTCCACCACTCTTTGGGCTCTGGCCAGCCGGTAATTAAAAACCCTCTGTTCCGGGGTGAGGGTCCTCATCGGGAATGGCCGCATCAGGTGGTCCCCCAGCGCAAACGCTTCATCAGCAACGAACACAAATGGGAGACCTTCAACATTGTCCTCTGGAGGTGGCAAGTCCAAGCTGCCATTCTGGAGATGCCTGTAGAACTCCCTCTGGGCGATGACTCCACCATCGGACATCCGGCCATTCTTCCCCACGTCCACATACAGGAACTCGTAATTAGCCGACACCACCGCCAACATCACTATACTATTAAACCCCTTGTAATTATAATAGTACGACCCCGAGTTGGGTGGTGGGATGATGTGGACGTGTTTCCCATCAATTGCCCCTCCGCAGTTAGGAAAGTCCCACCGCTGGGCAAAGTGGGAGGCCACAGTCTGCCATTCCTGTGGCGTTGAAAGAAACTGTTGAGGAAAAAACAATAAACATTACTATTTTTTCACAGAAACATGGCAAGCAGATTAGACACAAACATTATGGGGCAACCTCCAGATAGCATTTATTAAGGGGAATTTAACAACACCAAAGTATAAGGTACACCTATCATATTCCCCCTCCCCCCCTCTCATGGGCCATTTCTAACATTATAAGGGGGGGGGAACTCTTGGACAGGTAACCCTCTTCACTACATTGAGAGATGAATGCCTAAATAATGGGTATTACTTGGAACAGCCCCTCCTTAGTTACACTATTGGCAGACCACTGGACAGGTAAGAAGTGTCTGAATACAAAGATATAAATACACACTGTACACATTTGAGCACATTTGGTCATTCTGATATTACCTATCAAGATAATAATAGGATACAAAAACTTTAAACAGTACCATTGGAAATTATACAGGCAGGCCCTTGCACTACATGCTTTGGGGAATTCATCCATAAATCTGAGCACAAAAGAGATTGGTATAGTGTGTATGGGATTGGCAAAGTCAGCAGATAGATGATTGAGGATAGAGAATTGGGATCAGCTGACTTAGCAGTTGGGGGAGGGAGGGTTACAAAAAATTTGGGGACACCACAAAAAAAAGCCTCTGGCACTCTGCCTGAATTTAAATCAAAAATAACATTACCAAACATTTTAGGGGGTGTTTGGGGTAAAGCACTACTATGGAGCAGAAAAAATACATTGTTAAGTGACTACATGAGGTGAATATAGGGCAGGAGACACCATGCTGGAGAGGTTATTGAAGGGCAAATATGTATGAAGGACCTAAAATAATAATTACATAAAAATCCAGCATGCATGAGAACAAAGGGGACATTCACAGCATATTACAATCATGGTCATTAGGGAATGAGGAAAGAAATACAACATATTAGCAAACATTCAATACAATAAAATGTGATATTAAAGGATAAAAATCTTACCTTCATATACTCCTTCTGCAGGACCTGTGTGATGGCAGAACAGGTCTCTGGGATAATGATCCCCAGAGCCTGGGGGGAGATGCCTGTCGAGAACTTTAAGTCCTGCAGACTTCTCCCTGTGGCCAAATACCGCAAGGTAGCGACCAACCTCTGCTCCGGAGTGATGGCTTGCCTCATGCAGGTATCCTGCCTGCTGATATAGGGGGTCAGCGAAGCCAACAAACGGTGAAACATGGGGTCCGTCATCCGGAGAAAGTTCCTGAAATCATCAGGATTATTCTCACGGATCTCACGGAGCAAAGGCATATGACAGAACTGGTCACGCTGAAGCAACCAATTCTTGGTCCATGAACTTCTCCCCACCCTGTTCATGGACTGGACTTGTGTCAAGGTCAGGACCCCAACACCAAGCCCCCACACAGCACGAACTCTACGAGGAGTACGCATACGAAACATGGCTAGAAAACGGTCGGCTGCTCAGAACGAAGTAACAGAACGCACTGAAGAACAGCAAGGCCTGTGAAGAGCGACCTGAAAAACAGCAACGAGCAGGCAAGATCACACAGAAAACTCTGATACGAACTGACTGCACGCACTGATTAGCAGATACAACCCCACAAGCTCAAACTGAACGGCAGAAAACGGTCTGAAAGCCACGAGTCTGAAAAAGCGTGAATCGTCTCTCACCAAACTTTTACTAACACGAGATTAGCAAAAGGAGCTCAAAGGGTGCCGCGCTTGGTTCTGAACCAGCCTTTTCTAGTCTCGTCGTACCTTGTGTACGTGACCGCGTGGTTGTCGATCGGAAATTCCGAAAACTTTGTGCGACCGTTTGTAGGCAAAACAAGTTTGAGCCAACATCCGTCGGAAAAAATCCTAGGATTTTGTTGTCAGAATGTCCGAACAAAGTCTGACCATGTGTACGGGGCATAAGGCAGGAGCCTTCTGGCCTGTTTTAGTTTGAAGGAATCAAATGTGTTCATATACGCCAATCGGTCAAGATGGTTCATGCAGACAGTCACAGGGACAGTTCAGCTGGAGGACCAGTTGGTATCAATTGACCGGCCGACTCATATTTCCATGTACTGATCAATGCTGAGCACCAGAGGCATGTGAGATTTTCAGTGGCTAGATGTCACTTCCAGTTTAGGTGCTTTTTACAGAATTGGCACAGTCCCAGGAATCTTTTTGAAACATCTTGTTGGCAGTGGTGGTACCTTGGGCCAGGTGGCACAAGAGGGCGTTTCAATTTTGCCTTCTTTACCCTATGAGCTGGGCTATCTATGGATCAGAAAATCTTTGTGCCTATACAAATTCAACAAGAACTGGAATTTTGGACATTGCCACTGTGCTTTGTTTTTGGAGGCATGCCTCTCAGCCCAGTAGATAGGATGATCCTGAAGCCAGATGTCAGTCTCTGGGGCTGGGGAATCCAAGATCTGAAGAAACAAGTGCAAGACCATTGGAGAGCGGTGAAGCGCAGACTCCCCAAGTATCTTGAATGGAAGTAAGGTTGACAACAAGACAGTAGTAAACTACATTGCCTGACAAGGGGACATCCAGTCTTTTCTTGTTACATCTTGCAAAGAATCTTCAGCTAAATCTGGGTCCACTGTTGGTTAGACAGAAAGTGAAATGTAACAGCTGGTGTAAGCTTCCACTATCAGTAATAGGATGGACAAATTTAATAAAAATGGTATGGGCTCCGCAACAACTCTATATCTTCCATAACTCACCAATGTGGATTTCAAACAAATGGTTCAAGCAAATTGACACATTGATGAGGGAACTAATATGGAAAAAAAAAAGGTAGCTAGGATCAGTTTAGCCACATTGCAATATGGAAAGGATAGAGGAGGACTGGCAGTACCCCATCCCACAATGTATTTTTTGGCCTCACAGCTACAGCAGATGGCAGGGTGGGGGCGGGAAGGAAATGAGGACCCTATATGTAAATTGGTGACCATATCAGATCCCACATTAAAGGCGGCCTCCCATATGGAGATGGATTTGCCAAGCATGAATGGTTCAGAACCTACGAGCATTCTCCTCAAAAGGGTATGGGGGGAGATCCGGAAAGCGCTGAAAATAAAGGGTGTACTCCCATTTACTCCGATATGGCACAATAAAAGATACCCAGAGGTACAAGAATTGCAAGGTTTTACCCCCTGGAAAGAAAGGGGGATTTGGTTCTTTGCACAACTTTATGAGGGGGAGGTGCTAAAGACATATGAATAACTATGTAGGGAATTTCAGTTAAACCCCAGGAGCTTCTATCAATATCTTCAACTTCGTCACGCGTTGCAGGCACAACAAACAACACACCCTCTGACAGTATCAACATCATCTTTGTTGAGAGAAGTTCTTGTAGCAGACACCAGGAAAGGATTAACATAAAAAATGTATAGGGAATTGCTGTCCTCAATTCAGGACTATGCCTCGTTAAAGTGTCGAAATAAATGGGTGGAAGATATAGGGGAGATAGATGAAAACCAGTGGGAAATGGCTCTCGAATCTATTCCAGCAGTATCGGTATCCGCATCCCATAGATTGTCACAATTATTTATTTTGCATAGGGCTTATAGAACACCAGAGCAGCTATATAAATGGGGAGGAAGAGACTCCCCTCTGTGCCCTAAATGTAGAATATATAAGGGGGACTTTATACACCTAATTTGGAGGTGTCCAAAACTACACAGGTACTGGGAAGAAGTCTCCCAGTGTATTACTAGACTAGCGTAAGTTCCTATCCCCCTAAACCCGGTAGTGTACCTGCTTGGAGCCATAGATACAGAAATGTTCCCAAGAGGAATGTACTACATGTTAACTAGATTGATGTACCTAGCCAGAAAACTTATTGCAAAATACTGGATGGCACCAGCGGTACCCACGGTGAAGCAGTGGATCTCTTATGTAAATTCTCTGCTTCCTAGAGAGCGATTGACGTTTAGTCGTAGGAGAGAAAAGGGTCAATTTGACACTATATGGCAATCATGGCTAGGGGATGCGGATTTAGCACCACATCAACTGGTAGTGGAAAGACTTCAGATGTAGAGCCACGGGGGAGGTGTAGGAGAGGGAAGGGCAGAGAAGAAAAGAAAGGCTTGAAGGAGTAAAGGTTGAATATTTAGATAGGAGAGAGCATCGGTGGGGGAAGAAAGGGAAAAACGAATGCGGTGAATAAATATTAGGAGACACAGGTGATGGATGTAGCCATGAGATTAGAGGGGGGGGGGGGAGGGAAAAGGGAAAAGAAGATAGAGTGATATGATATAGAAGTAAATGCACAAGAACGACATAGAATAGTGCACGAGTGCAGGAATAGGCATGTATATTTTATGTGTAATGTTTTATTGAACAAAATGCACGAATGATATGTATAATGAGAATAATTTTCTAAAACAAAAAAAAATTTTGATCAAAAAAAAAACATCTTGTACAGAAACTTTTTGTGGGGCAGAGAACCACTTAGTTAAAATTGGTCTTCTTGCCAAGGAAGCAAAATCAATTATTGGTTTGGTTATGTCAATATTGGCCCTATGGGGCCTTCCAGCAGTAGTTCTCAGGGAGACTTCACTGAACATGCAGCTTCTGATATTTGCAACAGGATACCAATGCAAAGACTCCGTCATACTAGGTGCAGGGTGCCATGGAATTTCTGTTTGATTTTTGTCTCTGATCAAGTGAATTCTTCTATGGCAAGGTCAGTAACAGCACCCCAATCCAATTGGACTACTTTTAATAGCCTGGCTATGGAATAGGCTACAGTAGAGGTGCAGGGATTCTCATCTGATGTTGTTCAGATCCTGGTGACCAGAAGATCATCCATGAACGCTAGATAGGAGGGGATATGAAAGAAGTTTGTTTTGTTTGCTCAGCAAAGCTTTCTCTCCTGTGTTCCTTGCTCTAGCCAATATCCTTGACATTCTACAGTCAGCGCTAGAGGTTGGTCTGGCATACAACGTCATTTAAGGGATCTCTACTTTATTTTTTTCACAGGCTGCAGATAGGTGCAAAGCTAGTGACCAGATGCTTCTTCCAGATAACAATCATATATGACCTGGGGGAAATCCTTGTTCCCTCTGTGGGACTTAGGCTTGGATTTGAGAGCACCCTTTGCTCCAACAGGTTTAATTTCCATTGAAGTACTGCATGGAAAAACTAGTTCTCCTGACAACAACTACTTCAGACAGAAGGATGTTGAAGATTGCAACACTTTCCAGCAAGGGCGCTTTGGTGTCGTTTTCTTTTTTACCAGAGATAGGGATACCACGTCTATCCCCAAAGTTCAATTTTAAAGTGGTATCCAATTTCCAGGAAAACTGGGAAGTAGGGAAACTTGGTCAAAGGAGGAAAGTGTAAAAAAAAACTTTCATTTAGCCATCAGGCCCTTAGGAGTCATCCACTCTTGGGTTACCAGGATGACTAAACTGGCATGCAGGAAATACATTTTTCTGCTCTGAAATAATTGCAAGCCTATTTGACTAGAGGGGTGGCAGCCTTTGAGGCAGTTATGCCAGGATTGCTTGGAGGATATAAGTAAGGGCTAGCTTGAAGGTCTGTTGCGGCCTTCATTCAACCTTACAAATTAAATATGTGACCAGCATGTTTGGGACCAGAGAGATCAATTCCTTCTGGCTTTGCCAGCTTTTCTTTAGATGTCAGTGTCTCTCTTAATTTGTTCTCTCCCACACTATATTATACTTTGGTATATCCCATTGTGTGCTGATGGGAGGATGGGCCAGGAAAATGGAAAATTGTTATCAAATACTAACCGTAATTTTCCTTTCCTGGCCCATCCTCACATCAGCACAGGACTCCCTCCCTAGTGGCCTGTCGCAGACTAAGTTATCGAACTATCTAAGTTGGGGAGGAGCTGCCTTTTATTCAGCTATACAGGTGGTAATGTGGGGCTCCAGAGGAGATGTTAACCCATTGTGTGCTGACGTGAGGATGGGCCAGGAAAGGAAAATTACGGTAAGTATTTGATAACAATTTTCCGTTATCATAACGTTCAAGGTGAAGTGCACTACAATTATGTGTACCAGTGCTGAGCAATCATAGCCTCCCATGGGCCATATATAGTAAAAACAGGAAAGGTATTGCTGCACTTAAAATTTTATGTGGAAAGAACAACATACAGAGGAAAAATAATCGGTTTAGTGTCCAATATAACCTAATAGAGAGGGAAATGGGACTTTGAATGAAGCGGAGGTGATGATATAAATATACAGTTTTATTCATAGCAAGATAAATATAGTAATTTCATAAATACATAAAAGCACAAGGTATAGACATAGTGGTACACAGTATATAAATATAAACATAAATAGAGATAAATTCATGAGGTTAATGAGTAGTATATGACAGCAATCTGGCCTTAAAATGCTAAACGCAGCATGCCCGGCACCTGTGTTAATAATCGCATAAAGGAATCTACAAATGTTGGGTTCATGTTGTAACATCGTCGAAGCGTAATGTGTGTCTCTGCAGCATCCATTAGCTCTACGCGTTTTGTGGAATTATCTCCACTCGTCAGGAGCAGATGCGACAGGTTCCTGTAGATTAAATGGTTATGGTGAAACCACATTATGTATAAGAGTAAAGAATGTTGTTTAAAAAAGATTAGCCAAGTACACTCACCAGCCCCGGCAGTGGGAGCGATAAGGGGCGAGCGAGACACGGTGAACCGGAAGCACAGACCACGTCTCTACCTGGGGCTCCTGCACACCAGCTATTCCAACGCTTGGTGTTGCATGGCATGCAGCTTGGGTAAGTGTCCTTTGGTCTAGACCCACACATAACACGATTGGTTTTTGCACTTTTTTGTTCATACACATTCGTTTTTTACACTTTATCTCACTACTAGGTTTGTTCTTCTCAGATCATTTTCACATTTAGGTCAGCCCACTTCATACACATTACACCATTCACACTTCACATCTCATCCTTTTCCTCCATTATTCACACATGCTGACACATTGGGCTTACAATTCTACACTACTATTACCTTTTCATCATTTTTTCATCATTCCCTTCACACATACCTTTACTCGATTTTACACATCCCCATTATTTCACCTCACACACATTTTCATTCTTGCTTTCAGATGTTTTGATTTGTTCATACTTCCAAGCCAGCACCTTTATTCATGGGGACCACCTTAGGCACCATACCACCACCCCAAGCTGCTCATGTACAGTTACGCCGCCTCAGCTCCCGTGATGTGGTCTGTGCTTCCGGTTCACCGTGTCTCGCTCGCCCCTTATCGCTCCCACTGCTGGGGCTGGTGAGTGTACTTGGCTAATCTTTTTTAAACAACATTCTTTACTCTTATACATAATGTGGTTTCACCATAACCATTTAATCTACAGGAACCTGTCGCATCTGCTCCTGACAAGTGGAGATAATTCCACGAAACGCGTAGAGCTAATGGATGCTGCAGAGACACACATTATGCTTCGACGATGTTACAACATGAACCCAACATTTGTAGATTCCTTTATGCGATTATTAACACTGGTGCCGGGCATGCTGCGTTTAGCATTTTAAGGCCAGATTGCTGTCATATACTACTCATTAACCTCATGAATTTATCTCTATTTATGTTTATATTTATATACTGTGTACCATTTTGTCTATACCTTGTGCTTTTATGTATATATGAAATTACTATATTTATCTTGCTATGAATAAAACTGTATATTTATATCATCACCTCTGCAGTTCAGCCGCTTCATTCAAAGTCCCATTTCCCTCTCTATTAGATTCAATATAGAGATGGAGGTGCCTACCCGCGCCTCATTTAAAGTCCCAAACCTTCCCCTTTTTTTTCTACAGTGTCCAATATAATAGTTTCAGGCTATACAGATAACACCCTTCATCAGAACAAAAGCACATCTAACAATGAAAATCTTTGCAAGTATATATATATATATATATATATATATATATATATATATATATATATATATATATATATATATATATATATATATATATATATATATATATATATATTCACACAATATACACATCCATCAGCACCTGGAATCCAATAATCAATTATTTTGAGTCAATTAAACTAATTAGTAACAAAGTGGATGTATGTAGAGCGATAGCTTATCAGGTGTAATCATTCTCTTCACCACATTAGGCATGTGCTAAAGAGGAACACATGTAATTAGAAACTTCACATAATAATATACACAATGAGTTAACTATATTTATAATAAATTTATGATAACGCCTCCTTTTCTAAGGGTTAATTTGCTATTACCCCCACATCTGTTTTTTTTAGTATCTTATCTATTACTAGGCATGTGCACACTGAAATATTTTGTTTTGGAATTTTGGTTTCGTCCGAAAAATACATTTATCTAGTTACTCCCGAAATTTGTTTTTATTTACTTATTTTGTTTTGTTAAAAAATGCATTCGTCTGAAAATTCAAACTAATTAAGGTTAAATCTGTCAATTGAAGGCCTATGGTGTCTGACGGATGTTCTAAGAAGATTCGACGAAGCAGCTAAACTGTACGACGCCGTGATCGTACATTTCCAGTCGAATGCTCCACCCACAAGCTATAGTAGAATTCTAATGTTGTTTGACTAGTAATAATTATAATTATTAATTATTATTACTAGTCAAACAACATTAGAATTCTTCTATAGCCTATGTCCCCTTGTCTCGTTTGTATGTTTTAAGCTGCTTCGTCGAATCTTCATGTCTCTATAATGTAGAATCTTTTCTCTCTATGTCGAATAATCTTAGACTAATAGAGTTAGGTTAGGCACATTCAACTGGAGGTTCGATAGGCACAGATCGATATTGTCACCGTCATGTGGAATCTTCTATCTACCTACTGTTTCTAGAACTCCACAGTCAAGCAGTGGATGTCTCCATGCTTCTTCTCCAAGGGCATTGCTGCAGCTCCCCTGTCTATTTACAAAGGTGCCAGTGACACCTACTGACAGGAGCCAGGAACAGTAGCAACAATGGTCTTACAGAAAAGCCAAGTGAAATGCTACAAATTAGCCTGTGCTAATTACCACCTAAAGTAAATTTGGCCAGTCACCTCTGCTTATGGCAAGGCAGTGACATGTGGTTAATTCACCCATACAAGAAATGTAATGATGACTGGCTTAAGACATTGCAAAGCTAATGATAAATATGGGACATGGGATGCACACTAGATAACTTTCAATGAATTCCCGCAACTTATAACAAATGTGAACACATGGAAAACAATATGTTATACTGTGAGATTGTCAGTCCAGTCTTTCATAAAAAAAAAAGATAACTGTCTCTTTTCTGCTGGAGTCATGCACTGCTGAGGCATGTAGTACACTCCCCCAGCATAAGGTTTTATAGTTTATACTGTATTTAGTCAAGTAATAGTTACTTCCTTACTCACTGCAAGTAGCAGGTAATGATGTCTGCAGGCTTGGTTACTTTATGTAAAGTAGTGGTGTACAGCTTGTATAACAGTGTAAATTTACTGTCCCCTCAAAATAACTCAACACGCAACCATTAATGTCTAAACAGCTGGCAACAAAAGTGAGTACACCCCTAAATGCAAATGTTCAAGTTGGGCCCTACGTGTCAATATTTTGTGTGGCCACCATTATTTTACAGAATTGCTTTAATCACGGAGTTGGTGGATGTTAGAAACCTTGCGCTCATCCACCTTCCATTTGAGGATGCCCCAGAAATGCTCAATAGGGTTTAGGTCTGGAGACATGCTTGGCCAGTCCATCACCTTTACCCTCAGCTTCTTTAGCAAGGCAGTGGTCATCTTGGAGGTGTGTTTGGGGTCGTTATTGTGTTGGAATGGCTCTTTTGAGTCTCCTAAAGGAGAGGATCATGCTCTGCTTCAGTATGTCACACTACACATTGGCATTCATGGTTCCATCAATGAACTGTAGCTCCCCAGTCATTCACTCATGCAACACCAGACCGTGACACTCCCACCACCATGCTTGACTGTAGGCAAAACACACTTGTCTTTGTACTCCTCACCTTGTTGCCGCCACAAATGCTTGACACCATCTGAACCAAATAAGTTTATCTTGGTCTCATCAAACCACAGAACATGGTTCCAGTAATCCATGTCCTTATTCTGCTTCTCTTCAGCAAACTGTTTGGGTTTTTTTGTGCATTATCTTTAGAAGAGGTCTCCTTCTGGGATGACAGTCATGCAGACCAATTTGATGCAGTGTGCGGCGTATGATTTGAGCACTGACAGACTGGCCCCCCACCCCTTCAACCTCTGCAGCAATGCTGGCAGCACTCATATGTCTATTTCCCAAAGACAACCTCTGGATTTGACGCTGAGTACTCAACTTCTTTGGTCGACCATGGCGAGGCCTGTTCTGAGTGGAATCTGTCCTGTTAAACCGCTGTATGGTCTTGGCCACCGTACTGCAGCTCAGTTTCAGGGTCTTGGCAATCTTCTTATAGCTTAGGTCGTCTTTATGTAAAGCAACAAGTCTTTTTTTCAGATCCTCAGAGAGTTCTTTGCCATGAGTGGCCATATTGAACTTCCAGTGACCAGTATGAGAGATTGAGAGCAATAACACCAAATTTAACACACCTGCTCCCCATTCACACCTGAGGCCTTGTAACACTAACAAGTCACATAACATCGGGGAGGCAAAATGGCTAATTGGACCCAGTTTGGACATTTTCACTTAGGGGTGTACTCACGTTTGTTGCCAGTGGTTTAGACATTACTGGCTGTATGTTGAGTTATTTTGAGGGAACAGCAAATGTACACTGTTATACAAGCTGTACACTCACTACTTTACATTGTAGCAAAGTGTCATTTCTTCAGTGTTGTCACATGAAAAGATATAATTAAATATTTACAAAAATGTGAGGGATGTACTCACTTTTGTGAGATACTGTAGGTAAAGGCCACACCGCTACCATGCTTCCAATTAAATTGACCATGAAAAATCATTATGCAAAAAATTATTGGATAAACAGACTTCACTACTAGTTCTCCTTTATACCACTTTTGATAATAACAAATTAAATAATTTAGAGTTTGGTAAAAGGTTTAAACAAAACCACAAAGGAGGGAGTTACCCTGGATGTTATTAAAAAAGGAATTAGAAAATGAACAGCAATAATGCCAACCAGCTGCCCCTTTAAGGTGTAACAACACCATTAGAATTGCCAAAAAACAAGAAAGTAGGCACTTAGTGGCTTATTATAGATAAGCAGTATTTAAATCAGTGTAACAAATAATCACTGATGACCCCCACTCGGCTCCATACCATTGCAGGGCGGAAGCAACATCGAAACGTCACTTCCGCCTATAGCTCTTAAAAGGACTTTTTTTTTTTATTGCATTTTAGTGTAAATATGAGATCTGAGGTTTTTTGACCCCAGATCTCATATTTAAGAGGTCCTGTCATGCTTTTTTTCTATTACAAGGGTTTACATTCCTTGTATTAGGAATAAAAGTGACACCATTTTTTTTAAAAGAACAGTGTAAAAATAAAAAGTAAAATAAATAATAAGAAAAAAATAAAAAATTTTGACGCGCCCCATCCCGGCGAGCTCGCGCGCAGAAGAGAACGCATACTTGAGCAGCACCTGTATATGAAAACGGTGTTTAAACCACACATGTGAGGTATCACCGCGATCATTAGAGCGAGAGCAATAATTCCAGGACTAGACCTACTCTGTAACCTAAAACATGCAACCTGTACAATGTTTTAAACATCTCCTATGGAGATTTTTAACACCAAATCTCAAAACAAGGCTCTGTCCTTAAGTGGTTAAAGAAAATGTATTTGTTTTTTTTTCAATAAAGCAGTACAATCTTTGGTGAGTTTTGTTCAATGCAATAAAGCAGTGCATTTGACATCTCAACATGCGATTGATAATACCTGACACAACATTATAAAAGTGAGGGTTCGCATCAGGAGATGCCAGGGGGAGAGGGGGGGATGAGGAAAGAGGGGGGAAAGAAGGGGAAGTGAACCCTGGCCGAGTTTACATCACCTGGGCTATCAGGGAGCTCAGGTAGTCCAACATATATTCATAAAGGCAATCATGCATATCTTGAAAGTATGAAATGGGACTTAGAACATTGGCTCTTATGATTTCAAGAAAGGTTTCCTTGCTCCTGCGATTCCACCATCAAATTCTTAGCAGGTATACGGCAGTAATTATGGAGTCATCACATTTAAAGATCCATGGAAGTAAGTGTAAAGCTGGTTTAATTTTTGCGTTGGTATAGATGTGGCCTTGCCGTAGAACCAAAAGGACACTATGCCTGTTGTAACTGCCTTGTGTTGTAAGGTAAGTCCGTAATAACCCGTCGGTCTGCCAGTGTAAAAGTTTTTATCAATAAAAGCGGCCCATTTATGATAGAATCGTTGACATTTCTGGTGGGTAGAGGAGACTTTGACCAGCCTTTCCAACCTGAGGAGGTTCAATAGGTCAGTTTTCAAGTCTGTAATGGTGGGAGGAAGGGAAGACTTCCACTTTTTGAGAATTGCTCTCCTGGCTGCCATGTAGTAAGTAGAGAGCCAAGGCTTATTGTGTTGTAGAATTCTAATCTGATTCCTAGTCAAGTCTTTGTTGGTAGCATCCAAGGATCTGAATAGTAATAGGAAAATGTTCTTGTGAGAGCGGAGGCCTACGATTGTCGCCATAAAAACCTCAACTTGGTTACAAAACTGTAGGATAGAAGGACAAGACCAGAGCCTGTGTAGAAGGGAGGACTTGTGACTGCTACACAGCAGGCAGTTAGCATGGACTGGTAATTCTTTGGACTTCAGGTGAGGGATGTATGCCCAGTGTAGAATTTTAAACTGCTGTTCACGCCAAAATTTTTAGTTATAAAAACACACGTGGTGTTGAAGCCTTCTAGAATAATTTTAAGTGCCTCTTGAAATTGTAGGTCCCTATTCCAAGCAGTAGAGGTGGTGAGCAGTAGAGGTGGTGAAGTGGGCTGGCGTCGTAAAAAGAGAGTTCAAAGGTCTGTAGAGGTCAGAGATTTTGTGATGGTTTCGGTCCAGAAAAAGCGTCCAATAGGGAACATTTAAAGTGCAAGTCTCTGGGAGGAAACATGGTGGCCACAAAGCTGATTGCTTGGTGAATATATAATAGGTGGTGGGTGGGTAGTTTGAACAGATGTAGAATTTGGGATAAGGGGAGAGGTTTCCCTGAGGTAACATTGAATAATTGAGCAAACCTGCATAAACCCTATGAGGCCCATGTGGAGGTCATTGGGTGTTGCTGAGCCTGCGGAAACAGCAGGTGGTAATAGGGAGATGTCTGGACATGAAGTGTGAAGTCCCCAATTTTCTGCCAATCTCTCTCCAGGCAACCACTGTGTCCCTGATGAGGAGGTTGTGTTTCAGATTAAGGAGATCGTTCTGATACTGCAGTGCAGCAACAATGGTAGACCATATGGGCTCGACATCTGCGACTCCAGATCGTAGTTTGAGTATCTGGAAACCTGTGTTATCCAGTCCAAAACCACTCTCAGAAGACAGAAAAGGTTATAGAGTAGGGATGAGCTTCGAGTTCGAGTAGAACTCATGTTCGACTCGAACATCGGCTGTTCGCAAGTTCGCCGAACAGCGAACAATTTGGGGTGTTCACGGCAAATTTGAAAGCCGCGGAACACCCTTTAAAAGTTTATGGGAGAAATCAAAAGTGCTAATTTTAAAGGCTTATATGCATGGTATTGTCATAAAAAGTGTTTGGGGACCTGGGTCCTAACCCCAGGGGACATGGATCAATGCAAAAAAAGTTTTAAAAATTGCTGTTTTTTCGGGAGCAGTGATTTTAATAATGCTTAAAGTGAAACAATAAAAGTGTAATATTCCTTTTAATTTCGTACCTGGGGGGTGTCTATAGTATGCCTGTAAAGGGGCGCATGTTTCCCGTGCTTAGAACAGTCTGGCAGTAAAATGACATTTTAAAGGAAAAAAAGTTATTTAAAACTACTCGCGGCTATTAATGAATTATCGGTCCAACAATACACATAAAAGTTCATTGAAAAAAACGGCATGGGATTTCCCCACAGGGGAACCCTGAACCAAATTTTTTTTTAAAAATGGCGTGGGGGTCCCCCTAAATTCCATACCAGGCCCTTCAGGTCTGGTGTGGATATAAGGGGAACCCCGCGCCAATTTTTTTTTTTTAAAAGCGTGGGGTCCCCCCAAAAATCCATACCAGACCCTTATCCGAGCACGCAACCTGGTAGGAAGCAGGAAAAGAGGGGGGGACGAGAGAGCAGCCCCCCCCTGAACCGTACCAGGCCACATGCCCTCAACATTGGGAGGGTGCTTTGGGGTCACCCCAAAGCACCTTGTCCCCATGTTGATGGGGACAGGGGCCTCATCCCCAAAACCCTTGCTCGGTGGTTGTGGGGGTCTGCGGGTGGGGGGCTTATCGGAATCTGGAAGCCCCCTTTAACAAGGGGACCCCCAGATCCCAGCCCCCCTCTGTGAAATGGTAAGGGGGTGCTTTGTTCCCCTACCATTTCACAAAAAAAGTGTCAAAAATTTTAAAAATCACAAAAGACAGTTTTTGACAATTCCTTTATTTAAATGCTTCTTCTTTCCATCGTCTTTCTTCTATCTTCTTTCTTCCATCTTCCTTTGGTTTCTTCCTCCATTTTCTTCTTCCTCCGATCCTCTGCTTCTTGCTCCGGTGTTCTCGTCCGGCATCTTCCTCCATCGTCTTCTTCCCTTCTTCGTTCTCGGCCCGCTTCGCATCTATGATGGGAGGCTCCCGCTGTGTGACGCTTCTCGTCTTCTGACGGTTCTTAAATAACGGAGGGCGGGGCCACCCCGCCCTCTGACGCACGGGGACTTGACGGGGACTTCCCTGAGGCTTTCCCTGTGACATCAGAGGGGGCGGGATCACCCATTCCCCCTTACCATTTCACACAGGGGGCTGGGATCTGGGGGTCCTCTTGTTGAAGGGGGCTTCCAGATTCCAATAAGCCCCCCGCCCGCAAACCCCCACAACCACCGGGCAAGGGTTGTGGGGATGAGGCCCTTGTCCCCATCAACATGGGGACAAGGTGCTTTGGGGGGACCCCAAAGGGTCTGGTAATGGACTGGGGGGGGTCCCATGCTCTTTTTTTCAATGAGTTTTATCTATATTACCGAGACCCGACAATTACAGCCGCAATCAGTTTTAAATGACAATTTTTCCTTTAGAAATGTCATTTTGCTGTGGTCCTGTTCTAAACACGGGAAAAATGCGCCACACTTCAGGCATACTATAGACACCCCCTGGGAACATTATTTAAAGGAATATTTCATTTTTATTGTTTCACTTTAAGCATTAAAAAAAATCACTGCTCCCGGAAAAAACGGGTGCTTTTAAAAAACAATTTTGCATTGATACATGTCCCCTGGGGTTGTGGGGGTCTGTGAGCGGGGGGCTTATCGGAATCTGGAAGTCCCCTTTAACAAGGGGACCCCCAGATCCCGGCCTCCTCCCCTGTGTGAAATGGTAATAGTGTAAAATTGTACCATTTCACAAAAAAGTGTCAAAATGTTAACCACTTCAGCCCCGGAAGGATTTACCCCCTTCCTGACCAGAGCACTTTTTACAATTCGGCACTGCGTCGCTTTAACTGCTAATTGCGCGGTCATGCAATGCTCTACCCAAACGAAATTTGCGTCCTTTTCTTCCCACAAATAGAGCTTTCTTTTGATGGTATTTGATCACCTCTGCCGTTTTTATTTTTTGCGCTATAAACGGAAAAAGACTGAAAATTTTGAAAAAGAATGATATTTTCTACTTTTTGTTATAAAAAAAATCCAATAAACTAAATTTTAGTCATACATTTAGGCCAAAATGTATTCGGCCACATGTCTTTGGTAAAAAAAATGTCAATAAGCGTATATTTATTGGTTTGCGCAAAAGTTATAGCGTCTACAAACTAGGGTACATTTTCTGGAATTTACACAGCTTTTAGTTTATGACTGCCTATGTCATTTCTTGAGGTGCTAAAATGGCAGGGCAGTACAAAACCCCCCCAAATGACCCCATTTTGGAAAGTAGACACCCCAAGGAAATTGCTGAGAGGCATGTTGAACCCATTGAATATTTTTTTTTTTTGTCCCAAGTGATTGAATAATGACAAAAAAAAAAAAAAAAAAATTTACAAAAAGTTGTCACTAAATGATATATTGCTCACACAGGCCATGGGCATATGTGGAATTGCACCCCAAAATACATTCAGCTGCTTCTCCTGAGTACGGGGATACCACATGTGTGGCACTTTTTGGGAGCCTAGCCGCGTACGGGGCCCCGAAAACCCAGCACCACCTTCAGGATTTCTAAGGGCATACATTTTTGATTTTACTCCTCACTACCTATCACAGTTTTGAAGGCCATAAAATGCCAAGATGGCACAAACCCCCCCCAAATGACCCCATTTTGGAAAGTAGACACCCCAAGCTATTTGCTGAGAGGCATGGTGAGTATTTTGCAGCTCTCATTTGTTTTTGAAAATGAAGAAAGACCAGAAAAAAATTTTATTTTTTATTTTTTCAATTTTCAAAACTTTGTGACAAAAAGTGAGGTCTGCAAAATACTCACTATACCTCTCAGCAAATAGCTTGGGGTGTCTACTTTCCAAAATGGGGTAATTTGGGGGGGGTTTGTGCCACCTGGGCATTCCATGGCCTCCGAAACTGTGATAGGCAGTGAAGAGTGAAATCAAAAATTTACGGCCTTAGAAAGCCTGAAGGCGGTGCTTGGTTTTCGGGGTCCCGTGCGCGGCTAGGCTCCCAAAAAGTCCCACACATGTGGTATCCCCGTACTCAGGAGAAGCAACAGAATTTATTTTGGGGTGTAATTTCACATATTCCCATGGCATGTTTGAGCAATATAACATTTAGTGACAACTTTGTGCAAAAAAAAAAAAAATTGTCTCTTTCCCGCTACTTGTGTCACAATATAAAATATTCCATGGACTCGACATGCCTCTCAGCAAATAGCTTGGGGTGTCTACTTTCCAAAATGGGGTCATTTGGGGGGATTTGAACTGTCCTGGCATTTTATGCACAACATTTAGAAGCTTATGTCACACATCACCCACTCTTCTAACCACTTGAAGACAAAGCCCTTTCTGACACTTTTTGATTACATGAAAAAATTATTTTTTTTTGCAAGAAAATTACTTTGAACCCCCAAACATTATATATTTTTTTAAAGCAAATGCCCTACAGATTAAAATGGTGGGTGTTTCATTTTTTTTTTTTCACACAGTATTTGCGCAGCGATTTTCAAACGCATTTTTTGGGGAAAAAACACACTTTTTTAAATTTTAATGCACTAAAACACACTATATTGCCCAAATGTTTGATGAAATAAAAAAGATGATCTTAGGCCGAGTACATGGATACCAAACATGACATGCTTTAAAATTGCGCACAAACGTGCAGTGGCAACAAAATTAATACATTTTTAAAAGCCTTTAAAAGCCTTTACAGGTTACCACTTTAGATTTACATTGGAGGTCTACTGCTAAAATTACTGCCCTCAATCTGACCTTCGCGGTGATACCTCACATGCATGGTGCAATTGCTGTTTACATTTGACGCCAGACCGCCGCTTGCGTTCGCCTTAGCGCGAGAGCAGGGGGGACAGGGGTGCTTTTTATTTTTTTTTTTTTTTCTTTATTATTTTTTTGCTTTTTTATCTTATTTTTAAACTGTTCCTTTCATTTTTTTTTTTTAAATCATTTTTATTGTTATCTCAGGGAATGTAAATATCCCCTATGATAGCAATAGGTAGTGACAGGTACTCTTTTTTGAAAAAATTGGGGTCTATTAGACCCTAGATCTCTCCTCTGCCCTCAAAGCATCTGACCACACCAAGATCGGTGTGATAAAATGCTTCCCCAATTTCCCAATGGCGCTATTTACATCCGGCGAAATCTAAGTCATAAAATGCTCGTAGCTTCCGGTTTCTTAGGCCATAGAGATGTTTGGAGCCACTCTGGTCTCTGATCAGCTCTATGGTCAGCTGGCTGAATCACCGGCTGCATTCTCAGGTTCCCTGTTGAGACAGGAGAGCCAGAGAAAAACACGGAAGACGGTGGGGGGGGGCATTCCCTCCCACTGCTTGTAAAAGCAGTCTAGAGGCTAATTAGCCACTAGGATTGCTTTTACATGAAAGCCGACCGCTGGCTAAAAAGAATGATACCAAGATGATACCTAAACCTGCAGGCATCATTCTGGTATAACCATTCAAAGTCGTGAATGGCGTACCTGAAGACAAAAAAATGGTTAACAATAAAGCACAGTAAACGGTAAAGTATAAAAAATTGCATACCTGAAAAGCAAACATGATAAAACATAATAACAATAAAACATTGCAGAATAGAATACAGTAAAAAAGAGCAGAACAATAGAGAGAGAGAATAGAGAGAG
Source organism: Lithobates septentrionalis (assembly GCA_037952835.1). Classification (NCBI taxonomy): domain Eukaryota; kingdom Metazoa; phylum Chordata; class Amphibia; order Anura; family Ranidae; genus Lithobates; species Lithobates septentrionalis. Next base: position 16,075,369 of record JBBDGP010000084.1, on the reverse strand, counting down.
AGAACAATAAAACGACAACTATTTTTTTTATTTTTGTTTGTGTTTTTTTTTTTTTTTTACACTTTTTTTTTGTAACTGTAACTTTTATAACTGTAACCGGTTCCAGGTTCGGGTCTCTCAAAATGCGATGGCATCTTGGGAGACCCTGTGAAAGTGTGCCTAGTCTGTGCAATGCTGTACCCTACGCTAATACTCAACTAGTGAATGGTAGCGTTCAAAACATTCACCAATGCAAAGACCAGGATTGTCAGGACAGGAGGGACAATAATAGTGAGTGTCACGCCTATATCCGCGCTTGCTGCAGACACAGCATCTTTTTTGGGGGGGTTCGTTGGGTAGGGGTACTTGGGAGGATATATAAATGCCTCTCATGCAGCCGACTGCATTTGGTTGGGGATGTGAATGGGGGAAGTACGGGCGCTGCAGAAGCGGTGGGTTCCCAATTAGGATTGGCGAATGCAGCAGGAAGGGCACTATGGGCACGACGGGCCTGTGTTTGTCTTTTTGGTGGCAGCGGGACACTACTTGTGCTTGCCACCTCACCAGCTTGAACTGCACTTATGGGACTCGCCACGTCACCAAGTGTTACTGCAGTGCTGGTTTGACTACGACCGGGGTGTACTAGGCCGCTGGTGCTTGCCAGTTCACCAAAACGCTACAAAAAAAAGTGACAGTGAACGATCAATACTGCACTTGGGTGGGCTGGACTGGGCTGGGCCGGGCGGAGGGGCAAAACGCAGGTGCTAGCAGGTATCTGGGCTGATCCCGCTAACACTGCGTTTTTGGGATCCCTAAACTGCTGGGGACGCTAGTATAGATCTGATCGGATCAGATATTGATGCGTTCAGATACTATACCACTAAGGGAGGTGTACGGTGCGTGTACGGTGCGTGCGTGGGTGTTCGCGGTACTGGCGCTAATCTGACGCTGCCTAGGGCGACGCATATCACCGCCGGGCGATCAGGGGGCTAAACCTTTTTTCGGTAATAAACGGCGGGTGGCCTGACACTATAAAAAATAAACGAACTAACCAGCGTCACCCGTAACGGTTATACGGTGATCAGTGGTAAAAGGGTTAACTAGGGGGCCATCAAGAGGTTAAAACATTTATTAGATAGTATATGGGGGTCCCTGTCGCTATAAAACACTGACGGCGAACCTAAATATTTACGTCCCTAACTAGCGTCACCAGCGACACTAATACAGCGATCAGAAAAATGATCGCTTAGCGACACTGGCGACAGGGGGTGATCAAGGGGTTAAAACTTTATTAGGGGGGGTAAGGGGGGTACCCTAGACCTACAGGGGGCTAAACCTTTATTTTGTAATAAACGGCGGTTGCCCTGACACTATAAAAAATAAACGAACTAACCAGCGTCACCCGTAACGGTTATACGGTGATCAGTGGTGAAAGGGTTAACTAGGGGGCAATCAAGGGGTTAAAACATTTATTAGGTAGTATATGGGGGTCCCTGTCACTATAAAACGCTGACGGCGAACCTAAATATTTACGTCCCTAACTAGCATCACCAGCGACACTAATACAGCGATCAGAAAAATGATCGCTTAGCGACACTGGTGAGGGGGGGTGATCAAGGGGTTAAAACTTTATTAGGGGCGGTAAGGGGGGTACCCTAGACCTACAGGGGGGTAACAGTCACTACCCTAACACTGCTAACTGTCACAAACTGACACTATGCAGTAATCAGGAAAAAAAAAAAAAAAAAAAACCTGCTTGGTGTCAGTTTGTGACAGGGGGGGGTGATTGGGGGGGATCGGGGGGCGATCGGGGGGGGATCGGGGGTGTAATGTATGCCTGGCATGTTCTACTGTGTTGGTGCACTTACATGTCATCTCCCCTCGGCGCTGGAACGGAAATTCCCGAGCCGAGGAGAGATGACATCACATCCTCTGCCTCTGTGTACTATACAGAGGCAGGGGATGTTTCTCATTGGCTGGGAGCGATCGCGAGGGGGGGCCACGATCGGATGGCCTCCCCCTCGTCTCTCATCGCTTCCAACCAAATGCCGACCACAGCTGGCACCGGGGGGGGGTCCGATCGGACCCCCCACCCGCGGGAAGGCAATCACGTTTCAGGTACGTGATTTTGCCTGCCCGTGCCGCTCTGCTCACGTATATAGGCGTGAGGCGGTCGGCAAGTGGTTAAAAAAAAACAGGACACAGCTTGGGACAAGTCCTTTATTAAAAAATAAAAAAATAAAAATGTCCTACGATGTCTATTCATCTTCTTATATCGCTCCGCCGACAGACCGCGTGGCGCTACATCGCCTTTGACAGTTCTTATATAACTGAGGGCGGGGGACCCCGCCCCCTCTGACGCCACGGGGAAGCCATGGGAAAGTCCCGTTGGCGTCAGAGGGAGCGGGGTCACCCGGGTACGTCACCGGGTGGCCCCGCCCTCAGTTATATAAGAACTGTCAAAGGCGATGAAGCATCACACTGCAGGAGCCTCCCATGGAGGCGGATCGGTGGCGGATTTTTTTTTCTTTTTCGGTCCGTCGGCGGAGCGATATAAGAAGATGAATGGACATCGTGGGACATTTTTATTTTTTCATTTTTTAATAAAGGACTTTTTTTTTTAACATTTTGACACTTTTTTTGTGAAATGCTAGGGGTACCATTTCACACAGGGGGGAGGCCGGGATCTGGGGGTCCCCTTGTTAAAGGGGGCTTCCAGATTCCGATAAGCCCCCTGCCCACAGACCCCTACAACCACCGGGCAAGGGTTGTGGGGATTAGGCCCTTGTCCCAATCAACATGGGGACAAGGTGCTTTGGGGAATACCCCAAAGCACCCTCCCCGTGTTGAGGGCATGTGGCCTGGTACAGTTCAGGAGGGGGGGCGTTCTCTTGTCCCCCCTCTTTTCCTGCGGCCTGCCAGGTTGCATGCTCGGATAATGGTCTGGTATGGATTTTGGGGGGGACCCCTACGCCATTTTTAAAAAAATTGGTGCAGGGTTCCCCTTAATTTCAATATCAGCCCCGAAGGGGCTGGTATGGATTTTAGGGGGACCCCCACGCATTTTTTTTTCTAATTTTGGTTTGGCGTTCCCATTAATATTCATACCTGACCCAAAGGGCCTGGTAATGGACTGGGGGGATCCCATGCTCTTTATTTCATTGAGTGTTATCTATATTGCCGAGCCGCGATCAGTTTTAAATGACAATTTTTCCTTTAGAAATGTCATTTTGCTGTGGTACTGTTTTAAACACGGGAAAAGCATACTATAGACACCACCCAGGCACAATATTTAAAGGAATATTTCATTTTTATTGTTTCACGTTAAGCATTAAAAAAATCACTGCTCCCAAAAAAAAGCTGCTTTAAAAAAAAATAAGGGGGTCTATACTGATAGAGGGGGGTGTTTTGTCCTGGGGGGTCTATACTGATGGAAGGTCTGTACTGAGGGAGGGGTTTATACTTAGTGGGGGGTCTGCACTGACGGAGGGGGGTCTATACTTAGTGGAGGGGGGTCTGTACTGAGGGGCGACTATAGTTGGTGGAGGGGGGTAATACCATGTTTTACCGCACCGGGTGACACCCCTCTTCCTCTCCTCTCCCTCTCCTCTTCGCGCGTGCTGCTGTACTAGTGAGCGGCGCACTATGTTTCTTCCCCTGCCTTCATATCGGCCAGGGAAGAGAAAAAAAGGAGCAAAGAATAGGATTGTGGGACATGTAGTCCCGAGGACTGGCAGCCCCACTGTAACACAGAAACTGCAGCCCACACAGCATGCTTAGCTGAATGGGAGAGAGAGAGAGCCAGAAGCCTGGGAAAACTTTCAGGGAAGTACACCCAGGACTCCAGAGGGAGAGGGCAGTACTGAGAGAATACTATCAGAGAGAGAACCCCGCTGCCCTGCACCACCAGAGGGAAAGCTACACAGCCTAGTGCCATCCCTGGCGCAGAAAGGAATGGAGTCATTGCCAGAATACAGATCTGGGTGCTACCCAGCGGAGTCGCCACGGGAAATTCAGAGTGAGCTGACTCCTGATCAGAGGAACCGTTGTTGCTGGGTCAGGTGAGAGGGCCGATCGACCATTATCTACTAACGTCCATAGGAACTGCAGTCTCTGACCATCTCTTGTAACATCGGGGAGTAAGGTTGAAAGAGAAACCAGAGCAAGGACCTCTCCAATAGCGTCCTACCTCTTTCACAAGAAAAACGGACTATTGCGGTACCATAAGAAAAAGACTTTGTTTAAAAAAGCATAAATTTATTTAAAAAAATAGTAAAAAGTCCTACAAGGGACATCAATTGTACATATTCATGATTTGACATGCATAGACAATGCTAATTGTTTTACAGCATTGTTGACACTGAGTTGGTATAGCTAATGCCCACACAAATACATGGACAGAGATTATATAGTGTGATACTTGCAGACGTGACCTCTACGTTTCGCGGTCACAGCCGCTTCTTCAGGAGGCGTCTGATAGTATGTGGTCTATGAAGATGAAAGACAATACAGTATCAACATAACAAACAAAGTACATAAATGATTTTCAAAAGGTACATGATTGATATTGGAGAACATATTTGAAGTTAAAAGTTAAAAAATTGCACTCACCAAACTATAACCATGGAGGTTCTCTGGAGCGATATTGTGAGACGCCCTCACGAGGTGTTCCCCCGGGGGCGGGCCAGGGAGGCAAATTGGGGTAATACTATTGTAAAAAATTCAATAGAATAAGGTTTTAAAAAATCAAACAGTGTGTCTATTTAGAGGGTCACCCGGGAGTGCCAAGGTTGAAGTGAGGGAAGATGAGGATGGAAAAAGTGCTGAGGAGAATGGGTAGGAATGGCTGGGAAGGGGGGGGGGGAGGGGGGGGAGGAAAGGGGAGGGAGAGGGGGGAGGGGGGGGAGAGGGAAAGAGGGAGGGGAAAAGGGGGAAAGAGAGGGGGGAAAAAGAGAACAGGGAGGGAGAAAGGAGGGGGGAAAAAGGAGGAAGGAGAAGGAGAGAAACAAAGTTAGATCGAAGGAATTGGGACAGATTGGGGAGTTGGGAGAGGGAAAGAGGGGGGGAGGGGGAACGGCGAGAAAAGGGAGGGAAGGGGTGATGGGGGGGGAAGGAAAGGGGGGGAGGGAAAAAGAAGGATTGGAAAGAGGAGAGGGAAGGGAAGGAAGGGGAGGGGGAGAAGGGAAGAAGGGGGGGGGTGAAAAAGAGGCTCTGGTTTCTCTTTCAACCTTACTCCCCGATCTTATTCATATCTAGGATGATGGTACCCATTAATGTATTTTTACCCTCCCTTGTAAATCATGTGGCATACCTGTAAATTCCATCTCTTGTAACATGTCTGCAGTCTCTGACCATCTTATGTATCATGTCTGCAGTCTCTGACCATCTCCTGTATTATGTCTGCAGTCTCTGACCATCTTCTGTATTATGTCTGCAGTCTCTGACCATCTCCTGTATTATGTCTGCAGTCTCTGACCATCTCTTGCATTAAGTCTGCAGTCTCTGACCATCTCTTGTATTATGTCCGCAGTCTCTGGCCATCTCTTGTATTATGTCTGCTGTCTCTGATCATCTCCTGTAGTATGTCTGCAGTCTCTGACTATCTCCTGTAATATGTCCACATTCTCTGACCATCTCTTGTAACATGTTTGCAGTCTCTGACCATCTCCTGTATCATGTCTGTAAAGGGGAAGAGTTGGTAAGATGACCACGCCCACGTGGGGGCACCATAAATATTTCTGCACACAGGCGTCTGTGACCCTAGGATCGGCCCTGACACCAGCAATTGTCTTCAGGTAGCTTTAGGTGGACACTGTTCAGAGGACACAGTACTAACTGTAAATACTGCAGCTGCCTGTCTGTGGTATTAATAGGATCAGAACACCAGCAATTATCTTCAGGTAGCTTTAGGTGCACACTGTGCAGAGGACACAGTACACTAACTGTAAATACTGCAGCTGCCTGCCTGTGGTATTAATAGGATCAGAACACCAGCAATTGTCTTCAGGTAGCTTTACGTGCACACTGTGCAGAGGACACAGTACACTAACTGTAAATACTGCAGCTGCCTGCCTGTGGTATTAATAGTATCAGAACACCAGCAATTGTCTTCAGGTAGCTTTAGGTGCACACTGTGCAGAGGACACAGAATACTAACGGTAAATACTGCAGCTGCCTGCCTGTGGTACTAATAGGATCAGAAGAACACCAGCAATTTTCTTCAGGTAGCTTTAGGTGCACACTGTGCTGAGGACACAGTACACTAACTGTAAATACTGCAGCTGCCTGCCTGTGGTACTGATAGGATCAGAAGAACACCTGCAATTTTCTTCAGGTAGCTTTAGGTGCACACTGTGCAGAGGACACAGTACACTAACTGTAAATACTGCAGCTGCCTGCCTGTGGTACTGATAGGATCAGAAGAACACCAGCAATTTTCTTCAGGTAGCTTTAGGTGCACACTGTGCAGAGGACACAGTACGCTAACTGTAAATACTGCAGCTGCCTGCCTGTGGTATTAATAGGATCAGAACACCAGCAATTGTCTTCAGGTAGCTTTAGGTGCACACTGTGCAGAGGACACAGTATACTAACTGTAAATACTGCAGCTGCCTGCCTGTGGTATTAATAGGATCAGAACACCAGCAATTGTCTTCAGGTAGCTTTAGGTGCACACTGTGCAGAGGACACAGTACACTAACTGTAAATACTGCAGCTGCCTGCCTGTGGTACTGATAGGATCAGAAGAACACCAGCAATTTTCTTCAGGTAGCTTTAGGTGTACACTGTGCAGAGGACACAGTACGCTAACTGTAAATACTGCAGCTGCCTGCCTGTGGTATTAATAGGATCAGAATACCAGCAATTGTCTTCAGGTAGCTTTAGGTGCACACTGTGCAGAGGACACAGTACACAAACTGCCTGCCTGTGGTACTAATAGGATCGGAAGAACACCAGCAATTTTCTTCAGGTAGCTTTAGGTGCACACTGTGCAAAGGACACAGTACACTAACTGTAAATACTGTAAATACACCTGCCTGCCTGTCAGTATATTAGGAAGAGAATAACAGGAACAGATCTAGCTAAACTGAATACAGTGTATATATATATATATATATATATATATATATATATATATATATATATATATACACAAACACCTAGGATGTATATATATACACAATACACTGTAAGTGCAGCTAACTGACTCGCCTGCCTACTCTATCTAACTTAAATCAAATGACACTGTCTCTCTGTCTATCTCTCTCCGCCGCCGCAACACACTACACAAGGCCGTCACACAGGCGGCCTTATATAGTGTGGGGTGTGTACTAAACATCCCGAGCCATAATTGGCCAAAGCCACCCTGGCTTTGGCCAATTACGCCTCTCTGTACAGACGGCGCTGTGATTGCCCAAGCATGCGGGTCATAGTGCATGCTTGGCCAATCATCAGCTAGCAATGCACTGCGATGCCGCAGTGAATTATGGGCCGTGACGCACCACTCAAATTTTGCCCGAACGACCCATAACGTTCGCAATTCGACAAGCAATCGAACAGGCAATGTTCGAGTCGAACATGGGTTCGACTGGAACTCGAAGCTCATCCCTAGTGAAGACCTGTGTTATCTTTTAAGCTCTTCTACAGGCCGCAACATTCCTTTAATGTCAGTTCTTAGGTCGACCACTTGTATGGACTTTGTTGCTCCAGACTACTGCACCTTAAGGTATGAGCAGGACCACTCACTTATTGCACCATTAATTCTATGCACCACTAGCGACAGTGCAGTCAATTAGCACAGTCAATTGAATCTAATATGTTTACATATATAAAAAGGGCTATGTTCCGTGTGATGGTGTGGATGTACAGATGATCATTTCCAAATCTGCTAAGTAAAAGAACTTTAGTTACAAAGAGAAGTGTCACTTACTGAGAGGAAGAGGTAATCTAAGAGTGAGACCAAGGTGTAAGAATGGTGTATAGAAAAGAACTTAAAAACTGTGAGTGAAGTCATGTTAGACAATTACAAGTGTGACCATTTTTACTTTTTGGTTAAGTGTATGTGAGTGAACATCACAGTCAACCTTTATGACTATGGAGTGAAGGTATAAAAACAAGCTGGCAATGGAATTGGTTGACGGTGGTGAGTGATGGGAGCCCCGTTGACAAGGGAACAGTTGTACTGCATGTTCCCCACCTAGTACCCTGGTCTCCATCATGAAGCCTGTTTTAGTACTGGGCTTGCATAGAGACCTAGCCTGGAGTGCAAGGCCTTGCAATTCAGAAGTGCAGTGTTTTCCCTGTGGCTTCCCTGTGGGAAACTGCAGGCATAATCCTGGTATCAAAGTTTTCAGAAGCTGATGCCCTGTAAAGTAGAAGTTAAAGCGGAGTTCCACACAAAAATGGAACTTCCGCTTTTCGGAACCCTCCCCCCTGAAAGGTGCCAAATGTCACCCCGGAGGGGGGGGTTCCGAAAAGTGGAAGTTCCATTTTTGTGTGGAACTCCCCTTTAACTTCTACTTTACAGGGCATCAGCTTCTGAAAACTTTGATACAAGGATTATGCCTGCAGTCTAAGACAGATATTTGCACCCACTTCCGGCATAGACTCCCATGGGAGTCTATGCTTCTTCCTGTCCCTCCGCGCTGTCTCCTGGGAAACACACAGCTCCCAGGAGATAGCGGGACCAGTAACGATGCGCAGCGCGACTCGCGCATGCGCAGTAGGGAACCGGGAAGTGAAGCCGCAACGCTTCACTTCCTGATTCCCTAACCTAGGATGGCGGCGGCAGCTGCCGAGAACCGAGCGGGTTCTCGGCGTCGCCTGCCGACATCGCTGGACCCTGGGACAGGTAAGTGGCCATGTATTAAAAGTCAGCAGCTGCAGTATTTGTAGCTGCTGGCTTTTAATATTTTTTTTTTTTGGCGGTTTAGGTGGACCCCCGCTTTAAACCCAAAACCAAAAATGTAATATTTTGCAGCTTACCAATCATTAGATGTGTGGCTGTATTCGTTTTCTTTTTTTAGGCTTTTTTCCCCTCTGTTTTCACCTGTTGATTTGTCCAGTAACATCCTCCATATATTAGAATACCTACACTTTGGATGAAGGAGCAACAGAGGCACCTTTGGACAGCAGTATTGTTAGTCTGGTCTGAAGGGAAAGTTACATGTACTAGCAGATTAAATACACTAACAAATTGAAGCCAAACTCCAGAGAATACGTTTTGAGCAGTTGCAGAAACTATTTTGTTCCTTTTGGGTTAAAGATTTTACATAAATAAATAAAAATAGATGATTGTAAGCACTCCTATGAGTGTTAAATGGTTTGTCTAAACCCTCTAACTGCTAAATCTGCAGGACAGCCTGCTCTGTTGAAAAACAACAGATTTACTGGCCAAATCACCAGGTGAAAATAAAGCAAAGAAAGACTAAAAAATAAAACTAATGCAGCCTTCACATCTAAGAGTTGGTAAGCTGCAATATAATAAATGTTTGCTTTTGGGTTTAATACCACTTAAAGTGGAGCTCCAGTCTCTCCCCAAAAAATTAAAAGTCAGCAGCTACAAAAACTGTCACTACTGACTTTTACTATAAGGACACTTACCTGCCCCTGGATCCAGATGAAACTGGCTTTGAGGCTTTACAGCAGGCTTTCCACTGCGCATACGCGAGCCGCGCTATGCTTTGTGAATGGTCCTGCAGTCTTCTGAGACTTGTAACGTGTCCCAGAAGGCTGAAGGGGAAGGAGGGGGGCCCAACTTCCGCTCGGATAGCCAAATGTGAAGGAGGAGGGGGGAGGAGGAGGCAGAGTGGAACTTTCCCTATTAGGTGAAGTTCCTCTATAACTAAAACCCAGTTTTGAGAATTAATTATCTTATGTACAAGTAGCTATAGGGGTCAGTAATGGCTTGTTTAAACCTCTTTCACTGCTTGTTTAGAGCATGTAAATAATTGAATATCTATTGTCTGGTTATAGGCCCACTTTAGAAGAATGAGCGATCACCAGCACCAGATCTACTTCAGGACATGTGTTTCTGAGTTGTAATTAGCTATTAAAATTGACTCAATTTTAACCCAGTACATTTTAATAAGCAAACAATCAATGTACACAAACTTCTCAAACTGTTCTCCTGCATATATTTGCCAGCTATGACTAAGCATCTGTTTGTGATGTAAAACGTGTTAGCTGTTCTTCCCTGTTTTCTATGCTTCAGATATGACTGTTTTTGCATTTTAATTTCATTAAAGATGCCTTCAGCGGCATGTGGCCGTCCAGGATTTTTCCTTCCTGCATACATTTGCAGGCTGCCACTCCCTTATGCACTGCTCCTCTCAGCCGACATTGCGGTCCTAGTCCACTTCCCTTCCATAAACTGACACAGGCCCTTGTCCCCATGTTGATGGGGACAAGGGGCTCTTCCCCACAACCCTTGCCCGATGGTTGTGGGGGTCTGCCAGTGGGGGGCTTATTGGAATCTGGAAGCCCACTTTAACAAGGGGGCCCCCAGATCCTGCCCCCCCATGTGAATGGGTATCGAGTACATTGTACCCCTACTCATTCACCCAAAAAAGTATAAATGACAGGAGGCAGTTTAAAAAAAAAAGTGTCCCGCGATGTCCATTCATCTTCAATCACAGCGCCGTTAATCCCGAGAAAAAAAAATGGAAAAACTCTGCCTCCATGGGAGGCGTCCCACTAACTACAGTCTTTTCGCGATGACAGCTGTTATATAGCTGAAGGCGGGGGCCACGCGGTGACATAAACGGGTGACCCCTGCCCCCTCTGATGTCACATGACATCACATGACGTCAGAAGAGGGCAGGGTCACCCGGTTACGTCATCAGATGCCCCGCCCTCAACTATGTATACTATATATACTGTCATCGCAAAAAGTCTGCAGTCGGCGGGATGCCTTGGGTTTTTTTTTTTCCGTCCATCTGCGCTGTGATTGAAGATGGATTTACATTGCAGGGCATGTTTTTATTTTTTAATAAAGGACTTGTCAAAAACGGTCTCCTGTCATTTTTAATTTTTTGACACTTTTTTTGGAGAATGAGTAGGGGTGCAATGTACCCGATACCCATTCACATAGGGGGGCAGAATCTGGGCCCCCCCTTGTTAAAATGGGCTTCCAGATTCCAATAAGCCTCCTGCCCGCAGACCCCAAAACCACCGGGCAAGGGTTGTGGGGAAAAGGTGTTTTGGGGGGGACTCCAAAGCACCCTCTCCATGGTGAGGGCATGTGGCCTTGTACCATTCAGGAGGGGGGGTGCTCTCTCCTCCCCCCTTTTCCTGTTGCCTACCAGGTTGCGTGCTCGGATAAGGGTCTGGTATGGATTTTGGAGGGGACCCCCACGCCATTTTTTTTTAAAAAAATGGCGCAGGGTTCCCCTTAATATCCATACCAGACCTGAAGGGCCTGGTATGGATTTTGGGGGGGCCCCATGCCAGTTTTTTTATTTTGGCGCGGGGTTCCCCTTAATATTCATACCAGACCCAAAGCACCTGGTAATGGACTGGGGAGGGGGGAACCCACACTGTTTTTTTCAATGATTTTTTAAAATTTTTTTTTTTGCATTGATACATGTCCCCTGGGGCAGGACCCAGGTCCCCATACACTTTTTTTGGCAATAACTTGCAGATAAGCCTTTAAAATGAGCACTTTTGAATTTTCACATTTGTGTATCATAGACTTTAACAGTGCTCGCACAAATGTTTTGCCTGTTTGCATGTTCTGCTGTGAACCGAACCGGGGGTGTTCGGCTCATCCCTATATAAAGCTGAAGACAGCAGATATACATGTAAAACTTATGTAGGGAGATTTGTTTAATCTCTGTGTATCATCTGAGGCTGTTCACTTCACTGGGTATATGTGAGGGTTTACATCCACTTTAAGCAATCTCAGTGTTGCAAAAAACCCTCAAAAAATTGCTATGTCTTCACCCCTTTAAGCAAGGATGGACTTGTGAAGTATCACACTAACTTCAGTCTTAACCACTTAAAGACCAGCCACTGCAGTCGTACTACGGCAGATTGTCTCTCCTGGGTAAATTGCCGACATTGTACGTCGGCCGCTTTAAGACCACTAGGGGGCGCGCGCACTGCCACAGCCAATGCGTGTGGCCTGCGGCCACCATGTCCTCTGGCCACCCATGATCACTCCTGAGAGAGAGACAGAACGGGGATCTGTCAATGTAAACAGACAGATCCCGTTCTGTCAGGGGAGGATAGACAGATCTGCTGTTCCTAGTGATTAGGAACAGCGATCTGTTTCCTACTCCAGTCACTACACTGTCCCCACAGTTAGAAACACCTCCTTAGGAACACTTAACCCCTTGATCGCCCCCTACAGTTAACCCCTTCCCTGTCAGTGATATTTATACAGTAATCAGTGGCTATTTTTAGCACTGATCGCTGTATAAATGTCACTGGTCCCAAAAAAGTGTCAAAAGTGTCGGATCTGTCAGCCCTAATGTCGCAGTCCCGCTAAAAATCGCTGATCACCACCATTACTAGTAAAAAAAAAATGTAATAATATAAATGCCATAAATCTATCCCCTATTTTGTAGACGCTATAACTTTTGCGCAAATCAATCAATATATGCTTATTGCGATATTTTTTTACCAAAAATATGTAGAAGAATACATATCAGCCTAAACTGATGAAGAAATTTGGTTTTTTTTACATTTTTGGTGGGATATTTTATAATAGCAAAAAGTAAAAAAAATATATATATTTTTTAACCACTTCAATACTGGGCACTTATACTCCTTTCTGTCGCATTTTGAATGACAATTGCGCAGGCATGCTACACTGTACTCAAACAAAATTTTTATAATTTTGTTCCAACAAATAGAGCGTTCTTTTGGGGGTATTTGATCACCTCTGGGATTTGGATTTTCTGCTAAACAAATTAAAAAATACTTAAATTTTTTTTAAAAAAATGTTTTTTTTTGTCTGTGTTACAAAACATTGTAAATAAGTCATTTTTCTCCTTCCGATGATGGGCACTGATGGGGCTGCACTGACGGGCACTGATAAGGTGGCACTGATGGGCACCGATGAGGTAGCACTGATGAGGTGGCACTGATGGGCACTGATGATGGGCACTAATATGCGGCACTGATGGGGCACTGATAGGCAGCACTGATGGGCACTGATAGGTGGCACTGATATGCAGCACTGATGGGCACTGAAAGGCAGCACGAATGGGCACTGATAGGTGGCACGAATGGGCACTGATAGGCGGCATGGATGGGCACTGATAGGCGGCACAGGTGGGCACTGATAGGTGGCACAGGTGGGCATGTATGGGCACTGATAGGTGGCACTGTTCACTATTAAATGTTACTGATTGATGCCAATCAGTGCCACACAATAATGCCTGCCAATCAGTGATGCCCATTGTGGGCACTGATTGGCATCCATTTTGGGCACTGATTGGCATCCATTGTGGGCACTGATAGGCATCCCTGGTGGTCTAGGGTGGCATACCTGGAGGTGACTAGTGGTGGCATCCCTGGTGGTCCTAGTGGCGTCCCTGGTGGTCCAGTGTGGGAATCCTGGGGGGGGGGCTGCACTGATAATCGATCTGTACAGACCCCCCCCCCTGTCAGAGGAGCAGCCGATCGGCTCTCCTCTCCTCGCCTCTGACAGACACGAGTGAGGAAAAGCCGATCACCAGCTCTTCCTGTTTACACTGTGATCAGTCATGATTGGACACGGCTGATCACGTGGTAAAGAGTCTCCGTCAGAGACTCTTTACCTAGATCGGTGTTGCGGGGTGTCAGACTGAGGGGCGCACAGCGGCTTGATATCCTGCCGGACGTCATATGATGTCCGGTCAGGATATTGAAACCACTTTGCCGCCGTCATTTTGCTATATGGCGGGCAGCAAATGGTTAAATTGTCTGTATTTTTTTTTTGCAATTTTTTTGCAAAAAAAAAATGCAGAGGTGATCAAATACCACCAAAAGAAAGCTTTATTTGTGGGAAAAAATGGACATATATATATTTTTGGCACAGCATTGTACGACCGCCCCCTAAAACGTCACAGTCCCAGCATGCCCAGGGACTGTGACATCATATGGGGGCGGGTGTCCGCCTATATAAGTCACAACGCAGCCCTCAGAGACCAGTCCAGCCGGAGAGAGCGTCGTGTCAACATCTGGGGGAAGAGAAGAGAAGAGAAGACAAGAAGACAAGAAGCCCAGAAGTCCGGACCTCCGCTGGCAATAGAGCTACATGAAGACAGCGGAGGGGCCGGCCGAAGACCTGGGACACCGGGAGAAGAGGCCGGAGAGCGGAGAAGAACCAACCGGACGCCGGGAGAAGATGAAGCGGAGGGACCCCCGAAGCCGGAAGAAGACCCCCGAAGCCGGAGGAAGATCCCCCCCCCGGAGCTGTTTAATAAAATATTTTAAAAACCTGTGTAGTGTGTTTTATTACTTACACTTTTTTCCTAGGTAAATGGGTAGGGGTACCATGTACCCCATACTCATTTACATAGGGTGGGGGGCCGGAATCTGGGGGCCCCCTTATTAAAGGGGGCTCCCAGATTCCGATAAGCCCCCGCCCGCAGACCCCGACAACCAACGGCCAGGGTTGTCGGGAAGAGGCCCTTGTCCTCATCAACATGGGGACAAGGTGCTTTGTGGTGGGGGGGCACCGTAAGGCGCCCCCCTCCCCCAAAGCACCCACCCCCCATGTTGAGGGCATGCGGCCTGGTACGGTTCAGGAGGGGGGGGGGCGCTCGCTCGTCCCCACCCCCTTTCCTGACCGGCCAGGCTGCGTGCTCGGATCGGGGTCTGGTATGGATTTTAGGGGGGGCCCCACGCCGTTTTTTCGGCGTAGGGGTTCCCCTTTATAATCCATACCAGACCTAAGGGCCTGGTATGCCCCGCGACGGGGCTCGCAAGGTGTCAATCTCGCCGATAAAAGCGGCAAGATTGACATCCTTTTCTAGTCCCGTCGCACCTGAGTCACGTTCAAAATGAACGGACTTGTCCGTGTGTGGGCAAGTCCGTTCATTCTGAAAGTCCGCCGGAACTCCGACGAAAGTCCGTCGGAAAGACGGGCGGACTTAGCCCGCCGGAAAGTCCCGGCGTGTGTGGGCAAGTCCGTCCGTTTTAAAGTCCGGCGCACCTGGCGGACAAGTAGGATAGAAAGTCCGACCGTGTGTACGCGGCATTAGCCTTTGTTCATCCACTGTAATGAATGTGCCCCTATGTATTTACTTGAAGTTTAACCACAGGCCAAACTTGTTTTTTCTTTCTTGTTAGGGTAGGGAGGAATAAAACTTTTGTCAGAGTTTTTCTGCTGTCTGCGCACATTTTCACTCAATTCCTGCTTTCCAAACCTTGCTGTTCGTGACTTTTATGTGATAACTAGTCACACAAGTTGGGCCCATTCTGGGACCTGCTTGCTCCTTGTAGCCACAAACAAACAAATGTCCAGTCTGCACACCGCTGTTCTTTTTTTTTCAGTTTTATTAAACCTTATTAAGACCACTATATGGCCATTCCTGCATCATTAATTCTGCTGGACATGACTATTGTGATGTTTTTCTTTCAGCCAGCCACACGTCAGTGGGGAGTCAGGTGGGAGTAACGATGCATGAATGGTCATGTAGCAGTGGTGATAAAGTTTGAATAAACTGAAGAAAAAATACAGTGCTGTGTGGCCTGTCCCAAGGGCAACACTTGCATTTGACAGGAAGCGAAAGAAACTCTTCGACAGTAACACAGACAGAAGTAAAAAGGCTTTTTATAAAAATAATTAAGTAAGGGAAGGGTAGAATCTTTGCCCAATTTTTATTGTTGTTTGTGTTCCTGCAGCAGATTTTATCTTACTTGTCTTTCAAAACCTCCCCCAAAACAGGATGTGAGGATGAATTTCTTTAAAGGAGCCCTAAGTAGAAATTAAACCCGACAGGGGCTCTACCCTTCCCCATTCTATCCAAAAATAATCAAATGTTTTGGCTGTAGATACACTTTAAAGCCCAACCCTTTTGAACTGTTTATATTTAGTTTGTTTCCTTAGAATGTATAAGTGTTAGAACTACTATCATTTTTTTAAGTTTTATTACTTTCTGTCTATTTGCCAAGTATCAGACCGAACAGGAAGTGAGGGACAATCTCTGCACTTCCTGACTATTTGACAGTTGTCAGACAGAACAGAAAGTTAATGGAAATCCCCTCAACAGGGACAGCAACAGTAAACAAAACACACTCTCTAACAGGATTTTATTGCTCTCTATGTCCCCATTAAAAAGCAACCCCCCCCCCCCCCTTCCTGTGCAGCTGACAGATTGAATAGGAAGGGAACAAAAATCTTTTTTATCGGGACACAGGTGGTATTCAAAACTGCAGAAGAAATCTCCTCAGTGGGTGCTATAAACAGTGTTTGGTTTAGGAATGGTTCACACTAGTGTGATTTCAGATGCAACTTGAGTCACACAAAATCGCTTGACAAGGAAACTCACGTTGTTTTCAATGGTGTCTGTTCACATCAATGTGGCTAAGCACAAAGTAATTTTGGAAAAGGTTTCTGTATTACTTTGGTGCAATTCCAGTGCAATTTTGGCCCCATAGAATTTACAAACCTTATCAAAGTTGCATCCAAGTAATACATAATACATTATAATACTATAATACTAGTACATAATCACACTGAAAATCAGATCAAAATAGCCTTAGTACAGTACACATAATATTCATTTATTCAAGCTTTTTACAAACATTGAAATGTGTTAGTATTTAGTGAAAAAGGCATGCAGTTGTATGTACAGTATGTTCATTGCTATTAGTTCAGTTATGTTTGTATATGCCTGTATATAATAGCATTTATGCAGCAATGACACCTACTGGCGTCTTTAGATTGGTACATGTGAGAAAATGAATTGTCTCCTGATAATATTCAACAAGTTTATATGCTCAGAATTTAAACAGTTCTGTAATTCTTATAATACATATAGGGCACTACTTCAGAAACTTGCAACATCTCAATACATTTCAGACATATTTTAATGATATTAAAAACATTAATGTGGAAATAAGACATGTTTTACAGCATAAATAAAATATGCACCAATAATATTATTTTAGACATACAAATTGGAAAACAATACAGACAGCATACATTTGGGTACAAAATGGATATACTATATATATATACACACACACACACAAACACAGTATCTCACAAAAGTACACCCCTCACATTTTTGTAAATATTTTATTATATCTTTTCATGAGACGACACTAAAGAAATGACACTTTGCTACAATGTTAAGTAGATAGTGTACAGCCTGTATAACAGTGTACATTTGCTGTCCCCTCAAAATAACTCAACACACAGCTATTAATGTCTAAACCACTGGCAGCAAAAAAGTGAGTATACCCCTAAGTGAAAATGTCCAAATTGGGCCCAATTGGCCATTTTCCCTCCCCGGTGTCAGGTGACTCATTAGTGTTACAAGGTCTCAGGTGTGAATGGGAAGCAGGCATGTTAAATTTGGTGTTATCACTCTCACTCTCTCATATTGGTCACTGGAAGTTCAACATGGCACCTCATGGCAAAAACCTCTCTGAGGATCTGAAAAAAAGAATTGTTGATCTACATAAAGATGGCCTAGGCTATAAGGAGATTGCCAAGAACCTGAAACTGAGCTGCAGCACGGTGGCCAAGACCATACAGCGGTTTAACAGGACAGGTTCCACTCAGAACAGGCCTCACCATGGTCAACCAAAGTAGTTGAGTGCACGTGCTCAGTGTCATATCCAGAGGTTGTCTTTGGGAAATAGATGTATGAGTGCTGCCAGCATTGCTGCAGAGGTTGAAGTGGTGGGGGGTCAGCATGTCAGTGCTCAGACCATACGCCGCACACTGCATCAAGTTGGTCTGCATGGCTGTTATCCCAGAAGGAAAAAAATGATGCACAAGAAAGTCCGCAAACAGTTTCCCGAAGACAAGCAGACTAAGGATGGGTAAAGGTGATGGACTGGCAAAGCATGTCTCCAGACCTTATCCCTATTGAGCATCTGTGGGGCATCCTCAAATGGAAGATGGAGGAGCACAAGGTCTCTAACATCCATCAGCTCCGTGATGTCATCATGGAGGAGTGGAAGAGGACTCCAGTGGCAACCTGTGAAGCTCTGGTGAACTCCATGCCCAAGAGACAAGGCAGTGCTGGAAAATAATGGTGGCCACACAAAATATTGAAACTTTGACAGTGGTTTGGACATTAATGTACACTGTTATGTACACTGTTATACAAGCTGTATACACTATCCACTTGACATTGTAGCAAAGTGTCATTTATTCAGTGTTGTTACATGAAGAGATATAATAAAACATTTATAAAAATGTGAGGGGTGTATTCACTTTTGTGAGATACTGTATATACTGTAAATACAGAATATAAAGTTGTTGTTTTTTTTTTGTATTTTTTGTGTGAACACATACATGTTCATATTATTCTTGTACTGTTGATGTGGTAGGTTCATTTATTATAGTACAGCCCCATATATATACATAAGTGTCTTCTTAGCATGAAAATTAAAAGAGAGAACATTTATAGGGAAAAAAAAATACATATTCTTCACAAATCTGATGGTATATTTAATGCACGATCAAGACTATGACTCCTCAGAACAGGCCACACAATTCAGGTGTGGAGAACACACTGCTGGTGTCCCTAAATTATATAAAATGTTAGTGGCTATTTAACCCTACTGGCCTGGCAATTGCCCCAAACCTAAAATACAAATGTTGTCAGGGCTGGAACTTGTAGGCCTATTTAATAAGCATATCAAAGAAGAAAAAAATAAGCATAAAGTACAGTAACTAAAAAAAATGCAATCTACAAGAGCAGAACCAAGGAAATTGTGATTGGTTTCTGTGGGTAATTCACATTGTATAAATTAATAAACCCATTTAAACAACAGCTTTGCCTGCACATTCTTTTCAAAATAAAGCAGCAATTCTATAGAGGTTTATTATTAAGGCTCCAGACACCAAAATTCTAATGTATTCCTCAATAGCCACAAAGGATATAAATCCACTTTGTGTGCACCAAATGCCTCTGCAAACCTAGATATTTCCTTGCAAAAGTAGTGGTGACATCATCGCTATGCTGTGCATAGCCTGTGCAGAGAGCAGAACTGTGGGAGGGACCCAGCAGGTCCAACCAATACAGACTGACTGGTGAAAAATGCAGGAATGAGCAGATACAAGACCAATCAGCTTGCAGAAGGAGAGAGAGCAGCAGTGACTGGTCTTTATTATGGGAAGCTCCTGCACAGAGGCAAAGTTTCCCACTGGAATGCTGCACGTATCTGGAAAGAAGCTTAAAACACACAAAAATTCAAGGAAGAACACACATGGATCTTGTAGTTAGACACTATTTGCTTATCTCGATGTTACGATTTAAACAGTAAGACATATTAGCAGCTGATCCAAAATTCTTTCTTTTGGCATTCTGGGACTGCTGCATCTCACTCCTTTTTGCTTAACAAAAAAGCCTCTTTGTTGGAGTTGGGGTTTCAACCAAGCAAGGATGTGATGTCAGCAGCAGGATTTCTATGACCTCTCATAACAAAATTCAAAGCATTCTCTTCCCGTTGGTTACACTTTGAATTAAGATAAGGGCATTTAGACAACCATAGATCATCATTTGCATCAGCTGATTGGTCAAGTTTCAGCGGTAATTATTACCCGAAAATAGTACTGATGTGAAATATAAAACTGTGGCTCTTGCTCCCGGGGATGAAGAAATGGAACCCTTCTGTGTTATAAGGCAGCAGGGCCGCTGAAAGCAGCAGAGAGGGGGCTTTACAAATATCTTTTGGCACATGCAAAGTAATTTCAGAGGCCGTGGCTCCCAGTGATTAAAAGAGAAGTATGGACAAAGTTTTTTTGGTCATACTTTTTTCTGGGTCACAGGAGTGCACTTACTTTTTGCACTCCTGTGATCCAGAATCAGCTGATAGTGGGCTAAAACCTACTGTCAGCTGACATCAAAGAGCTTCTCCAGACTCTGGAAGAATCCCCACCATATTGTCATGATCCACCTAGCTACCTGATTGACAACTGGTTCCGTCTCTCAACTTGCAGCTGAGAGCCGGAGCCAGCTATGCCTGCCCTTGTGGAGCAGTAGACTGAGCATCATTGCTCTCTGCTCCAAGAAGGTTGAGAACTGAGCGATGATTGGTCAGTTCTCTGTCTTAGAGTTGGCAGGGGACAGCTGCAGCATAGAGGTAAGTATGTATGTTTTTTTTTTTTTATAAGCCCAAACCCCCCCTCCCCCAGTTCAGCAGCAGGAATCAGGGACAGAGAGGGGACTATTTACTCAATTTTGAGAGCATTCAGAGTAATCACCCATGCCACGGCCCTGACAAGCAAATTAAAATCTCCCAGGGCAGGTCTTAGGAGGAGGATTACTCTGCCTGATTCAGAAAGTGATGAGACCCTGCTGCCTGGGGAATTTTTATTTATTTACTGGGAGCTATAGTTTCCTGGATTACTTGTGTGTAATAAGATATCAAAAGCCTTTTTTTCTGTGTTGGATTAGCCAGCAGGGCTGTCATATGCAGCAGATTAGAAACACTGTCGGGCAGGCAGGCTTTATGGGCCCCACAGTTTCTAATCGCGGACTTATAAAATGCTACATGCATCTGTCATGTTTCTGTGCTAGAAATCCCCTTAACCACTTCCCGCTCTTGCGCGCCCGTGGCGGCGCGCATCGCGGTGATCAGTGGTGCAGTGTGTCAGTCTGACACACCACTACACTGATCTTGGTAAAGAGCCTCTGACGGAGGCTCTTTACCACGTGATCAACCATGTCCAATCACGGCTGATCACGATGTAAACAGGAAGAGCTGTTGATCGGCTTTTACTCAATTGCGTCTGACAGACGCGAGTAGAGGAGAGTCGATGGGCTGCTCTCCTGACAGGGGGGTCTGTGCTGATTGTTTATCAGTGCAGCCCCCCCTCGGGGGCCCACCCAGGACCACCAGGATGCCACCAGGACCACCAGGGATGCCATCACACTGGACCACCAGGTATGCCACCCTAGACCACCAGGGAAATGCCAATCAGTGCCCAGGCAGCTGCTAATCAGTGCCCATCCCCAATATCTGCCAGTGCCATCAGTGATGCCTATTAATGCCATCTATCAGTGCCGCATATCAGTGCCCATCAGTGCCACGTATCAGTGCCCAGCAGTGCCACATATCAGTGCCCATTAGTGCCCAGCAGTGCCGCCTATCAGTGCCAACCCTAAGTACCCATCAGTGTCGTCTATCAGTGCACATCAGTGCCTACCAGTGTCACCCATAAGTGCCCATCAGTGCCGCATATCAATGCCCATCAGTGCTGCATATCAGTGCCACCCACCAGTGCCGCCTACCAGTGCTCATCAGTGCTGCCTATCAGTGCCCATCATCAGTGCCCATCAGTGCCACCTCATTGGTGCCACCTTATCAGTGCCTGTCAGTGCCGCCTTATCAGTGCCCATCAGTGAAGGAAAAATGTTACTTATTTACAATATTTTATAACAGAAACAAAAGAAAAACTTTTTTTTCAAAACTTTAGGTCTTTTTTTATTTGTTTAGCAAAAAATAAAAAATGCAGAGATTATCAAATACCACCAAAAGAAAGCTCTATTTGTGGGAACAAAATGATAAAAATTCTGTTTGGGTACAGTGTAGCATGATCGCGTAATTGTCATTTAAACAGCGACATCGCTGAAAGCTGAAAATTGGCTTTGGCAGTAAGTGCCTTGTATTGAAGTAGTTAAATAAGAACAATAAGGTGAATCTGGTATTGTAACAAATATGAATGGTTTACAGCCTAGTTAGCACATTCATGGAAGAAGAATTTGCATGTAATATTTTACCTGAAAGTATGATGTTAAATGATTTTTGAAACCATGGATAAAAAAACCCATAAATAATAGGATTGATTGCAGAATTGAAATAGCCAAGCCATAATACAATATTATAAACATCAATCGATACTGAGAAATTAAGGTAAGGATCAACTATAGTTGTAATAAAAAAAGGCGCCCAGCACAATATGAACACCCCCATCACAAGGCTTAGTGTCTTTGCCGCTTTACTTTCTATGTTTATTAAGATTTTATTCTTAGTACTTGTTTTTTCACGTGTAGAATTAAAATCGTTATTAATCGCCTTGGTTTGTTTTGTTGCAACAGAGAAAATATGTATGTAAATTCCAATCATGAGGCAACCCGGAAAAAAGAAAGACAGCAATGACGTGATTATACTCCATAGTTTATTAAACACAAGGGAGCACGAATCACAGCAAGCTGGAAGAGGTTTACTTTCCTGTATACCTTCCATGTGAACATTGGAAAAAACAAGGCCAAATGAATGCACACATGGAATGGTCCAGCTAATCAATAAACACACTTCAATTACAGATATTGTCATTTTCCTGTAATAATGAAGAGGGTGACATATTGCAAAGTATCGGTCAACAGAAATGAAGAAGAGGTGGAATATGGAGGCTGTACACAATGCCATGTCAATGCAGCTGTGTAGCTTGCAAAACAGTTCCCCAAAATACCAGCATGAAGTTAAAGATCTCACCCAGCTGTACGGCATTACCACTAGTCCAAGGAGAAAGTCCGCAACTGCCAAGGATAATATGAGGAAGTTGGTTGGCGTGTGAAGCTGTTTGAAGTGAGTTACTGAAACAATCACTAAAATATTCCCTGCCACTGTAAGGGCTACTGTTCCAAACATGATAATATTCATGGAAAGGTCAATAGGAAGAGGCCTGTCAGATATGGGACAGGAGATGTTTAGCCCATCAAAACATACATTTGCATTTTGCTTGGCCTGAAGTTCAAACATATTATGATATTCTTGTCATAGCATCTGGATCAAATCACCCTAGAAGAAAACAAAAGTTGGTTTTATGTATCTTAAATACATTGTGTGAGCAGTCACTGTTGTGCCTTTTTTTCTTAAAGCCCATACATGCTTTTAATGATCATATCAATTAACAGAATTACTGAATCCCAAGCTTAGGGGGTAGGTACATAAATTGGCAACAATGTAAACCTCTATTTACTTCATACATATAGGTAAATAGAAAGTGAAACAGATTTTTTCCCATAAAGGAGACCTTTCTGAATGAAGGTTGTCTACTGGGTATGTAGAAAAACTCACAGCAAATGGGGGCGAGTCCATGCCACTGTTTAAAATGGTGGATTATGCCAGATTTTGTAGGAAGCAAGCACACTAATGGCACAGGTATCTGCTGGCTTCATATGAGAGCCAGAGTTAGAGCTCAGGGTCCCACACTGCCGAGGAGGTCAGTGTGTGAAGGGAGCCATGAGAGGTGCACGTTTGCACTATGGTGTTCAGGTCAGGACAGACCAAGGCCCGAGCCTGAGAGAGAGTCCATGAGGGACACAGCAGCTAGGGAGCTGCAAGGAAGATGCAGAGCTGAGGTACAGCATCTGTGCACGAATACTGGGACATGTTTAAAGGTCAGGAGGACCAAAAGGTGCTAATGGTCGAGAGGACCATGTGGTACTACTCGGAACAGTAAAGCTGCCACAAGAGAGCCAGGAGGCGCTGCCACAAGAGAGCCAGGAGGCTGAATGTAAATGTTTGTTGCATTGGTGGTGAGAACCCCCTGCGAGGGAGGACATACCTGTGTGAACTTTTGATGTTCAACCAACAATAGCTTGCTAATCCTACAGATAGCCCCAACTATGGGGCACTATTCCTCCCATAGATATCAATGTTAGGACACTATTCTCACTGACACCATTGATGAGGCACTATTCCTTCCCCTGATACCAACAAATACCAACAATGGGGAAATGTTCCTCCCACTGATACCAATGAAGGGACACTATTCTTCCCACTGACACCAATGATGGAGCACTATTTCTTCCCTGATACCAACAATGGGGCTCACTAACACCAATGATGGAGCATTGTTTACTCACATTGATGCCAGGACATTTTCTACTTTCACTGGCCATACACAGATAGGCCCCCTTAAAGTCTGAAGGACAGATAACTGGCCCTTTGTTAGAAAGTTTGCTGCTTGCTGGATAAATTCGGACCAAGGTTTTATTCCCTTCCTTTGGGCCAACTGTCAGTATAGGGTTCTGTAGATGGAGGTTTTTCATTTAATTTATTTATTCATTTTTTTTTTAAATTTTATTTGAGTTTGATGGACAATACTGTCTTTTTGTCAACCTATGTAACAATCGGCTAAGTTAAGGACTTCTGACTTTAGTTTGACAATCCTTACATGCAGACTGGTTTTATGTCGGTGACTCACCATAAGATGAATCCAGAAGCCTAATATAGCAGCCAGCCAGCTTGTATTTTCAGACGGTCAGCAATAACATCACCCATATTTCTACTTTTCTCTTCTACTTTAACCTGTGATTTGTAGAGAAGCAGAGATTATAACAACACTAGGTTGCTATAAACTGTACATGGTTGTAAAACACTCAGTTAACTTCTAATCACATTTTATGTAATGTAAATCAGCAAATCAGTATGAGTTAGAAAGTGGTTTGAGTCATTTAACTTAGTTATTCAGTAAGTGGGAACATTGAATAAGTCAGGGCAGTGATTTAACTGTACTTACTTGTTTCCCATACCTCACCAAATTTATGCAGGATGTCCAATAGGGCAAAGTAACCCACCTGGTTAACCATTCATTTTCATGAATTACATTCTATATTAAATAATATAAAATATATAATATTTATTATTTAGAATATTCAAATTATATTAATTTACCAACATTGTAAGGAGCTTAGGAAGAAGAGATCGTTTGAAAACAATTACAATAGATTGTTATTTATTGTAATTATGTAATAGCCAACCTAATCTTTGTTGTTGTAAAATTCATGGCATACTATATTATTTTCACAATTAGTTCTACCTTTATTTGATCAGCAACCATTTAAAATGTTTGGTATTTTATAATCTTTTTAGGAGCAAGAAAACATTTTTTGTTTTGGACCGAGAATGCATGAAAACTTGTCTTTCCTTAGAAAATATTTTTTTTAACTATAAAAGGTCAACAAAACTGTAGATAAAGTTTAAAAAAATGTTGTGGTTGAAAGAAATAACGACTGCTCACTTAGCAAACTACAGTGAATGCTAATTTAGGAAAGAATATGTTTACTCTGCAAAGTGAAACTTTACTTAGCTACTGAATAAGATATACTGTAGCTGTGCTCAGTCAGTTCAATCATCCAACCACTTGCAAGCAAAAATTCTGTTTTATATGAAATTACCTGGAATATTGATTTGGTATTTAAAGTGAACGCAGCAGCATTTAGCTAAGTGAACATTCACTTTGCTAAGTGAGCAGAGTCAATTACTTAAGTAAGTCAACACCTATATCTCAAATATATGCATAGTTACAATTGTATTCTTCAATTGCCTTTCATATTCTCTCTGTAATTTATCTGCATATTAAGAGGAGAAATAATAGTATTTCTAAATATGTAATATTCTTGGAATATCATTGATTATTTTGTAGGCAGGATTTTAAATATGATTGGTTATTTGTAAATTCTGTGTGCATTACTATGTCTCTCCTATGTAAAATAAAGAGGAAAATACCTGAGAGTAAACTTTGACATTGCTTCAATCATTGAAAGGTATCACTTGTCATCTGGTTCCATGTATGTTGTAGTGAGCAATGCCTTATAAAGGCTTTCTTTTCCCAAGAGATCATACAACAGTGTACAATACTTTCCGGAAGACACCAGGGATTACTTTTCTTTGCACTTATTTGAAGCATATGTTTTCAAACTGGACAATTAAGTGATGTTTTCTGGCACCTGCCACAAACAATATTTTTGCATTTACAGGGATAGTAGGAAATCTCTGCTGCCTTTGATGCCTCTTTATCATCCCACTGATACTGTTGCATCTACCCCCACCAGTCATCTATTTGAAATTTAAAGTAATATCTCATCACTACATAGTACTTCCATTATATCAAGCCTTCTCCTATTATCTGAACCATCTTGATGTTTGTGGACTGATTTTGTGAAGGTCCCCACACATTTACTTCCTTGCAGAGGCGTAACTAGAACTTTCAGGGCCCCAGTGCAAGAAACCACGAAGAGCCTCCTGACCCCTGGCCAGGGGCGCTTGTCTCCGAGACCAGTGGTGGAACACCAGGGTGACTTTTGCGACACTGGTACAGTAGTTCCACCAGTAGTGTTAGTAGTTTTTTTATCTTATTTTTTTATTTTTTACCATTTTATGTTTGAGACAGAGAAAGAAGATTTAGGACACAGCCCTCAATCTCCACCTTTGCAGCCTCAACTGCACAGAATGAATAGACCGGAATAACTGCACAGAGCTTCCTGTTCATAAAATGAAGCATAGTAAACAGTTTACTACAATTGAATGAAATGACTCTGTCATTTCAAACAAGAAGGGGCTGGTAAATGACATATTTATTGGCCCCTTTCCCGTTCTCCATCCTGACCCATCCCCTACAGCAGCTGGCAGGAGAGGGGAGGGGGGACCCGGCAGGGCTGAGGGGGCCAGGAGACAGCACAGGGACTGGAGTAGAGCGAGGGGACCCAAGAGGAGTGGAGGGTAGAGAAACCAATACTCTCCATGTTCCTCCTGCAGCCGCTAAATGCCTGTGGGAAGGAGAGAAGGAGAAGCGGGCATTCAGCGCCTGCAGGAGGAACATGGAGGGCATCGGTTCCTCTATATGCCGTCCCTCCTGTCCAGGTGTAGAGGGGAGCCGCACGGGCCCCCTGGAGCATTGGGGCCGTGTCGCAATTGCGACCTCTGTAGTTACACCCCTGCTTCCTTGTATTCTGTGACACAGAGTCACTATGGCCTGTCAGTAGGCACTGCTGTGTCACACATGTCACAGAGCCTGCCTTATGATCTACAGAGGTGCTGAGAGGAGGCGGAGTCAGTGTAGGAATCACTGCTTGTGGCAGCAAGGTACCATGGGATATGTAGTCCTTAGAAATGAGTAGTAGCTGCAAAGCATGTAGTGAATACAAGAAGTTATGGAAAGAGATTGTTAGCAGACAGGCAGCACTAACAACATTACACTAAATATTTCAATTATGCCGGCTCTTTGCTCACCTTTATCTGGCCCTTGAGGCATTTTTCCTCCCACTGATACAAGACACTATTCCTCTCACTGACACTAACAACAGGGCAGTATTCCTCCCACTGACACCAATGATGGGGCGCTTCCCCCAAAGGATGCATTATTTACTCCCACTGAAGCCAGGGCAATTTCTACTCCCAATGGCCACAGTCCGGCCCCGGTAAAGTCTGAAGGACAGTAAACTGGCCCTTTGTTTAGAAAGCTTGAGATCTCTGCTTTAAAGCAATAGTAACAAGGAAGTTCAGGGTGAGAGGTGGGTCAGGAGGAAGTAGACAGGAAACATTGCTGCTGTGGCGGCCAGTGGTAATTTTCTTTGGGGGGGAGGCAAACAGTATCATCATCCCCCCATCGGTCCATCGGTCAGTCGGTCGGTGTGTCCTCGGACGGGTCTGGTGCACTTACCCCATCTATGCAGCGCTTCTCCCGGGCTCTTGGCGGTGGCTCTCCCTTCCCTTGCTCCTCACAGGCGACGGCTCTTGCTTCCGTTTCCTCCCTGCTTCTCAGCAGCTAATCGGGAGTCTTCTCTTTTCGGCCAATCAGAAAACAGGGCTCAGACCTGGGTGCGCTCATGGCTCCTTGCTCTGCACCATGAGCCCACATATTTTGAAGCCTATTAAAAAAAAACAACCCTGCTGCTGTAATTCAGGCGCCCTGCGTCCTGAAAGGGGCCAGACGTCTGAATAGGGTGTGACAGCGGCGATCATGGATAGATTCATGCTATGCATGAATCTATCCATTAGTCACATAGGGGGTGGCTTGGAGAGAGGGGGTGGAGCCCAGGTGCCCCCAATGCATTGCTGGAACTAGCAGCAGAGGACGATCACCTGGTGAACCAACTGACATCAATGATGGGGCTCTATTCCTCCCACTGACACCAATGATGGGGCACTACTTCTCCCACTGACACCAATGATGAGGCACTATTCCTCCTACTGACACCAATGATGAGACACTATTCCTCCCACTGACACCAATAATGGGGCACGTTTCTTCCCCCTGACACCAATGATGGGGCACTGTTCCTCCCAGTGACAACAATGATGGGCACTATTCCTCCCACTTATACCAATGATGGGACTATTCCTCCCACTGACATCAATTATGGGACACTATTCCTCCCTCTGACACCAACAATGGGGCACTATTTCTCCCACTGACACCAATGATGGGCGCTGTTTCTCCCACTGACACAAATGATGGGGCACTATTCCTCCCACAGACATCAATTATGGGACACTATTCCTCCCACTGACACCAATGATGGGGCACTATTCTTCTCACTGATCACTATGATGGGGCACTATTCCTCCCACTGACACCAATGGTGGGGCACTATTCCTCCCACTGACACCAATGATGGGGCACTATTCCTCCCCCAAAAGATACATTGTTTACTCCCACTGATGCCAGGACAATTTCTACTCCCATTAGCTGCGGTCTGTCCCCACCCCCCCAAGTCAGAAGAACAGTAAACTGGCCTATTGTTTCGAAAATCTGGAGACCCCCTGCTTTATTGGATTATCAAAAATAGCTGTTTGTATTGTTATTACAATACTGATATTATAAAGTAAAAGTGTATGCTGTGGCCACCCACTGCCACCTAAATTTTAGCCAGTTCATTAGAAACTTCCCAACTAGAAATAGGAAAAAATGGAAGAAATATATATATATATACACTACCGTTCAAAAGTTTGGGGTCACCCAAACAATTTTGTGTTTTCCATGAAAAGTCACACTTATTCACCACCATACGTTGGGAAATGAATAGAAAATAGAGTCAAGACATTGACAAGGTTAGAAATAATGATTTGTATTTGAAATAACATTGTTTTTACATCAAACTTTGCTTTCATCAAAGAATCCTCCTTTTGCAGCAATTACAGCATTGCACACCTTTGGCATTCTAGCTGTTAATTTATTGAGGTAAGCTGGAGAAATTGCACCCCACGCTTCTAGAAGCAGCTCCCACAAGTTGGATTGGTTGGATGGGCACTTCTGGCGTACCATACGGTCAAGCTGCTCCCACAACAGCTCAATGGGGTTCAGATCTGGTGACTGTGCTGGCCACTCCATTACCGATAGAATACCAGCTGCCTGCTTCTGCTGTAAATAGTTCTTGCACAATTTGGAGGTGTGTTTAGGGTCATTGTCCTGTTGTAGGATGAAATTGGCTCCAATCAAGCGCTGTCCACTGGGTATGGCATGGCGTTGCAAAATGGAGTGATAGCCTTCCTTATTCAGAATCCCTTTTACCCTGTACAAAGCTCCCACCTTACCAGCACCAAAGCAACCCCAGACCATCACATTACCTCCACCATGCTTAACAGATGGCGTCAGGCATTCTTCCAGCATCTTTTCATTTGTTCTGCGTCTCACAAACGTTCTTCTTTGTGATCCAAACACCTCAAACTTGGATTCATCCGTCCACAACACTTTTTTCCAGTCTTCCTCTGTCCAATGTCTGTGTTCTTTTGCCCATCTTAATCTTTTTCTTTTATTGGCCAGTCTCAGATATGGCTTTTTCTTTGCCACTCTGCCCTGAAGCCCAAAATCCCGCAGCCGCCTCTTCACTGTAGATGTTGACACTGGTGTTTTGCGGGTACTATTTAATGAAGATGCCAGTTGGGGACCTGTGAGGCGTCTGTTTCTCAAACTAGAGACTCTAATGTGCTTATCTTCTTGCTTAGTTGTGCAACGCGGCCTCCCACTTCTTTTTCTACTCTGGTTAGAGCCTGTTTGTGCTGTCCTCTGAAGTGAGTAGTACACACCGTTGTAGGAAATCTTTAATTTCTTTGCAATTTCTCGCATGGAATAGCCTTCATTTCTAAGAACAAGAATAGACTGTCGAGTTTCAGATGAAAGTTCTCTTTTTCTGGCCATTTTGAGCGTTTAATTGACCCCACAAATGTGATGCTCCAGAAACTCAATCTGCTCACAGGAAGGTCAGTTTTGTAGCTTCTGGAAGGAGCTAGACTGTTTTTAGATGTGTGAACATGATTGCACAAGGGTTTGCTAATCATCAATTAGCCTTCTGAGCCAATGAGCAAACACATTGTACCATTAGAACACTGGAGTGATAGTTGCTGGAAATGGGCCTCTATACACCTATGTAGATATTGCACCAAAAACTAGACATTTGCAGTTAGAATAGTCATTTACCACATTAGCAATGTATAGAGTATATTTGTTTAAAGTTAGGACTAGTTTAAAGTTAGCTTCATTTAAAAGTACAGTGCTTTTCCTTCAAAAATAAGGACATTTCAACTTTTGAACGGTAGTGTATATATATATATATATATATATATATATATATATATATATATATATATATATATATATATATATATATATATATATATATACTGTATATAGTGTTTGGGGGTTCTAAGTAATTTTCTAGCAAAAATACAGATTTTTACTTGTACACAACAAATGGCAAAAATGACCTGGTCCTTAAATGGTTAAAAATGTATTTTTTCCCCAAAAATTGCATTTAAAAAAACGCTGCACAAGTGCCATGTGACATAAAAAATTACAACGACCGCCATTTTCTTTTCTATTATAGTACTATTATTATATTATATAAATTGGGGTTTCTATCCATCCAGTTCTGAGATTTACACAGCTCTGTCATTTAGCACCGGGAACTCAATCACATAGACAGGGGCCACCAACTTAGAGGCTCATTCACATGGGGCGGAAAATGTTTGGGAGGGAAAATCATCACCTCTGATTATTATATACAGTGGGGCAAAAAAGTATTTAGTCAGCCACCAATTGTGCAAGTTCTCCCACTTAAAAAGATGAGAGAGGCCTGTAATTGTCATCATAGGTATACCTCAACCATGAGAGACAAAATGTGGAAACAAATCCAGACAATCACATTGTCTGATTTTTGAAAGAATTTATTTGCAAATTATGGTGGAAAATGAGAATTTTGTCAATATCAAAAGTTCATCTCAATACTTTGTTATATATCCTTTGTTGGCAATGACAGAGGTCAAACTTTTTCTGTAAGTCTTCACAAGGTTGTCACACAATGTTGCTGGTATGTTGGCCCATTCCTCCATGTAGATCGCCTCTAGAGCAGTGATGTTTTTGGGCTGTCGCTGGCCAACAAGGACTTTCAGCTCCCTCCAAAGGTTTTCTATGGGGTTGAAATCTGGACCTTGAAATGCTTCTTACGAAGCCACTCCTTCGTTGCCCGGGCGGTGTGTTTGGGATCATTGTCATGCTGAAAGACCCAGCCACGTTTCATCTTCAATGCCCTTGCTGATGGGAGGAGGTTTGCACTCAAAATCTCATGATACATGGCCCTATTCCTTCTTTCATGTACACGGATCAGTCATCCTGTTCCCTTTGCAGAGAAACAGCTCCAAAGCATGATGTTGCCACTCCCATGCTTCACAGTAGGTATGGTGTTCTTTGGTTGCAACTCAGCATTCTCTCTCCTCCAAACACGACGAGTTGTGTTTCTACCAAATAGTTCTACTTTGGTTTCATCTGACCATATGACATTCTCCCAATCCTCTTCTGGATCATCCAAATGCTCTCTAGCAAACCTCAGAAGGGGGGACACGTCTGGCACTGCAGGATCTGAGTCCCTGGCGGCGTAGTGTGTTACTGATGGTAGCCTTTGTTACGTTGGTCCCAGCTCTCTGCAGGTCATTTACTAGGTCCCCCCGTGTGGTTCTGGGATTTTTGCTCACCGTTCTTGTGATCATTTTGACCCCACAGGGTGAGATCTTGCGTGGAGCCCCAGATCGAGGGAGATTATCAGTGGTCTTGTATGTCTTCCATTTTCTGAATATTGCTTCCACAGTTGATTTCTTCACACCAAGCTGCTTGCCTATTGCAGATTCAGTCTTCCCAGCCTGGTGCAGGTCTACAATTTTGTTTCTGGTGTCCTTCGAAAACTCTTTGGTCTTCACCATAGTGGAGTTTGGAGTGTGACTGTTTGAGGTTGTGGACAGGTGTCTTTTATACTGATAACAAGTTCAAACAAGTGCCATTAATACAGGTAATGAGTGGAGGACAGAAGAGCCTCTTAAAGAAGAAGATACAGGTCTGTGAGAGCAAGAAATCTTGCTTGTTTGTAGGTGACCAATTTGCAAATAAATTCTTTCAAAAATCAGACAATGTGATTGTCTGGATTTGTTTCCACATTTTGTCTCTCATAGTTGAGGTATACCTATGATGACAATTACAGGCCTCTCTCATCTTTTTAAGTGGGAGAACTTGCACAATTGGTGGCTGACTAAATACTTTTTTGCCCCATTGTATATAAATAAGACAGATATGAAAGAACATAGGGCTAGGGATAGATAGAGATATATATATAAATATAAAACAGTTGCAGCCTCCCTCGCCATCATTGCAGCTTTATTGTGCCCTCATTGCAGCCTCCCTCGCCATCATTGCGGCCAGTTACTGTGCCCTCATTGCAGCCTCCCTCGCCATCATTGCAGCCAGTTACTGTGCCCTCATTGCAGCATCCTTTGCCATCATTGCAGCCAGTTACTGTGCCCTCATTGCAGCCTCCCTCCCCATCATTGCAGCCAGTTACTGTGCCCTCATTGCAGCCACACCAGTCAGTGCGTATGTCACAGAGTTAAGTGTGAAATGTTTGGCCACGCTGTGATAAAAGTCCCGCCCTCCTCCTAGACCAGCTTGTGTGATAGACAGAACACTGCGTCTATCACACGAGCTGGTCTAGGAGGAGGGCGGGAGTTTTATCACAGTGCGGCCAAACTTTTAACACTCAGTTCCGTGACACAGCGGTCTCCCACTGACATGAAGGCAGGAGGAGGGGAGGAGGAGGGAGGGGAGGAGGAGGGAGGGGAGCGCTGCAGCCACAGCTTTGATCAAAGCGGCCCCAGAGCAGGCAGCCTACCGGGAAATGTCCCAGGATCCCGGTAGGCCAGAGTAGGCCGAGTACGTCCCATGCGCAGCTTCCTGGCTGATGAATGCAAATGTTCCTCCAGTATTTTTTGATAACACAACACAAAAAGTCCCTCTACCTGTGTGCGATTTCCCACCTGACTCTTCATACCCTCTGGTAACCACACAGACTCCACTCTTCTCTTAAACACTGGACTACATTGCCTAACTGAACTCTAATTCTGCCTTACTAAAACTTTTAAACTGCTGTCTATACTTGCTTGTTTGTTTATTTTTGAAAGTGTCACTTATTTTGTATTACACTGCCCTGGACAAGATCAAACATTTAACCTTATCCCGTTGCCCCCTTTTGCATTGTATTCTGTCCAGGCCAGTTGTAAACCTCACCCCTCTCTCCCCACGAGCCTGGTTTTATCAGCTCCTAATTGAATAATTGTGAATCCCCCCCCCCACACATCATCCCAGTATAAATGTAGTTCCTTTTTTGGGACGGCTGGCGAGGGTTTGGGTTGGCTACTCTTTGCACAAAGTGTCACTCTGGCAACAAGTGTTTGGCACTTATACACGAGCATTTTGTCTAAGGCACTGCTACAAAAAGCAAGTACAGACATTAGTGTTCCACACCTATTTTACTGGAAGTTCCCCTTCATCCTCTTCCCCCCCATATCATCCCAGTATAAATGTATTTCAATTTTTGGGAAGGCTGGTGAGGGTTTGGGCTGGCTACTCTTTGCACAAAGCGTCACTCCGGCGACAAGTGTTTGGCACTTATACACAGACATTTTGTCTAAGGCACTGCTACAAAAAAGCAAGTACAGACATTAGTGTTCCACACCTATTTTACAGGAAGTTTCCCTTCATCCTCTAACTTTCCTCAGCCTTCCTTCTATTCCCCTCTCCCCACCCTCCAACATGCTCACACTAATCTTTGCTATAACGTCCTCTTTCCTGAAACCCTCATTTCTTTACCACCCTCTCCAGCCCGCAAACTGTACATATCTCCTTCTCTTCTGCCCACTCAATATTACTGCACTTATCACCTCCTGCTCATTCTAAGCCCACACAGTATCACCACTTCCACTCCACTACAGCATCTGCCCTCCTGTAAATCCCACTCCTGCCTTACCACCCTCACCCTCCTACTACTCCTAATATCTGGGGACATCGCACCAAACCCCGGCCCTCTCACAACAAATTCCCACTCCCAAAATTGTCTGTCTACCTCCTCCAACAGTAGTCGTAACTCCCACCTTCTCATCCCAACTCCCCTGATTCCACAAGTCAGCCCCCCTCTTTCATGTGCCCTCTGGAATGCCCGCTCAATCTTCAACAAACTAGCTTCTGTCAAATACCTTTTCCTCTCCAAATCCCTTAATCTATTTGCTATTACCGAAACATGGCTCCAGGAATTCAACACTACCTCTTCAGCTGCCCTGTCCTACAGTGGCCTCCTCTGAACTCACTCCACCAGACCCAGTGGATGAAAAGGAGGTGGCATCGGGCTTCTCCTCTCCCCACAATGCACCTTCAAGGTTCTTTCCACACCTCCCTCTCTTTTCCCCTGCTCTTTCGAAGTGCACTGCATTCGTCTTTTCTCTCCAGCTTATCTAAGTGTCACAGTCGTTTACTGGCCTCCTGGGCCAGTGTTGCGCTTTCTGGATGAGTTCTCTGCATGGGTGTCCTACTTTCTCTGTTCTGAAGTACCTGCCATCATTCTAGGTGACTTTAACATTCCAATCAATGGTACTACTGCAACCACTTCTCAACTACTCAACCTAACCCCCTCTTTTAACCTAACACAATGGACACAAACCACCACTCACTCCAACGGCAATACTCTCGACCTCGTATTCTCCCATCGCTGCACTCCCCGCAACCTCTCTAACACCCCCTTTCCTCTCTCTGATCACAACCTTATCTGTTTCACACTCTCCTTGTCTCCTACCTCTCATGCTGCCAACTCACAAACCACTCACAAACCACCACCCGCAGAAACCTTCACAAGCTCAACCCTTCCCTTTTTCATTTTGCTACTGATGGCCTTTACAATAAAATCAAACCCCTGTCCTGCCCAGACCTAACCACTTCTATCTATAACAACACGCTGTCATCCTCCCTAAATGTACTTGTTTTTCTTTCTACACGCAGAACCAGGCCCCATCTGTCACAACCCTGGCAAACAGACGACACCAGAAGTCTCAAGAGACGCAGCCCTGCTCTTGAGCGAGCATGGCATAAATCCAAATCCCTTTACCCTCTACAAATCTGCCCTTTTCAAATAAAACTTCTGCCTCCACACTGCTAAACAAACCTACTACAACACTCTCATCAAAACTCTTTCATCCAAACCTCGACAACTCTTTTCTACCCTTAATTCCTTACTTCACCCCCCACTGCCCCCACCCACCAACTTGCTTAGCGCTCAACAGATTGCCAATCATTTCAAAAGCAAAATCAACACAATTCGCAAGGAGATATCCAGCATTCAACTTCCTCCCCTACCCAACACATCAGGTCCAACACCACACTCAATATTCTCCTCCTTCTGCCCAGTTACCACCGATGAAGTTGGTAAACTCTTCTCCATCGCCCACCTCACCACCTGTCCCCTGGACCCTGTCCCCTGGACCCTGTCCCCTCACAATTACTGCGACCACCTTCCCGCTCTATCCTAAACTCCCTAACCCACATCTTCAACCTCTCCTCTGGCACCTTTCCTTTAGGGCTGTTGAAAATAATCGTAGCATCGATGCATCGCTATTTGACCATACACGATGCAGCATCGATGCTATGACTAAAATAATCAATGTTTGGATGACGTCATCCTCGCGCCGCGTTATGCCCTGCCTTCGCAACCAAGCGGAGCCAAAAGCCGCCGAAGAGCCATCGGAGTAAGCCACGCCGGCTTTTCCCGCTTCCTGCCTCTCACTGACGTCATCCCCTGCTGCCCTGCGTAGAGGATTGATGCTGTGTACACTTTGGCGGGGACATGGAGCGCCGGTGTTTGGAACTGCTGCTGCTAAGAGTGGCGGCGGCCGGCTTGTGGAGCACAGAGCTCCGAGGAGGAGAGTGGAGCCGAGGCATATCCAGCCGGGTGTGACGGATCAGCCAGGTGAGGGGGCCGCGGGGAAGACACCAAGGGGGGTGAACGTGGTAAGGGAGATGCCAGACTGTGCTATCCAAGCCAAGCTGACCAATACCCTGTCCCCCTCACCACTAACCTGTCACCATATAATACTGTTTCATTATTACCATAGCGCTCCCCTGCCCACTGTCACCACGGACCAATTCCCATCCTTCTCGACCAGCATCCACACAGTCCTCTGCTCCCCCCTACCTCTACACACTAAGCATGCAGATAGGGCAATAAAAAACAAAAAATGGTGTGCAGTGCTTTGTGGTGATGTACAAAAGCGTGTTATTAAGTAGTGAATAAATATAGTCCTGAAATATATAAATCTGTGATCTGATTGAAAGAAATCTTTTGTGTACTCAAAGTAATTCCAGTGCTGAGTGTGCTCTGCTGTGTTCAAATCATTCACCAGAAATCAGGAATAATTATTTTGTACATCACCACAAAGCACTGCACACCATTTTTTGTTTTTTATTGCCCTATCTGCATGCTTAGTGTGTAGAGGTGGGGGGGGGAGCAGAGGACTGTGTGGATGCTGGTCGAGAAGGATGGGAATTGGTCCGTGGTGACACTGAGCAAGGGAGCGCTATGGTAATGAAACAGTATTATATAGTGACAGGTTAGTGGTGAGGGGGGTGAGGTATTGGTCAGCTTGGATAGGACAGTCTGGCACCTCCCTTACCACGTCCAGCAGGTCTGTAGTCTCTGACCATCTCTTGTATCATGCCTGCAGTCTATGACCATCTCTTGTATCATGTCTGCAGTCTCTGACATCTCTTGTATCATGTCTGCAGTCTCTGACCATCTCTTGTATCATGTCTGCAGTCTCTGACCATCTCTTGTATCATGTCTGCAGTCTCTGATCATCTCTTGTATCATGTCTGCAGTCTCTGACCATCTCCTGTATCATGTCTTACCATCTTCTGTAGTCATTTGGGGCAGTCTGGAGCTCCTCTTTAAGTTGTCTGTTGTGTTTACACTTTGCTACATGTTGTCTTTTTTTTTAAGAACAGATAAAATTTATAAAATGGCATTCTTCTGACTGCTTGAATTTTTTGGGTAAAAGCAGTGTGCAGTAATCGTGATGCATCGTGATGCATCACGGAATCAAATTGAATCGAATCGTGGACCGGATAATCGTAATCTAATCAAATCGTGAGACCAGTGAAGATGTGCACCCCTACTTTCCTTCCCCGCTCAAACATGCACTGGTTACCCCATACTTACAAAAACCCTCACTAGACCCACCTGTTGGAATAACTTAAGACCCATCTCCCTGCTTCCATTTGCCTCCAAGCTCATCGAGCGCCTTGTCCATGACCGAATGAGTCGCTACCTCACGGACAATAACCTTCTCGACCCCCTACAGTCCAGCTTCCGTCCACAACATTCCACTGAAACTGCCCTACTAAAACTCACCAATGACCTACTAACTGCTAAAACCAATGACATTACTCCATACGCATACTCTTAGACTTTTCTGCTGCCTTCGAAACAGTTACCCACCATCTCCTCCTCAGCAAACTACACTCCCTTGGCCTCCGAGATTCTGCTTTATCCTGGTTCTCCTCCTACCTATCTCAGCGCACTTTCAGTTTCACTTACAACTCCATCTCCTCTGCTCCTCTTCCTCTTACTGTTGGAGTACCCCAAGGCATCCGTCCTTCGGCCCCTCCTATTCTCACTCTATACCTCTTCCCTAGGCCAGTTGATGACCTCCCATGGCTTCCAATAACACTTCTATGCCGACAACACCCAGATCTATCTCTCCACTCCTCAACTCACCCTCTCGATCTCCTCACGGATCTCAAACTTACTGAATGACATATCAGTATGGATGTCACACCACTTTCTCAAACTCAATCTTTCTAAAACTGAGCTTGTTATATCTCCTCCTGCCCGGCCCCCCCCCCCTCCCCCATGACTTTACCATTAAGATCAACAGCTGAACCATTGGTCCCTCTACACATGCCAGGGTGCTGGGTGTAATCCTTGACTCTGACCTCTCCTTCAGCCCTCACATCCAATCGCTGGGTAAATCCTGCCGCCTTAACCTCCGCAACATCTTCATAATTCATAATTCGACCCTTCCTGACTAATGACACCACAAAGCAACTTATGCACGCCTTGATTATTTCCCCCATTGACTACTGCAACTCTCTCCTTAATGGCCTACCCTTATGCAGGCTATCCCCCCTTCAGTCTATAATGAATGCTGCTGCTAGACTAATACACCTCACTAACTGATCTGTGACTGCTGCTCCTCTCTGCCAATCCCTTCACTAGCTTCCCTTACCCCACCGTATAAAATTCAAAATGCTAACCACAACATACAAGGCCATCCACAACATCGCCCCCAGCTACATCACCAACCTCATCTGCAGATATCACCCAAATCATCCCCTCCACTCCTCCCAGGACCTCATGCTCTCTAGCTCCCTTGTTACCTCCTCCCATGCTCGCCTTCAGGACTTCACAAGAGCCTCTCCCATCCTCTGGAACTCCCTGCCCCAGTATGTCCGATCAGCCCCTAACCTGTCCACCTTCAGGAGATCCCTGAAAACTCACATATTCAGGGAAGCCTATCCCACACCCACCTAACTGTCCCGAGCCACCCCCATCAAATCATTCCCTGCATCTATTACCTTTTGTACCACCACCCCCTCCCTTTAGAATGTAAGCTCTAAGAGCAGAGCCCTCCTGTCTCTTCTGTATTGAACTGTACTGTAATTGTGCTGTCCCCATTCTACATTGTAAAGCTCTGTGTAAACTGTTGGCACTATATAAATCGTGTATAATAATGTATAGTAATAACAAATTGCATTCATCTTGCCAACAATGTTGACCAAATTTCCTGTGCCTTTGTAGCACACGCATCCCCAAAACATCAGAGATCCACCTCCGTACCTCAGCTTGGAGCTGAGATATACAGGAGTGGGTTGAAAGGGTAAAAAATTACCTCATAACTTTGAATATCTGATGCCACTCACATACAATGCAGTCCACCAACCTTCTTAAACTCACAATGCAATCTCCTCCCGCCCTTCTCACGCATACATGCAGTGTAGCCACCCACTACAGTAACTCACCATGGATGGGCTTAGCCACATACCTATGCAGGAACTGGAAGTGTCCTTTTACAGGACTTATGTTCTTTGCCAGTGGGGATTGCACAGTAAAAACTGTCTGAGGCAGCTGGCTAGCTTGAGGAGTGCACAGCTCACCATTTGGCACTCCCTTCACATAAAAACATTGCACCTAGACCAGCTGTCTCCTCCCTCCCCCTATCCTGGTCCCACTCTTCTATAACCAGAAGTACAGAGCATTTTCTTTGCTCCCAACTAATGAACAGAATTGCAAAGGCGCAATAGAAAGTTCAGTATGTGCTGCTGGTGAGGGGGCATTAAATGGAGCCCAAGAAAAACATAGGTTCAAGAAAAAAGTGTAATATAATGCAGCTTACCATGCCTTAGCTGTTGTGGTTGGATTTGTTTTCTTTTTTTAAGCCCTTTTTTTCTCCCTTATTTTCACCTTGTAATTCTGCTAGTAACACACTTTCTGTCCTAGGTTGGGAACTCTTACTAACTGTACTGCACCTATGTAGGAGCAGCATTGTCACCCTAGGATAGGAAATATGTGTGGACTAGAGAACACCACCCCTTCTCAAAAAAAAAAAAAGTGGAAGGTGTTTTGTAGCCCACAAAAAGAGCTTGGAACAATGCTAACCAAAAACAGTCAGCACAGGTAAAGAACAATCAACAGTTGCCTCTAAAGCAGCCAGTGTGGCCAGCGAAACCAGTCAGGCTTCCAGCTTGGTACCATGCCGCCAGCTTCTGGGATACCTTCTCCCCTACCTCCTCCATTCCTTTAAGAGACTGAAATTCTCTCTGGATATGGACTTATAAATCTCTACTGCTACCTACAAAGTTTGGACTTTTCAAGATCCGCATGGATGGCTAAGTACATTTACTTTACTAGAGTGCTAAATGGCTTTATGTCTCTTTGATCTACTATGATGGCTCCCACACTGGGCAATGACAAACCACATATTACACAGTTGGAGGAGTTCTCCTGTGTTATTTAGTTGCCAATAAAGGGAGGGCAGTAGATGCCTTACAACAAACTACAAGAGTACCATATGTGATGACAAGGATATCTCTCCCTGGGAGTTTTCCAGCTGTACCTGGTGCTCATTATACAAGCCAATTTTCACTCTTATTCCAGGCTGTATATGTAAGGACTGACCCTATATGGGATACCTTATGGACTGTAAAGGTTACTAACCACATGTAGTGGCCCATCTTACCACTCATAGCTGGGTTGATTTCATACTACAGCCCAAAGAATTTTTAACATTATCGGCCACACAGGGGCAACGTTGTCCAGATGTGGTCTGGACTTCTGCATATCCATGGGAAGATTTCTTAATGGACTTTGAATAGCATCTTATATAAAACCAGTCCTGGAACATCGGAAAGACTCTCTTTCAATTAATCTTTAGTAATATTCAGCTATGAGCTATACATTACCACTTTACAATATGGAGGAGACAATGTTATATGTTTTTTTGATATAGACTATACCCCTCATTGGGGCACATACATTCATGAACATGTGCTAATACCCTTGTTTGTTCCCCTTTCTTTTTTGTTTTTTGGGGGGAGAGGAGGCTGTTTATACAACTTCCCTGCAGCTGCCATAGTTGTGTGTTGCCCAATTATGATTTTATTAGATAGCTAGATAGATTTTATTAGATAGATAGTGGGATTTGCATTGTTTAGATACTTGTGTTTAATAAAGCTATTTTCTACATTACTATATATGTCAGATCACTTCACTAGGTCCTTTTACATTATATCTGTTAATGGATACAGCATACAGTGTGTACATTTGAGGTTGAGCTCAGTCAGGTTTTTACACCCCCCCCCCCCCCTTTTTTTTGAGCGCTATATTAGAACCTGTAATAAATAAAGAGCAAACCTGTTCTGACCTTTTATCATGAGTAATCTTATCAGGGAAACTTGTTTGAATTAATGTGAATTAGCTGACTGATCTCTAGTGTTAATTGTTCAAAAAACAAAATTCTTTATATTTTTCTCCCTTTTTATAAAAACCATTATGTTAGGTTAGCAGTTAGAATTCTATTCTGCAGCTTCCAGCACTACTCTCTCGTGTCTTCAAAGTATATGTCAGAAAAAATTAAAATAAAACGTGCAAAACATTTTTGCAATACATGCACATTTACGTTTTGAGACTCTGCATGTACAGAAAAATACCTTGTTTGTGAACAGACAACACACAGCATTTTTTTAACTTAATGGTGTCAGTCCTGCTGAGCATTTTTTGCTAAACTAATAAACCACCCCCATTTTCAGATCTATACAACATAAAGGTGAATTATTCTATGGTCCAAGATAAGAACCAGGAGGACTTACTAGTCTCTTTGATATAAGACCATAGTGTGCAGAAATTCCAGGATAGCTATTCATTTCCAAGATCAACGGGTATTTTTTTTTTTCATATAAACAAATGCTACAAAATTCTAATAATGGTATATTTATATCAATCAAGACTGCAAACTGCCAGTTTGCTCCTAGCTTGATAAAGGCCTGAAACATCACAGTGTGAAAAGGGAGCTTAAAGTGGAACTTCAGTAATTTATCATCTTTACATCTATTAAATCTTCTGCCCTTGTTGTTTTAACTTTGGATAGTAAAACATTTTTTTCTGCCAGTAAATACCTTATACAGCCCACTTCCTGTTTCTTGTCTGGTAAAAAGCCTAGGCTTATGACATCATGCACAACGCTCTCTCTCACTCTCGTAAAGGTTTGCCAGAAAGGGGGGGTGAGTCATAAGAGGGCTAATGAGAGCTGCAGGGTTGCAGAGCTGGAGGCGTGCCTCTGTGTGTCTGTGTGTCTGTGGAAATCCAGGTAGTGAACAGGCAGCAGCTTCAGCTGCCCAAAGTTAAAATGAATGCAGCCAGACTCAATGGAGTGAGATTTCTGCAGCATATTTGGCAGTACAGAATCAAAGTATATATAAAATAATATGAAAAGTGGTTGTAGGAAAGCTTCAGAAAGGCAAAGATGTTTTTATTCCGAATGATGTGAGCAGACTGCAGTTCCTCTTTAAAGTGGTTGTAAAGGCAGAAAGTTTTTTTTTATCTTAATGCATGCTAAAACCTTCTGTGTTCAGCAGCCCCTCAGCCCCTCTTATATTTACCTGAGCCCCATCTCTATCCAGCAATGTAAATGAGTTCCTCGGCCATCTGGGACTCTCGCTCCTGTCAACCAAAGTCAGTTAGCCAATCAGGAGAGAGAGGGGGTGGGGCCAAACCACAGCTCTGTGTCTAAATGCACACACGGAGCTGCGGCTCAGCTCGGGTGCCCCCATAGTAAGCTGCTTTTTGTGGGGGCACTAGACATGAGGGAGGGGCCAGGAGCACCAAAGAGAGACCTGAGAAGAGGGGATCTGGGCCGCACTGTACAAAAACATTTCACAGAGCAGGTAAGTATAACATGTTTGTTATTTTTAAAGAAAAAAGAAAAAAACAAGACTTTAGTATCACTTTAACTGTTTTGTACTACAATGATTTTGTAATAAAGTGAAAATAGTTTTTAATAAAGACAAAGACCTGTGTGTGGATGAACTATTGTTATGCCTGCTTATGGTTCTTCTGAATTGCACCAGACACTGGATAAAGTGTGCATTCCTGAAGTACAAGTACTACGTCAGTCACAACTTGCAGGGTGGAAATGAAAACTTGACTAGGAAAGTGGTTGAATAAAAGAAGTCCAATAGTAATTCTCAAGGACAAAATTAAGAGACTTTTTTTTTTTTTACACTTGCTTTGTGTTACCCTTTGGTCTCTTAAATATTCAGTTGAAAGTGTTGTGTTATATCTGTTTGATAAGTGAAAACATGCCTGTGGATCCTGCCAGAACTCTAGAGCTGTCTTTTGCACTCTGCAGTTTTATCTCAAATAGTCTTATCCTCCCTGCCTAGGTAACCTTTGTGATCCACAGAACACCTCCTCTTATGTTATAGAGAAGAATAGGTTCCTAACACACTTCCTGTTCTAGGATTCCAGTGCTACTTCTCTTAGATATGCTACAGTGAGTGAACTTTGGTATTTAGCAGAATGACCTCCACTGTGCCACATCCCTGATAACTAGAGCAAAAACACTAGCTACCAACGTTTTTAAAGGAGTGATTTAGTATATCATACTGGTAGCTGTGTACTACTGTGTATTTATTGGTAGGGTTATTTGGGTCGATCTGTTGAAGACCTGTGTGAATTTACATTTACCATTGCTCCCTACTTTAATATGAATACACATACCTGCTTGTAGCAGAAATATGGTAATCTATTAACATGTACACCTAAATACCTCCTATTATTTAGCCACACATGAGGCTGCTGTGGATGCGTGGAGACTCTGAAGGCCCTTGTGTCCGCCCAATAGACTGTTGATATGGGCTGACATCCCACCATTTTGAATATAAGCTTCAATACCCCACATGTCATGGTCCTGAGAATGCTGATTTTAGACCTACATATCCCTACATTTTTAGACCTACATATCTCCATCTATTTTGTATAGGATATTCAACAGTAGTGAATGGTCCATTGGGGTATATTTTATCAGGTTTATGAACATGGAGTATTGATGACCTTGTTCTTTTAAATTGATGTGCACATGCAATGTTTTTACTATGATATGTAAATAAAGTTCTTTGTATTTTAGCCTCCATTCACACCTAGGCGTTTTGAATCATGGGCAGAATCGCCGTGATTCTGCCCGCGATCCCAAAT
The DNA here is from genome assembly GCA_037952835.1 of Lithobates septentrionalis. Classification (NCBI taxonomy): domain Eukaryota; kingdom Metazoa; phylum Chordata; class Amphibia; order Anura; family Ranidae; genus Lithobates; species Lithobates septentrionalis. The sequence goes on along the minus strand of JBBDGP010000084.1, from coordinate 16,031,372 downwards.
TGCGGAAAAACAGGGGACACATTTGCCCATGCCATTGCTTCTTAATGGCATCACAATTGTGGTGCGATTTTTCCAAGATAAATGGAGCTGAAATTGCGGCAAAATCGCAGCCTACGAAGCTTGTCGCTCAAAAGGGAGCAGGAACTTCTTTTGGGCGACAGCGCTGGGCGTTGGCGCAAATGTAGCTTGATTTATCGTGCAAAAATCACGCTGTGACTAAGGTGCCATTAAGAAGTAATGGCATTGCAAATGCTTCCTGCGTTGTGATGTGTGATTTGGAATTACGGGCAGAATTGTAGTGATTTAGATCGCCTAGGTGTGAATGGAGCCTTACTATAAGTGGTTCTTCTTATGCCAGTGCCATTAAGGTCCCATGTTATAAGTGCTCTTCCTATACACGTTTTTGCTCTAGTGAGTGAACATGGTTACCCTGGGACAGGAAATATGTTATTTGTTACTAGCAGGATCGAGGTGAAACTAAAAGTAAGTTATAATAAAATAATAAATAAAAAAATCTGACTACTTGCATGATATTTTTTTTATTCTTGGGTTTAAACACAGTTTAGGATAGATTTGCTAAGCTAGAGTCAGGTTCAAATATTTTACCAAAAATGATATGTCTCAGTGATTTCCTAAACCATGGATAGAAAAATCCATATATGAGTGGATTACATGTTGAGTTGATATAGCCAAGCCAGTTGAGAGCATCGAACAAAAGTTCAGGTGTGGAAAAGTTGAGAAATGGATCGACTAAAATGGTTATAAACACTGGCATCCAACAGGATATGAACACTCCCATCACAATTCCCAGTGTCTTTGCAGCTTTCCGGTCCTTCTGCTTGGAAATTTGAGTTGACATTTTGTCCTTCAAGTTCCCCATAACGTGTTTCAGAATGTTAGCATGCCTTTGAGATACTATGAATATTTGTATGTAAATTCCAACCATAACTGAGCCAGGAATAAAAAAGCATGCAAAAAACATAATCACAGACCACAATTTGTTGAATGTAATTGGACATAAATTAAAACATTCCACTAATGACTCATATCCAACTATTCCTGATACATGGGAATTTGTTATGACAACTCCAAAAGCAAATATAGCTGGCAGAGACCAGCAGACAAATATCATTTTTTTAATGACAACTGTAGTCATTTTAATTGGATAGTGGAGAGGATTGCATACAGCATAAAATCTATCAATGGCTATAGAGCAAAGATGGAAAATTGAGATGACACTAAGCATTAAGTCAAAACTGTAATGGATTTTACAAAACAGTTTTCCAAAATACCAACATTTTTCCACAGATCTTACCATACTACAAGGCATTATGAGGACACCAAGAAGGAAATCTGTGGCAGCCATGGAAAGAATGAGATAATTTGTTGGGGAATGTAACTCTTTGAAATGGCTGATGGAGATAATGATTCCCAAATTTCCGAAGACTGTTATGGTCATGCAGACAGTGAGGAAAATGTATATTCCAAGACGTGCAACAACAGGCCTGTCAGTTGGGCAGAAAAATGAGACATTTTCAAATTGCAAGCAAACTGGATTAGTAAATGTCCTATCCATGCCAAATGTCTTCTGTTGTAGAAATGTTCCTTTAGATGCTCTAAAATGAGAGATATAGGCAAGCGAATAGTGTTATCCAATAATTTAATTAAAATACATACTTATTTTACCTGCCAAATGATTTGTATTTCTGTCCATCCAATCCTGGAATTCACACAACACTGCCACACACCTGCCCCTCTCTAACAGTGCAGGACACCTGATTTTTCTTTGCTTTACGTAACACTTACAGATCTATTCCAACCCCAGCTAGCGACTGGATATTGAAAGAAGAAGCCGCGCATATATGGAAGGTGTCCAGATTCATTTATTGATTGTGATAAAAGACAGCCAACACGTTTCGGGGTCAAAGGAACTCCCCCTTCATCTGGGCTACAATAAAACATAATATAATGTAAAAAAAATTTTGACTGATAAACTCATGAGCCTAAAAATCGTAAAACATCATGGATAACATACATATACATGTGCGTACACATACGGGATTCCAAAAATACCAACATATTCACAAACGTGCACATGCAATGGAATTAGGATGAAGAAATTAGGGAATAGCATATAAAGTGATAAGGTGCAATGGGTTCAATGAAAAAATTAATGATATTAAATTATATTAAAGTATCTCATAAAAGCGAGTACACCCCTCACATTTTTGTAAATATTTTATTATATCTTTTCATGTGACAACACCAAAGAAATTACACTTTGCTACAATGTAAAGTAGTCAGTGTACAGCTTGTAAATTTGCTGTCCCCTCAAAAAAACCCAACACACAGCCATTAATATCTAAACCGCTGGCAGCAAAAAAGAGTACACTTCTAAATCAAAATGTCCAAATTAGACCCAATTAGCCATTTTGCCTCCCTGGTGTCATGTGACTCGTAAGTGTTACAAGGTCTCAGGTGTGAATGGGGAGCAGGTGTGTTAAATGTGGTGTTATTGCTCTCACTCTCTCATACTGGTCACTGGAAGTTCAACATGGCACCTCATGGCAAAGAACTCTCTGAGGGTATGAAAATTGTTGCTCTACATAAAGATGGCCTAGGCTAGAAGAAGATTGCCAAGACCCTGAAACTGAGCTGCAGCACGGTGGCCAAGGCCATACAGTGGTTCAACAGGACAGGTTCCACTCAGAACAGGCCTCACCATGGTCGACCAAAGAAGTTGAGTGCACATGCTCAGTGTCATATCCAGAGGTTGTCTTTGGGAGTGATGCCAGAATTGCTGCAGAGGTTGAAGGGGTGGGGGGTCAGCCTGTCAGTGCTCAGACCATGCGCTGCACACTGCATCAAATTGGTCTGCATGGCTGTTGTCCCAGAAGGAAGCCTCTTCTAAAGATGATGCACAAGAAGCCCACAATCAGTTTGCTGAAGACAAGCAGACTAAGGACATGGATTACTGGAACCATGTCCTCTGGTCTGATGAGACTAAGATAAACTTATTTGGTTCAGATGGTGTCAAGCGTGTGTGGCAGCAACCAGGTAAGGAGTACAAAGACAGGTGTGTCTTGCCTACAGTAAAGCATGGTGGTGGGAGTGTCATGGTCTGGGGCTGCATGAGTGCTGCCGGCACTGGGGAGATATGGTTCATTGAGGGAACCGTGAATGCCAACATGTACTGTGACATACTGAAGCAGAGCATGATCCCCTCCCTTTGGAGACTGGGCCGCAGGGCAGTATTCCAGCATGATAACGACCCCAAACACACCTCAAAGACGACCACTGCCTTGCTAAAGAAGCGGAGGGTAAAGGTGATGGACTGGCCAAATATGTTTTCAGACCTAAAACCCATTGAGCATCTGTGGGGGATCCTCAAACGGAAGGTGGAGGAGCACAAGGTCTCTAATATCCACCAGCTCTGTGATATCATCATGGAGAATTGGAAGAGGACTCCACTGGCAACTTGTGAAGCTCTGGTGAACTCCATGCCCAAGAGGGTTAAGGCAGTGCTGGAAAATAATGGTGGCCACACAATATATTGACACTTTGGGCCCAATTTAGACATTTTCACTTAGTGGTGTACTCACTTTTGTTGCCAGCGGTTTAGACCTTAATGGCTGTGTGTTGAGTTATTTTTAGGGGACAGCAAATCTTCACTGTTATACAAGCTGTACACTCACTACTTTACATTCTAGCAAAGTGTACTTTCTTCAGTGTTGTCACATGAAAAGATATAATAAAATATTTACAAAAATGTAAGGGGTGTACTCATCTTTGTGAGATACTGTGTATGTATATATATATATATATATATATATATATATATATATATATATATATATATATATATATATATATATATATATATATAGTGTGTATGTTGGGAAAAAACTGACCCTGCATCGGTGGTGTCACTGGATGGAAAAAATGACCCTGCATCGGTGGTGTCATTGGATGGAAAAAATTTCCCTGTGTCAACAGTGTAGGTAAGAGGAAAATGGCGCTGCATCAGTGTCAGTGGGGGTAAACTGCAGCTAATCAGTGAAGGGGAGATATCGGCGTGTGCATGTACATTGTAGTACACACAGATTACCTTATAGTGCAGAGCCCAGGGCTGAGTTGTGAGACATGATGGTTATCATGCAGCTTCCAGGGAAAGTCTCCTGAAATTGAGAACTGGCCACATGTCACCAAAATCATCCTAATATATACACAGATTTGTAAAAAATCCCTGCTCTCTAATTTATATGTCTTTGTTAATATACTTTGAAATCAATTTGGATATATCAATAAATTACAATTTAGGCCCTCACTAACTCATACTTTAAAATATGTTTAATATAAATCAATATATTGAAAATATATATAACTAAAAAAGGTGCTCTAAACTGGATTAGAACCCACAACCTTCAACACTACAAGCCTGTTGCTCTAACCACTATGCTAATACTTTAGGATTCTTATTAGTTGCTTTTTTATGTTTGATATGAGGAATTGTGAACTGCCCCTGGGGAAACTGAAGATGACATCTTAAAGTGGAAGTAAACCCATCCATAAAACAAGTTACTTTTCCGGCATGTGCCGGAAATGTAACACTCCCATTGGTTGTGCTCTCAACCAAACTGTCAAACCATCCAATAGCTGGTGTCATGACTGATCACATGTGCAGCATCATGGCAGTTGTTGATTAAACAGAGGCAAAGATGGCAGCTTCCTTGGCTAGAAACGATAGTAGGGTTTACTTACGCTTTAATGATCCCATTTGATCACCCTAATACAGTTTTTTCTTTGAAATCTCTACTCTCTAATTTATAGTAGCCAGCATATACTACAACTTTGTGTGGTCAATATATCAGTGTGTCTTTGTTAATATACCTTTAAATCAATTTGGATATATTGATAAAATACAATTTAAGCCCTCACTATCTCATATTTTAATATATATATAAAAAAATACTCTCACATGGATTAGAGCCCACAACTTCTCCAATGTAAGCCTGCTGCTCTAACCACTATGCTAACTCTAAATAGTTATTTGGGCTTGCTTTTATGTTAAATATGAGGTTAATTGTTTGTGAAACAACTCTATTAGTCCAGACAAGTAATTGCTATGATCAATCCGTTATGACCATAGACACACATCGTCCTGCTGCCTTCTAGCCATTCACAATTCCCTTATGTAGGGGCAATAGTGCAATGTTTCCTACAATTTGGGGTGCAGAGCTGTGCTGTGCTGGCCATTGTGTTGTGTTATCTATGGAAGCTGTGTCCCCCCCACTCACACACAATACACATGGCTCTTTATGTTGGAGCAGATGACAGAGAAGAAGGATAAGACAGCAAACCGAGGAACTATTAATACAGTAGAGGAACCAGAGAACCCAGCACTGCCTGCTTCCTTATACTGGGTGCTGTAACTAAGATAGATTTACATATCCATATGCAGAGCAGAAGACATGTATGTCTGCAGAATGATGGTCTGTGGGTGTTACTACAGTATTGCTCATTGGTCCTAAAGTCTTCCTAATAGAGACTACTATATTTATAAACTCAGAATTCTGACTTTCAAACTGAGAATCCTGTAAAAAAATAAAAAATAATAATTTTTTTTTTCAAACTCTTAATTCTGTATTTTTTATATGATGGCCCCAGGGTTCTTCCATAAGCAATGCAGTGAATTTAAATTTGCTTTTTTGTTTTGTTTTGTTTTATTACAAGTTTTTTTTTTAAGACATAATTTTTGCTGGCTTTCCACTTCATAAATGTCCACCTATTTAATTTAAAGTTGGTAGATAATCCCTTTTAATTGAACCTTCCCTTTGGATTCCTTTGTGCACCCAGGGCCGATCCCAGGCGGGTGCACGGGGTGCAGTGCACCCGGGCGCCAGAGAGGTGGGGGCGCTGAAGCGCCAGAGTTCTCCCCTCCCTCCTCCTCTCCGTGTCCAGAGCAGGCTCTCTCCGCAGGTCACGGCCGCGAAGCGGCCGCTGTGTTTTTTGCTGCTGCTAGAGCCCGTCCCCCCTCCCTCCTTCTCCTGTCAGAGAAGGAGAGCAGCCGCCGGAGATCGGAGCGGCTGGTCTCTGTGTGGAGAGAGATCAGCCGCTCAGTGACTTCGCTGAGGGGGAGAGCGGTCCGTGCCTGCAGCCTGACAGGCTGACACAGGTTCTCCTCCTCTGTCACTCACTCCCGTGGCCCGCCCAGGCCTGTCTAGACAACTGCTCTTCACCCGGGCGGCGCGGCTGCACACTGTCCTCTCTAGCTGCCGCCCGGGTTTTAATGGGTCTCTAGAGTACTAATAGAGGGAGGTTTGTCTCTGGGGCGGTCTGTACTAATCGAGGGGGGTTTGTCTTGGGGGTCTGTACTAATAGGGGGGTTGTCCTGGGGAGTCTGTACTAATGGGGGGGTTGTCCTGGTGGGGGGTCTGTACCAATAGAGGGGGGGCATTGTCCTGGGGGGTCTGTACTAAAGGAGGGGGGTTTGTCCTGGTGGGGGGTCTGTACTAATGAAGGGGGGTTGTCCTGAAGGGGTCTGTACTAATGGGGGAGTTGTCCTGGGGTGTCTGTACTAAAGGAGGGGGGTTTGTCCTGGTGGGGGGTCTGTACTAATGGAGGGGGGTTGTCCTGGGGGAGTCTGTACGAATAGGGGGGTTGTCCTGGGGGGGTCTGTACTAATAGGGGGGCTTGTCCTGGGGGGGTCTGTACTAATGAAGGAGGGATTTGTCCTGGGGTGGCTGTACTAATGGAGGGATCTTGTCCGGGGGGGTCTGCACTAATGGGGGGGTTTGTCCTGGTGGAGGGTCTGTACTAATGGAGGGGGGGTTCTCCTGGGGGGGTCTGTACTAATGGAGGGGGCTTTGTCCTGGTGGGGTCTGTACTAATGGAGGGGGCTTTGTCCTGGTGGGGGTCTGTACTAATGGAGGGGGGTTGTCCTGGGGGGGTCTGTACTAATGGAGGGGGGTTTGTCCTGTTAGGGTCTGTACTAATGGAGGGGGGGTTATCCTGGGGGGTATGTACTAATAGAGGGGGTTGTCCTGGGGGGTCTGTACTAATGAAGGGGGGTTGTCCTGGGGGGTCTGTACTAATGAATGGGGGATTTGTCCTGGGGGGGTCTGTACTAATGCAGGGGGGTTTCTCCTGGGGGGTGGTCTGTACTAATGGAGGGGGGATTTGTCCTGGGGGGGTCTGTACTAATGAAGGGGGTTGGTCGTGGGGGGTCTGTACTAATGGAGGAGGGGTGTTTGTCCGGGGGGGGTCTGTACTAATGGAGGGGGGTTTGTCCTGGGGGGTCTGTACTAATGGAGGGGGGTTTGTCCTAGTGGGGGGTCTGTACTAATGGAGGGGGGGTTTGTCCTGTGGGGGTCTGTACTAGTGGAGGGGGGGTTCTCCGGGGGGGTCTGTACTAATGGAGGGGGTTTAGTGACGTCACTGCAGCTGCGGGCTCTTCTTTTGCCCCTTCCCCTCCCTCTCCTCCGCACGTGCACTGCTATACTAGTGAGCGGTGCTGGCCGGCACAGCCTCCCACTATGTTTCTTCCCCTGCCTTCATATCAGCCAGGGAAAAAATAGAATAGAAAACGGAGCATAGAAGAGGATTGTGGGACATGTAGTCCCGAGGACTGACAGCCCCACTGTAACACGGAAACTGCAGCCCACACAGCATGCTCAGCTGAATGGGAGAGAGAGAGACGGGAGCCTGGGAAAGCTTTCAGGGAAGTACACCCTGGACTCCAGAGGGAGAGGGCAGTGCTGAGGGAACACCATCAGAGAGGGAACCCCACTGCCTTGTACTACCAGAGGGAAAGACACACAGCCTAGCACCATCCCTGGTGGAGAAAGGAATGGAGTCATTGCCGGAATACAGATCTGGGTGCTACCCAGCGGAGTCGCCACGGGCAATTCAGAGTGAGCTGACTCCTGATCAGAGGAACCGTTGCTGTATCGCTGGGTCAGGTGAGAGGGCCAATCTGCCATTATCTACTAACGTCCATAGGAACTGCAGTCTCTGACCATCTTCTTGTTCTGACCATCTCTTGTATAATGTCTGCAGTCTCTGACCATCTCCTGTATTATGTCTGCAGTCTCTGACCATCTCCTGCACTATGTCTGCAGTCTCTGACCATCTCCTGTATCATGTCTGCAGTCTCTGACCATCTCCTGTATCATGTCTGCAGTCTCTGACCATCTCCTGTATTATATCTGCAGTCTCTGACCATCTCTTGTATCATGTCTGGAGTCTCTGACCATCTCTTGTATCATGTCTGCAGTCTCTGACATCTTCTGTATTATGTCTGCACTCTCTGACCATCTCCTGTACTATGATTGCAGTCTCTGACCATCCCCTGTGTCATGTCTGCAGTCTCTGACCATCTCTTGTACTATGTCTGCAGTCTCTGACCATCTCCTGCACTATGTCTGCAGTCTCTGATCATCTCCTGTATCATGTCTGCAGTCTCTGACCATCTCCTGTATTATGTCTGGGGACTCTTTCTAACAGACAGCCCTCTCTGTGTGCATCAGAGAGACTCCCCTCCAGGTCTCATTAGTGTACTCTTTTCCTGTATTTTCTTTATTGTTAAGAGATCGTGGGAGGATCCTAGGGTAACAAAGACTTCTTAGGGGAGCAGCTCTGTGTTTGAGTCATTGCCATAGAATCATTTGTAAAGGGGAGGAGTTGGTAAGATGACCACGCCCATGTGGGGGCACCAGAAATATTTCTGCACCCAGGCGTCTGTGACCCTAGGATCTGCAGTCTCTGATTATCTCTTGTATCATGTCTGCAGTCTCTGACCATCTCCTGTACTATGTCTACAGTCTCTGACCATCTCCTTTACCATGTCTGAAGTCTCTGATCACCTCTTGTACCATGCCTGCGATCTCTGATCATCTCCTGTACCATGTCTGGAGTCTCTGACCATCTCTTGTATCATGTCTGCAGTCTCTGACCATCTCCTGTATTATGTCTGCAGTCTCTGACCATCTCCTGTACTATGATTGCAGTCTCTGACTGTCTCTTGTATCATGTCTGCAGTCTTTGACCGCATCCTGTATTATGTCTGGGGACTCTTTCTAACAGACAGCCCTCTCTGTGTGCATCAGAGAGACTCCCCTCCAGGTCTCATTAGTGTACTCTTTTCCTGTATTTTCTTTATTGTTAAGAGATCGTGGGAGGATCCTAGGGTAACAAAGACTTCTTAGGGGAGCAGCTCTGTGTTTGAGTCATTGCCATAGAATCATTTGTAAAGGGGAGGAGTTGGTAAGATGACCACGCCCATGTGGGGGCGCCAGAAATATTTCTGCACCCAGGCGTCTGTGACCCTAGGATCGACCCTGTGTGCACCATCGATAAAACCCAAATTGAACAATTTTTTTTTATTTCATTGCAGCAACTTTAGAAATGTATCTACATGGGTGAGTTTTGCCACACCAATGTGTTCCCCAAGAAAACACCAAATGTATGAATGCCCTCAAAGGTATTTTTTTGTTAGTTAAATATTTATTTGATCACATAGCCAATAGAAAGTTATTCAAATGCCACAAACAATCGGGATACTTACAATTTAGAAATCTTGTGAAACTTCCAGTCCAGATTACAATTGACCATATATAAAAGCACTTTTTTGCTAATCATTTATTTAGTCACATAGCCCATAGAGGTCTATTGTAATGCAGTCACTTTGAATGCAGCCAGTAAAAAAAAATCAGTATACTTACATTCTAGTGAAACATCTAGTGACGAGGACACAGACCCACACAAGGCAGGCAGATGTTAATTATCTGTAGCTTATATCTTATCAGATAAACACCCAAGAGAACTTCTATTACCATGGGCAGCTAATTATCTATAATAAAATCATTGCTGTAAAAAATCCCCCCAGGAAACACTGGACAACACACAACGAGTTAACCGCTTCAATACCGGGCCTATTCTGGCATTTCTCTACTTCATGTAAAAATCATTATTTTTTTGCTAGAAAATTACTCAGAACCCCCAAACATTATATATGTTTTTTTAGCAGACACCCTAGGGAATAAAATGGCGGTCATTGCAACTTTTTATCTCACACGGTATTTGCGCAAAAATTTTTCAAACGCCTTTTTTTTGGAAAAAAAACGGTTTCATGAATTAAAAAATAACAAAACAGTAAAGTTTGCCCAATTTTTTTGTATAATGTGAAAGACGATGTTACGCCGAGTAAATGGATACCTAACATGTCACGCTTTAAAATTGCGCACAATCACGGAATGGCGCCAAACTTCATTACTTAAAAATCTCCATAGGCGACGCTTTAAAATTTTTTACAGGTTACCAGTTTAGAGTTACAGAGGAGGTCTAGTGCTAGAATTGTTGCACACGCCCTAACGCACGCGGCGATACCTCACATGTGTGGTTTGAGCGGCGTTTACATATGTGGGCGGGACTTACGTGTGCGTTCGCTTCTGATCGCGAGCTATCGGGGACAGGGGCGTTTTAAAAAAAAAATTTTATTATTTAATTTTTTTTTTTACTTCATTTTTTTTTATTTTTACACTTTTTTTAACACTTTTTTTTTTTTAATTACTTTTATTCCTATTACAAGGAATGTAAACATCCCTTGTAATAGGAATCTATGTGACAGGTCCTCTTTATGGAGAGATGTGGGGTCAATAAGACCCCACATCTCTCCTCTAGGCTGGAAAGCATGAGATCGGAAAAAAAAAAATTACCGATCTCATGCTGACAGCCGCGATCGCGGCTTCGGTTAGTTCCGGGTACCCGGGCGTGACGTCATAACGACGCGCCCGGGCCTCCCACGGTCATAGAGATGACTGGTGACCATCTGGTCACCAGTCATCTCTATCGTCAACATCCGGCGCCGGCCGATTCATTCTCCGGGTCCCCGATGGCACGGGAGAGCCCGGAGAAGCACCGGATGGCGGCGGGAGGGGGGGGACGTCCCCTCCCGTCGCCTATAAGAACGATCAAGCGGCGGAACTGCCGCTATGATCGTTCTTATCGTGCACAGAATCGGCAGCTGAAAAGAATGATATCTGAATGATGCATCTAGCTGCAAGCATCATTCAGATATCACCCCACAAAGAGGAGGACGTCATTTTACTATAGGCGGGTATTGAAGTGGTTAATATGTCTATAGGTAAATCTCACCACTTTGAAAAAATGGAAATGGTATTAGGAAGTACAAAATGCTTTTTAGAGAACTGTATTAAGTCGGTAAGTGAAGTTTGCCCTATTAATACAAGTATGTATGAAAACAATTAGATATAGATATATATATATATTAGGGCTGTTACTGATTAAAATTTTCATGTTCGATTAATCAATTTTTTTTTTAAATCGGTCAACTAATTTTGATTAATTATAACGCACATACAGATCCAACTACTTTTAGCTGATTTAGCATCGTTGTTATGGTAACGGCCGAAGCGGACATAGCGGGGCATAACTAGGACGTCACACGTCATAAACTCAGCCTCACCGTGCCCATAATCTCAGCCTTACCATGCCCATAATCGCAGCCTCACCACGCCCATAATCGCAGCCTTACCGTGCCCATAATGCAGTCTCACCATGCCCATAATTTCAGACTTACTGTGCCCATAATCGCAGCCTCACCGTGCCCATAATGCTGTCTCACCATGCCCATAATCGCAGCCTCGCCGTGCCTATAACGGCAGCCTCACCGTGCCCATAATGCAGTCTCACCGTGCCCATGATGCAGTCTCACCGTAGTCATTGCCTGTGCCTGGATTACACAGTCTGTGGGCATCTCCCGCTGTGTGTCTTGGAGCTGAGTGTGAAAACTTTGGCCGCACTGTGAGAAAAGTTCCGCCCTCCTCCTAGATCAGCTCGTCACATAGCCCATAGAGGTCTATTTTAATGCAGTCAGTTTAAATGCAGCCAGTAAAAAAAAAATCAGTATACTTACATTCTAGTGAAACTTCTAGTGACAAGGACACAGACCCACACAAGGCAGGCAGATGTTAATTATCTGTAGCTTATATCTTATCAGATAAACACCCAAGAGAACTTCCATTACCATGGGCAGCTAATTATCTATAATAAAAACATTGCTGTAAAGAATCCCCCAGGAAACAACTGGACAACATACAACGAGTTAATATGTTTATAGGTAAATCTCACCACTTTGAAAAAATGGAAATGGTATTAGGAAGTACAAAATGCTTTTTAGAGAACTGTATTAAGTCGGTAAGTGAAGTTTGCCTTATTAATACAAGTATGTATGAAAACAATTATATATATATATATATTAGGGCTGTTACTGATTAAAATTTTCGTGTTCGATTAATCAATTTTTTTTTTTAAATCGATTAATCAACTAATTTCGATTAATTATAATGCACAGCTTGGCCCAAAGTGCCCCCAGGGCAGGCAGCCTACCTATCGAAAAAATTTTGATCGATCAAAAAAATGAACGATTAATCGAGGAATTAATCGTTAATTTCCACAGCCCTAATATATATATATAAATATATAATTATTATTATTATTATTATTATTATTGCACAACAACTCTGTTGAATACATGCCCACCATTGCCAGAGTTTTTTTTAGAATGTAGCCTTGGGCAGCAGGGTTACCAGGGCAGCATAAAGCCATTTACACATTCCAGGGTATTCAAAAAGAATGTCGTAGACACTCATTACTAGGAATCTGTCTTCTGTCCATGTGACAAATGGCACAACTTATGATCTCTATGACTGTTTACAGTTGGTCGCTTTTTGGGTCACCTGAGGCCAGGTGACAGATGCATACTATTGGGGTCAGGAGTGCACCGTTAAGGTAGTGGACCCTACGGCTGACTGCTGTGGATGAAGTTCAAGGTGGTTCAGGAAAGCAGGTCCTCTGGAGCACCAACATGGATCACACTGGGAGCTAGACCATGAGATTCCCCAGGGCATGGAGTCCAAGAGCCAGCAGGTCTTCACCAGGGCCCCTAATGGTGGGGATGGACTTTGCTGCAACTAGCTCGAGGTCGTGGCCCCAGGGTCTCCCAGCTCATGCTTACAGTAGGCTACTGGAGGATAGAGAGGAAACAGCAGACCGGGACAACAAGGGATAGTCAGGAGATAAGCCAAAAGGTCGGGGCAACAAGCAGACAGGGATAGTCAAAGAACACACCAAAGGTCAGTGTATGAAGCAGACAAGGATAATCAAGAACAAGCCAAGGACAGTAAACAGAATCAGACATACAGCACACGACAAGAAGCACACAAGAAGCCAAACACACAATATTGCTCGGGCAAGGCAGGCTTGGAAAGCACAGTGTTAAATAGTGTATCCTGTAGAGGCTAGGGTGGAGCCACACTGAGGGAAGATTACTTAACCATGCAGGTGTGAGAGTGCAGGCCCGAAGGCTGAAACACAGACCAGAGGTAAGCAGACAGACAGGGAATGAAAATATTACTGCAGATTCATGACAGTACCCCCCCTCTTACAAGGCCTCCCCTCCCCCGCTTGGGACCAGGCTTGGAGGGGAACTTCAAATTGAACTTCCTCAGAAGCTGAGGTGCAAAGATTTCATATGCAGGGATCTAAGACCTCTCCTCAGGACCAAACCCTTTCCAATGCACGAAGTACTGAAGAATGACTTCACAGAGCCAGGAATCCAGAACTTGACTAACTTCGCACTTTTGATTATCCTCAGGGATCGGAACTGAGGTAGGGAGAGGACGAGAGGACTTATTGAGGACTACTAAAGGCTTCTTAGGAATGGGAAAGGGCATGAAAGGACCAGCAGGAGCTTGTGTGGAGCATTTAGACTGGGCACAGACATGACAAGCCTTACATAGTCTTTGACATCTGAGCGGAGAGTAGGCCACCAGTAGTGGGACTGATGAGAAGGAAGGATTGGGGGAACCCAGCATGACCTGCCATCTTGGAGTCATGTCCCCAATGAAGGTTCTTAGCTCCTAGCTCAGTGGGGACGAAGGTCTTGCCGATGGAAATTTTTGATGCCAGGGTGGTAAAATGGGCAAGAATTCATGAGATCGGAATGATCGGCTCAGGTTTACAGGGGGACTCCTCATCTAGAGTTTCAAATGACCTAGACGGTGCATCAGCCCGACTTGCAGGACACATTTCGGAAATCACTACATACAGCGGGAAAAGCAGAAGCTACTGAGATGGTGGCAACAGGAAATTTATCTTTTGAGGTGGCAACAGGAAATTTATCTTTTGAGGCAACCTTGAGTAGGCAGGATGAGGAAAAGGGGGAACCCCAAGCCAGGATCTGCCCAGAAGCCCAATCAACGTGTGGAGAATGGAGCCGTAACCAAGGAAGACCCAAAATGATAGGAGTTGAGGCTTTAGGTAAGATAAGGAAGGATATCCACTCCTGATGGAATGTCCCTACCAACATCTTAACAGGGAGGGTCTAGAACTGGATAGGGCCCCCTGGGAGAACAGTGCCATCAATTGCCGAGACCATCAATGGCGCGGTGAGGGGTAAAATGGTAAGTCTCATGGAAGATGCATTTCCCCAGTCCATGAAATTGCCAGCGGCTCCAGAATCCAGATATGCCAAGACTGAATGAGAGGAAGCGCCAACATGGAGGAATACAGAAAGAAGAAGACCAGAAGGTGAAGGTGATATTTCTGGGTTCAATACTCCACCTTCCAGATGTATTAGACCCTAGCATTTTTTCTGGACGAAATGAGCAAGTTTCATGAAAATGACCTTTGGCCCCACAATAGAGGCACAGGCCCAGCTGCAAAGGTTCCTCAGCTGGCAGGTGATGCTCCTCGGGTAAAACAGAGGGGAGCTCAGACCAGGGAATGTTGGCCTCTTTTTTCCAGGGTCCTCTTCTGAAAGCGAATATCGATCTGGTTACACAAGGAGATGACACCGTCCAGATCAGCAGGGATGGTTCTTCCCATTAATTCATCCTTCACTCTGTCAGAAAGGCCATGTAAAAAGGTTGCAACTAAGGCCTCCTTATTCCAGCTCAGCTCAGCAGTCAATGTACAAAAATGAAGAGCGTACTGTGCTACAGAAGCGGACTCTTGATGGTGACGTAAAAGGGCGCTGGCCTTTGAAGAGACACGACCCAGTTCCTTGAAGATACTCCAAAAAAGTTTCAAGAAGTTAGACAGGCTAGAAACCACTGGATCATTCTGTTCCCACAGAGGGGCAGCCCAGGCTAAAACCTCGCTGGACAGGAGCAAATAAATGGGCAGAATTCAGCTCCAAAAGTCTTAACATAATATGGTACCAACATCCCTAAAGTTCATAAAAAGCAAAAAATGGAGATAACAGACTTTTAAGGTACATAATGAGTAAACATGCTGGAATCTAAAAATTTAATTATTTATTTAAAAAAAATCATACAAGGTTGAGAGTACAGTGTATAACACAGTCATAGGTACATACACATTTGCCTATTGAATGACAGCGAGACAGACTGTAATCACATACAGATAAATAGATATTATGTCCACAATTTTCAACATGTTTCGCCGATGTGGCTTCATCAGGAAAGGGACACAATACTTTATTTAGTAACCATAAAAACATACATTCTTCCAACTCTTGGTGTATGAAAAGAAAAGAGAAAAAAGTATAAAGTTAATAAATAACATTTTTGTTTTCTAATATAAATCGACACACACATGACTATAGAAAAAAACAAAAAAAACAAAACCAATCCACCTCCCATACCTTGGAGGGCGTGAGGGTGTGCTCAAATGGTGTTGCTCACAGGTGATGTGGCATTGCTAAACCCCACCTTGGTCTCAGGGTAACCAGATCTCCTGTAGGGGGGATGTTGTTTTTATCCAAAATCGCATAATGGTGCCTGTAACACATGACGTGTATTCAGTATTTATAAAACATAAAAAGGAGGAGGACATGTCCAAAACAGGTTTCAATTAAACATGAACTCACCTCTAAAGTAGAAAGACCTTAAGTGGAATGTTTGCTGAGAGCTCAAATGGGTGGAATGGAAAAATTTCCCTTAAATGAATGTGGCTATATGCAAAGGTTGCACTTATACCGGAGATATTCAAAAGCGATGATGATACCCCCTATTTACAGAAGCCCCCAATGCCTAGCAGTCATAGCGAACCGCAAGGCAGTGGAGGCATATAGGGCTAGACAAAAAGATGGTCAGCTAACGTGGCCAATGGCCAAAGACTGCAGCCTCAAGGTCAAGCCTATCGAAAAAGACAACAAACAGAGAGAAAAAAATAATATTATTATTAAAATAAAAACTCAGCCCTGATATTCAGGCTTTAATACATATTCAAGGGAATTGGCATACTACTGACTAAAAAGCTATTACCTGTAACAGCCGCCCATAACACCTGAGCTCCCAGAGACTCCCAGCATGGCAAACGCCATGATGGGTTTAAATATCCCCCCTGTTGGCACCAAAGCGGACGCTATAATGAGAGTGCGCGAGGCACAGAGTAACACCCGGAAGTCGTAAGTGAGTAACAGCCGACGCACGCCACAAGACCCCACCTCATACATGCAGTGCAGACACCGCCCGGAGATGTAAATTCCCGTCTATGAGTGGGCATGTCTGTAGGCTGTGCTGATTGGTATGTTCATGGGATGTTGTGTCCCATACATACCCGCAGGGTGGGCATGCAACAGAATACGGAAACCCCAAAGAAAGTACCAATCCCGCTGCACACCCCCGTACGGGGATCCATGGCAGAAAAAGGGAACCAAGATAAGGATAGCGCACCACAAATAAAATAATATAATAAAGGTAAAGAAAAAAAAGGAGAGACATCTAAGTGAATAAATATAGACATAATCACGTGTGTACGATGTAACTCCCTGAAGGAATTTTGCAACAACTAACAAAGTCAGTACCATCAAAACATGAAATATTTTTTACACACAATATATATTACATTTTAAATCATAACAATACCTCATTATAAGAGGAAAAAACTGGCAGTTTCGTGTCAGAGAGATCCCCTCCGACATCAGCCCAGTGCATGCATATCAGGCTCTCCAAAATTCCAGGGTGAAATGCGGGAAGAAGCAACCAGGAAGATATGATAACAACAAAAGAAATGCAAGCCCATTACAAAAATGGTTTGTAGCTAATTCCCTCATTGAGCCCCGGATGCCGAGTTGCCTGTAATGAATAAATCCATCTGGTCTCCAACTGTAATAGCTTTTTGTTCAAATCACCCCCACGTCCCTGTTGAGGTAAGTGTTCCAAACTAAAAAAGCCAATGCTTTTGAGATTGAAATTATGATATAGTCCTACATGACGGCTGATGGGTGTCTCCATCCTATGTTATGAGATTAAAAAGACATGGTCTCTTATCCTGCAATATAAGGGACGTTTCATTTTGCCTATATAGAAGGCTCCACAGGAGCACTTCATTAGATAGAATGAGCCCACTGACTGGCAATTGGTCCTGTGTTTAGGGGTCCATATTTTGTTGTCCGGGAGTACAACACTTCTTCCCTCAAGAATAAAGGCACAAAAATTACACCTACCACAACGGTAGGTGCCAGGTATTTGGGGTCTGGCTGTGTCTATACCTTGATAGTGGCTAGCCACCAAAATGTCCCGTAATGACGGGACCTTTTGCAGGCTGGACAGGAGGGATAGAATATAAGCTACCCTTGCATGATCGGATAGGACGTTTTGGGGCTGGAGTTCAAAATGAATGGTGCACTGGCTAAGGAACCCCCTGCAGGTGCACTGGCTAAGGAACCCCCTGCAGGCCTAGGAGTCCACAGAGTAACGGGACGGAGCTGGTAAATGCAAATAATTTGAGGCTGCAGCTGTGACTGGAAGTGGTGCATCAGCAGATAGCAGTTGAGATTGTTGAACCAGGGGTCCTAAGGAGGCCTGAAGTTGTTCAAATCGGGAAGCAAAATCCTAAGAATCTCATCACCTGGGTCTGATTAGATTCCTGGGTCTCGAGTCAGCAGCTGATCATTGGCAGGTAGCGGCACATCAGCTGGGTCCATTGGGATCAGGAGTGCTCCACTAAGGTAGTGGACCCTATGGCTGACTGCTGCAGATGGAGCTCTGGGCGGTTCAAGAAAGCAGGTCCTCTGGAGCACAAACACGGATCACACTGGGAGCTAGAGCATGAGATTCCCCATGGAGTCTAAGAGCCAGCAGGTGTTCCCCAGGGCCCCTAATGGTGGGGATGGACTTCGGTGCAACTGACGTGCACAACATGTAGAGCAACCTTTATCACGCCTCAACCACAAACCGTATCAAACCTTTGGAATATCCAATATTGAATTTAGATATATCTTTTAATCTACATAATTGGTAACAACTGATATTATTGGTGCATAGTTGCCAACCAAATTTCCCGGGACATTCCTGGGATTTAGACCTTTGTCCTGGTCTTACCGTTTCCCAGGAAATGTCCCAGGAAATTGCAGTTTTTCCATGGCTGGCACTGAAAAAATGTCTCAGCCGGCCACCATTTTACTGAAGACCAGCTATCGTGAGGAAGAAAGAAGAGGCAGAACCCAGG
Source organism: Lithobates septentrionalis (assembly GCA_037952835.1). Lineage (NCBI taxonomy): Eukaryota > Metazoa > Chordata > Amphibia > Anura > Ranidae > Lithobates > Lithobates septentrionalis. The sequence continues at coordinate 16,012,874 of JBBDGP010000084.1, read as the reverse complement.
TTCTTCCCTTCGGCATCCAGGAGCTGGTCTTCTGTAATGGTGCGGAGGGCAAGTCACCAGCGGCCAGCACCTGGGTGAAGAAGGGACACCTGCTGTAAGGAGGTACTCCGATAGCTGCGGACTAGGGTTGCCACATCATCCCTTTAATCCAGGACACATTAATTACACAGGTTTTGAGGCTGATTTAATGCAGATAAGGCACCAAGTGATTTTAATTACCACCTTAATCAGCCACAGAACCTGTGTAATTAATATGTGTGTGGATTAAAGGAATGATGTGGAATGATGTGGCAACACTACTGGGGACACCTGAGGTAAATAGGGACTACTGTGGCTGGGGACAGTAGGGACCAGTTGAGATTCTAGCCATGTATGGGCTGATTGTACCCAAGTTGATCGATCCATCAACTTGGGTGCAACCAGCTTGTCTGCGTTTTCATGCCATTATTGCCAACCAGTGGGTTGGGGTGAGTGGCAGGCAAACAACATTTTTATATGAATGCCAACAATAGTCATCCTTGTGTCCCTTTCATGTTGAGTTTATTCATTGTCCCTGGCATAAGAGTTTTGAACTTTTCTCTCTATAATTGAATGTTGTGCAATGAAAAGTATATGAAATGTAGGTGAAGGTACCAAATATAATTCCTCTCTTTTTTTTTATTGAAGATGTACGCGGTATTTACTGCAGACAAGGCTCATATGGCAGGCCTGTCGACCATCACATTGAGACGCAGCCAAAAAGTGACATTCAAATTGAGACTCCACCAGAGTGCAACCTAGACATGGCCACTCCACCAGAGTGCGACCTAGACATGGCCACTCCACCAGAGTGCGACCTAGCCATGGCTACTCTACCAGAGTGTGACCTAGACATGGCCACTCCACCAGAGTGCGACCCAGACATGGCCACTAGGGATGAGCCAAACACTCCCCCCGTTCGGTTCGCACTAGAACATGCGAACAGGCAAAAAATGAGTTCGAACACGTGAACACCGTTAAAGTCTATGGGACACGAACATGAAAAATCAAAAGTGCTAATTTTAAAGGCTTATATGCATGGTATTATCTTAAAAAGTATTTTGGGACCTGGGTCCTGCCCCAGGGAAGATGTATCAATGCAGAAAAAAGTTTTAAAAACGCCCGTTTTTTCGGGAGTAGTGATTTTAATAATGCTTAAAGTGAAACAATAAAAAAGTGTAATATTCCTTTAAATTTTGTACCTGGGGGTGTTTAAAGTATTTCTGTAAAGGGGCGTATGTTTCCAGTGTTTAGAACAGTCTGCCAGCAAAATGACATTTCTAAAGGGAAAAAAAAGTCATTTAAAAGTTCTAGAGCTAGTGTCGGCTATAATGAATTGTCGGGCAAAAAAAAGCCATTTAAAAGTGCTAGAGCTAGTGCCGGCTATAATGAATTGTCGGTCCGGCAATTCACATAAAAGTTCATTGATAAAAACAGCATGGAATTTCCCCACAGGGGAACCCCAAACCAAAATTTAAAAAAAAAAATGCATGGAGGTCCCCCTAAATTCCACACCAGGCCCTTCAGATCTGGTATGGATATTAAGGGAAACCACGCACCAAAATGAAAAAAAAATGGCGTGGGGCTCCCCCTCAAAATCCATATCAGACCCTTCAGGTCGGGTATGGATTTTAAGGGGAACCCCGCGCCAAACTTTTTTTAAAAAGTGGCGTGGGGTCCCCCACAAAAATCCATACCAGACCCTTATCCGAGCAAGCACCTGGACCCAGGAAAAGAGGGGGGATGGGAGAGCGCCCCCCTCTCCTGAACCGTACCAGGCCACATGCCCTCAACATTGGGAGGGTGCTTTGGGGTAGCGGCCCTCCCAAAGCACCTTGTCCCCGTGTTGATGGGGAGAAGGGCCTCATCCCCACAACCCTTGCCCGGTGGTTGTGGGGGTCACTTATAAAAGAACTGTCACCTGAGAGGCCCATCATTACGGCGGGTGCCTCCCATGGAGGCAGATCGTAGGCGGCTTGCAGCTTTTTTTTTTTTTTTCTTCTTCGGTCCGTCGGAGCGCGAGAAGAAGATTCCATGGGACAGTTTTATTTATTTAATAAAGGACTTGTCCCAAGGCGTGTAGTGTCTTTTTTTTACCATTTCCACAAATTTCTTGTGAAATGGTTGGGGTACATTTACCATTTTACACAGGGGGGGCGTGATCTGGGGGTCCCTTGTTAAAGGGAGCTTCCAGATTCCGATAAGCCCTCTGCCTGCAGACCCCCACAACCCCCACAACCACCGGCAAGGGTTGTGGGGATGAGGCCCTTCTCCCCCTCAATAGGGGGACAAGGTGATTTGGGGGGCCGCTACCCCAAAGCACCCTCCCAATGTTGAGGGCATGTGGCCTGGTACGGTTTAGGAGGGAGGGCACTCTCTCGTCCCCGCCTCTTTTCCTGCGGCCTGCCAGGTTGCGTGCTCGGATTAGGGTCTGGTATTGAATTTCGGGGGGACCCCACGCCATTTTTTTTTACATTTTTGTGCAGGGTTCCCCTTAATATCCATACCAGACCTGAAGGGCCTGGTATAGAATTTAAGGGGACCCCCACGCATTTTTTTTTTCATTTTGGTTCCGGGCTGTGGGGAAATTCCATGCCGTTTTTATCAATGAACTTTTATGTGTATTGCCGGACCGACAATTCATTATAGCTGGCACTAGCTCTATCACTTTTAAATGACTTTTTTTCCCGAGAATTCATTATAGCCGGCACTAGCTCTAGCACTTTTAAATGACTTTTTTTTCCTGACAATTTATTATAGCCGGCACTAGCTCTAGCACTTTTAACCACTTCCCGCCCGCCCTATGGCAGATTGACGTCCGGGAAGTGGTTCTGTTATCCTGACTGGGCGTCATATGACGTCCAGCAGGATAACATGCTGCCGCGCGCCCGCGGGGGTGCGCATCGCGGCGATCGGTGGAGCGGTGTGTCAGTCTGACACACCGCTCCACCGATCTTGGTAAAGAGCCTCCGGCGGAGGCTCTTTACCACGTGATCAGCCGTGTCCAATCACGGCTGATCACGCTGTCAATAGGAAGAGCCATTGATCGGCTCTTCCTCACTCGCGTCTGACAGACGCGAGTAGAGAAGAGCCGATCGGCGGCTCTCCTGGCAGGGGGGGTCTGCGCTGATTGTTTATCAGCGCAGCCCCCCCGCAGATCACCACACCGGACCACCAGGGATCGCCACTAGGACCACCAGGGACGGGGCAACATGTGGATGGCCAGGTATGTACCCCATGGCCATCCACATTTGCCCAGTGTGCCAAATCTGTGCCAATCAGTGCCCACAAATGGGCACTGATTGGCACCATCATGTTGCAGTGATGCCCAGCAATGCCACCCTTAGGGGCATCACTGCAAACAAGCAGTGCCATCAGTGCCACCCATCAGTGTCCATTCATGCCACCCATCAGTGCCCATCCGTGACCATCAGTGCCCATATATCAGTGCCCATCCGTGCCCATCTGTGCCAACTATCAGTGCCACCCATAAGTAACCATCAATGCCACCTACGAGTGCCCATCAATGCCACCTATGAGTGCCCATCAGTGCCGCCTATAAGTGCCCATCCATGCCACCTATGAGTGCCCATCAGTGCCGCATACCAGTGCCACCTATCAGTGCCACCTATCAGTGCCCATCTGTGCCGCCTATCAGTGCCACCTCATTGGTGCCACCTGATTGGTGCCCATCAGTGCCGCCGTATCAGTGCCCGTCAGTGCAGCCATATCAGTGCCCGTCATTGAAGAAGAAAACGTACTTATTTACAAAAAGTTTTAACAGAAACAAAGAAAAACTTGTTTTTTTTCAAAATTTTCGGTCTTTTTTTATTTGTTGCGCAAAAAATAAAAACCGCAGAGGTGATCAAATACCACCAAAAGAAAGCTCTATTTGTGGGAACAAAATGATAAAAAATTAGGTTGGGTACAGTGTAGCATGACCGCACAATTGTCATTCAAATTGCGACAGCACTGAAAGGTGAAAATTGGGCTGGGCGGGAAGGTGTCTAAGTGCCTGGTATTGAAGTGGTTAAATTACTTTTTTTTCCTGACAATTAATTATAGCCGGCACTAGCTCTAGCACTTTTAAATAACTTTTTTTCCCGACAATTCAATATAGCCGGAACTAGCTCTAGCACTTTAAAATGACTTTTTTCCCTTTGGAAATGTAATTTTGCTGTTGCTCTTTGCTGTTCTAAACACGGGAAACATGCGCCCCTTTACAGGCATACTATAGACACCCCCAGGTACGAAATTTAAAGGAATATTACACTTTTATTGTTTCACTTTAAGCAATATTAAAATCACTGCTCCTGAAAAAACGGGCGTTTTTAAAACTTCTTTTTGCATTGATACATGTCCCCTGGGGCAGAACCCGGGTCCCCGAACACTTTTTATGACAATACCATGCATATAAGCCTTTAAAATGAGCACTTTTGTTGTCTCCCATAGACTTTTAAAGGTTGTTCCGCAGCTTTCGAATTTGCCGCGAACACCCCAAATTGTTCGCTGTTCGGCGAATGGGTGAACAGCCAATGTTCGAGTCGAACTCATGCTTGACCTGAACATAAAGCCCATCCCTAATTGCCACTCCATCAGAGTGCGACCTTGACATGGCCACTCCACCAGAGTGCGACCCTGACATGGCCACTCCACCAGAGTGCGACCCTGACATGGCCACTCCACCAGAGTGCAACCTTGACATGGCCACTCCACTAGAGTTTGTCTTCCACAAGGAGAATCAACCAGAATGCAACTTTCACAAGGAGACTCAACCAGAGTGCAACTTCCACAAGGAGACTCAACCAGAGTGCAACTTCCACAAGGAGACTCAACCAGAGTGCAACTTCCACAAGGAGACTCCACTAGAGCGTCCCTTCCACAAGGAGAAATCAAAATGCCGTGTTCGCTTTACTCTTCCTCCAGAAAGTGACAATGACACTGAGACTCCATGAAAACATCACATCCGCTTTCAGATTCCACCAATAAGTGACGTTAAATATAACATTCCACGAAAACTTTGCAAACTCGTTGTGCATCCTAAAAGTTAAAGAAGTGAGGATGACTTAGAGGCTCCACTAGAGTGACGCCTTTACATGGAGACTGCACCAGAATGTGACTTCCACAAGGCCACTCCACCAGAGTGCGACCTAGACATGGCCACTCCACCACAGTGCGACCTAGACATGGCCACTCCACCACACTGCAACCTAGACATGGCCACTCCATCAGAGTGTGACCTAGACATGGAACAAAATTCAAAGACCAGAAGTGTCATCAGCCCCCACCTGCAGAAGCACCCTTGATCATCACAGAACCGGACAAAAGAAAAAGAACCAGAAAAAGAAACAAAAATAGAAAAAATAAAAGACACTATGAGTTGGACCGGCTGTGAAGGGAGGTTGGAGGCAAGTAGAATTTCTTTTCTGCAGGAGTGCACCCTTGACATGGCCACTCCACTAGAGTGCGACCTAGACATGGCCACTGCACCAGAGTGCGGCCTAAACATGGCCATTGTACAAGAGTGTGACCTAGACATGGCCACTTCACCAAAGTGCGACCTAGACATGGCCGCTTGACCAGAGTGCAGACATGGCCACTGCAACAGAGTGTGACCTAGAAATGGCCACTCCACAAGAGGAGACTCCACCAGAGTGCAACTTCCACAAGGAGACTCCAACTTCCACGGGAGGACACTCCACCAGAGTGCGACTTCCACAAGGAGACTCCACTCCACATAAGTGCGACCTAGACATGGCCACTCCACCAGAGTGCAGACATGGCCACTGCAACAGAGTGTGATCTAGAAATGGCCACTCCACCAGAGGAGCCTCCACCAGAGTGCGACTTCCACAAGGAGACTCCACCAGAGTGTGACTTCCACAAGGAGCCTCCACCAGAGTGCGACTTGTACAAAAAGAAACCAAAACGTCATGTTCGCTTTATGCAGAAGAACCCTCGATCATCACAGAACTGGACAAAAGAAAAAGAACCCAAAAACGAAGCAAACATAGAAAAAATAAAAGACCGTATGAGTTTGACCGTCTGTGAAGGGAGGTTGGAGGCAAGTAGACTTTTTCTTTTCTGCAAGAGTGCGACCTTAACATGGCCACTCCACCAGAGTGCGACCTAGACATGGCAACTCCACCAGAGTGCGACCTTGACATGGCCACTCCACCAGAGTGCGACCTTGACATGGCCACTCCACCAGAGTTCGTCCTAGACATGGCCACTCCAGAGTGCAAAGTAGACATGACCACTCCACCAGAGTGCGACCTAGACATGGCCACTCCACCAGAGTGCGACCTCCACAAGGAGAAACCAAAACGTGTTCACTTTACTCTTCTTACAGAAAGTGACAATGACACTGAGACTCCACAAAAACGTTGCGTTCCCTTTCAGATTCCACCAATACGTGACGTAAATATAACATTCCACAAAAACTTTGCAAACTTGTTGTGCGCACTAAAAGAAGTAAAACACGTGAGGATGACTTAGAGGCTCCACTAGACTGTGGCCTTTACATGGAGACTCCACCAGAGTGTGACTTTCACAAGGCCACTCCACCAGAGTGTGACCTAGACATGGCCACTCCACCAGAGTATGACCTAGACATGGCCACTCCACCAGAGTATGACCTAGACATGGCCACTCCACCAGAGTACGACCTAGACATGGGCACTCCACCAGAGTACGACCTAGACATGGGCACTCCACCAGAGTACGACCTAGACATGGGCACTCCACCAGAGTACGACCTAGACATGGGCACTCCACCAGAGTACGACCTAGACATGGGCACTCCACCAGAGTACGACCTAGACATGGGCACTCCACCAGAGTGCGACCTACACATGGCCACTCCACCACAGTGTGACCTAGACATGGTCACTCCACACAGTGCCACCTAGACATGGCCACTCCACCAGAGTGAGACCTAGACATGGCCACTCCACCAGAGTGCGACTTAGACATGGAATGGAATTCAAAGACCAGAAGTGTCATCAGCCCCCTCCTGCAGAAGAACCCTCGATCATCACAGAACCAGAAAAAGAAACAAAAATAGAAAAAATAAAAGACAGTATGAGTTGGACTGGCTGTGAAGGGATGTTGAAGGCCAGTAAACTTTTTCTTTTCTGCAGGCGTGTATTGGCCGGAAGACTTTTCTTTTCCACCAGAATGCGGCCTAGACATGGCCGCTGTACCAGAGTGTGACCTAGACATGGCCACTCCACCAGAGTGCGACCCTGACATGGCCACTCCATCAGAGTGCGACCTTGACATGGCCACTCCACCAGAGTGCGACCCTGACATGGCCACTCCATCAGAGTGCGACCTGGACATGGCCATTCCACCAGTGTGCGACCTTGACATTGCCACTCCACCAGAGTGCAACCTTGACATTGCCACTCCACCAGAGTGCAACCTTGACATGGCCACTCCACTAGAGTTTGTCTTCCACAAGGAGAATCAACCAGAATGCAACTTTCACAAGGAGACTCAACCAGAGTGCAACTTCCACAAGGAGACTCAACCAGAGTGCAACTTCCACAAGGAGACTCCACCAGAGCGTCCCTTCCACAAGGAGAAATCAAAATGCCGTGTTCGCTTTACTCTTCCTCCAGAAAGTGACAATGACACTGAGACTCCATGAAAACATCACATCCGCTTTCAGATTCCACCAATAAGTGACGTTAAATATAACATTCCACGAAAACTTTGCAAACTCGTTGTGCATCCTAAAAGAAGTTAAAGAAGTGAGGATGACTTAGAGGCTCCACTAGAGTGACGCCTTTACATGGAGACTGCACCAGAATGTGACTTCCACAAGGCCACTCCACCAGAGTGCGACCTAGACATGGCCACTCCACCACAGTGCGACCTAGACATGGCCACTCCACCACACTGCAACCTAGACATGGCCACTCCATCAGAGTGTGACCTAGACATGGAACAAAATTCAAAGACCAGAAGTGTCATCAGCCCCCACCTGCAGAAGCACCCTTGATCATCACAGAACCGGACAAAAGAAAAAGAACCAGAAAAAGAAACAAAAATAGAAAAAATAAAAGACACTATGAGTTGGACCGGCTGTGAAGGGAGGTTGGAGGCAAGTAGACTTTCTTTTCTGCAGGAGTGCGACCTTGACATGGCCACTCCACTAGAGTGGGACCTAGACATGGCCACTGCACCAGAGTGCGGCCTAAACATGGCCATTGTACAAGAGTGTGACCTAGACATGGCCACTCCACCAAAGTGCGACCTAGACATGGCCGCTTGACCAGAGTGCAGACATGGCCACTGCAACAGAGTGTGACCTAGAAATGGCCACTCCACAAGAGGAGACTCCACCAGAGTGCAACTTCCACAAGGAGACTCCAACTTCCACGGGAGGACACTCCACCAGAGTGCGACTTCCACAAGGAGACTCCACTCCACATAAGTGCGACCTAGACATGGCCACTCCCCCAGAGTGCAGACATGGCCACTGCAACAGAGTGTGATCTAGAAATGGCCACTCCACCAGAGGAGCCTCCACCAGAGTGCGACTTCCACAGGGAGACTCCACCAGAGTGTGACTTCCACAAGGAGCCTCCACCAGAGTGCGACTTGTACAAAAAGAAACCAAAACGTCATGTTCGCTTTATGCAGAAGAACCCTCGATCATCACAGAACTGGACAAAAGAAAAAGAACCCAAAAACGAAGCAAACATATAAAAAATAAAAGACCGTATGAGTTTGACCGTCTGTGAAGGGAGGTTGGAGGCAAGTAGACTTTCTTTTCTGCAAGAGTGCGACCTTAACATGGCCACTCCACCAGAGTGCAACCTAGACATGGCAACTCCACCAGAGTGCGACCTTGACATGGCCACTCCACCAGAGTGCAACCTTGACATGGCCACTCCACCAGAGTGCGACCTTGACATGGCCACTCCACCAGAGTGCGACCTTGACATGGCCACTCCACCAGAGTGCAACCTAGACATGACCACTCCACCAGAGTGCGACCTAGACATGACCACTCCACCAGAGTGCGACCTAGACATGGCCACTCCACCAGAGTGTGACCTCCAAAAGGAGAAACCAAAACGTGTTCGCTTTACTTTTCTTACAGAAAGTGACAATGACACTGAGACTCCACAAAAACGTTGCGTTCCCTTTCAGATTCCACCAATACGTGACGTAAATATAACATTCCACAAAAACTTTGCAAACTTGTTGTGCGCACTAAAAGAAGTAAAACAAGTGAGGATGACTTAGAGGCTCCACTAGACTGTGGCCTTTACATGGAGACTCCACCAGAGTGTGACTTTCACAAGGCCACTCCACCAGAGTGTGACCTAGACATGGGCACTCCACCAGAGTACGACCTAGACATGGGCACTCCACCAGAGTACGACCTAGACATGGGCACTCCACCAGAGTACGACCTAGACATGGGCACTCCACCAGAGTACGACCTAGACATGGGCACTCCACCAGAGTACGACCTAGACATGGGCACTCCACCAGAGTACGAACTAGACATGGGCACTCCACCAGAGTACGACCTAGACATGGGCACTCCACCACAGTGTGACCTAGAGATGGTCACTAAACACAGTGCGACCTAGACATGGCCACTCCACCAGAGTGAGACCTAGACATGGCCACTCCACCAGAGTGCGACCTAGACATGGAACGAAATTCAAAGACCAGAAGTGTCTTTAGCCCCCTCCTGCAGAAGAACCCTCGATCATCACAGAACCAGACAAAAGAAAAAGAACCAGAAAAAGAAACAAAAATAGAAAAAATAAAAGACAGTATGAGTTGGACTGGCTGTGAAGGGATGTTGAAGGCCAGTAAACTTTTTCTTTTCTGCAGGCGTGTATTGGCCGGAAGACTTTTCTTTTCCACCAGAGTGCGACCTAGACATGACCACTCCACCAGAGTGCGACCTAGACATGACCACTCCACCAGAGTGCGACCTAGACATGGCCACTCCACCAGAGTGTGACCTCCAAAAGGAGAAACCAAAACGTGTTCGCTTTACTTTTCTTACAGAAAGTGACAATGACACTGAGACTCCACAAAAACGTTGCGTTCCCTTTCAGATTCCACCAATACGTGACGTAAATATAACATTCCACAAAAACTTTGCAAACTTGTTGTGCGCACTAAAAGAAGTAAAACAAGTGAGGATGACTTAGAGGCTCCACTAGACTGTGGCCTTTACATGGAGACTCCACCAGAGTGTGACTTTCACAAGGCCACTCCACCAGAGTGTGACCTAGACATGGGCACTCCACCAGAGTACGACCTAGACATGGGCACTCCACCAGAGTACGACCTAGACATGGGCACTCCACCAGAGTACGACCTAGACATGGGCACTCCACCAGAGTACGACCTAGACATGGGCACTCCACCAGAGTACGACCTAGACATGGGCACTCCACCAGAGTACGAACTAGACATGGGCACTCCACCAGAGTACGACCTAGACATGGGCACTCCACCACAGTGTGACCTAGAGATGGTCACTAAACACAGTGCGACCTAGACATGGCCACTCCACCAGAGTGAGACCTAGACATGGCCACTCCACCAGAGTGCGACCTAGACATGGAACGAAATTCAAAGACCAGAAGTGTCTTTAGCCCCCTCCTGCAGAAGAACCCTCGATCATCACAGAACCAGACAAAAGAAAAAGAACCAGAAAAAGAAACAAAAATAGAAAAAATAAAAGACAGTATGAGTTGGACTGGCTGTGAAGGGATGTTGAAGGCCAGTAAACTTTTTCTTTTCTGCAGGCGTGTATTGGCCGGAAGACTTTTCTTTTCCACCAGAGTGCGACCTAGACATGGCCACTCCACCAAAGTGCGACCTAGATATGGCCACTCCACCAGAGTGCAGACATGGCCACTCAAACAGAGTGTGACCTAGAAATGGCCACTCCACCAGAGGAGACTCCACCAGAGTGCGACTTCCACAAGGAGACTCTAAAGTGCAACTTCCAAAAGATTAGATTCCACCAGAGTACGACTTCCACAAGGAAACTCCACCAGAGTGTGACTTCCACAAGGAGACTCCACCTTCTACCTGCGACTTCTACAAAAAGAAACCAAAACATCATGTTCGCTTTATGCAGAAGAACCCTCAATCATCACAGAACCGGACAAAAGAAAAAGAACCCATTTGGTTTTGTGAAGGGAGGTTGGAGGCAAGTAGACTTTTTCTTTTCTGCAAGCATGTGTTGGACCGGCTGTCAGGGGAGGTAGGAGGCCAGAAGACTTTTCTTTTCCTGCAGGTGTATGTTGAATCGGCTGTGAGGGGAGGTAGGAGGCCGAAAGACTTTTGTTTTGCTGCAGGCGTGTGTTGGACCGGCTGGGCTGTGAGGGGAGGTAGGAGGCTGGAAGACTCTTGTTTTCCTGCAGGTGTGTGTTCGACTAGCTGTGAGGGGAGGCTGGAGGCTGGGAGACTTATTTTCCTGCAGGCATATGTTGCACCGGCTGTGAGGGGAGGTTGGAGGCCGGTACACTTTTTGATTTTATGCAGGCGTGTGTTGGACCAGCTGTGAGGGGAGGTTGAAGGCCGAAAGACTTGTTTTGCTGCAGGCATGTGTTGGACCGGCTGGGCTGTGAGGGGAAGTAGGAGGCTGGAAGTCTCTTCTTTTCCTGCAGGCGTATGTTGGACTGGCTGTGAGGGGAGGTTGGAGGCCAGTAGACTTTTTGCTTTTCTGTAGGTTTGTGTTGGACCAGCTGTGAGGGGAGAATGGAGGCCGGAAGACTTTTCTTTTCTTGCAGGTGTGTGTTGGACCGGCTGTGAGGGGAGGTTGGAGACCAGTAGACTTTTTTCTTTTCTGCAGGCATGTGTTGGACCGGCTGTGAGGGGAGGATGGAGGCCGGAAGACTTCTTTTCCTGCAGGTGTGTGTTGGACCGGCTGTGTGGGGAGGCTGGAGGCTGGTAGACTTCTTTTATTTTCTTCAGGCATGTGTTGAAGCAGCTGTGAGGGGAGGATGGAGGCCGGAAGACTTTTCTTTTCCTGCGGGTGTGTGTTGGACTGGCTGTGAGGGGTGGTTGGAGGCCAAAGACTTTTCTTTTCCTGCAGGCATTTTTTGTACCAGCTGTGAGGGGAGGTTGGAGGCCAGTAGACTTTTTCATTTTTCTGCAGGCGTGTGTTGGACTGGCTGTGAGGAGAGGATGGAGGCTGGAAGACCTTTCTTTTCCTGCAGGTGTGTGTTGGACCAGCTGTGAGGGGAGGCTGGTAGACTTCTTTTCTTTTCTTAAGGTGTGTGTTTGACTGGCTGTAAGGGGAGGTTGGAGGCCAGTAGACTTTTTTTCTGCAGGCATGTGCTGGACCAGCTGCAAGGGGAGGATGGAGGCTGGTAGATTAGTAGCCTTTTTGTGCAGGCGTGTGTTGGACCGGTTATGAGGGGAGATTGGAGACCCGTACTTTTTTCAGGCAGGTGTTGGACCCGCTATATAGGAAGGTTGGAGGCTAGTAGGAGGACAAGGAGTGTTTGAACTGAGTGAGGGACCCTTGGAAGGCCGATGATGCAGGGAGCATTAGCAGGAAATGGTGGAGCTGTGAGGCGCTCCAAAAGTCCAATCAGAGAGCACCAAGTCTGTCAGAGAGGGCTTCCAGAAAGAGGGAGGTCTGAAAAAAATCCGGGCATGAAGAGGCCTGGGTTTGTACCTGGGGAAAATAACCTGTTACCTAAATTTGGGTACAGAGGGGATGGGGCCAGGAAGAGTTTGTATTTCTAAAGTGCCCTGGCAGAACAAGAGATTGTGGGGCTGAGTAGAGGATGGGCTTTCAAGGATGCGAGGGAGGAAGAATGTGAGTGAAGCACCAGTGTAGGCAGCTCAGAAGGGAGCTAGTTGTGGATTGTTCAGAGAGACCCACTCTTTCAGGTCTCCATGTTTGTGCCAGTCCAATAGTCATGTAAGGCATGCTGTAGCTTGGTATTTGTAGATGTCAGGGAACTCCAGGCCTCCATATCTTTTGAGGAGGGCCAGGGTGCTTGTTTTAGGCCTGGGGAGTTTCTGGGCCCACATGAATTTAAAAAAAAAAAAGAGTTCACTGACTTAAGAAAGGAGGGAGGGGTGTAGATCAGGAGGGTCATAATTAAATAGAGGAATTTTGGGAGGATTGTCATTTTAAGGATATTGCAGGGGACGAACCAGGAAAAGGGGCCAGTGTTCCATTTTTGTAGAAGTTGTACAGTTGGTTCTGTAAAGGAGAGGAGGGAAGTTTAGCTCGGAAGTGTGTTTTAGATCCACTGGAATGTGAGTACCAAGGTATTTCAGAGCTTAATGCCGCGTACACACGGTCCTACTTTTCGTCTACAAAAGTCCAACGGACGCTGATGGACTAAAGCTGGCTGGTAATCCGATCGTGTGTGGGCTTCTCCGGACTTTCAACTGACTTTTTTAGCCTCAAATCCGACGTACTTTAGATTTGAAACATGTTTTAAAACTTTACTTCGTAACTACGACGGACCCCGAAATCCGCTCGTCTGTGTGCTAGTCCGACGGACAAAAAGCCACGCTAGGGCACCTATTGGCTACTGGCTATGAACTTCCTTATTTTAGTCCGGTGTACGTCATCACGTACGAATCCGTTAGACTTTTGTGTGGTCGTGTGTAGGCAAGTCCGTTCGTTAGAAAGTAGGCCGCAAGTCCGCCGCAAGTCCACCGAAAGTCTGCCGGAAGTCTGTCGGACAGGCTGTCCGACTTTTGTAGACGAAAAGTACGACCGTGTGTACGCGGCATTAGTTGCCCAGTGGAACTTGAAGTTTGTATGGAGGGCCAGTGAATGAGTAAGGGGCATGGTTACAGTCATGCCCTCAGATTTTTGTACATTAATTTTAAAGGGTGTGAGGTCTCCATAGAGATACAAATTCTTTAGTAGGTTAGGGAAGTGGAGACAAAGGGAAACCCTGTTTGGTCCCCTTTGTGATAGGGAATAGGTAAGACTGAATACCATTCGGCTTGACCCCTGTAGAGGGGGTAGAATAAAATGTGCGGGTCTATTGGAGGAAATTGGGGCCTAGGCCTATATGCCTTTTGCCAATTTACCTGATTAAAAGCCTTTTTGGCATTGGTTGATAGGAAGAGGCATGGGGTCTTGGTGGAGGAGGCAACAAGGATGAGGTTGAGAACTTTGATGACATTGTCCCTGGCCTCCTTAGTGGGGAGAAATCCTACTTGGTCCAGGTGTATATTTGTGATGTGTGGTAAAAGACGGTTAGTAAGGATTTTGGTGACAATCTTCTGGTCTAGATTTAAGAGGAGGCTAGTAGTTTTTTCAGGCATATTTTAGACATTTTTTTTGCTATAATGGCAGGTGATTTCACATATGATTGCAAATATATACAACCAATAACTCTGTTTTTTTATGAATTTTTAAAACTAGTTTAGACTCTCAATGTATTTTTTGCTATGTATGTCTTCATTTGGAAACGTTAGAATAGAGTTAGGGACCGCACTTTGCAGAGGAGCCTTGACTTGGCAGTGCGGCTTCACATATATTTGCAAATATATCCAACGTAAACACAAACTGTTCAAACTATTTAAAAAATTTTTGTGTTGCTGACTGGCTGGTAAGTGTTTTCCGGTGAATAATGTGTATTGTATTGTTCTGTGAACTGCCATGCTTAAGCACTGAATCACACTTTTGAGCGTTATTGCAATACATGTTATCACATGGTACATGCTTAGTGTGTTGCAGTGCCATTCATTGTCAATGATACCTCAGCACATTGATCCAGCACCCTTCCAACACATACTGAATGCATTGCAGTGCACCACAGCACACATCAACACACAGCCATTGTGCTGGTAAGATTTTTTTTGTCTGTTCTAAATACAACAAAATGGACAGCTGTAGCATTACATACTATTCTTGTGTGGTTTCTGTTTAGCGATTGATCTCTACAAACACAACTGAGTAAATCTGTTAGCTGCAGACAAATTTAACTGCTCTCTATAGGCACATCACAGGCTCACTTTAACCCCTGACCTTAAAGCCAAACCAAACTTTTATTTTCAATCAGTTCAGTACAGACCAGAGGCATAAAAACAAAAGGTGTGTAAAGGCAGACAGGTTGGGATCCTTAACCACTTCAATACTGGGTACTCCCCCCCCCCCCTTTCTGCCCAGGCCAATTTTCAGCTTTCAGCGCTGTTGCACCTTGAATGACAATTGCGCAGTAATGCAACACTGTACCCATATGACATTTTTATAATTTTTTCACACAAATAGAGCTTTCTTTTGGTGGTATTTGATCACCTCTGCGGTTTTTATTTTTTGCGCTATAAATAAAAAAAGAGTGACCATTTTGAAAAAAATACAATATTTTTTACTTTTTACTATAATAAATATCCCAAATTTAAGGATAGCTGGGAGACTTATTTTTCTGCAGGCGTGTGTTGGACCGGGTGTGAGGGGAGGTTGGAGGCTGGTAGACTTTTTTATTTTCTTCAGGCATGTGTTGGACTGGCTGTGATGGGAGGATGGAGGCTGGAAGACTTTTCTTTTCCTGCAGGTGTGTGTTGGACTGGCTGTGAGGAGTGGTTGGAGGCCAGAAGACTTTTCTTTTCCTGCAGGCATTGTTTGGACTGTCTGTGAGGGGAGGTTGGAGGCCGATACACTTTTTGATTTTCTGCAGGCATGTGTTGGACCAGCTGTGAGGGGAGGTTGAAGGCCGAAAGACTTTTGTTTTTCTGCAGGCGTGTGTTGGACCGGCTGGGCTGTGAGGGGGAAGTAGAAGGCTGGAAGACTCTTCTTTTCCTGCAGACGTGTGTTGGACTGGCTGTGGGGAGAGGTTGGAGGCCAGTAGATTTTTTTCTTTTCTGCAGGTTTGTGTTGGAACGGCTGTGAGGGGAGGATGTAGGCCAGAAGACTTTTCTTTTCTTGCAGGTGTGTTTTGGACCGGCTATGAGGGGAGGTTGGAAGCCAGTAGACTTTTTCATTTTTCTGCAGGTATGTGTTGGACCGGCTGTGAGGGGAGGCTGGAGGCCACAAGACTTTTCTTTTCCTGCAGGTGTGTGTTGAACCAACTGTGAAGGGGGGCTGGTAGACTTTTTTTTATTTTCATCAGGCTTGTGTTGGACCGGCTGTGAGGGGAGGATGGAGGCTGGAAGACTTTTCTTTTCCTGAAGGTGTGTGTTAGACCAGCTGTGAGAGGAGGATGGAGGCCGGAAGACTTATTTTCCTGCAGGCATTTGTTGGACCAGCTGTGAGGGGAGGTTGGAGGCCAGTAGACTTTTTTCTTTTCTGCAGGCATGTGTTGGACCGGCTGTGAGGGGAGGATGGAGGCTGGAAGACTTTTCTTTTCCTGCAGGTGTGTGTGTTGAACCGGCTGTGAGGGGAGGCTGTATCAGGAACCATCAATCAGACCGAGACAGAAGTATAGTTAAATCACACTTGTTTATTAATAATAATAATAATAATAATAATAAGGTAAACAGAGTAAGCATAGTCAAAACAAGCCAGAGTTCAGTAACCGGATTGGGTAGTCAGCCAAGCAAATGTCAGAGAGCCAGAGATAAATGTAGTAGTACAGCAAGCAGGATCAGGAGCCAGAAGGAATGTCAGCCGAGCAAGTCTTCAACAGGAACGCAGGTAGAAGGCAGAGATCAAGTGAGCTGTACGACTTTAAGTAGGCAGGACTGAGGAGCAGAATCAACAACAGCTGGGTAACTGTGGAGAGAGATGGGAGCTTGCAATTAGCCGACAGCTGAGTGGCCAGCTCAGAGAAGGAAGGGCTGAGCCCAGCCCTGACAGGCTGGAGGCTGGTAGATTTTTTTTATTTTCTTTGGCTGTGGGGGGAGGATTGAGGCCAGAAGACTTTTCTTTTCCTGCAGGCATTTTTTGGACTGGATGTGAGGGGAGCTTGGAGGCCAGTAGACTTTTTTATTTTTCTGCATTTTTTTTTCTGCAGGCGTGTGCTCGACCGGCTGCAAGGGGAGGATGGAGGCTGGTAGATTAGTAGCCTTTTTGTGCAGGCGTGTGTTGGACCGGTTATGAGGGGAGGTTGGAGACTGGTACTTTTTTCAGGCAGGTGTTGAACCCGCTATAAGGGAAGGTTGGAGGCTAGTAGGAGGCCAAGGAGTGTTTGAACTGGGTGAGGGACCCTTGAAAGGCTGATGATGCAGGGAGCATAAGGAAAAAATGGTGGAGCTTTGAGGCGCTCCAAAAGTCCAATCAGAGAGGGCCATTGTCCCTGGCCTCCTTAGTGGGGAGAAATCCTACCTGGTCCAGGTGTATGATATTTGTGATGTGTGGTAAAAGACGGTTAGTGGGGATGAGCTTCGAGTTCAAGTCGAACCCAAGTTCGACCGTTCGACGAATTTCGAACGTTATGGGCTGTTCGCGCCAAATTCGAGTGGTGCGTCACAGCCCATAATTGACTGCGGCATCGCAGTGCATTGCTGGCTGATGATTGGCCAAGCATGCACTATGACCTGGAAAGTAACCACATGACTTCAGCACGCCAAATCATGCTGAGGTGTGGAACAGCCAATCCTTGCAGAGCTGCTGAAGAAAGGAGTGGGGGTGGGAATTAAAAAATAATGCATGTCTTAGGCTAGTGCATGAGATATGTAAATCACCTGTCACTCAGAGCAAGGGGGAGGATTTGACAAAGTTTTCCTCTGTCAAGATTTATCTCACTGAACAATAAAAGAGGATTGCTCAGAGCTGGATTAACCCTTTGTGGCAAGACTGGGCTCAAATGATAGGAAATCTTATACTCTACATTATGACATAAAAAAAATTGGGTTTACATCCACTTTAAAGCGGAGCGCCGCCGAAAATTTTTTTTTTAAAAGTCAGCAGCTACAAATACTGCAGCTGCTGACTTTTAAAACATGGACACTTACCTGTCCAGGGCGCCCGCGATGTCAGCACCCGAGGCCGAAGCGTCTCTCGGTCCTCGGGTGCTGCCGCTTCCATCTTCGGTAAGGGAATCAGGAAGTGAAGCCGTGAGGCTTCACTTCCCGGTTCCCTACTGCGCATGCGCGAGTCGCGCAGCGCAATACGAATGGTCCCTGCTGCCTCTGGGACCCGTGTGTTTCCCAGAAGGCAGCGGGGAGGGAGCAGGAAGTGGCGTAAATAACCGCAGATTCTGCGGCTATCTATGCCGGAAGTGGGTACAGATACCTGTAATATACAGGTATCTGTACCCCCCTCCCCCCTGAAAGGTGCCAACTGTGTCACCGGAGGGGGGGAGGAATCTGATGAGTGGAAGTTCCACTTTTGGGTGGAACTCCACTTTAAGTTAGATAGAGTAGGCAGGTGAGTCAGTTAGCTGCACTTACAGTGTATTGTGTATATCTATATGTATCCTAGGTGTTGTGTGTATATATATACACCCTAATGGAAAAAGAAAAAAAGGAAAAAAAAAGAAAAAGAACAGTGTGCAACTGGACGGCTGCACGCACCGAAAAATGGGCCAAACAGAAACCCAAAAATGCACAGAAATGAAAGAGGGAGAGGTGCTGCGCTATCCAGAGCAAGGGGTTGCTGTGTGTAATCTTCGTATAAATTGTGGTAAATCACTGGTGGGGAAATATATATATATATATATATATATATCAGCTAAAATGTAAACAAATAAGATATTGCAATAAAAAATATTTCAACTAAAATGTGAACAAATAGTATAAATCTTGGGTAGGTGGGTATATAATCTTAGGTAGTCACTGCTATTTATATGGATTGAAATATTTT
Source organism: Lithobates septentrionalis (assembly GCA_037952835.1). Taxonomy (NCBI): domain Eukaryota; kingdom Metazoa; phylum Chordata; class Amphibia; order Anura; family Ranidae; genus Lithobates; species Lithobates septentrionalis. The sequence goes on along the minus strand of JBBDGP010000084.1, from coordinate 15,994,135 downwards.
TTATTGCAATATCTTATTTGTTCACATTTTAGCTGATTATATACCCACCTACCCAAGATTTATACTACCTGTTTTTTGCACAAAAGTTTTTAGTGTATACACACACTCATTTTATTCATCATGGGGTATCAATATGTAGTCTATTGATTTCCCCACCAGTGATTTACCACAATTTATATGAAGATTACACACAGCAACCCCTTGCTCTGGATAGCGCAGCACCTCTCCCTCTTTTAATTTTGAACTTCGATATGAAACTGTTAACTGATGCGGCAGGTTCGGCTGATTATGGAGCCTACTGTCAGGGTCAGTTGAGTGTCGGGGATTGGCCATTGGAATGGCGGGAGTTTGGTTTGGCACGTAATTTGGCTGTCCTGGAACTGTTTCCCATTGTTTTGTGGGTGGAGTTGTGTAAGGAATTTAGCAATAGACGCGTTTCTTTGGTTTCATTGTGAAAACAAAACTTTAATCCATAAATATCCTGCATTAAATTTTTACTGTCCAATAGTGTAAAGAACACAGTCTATATTAGTCCATGTAAAGATTTAGCTATGCATGGGGGGGGGAGGGAGTGAAAATTCCAAAACACTCAGGGCTGCCATCATATGGGAACAGAAACCAAGTTCCAAACAAACTGAAAAAGACAAGGAGAGAGGCGCCTCTATGTGTAGACATTTTAAAACTTTTAATAGCACAATAAATTGGCAACACACATTGGAGCGGTAAATGAAAGGCACATCAGGATGTGGTCCCAGCAGAGGGTAAGTCCAACGGTGATGATCCTGCTTCCTTGGTCCTTCACACAAGAGCGCTGTCTGCACTGAAGCCACTGCTGGTGTAGGGAAGCCGGCTGCAGTGGGGAGACTTAAAGCGAGGCGTGAGGCACAGTAGGAAGGATGGTGAGGAAGGATGACATCACCCACTATGTGAGGTGTTTTGTGAGCATGCGTGATACGTGTATTACAGCAAGCCGCGCTCCTTTCTCAAGCTGTCTTCCCACCACAGCCGGCTTCCCTACACCAGCGGTGGCTTCAGTGCAGACAGAGCTCTCGTGTGAAGAACCAAGGAAGCAGAATCGTCACCGTTGGACTTACCATTTGCTGGGACCACATCCTGATGTGCCTTTTGTTTACTGCTCAAATGTGAGTTGCCAATTTATTGTGCTATTAAAAGTTTTAAAACGTCTACACTTAGAGTCACCTCTCTCCTTGTCTTCATTAATAGTGTTACGGCTTCTTCTCCTCCTGTTATCCGCTTGCTTCGCAACTTGGTCCTTACTTGTTTGCGTCCTGTTTTGGGTATGCTGTACATGTTCCGGGAATTGATAATTTAGTGGCAGATGCATTGTCTTGTTTCTAGTGGGACAGATTCCGCCGTTTAGCAAGTGGAAGAGGAGCAACACAGGATTCCATGCCCCTAACGGCTGTGGAGCATTGCATTTCCTCTTCCCAGCTCTTCATTCGTAAGTCGGTCTTTGCGTCTACTTGGACTTCGTACAGCAGGGTGTAGCAGGAATGGAGGGACCTGGTAAGTAAAGTTGGGGGATGCTCTGGGGAAGAAAGTGCATTTGTCACTTTATTTTAGTGGAAGGAATTTTGAACGTGAGTTTTTTTTTTATTAGATATAATTTTTTTGGGGGGGTTTTTGTTTTGTTTTATGTCCTGGGGGTGTCATCTTTATGAACCATCCACTGACATTATGATATTCTGTTTTAAGATGATATTGATTATGTGTATTATTGTGGATTGCCTTTTATATGCCAGGTTTTTCATATGCTTACAACAGAACTTTTTTTTTTTATTATTAGTATCTAGGCAATATCATTTTTATATAGCACCCACTATCTTTATGATGTTCCATTTTGGAAAAAATGCAAACTACGCATGCTTTTGTGGGTCACTTTTTATATGCCTGGTTTTTCATATGTTTACTGTCTCGGAAGTTGGCTGGGCTGGCTTTCACGTTTAAGTTGGCTGGTCAACGTGATGCGACTAAAGATTTTATGGTCAGGCAAGCTATGTGGGGCTACCGCAAAGGTCACTCTGTAGCTGATTCTAGTAGTCAGTCAATTAGGGAAGGTTTGTTTGTCCAAGTATGAGATGACTTTATTCCAGGCCAACTTTGTATTGGCCTTTTTGGGGGCTTTTCGAGTGGGAGAACTTGTCAGTCAGAATAAATGGGGCGAGGGTGGTTTGTGTGTCCATGATGGGTGGGTTCGGGACGATACCATGGGTGTTTTTCTTTGTAAATCCAAGACAGATCAATTGGGGAAGGGCTCTTGGATCGAGTTGTGTGCGGCCCCCTCTTCTCCAGTCTGCCCAGTGATGGCTGTTAGGGTTTTATCCAGAATTTGGCTCGATATTCCGGGTGATTTCTTTGTACACGCAGATAGGACTGCTCTGTCCCGATTCCAGTTTAGGGCGATGTTTAAAAAATGTCTTTTGTCTGTAACAATGTCTGTAACATATGCGTGTTGTTTGTTATGGGGTTTTTTTTATATTATTGGGGGGTGTTATATTTCCCCATCCCCTTTTCTTTTTCTTTCAAATTTAGAGGCATGCCTGGTGTGGATCCTGTGTCACTCATATGTTTATTGGGGTGGCAGGAGGGCTGGAGTTCGGGAGCGGGGTAGGCAGTTGGGTTTCTCCAAGGAAGAGGTCATGGAGTTCCAGGAATGATTTTTTAATCTTTTTTCCCTTGTACTATCTTTGTGTAGTCCGATATAATTGCCAGGTCTGCTTGGCTGAAAGAATCAACAGAGCCAGGGTCAAGGTCAACAAGGAAGTTTCCAAGTTTTTTGTACGTAATAGGGGCTTGGCGATCCGTCATCGGGAGTTGGAGGATGAGACCTGCCGTTTTCTAAGACCGGATAGTGTTCACCTGAATGCCATTGGCATTTATCTACGGCATTTGGGTTAGCAGGATGGTATCCAGCGGGCCTTCTGAATTTGGTGGGCGATACAAACGTAAGGTGTCACGCTCCTGTGCTATAGTGGGAGGTCTATGGGGTCTTTGAAGGGGGTGCCATATAAAATAATGGAGAATTATGGGGGTTGGGCCCATCCGGAGGTATGGATGTCCCTTCCCTTCATAATAATACAATTTTAACAATGGTTTAAGTTGGTTGTATCTGGTAGGAAGTAACTGGTAATTGTCCCTGAGCCGGTGTGAATTGCGGCTGAGGGCCATTCATGGGGTGACAGATACAACTGGTTGGTCGAGAGAAAAATAGCCCTTCAAAGACCTTTAGACTGGGTAGGATTAAGCTGAGGTTTTTTGGTTTAATGGTTATGTATAAAATGTATTATATGCATTATAATTATTTATGTTGTTGTATTTCATTTGTTGTAATAAAAGGCTGCTATGGCCATTCGACTCCAAAACAATATGTGTCTTCTGGTCAATCTTGGGGGGGTGAAGGAATGGGGTTTAATTGTTTAATATACAGGAAGCCTGAGCCTTGGTAATCTGCGCATCTTTCAGTTAAGAAGAAATCGATACAAATACCTTTTTTGAAGTCACTCCGCTCGGGTCTCCAGCAGCAGAAGCTCTGCAGAGTGGGCACCGGCCTCCACAGCTGACAGCTCAGTGTGGGACCAGAGCAGATCTGCTTCATAAAAAGGTATGTATAGTCATTTTTTTTCTTTACAGGGTTAGATAGGTTAGTCTTAACACGATACAAAAATCGGATGGAAAAACTGTCCTCCGATTTTCGGATCGTTAGTATGGTGCTTTCGTCAGCCGATTTCGCTTTTTCGTCAGACAAAAGCTGGATGTGCAGACTATAAAATTTTTGTCGAATGTGAAGTCAACGTCCAATTTTCCTTTCATTAGTAAGGTTTTCATACGAAAAAAAAATCGTAGGATCGTAAGAGCAAGACTACGCATGCTCAGAAACGAAAGAATACATACAAAACTATTCAACACATTACGTCACTTCTGACGTACGAAAATTTTCGTATTGTGAGTAACCTCTTCACTTTCTTCACTTTCGACATGAGACTAGCATGCCACAAAAAACAGATGTTCGGTCATCCGAAAAGCGTGTGTACGAGGCTTTAGATTGTGGATGCCTGTAGATATAGAGATTTTAATGTTAGGGTGAACTTCCCCTTTAAATCACTGCATAAAGTAAGTAGAAGAGTAAAATAGCTCTACAAAATATCCACACAGTTCAGATTTTAATCATGTCTATCTTATTTTATTCATAAAAGCAACAATCTTTTTATTATATTTGGTGCTAAAGTAAACACACTTTTTCAAATTACATTTATTGGCTAATTTATACCCCAAAAAATAAATATCACTCAGCACTTTTTACAGAATGTGAGCAAATAAAGGTTTTCTTTGTCATGTCATTTAAAAAGGAACCCACTTTTGCAATCTGGTTATATAAACTTAGCAACTTTACTCTTCACATTGACAAAAAACATCTGGTACAATAATACCAACTGGAATAAAGGATGATTTAAAAACTTCCATCTGCAGACACTACTAATTATACTAATGATCTGTTAAAGAAAGTACCATACACTTGAACAGCTATTAACACTTCAATTTAATGTGTTAGAACAGAGACTTGAAGCTTTTCACAGTTTATTTCACAAGAACACATTGCCAGTGCTAAAAGGACTCCTGTGGGCCTCATTATGGTTACCTATCCTCTTGATAGTTATCAAGGGTCCAGGTGATTCCACAGAGCAATTGGCACTGAAAGGTCAGAAAACAAATACTGCCAAGGGACTTTGTGTTTTGAAAGCATCTATTTATTTTGTGAAACTTTTACAGGGTATAGTTCAGGTAATGTTTACCATTGAATGACATAAATTACAACTTTTACTGTATTTTAAAAGATTTCAGGTCTTCACATATACCTGGGTTCGGTTTGAGGTGGGTCTAGAAAACATTACAGTACTGAAGTTTGGGTGTCAAATCCAAACTCCATTGAAGTCAATAAATGCCTGGGAGACGTCCCACACCTAAAAATTGGCGCATCTGTACAAATGTACAGCCTACTACAGCAACACTGACATTTAATCCCCTGCCCATTAATTTCTTATTGTAAACAAAGCAGTACAGATTTTAATGGGGGACCTCACACACACAAAAAATGAAAATAAAAAAATGGCACATGGTACCCCCTAAAAATACATATTAGACAATTATATTATATATTAGACAATTGGCCCTTTTGTTTCAGGTCAGTGGCGGTAACCGAGAGATATCATTCGTGGTGAGTAAGTGATGGGAGTGGATTGTGTTGGCATTTTTTTCATTCACTGGTTGGCAGGTGTTATTCATTTATTCATTGTGATTGATGTGGCTCTGCAATGCTAGTGGATGGATTGATGGAATTATTGATTTACATTTTTTGTGTGTTTATCTGCTTTCAACTTTTTTTGTGTAGTATCTGGTGGCCCTCTTATTGTGAAGGAGGCACATTTATATATATATATATATATATATATATATATATATATATATATATATAGTGACATTGGGGGATGTCTAGCTCAGTGGTAGATGCGTTTTTCAGGGAGTTCCCAGCCAACAGGAACTTTAGTTTAAGGGCGTGGTAGCCCACTTTTATTGAAAGTAAACAAAAAGGAAAGTTTATACATTCATTTGGTTGCCCACACAGGGGTTCTTCTCCCAAAAATAACAAATGAAAAATGCCAATCCACCTGGCTGTTAAGGCTCGCTCAGCCTTGGGTGCAGTACCTTGCTGCTTAGGCCTTCCACTTCAGGCTCTCATCTGTCTCCTTCAGACTATTCCTTTGCCAACACTGTCCATATAGATAGCAGCCCCTCGCTGCTCTGATCCTCAGACTTGGGTCTCTGGCTTTTCCAGTGCACACCTGCACTCTCTGGACTCCTCGGGAGGTTGGAGCCCAGAACCCTGGTCCTGACTCTACTATCAGGCCCAAACACAACTGAATAAATCAGTGTGCCGGTGAGTCTCAAAACCCGGACCCAGAACTGAGGATTTCATCCCACCCGGATCTCTAAGAAATCCCAGGCTCCAGGTCCCAAAGTGGACTTTATTAAATAATGAGGAAACTGAAAAGCCAGTTTCCTTCCAAACAAGCAAATACACTGGAGCCCCTCAACCTGGCTGGTTGAAAATCCTGTATTCATACACTGGTGGGGTACCACACTACCACAATATATACAGTGGGGACGGAAAGTATTCAGACCCCCTTAAATTTTTCACTCTTTGTTATATTGCAGCCATTTGCTAAAATCATTTAAGTTAATTTTTTCCTCATTAATGTACACACAGCACCCCATATTGACACAAAAGCACATTTTTGCAGATTTATTAAAAAAAGAAAAACTGAAATATCACATATTAGGTATTAAGTATTAATATTAAGTCCTAAGTATTCACACCCTTTGCTCAGTATTTAGTAGAAGCACCCTTTTGATCTAATACAGTCATTTTTGGGAAAGATGCAACAAGGTTTTCACACCTGGATTTGGGGATCCTCTGCCATTCCTCCTTGCAGATCCCCTCCAATTCTGTCAGATTGGATAGTAAACGGTCTCTCCAGAGATGCTCAATTGGGTTTAGGTCAGGGCTCTGGCTGGGCCATTCAAGAACAGTCACGGAGTTGTTGTGAAGCCACTCCTTCATTATTTTAGCTGTGTGCTTAGGGTCATTGTCTTGTTGGAAGGTAAACCTTCGGCCCCGTCTGAGGTCCTGAGCACTCTGGAGAAGATTTTCGTCCAGGATATCCCTGTACTTGGCTGCATTCATCTTTCCCTCGATTGCAACCAGTCGTCCTGTCCCTGCAGCTGAAAAAAATACCCCCACAGCATGATGCTGCCACCACCATGCTTCACTGTTGGGACTGTATTGGACAGGTGATGAGCAGTGCCTGTTTTTCTCCACACATACCGCTTAGAATTGATGGCCAAAAAGTTCTATATTGGTCTCATCAGATTAGACAATCTTATTTCTCACCATCTTGGAGTCCTTCAGGTGTTTTTAGCAAACTCCATGTGGGCTTTCATGTGTCTTGCACTGAGGAGAGGCTTCCGTCGGGCCACTCTGCCATAAAGCCCCAACTGGTGGAGGGCTGCAGTGATGGTTGACTTTTTACAACTTTCTCCTATCTCCCGACTGCATCTCTGGAGCTCAGCCACAGTGATCTTTGGGTTCTTCTTCCATTTAAGGATTGGGGATGAGCCGAACACCCCCCAGTTCGGTTCGCACCAGAACCTGCAAACGGACCGAAAATTCTTACGAATGTTAGAACCCCATTGAAGTCTATGGGACTTGTACGTTCAAAATCAAAAGTGCTAATTTTAAATGCTAATTTGCATGGTATTGTCCTAAAAAGGTACGTGTGGCAAGGTAGGGAATGGCGCTGTGCAAAAAAGGGGTATATTGGTATATAATATATCTAATAATGGTGGTAGGTGCACCAATGTGACATGCTGTAGGGAACACCAGTAAATAGTACCCTCAAAGTGCAGTGCTAATAATTAATAAATAATAATCGTAAAGTGCTAATCAATTGATAATCAATCAGTGAGTAAAAAAAATTTTTGTGATCTCATGTGTAAGTATTGATAGGGTGACCACTAGTAATGTGAAAGAGTGTCAAGTGCAGTACAGTATTCCAGCTCCCCGCTGGATGAAGAGTGTCCACAGTCCTCTATAGTAAGAGAAAAGTGCTAAACAATATGTGTAAAAAATATATGCACCATATATAAACATAGAGTCTGACCACGACCATATGCATAAAAATGTGTGTAAGGTAAAGGATATCCACAATCCTCTATAATAAAGTGCTAGGAATAAGAAACAATATATAAAAAAGGATACGTAGAAAAAAGAAAAATAAAGAATGTGCAAATATTAAGACTCAACGTGGTGAATGGTTAATATATATATATATAAAGGTAAGTCTCTAATATCCTAATGATAAACCAATATAGAGTCTCATATAAAGGTGGCAAAAAAGTTCATGTGATATCTTCCACAGGATTTCCTCCAAATATTTGAACAAACACACTCCCCCCGATGTGATCTCACTCACCGGAACGCTGTACCCCTGCAGGGGTATGAGCATAGGAAGTGTGTACGCCAGATCCCGATCCAATCCAGATGTCAATCAGATCCCCGTGTGTCGGTGTCCTCTCAACCCGGATCAGCCACTCATAGAGGAGATGGGGGAAGATGACAATCCCCTGTAGTAATCCTATTTCCGGCCGGACATCCACTCCAGAGCATTATATGAAAAAAAGGGGATGCTCCACATAGCGTAACTCCATAAAGTAATTTTTATTGTGAATACTTAAAAAGTCCAAAAAGGAGCACATTAAATCCAAGGAATAAAATCAATCACTTTTTAAAAAAGAGAGGAGGGAGCATACAAGCTCTCTAACTCCCCTAGTCGTTCCGGGACGCAGCGTAGTGTGCAGCTGCCGCTTGCGTTCCACCGGTCCGCTATCGAAAACCACAGTGACAGGAAGTGACGTTGTGCGTGCCAAGATAGTCCCGCCTTACGCGTTTCGTCACACGGACGTCATCGGAGGCGCTCAGCGCCTCCGATGACGTCCGTGTGACGAAACGCGTAAGGCGGGACTATCTTGGCACGCACAACGTCACTTCCTGTCACTGTGGTTTTCGATAGCGGACCGGTGGAACGCAAGCGGCAGCTGCACACTACGCTGCGTCCCGGAACGACTAGGGGAGTTAGAGAGCTTGTATGCTCCCTCCTCTCTTTTTTAAAAAGTGATTGATTTTATTCCTTGGATTTAATGTGCTCCTTTTTGGACTTTTTAAGTATTCACAATAAAAATTACTTTATGGAGTTACGCTATGTGGAGCATCCCCTTTTTTTCATATAATGCTCTGGAGTGGATGTCCGGCCGGAAATAGGATTACTACAGGGGATTGTCATCTTCCCCCATCTCCTCTATGAGTGGCTGATCCGGGTTGAGAGGACACCGACACACGGGGATCTGATTGACATCTGGATTGGATCGGGATCTGGCGTACACACTTCCTATGCTCATACCCCTGCAGGGGTACAGCGTTCCGGTGAGTGAGATCACATCGGGGGGAGTGTGTTTGTTCAAATATTTGGAGGAAATCCTGTGGAAGATATCACATGAACTTTTTTGCCACCTTTATATGAGACTCTATATTGGTTTATCATTAGGATATTAGAGACTTACCTTTATATATATATATATATATATATTAACCATTCACCACGTTGAGTCTTAATATTTGCACATTCTTTATTTTTCTTTTTTCTACGTATCCTTTTTTATATATTGTTTCTTATTCCTAGCACTTTATTATAGAGGATTGTGGATATCCTTTACCTTACACACATTTTTATGCATATGGTCGTGGTCAGACTCTATGTTTATATATGGTGCATATATTTTTTACACATATTGTTTAGCACTTTTCTCTTACTATAGAGGACTGTGGACACTCTTCATCCAGCGGGGAGCTGGAATACTGTACTGCACTTGACACTCTTTCACATTACTAGTGGTCACCCTATCAATACTTACACATGAGATCACAAAAAATTTTTTTACTCACTGATTGATTATCAATTGATTAGCACTTTACGATTATTATTTATTAATTATTAGCACTGCACTTTGAGGGTACTATTTACTGGTGTTCCCTACAGCATGTCACATTGGTGCACCTACCACCATTATTAGATATAATATATACCAATATACCCCTTTTTTGCACAGCGCCATTCCCTACCTTGCCACACGTATCTGTTTCAGGGTACACGTTAGTGTCCCTTGTTTACATAGGGGGGCTGCAGTTGCAAATACACCCTGTAGCGCGGATCCACTGACAAAATTGTCCTAAAAAGGGTTTGGGGACCCGGGTCCTGCCCCAGCGGACATGTATCAATGCAAAAAAAGGTCTAAAAAAGGCCGTTTTTTCGGGAGCAGTGATTTTAATGATGCTTCAAGTGAAAAAAAAGTGAAATATTCCTTTAAATATCGTACCTGGGGGGTGTCTATAGTATGCCTCGAAAGTGGCGCGTGTTCCCCGTGCTTAGAACAGTCCCTGCACAAAATGACATTTTTAAAAGAATAAAAGTCATTTAAAACTGCTTACGGCTTTAATGTAATGTCGGGTCCCGGTAATGTGGATGAAAATCAGTGAGACAAACGGCATGGGTACCCCACAGTCCATTACCAGGCCCTTTGGGTCTTGTATGGATATTAAGGGTAACCCCGCACCCAAATTAAGAAAAAGAAAGGCGTGGGGCCCCCAGGCCCTATATACTCTGAACAGCAGTATACAGGCGGTGCAAACAAGACAGGGACTGTAGGTTTGTTGTTATTAAGTAGAATCTGTTTGTAATTTTGAACTGGTACATTTTTAACGTGTTTAGCTCCAGCCAAAAAATCTATTTTTAAGCTTTTTGGAAAACATAGGGAAGGGTTATCACCCCTGTGACATTTGTTTTGCTGTCTGTGCTCCTCTTCAGAAGATTTCACCTCACTTTCTGTCCCAATGACAAATGTTTTTAGAAAATTTGGGGTTTTTAGTGAAACAAGGATTGGTGATAAAAATCAGTGGAAAGGAGAAACATTTTTCCCATATTAACTCTTACAGGAGAGAATTTCCCTTCCTATGGGGTAGATTTCATCTCAGTTCCTGTTGTCTCCTTCTGTTTGCAAGTAGGAGTCGTTTGTAGGTTGGATGTTTGAAAGTAAGGTCCTGCCCTATATACTCTGCAGAAATTTGGGCCTTAGGTGTTGGTGTTGCCACAACACTGTAAGCCCTCACAGGGCCCTGCTGTGAAATATTAGATCAAGAATTGTAATTACATGCACATGTTGAACAGGGGCAGAAAAATTGGGCCTTTGGTGGTGGTGGTGCTGGTGCCACAACACTGTAAGTCCTCACAGTTACTCTTGGTGGGCGCAGAAACGGGCCCTGCTGTGAAATATTAGATCAAGAATTGTAATTACATGCACCTGTTGAACAGGGGCAGAAACATTGGGCCTTTGGTAGTGGTGGTGCTGGTGCCACAACACTGTAAGTCCTCACAGATACTCTTGGTGGGCACTGGAACGGGCCCTGCTGTGAAATATTGATCAAGAATTGTAATTACATGTCCCTGTTGAACAGGGGCAGAAAAATTGGGCCTTAGGCACTGGTGCTGGTGCCACAACACTGCATCCCCTCACAGATACTCTAATTGGAGCGCAGGAACGAGCCCTGCTGCAAAGAATTGCATCAAAAATTGTAATTACACGCCCCTGTTAAACAGGGGCTGAAAAATGCGGCCCTAGGCACTGGTGCCACAACACTGCAACCCCTAACAGATACTCTAGTTGGAGCGCAGGAACGAGCCCTGCTGCAAAGTATTGCATCACAAGTTGTAATTACACGCCCTGTTAAATAGGGGCTGAAAAAATGGGCCCATAAACAAAAATATTCTTACAAGCTATCAGCATGATCATTGAGGAGGAAGAGGATAGTCCACTCAGCATAACAGGATAGTCACTCAGGATCAGCATAGGCAGTCTCGAAGGGATCTGACATTTCAAAAAAACTTATTCGGTTACATCAGCATCAGGTGCTTGGTATCTGGTGGTGATCCAAGACTGATTCATTTTTATGAAGGTCAGTCGATCAACTGAGTCGGTGGACAGGCGCACCCTGTGATCGGTTACAAAGCCTCCAGCAGCACTGAATGTGCGTTCCGAAATAACGCTGGATGCAGGACAGGATAGCTCAATTGCATACTGTGCAAGCTCTGGCCAGTGATCCATCCTCAAGACCCAGTAACCCAGAGGAATTTCGGTGGGAAAGGTGTCCAAGTCAGCTCTTGCCCCTAGGTATTCCTGCACCATGTAAAACAGACACCGGCGATGGTTGCTGGAACCGGTCATACCTTGGGGGTGCGGACTAAAGATTTGTCTGAACGCATCGCTCAGATGGCCACCTTCTCCACCGCTCCTTCTTTGACTGACCGAAGCCTCTGCAACACGTTGTCCAGGAAAAGGAGTTTGTAACCTCCCAGTCTCTGGGAACGCGTTGCACAGACCTTTCTGCAAGGCCTCCTGAAGATGTCTCATCCTCTGCTCCCTCTGCGACGGCAAGGAGGGTTGCCAGCCAGTAACGATCCCTCTCCTTGATACCACGAATACGAGGATCCTTCCGCAGGCTTTGCAGGATCAGGGAGGCCATGCAGCGTAGGTTTGCTGAGGCATTCGGTCCGGAGTCCTCTGGGTCACTAAGGACGACATGATCCGCAGCCACCTCCTCCCAGCCATGTACAAGTCCATGGGTTTCTTGGGACTGTAAATGATCCCTTGAAGACTGCTGCTGATGCTGAGTGCCAGGCTCCACTTCCATGCTGACACAATCCTCCTCGTCCTTCTCCTCCTCGTCCTCTTCCTGTGTGATCGGCGGGTATGCAGGGACACTGTCTGGATAAAGGGGGCCTTGAGAGCTAAGGAAGTCCTCCTCTTTATGCCTCTGTTCTGCCTCAAGTGCCCTGTCCATTATTCCACGTAGCGTGTGCTCCAACAGGTGGACAAGGGGGACAGTGTCACTGATGCATGCACTGTCACTGCTCACCATTTGGCCTCCTCAAATGGTGACAGGACAGTGCATGCATCCCTGATCATGGCCCACTGGCGTGGGGAAAAAAAACAAGCTCCCCTGACCCTGTCCTGGTGCCAAAGTCGCATAGGTACTCATTGATGGCCCTCTGCTGTGTGTGCAGCCGCTAAAGCATGGCCAACGTTGAGTTCCACCTGGTGGGCATGTCACAGATTAGGTGGTTCTTGGGCAGGTTAAATTCCTTTTGGAGGTCAGTCAGCCAGGCACTGGCATTATCTGACCAGCGGAAATGCACACATTCCTGGCCTGCCTCAGGACATCCTGTAAGACCGGGTACCTGCCCAATAACCGCTGCACCACTAAGTTAAGGACGTGAGCCAAACAGGGCACATGGGTCAGTTGTCCCTGTCGGAGGGCAGAGAGGAGGTTGGTGCCATTGTTGCAAACCACCATTGCTGTCTTAAGTTGGTGTGGCCTCAACCACCTCTGAACCTGCCCCTGCAGAGCTGACAGAATCTCTACCCAGTGTGGCTCCTGTCCCCCAAGCACACCAGCTCAAGCACCGCATGGCATCTTTTTGGCCTGCGTACTTGCGTAGCCCCTTGAACGCCTACGGAGCACCGCTGGTTCCGAGGACAAAGCACAGGAAGAGGCCATGGAGGAAGAAGAAGAGGAGGGGGTGGAGGAGAGAGGTGTGACAGAATCACCAGTAGTGGCATTTTGGAGGCGTGGTGGAACAACCTCCAACACTACTGCACCTTGTCCTGCATCCTTCCCAGCTGCCAGCAGAGTCACCCAATGCGCCGTAAAACTTAGGTAACATCCCTGTCCATGCCTGCTGGACCATGAGTCAGCGGTAATATGCACCTTACCACTGACTGCCCTGTCCAGCGAGGCCAAGACATAGCCTTCCACATGCCACATTCCACAAACTCATGGAAGGGGGCAGAGTCTACCAACTGAAAAGGTAGCAGTTGAAGTGCTAGCAATTTTGCCAAGCTAGCATTCAACCGCTGGACATGTGGATGGCTGGGAGCGAACTTCTTTCTGCAGTGCATCAGCTGGAGCAGGGAAATTTGCCTGGTACAATCTGACGTCGGTGTACCGATAGCTGATTGCCCGCAAGTACTTGGCTGTGACACACCTAATTCTACACCTTCATTCCTCTCAGTGCACGTCTCAGAGAGGGCTGAAGGCATAGTGGGGTTGGAGATCCCAGGTGATGAGAAGCAAGGAGAGGTCCTTTTTGTTCTTTGGTGTGGGTCTTTTAGGTACGCTTGCCAACAAACTGCATGGTAGGTCAACATATGTCTTGTCAAGCATGTGATCCCCAAGCGGGAGATGTTTAGGCAACGCGAGATACGCTTGAGACATATGTTGCAAATAGCAGCGGTGCCATCTGATGCACTCATCTCAAAAAAGGCCCACACCAAAGAACTTTTGGAATAACGCGCAGAGACAGCAGCGCCCTGCACATGCGGAGCTCTGCGGTGTGATGCCATCAGTGTGCTGCCCTTAAGCTGGCCCCTGGAGGGCATACTGCCTCATGGGTGATGTGCCTCCTCCTCCTCCTCTCTCCTATCAGGCACCCATGTGGAGACAGTGACCTCATCATCCCCTCCCTCCTCATCACTGGAGCAAACCTGGTAGTATGCTGCAGCAGGGGGAACATGACTGCCAGATTGCTGTCCTTCTTGGGCACCCCCTCTGTCTGGGCTCACGTTACTGCCTTCCTCTAGCTGAGTACCATCATCGGAGACTTCAAAATGCTGGGCATTCTCCTGGAGCATGTACCCAACACTGTGGTCAAACAGTTCAGGGGACTCCTCAGGAGGACATGGTGGGGCTAGGGAAGGAGTCACAGATGGCACTGAGCCGAGGGAAGAGGCTGCGTTGGCAGCTGCTTTGCCAGACAAAGTACCCTGAGCCTGTGTGAGATTGGATGAGGAGGATGAGGACGGCTTGGTCATCCACTCGACCAAGTCTTCGGCATGTTGCGGCTCAACACAGCCAGCTGCCCAAAAAAAGGCCAAGCGTGTCCCGCGGCCACGTGCTGATGAGGATGCACTGTGTCCATGACCAGCACTGTTGCCTCTAGACACAGAGCCTGCTTGCCCTCTTTTATTGACTTGTGACTGTCTGCCTCTCCTTGTTGGTCTTCCAGACATACTATTGGCCTGCAGTGAGATGTAGCTGCACAAAACCTCGGTGTATATATATACCGATTATACTGCAGCTAGCAGAATCAACTGCCTGCCTGTAGTATTATTAGTATGAGAATACCTGCACTTGTCTTCAGGTAGCTATACTGTAGGTGCAACTGTGCAGGGTACACAGTACAGTAACTGGAAATATGTCAAGAGAATACACAAGCACCTTGCTTCAGGTAGCTATACTGTAGGTGCAACTGTGCAGGGTACACAGTACAGTGACTGGAAATACGTCAAGCGCCTACACAAGCACCTGGCTTCAGGTAGCTATACTGTAGGTGCAACTGTGCAGGGTACACAGTACAGTAACTGGAAATACGCCAAGAGCCTACACAAGCACCTGGCTTCAGGTAGCTATACTGTAGGTGCAATTGTGTAGGGTACACAGTACAGTAACTGGAAATACGTCAAGAGAATACACAAGCACCTGGCTTCAGGTAGCTATACTGTAGGTGCAACTGTGCAGGGTACACAGTACAGTAACTGGAAATACGTCAAAAGCCTACACAAGCACCTGGTTACAGGTAGCTATACTGTAGGTGCAACTGTACAGGGTACACAGTAACTGGAAATACGTTAAGAACCTACACAAGCACCTGGCTTCAGGTAGCTATACTGTAGGTGCAACTGGAAATACTTTAAAAACACCTGCCTGCCTGTCAGTATATTAGGAAGAGAATAACAGGAGCGGATCTAGCTAAACTGAATACAGTGTATATACAGTCGATCCAATACTTTTGGTAATATAGTGTGTATAGTGTGTATACTGTATATATATATATATATATATATATATATATACACTACCGTTCAAAAGTTTGGGGTCACCCAAACAATTTTGTGTTTTCCATGAAAAGTCACACTTATTCACCACCATACGTTGTGAAATGAATAGAAAATAGAGTCAAGACATTGACAAGGTTAGAAATAATGATTTGTATTTGAAATAACATTGTTTTTACATCAAACTTTGCTTTCATCAAAGAATCCTCCTTTTGCAGCAATTACAGCATTGCACACCTTTGGCATTCTAGCTGTTAATTTATTGAGGTAAGCTGGAGAAATTGCACCCCACGCTTCTAGAAGCAGCTCCCACAAGTTGGATTGGTTGGATGGGCACTTCTGGCGTACCATACGGTCAAGCTGCTCCCACAACAGCTCAATGGGGTTCAGATCTGGTGACTGTGCTGGCCACTCCATTACCGATAGAATACCAGCTGCCTGCTTCTGCTGTAAATAGTTCTTGCACAATTTGGAGGTGTGTTTAGGGTCATTGTCCTGTTGTAGGATGAAATTGGCTCCAATCAAGCGCTGTCCACTGGGTATGGCATGGCGTTGCAAAATGGAGTGATAGCCTTCCTTATTCAGAATCCCTTTTACCCTGTACAAAGCTCCCACCTTACCAGCACCAAAGCAACCCCAGACCATCACATTACCTCCACCATGCTTAACAGATGGCGTCAGGCATTCTTCCAGCATCTTTTCATTTGTTCTGCGTCTCACAAACGTTCTTCTTTGTGATCCAAACACCTCAAACTTGGATTCATCCGTCCACAACACTTTTTTCCAGTCTTCCTCTGTCCAATGTCTGTGTTCTTTTGCCCATCTTAATCTTTTTCTTTTATTGGCCAGTCTCAGATATGGCTTTTTCTTTGCCACTCTGCCCTGAAGCCCAAAATCCCGCAGCCGCCTCTTCACTGTAGATGTTGACACTGGTGTTTTGCGGGTACTATTTAATGAAGATGCCAGTTGGGGACCTGTGAGGCGTCTGTTTCTCAAACTAGAGACTCTAATGTGCTTATCTTCTTGCTTAGTTGTGCAACGCGGCCTCCCACTTCTTTTTCTACTCTGGTTAGAGCCTGTTTGTGCTGTCCTCTGAAGGGAGTAGTACACACCGTTGTAGGAAATCTTCAATTTCTTTGCAATTTCTCGCATGGAATAGCCTTCATTTCTAAGAACAAGAATAGACTGTCGAGTTTCAGATGAAAGTTCTCTTTTTCTGGCCATTTTGAGCGTTTAATTGACCCCACAAATGTGATGCTCCAGAAACTCAATCTGCTCACAGGAAGGTCAGTTTTGTAGCTTCTGGAAGGAGCTAGACTGTTTTTAGATGTGTGAACATGATTGCACAAGGGTTTGCTAATCATCAATTAGCCTTCTGAGCCAATGAGCAAACACATTGTACCATTAGAACACTGGAGTGATAGTTGCTGGAAATGGGCCTCTATACACCTATGTAGATATTGCACCAAAAACTAGACATTTGCAGTTAGAATAGTCATTTACCACATTAGCAATGTATAGAGTATATTTGTTTAAAGTTAGGACTAGTTTAAAGTTAGCTTCATTTAAAAGTACAGTGCTTTTCCTTCAAAAATAAGGACATTTCAATGTGACCCCAAACTTTTGAACGGTAGTGTATATATATATATATATATATATATATATATATATATATATATATATATATATATATATATCACTAGAGGCCTTGAAGAAGGAGGTTAGAAAAGTGTGTGGGGAGGAGCAAATTATTTTTACCATTTGCCCCCATAACATACAGTGACCCATGATGAATGCTTAAGGGTCCCCGTCAAGGTCCAATAATTGGATGTCGCAGACTAGTGAGGGTGCAGGCTAAGGAAAGGTCTGTTCAGACCCAAAGCTTACTGCAGAAATAGAAAGAGATAGCTCGGCTGCTGCACACCTAACCCAGCCTGAGTGGATAGCAGGAAAAAGCAGTCTCAGCCTGTGCCATCTTAATAGAATCATGGGCCCCCGATCAAAGTAATGCATTAGGGCCCTTACCAGGGAGATGGTTATCTGTGGCACGCTACATGCGCCGTGACAAAGAGTGGGTGTGGCTAAATTATACTACATGTTGGGTATGGCATTTTAATCTGATTAGAAACAAACAAACACAACCAGGGAATTATCCCAAATTAAATTTACCCCTATACACACTGTCCTGCCCTCTCTATACATTTCCCCCCCTTTATACACTGACCCCAATATACACTGACCTCCTGTATATACTGCTCCCACTCCTTTTTAAAACGATCCCCCTCCTTGTACACATTGCCCCCCCTGTCATAAATGCCTCTTCCAGCCTATCATCGGCCTGTATTTATGTATGACTGTACACAGTACGGGGGAGGGCACAGTACAGGGGGGTTAGAGGACACAGTAGAGAGGAGGTCAGGAGGAGGATGTACAATATAGGGTGCAGGATTGTATAGTGTTAGGTTAAGGCAATATAGTGGTGGTATAGTGGCAGGTTAGGGCGGTATTGTGGCAGGATAGTGGCAGGTTACAGTAGTATAGTGCCAGTATAGTGGCAGCTTAGGGTAGTATATTGGTGGTATGGTGGCAGCTTAGGGTGGTATAGTGGCAGATTCAGGCAGTATAGTGGCAGATTAGGGCAGTATAGTGATGGTAGAGTGGCAGGTTCGGGTAGTATAGTGATGATATAGTGGCAGGGTGGTATAGTGGCAGGTTAGGGTAGTGTAGTGGCAGGTTAGAGTAGTATAGTGGCAGGTTGGGTAGTATAGTGGTGGTATAGTGGCAAGTTAGGGTAGTATAGGGTGGTATAGTGGCAGGTTTGGGTAGTATAGTGGCAGATTTGTCTAGTCTAGGGTGGTATAGTGGCAGGGTAGGGTAGTATAGGGTGGTTAAGTGGCAGGTTGGGGTAGCATAGGGTGGTGTAGTGGCAGGTTAGGGTAGTACAGGGTGGTATAGTGACAGGTTTGGGTGGTATAGTGGCAGGGTAGGTTAGTATAGGGTGGTATAGTGGCAGGTTATGGTAGTATAGGGTGGTATAGTGGCAGGTTTGGGTAGTACAGGGTAGTATAGTGGGAGCTTTGGGTAGTATAGGATGATAGAGTGGCAGGTAAAGGTAGTATAGTGGCAGGTTAGGGTAATATAGTGGAAGGTTAGGGTAGTCAAGTGGCCGTATAGTGGCAGGTTAGGGTGGCATAGTGGCAGGTTTAGTTAGTATAGTGGCAGGTTGGGGTAGTATAGTGGTGGTAAAGTGGCAGGTTTGGGTATTATAGGGTAGTATAGTGGCAGGTTAGAGAGCGATATTGTGACAGGTTAAGGTGATATTGTGGCAGAATAGTGTAGGTTACAGTAGTATAGTGCCAGTATAATTGCAGCTTAGGGTAGTATAGTGTTGGTATAGTGGCAGGTGAAAGCAGTATAGTAGTGGTGGTGTAGTGGCAGGTTAGGGTAGTATAGTAGCAGGTTTGGGTAGTATAGGGTGGTATAATGGCAGGTTTGGATAGTATAGTGGCAGGTTTGGGTAGTACAGGGTAGTATAGTGGGAGGTTTGGGTAGTATAGGATAGTATAGTGGCAAGTTGGAGTAGTATAGTATACTTGCCAATAGTCCCGATTTTCCCGGGACAATTCCAATTTTGGGACCCTTGTCCCGATCAAAGCTTTTCCCGATTAAATTCCCAGGATTTTGCCTTTGTCCCGAGAAAATCTGGAACGGGACTACAAAAAGATGGCCGCCGCGAGGACTAATCCCCATGTGCTCAGTGGAGAGGGGAGGGGCAGCCAACCGACTTCTCGCTTCAGTGTACAAGTAGACAATTCTCTTGTACACTGAAGCCGATTGGTTGCATGGCCCGGAGGCCCCTCCCATCTCCACTGAACACATGAGAAAGCCGGGAACTGTGTAGCTGCCGATGATGGGGACAGACGCATTAGAAGGGCACTGCTGCCAGGGACACAGATGTAAGGAGGCCGGCTCCACTGCTGGGGACATTGATGTGAGGAGGGCAACGCTGCCAGGTACACAGATGTAAGGAAAACACCACTGATGGGGACATTGATGTAAGGAGGGCTCCACTGATGGGGACCCCAGATGTGAGGAGGGACTCCGCTGCTGGGAACACTGATGTAAGGAGGGGCTCCGCTGCTGGGGACACTGATGTAAGGAGGGGTTCCGCTGCTGGGGACACTGATGTAAGGAGGGGTTCCGCTGCTGGGGACACTGATGTAAAGGAGGGGTTCCGCTGCTGGGGACACTGATGTAAGGAGGGGTTCCGCTGCTGGGGACACTGATGTAAGGAGGGGTTCCGCTGCTGGGGACACTGATGTAAGGAGGGGTTCCGCTGCTGGGGACACTGATGTAAGGAGGGGTTCCGCTGCTGGGGACACTGATGTAAGGAGGGGTTCCGCTGCTGGGGACACTGATGTAAGGAGGGGTTCCGCTGCTGGGGACACTGATGTAAGGAGGGGTTCCGCTGCTGGGGACACTGATGCAAGGAGGGGTTCCGCTGCTGGGGACACTGATGTAAGGAGGGGTTCCGCTGCTGGGGACACTGATGTAAGGAGGGGTTCCGCTGCTGGGGACACTGATGTAAGGAGGGGTTCCGCTGCTGGGGACACTGATGTAAGGAGGGGTTCCACTGCTGGGGACACTGATGTAAGGAGGGGTTCCACTGCTGGGGACACTGATGTAAGGAGGGGTTCCACTGCTGGGGACACTGATGTAAGGAGGGGTTCCACTGCTGGGGACACTGATGTAAGGAGGGGTTCCACTGCTGGGGACACTGATGTAAGGAGGGGTTCCACTGCTGGGGACACTGATGTAAGGAGGGGTTCCACTGCTGGGGACACTGATGTAAGGAGGGGTTCCACTGCTGGGGACACTGATGTAAGGAGGGGTTCCACTGCTGGGGACACTGATGTAAGGAGGGGCTCCACTGCTGGGGACACTGATGTAAGGAGGGGCTCCACTGCTGGGGACACTGATGTAAGGAGGGGCTCCACTACTGGGGACAAAGATGCAAGGAGGACTCCACTGATGGGGACACTGATGTAAGGAGGGGTCAACTGATAGGGACCCCAGATGTGAGGAGGGACTCTACTGCTAGGGACACTGAGGTAAGAAGGGGTTCCACTGCTGGGGATGCTGATGTAAGGAGGGGCTCCACTGCTGGGGACACTGATGTAAGGAGGGGCTCCACTGCTGGAGACACTGATGTAAGGAGAGGCTCCACTGCTGGGGACACTGATGTAAGGAGAGGCTCCACTGCTGGGGACACTGATGTAAGGAGGGGCTCTGCTGGGGGCACCTGATGTAAGGAGGGGCTCTGCTGGGGGCACCTGATGTAAGGAGGGGCTCTGCTGGGGGCACCTGATGTAAGGAGGGACTCTGCTGGGGGTACCTGATGGCATCTGGTGGCAGGCGACACGCTCAGGGCTCCCACTGATTCTGCGTTATGGTGAGTTAAATGATTTTATTTCTATGCGCTTCAATCATCCCGACACCATAACAACCATGGTATCGGGATGACTGAAGTGCTAACTTTCTGGAATACACATTTCTATTGTTGTGTAGCATCTGGGCCTGCTGTCTCTCTCTCTCTCTCTCTAACCACACCCCCTTTGAGCCACTCCCCCATTAAGCCACACCCAATATTCCACTGAAACGACTCTTCGCTTCACTTCAGGCTATGCCACGTCTGCAAACGAATGCCCCAGCCCCTAATTATAATAAGACTCCGCCTACAGGCAAAAAAGTATCCTTATAAATTTTTTTACAATGTTGGCAACCATGGTATAGTGGCGGTATAATGGCAGGTTAGGGTAGTATAGTGGCAGGTTAGGGTAGTATGAAGGTGGTATGGCGGCAGGCTTGGGTAGTATAGGAGGATACAGTGGCAAGTTAGGATAGTATAGTGGCGGTATTATGGCAGGTTAGGGTAGTATAGTGGTGGTATAGTGGCAGGTTTGGGTAGTATAGGGTGGTATTGTGGCAGGTTAAGGTAGTATGGTGGCAGTATAATGGCAGGTTAGGGTAGTATAGTGGCAGGTTACAGTAATAAAGTGGCAGTATATTGAGCAGGTTAGGGAAGTATAGTGGTGGTATAGTGGCAGGTTTGGGTACTATAGTGGTGGTAGAATTGTAGGCTAGGGTAGTATAGGGTGTATAGTGGCAGTTTAGGGTAGTATAGTGGCAGTATAGTGGCAGGTTAGGGTAGTATAATGGCAGGTTAGGGTAGTATAGTGGCGGTATAGTGGCAGGTTAGGGTAGCATAGTGGCAGTATAGTGGCAAGTTAGGGTAGTAGAGTGGTAGTATAGTGGCAGGTTTGGGTATTATAGTGGCTGTATAGTGGCAGGTTAGGGTAGTATGGTGGCAGTATAGCGGCAGGTTGGGTAGTAAAGTGGCGGTATAGTGGCAGGTTACAGTAATATAGTGGTTGTATAGTGGCAGGTTAGGGTAGTATAGTGGCTGTATAGTGGCAGGTTTGGGTAGTATAGTGGTAGGTTAGGGTAGTACAGTGGTGGTATAGTGACAGGTTTAGGTAGTATAGTGGCAGGTTAGGGTAGTATAGTAGTAGGTTAGGGTAGTATATTTGCGGTATAGTTGTAGAGTAGGGTAGTATAGGGTGGCATAGTGGCAGGTTAGGATAGTATAGGGTGGTATAGTGGCAGGTTTGGATAATATAGTGGCAGGTTTGGGTAGTACAGGGTGGTATAGTGGCAGGTTTGGGTAGTATAGGATGGTATAGTGGCAGGTTAGGTTAGTATAGTGGTGGTATAATGGCAGGTTAGGGTAGTGTAGTGGTGGTATAGTGGCAGGTTAGGGTAGTATAGTTGCAGGTTAGGGTAGTATAGTGGCAGGTTAGGGTAGTGCAGGGTGGTATAGTAGCAGGTTAGGGTAGTATAGTGGCGGTATAATGGCAGGTTAGGGTAGTATAGTGGCTGAATAGTGGCAGGTTAGGGTAATATTGTGGCAGGTTAAAGTCGCTTGATTGCCGCTTAAGAGCTGGGGGCATATAAATCGATTGGTAGATTTTTTTGTTGAAAGATTGCATTTAAATGATATAAAGATTTTCTGACATTTGTGAATCCTGTTTCCAATCAATTCCACTGTTGGTGTTTAGAAAATTGTTCATTTACGCAACACAATTCAGACATGGTGGTTCTTTTTTTGCCATAAAACTTTGGAATTCGAGAATTGAAATGATTGCACTAACATTTAGGCCCCTTTCACACTGGGGCGGTGGGGGCGTCGGCGGTACAACAGCGCTATTTTTAGCGCTGCTGTACCGTCGTTCTTGCAGCTGTATTCGGCCGCTAGCGGTGCGGTTTTAACCCCCGCTGGCGGCCGAAAAAGGGTTAAAATCACTCGTACAGTGCGGCTATAGCCGCGGTATTGCCGCGGTATAGCCGCGGTATAGCCGCACTGTCCCATTGATTTCAATGGGCAGGAGCGGTGAAGGAGCGGTGAATACACCGCTCCTTCACCGCTCCAAAGAAGCGGTTTGCAGGACTTTTTTCACCGTCCTGCCAGTGCACCGCTTCAGTGTGAAAGCCCTCGGGAGGCTGTTTAGGGGCGGTTTGCAGGCGGTATTTTTAGCGCAATACCGCCTGCAAACCGCCCCAGTGTGAAAGGGGTCTTAGAAAGTCGAACCATTGAGTGTTTTAAAGTTTTTTCAAACAATTTTCTAACCATCTCTTTTGGCCATTTTAACATAGTACTTCAAAACAGCTTTTAAGGGACAAGGAAAGAGGACACAGTTTTTCCTGACGCATCCCCATGGCAGCACACACTGGGTTGTGACTCTGCCCCCACAACCTGACAGGATTGGTTAGCTATTAATTTGAAGAAGAGGCACCCCACTTCATTCTCTTTTTTTTCTCATCTGACAAGATTGGAAAGAAAAGACTTTGCACCCTTACCATATTGGCTCCACCAGGTTAGCCTCTCCTGGCTGGAAGTCTCTCCTGTTCAGCCGCTAAATGAGTCTTTATGGAGAGAGCCCCACTCTGGTGGTCTCAGGGGCAAGGATTTCTGGCACATACAAGCTTTAAAGAAGCTTAAAAAATCGCAGTGGCTTCCTACCTGTCTCCACTCCTGTAAGTGTGTCGTTTCCTTTCATTTTTGTGTGTTTTAAAGTTCTGCTGGGCTTTATCGTTCCACAGGCAAGGGGAATCTCCAAGATGGCTGCAGTGTCCTCATCAGCTCTCTGCATAGGCGCCGGGGGAAGTGAGGTCATACTACTGGAACTTTTGCCCTTCTCCAAGATGGCGCATGGGACTTCATAGCACTACTGCACATGTGCGGTGATGTCATTTCTGGCGCGATGGAGGAGGGGAATTTAAAAAGCCTTGTAATCTGTAAGTTTATGCTGATGGTTACATATTACAAAAGGATTTTCCTTGGCATTTTTGATGCTCTCAGGTAAGTCCACATCTCTTTTTTCTTGTGCTAATAAGTGATCTTTTTATGTCTGTGACTACTCGTGCAATCCTATACTGTATGGTTTCTAGATACTGTCTTCTGGTGCACTGTTTTCATGGAAGCCACTGCCAAGCAGACCATCCTCATCATATGAGGTAAGAGGTGTCAGCATTCATGGTAGGTATGAAGGAGAGAAAAAAGAGTGCATATTCGCTAATCATGCGATTTCTGGTAGCCCTTCCAGGGCTAAATTTACCAATTCCAAGCATCACAGATGCTCCAGTCATACTTCGAGTCATGGGAGATCTAGGAGAAGTTGCTCAAGATCTTCATCTTGCCATCGTCACTCTGGTAGCAGCCACTCAGATTATAGTCGCTCACACCGAAGTCGCTCATATAGAAGGTCACCTTCTCCCCGTCACAAAAGGAGCTATCACACCCGCCCTGCAGCAAACGCTTGCTGGGTGTGCGGAGCTCCAGCTTTGCCAGACAAATTGGCCTGCCAGGCATGCTTCAATGAAGCAACCAGAGAAAAGGAATCTGTTGTAAGAGAGGTGACTGACTTAATCAGAGAGTCTGTACGGGAGACTATCCTGGAGACATCACTTCCTGAACAAGACCAGGCCGACCCGAGCACATCTTCCGTAGCTCAGAATCCGCCCATAGATTCGGATTCAGATTCCGACAATGTTGAGGCGGAGACCGCTACTGGATTTGACTTTACTCTAGTGGAGCCTTTCATAAAGTCAGTGAAGGAAGGCATAGGATGGGAGGAGGCGAAAGAGACCCCTTGCAAAGTTCGGAAGTACTTCCCTAATCTATAGAGGGAACCAGAGTCCTTTCCCTTTATCAAGGAACTGGAAGATCTCATCAAGGATGAGCGGGAGAGAATGGACAAGAGAGCTAATCTGAATAATAGATTTACTAAACTGTATCCTTTGAAAGAACAAAAGGTGAATTCGCTATCCCAACCACCGGTGGTCGATGCTTCCTTGATGCGACTTGCAAGACACGTTACTTTACCCATAGAGGATGCAGTAACTTTCCGGGACATGTTGGATCAAAAAATCGATCAAGACATGAAAAAAGCATATTGCACAGCAAGTGGTGCATGTAAACCTGCGATGGCATCAGCTGCAGTAGGAAAAGCGATTTCTGGTTGGTCTGCCAATATAGAGAAATCTGTTCGTGAGGGGGCTGACGAGAAGATAATCAGTTCTCTTCGAGAATTGAAACTGGCAGGTGATTTTGTGGCAAAAGCTGCAGTGGATGTAATTCGTTCCTCTGCCAGGGCTATGCTGGCATCAGTTACGGCCAGAAGAGCTCTATGGCTCAAGCCATGGGTGGCGGATGCTGCATCAAAGTCTAACTGGTGCAAAATCCCTTATAATGAAGTTAACCTCTTTGGATCAAAGTTGGATTAAGCAAACTCCAAAGTAACAGGTGGAAAGTCGGGCCTGATTCTTTCTGACCGGCATCCCAAACCACAGAAGGGTCCTACCTTCAAACACAATCTCCTGGAGAAATACAGGGAGGCAAAGACATACAGACCAGGTAGAGAATTCAAAAGGAATTGGAAGAATCCACAATCATCCTTTTTGAGACTTCAGAAGTCCTAAGACCACCTCGTCAGGGGAAAACCAGAAGTCTTTTTGAGGGTGCACCCAAAATTCGAGCAGGTATGGACGGAACACATAAAGGACGCATGGACACTGTCCACAGTAAAGTATGGTCACAGATGGAAGTTTATTGAAGAAACACCAAAAAAACATTTTCAGTCAACCAGACTGCCATCTCCAATCAAGAGGAGATTACTGCTCAAGTATGTGGCGGAGCTAGTAATGAAGGGGACAATATTGGAAGTTCCAATTTCCCAAAGAGGAAGGGGGTATTACTCCCCTCTATTCCTGGTAAGGAAAAAGACAGGCGACTTACGGCCTGTTATGGACCTAAGGGACTCAACAAAAGCATTCAAGTAGAATGTTCTGACTCAACTACAAGGCTATAAATGTTATCTTCAGCTTCACATAGAGCTTACATGACCTGGTGATCTATTTATCCCTTGCATCAATTCAGGCAGCTTAACTCAATGAATAACTCACTGTATGGAAAGACAGACGATGAATCCTCTCGAATGTTCCGTTTAATGATGGATATTCATAGGTAGAAAAACGTTGCAGTTGTAAGCCACATGTAAGATGTTACAGCAATGAGGTATACTGTGCACAATGAATCAGAGTGAGGAAGGGGAGGAGAATATACAGAACTACGGTGAGAGAAAGAGTTCAGATAGACAGAGGGAACAAATCTTAAAGACACAGAGCATAATAAATCACATAGTGTAACACAACACTCCCCGTCTGAAATCTTTAGATTTCATAACCATAAACAATTATATATATATATTCAATAAGTCCAATACTGTTAAATGTCCTGGAACCTGTAATGAAAAACATGCAACAAGCAAGTATAAACAATAAGTCCAACAGGATTGAAGAACATGTAGTCTGAAGTATGACGTCTTCAAAGAATTCCAAAGTTCAAGGTAGAACCTGTAGATAGCAGCAATGTACTCCCCGCCGTGCCAACAGCATGGCTAGTCCTTGCATAAGTCACTCACCTGGCAAAAGGAGTACTAACTCAGTAATTGGTCGAGTGAAGGTTCGTGTGGATCCTCCCTTGGTTACCTTGACTTCTACCTTCCGGACCTTGTTATCGTCACTGGGCATAACCTTGGTAATAAGACCCATAGGCCACTCATTTCGACAAACTTCCTTGTCTTTTAGAAGGATGAGATCTCCAACCTTAAGATTAGGCTTAGATGTTTGCCATTTGTTACGACCTTGAAGGTGATGAAGATACTTCTTCCTCCAGCGATGCCAAAACACATTGGCGAGATGCTGCACCTGCTTCCATTGATGCCTGTAGATATCCTTGGGTTCAATCTCACCTGAAGATATTACAGCAGTCCCAATCTTTTGTGTAAGGAGTGAAG
This sequence comes from Lithobates septentrionalis, assembly GCA_037952835.1. NCBI lineage: Eukaryota > Metazoa > Chordata > Amphibia > Anura > Ranidae > Lithobates > Lithobates septentrionalis. Next base: position 15,967,145 of record JBBDGP010000084.1, on the reverse strand, counting down.
CTGGAGTAAGGATCACTGGAGCATCAGGATCTGAAGATACCGGCACTAAAGGTCTTGCGTTCACTATAGCACACACTTCAGCGAGAAAGGTAGACAAAGTATCATGGGTGAGTGGTAAAGACTTGTGAGTCTGCAACATGGAGTCAACAGGGGGTGAGTATGACTCCTCACACAAAAAGCTTGGAGGTGACAGCCATAAGCTGTCCTGAAGAACCTCAGATGACACGGCTCTGGTCCCACAGTCAGCTTGATTGAGTTCAGTGGGAACGTAATGCCATTGACTTGGTAGGGAGAATCTCTTAATACGTTCAACCCTGTTGCTGACGTACACATGAAACTGTTTTGTTTGGTTGTATATGTAACCAAGTACTACCTTACTGTCTGTATAGAAGGTGAAAGAATCAATTCTAGTGTCCATTTCACTTCGTATGACTTCGGCAATTTCTACTGCTAACACTGCTGCACAAAGTTCAAGCCTTGGTATGGTATGTGCAGGTTTGGAAGTGAGTTTTGCCTTGCCTAGAACAAAACTACAGTGTGATTCCCCATTCATTTCAGAGGTCTTTAAATAGGCTACAGTAGCAATAGCTTCAAATGATGCATCGGAGAAAATATGAATTTCCCTCCGGTAAACAGTTGAAATAGAACCTGGAACATAGCAACGGGAAATCTGAAATTTTTCTAGTGACTTCAAAGAATGTCTTCACCTTTCCCACTTGTGTTGATTCTCACTAGGTAAGGGAGTATCCCAGTCTATGTTCTCAGTAGATAACTGTCTTAGCAGAATTTTACCTTGAATGGTAACTGGAGCAAGGAAACCGAGTGGGTCATAGATGCTATTCACCACCGACAGGACTCCTCTCTTAGTGAAGGGTTTGTCACAAGTTGACACTTGGAAGGTGAATGTGTCTTGTTCGATGTTCCACAACAAACCCAGACTTTGCTGTACAGGAGGCACATCTGTACCCAAATCAAGGTTTTTTAGACTGGTGGCATAGTCCTCAGAGTGAAAGGCATTCATAATTTCCTGGCTGTTGGATATAATCTTGTGCAGTCTAAGGTTTGCTGTAGCCAGCATCTCCTTTGTTCTGGTGAGGAGATCAATCGCTTCTTTAGTGGTTGGAAAAGACTTGAGTGCGTCATCAACGTAGAAGTTTCTTTCAACAAACTGACGAGCATCAGATCCATATTCTTCTTCTCCAGTCTGAGCTGTTCTCCTTAGCCCATAAGTTGCCACTGCAGGAGAAGGACTGTTACCAAAGACATGTACCTTCATTCGAAAGTCTATAACTTCCTTGTGGATGTCATTGTCTTTGTGCCATAGAAACCTGAGGTAGTTTCTGTTGTCTTCTCTGACAATGAAGCAGTGAAACATCTGTTGAATGTCTGCCATAACTGCTACAGGTTCTTGTCTGAAGCGAATCAAGACTCCTATTAGACTGTTGTTCAAGTTAGGCCCTGGAAGGAGCATGTTGTTAAGAGAAACACCTTCATGCTGAGCACTGGAATCAAAGACAACTCTGATTTGGTCTGGTTTACGTGGGTGATACACGCCAAAGGATGGAAGGTACCAGCATTCTTCTCCCTCCTTTAGTGGGGGTGCAGGCTCTGCATGATCTCTGTCAAATATATTTTGCATAAAGTCGACAAAGTGTCTTTGCATCTCTGGTTTCCTGTTTAAGTTTCGTTTTAAGGAGGAGAATCTACTGATGGCCTGTTGTAAGTTGTTGGGCAGTCTCTCTCTTGGGAGACAAAAAGGTAGGGGTGCTACCCAGTGTTTGGAGTCGTCTTGAAAGAACTCATTGTCCATTACCTTGATGAATTCTTTGTCTTCCTTTTTGAAGGAGCCAGTATGTCATCTTGACTGGTTGTATTAAACACTGTAGAACCAAAGTCGTCATCGTGGCACGAGAAAGGGCTTGTGTTACCTGAGATACCATGTTGCCATCCATGGCTGGCTATCTTCTCTTTCACCCAGTAGTGATGTGGGCATGGCTCAAAGTAAGTGTTTCGGCCATTTGGCAGAACATTTGTCTTGAATGACGAAATGTTGGTAGGTCTCTTCATTTTGCCTATACAGACGTTGCCTATGATGACCCACCCTAGATCCATGCGCTGAGCAAATGGGGCATCTGGGGGTCCACTGACTTGTCTGTGTACCTTGTGAACTCTTAGAATGTCTCTTCCTAACCGAAGAAGGATCTGAGCATCTTTGTCAAGCGGCGGTATCTCATTTGCTATTACCTTCAGGTGAGGGTGATAGAAGGCAGCAGCTGGAGTAGGGATTTCTTCCCTGTTAGCGGGTATCTGATTGCACTCGACAAGTGTAGGTAGAGGTAATTGCAAGTTACCTTTTGAGAGAAGATACCATGAGTCCATGAGCCCTTCTTCCAGAAACCTCTGTAGTTCCACTACAGGTACCCAAGGTGTAAGGATGAGCTTCGCCTTTTATTTCAAATAGATTAAACAGTTCTGATTTTGCAAGTGATCTATTGCTCTGATCGTCTAAGATAGCATAGGCTTTTAGAGTCTTTTCTGGTTGGTCCTTGTGGTATATGTTCACCAAGCATATTTTAGCACAGGACTTATCGCAGCGGTCTTCTCCACAAACTTCAGTGCAGGATGAAGAAATGATGGTAGAATTAGGCACTTGGTCTGTATTCTCCCCGCCATGCGTTAACCTGGGAGGAGAGTTATCAGGTTGTGCAGAGCTGGGCTCAAGCGGATGGAGGGCTTGCACATGCTCTTCGGAGCCACACTCTATGCACTTGATGGATACATTACAGTCCCTTGCAAAATGTTCGGTAGAAGCACAGCACCTGAAACATACCCTAAATGTCTTTAAAAGCTCCTTACGCTCTTCAAGAGGCTTTTTCCTAAAGCCGATACATTTTTTGAGGGGGTGTGGCTTCTTGTGAATGGGACACTCTCTGTTAGGGTTTTCAATCTTCCTACTCTGTCTGTCCGTGGCAACAACTGTGGTAGGAGTGGGAAGGATGTCAGTCTTTTTCACGGATACTGGGCCTCTACGGCTTCTATAGTTGCCCTGAAGACTGGTACTCTTAGGAAATGGTGAGAAGAGACTGTACTCACCGTAGGAAAAACTTGGATCATTCTTGGTCTCTGCGATTCTCCTGATGAAGTTGCAGAAGAAAGAGAATGGTGGGAAGGAAACCTTGTTCTCTTTTTTGTATGATGATCCTAGTGCAGACCATTTCTCTTGTACACCATACGGGAGCTTGGAGACAATTGGGTTTACCCCTCTTGCAGTGTCAAGGTAACTGAGTCCGGGTAGTTTTGGGTCTGCCTTGGCTAGTTGAAGCTCAAGGAGAAGGTCACTCAGTCTCTGGAACTCCTTGTTGTCCTTACCAGATATCTTTGGGAAAGTTTCCAGGCGCATGAACAAGGCATTTTCTATAGCTTCTGGACTGCCATAACTTTGCTCTAGTCGCTCCCATGCAGCTGTGAGGCCTGCTGTAGGATTGTCCATGAAAACTGATCTTAATGGCTTAACACGTGCAGCAGATAGAGGACCAAGCCATCTAATCAGGAGATCCAATTCTTGAGCCGCTGTAATGCCAAGATCGCTGATTACAGTTCTGAAAGCACGTTTCCAACTTCTGTAGTTCTCAGGTTGGTCATCAAAACTTGTAAGATCAGTCTTTGTGAGCTCTCTGCGAAGTATGTACCTCACAAACTCTGCTGTCTCAGTTGTCTCTGCCTTTATGTGAGATGTTGTTGGCTGAATGGTGCTGATTGCACTATCTTTGACATTATTGTTAAAGGACACAGGTAAATATGGTGCAGCAGATGCGTTCAGGTGAGTTGCTTGCTTGAAGTCGGTTGTTCCAATGGTACGTTGACTCAATGCTGTACCGATGACAGGAAATTGATGACTTGGTTGCAGCTTGCTCTGATGCTCTGTGACATAAGAAGGAAGGTTAGGTAGGCAGGTAGGAAGTGCATTGGAGTGATTTTGCATGCAGGAAGTTGCTGGAACCTCTTTAACTTGGAGCTGTGAAGGAGTTTCTAAGTTGCCAGGAGCATTGGAGACAATGGAGTGTATACTGCAGTGGCTTAGGACATAGTCTTTAGTGCATTTGAGGGGATCTTCCATATCTGCTATGTTTAGGTTGATGCTGTCTTTCTCACTTGCACCTTCGTCTGCACTGATAGCTTGCTCTAAAACTCTTATGCCGCGTACACACGGTCGGACTTTCCGGCATACTTGGTCCGGCGGACCAGAGTGTTCCGGACAATCCGCCCGTGTGTGGGCGCCGGCGGACTTTTTCCCAAAAGCCCGCCGAACCTAGATTTGAAACAAGTTTTAAATCTTTCCGTCTGACTCAGTTTCGGGCGGAAAGTCCTCTCGTGTGTGTGCTGGTCCGACGGAAAGCCCGCTCGTGTGTATGCTGGTCCGACGGACCAGATACGACACGAGGGCAGGGTATTGCATCTCGCGCTCGCTGCAATAGGAAAAACAAATTTTCCTATTGCGGCGAGCGCGGGGCATACCAGGCCCTTAGGTCTGGTATGGATTATAAAGGGAAGCCCCTACGCCGAGAAAACGGCGTGGGGTCCCCCCTAAAATCCATACCAGACCCCGATCCGAGCACGCAGCCTGGCCGGTCAGGAAAGGGGGTGG